>JARCFY010000008.1:37896972-39146972 GCA_029233225.1 Lepidodactylus listeri | reverse complement strand
TTAGGTGCCAACACAAAGCATTTCTTTGTATCTAGGCTCTTAGTTAGGGACTGATATTTTGGAAATTTTTACAGTGCGCTCATAGCCTGAGAACTGTTTTATGAGACTCGTTTTATGCTGCTAATAGTTTTATCCTGGATTTTTAACAGTTTGCTCATTTTTTAATGATTTTTTGGAGATTTTTTCATATTTTATTTTGTAAGCCATCTCAAACTTGTTCTCCAGATAGGGGGCACGTAAAAGCTCTAAATAATAAGTAAATAAAGACCCTGTCTCCTTTGGAATAACAAAACACATCACCATGTGAAAGGGCAGACATATTAATAAATACATCTGGCTGACATCACATCGTTCATGGTTCTACCTCTCCTATACCTGTTTCCTCCAGTTGCTGCTAGCCCCTGGCATTTCCACAGTCCCAGCCTTGTTCTGGCTAAATTGGGTTGATAGTCATTTTCTGTTTCTTGGGAACCCTGAGCGTGGGTGGTGGGTGGGTGGAATAGGGATTTTTAACATAGTAGCTCACCAAACTGCAGTGTCTAGGGTTCTTTGGAGGAAGCAATGCCAAAGTGGTCTAAAGTAAACACAGGTTTGCAGACCAAAGACCTTTTAGCCACTGCCAGGTTTGGTTTAGGTTTCTTGTTTAAGTGACTGTTCTTTTTTGCCGTTCCAATGAGTTCGGTTTGGCTTGTGGCTTACAGAGGCCGGTCTGTTGAGCAGTGGCACGTTCCTGCAGGCAATGCCAGCATTTGCTGAAAGAGACTTCTGTGGAAAAACAAACATTTGCATCTGGGTCTTCTATATGAGCTCTAAGTTTCCAAGGAAAGTCTGGGGAAATCCTTTCAAGCAGGAACTGAAGCTTCGGGGAGCCTTGAATCAAGTTCGGGCAGGTGTAAGATGGTGAGCCATATCTGATATTGTGTTTCTGTGGAGGCACTGTGAAGATTTTCTCCTGTTCAGTGTAGCTAGGGCTGTGTATTCAGCAGTTTTGTTCCCTGGGCTCTTTGCCATGTGAAGACAGGCTCTTGAGCCTGGGAGGGAATGAAGGCAGGGTGAATTTTTAAAAAGTTAATGGAGAACTTTTTGTCCACATTTGCGGAGCTGTTGGAGATTCTTTTACCCACAGAGCTTTTAAATGTGTTCGTAGTTGTATAATTGAGGACTTTACATTCCTTGCATTCCTGCTGGTTTGGCATAAGGCTTACGGGGACAGTAATGCCTGCAATGGCCTGACTCAGTAGGTCCCTGTGTATGGTGTGAAGGCACATAATAAATACAGTAATATACATGCTGAAGCTGGGCAGGGCTGGGCCATTGGTCAGTGCCTAGATGGGAGACAGCTTGGCAATCAAGTGTGTATTGATCTGTGTTCTGAGGAAGGCAGGCAGGATATAAAGGCCAAACTGCATCTAATGAGTGATTTCCATAGCTGAAACTCCAGACAGTGTCCAGTCTTTAAAGCCTGGTGTATATCATATGGATTGGGATTTAAGGAACAGGAGGGAGATCAACAGTCCCCTCACATACTATTTCCCCTAATTAAAAATAGTTTATTTCCTTCCCCTAGCTGCTTTAAGCCCCATTAGAGAAAAAGGCAAGCACAATGTAAGAAATCTTTTTCCCTCCTAAAAGCAATCTAGGAGGTTGGTGGTGGTAGATTTCAATTATGGAATCCTGTACCTTACAATTGCAGACTAGTCAAGGGAATTTTGTCATCCTGTTATTATTTATTCAGTGCCCACAAATACAGCATGCTCTGCAGAATTAACAAGCAAAGAAGGATTTTTATTTTATTTATTTACTTAGATTTATATCTCACCCTCCCTGCTGAGGCAGGCTCCATGGTGCTTATCCCGCCCTCTGCTCCATGGTGCTTACAGTCTACATTTCTTTAGTGGGCGAAGAAAGGGAGGGAAGAAAGAGGCCAGGTAACTAAGGATAAAGATTAAGAAATGCTGTCATATGTACTATACTTTATTTTGTAGAGCATTAGAACTAAGGGGCTGAGCCAATGGCTTTGTAAAAGAGATGGGTTTGGGCAGAGGTGTGAAACGTACAGCCCATGGGCTGGATCTGGCCCCTGCAAGGTTCCAGTCCAGCCTGAGAGCAACTCTGTGCTGCTTCCTGTTTCTAACATCACAGTTCCTTTAGGCCAGTCTCTCCTATTTCCTGCTTCAGAGGTGAGAAAGATAGCCTTCCCGCAATTGGCTGAGGGCTCCTCCCCCCTCCTCTTCTGGAGAGGAAGGGGAGGAAAAGAGCCAGAGAAAGGGGGGAAATGGCATCTTGTGGAACTTTTAAGAAGACTGGCAACATTTTATTACAGGTATAAGCTTCTGTGTGCAAGCACACTTTTTGTTCTTCAGAGAAAGAGAGGGAGGGAAAGAGCCAGAGGTAGCACACCAGAAAGAAGTGGGGAGAGAGTCCTGTATTTAAGACCAAAAACATTTTATTCCAGGTATAAGCTTTTGTGGGCAAGCACACTTCTTCTTCAGAGAGAGGGAGGCAGGGGGAGGGAAAGAGCCAGAGAAAGCATGCCGGGGGGGGGGGGGAGTCCCATGGCACTGAGAGAGATCCCCCTTTCCATTTTTAACAGATGGGGGGGGGGGAGAAACCTAACAACACAGCTTGCATTCTTTATTAGTGAAAGGGAGCAAGAGTACAGCAGAATCTTAAAGACTAACAAAATTTGTGGCAGGGCACAAGCTTTCATGAATCACTGCTCATTTCTTCAGTTACAGCTGGAATGTGAATCCATCTCTCCTTATATCTTGGAGAGTGAAGTGATTTCAGATGCCAAATGACAATAGCAGGCTAGGGTTGCCAAGTCCAGGTTGGAAAATACCTGGGGACTTTGGGGGTGGAGCCAGGAGAAGGTGGGGTTTGGAAAGGGGAGGGCCCTCAGCATGGTACAATGCCATAGAGTCCACCTTTCAAAGCAGCCATTTTATCCAGGGGAGCTGATCTCTGTCAGCTGGAGATCAGTTGTAAAAGCGGGAGATGCCCAGGCCCCACCTGGAGGATGGCAACCCTATAGCAGGCACTGGTACTGAGAGAAGAAACCTAGGTCTCAATTCATTCCAGTAGTTTGCATTGTCTTGAGCTTTGTGATCAGTTGCAATTCAACAGTCTCTCTTTCTAATCTCCCTTTGGAATTCCTTTGTAAGAGAACTGCTACTCTTAGGTCAGCAACTGAGTGCCCTGGATTCCTGGAAGGTTAAAATGTTACCCCAGTGGTTTTTTAGTGTTGTGGTCTCTAACAGTAGTAGAAAGAGTAAGAGCCAGCCTAGGCCGGAATGGGTGTGGTAAAAATCAATAAAATAATAAATAAATAAAATAAAGAGTCCAGTAGCGCCTTTAAATACTAACAGAATAGTGGTAGGGTATGTGCTTTTGTGAGTCACTGCTCACTTCTTCAGACTTATTTCCATTTATTCTTTGCATCCTCCTGGAGTGAATCCTCCTGTACCAAACTGAGACTTAGGTTTCCTGTCTCGTTACCAATGCTGATATCTCCATTCATCTGTATATTGCACCAATGCTGATATCTCCACCCGTCTGTATATCACACCTAATCCAATCATGCCTGCTATTGCCATTTGGAATCTGAAATCATCTTATAAAGTTTGTATCTCTGGTACCTTGTGCTACATTTTATGGCACACATGGCCTGGCCCAATAAAATGAAATTTATGTCAGATCTGGCCTCTGTAACAAATGAGTTTGACACTTCTGGGTTTAGGGGTACGATTTGCAAAAAAAAAAAAAAAAAAGGTGATTCCCTACACAGGTATTCTAGCAGGGAGTTCTAGAAGCTCCCATCTACTCAATCTGTGTCTACTCCATCCATGTTGGTACTTTTCTGTCTGCAGGCATTTTTGTCCAAGATAATTTCATTAACCCTGAAGTTTGTCCCTTACCTTTCTTACAGTGTATATGTTATATCACCTTTATATTCTACATAAATTAATACAGAAAACACACCTTTCAACTCAGTTCCGTAGGGGAGCAGCTGTGGCTCAGGGATAGAGTTAGTGTGGTGAAGTGGTTAAGAGCGACGGGTTTGATTCCTCGCTCCTCCACCTAAAGCTTGATGGGTGACCTTGGACCAGTCACAGTTCTATCAGAGCTGTTCTCTCAAGAGCAGTTCTCTCAGAATTCTCTCAGCCCTCCTACCTCACACAGTGTTCCCTCTAAGATGAGTTAGTGTGAGCTAGCTCACAGTTTTTTAGCTTCCGGCTCACACATTTCTGTCTTAGCTTGGGAAGGCTGACTCCAGGACAAACTAATTTATGCAGTAGCCAAATCGCTCACAACTTTAATGCCAGTAGCCCACAAAATAGAATTTTTGCTCGCAAGATTCCACAGCTTAGAGGGAAAATTGCTCATAGGGTGTCTGTTGTGTGAAGAGGAAGGGATGGAGATTGTAAGCCACTTTGAGACTCCTTAGGGAAGAGAAAAGCGGGGTATAAAAACCAACTCATCTTCTTTACATGCTTTGCATTTATAAGGTTCCAGGTTCAGTTTTGGCACTTTCTGTTAAAAAGGTCATGTTATAGGTGATGGAAGAGACCTTTACCTTGAGACCCTGGAAAGCTGCTCCCAGTGAGGTTAGATGATACTGACTTTCATAAATTAATGCACTAAAGAATTAGTTTAAAGTTGCTTCATGAGTTTCTGTGTACTCCATGAAGATGAGTGTTCCCACTTTGGCCCTGAGCATACATTGAAATGGAGGGGGAATAGCCATCTTGATAGTAAGTGCAGAGATTAAAGGGAAATGAACCCATATTTAATTACTTTGATTGTCCCCCCTAGGGCCTGTGGATATGGTCAACCAGACCTCAAGCCTCTCAGAAGTGGAAGAGGAGGAAAGCATCTTGTGGGAGAAGATTGAAAGCGTGCGGCATCAGCTCACCCGGTCTCTGAACCCAGCCAAGCTAACGCCATACCTGCGCCAATGTCGTGTGATAGATGAACAGGATGAAGAGGAGGTGCTGAGTGCCTATCGGTTTCCATGCAAGAGCAACCGTACAGGTGGGGAAAGTGCTCCTCTCACAGTGCATACGAGGGAAAAGTGCCTTTTTTTGCTTCATAAACCTTTCCATAAATTGTGAGGGTGAGGAGTACATTATGAAAGACGTAGTGGATATGTTTCATGCTTTGCCTGGTAATGGCTCCCTCACTCATGTTGAGCGTTTAGAGATGTGTGTGTACTTTGCTCTTAATCTGGTTGTTGCTGCTAATGTTCATAGAATTTTCTTAGTTTTTGGCTGCCTTGTGAAGTCTGAAGCAGCTTTTAGTGTGCATTTAAGCTGTTGAAATTTTCTTGTCCCCAGATCGACAATAGGCAGACTTCCTGTTCCTGAGGCATTCATGCTTCTCTTGAAACAGAGACCACTAGGAGATAATTAAGGATTGCCTTGATGGATCAAACTTAAGGTCCATTATTCAGTCTCCAGTAGCAGCCAATGATTTTGTCTTAGAAGGCTTTCTGTCAAATTAAGGCCCCTTGACTCTAGTACCAGACAACTGGAGGTATAATGCCTCAAAACATGAAAGTTCCATCATGGTCTCTAAGCACTGAGACACTCCGTGAATGTGTCTTGGATTGTTTTTACAAGGAATTATGCAACTTGTGACTTGGAAGGTATTCCCTGCTGGTTTCTTTTGACTCATTATATCTCTGTCTGCAGGACTCCTCATGGATATCCTTCGAAGCCGAGGGAGGCGGGGCTATGAAGCATTCCTAGAATCCTTGGAGTTCTATTATCCCGAACATTTCACCCAGTTGACAGGGAAGCAGCCTGTTCAGCGCTGCTCTATGATCCTGGGTAAGGAGTTACAGACATCTTCCTCTTAGTTAGATACAGAGAGGCCTGAGGAATCCTTGGAACTAGAGCCCTTGATGGTTTGTGTGTGTGACCCTGGACGTTCTGTTGAGGTGTAGAATTTCATGTGGACTCTTCAGTGCTGTGTTTCACCTGAATTTCTGAGGATCTTGGGTGTTTTGTTTTTAAATAGAAAAGTTCCTAGACCTCATGACTGGGAAGAGCTAGACAGTGCCTGCGGTCTAATATATGCCCAATCTGTATGCTTAGCCAAGCCTTTTGGGTTACTTTGATGCAAGGGTGCTTTGCCAGAAAAGAAGCAAGAAACCTGGCTTTTCCACATATTGTCATGCAGTTCAGCTTGCTAATTCAGAGCCAGTCTACAAAATACTTCACAATGTAGAGGCTGTGTTTCTGTTCCTTGTATGACTGCCTCCCACTTCTACCCATACGCCTCTCCATGTTAGGGTTGCCAGATCCTTACCTGCTGCCCGGGGTGGGGGGGAGCGTTGGGGGGCGTTTCGGGGGTGGTTGGGGATGTCATCGATGCAATGATGTCACTTCTAGAAGTGACATCATTGTGTTGGTGACGTCGAGACAATGCTCTACTTTTTGGGCAAAATTCAATGGTAAAAAATGGTTACAAACTGTTGGGTCTTGCCCAAAAGTAGAGTTTCACCCCCCCCCCCAACTCTGCCAACACAATGATGTCACTTCTGGAAGTGATGTCATCATGTTGATGCTGCTGCAGAGGAACATCTTTTTTGGGGTGGGGTTTCCCCCGATGACCAGTTGGCCAGCGGCAGGCCAGAGCCGGTAAAAGTGGAGGATCCTCCGCCTCCACCTGTTAAAGCGCAACTCTGCCCCTACACTTTCCTTCTTATACCAGTATCTGTGAACCCAGACCATTCTTATTTAAACCACTATCCCTTAAAAATAAAGCATGCATATTAAGCAAATTTATGCAAAATAATCAATTTTACAAGTTAATAAAAGTGCTCCTGAGCACAAATTTATGAGCTTGCTGAGAATAAGAACAATGGAATATAATCCTTGGGAGGATTGTATGTATGCGGTGGGGGGGGGGGGAGTCATCAGAAAGAGAGATGCGTGAATAGCTCCACACAGTAGAAAACTCTGGCTTTAATCCCATGAAGGATTTTTGTGAGCAAAAGGTGGGGTGTGACATTCACTGATTCACTCCTCCCATAGCAGACCTCTGACTCCTCCCCTTTGCTGTTCCTGGGGACCGTGCTGTGCCTCAGAAGCAACATTTCCAGTGGGGAGGCATTTTGGTTTTGCAGCAAGAGACAACAAGCAAGAAAGTTATGCTTTGCAGATGGAAATCCCTTCTGTCTGTGGACATTTCTGGTGGAAAGAGGCCTCTTGAGTAAATGAGGAAAGGGGGTGGGGTGGGGGTGGAGCATTTGTGTATATTGGGACTATCACTGGATGTCTCTGATGCACCAACAGTTGCACTAAAAGCCAGTTTAACACTGTATGGCAAGCTTTTTGGCCATGTGTTTGCTTTAGGGTTGTCAATCCCCGGTTGGGAGTTAAGATTAACCAAAATACAGCCGTGATGTAATTACTCAGTGTAACATTGTATAGTCAATTATATTATTTACCAAGCACATTCATACACACATTTACATGCAAAGAGTATAACAAATAAGTGTTTTAAATAAGTAAAGTACTTGTGCCAAAGTTCAGTTCTAATTATTTCCTTATCAGTGTCTTCTTATGTATATTTAATCCAAACGTAGCAACTGTCAAGGCTCCCAACCTTGTATATTGCAGTCCCCCTCCCTCAGCTTCAGGGTTATCAGAAAGTGGGGAGGGGAAATGTCCACTGGGCGCTCCATTATACCCTATGGAGACTCGTCCAATCCTTGGGTATCTGGGGCTTTTGGGAGGCTGCTTTTTGAGGTAGATGCACCAAATTTTCAGCATAGTATCTGGTGCCTCTTCTAAACCCCCCCAAGTTTCAAAAAGATTGGACCAGGTCCAGTTCTATGAGCCCCAAAAGAAGGTGCCCCATCCTCCATTATTTCCAGTGGAGGGAAGGCATTTGAAAGGAACACAGTCCTGTTAAATGTGATGGCCAGACCTCCCCTTGGAGTTCGATCATGCTTCTTCCCTCCCCTCTCCCAGAGGCTCCTGAAAACTCCCTTGCTGGCTTGTCAGCCTTGTCTGGCAACCCTAGTTTGCTTCACAATATAAAATGCTCTCTGCTGTAGATATGCATGTGAGAGTGAGTGGTGGTAGCCTTGCACTCAGCCAGAAATGTTTGGTTGGGGAATGGGGAAATTCTGTGGGGCAGCAAGGGAGGGGGGAGGGAGAGGGGTGGCTGCATGCCTTCCCTGATCTCCAATTCATCACTTGGAGATCAGGCCAAAACAAGTCATATGCTTTCCCTGATCTCCAAGTGGCAAAATCACCACTTGGAGATTAGGGAAAGTCTACGGCCCCTCTCCCTTGCAGGAGGTGAGGGAGAGGGGTGGCTGCTGGCTGCATGCAAAGGAGGGGGGTGGCCATTGGCTTTCCCTGATCTCCAAGCCCTGATTTTGTCACTTGGAGATCAGGGAAAGCGTGCCCCCCCATGAAAAACCCTTTAAATGCTGTTTTTCTTGCAGGATGGCTGCAAGATTTAAAGGGCCCTCCAGCTGGTTGGCAGGCCATATGCTCCCGCCAATCAGCTGGAGGGACTTTTTAATGCCACAGGAGGGGAGGGGGGAGAGGGGCAGCAGCTTTTGTGGGGCATGCCTCCCATTTGAGGGGGCAGAGCCCCGAAATGCCCCACCGGAGCGATGGGCTAGCTTGCACTAGTGATTGTCTTGCCTCTTCCTGGTGCCTGTCTACATTTCAAAAATTGCACTGTTTACCACTGCAGATGCCCATGGCTAGGTGGCTTTTAAATTAGTTGTCCCATTGGCAAGCGTTCTTTGTAGTCCTAGCACTCAAAGACCCAACCATCTCTGCACTCTTTGCAGATGAAGAGGGCCCAGAAGGCCTGACACAGTTCCTGATGATGGAGGTGAAGAAGGCAAGGGCCCAAAGGAAAGGGCATCTGGCCAAAGAGCACCAGCTTCAGGTGAAGAACCAGGCATTGCAGGAGGAGGTCATCCAGCTGAAGCAACAGCTCCAGGGGCTGCAGAAGGTGCAGGAGCGTTGCCAGAGGTTCCAGGAGGAGTGGGATTCCAACAGCATGGAGCTGCTGAGGCTGAAGGATGAAAACTACATGCTGGCCATGCGCTGTGCGCAGCTGTGCGAGGAGAAGAATGCTGCTGTCCTTCGGAGCAGGGACTTGCAACTGGGGGTATGTGTTGAATGCAGACGCTGCTAAAGCTTAATAGGGTGTTGCAAAGAGATGTGTATGTTGAAGTCAAGCTAAGCTGACTTCCCTGCGTCAGAAGTCAGCCACGAATTTAGCACTGTCTGCACAGATCTAGCTGCTCAGGTCTCATTAGTCCTAGCCTCTTGGCAGCTAGTTCAGAAAGGAATAAGAAAAAGGTGTTGAAAGACTTGTCATCTGTTTTTTTTTCCTGGAGTTTCTTGTTTGTGTCTCATCCTCAGCACTGCATCACCTTGCCTGTTTCTGTTCCTTAGGGCATAGCTTACACATTAGAGTTAGATTAGTTTAATAAACCTTTTATTTTCCAAATGAAGCTACCAGAGCTGCATTTTCCACAGGAGAGGTTAACCCTTTCCTCCTGTGCCGCGTGTTGGGTAACCAATGGTAACCCCCACTCGCCCGTTTTTATTCCTGCTGGGGAGGAACTGGCAGATATTCAGAGGTTTTTTTCAGCAGGGGTGAAAATGGCTCAGGGAGTGGCAGAAATACAGCCTGGAGCCATAAGAATGCACGAAGCCTAAGCTGTGCATATTTTTAGGAGGAAACCCAGTCTCCGATAAATGGCTCTAGAGTTCGGAGAAGCCGCAGCGACCTCTGGGAAAGTGTTAGATTCCTCCCCCCTCCATATGAGTTTGTCTAGCCATTCACTTGGGTGACTTATTTTTTTCCCCTGGCTAAATGCTTGGATTAAGGCATCTCATAACATTCCTTACAGTTTCCCTTCTCTTCACACCGGAAATGCTTCTCCCCCCCCCCTTCCCCCGCACCTGCTTCCACATAGCTGGGAAGGGGTCAAGCTCAGCACTTTGCTTAACAAGCTTCTTCTCAGCATCCTTCTCAGGCTGCCTAACAATACTTATAATCCTGCCTAATCCTACCTAGAGTGTGCTGATAAAGAAAGAAGGAGAAGGGGAGTGAACAGTGTGTAACGCACTAAAATGACTGCAGAGCATAGAATTTCCAGATGACTCCAGTGAGTGAGCCAAGGCATATTTTGCAGAGCAGCATCAAAAAATTTCTGTTTCTTCCCAGCCAAAAGTAGGTTATACAGAGACGTGTGTTGCCTTAAACTGCACAGGAACAGGATGGGCAGGTTTCCTGTGCTTCCTGTTGCCTACAACAACAGCCCTTTTCAGACATTCAGCTTTGGTGCTCCAACTACGTGTAATGGGAGCACATGCTACCCGTGATCCTCCTGAAAATGTGTGGTTGCCTGAATGCAGTGTTGTGTTTTAATAGCTGTTTTGCAACTCATTTTACTGTTGAAGTTAGAAGTGTGTCCCATTAGGGACACCATAGTCTCTTTCTGGGAAGACTAGGCTCTTTTCTGGAAGAGAAAGCAAAGTGGAAAGAGGAAGAAAGATGGAGGAGAAAGTAGAGCAGGGGCTACAAAGAAGGACAGAAGAATAAAACCTGATGTTAAGGATCCTGCTTTGTGTTGTCTCATTGCCTGCATTAAATCCAACTTTCCCCCAAAATTTGATGTTCTGAATGTTCCAGAGCTAAACGAGCAGAGAAAATGTGTTTTGCCCCCCCCCCCCCCAACATGGTAACCTAACCACATATATTGTGAGGATCATGAGTAGCTTGTGTTTCTGTTACACATGGTTTGAGTGCCAAAATGGAGCTATTGCATGTGTGCTATGTGCTGTCAAGTCGATTTCAAATTAGGTCGTGACTAGGAATTAATGACCTCCAAAACATCCTATCATTAACAGTCCTGCTCAGGTCTTGCAAACAAAAGGCCATGGGTTCTATAGTGTAGCATCTGAAATACAGCAGTTCCATCATCTCTGCCTGTGAGATGTTTGATGTTGAAGCTAGAGGGACCAGAGCATCCTGTTCACGTGCTCCAGGTCAGTATCTGAGTGTGCAGCAAAACTTACTCCGAATATTTCTCCAGGAGAAAATTCTATTAGTGTACACATTTACATTCCCTTAATACCTTAGCCCTGTTCACAAGTTACAGTCAGCACACGTACAAGTGTACACTTGATGGTTCTTTGGGTGTGTATTGAGAAATTCTCATGTTACAGTCAATGCATGTACAGCTGGGCGTGAGATACAAACCCCACATTTATCCAGGTCCTGGCTGCTGGTTTCATTCGTAAAGTGAATGCGTGCTGGCTCTTCCTTAAAGACAAATGTATGAACATACACGAAGGATGTACATTCATTAACAGTAATGTGTGAATGGGTTTTTTTGTCTCCAGCTGTAGCATTTCCTGTTGTCCCAAATATGCTTTGCAGCTTTCCCTCTCCAAATTCCTCCTCACGGTTTCCATCATCTTCCCCCGTCCTCAAGCCTGTGTCTAAGCATACACAAAACTGCATTTTCTGCTATAATACGATGTCCCTTGTGTGTGTCTCTCTCCTTCCCCTTTTTATTATTATCTCTTTCCCCTTGACTCACTGTATATTGCACTCACTGTGATGTAAGCAACTGCCTGCTCTTTGGCTCTGTAATGCTATGCATATTGATGATGCTGTAAAAATGATAGATAGCAGCAGCCCTAGCCTCTGCGGGTTGGATCTGAGGCTCTGTAGCAACTTCCATTTTTTGCTTTGGGAAGGCACTACTACACAGCACACAGCCAATGCACTTCTGTATCTTCCTTTTAATGAACTGAATAGGCTACGTTCTCATGCATTTGGGATGCCAGTGACTTTTTGCTTAGGGTTCCTGTCCCAGAAGGTAAGGGTTAGATCCAGACTAAATCTTTCATCAGTGGGACAGAATTTTCCTGCCTCTCCCCTCCCACTGCACCCAACTGGTCTTCACAAAGTGCTCCTCCTGGGGGACAAGGGAACCTGAGGAAGGACACAAGGAGGTGTGGTTGCCACCTCCAGGCTGAGAAATACCTGGAGATTTGGGGGGTGGATCCTGAGGGGGTGAAGATTGGGGAAAGAAGGGACTTCAGTGGGGTGTAATGCCATGGAGTCCACCTTCCAAAGTGGCCATTTTCTTCATGTGAACTGATCTGTCACCTGGTGATCAGTTGCAATCCCAAGTGATCTCCAGCCACCATCTGGAGGTTGGCAACCCTGGGGTCTCCAGTGGGAGGGGGCTATGGTGAGACATTGCTAATTTATCCTGGATCCAACTCATGCCTGCTTGTCTATTATGGAATCATCGTAGAGTTCTTGTTATAAATTATTCTGATTATTTTGAAATTTATCCCATTCCACCCCTGAAGGCTTGTTGTGAGAGAGTTTTAAGTCACCATTACGTACAATTAAAATTGGATCCAGTTAGCACCAGTCTGTGTTCAGTCTTCCACATGCATTATCTTAGTAATGTCTACAACCAGTCTGGTATTTGAACAAGTGAACAGTGACTCATGGAAGCTCTTCCCCTGCCACAAGTTTTGTTAGTCTTTAAGGAGCTACTGGACTCTTGCTCTTTTCTGCTGCTGCAGACAGACTAGCATGGCTGCCCATCTTGATCTACAACCAGTCTGTAAAGGAAGATAATCATGCATGAATCTGTGTTGATATTGGCTTGTTATGGTGGTAGGGTTGCCAGGTCCCCTCAAGCTGCCAGTGGGGGATGGAGGGGTAAGATGGCTAAATCCTGGTTGAGAAACTCCTGGTTGAGAAACTCCTGCTGGAACAGGATTTCCTTGCTCCAGGGAAGCTCCGGAGCAGTGCAGTGATACTCTGGAGGAAATTGTGAGCACGGAGCAAATGGTGGGAAACTGACCAGAAGCTCTGGTGCTAGCTTCGGTGTAAACCGCGGGGGAAAGCTAGTGAGAAAACGCCCCTGGAGATTTGGGGATGGAGCCTGGGAAGTAGAGGTGCCTCAGTGGGATACAATGCCATAGAGTCGACCCTCCAGAGCATCCATTTTCTCTAGGGGATCTGATCTCTGTAGTCTGGAGATGAGCTGTAATTTCCAGGGATCTCTGGGTCCCCCCCCCCCCCCGGAGACTGGCATTCCTACATGGTGGACACATGCAGATACCCTGACTCCTGAGTTCTGTAGCACAGGATTCTTGTCAAGCAGCTAGTCCCTATCCTAAGTCAGCTGTCAGTTACTCCAGTGTTATATTGTAATATGACTGATATTATTATGGAGACAAAGGTCACTGTTACGTCTGCATTGCAGGTAGGATGTTATCTGTGCCCAAGGACCAAGGTATAATGATTTTGGAGCTCTGTGGCAGGCACTCCCTCTGTGTAGTAAGTCAAAAGAGCAACCAAGAAGGTGAAGTCTGATTTTTGGATTGTATGGCACGCATGTTTAGCCCTTTTCTATCTGTATCGTTGCCCCAAAGGAAACTGTCTTCCTTCTACACATCATTCTTGTTTTCCTTCCATCATTTAGTAATAACTTCGGACTCCAGTTTATCTGAGAAAAACTGCTCAAGAAGAAAATTTTAATCCGCCATGTGCCTCCCCCAGCACTTTTTCTGCAACCATTTGGCCATGATTCAAATACCTAGAATCATAGAGTTGGAAGGGACCTCCAGGGTCATCTAGTCCAACCCCTGCACAATGCAGGAAATACACAAATACCTCCCCCTCCACACCCCCAGTGACTGTTGTTCCATGCCCAGAAGATGACAAAAAAATCTCCAGGATCTCCAACCAAACTGGCCTGGAGAAAAATTGCTATCTGACCCCAAAGTGACGATCAGCATTTCCCTGGGCGTGTAAGAAAGGGCCAAAAGAACTAAGCACTGAGGCATCCCTTCCTGCCCTCCTTCTCATGATCTGCCTAAATTTACACAATCCGAATTGCTGTCAGATGGCCATCCAGCCTCTGTTTGAACACCTCCAAAGAAGGAGAGTCCACCACCTCCCGAGGAAGCCTGTTCCACTGAAGAACCACTCTGTCAGGAAGTTCTTCCTGATGTTTAGCTGAAAACTCTTCTGATTTAATTTCAACCCGTTGGTTCTGGTCTGACCTTCTGGGGCAACAGAAAACAACTCCATACCATCCTCTATATGACAGTCCTTCAAGTACTTGAAGATGGTGATCAGTCTTCTCCTCTCCAGGCTAAGCATACCCAGCTCCCTCAACCTTTCCTCACAGGTCTTGGTCTCCAGACCCCTCACCATCTTCGTTGCCCTCCTCTGGATACATTCCAGCTTGTCTATATCCTTTGTAAATTGTGGTGTCCCAAACTGAATACAGTACTGTAGGTTAGGTCGAACCAGAGCAGAGTAAAGTGATACCTTCACTTCGTGTGATCTGGACACAATAGTTCTGTTGATTCAGTCCAAAATTGCATTTGCCTTTTTAGCTACAGCATCACACTGCTGACTCATGTTCAGTATATGGTCTACTAAGACCCCTAGATCCTTTTTGCACATACTACTGCCAAGACAAGTCTCCCCCATCCTATAATTATGCATTTGATTTTTCCTACCTAAATGCAGAACTTTACATTTATTTCCCTTGGAATTGAGAGCTAATTTGGTGTAGTGGTTAAGTGCGTGGAGTCTAATATGGGAGAACCAGGCTTGATTTCCCATTCCTCCACTTGTACCTGCTGGATGACCTTGGGCAAGCCATAGTTCAGGCACAGCTGTTCTTGGAAAAGAGCAGTTTCTGTCAGAGCTCTCTCAGCCCCACCTACCTCACAGGCTGTCTGTTGTGGGGAGGGGAAGGGAAAGGAGATTGTAAGCCGCTCTGAGACTCCTTTGGCTAGTGAACGGTGGGGTATAAATCCAATCTCTTCTCCTCTTTTCTTCTCTTCTTCATTTTATTTGTTTTAGCCCAGAAGACTGTGTCTTCTACTGTATTTGCTACCCCTCCCAATTTAGTATCATCTACAAATCTAATAAGCATTCCCTCTATTCCTTCATCAAAATAATTTATAAAGATGTTGAACAAAACCGGTCCCAGGACAGATCCTTGAGGCACTCTACCTTTCCTCCCCCTCTCCCCATGTGGTGGCTTTTCGAGCTTGGGTTAATTCCTGTGAAGTGACTGCATGTGTGAATACAGTCCCTTTGTAATTTATTGGACTTAAGATTCTTGGGCCACAATACTGACCTTTCCTCTCTGCAAAAGGTATCTACCATTTGTAATTTTTTTTTTTAAATTAAGCATTCATATGTGCATGTATGGCTGGGGTTTGTTACATATGTGCATATATGGCTGGGATTTTGTTTTCTGCTGCTGCCACCCACACTCCAACTAAAGCAGGTCCTCCAGATACTTGGAGGAATTTATCAAACCATACCTCTGTTGTCTAGCTTTTATCTCTGGCATACAAGCCTCTGTATTTCCTCTGTATGGGGGCAGCTTCACTTTGAGCAAATTTCCATGTAATTCTGTTTACAAATACAGAAGTTACTCAAAAACTGTTTTGAGTTTCTGGCTTCTGGATTTTAGTTGTTGACTTCTTGCTGTTGCTATGCAGTACAAATCTTATTTTCAAGCCTGGGAAACACACAGAGCCTGTTTCCATGTACCTGTATCTGGCACTATCAAAGCTCTTAGTGTGAAGCAGAGTGCTTATGAAAGAACAACTTCCAGCTCTTGCAAACCCCCTTCACAGATCACATAAATTCTGTTCCACTCAGGCCTTGAGACAGTCACTTGCTCCGAGGATATTTCACAGAATGGTGGTTGTGATGATAAAATGGAGCAGGGGAGAATGGCGTGGGCCACTTTGAGTACCCATTGGGGAGGAATGGGTAGATCAACACAACAGGGTAGTTAAAGTCCATAGGGTTGCCAGTTTCCAGGTGGAGCCTGGAGTTCTGGATTTACAACAGATTTCCAGACTACAGGATCAGTTCCTCTGGAGAAAATGGCTGTTTTGCAGGGTGGACTGTGCAGCATTATATCTTGCAAAGGCCTCTACCCTTCTCAGACTCTTAAGCCCAAATCTCCAGGAATTTTCCAACCCAGAGCTGGAAACTAGGGTTGCTACTCTTCAGGTGGTGGCTAGAGAGCTCCTGGTTTCCAGGTGGCAGTTAGGGTTGCCAGCCCCCAGATGGGAGCTGAGGGTCCCCTGATTTTGCGGGCTCCTGCCCACCACCAGCCAGCTGGCCAGTGGGGAGAAGCCCTGCCCCCAACAGCCACGACCCAGCGCAACACCCCCAATGTGATGGCATCACGCAGAAGTGACATCATCGCACCAGGGACATCACAAAGTGACGCTTTGGTATTTTGGACAAAACTCTACGGTTACTATAGGGTCACCCTGCGATGTCCCTGGCATGATGATAGGGTTGCCAAGTGGCTTACCTGGTGCAGCAGGGGAGAGTTGGTCCCAGTCCGGGACATTTGTGTGTGCGGCGTGATGACGTCACCCAGAAGTGACATCATCACACTGGGCACGTCGCCGGCTGACGCTCTAGCAATCTAGAGTTTTGGGGCTGATTGCTAGAGCATTGGCCAGCGCTGTGCCCGGTGCAATGATGTCACCTCTGGGTGACATCATCGCACCGGGCATGTCAGCCCAAAATGGGCACTTTGGAGGCAGGGTTCCCCCCGCCAGCCTGATTCAGACCGGCGGATTGGGGGCCGTTTTGGCAGGAAAACCCCCACCCCCTCGGGGGACCTGGCAGCCCTACATGACGATGTCCCTTTTGCGTGATGTCATCATGTCAGGGACATTGTGTGCAGTGACATCGCCCCTGCCTACCCATTCCTAGAAAGCTCTCTTCTGCCCCTTGCCATGAGAGCTTAGGACCTGGCAACTCTAGTGACAGACCACTTTCCCTGAAGAAAATGGCTATTTTGGAAGGTGGACTCTATGGCATTGTGTACCCCATTACTGTCCCTCCTCTTCCCTCCCCGAATACTGCTCTCTCCCGGCTCCACCCACAAAATCTCCAGGTATTTCCCAACCCAGAGCTGGCAGCCCTAGGAGTGGCAAGCCTAGTTAAAGGGGATTATGGCATTACTCTGTGTTAAGTAATCTCTTTTCAAAAGGGAGGTTGGTTTGGGGGGAAACCCCCCCCATGCCTGCTTTTTGATCTCAAAGCCCTGCCCCCTCACCCTAGAAATGTGCGGTGGACTGTGGGAGAAACACTCTTTGCGCATACTCAGATGTCCCGTCGTTCAGGACAAAATTGTTTGATTGTCCTAGTTCAGGCTGAACCTTCTGTCAATCTCTTCTGCTGCTTTCCCCTCCATTAAGACTTATTCAGTTGAAGAGGCCTGTTAATTTTTGTTGCCTTCATTCCAGGTGGATCAACTGAAATGCCGGGTGAGCAGCCTGGAGGAAGAGTGCACTGTGCTCAAGAAACAGGCCTCTGGGGCTCCCCAGCGAGAGGCCGAAGAACACGGCGTGGCAGACACCATATCGGAGATGCAAGCAGAGAACCAGAGGCTCATAGCTTCACTGCAGGAGCTGCAGAATGTGGTGCAGGTATTAGCTAGGGCAGCGGAGGAAAAGGAATAATCCTAATAGTTCCCAAAAAGGAAAATGAGAGAAATTACTTGTCTTACAATGAGTCATTACCAAGCTAAAAGGATTACTGGCTTATCTCCCTTCTCCGGCAGAGGCAGAGGTTTTTCCAGAGGTCTTTAGCAGGCCAGCCTCCTGAGACTGCTGAGCAGAAGATGCTGGTTGGCTGAACTTAGGCCCTCAGGTGGGCAGCACATGTGCTCATATTAGTGAACTGTGTGTGCCCCTTTCCTTCTTCTCTACTGAAAGGAAAAGTTGGCCCAAAGGGAAGCCGGTTGTGTTCAAAGCCTCTGTTAATGTCATAATCACCATTTTTGCCAACTGTAATCAAAATGAGTGGCAAAGGCTGTACAAACAGAAACAAGGAGACTATTTGGAGGTTGATTAAAAAAAAAAAGTATATAAAATTTATGTTTTTGGTTGCTTGCTTTTGGTTATGGCTGCTTTTATCGCAGTACCTAGAGAGTTACCTCACAAGCCGGGATTCCACTTCAGGGCTCCCGTACTTTTCTTAATTAGCATTTTACTGAGGGTTTTTCATTTTAACAGGGAATACACTTCATTCATTGGGCTCTTAGGCACCTGTGATGTGTGGATAGTTCAGGGAAACGGTTTTGAACTATCGGTAAAATAATCATGAATGTCCCATTAGCTCCTGAAGGCAGGGTAAGGATGGGGCCTCTGAGTTCCAGGGAACAAAGGGGTAGAGGAGCGATTGCCGCCTGGACCGCAGGCAACGTAAAGGTGCTGATTTTGTGCAACGTGAGTGGAACAGATGGGAACAAAACAATTGATTAGTATCTAGAAACAGGAAAACTGAAATAACAAAAACACGTAAATAAGTAATGAAAGCAGTTTGGGTTTAATGCCAGCCCAGGGCAACATTATATCAAACTGCAGCAGAACAGAGTTCTTAAAAGTCCGGTAGCACCTTAAAGACCAACAAAATCTGTGGTAAGGTATGAGCTTTTGTAAGTCACTGCTTACTTAAGGGTTAGGGTGTGAGCATTTGTGAATCACTGCTCAAGTACCACAAATTTGGTTAGTCTTTAAGGTACTACTGGACTCTTTTCTACTGCTATAGACAGGCTAACATATTGGCTAGCCATCTTGATCCATCAAACTGCAGTTAATGTTGCTTCTCTGAAACTTCAGCTGCTTTAAGTGGTGAGAAAGGGCCAGGTTGGGAGAAGACAAAGGCCCCTCTGGCCTCATCTGTGTACATGCCTCTGACCAGGGAGAGCAGTAGAGCTCCTGCTTCTACCTTGTGATGTGTGCTTTTCAGCTGTGCCTGTTTCCCATTTCTATTGCCTTGCTTATGACTAGGCTCTGATGTACAGTTTCCTTAAAATAAGCATTTTTAGGCTGCTCTTCTCCCTCAGCGACCCCAGGAGGCTTACAGAATGAAAAGGTTCATTCCTAGCCTTAAAAAAAAGCTTACTATCCAAACAGAAATCTGTGCTTGTCTGAGTCCACCAAGCTGATGATTGTGGTTTCCAGGCGAAGGGCCAAGACCCTGCAATAAACCTGTTTTTCATGTGGCTCCCCTCCTGTTCAGTTGATCTGTGTTCTTTGCCATATATCCTGTCTTGATATCTGGGTGCGCTGGCAAAGATGGGAATGCTTCTTGAACTATCACACCTGGGTAAGAAGAGCCACTTTTTGTAGGACAGAAGTTCTTCTTAGTCTGCCAGCTTCTCTTGTCCCATCATAAAAATGTTCCAGAAGTTCTGATTTTCCTTTTGTTTTCCAGATCCACCAACTGTCCCGTTCCCCCCCCCCCCCCCCGGTGCCATTTTTTCTTCCTTGTAAAGAGAGGCCTGTGGCTGAGGGGAAGGGTACCTGCTCCCAGGTTTAGCCTCTGGTATGGTCAGTGAAATCATTTTAGGTAGCAAATGCTGGGGAAAGACCTTTCTGTACCTCAGGCTCTGGACATCCCTTGCCAGTAAATGTAGATAATACTGAGTCTGATGGGCCAGTAGTTCAGTTATATGTAAGGCAGCTTCAGGGATATGGAATGGAATGCTGTAGCCCAATCTCATTGGATTTCGGAGGCTAAGCAGGGTCAGTACTTGCATGGGGGACCACCCATGAAGAATCTGCAGATGAAGACAATGACCGGCCACCTTTGCTCGCTCACCTTGTTCCTTGTTGGTTGTGACTTGATGGCACACACATTTATTTATTTATTCAGTTTCTATCCCGCCCTACCCACAAGCAGCCTCTGAGCGGCTCACAACACATGATAAAACAATAAACAGTAGTTCATAAAAACATCAAACGATTTCATCTAAATAAATCACAAGGTAGCATTGTGTGTCCTCTCTAACTTTTCCATGCCTTTCCTTCCTGGCTCCTTCACTGATCCCCAGTATTCTATGAGTAAGTAGCCTTAACAGAGGTAAATATTGTAGCAGTGTTTAAGAATAAGATGGTTAGACTGAAAGAAATAGGCGATCCAGTGCAGTGAATAGAATAGGAATGAAATATAATATGCAAAAAAAAGAGGCAGGGAAGAAAGAAGGTGGAAGTGAGGCGAGGGAAATAAGTTTTATCCTCCTCCCCCCATCGAAGAACGTGTTCCAAAGTATGTGTCACTTCTGCTTCTTTCTGGATGATATTTTTTTTTCTTTCATTGCTAGCCAGCTGAGTTAGCCACAGCAGGCTTAAAAATGTGCCTTGAGATTTCCAGCTATTCAGTATTAATTTTCTGCCACCACTGGTGCTCTATAAATTATGCTTACTTTTAATAGTTCTGTTGCAG
Source organism: Lepidodactylus listeri (assembly GCA_029233225.1). Taxonomy (NCBI): domain Eukaryota; kingdom Metazoa; phylum Chordata; class Lepidosauria; order Squamata; family Gekkonidae; genus Lepidodactylus; species Lepidodactylus listeri. The sequence goes on along the minus strand of JARCFY010000008.1, from coordinate 39,126,650 downwards.
GGGAAGGTCTATGCTGGTGTAGGTAGCTGGAGCCTTCAGCAGTGCTGCCATTCCATGGCACACCAAACCTTCAGCAGTGTTATCCTGAATTGCCGAAGTTCAACAGAAAGTCCCACTGGCCGTGTGTGTGTAAAGTGCTGTCAAGTTGCAGCCGACCTATGGCAACCCTGTAGGGTTTCAAGGCAAGAGACTTAACAGAGGTGGTTTGCCATTGCCGCCTTCTGCATAGCTGCCCTAGAATTCCTTGGTGGTTTCCCATCCAAATACTGTCCAGGGCTGAGCCTGCTTAGCTTCCCTGATCTGAAGTGAGCGGGGTAGCCTGGGCCCATCTGGTCTTGCAACTTCTTAATCCCTAGAAGGTGATTCAGTTGCTTCAAGGAGCACTCCTTGCTTATCACGTCGAAGCCGCTTATCACATAGTTCTCTCCTTCACCCTGTCATCACCACACCAACCCTATGAGGTAGCTTAGGTGACTTGTGTGTGACTGTCCCAAGGTCACCCAGGAGGCTTCCACAGCAGAGTGGGAGTTGAACCTGGTTCTCGCAGGTCCTAGTCTGACTCTCAACCCAGTGTGCCATGGCAGCTCTAACTACTGTTGGGTTCACCAGATCTGGCATTGTATAGCCTAGCAGTGGCAGGCAATGAGGCAGCATATCTTTATTCCTGTTCTCTTCTGTGCCTGATGAGGACTTTGCTGTCTCTCTGCAGGCAGTGCCTGTTTGCTCACTAGGCTGGGTCTTGAGATCATGAGATCTTGGTTTAAGCCCCACTCGGCAAGCAGCTGACGACTACAAGGCCTTTCACCGCCTTGCTGCTCAGTGCTCTCTGCCCCCAACTGGATAGCATCCATGTCCCATGTTGCCTAGCCTACGTGTGTGAGTTTATGAATATCCCTTAATGAAAGCCCTTCCTTCTTTCTTCATAGCCCTGTCACTTTTTGAAGGTTTGCCCTTCATTTATTTCTCCTCTTCCCCCCCCTCCTCCAAGGCTGCCTGTTCTATCTCTGCCTGTCTGGAATGTACGCTTCCCAAGATTTATTTGAAAAGAGAAAATGTGCTTAACAGGTTAACCTCTTGCAAAAAGACTGAAACAAAATCACCTGCCTGCTTTGCAGGAGGATTGGAGATAGTACTTCTGGTTCTGGGTCAGGGCTGGTGTTACAAAAACACTAAAAATAAAAATCTGTTTCAAAAGAAAAGGCCCTTAGTGTTTAGGCAGTGCTGGAATATCAATGGGTGCTTTGAACCACCTTGTCTCTCAGCTGTTGTCCGGGAGCAGTAAGCTGGTGGCTGGTGATATGGGCTTAGGCAGGCTCCCCTTCTCTGCTCCCTCCTCCATCTTACCCATGGCTGATATGGGAACATGTCATTTTAGTATTTCTCTCCTCTCTGTCAAAAGGCATCCTGTATGATAGAACTCTAATGGTCTGTTATATCCTTGGTTGTTTTTAATGCTTTTTTTAGAGCCTTATCTTAATAACTTGCAATGTGCCAAAGCCTAGAGAAAACTACTTGAAGATGTTCTCTATTTGGTGTTCTCACCCACAATAAGGATTAAGTGGCAAAACATATAACTGGTGTTGTGGGGGGTGGGACCATTTGCCCGCATATGGTCTACTTTTCTGGAATCATACGAGCCTTAAATGTACTTACTACTTAGAATTACATAATGTCATCATCTCCACTCCCCCATTTCTTTTCCCTTTCTTTCTTTTGCCCCCTTCTTGCTCTCCTTTCTCCTGTTCAACCCCCTCTTCCCCTTTCTCCTACCGCCTATCCTTTTCCTGGTAATCTGAAAAATAGTCTTCAGTTTTTAAAGGAAAAAGATTAATAAAGGCATGTCTGGATACAATCAATGACATAAGTTGATCATATACTCCGTAACATGTTGACATTGCTGTTAACCTGTATAATTTTAACTGGGAGTGGTTTAAAAACTGATCCCCCAAATCATGAGAAAGTAAGGGTTTTTTTTGTCAAGCCCACCACTCCATGTTGTTAATGAACCATTTTTTGTCTTGAAAGAGGAAGCCTCTTGCTCCATATTTGTAATTAACCATAAGGTATTGCCTGGTTATGGCATTTTGACTCTACAGTGTTAATGTGTAAACACGTGTGTCTTTAGTTAATGTTTTTCATCTCTCATCGGTCAATATGTTTCCTTGTCTGTGGCTAGTCATTTGGCAGCACCTGCCACCACAGCATAAGGATCTTCACCGTGTGACCAGAGACAAGCTGTGTGTAAGCAAGACAATATTTTAAAACAGTCTGGTCATTTAAAAATGGGTCCTTTTAAGCAGAGCTTCAGCTTGAAATTAGAGTTTTCTATAACCTCACTCCCTGACATTTTGTGGTTTTTGTCCTCTTCCCGTGGCAGCCATTTTTTGGTTGGGTCTACCTCCTGTGGCAGCCGTTTTGTGGTTGCACCCGCCACCCTGTGTTAGAATCCTAACGGTGCCTGCAGGCTCAAAGAAAGTTGGGAACCCCTGAACTAGGACATATCAGTATGGAAGACTTCAGCTGCTTGGACACATTATTCCCTCTCTCCCAGGAATTGTAGGACTTGCAATGAATATCCAGCACTTTCACAAAGTTACAGTTCTTAGGATCCTTTTGGGGGCACCATGACATCTAAAGCAGTAGAAAAGCTAGTCTGCCTTTACTTCCTTGGAGATGCCTTTACTTTATTGTGGAGAGGTGTTCAGGAGAAGAGCATATACGTAACAGTTTTTACTTCGGTGCCCCTGCTGGAAATGTTGGTAACAGAATTTGCTGCTCTGTGACTACATGCTTCCTCAGGTTTATTTATTTTATTTACTTGTTAGATTTATACCCCGCCCTCCCAACCAAGGCAGGCTTATTCATTATGCTTCCCGTTGTTCAGTCGTCTGGGCAGAGAAGTGAGTCCGCAATCTTGTTTTTCAGATGGCAGGTGAAGGCCAGTTGCCGAGTTCTGAGCGGATCATTCTAGATATCCTGGAGCATGACTGGAAGGAAGCGCAAGCTGACCGCCAAGAACTTTGCCAGAAACTAGACTCTGTGCAAAATGAGCTGCAGTGGGCAGAGGAGTTGAGAGATAAGGTAAGATGCCTTCTACCCCACGAGCAGCGCTCCTTGTGGCACAGCATGAAAGGAGATGGGAACTCCCTTCTGGGTCTGTAGTTCCTTTATTTAGAACATTTATATTCTGTCTTTTCACAGCAAGGTGGCTAACAAACTGACCCCCCCTCCCAATTTTAATGAGTAAAGCAACCATCTTAGGCAAGTCAGTCAGTCACAAACAATTAACAGACTTAGTGGCAGTGTGGAAATGCTGGAGGGTGGGGTGGGGATGAGCGGTGTGTTTTTTATTACTTGATGTATCCCAGGTCTGGCTCTGGCACCAAAAATAAGTTGTAGAACTGATTGTTGAATTAATTTAAGCCCTAAATATGTCTCTGGGAAAATGTAAGCCTCTGCGTTTCTCTCTGCTCAGTACCTGCAGGAGGTGGAGATCCTCCAGCTGAAGCACCAGACGCTGCAGAAGAACTGTGACTTGTACAAGCACAGAATGAACACTGTGCTGTCTCAGTTGGAGGAGATTGAGAAGGAAAGAGATCAGGTGAGCTGCCTCTTTCAGGAGCCCTTTCCTTCCGCCGGAACTGGAGCCCCAGCTAGATGGCTGAATCATCCAGCAGGAAAGTTCAGGCCAGGTCTTTACATCGTGGTACTGGCCAGTCCCCTACTGGCCAGGTAATGCACCTGGAGGACCATTTCTCTAACTGCCTGGTGGGAGGGGGAGTCCTGTCTCTTTAAGAGAAGCTTAATGAGATGTTGTTTACCAGCTAATGTTATTTACCTCCATGTCTAAAAGGTTTCAGCTGCCCATTTCCACACATATTGGCTGTGGTCACACACACTAAATAATCCACTTTCAGTGCACTTTCCAAGTGGATTTTACCTTGTGAACTGGCAAGATCCAATTCGAAAGTGCACTGAAAGTGGATTTAAAGTGGATTAGTTAGTGTGTGTGACTGCAGCCATTGTCTCTGTTAAAGGGGCAGGACATTTTTCTTTGGTCCTGTTGGAAAATCTAATTTCTTCCCCTGTATCTCTGTACATCAACTTTGGTTTTCTGGCTGGCACCTTCTAGTTGCCCCTCCCTGCTTTAGTGTGACTGCTTGGCATATACCGAAGCCTGTTCCTTCTCTGTAGTGGCTCCCACCTTGCCCTAAATAGTCGGATGAGGACTGCCAGTAGTCAAGTGTAAGCCTTATTACTTTCAGTATCCTCTGTCCTCAGCTCCAAAAGCAGAGACAATTATGCAAGGGGGGGGAGAAGTATGCAAAGTTGTTTAATTTGCGTAATTCAGACTGCAGAATTTAGGATTATTTTTTTAAAAAACTTGCATGCACCTGTGTTCTGTCCATAATCCCACTTGACCAAAGTATATTCCCCACTACCATGTCCGCTTTAGCATAGTGTTTCTTTTAGGCAATCCGGAGCCGAGATGGCATTCAGGTGCAGTATTCCCAAAGCCTTGTTGAGAAGGACCAGTACCGCAAACGTGTTCGGGCCTTGGAAGAGGAGAGGGATGAATTGCTGAGCAAACTGACCCAGGCGGAAGGCAAGATCAACACACTAGAGGCCCAGCTGCAGCGATGCCATTGCGCCAGGGCCTTGGGCAAGAAGGTGAGCTTAACAATGGAAGATTCTTAAACAAAGAAAGGGTGGCTCTTTCAGAGGGATGGAAAGGAAGACAGAATGGGGCTTGGTGGATTGAAATTGGGATCATAAGAGGGAACAACAACAAGTTTTTGTATGACCATAGCGGAACAAGTTTAGTTGGAGATGGACAATAGCTTAAGGGAGTCAAAGGTGGCATGGAACAAAAAATTCCCAACTTCAGGTATAGGCTAATGGAGTCTGAACTTGCTGAGACTGAAAGGGAAAAAGATCGTGGGGTCGTAGCAGATAGCTCAATGGAAGTGTCAACCCAGTTTGCTGCAGTGGTGAAAAAGGCACTCTGTGTTGGGGATTATTAGGAAAGGGACTGAAAATAAAATGGTCTATATTATAATGCCCCTTGTATAGATCTATGGTGCAGCCTCATTTGGAATACTGTGTGCAGTTCTAGTCACCATATTTCAAAAAGGACATCACAGAGCTGGAAAAAAGTACAGAAGAGGCCAACCAGGATGATTAGGGGGTTGGAGCACCTTCCCTGTGAGGAAAGGCTGAAGAGTCTGGGATTTTTCAGTTTAGAAAAGAGACAACTAGGTGGGGGACATGAGGTTTATAAAATTATGCACGGGGTGGAGGGGGTTGTCAAGGGAACTTTTTCTCCCTCTCCCAAAATAGTAGGAGCATCCAGTGAAGCTGATGGGCAGTAGATTCAGGACAGACAAAAGGGCATATTCCTTTACACAAAGAGTGGTTAAAATATGGTACTCGCTGCCAGAGGATGTGGTGATGGTCATAGCCATAGACAGCTTTAAAAGGGGTTTAGAAAGAGTCATGGTCTATCAGTGGCTACTAACCATGGTGACTAAAGGAAGCCTCCATATCAAGAGGCAGTAAACCTCTGAGCACCAGTGTCAGGAGGCAACATCAGGGGAAGGCCTCGGCCTCTATACCGTGTTGTTGGACCTCCAGAGGAACTGGTTGGCCACTGTGTGAGACAGGGTGCTCGACTACGTGGACCACTGGTCTAATCCAGCTAGAGTTTTAGGTGACGGAAGCAGGATTATCCATGAGGGATGCACATTTCTGTCCACGAAGGGCTTCTCTCTTGGAAGGTGTAGCTTCCAGGTAAAGGAAAGCCTCATCAAATAGGAATCATCTAGCATACTGAGGCATCTTTTTATTTTTTTCTCTCCTAGATGTGTTCCTCCTCCCATTCACTCTGTTCCATCCTAAGCAGCACCTGGAGCATTTTTGAGAAGCCTTCCATCCTAGAGGACGGAGTTGTAGCTACATCTGGTGTCCTGGATGTTGTCTTACCTGAGGACCAGGTAGCGGTGAGGCTTTAGTGACCCTGAATGCTGTTTTGCATTTGTGTGGCCCAACTACCTGTAAGGAACTGGGCAAACCTGCCAGTATCTGTGGGAGTTGGCAGGTTTTCCTGGCCTTATTTTCTTTTTCTTCCAAAGTGGAAAAAAATGCACCCTGGGGTGGCTAGGGGTCTTGTCTAGGGTCACCATGAGCTGGAAACCCTCCCCAGGACTTAAGAAGTGAGGGCAGAAGACACAAGGCCACTTCTGTTTTTTGTTTGTTTGTTTGTTTCAGCAAGAGCAGAACATGACAACCTTTCGTGACTCATGCTATGATGAGAATGTGACCCCCCCCCCCCCAAACTCATCTATGATTATTATTTTCTATTGGAAAAATAGCTTATTCTTTTTGTTGTTGTTCCCCAGTGGACAAGTAAATATTTTGCTGTTATTTAGGGACTGTAGATACCTGCCCAGCGGTGGCCGCAAAACAAGCAACAAAAATCTAGTCTATAGAGAGCTGGAGCTGCGAACCTGTGCATACCTGCTTGGGAACAAGCCCCACTGAGATCAGAGGAATTTATTTCTCAGTAAACTTGCATAGGTCCAGCCTGTGTGAATGTGACATAGTAGGAAGGCCCAGATTCAAATGTGACCTCAGCCATCAGTTCAGTGGTGTGATTTTAGGCACACCCTTCCCCTGAAAAGGGAGAATCATGGTATTAACACTTCTTACAGATTTCTGGGAGGATTCCTGAAATAAAGTATCTCAAGTGCTTTGAGCAAGTTCTGAGTTCTACTTTAAAAATTTTTTGTTTGCTTCTCATATCTCCTGCTGGGCCCATTTATGTACTGTGCATTTTTATGACCCTTTTACAACATGGATTCTTATATATAATTAAAGTGCTGTTAGCCACCCTGTATTCTTGGGAGTGGGAGTATAAATAAGGGAAATCCCCAAGTATTAAATAAAAATTGTTGCCAGAATCTCAGTATCATTTTAATACAGTCAGTTCAATAAGCCATCCCTGTTTGTAATGAAGAGCAGGAAGTGAGAGGACAGTGTTCTTGACTCCCTACATCCTGGCGGCATAAGGACAGACTTGGCCAAATTGTGTTTCTTTAGTTTGTCTTACATGCAACTGAAACGTCTACATTTAATCTAGGATTTCCACCGTATGTGCAGAGCTTGCGTGCATTGGATTTCACTCCACCTGCACGCTATGCAGCCAAGTGGGTATGTGCTGATACTGGGGGTGCAGCTGGCATGTGAGATGATGGACAGTACTCTTCACTATGCGTGTGATCCTATGCATAATCTGAGCTGGCTGGTTTTAAAATCATGCAAGATGTAAACTTGGACAGGACCTTTGTCAGAGTCTCTGTAACGTAAAGCCTTTATGGTTTGGGAGAAAATCTTGGGAGAATTTGAAGTCAGAAGGAATGGAAATCAGTGTTGTGGGGTTCATCCATTTCTTAGGACACTCACATTCCTTGTATACAGACACCCCCAACCCCATTTCAGTCTTTCAGGTAGGTCAGTGTCAAGTAGAGTAAAGCATATTCATTTGCAAAATTTAGCCTCATCGCAGAATGTTGGGCCAACAGCCCAACTGTCCATTGGCCTGCCATTTCCCCCCCCCCTGTTCTTTTCTAGAAGGAGCCCAAATAGCTGCCGCCAATGGTCTCATCACAGCCGACTCTCAGATGGAGGGAAATTTTCCAGAAACGAATCTGGTTGCAATCCAATAGGCTTCTTGGAGTTTCCCCTCCCCGGAACAGCCAGTGTGGTGGTCTGGAGCTTTTCAGTTGGCTGTGAATGTGCTGGTGATGGTAGCAGAATAAAGAGCAGAAGGGTAGTGGGGCTTGGCTCCTTGCCCTATATTTTGATTTGAATTGGCTTGGCTGTCAGGCGAGTTGCTGACAACTGAATTCTTGCCTGGAAGTCTATATTTCTAGCGTGTATTTAAGTATCTGCGGCTGTATCTTTTGGGTGCAGTATCTTTTGGGTAGGAATAAGCAGGCAAGCTGCTCATTTAACTTTGCACTTCTAGCTGAAAAGCTGCTGAGCCTGAAAAGGAATAGCATGTAGCAAAAGAATGCGTGTTGCTTTTTCTAGCCCCCCCCCCCCCAATTACATCACAGCAACTGTTATATGTGGATCAAGCCTGCAGTTGCAGACTTGCAGTTCTGCAATGGGAAATAAATAAATTAGAAGGAAAGGTAAGGTGGGCCATGAACATACTGAATAAATACCACTTTCATTGGTTTTATTCCACAACTCATGATTTTATGTTGAGCTGCTTGGTTTTTCCTCTTTTAAATTGGGTTTAATACAGTTAGATTAGGACCATAAGGTACTGTTATGCATTTGCCTTTCCTCTATGCAGTCTACCATAAATTATAGCATTAGTGTGATTTAACATAAATAATTGATCCACATGAACTTCTCCTTTTGTGTTTGCAGTTCAGTATGTTACAGAGATCAATTTCAGAAGGTGCCCTTGACTTAATCAGGCAGTCAGTCTTAGAAGGTTTTAATGCAAGTTCTTGCAAAAAAAAAAAAAGAACAAAAAAGTGACTAGTGCTATCTTTTATATAAGAGATATTTCTCCTTCTCTCACACACAATGGAATGCGTCTTCTGCTAGCTGCATGCATCATCTACCTTCAAAAACTGTATGTAATGTAGACTGAATTCATATGATCAACAGATATATATATTTTTTTAAAAAACCCATAGTATGAGAAGGAACATAAACAGAGTGAGATGAAGAAATCTGGATCTGGATTTTGAGGCCTTTTTTCCCTTTCTAAACAGGAAGTGACTCCAGACAGAGAGAAGGAAATTAACCGCCTTTCCATCTTTCCCTTCCCACCCTGTGCTGGCTCCATACTTCGAAGGCAACGTGAAAATGGATGGATGCACTCCAAGAGGTAATAGCTGGGCTCCCAGACCTTCTGTGCTGCTGTGAAATTCCTCCCTATGAGCATCCTGAATGTTGTCCCTCAGGTCCAGTGCCCCAGGGCCATGAAGCATGCCTTGGGGGGTACTGAGTTCATTCCCAAATCAGTTTCTCCAGCCAACGTAATAGTATTCTGCTGCAGCTGGGGTTCCAGTGATCCTTGGTTGAGAGGCCTGTGAGAGGAAGTACCCAGGCCTGCTAGAAGAGTTACCAAACTCCAGGTGGGCCTGGTCCTGGAGTTCTCCTGATACTACAACTGAAACCTAGGCTACAGAGATCAGTTCATCTGGATAAGGTGGCAGTTTTGGAGGAGGGGCTTTATGGCATTAACCTTGGCTGAACTCACTCCCCTCCCCATGCACAGCCCCCAAATCTCCAGGAATTTACCAAGCTAGGGTTAGTGATGTTACCCATTGCGCTGTATGCTTAGGCACTCTTTGTTCTGGTGTATTGGCTGTAGAGACATCAAATGGGAACTCCAAGCTGTGGAATGGAGGGTTTCCAGTCAAATAAAGGGTGTCATGAAATGGTTGTGAGGATGCATTGTCTTTAGGAGAAGCCTACAGGTGCACGAATGGGGGAGAAAGGAGTGGAAGTACCAACTGCGGGAATGCAAGTGGGGGATGAGCAGAGTGCTGTTTGCAAAGTGAGAGAGTATCTTTTTTTTAGTATTTTTCCCTATTTTTGTGTGTGAGTGCATGTGAGTGCACCTGGAAGTCATGGTGACTTCTAGTGGCTGACCTCTACTGGGGGCCTGGAGGATATTCAGAGAGGTGGCTGAAATAAAGCCTGCCCCCACTTCCTGACTGCTGGTATTCCAAGGAGATCTCCTATCCAAGTACTTGCCAGAGTCAACCCTGCTTAGCTTCCGAGATCTGACGAGATCAAGCTTGCCTGGGATATCTAGGTCAGGGCGAGAGAGAGTATCTTTTTGAAGGCCAAACACTGGCGGTGAGGAGAAGACAGAGAGGGTGTCTGAGAACAGTCTGGCCAATCAGAGCTGCTGTTGTGAAGTTCAAGGCAGTGATGAGTTCAGGAAATGGTGCCCATGTAATTCCATCTTTGAAACGGAGCAGATCTGGCCCCTGACTATCTGGTACTGTTACATATGGAGAAAGGGTGGGCACAAAATTATATTTTGAAGAACGATTTGAGTATTTGAATTAATACCTTCCTTTCTGTGTTTCTTTTGTGCCCTCAGTCAGTCTTATGGGTCCTTTGGCAGCATGGAAGACTTAACAGGTATTGCCACCTGTGGTTTATCTACGATGAGTTCCTTGAATGCTGTGTGAGGAAACTGGTGGGAGAGAGAGAGGAGGGGCTGCCTTCTGCCAAACTAGCTGCAAGACCATATGCCCACTAGGGGGCACCCTTGCCCCATACTACTTCTGCCAGTTCAGGTAGCCCCTCCAAGGGGTCAACCCACGGCAGGCATGCACGTGTGTTTAGTTTTTAGGCCATTCCGGTCTGGTGTATTTAATTTATATAGGGTTTTATTTGGCAGTGAGTTCGATTCAGCTTCAGAGGAGTAGGAACCGGAAGAGATAAATGTCTTTGTTTCAGGCTGTTATCGGCTATTGGTGACAGGCTGTAAATCTCTAGACCATGTCCCACTGTATATCTCGGACTCAGCTAGATTTGTGGCATATTCTGCCAGTGTACCTCCCTGGGAGAAGTGGCATGCGTGCAAAGCCTGTCTGGCTTCTGCAGTCAGCTGCGGGAGCCTTTGTTGGTACCGGGGGGAAGATTGGGCCTCTTCTATAGGCATTTCTGAGCCTTTGGCCCAAGGATCGTTGGGGGCCAGTTCAGGTTTCTGCCTGTGCTTAATGCTGCATTCTCAGGAACCGAGGATGTTCTTTAAACAGTATTCCATCCTCCTGGGTGATGCTTTTCCATTGAGCACGACCAGGGGTTTTTTTTGTAGAAAAAGCCCAGCAGGAACTCATTAGCATAATAGGCCACACCCAACAGCAGGAACTCATTAGCATAGTAGGCCACACCCCTGACCGCACAGCTCCCTCCCAGGATCAGCTTCCCCAGGTGCCCCGTGGCTTGCGGGGCGCATGGGGAACCAGAGGGAAGGAAGGCAGTTTCTGGATCAGCTTCCCCAGGTGCCCCGCAGCTGCAAGTTGCCTGGGGAACCCAAGGAGGGGAAGCAGTTTAAACTGCCTTCTCCCCCTGGATCAGCTTGGCTTCCCCAGGCACCCCGCGGATTGCAAGGCACCTGAGAAACCCGAGGTGGGGGGGAGGCGGGAGGTGTGGCCAACTCAGAAGCCAGCTGGAACTCGGTTCCTGTGCGTTCCTGCCCCAAAATAGCCCTGGGCATGACTGGCGTAATCTTAAACAGCGTGGTCATGGGGGGGAGGTCCCCTGGTGTGAGAGTGGTGTGTATCCACATGGAGTACCATTTTTGGGACCCAAGTGTGCAGGTTCCCTGTCCTGTCCCTGTCAGAGCTGCAGTCTGAAACTCACAAACGCTCTTGGGGTCAAAGGGGTGCTGAGCAGCCTCAGACCCTCAGATGTTTTCTACAGCAGTGATGATCTCCATCCTTCTGTCTGTTTAGGAAGCACTACGACCACTGTCTCATCTGCCAAATCACCCTCTTCTTCCATCAGTGCACATGCCAGGGCCAAGTCAGACATTTTCTTGTCCAGCACTTCTGACCGGCAAGGGTTTGCCAGAAGGTATGCTTGCCTCTTCTCCCCCTCCTTGAATTAACAGTGTAGATTCTCCATTGCCTGGGTTATCCTCATAACAACCGTCTCAGGTAGCTTAGGCTGAGCATGTGCAGCTGGCCCTAGTTTACTCAGCAAACTTCTACGGCACGGTGGGGATTTGAACCTGGGTCTCCCAGATCCTGGTCCAACACTGACCCTCTTCAGTGGCCATTAGTATTTTCTGGGGGTAACTCTTTGAATTCAGGCATCCTAGGTGGGGCTCCCATGATGAACTATCCTGTATATTGGTCTGAAGCAGCAGAACAAAGTTCGAGTCCAGTGGCACCTTGAAGACCAGGAAAGTTTTATCCAAGGTATAAGCTTGGCCCAGTGCATGATGGGAATGTTGGCTATTTACTCAGAACTGCAACACATGTCCTATAGCTTCAACCAAGTTAGCCGTAGCACAGCCACCTGTGGCTTACAGAGACCCTTATTGTATGGTAGCCAAGACAGAACGATGTTATGTGCAAAGTTGTTGGAGTCAGAAAGAATTCCAGTTGTTGCTGTTTCTTTTTGTTCCTGCTCAGATCTGTGGTGGTACAGTTGTCTAGTGCAGGTCAGCTGAGCACTCCAGTGTCTCAAAGCAGGGGACTCGCCGGTGATATCTCCATCCTTGGAGGGAACAGGACTGGGATTTTTGTTCAGTGGGTGCGGCCAGGTTCTGAAGCTGAAAGTGCAGGACTTCGAGAGGGATACCGGCTCCTAGAGGTATGAATGAATGTGCAAAATTGCAATTAATGGGCAGGAAGACGGGGGGGAACGACCATGTAATCATAAGCAAAAGGGTGGCTCCATTTTGTCTCCTGTGGTTTGCTAGGAGCTCACCTTGCTTAGAGTGCTAATATATAACACAGAATGACACCTAGTGGCTGAGAGATACACTGCAAATCATATCATTTCTAAGATGAGTATCTTGAAAGACTGAATTGTGTCCTCGGGCAGGGTGGGGATTTGGGGAGGAGCATTGTCATGCCTTTTTTGTCCCAAGAGTTCAACTGTATGCAATTTTAAAAAATTATAATAATACTGCTTAACATTTTCTTTATCTGTTCAGTTGCATTACCTTAGACATCTGTTCAACCTCCCTGTGAATTAGTTCCAGTATTATTGTCCATATATTGTAGATAGGGCTGGGGGAGGGCTGAGACATAGAATCAATGAGTTGGAAGGGACCTCCAGGGTCATCTAGTCCAGCCCCCTGCACAATGCAGGAAATTCTCCAGGGTCATCTAGTCCACTAAATCCACTCCCCCACACCCCCCAGTCACTTCCCGCCCCATGCCCAGAAGATGACAAAAGACCTCTAGGATCCCTGGCCAAACTGGCCTGGAGAAAATTGCCTCCTGACCCCAAAGTGGTGATCAGCATTATCCTGGGTGTGTAAGAAAGGGCCATGAGAAATAAGCACGGAGGCAACCCTGCCTGCCCTCCCTTCTCGTGATCTGCCTAAGTTCACAGAATCAGCACAGCTGTCAGATCGCTGTCTAGCCTCTGCTTAAAAAAATCTCCAAAGAAGGAGAGCCCACCATTTCCCAAGGAAGCCTGTTCCACTGAGGAATCGCTCTGTCAGGAAGTTATTTATTTCTATTTATATCCCAGCCTTCTTGTAAACGGGCTCAGGGTGGCTCACAACAATAAATACAGCTATCTAAATTAACACAATAAATGTTACAATAAAACCGGTTTAAAATTAAAGTATTTAAAATATTTAAAGTGGTTAGTGCAATGCAATTGATTCAGTTACTACAGCCGGGGAAAATATGTGGTCCGATGCCGAGCCGTGATGGTCTCATGTAGCAGCAGTAGGGAGGCCTGCTGGTAGATGCCCACTGCCTCAGCCAAAGGCCTGGCGGAACAGCTCCATTTTACAGTCCCTGCGAAACTGCAGCAGTCTCGCAGGGCCCTGATCTCAATCAGAAGCATGTTCCACCAGGCTAGGGCCAGGACTGAAAAGGCCCTGACCCTGTTTAAGGATACACAGACATTTTTCGAGCCGGGGTCAGCCAGCAGATGGCTCTCTGCAGAGTGCAAGGCTCTCCGGGGGACATATGGGGAGAGGCAGTCCCGTAGATAATGTCAGTCCCAGTTCTTCCTAATGTTTAGCCTAAAACTCATTTGATTTATCCATTGGCTCTGGTCCTGGGGCAACAGAAAACAATTCAGCACCGTCCTCTCTATGACAGCCCTTCAAGTACTTGCTTCAAGAGCTTGCTATTTAATGAGTTCATAGCAGAGGCAAGGTTTGAACCAGGGGCTTCCTGAATTGTAGCCCAGACCCTGGGCTGCTATACTGCATCAGCTCTTAATGCCACCTGTGAACCAAATGGTTTACCCTCTCAGATTCTGATCCCACCCTTGCAGAAAATTAAATATGGGGTTACCATTGATCATGCCTAGTTCCTGGGGTCCACTACTGAACAGAGGCCTGAATCTTATTTTGACAGCTCCAGGAGGTATGCCTGGATTGGGGTGCTCCTAAATGTCCCCTCCCCCACTCCTCCTCTAGAGAGCGATCAAAGAACCCAGCAGCGACCTATGTAAGATCTCTTGTCACAGGGAAATCTGCTTGCATGGATTAGCCTCATCTTGTACTGTTTATAGAGAGGTGGAGGTAGATCTTTATAAACCTGAAATGGCATGAATTTGAAATGAAATATTATGGACCAAAGGTTGACTGGTCCTTGCATCTCCTTTCTCTATGTGTTTCTGTGGCAGCTTAGGGGGACGCAGCTAAATGGGCAGGTGTTCTCCCTGGAGAATTGTAGCCGGGAGGTAGCTTATCTGAGCCTGTTACACTGGGATGACCCATCTGCTCTCATCTTTCTGCCTGATATGAACGGTAAGTTGCCGTAACCACATAATGGGGAGGGGTGCAGCTCAGTGCTGGAGCACGTGCTTCAGTTTCAGGAGGTTCAAGATCCAGTCTTTGGCACCTCCAGTGGGGAAAAAATATCTTGGGTAGATGGGTTGGAAAAGACATCTGCCTGAAGTATCCCAGTCAATCAAAACAAATAATACTGGGGGAGATGGACCAATGATCTATTTCAGGATAAGGGATCTTCATATATTAAAGTATGTGTTGCTGTTATCCTCCATGCATCAGGGTAATCACGTTTGGCTGTATTCTGTATATCTGATACCTGTAGAAATACTGAAGTATTTGACGCAGGATTCCACATCTGGGGTGAATCTCAGCTTTAACTGAGTAAAAATATAAGCAAAGTGTTTAGCCCTTATGGCTGCAGGAGATAAGAATATGCACGCTGTGGAGTGAAATCTTGAAGCCTGAGGAGAGACTGAGTAAGACAGTCTTGTGTTATAGACTGTAGAATTCCAGTGTGATGCTTTTGTGTGGCTCCTGGTTAACTCCCTCCCCCCACAGCTAGCAAAACATATTATGTGAAATAGAAGAGACTGGATTTATACCCCACCCTTCAGTTGGAGTCTCAGAGTGGCTTAAAATCTCCTTCCCTTCCTCTCCCCACAACACACAACCAATGCTCCCTCTAAGCTGGGGAGTCTTATGAGCGAAAATTCTACTTTGTGAGCTACTGGTATTAAAGTTGCAAGCGAGCGATGTGGCTACTGCATAAATTAGTTCGCTCTGAAGCCATCCTTCCTGAGCTAAGACAAAAATGTGTGAGCCAGAGGCTAAAAAACTGTGAGCTGGCTCTCACTAACTCAGCTTAGAGGGAACACTGCACACAGTCTGTGAGGTGGGTAGGGCTGAGCGAGTTCTGAGAGAACTGTGACTGACACAGGGTCACCCAGCTGGCTTCATGTGGAGGAGTGGGGAATCAAACCCGATTCTCCAGATTAGAGTATGCCACTATTAACCACTGCACCAAACTGGCATGCCTTCTAGGGAAAGGATGGAGTTGCTTATCCCAAACCACCTGTCTGAAAGTGATCAGTTCAAGCCAGAAGTCACCACTGAACTCAGGTCATGGTTGGCAGCTCAGGGGAAGGAAAGGCAAGGCTTCTCTCTTTATGTTGCATGGACTTCCTTCCTTCCTCCCTTCCTTCCTTCCTCCCTCCCTCCCTCCCTCTGGTGCAGGAATGTAATGTTGACATTGCCTAAAACACACTCCACTTTTAACCCTGCTTCAGGGGATGATGGTCCTGTCCAAGCAGTGGCCTAAGGAGCCCATCACACTCTTTATTGACTCTGTCATAACCTTGGAAATGTGGAATCCCATGCGAAGGGGAAGTCGTAGCATGCCCCCCTTTCATTTTAGAGAGGATGCTGTTGGCATATTCTCGTGGGTGGAGAGAGGCTGTAATCCAAACTTCCTTTTTGGTTTTGCAAGCCGCGTGTTGTTAGGGAAGAAGCAGCTGTGGTGGCATGACAGTAGTCATTTGTTAAGTCCCGCTTGCTTGCCTGGTGTGAGTGGAAGATCCATGCAGCCTTTGAATGGTTTCTGCAGTACTTCTGGAGCTCATAGTCCTGAGCCGCCTGTTAGGTTGGAGCACTGTTAATTTATGCAGATGTTGAATAGCTGTACCAACTGGCACAGCTCCCCATGGGACCTCTTCCCCCCACACTGTACACCTTTGTCCCTTTGTCAGGATACCAACCTCTCAAAGAGGCGCTGGATGCTGGGAAGGAGGTTCCTGGGGACTCATTCTATGTTCGCGCCAACCTGACTCTCCTGGACCTTGTGGATCCTCATGCGTTGTGCGTCAAGTGTCGGGAGATCCTTCATGTCACGAACACCTTGCACAAGGGGCGGCTGGAGTGGTTCTGTGCCCGGGTGGATCCCTTCACCCTCCGAGACTTGGACAGGGGCACTGTGCCGAATTACAACAGGTAACAGGATAGAGGGGAGGTGTGTCTGGGGTATCAGTTCCCTTTTTCTTCTAGAAAAGAGAAAGCAGCTCTCTGCCTTCTCTCTCTCTCTCTCTCCTGTCCTGGTTTGTTTATTCCCCCCCCCCCCAAGTGAAAGGCAAAGTAGGTTAATGGGATGAGGTATGTTGATATCTTAAGAACAAGTATTAATGTAACACCTGGATTCTGTAGAAGAAGAAGGGACCTAGAACAGATCAGAATTCGGTTGTGTGGGGTTGAAACACCCCTCCCCCCCAATTAATATCTACCCAGCTCCGTTTCTTCTATTTGAGTAACTGAAACAGTTGGCGCAGCAGGGCCCTTATCAAACTGCCCACTGAGTATTGTTGAGGTCTAGTCTGCAGGCGTTGTTTTTTTTGCAGAAACAACAGAGCCTTATTTAAGAAGGGTGTTTTTTTTTTTAAAAAAAATGCTTCTTGTAATATTTATGTAATTTTATTGGATTAATTTTAGAGTTGGGCTTCAGAGTGCTAATTGAATTTTATTTGGCGCTGTGTTTTTACTGCATGACTACTGAATCGTTAGCTGTCTTGATCCCCCCCCCCCCCCACAGAGAACATTGGGTGTGCATTGCTAAATAAATAAACACGGGTGGTAAACAATGCTGGGAGAAGCAGTGGAGAAGAGAGTTTTAGGCAGTGGGATGAAAGCACTGCAGTGCTACTGCAGGGGCTGTTGAGAATGGGAGGGAGTTGCTGTCATGCGAGGGGGAGGGCGGAATTGAGATTCAGGTGACCCGGGTTCAAATTATTGCTCAGCAGAAATATCCTTGGGTGTTTTTGGCCTAGTCAGGATTTTTCCGCAGAGCCTTCCTGCGGATAGCTGAGACAAGACTTGTATAAATCACCACTTATGAAGTGGAAATGGATAATGGGTTTGATCGAGACACTGATCCCAAGATGGGGCTGTGCTTCTACAAGTGTGCAGACTCGATTCTGAAAGCTCCCAGCAAGTTCCGTTGAACCAGCAGCCTTCACTTGGCAAGGTTAGCTGGATCGGAGTCCAGTAGCACCTTAGAGAGCAACAAGGTTTTTGAGGTACAAGCTCCCTCTGTCAGATATCTGATGATGGGGGCTTAATATTACTTTTGTCAGATATCTCAAAAGCTGCTACCCTGGAAATCTTGCTGGTCTGTACGATGCTACTGGATTTGAATCTAGCTAAATTAATTATTGTATGGCAGTGGGTATAGTATAGCCAGGAGATCCAAAGATTGTCTGGCAGCCTGAAACTTCAGTGGTTTTCTTTTTTTAGCATGAATGTTTTATTTTAATATCAAACAAACAAATAATACAAAACAAACATTAAAAAACATACAAGTTTGGGGATTCCATTTTACATCTTTGTTACATCTGTTATAATACCACCTGCAATATCCTGTTGTATATTAACCATTTTTAACACCATGTAGTTTGTCTGTATAGACAAGTTGAAAATAAAAACTGTAATATCTCCAAATTTGATTATAAGTCTCTACAGTTCATTTACTGTAATCTACTCCAGTGGTTTTTGTGACAAGCTGGGTTTATTTTGGGGGCTGAGAGAACTGTGACTGACCCAAGGTCACCCTGCGGACTTGAAATGGAGGAGTGGGGAACTGAACCTGGTTCTCCAGATTAGAGTCTGCTGCTCTTAACCACTACACCAAATCTGGGTGTCTTCGAATCTAGCTGCTCTACTGCAAGCCCAACAAGGCTGCCCTCTGCCTTTTATCTCTCCTGCCCTGGTTTGTTTGTTTTTTTCAAGTGAAAAGCAAAGCAGCTTAATGGCAAGATTGTTAGCAAAAGGTCAAAAGTGTCTCTCCTTGATGAAACTGGGATTGCAAGATGCAAGAGGACATGCTTCTCTCACCCGGCTTCAGTCCCTTGCCACCTGCATTTAAAATGATCCCCTGGTAGTTTATGTGAAAGACCCTGGAGAGCTGCTGCCCTGTCTGAGTGGACAGTAATGATCTTGACGGACCAGTGGGCTGACTTGGTGTAAGACATATTTGTGTGTTGATGAGAAGAATTTTTTTTTGGGGGGGGGGGTATTTGTGTGTGTGTGTGCTTGCATGTCTGGAAGTCATGGCGTCTTCTGGCAACCCCTAGTGGGGTTTGGCTGTTTTCAGAGAGGTGGCTCGGTAGCCTGCCTCTGCATCCCAAGCCATGGTATTCCTTGGTGGTCTCCCTTCCAGTTACTTGCCAGGGCTAGCCCAGCTTAGCTTCTGAGATCTGATGAGATTGGGCTTGCCTCAGCTATATCTAGGTCAGGGCGTGAGAAGAATTTCATGAGGAAGTGCAATTTGCAGCTGTGTTTCTTAACGAAATAGAGGAACCGAGATGAAAAATAACATCGTTCCACAGCTGCTTAGATGTTGTGAGGATGAGCAGCAGAGAAAATGCAGTGGGCTTTGCTCGCTGAAAGGGCCAAGCGGTTAAAAAAATTCCATTGCTCCATGTGTATCCGTGTGGCTCTCAAACCCACTTTGCCACACTGTACTGCTTCTGTTTTGCTTCGGGTTTCTCGTGAGGCGCTTACAACTGCTGTCCTCCTTCCAGGGCTCTCCAGCTTCTGAAGCTCCAGGAGAAAGGTCAGGGAGTGGCCTGGCAGAAAGGCTCCAGAACTACGGTAAGCTGACTGAAGGTTGTGCAGGTTGGGAAAGGAGAGCTAGTGGTTCCCATGTGTGATTTCAGTGACACATCTGCTCCTGTGCCGAGGTGTGTTTGTGTATGGTGGTGGTATAGGAAGTGCTGGCAAGTTGCTGCCAACTTATGGTGACCCCATAGGATTTTCAAGACAAGAGATGAGCAGAGGTTGCATGCCATTACTTGTCTCTACATAGAGACCCTGGAATTCCTTAGTGGTCTCCCATCCAAATACTAACCAGGGCCAGTCCTGGTAAGTTTCCAAGATCTGGCAAGGTCAGGGCTGGTTGTGCTCAGACTGGTGGATTTGTCCTTGAAGGAATGGAGGAATAAACTGAATATGTGACAATGGCAAAACTGACATCTCTTGTACATACTAGACAGACTTCAGAATTTCAGGAAAAATTGAAAGTTTTAAAAAAATTATATAGCTGAAAATCAAGAACAAAATTAAACCAAAACAGAGAATGAAAGAAAGGAAGAATGATTTAGGTAATACATGTTCTACAATGTTATTAGATAAGAGAAAGATGGAAAAGATAGAATAAAGGTACTTAATTAGAAGTGAAATATTAAAAAGCAAATTTAAGCAAGTTCTACATAAATGTATGATTTTAAGTATAATGTTTATATTTAATGTCTGTATGTTTGTAAATTGAAATAAAAATATTTTTAAAAATTGAGATGAGTTTCTAGTCTCAGGACTACATGATGAGTCTTGCTTTGGGACATAAGCGCTGATCTTAGCTTTGAGAGAGGTTCGCTGTGGCACCATCTGAAGAACAAAGCCTCAGCCATCCTGGCTTGGGCTGTCTTGCTTGGCCTCTGTTTAAAGCATGGAGCAGCCGGAAAGTCTTATTGCCTGACATTGCTGATTGGCTGTCTTGGCTTTCAGTTGGTGGGATTTAGGGAGTAAAAGCGCTGGATGGCTGCTTTGCCCCTTCCTCTAGGAATATGACTGGGCTGAGCCATGGGTTCTGTGCACCAGTAGAGTGGCAGCTGTTCCCTGTGCTGATGTAGCGTTCTCTTAGGGATGTTGTTCTCTTATTGGGCATGCAAGGAAGCGCCTCGCAGTGTTATCTTGAGGTGTTCCTCGAAGGAATTCAGAGACGGAGAAAGGAGGTTTAATTGCTGATATGTCCCTCCTTGCTTTGGGAATTGCGTCCCAAGGCAGAGTCTACTTAACTCCCCATAATAAACATGTATCTGTCATTTCGTGAGCCACTGAGTGATGCGTTCTTCGTTCATGCTTTCCTCCTCCTCTCCCCCCTCCCATTTTTGTTCCTTTCAGCTGAAAAAACGGGCCCTGGGCCAACTCCGCCTGGCGAAATGCAGACAGCAGGGGGGGCTGGGAGAGGCCTTCCTGCAGGACCCTGGCTCAGGTGAATTGTGGCCCCTGCCTCTGCTGCACCCTGACAGGAAAGGAAAATGTGTTTGTTGTTCCACATAACTCACCCCTGTCATTCCATATAAAGAACTCCTAGGGAATGCTTGAAATCCATGACAGGTCTGTCTCCCATGAGGGGTCCTCTGTATGCCTGGCGGTGTTTTTTCTGCATATTCATAACATTATGCTGGAAGCTGGGTCCAGATAAAGAATTCGGCATCTTGAGAAAGAGGGAGCAAGATACTCCCTCCTTACCTGCACAGCTGCTGAGAAAAGCATGAGAATTTACATGGCAATGTGCCTATGCTGAAGGGGGGACTTGCATTTGAAAGCTCGTAATGGAGTACCTTAGAGTTAATCCTTAAGGTATCTCAGGACTCTGTCATTTGCAAAGCACAAGGAGCCAGAAGAGTAAAGCTGCCAGTGGAGTACCACACAGAGCATCTTGCCCTTCCCTTCTGGTTACTATAGATCATGCAGTGGGACTGCCTCTCCCCCGCCCCCCAGTCGGGCAGCTACACTTTTACCTCTCTTGCTCACCTACAGGCATCTTCTATTGCCTTTTATACACAGATGGAATGGCGAAACCCTACAGTACAGTACACCCTCTGGTGATTCAGACGCGTCGTCCTGTGGTGTTTTCACCTGACTTCTTAGCACCTCAGCTCATTAGGAACCTACTGGACCTCCCTTCCTCTCTTCAGGACTTCCACTTGTACCTGGCAGGTAAACCCAAGAGGCTGAGTGATAGGGTTGCCAGCTCCTGGTTGGAAAATACCTGGAGATTTGGAGAGGGGGGTTCGGGAAGGGGAGGGACCTCAGCAGGGTATAATGCCATAGAGCCCACCCTGCAAAGCAGCCATTTTATCCAGGGAAACTGATCTTGGTTGTCTAGCGATCAATTGTAATAGAGGGAGGTTTTCAGGTACCACCTGGAGGTTGGCAACCTTACTGAGTGACTTGACTGGAGCTGTTTGAAGTGTCAAAGTCAGAAGTAGAACCAAGGCTTCCTGCCATGTCCCAGACCTGGGCTTTGAGTTTCAAGGCAGCCCTTGGAAACTGGCTCTCCTGTCTTTCTCCACCCAGTTATCATTATTCTCTTTTAACAGGGAGCGTGTATGATTCTCTCTGTCTCTCCCTTTTGTAAATAAGCGTCTTCTGCTTTGCAGGAAGAGGCTTTTGTTGACAGGGGTTTGTGCATTTTGTGCTTCTGCACTGTTAGCAGGCCAATCCCCTCCCCTTGCTGAGGGATAGTTTATAGACTGTGTCCTATTTGATTTCCACAATTAAATAGGAGACTGCCTCTTTGAATAACAGCACATCTCAAGTTGTGCAGGATCCTCAGTCTGGTGCAGAAAGAATCCTGCAAATCTGTATTCATGTAAAGGGGGGGGGGGGATCAAACCATGTTTATAGCCCTCAGGGTTGCAGGGAAAAGGTAATGTGTATCGTCTGCTAATGCAAAAATATGCTTATACTATTTTGGATCCTATCAGGTAACCTTGAATTTAGGTGGTCATAATGCATTATGGATCATGATGCATTGTAGGTTACAGCCAATGGAGGCACAGAATGTTTCTGCATGGTGAATGGCTGGGACCCCTCAACAGCAACAGTGTTTTGTTAGTAGATCCCTTAGCAAAAATAGTAGGAACAGTAATGCTGAAGTGTTAGAAACTGAAGGAAGTCCAGGAGCTATTGGCCTGTAACCAAGCAGTTTCTGAAGAGTTAAGTTTCTGAAAAGTTACGTTTGGTGTAGTGGTTAAGGAGCGTGGACTTTAATTTGGGAGAACTTCACATGCAGCTGCTGGTGTGACTTTGGGTCAATTACAGTTCTCTCAGAGCTGTTCTCTCAAGAGCAGTTCTTAAAAGTACTCTCCCAGCCCCACCTACCTCACAGGGTGTCTGTTGCAGGGAGAGGAAGGGAAGGAGATTGTAAGCCGCTCTGAGACTCCTTCGGGTAGTGAAGGGCAGGGTATAAATCTAATTTCTTTGCCTCTTCTTCTTAAGAGGGACATTGGTTTCTTCCTCACCACTTAACCCCATAAGCTGTTCCTCAGGAACTAAATTTCAGGGTGATCTTGGGGGCTGTAGCAAGAAGGGGTAATATGTGGACATCATTGTCCCCTCTGCAGAAAACACCAGAATTGCTTACTTGGATACAGGCATCTGCCTTACCTTCTCTTCCAAAAGACAAATACTGGGGAAAAAATTGAGAAGGATATAAATTTATAAGTTGCATAATTTAGGCTGCAAACCCATCTGTGTTTGAAATGTTCCACTGAATGCATTTGGACTTAATTCTACATAGGACTGGGTTTGTGTGTCTGAGTATACCATTAGGAAGATTTTGTTGTATTCAAAACAGGCATGTGTTCTCCACGTGTCTACAGATCCGTTTTTTTAAATTTCTCTTCACAAACACCCTAGCTGAAGAACAACTCCCCTCTTCTGCCTCCAAACATAATGCCAATGGGATTTCTAAGAACCAGAGAGATTGTGGGAGGATCCAAGCCATCCAGGAGGCGGTTGGAAAGGTAAAAAGTGGAGCACAGCTGGAAGGGGGGGGGGGAGGCAGAGCTGTAGTAAGTGTTACTTTAAGTATCCTCCTTCTGTTGTAAATGCTACCCAGGTGACTCTTTGTGAAAAGAACGTCTGTGCTATTCCAGTTCCCTGGAGTGTGGCATGTGGAGTAAATCCCATCTTTTAATGGAATTACTATTGGAAAAGCACTTCCAGAAACGGGAAATGGCCACACTCTCTAATCTTTGTTAGATTTCACACTTTCTCTTCCTTGATAGATTTCAAATCTTAGATTAACAAGGCAAGGGGAAAGAAGTCAGGAATTTATCGGCTGAAGGGAAAGCAAAAGTGATTTTTGTCATGTGACCTGAAGAAGACTGGAACCCAGTAGGGGGCCTGATCTTGGATCTCTTTTAATCAAGCTCTGCTGGATCAGGGGAGAGAAACATAAATTGAAGACTACTAGCGGGTGAAAAATCGTTAGCTTTCTGTGGCATGTCTCTTGTTCCTCTAGCAGCTGCCTGGCAAGTAAAAATTCAGCTGGTGAAGACTTTTTTCACAGCATACGATGTGAAAAACTTCAGTTGTTGAAATTTCCTGCTGTGGTATAGCTGCAAAAAAGTAGGCAAGTTCACGAAAGGGCACTGCAGAAAGAAAACTTAGGAAATGGAATGCTGTAGGGCAACTCTCCCTCTAGGCTGTGGAGTCTTGTGAGCAAAAATTCTACTTTCTGAGCGACTGGCATAAAAAGTTGTCAGTGAGCAATTTGGCTACTGCATCAGTTAGTTTGCTCTGGAGCCAACCTTCCTGAGCCAAGACGAAAATGTGTCAGCCAGAGGCTAAAAAACTTTGAGCTAGCTCACACTAACTCAGCTTAGAGGGAACATGGCTGTAGGGTATTGGGCATATTAACATAAGGAAAACCTGACTGGATCACACTTGTTAAGAACATAAGAAAAGCCAATGTTGGATCAGGCCAATGGCCTGTCCAGTCCAACACTCTGTCACACAGTGGCCAAAAACACCAGGTGCTCTCAGAAGGTCCAGCAGTGGGGGCAGGAAGCCCTCCCACTGTTGCCCCCCCCCAAACACCAAGATTACAAAGCATCACTTGCCCCAGACTGAGAGTTCCTATCTATACTTTGTGGCTAATAGCCACTGATGGACTTCTGCTCCATATGTTTATCCAATTCCCTCTTGAAGCCGTCCATTGCTTGTAGCCGCCACCACCTCCTGTGGCAGAGAATTCCATTTGTTAATCACTCTGGGTGAAGAAGTACTTCCTTTTATCTGTTCTAACCTGATTGCTCAGCAATTTCATGGAGTGCCCACGAGTTCTTGTATTGTATATGTTGTCTGTTCTAGCATCCTGTTTACCACAGTGGCCAACTAGATGCACCTCATAAGATGTACAAGTAGGGAAAAGCTGCCAAGAGTCCCCGTCCCCCCCATCAACTGTTATTCAAAGATACACTGCCTCTGAGCCTGGAGGTTCCCTTTATCTATTGTGGCTAATAGGCACATCAGTGGCCGTCCTGCATGCAATTGCAGAGGCCCAATTAAGTTCTTTGGCTACAGTTGTGGAATATCACATTGGATGCAGTGTCTGTACAAAACCACCTCCCCACTCCTTTCATATTCCCATGAAGAAAGAACTTTCCCAAGTCAAAATTAGGGTGCGTAATGCAGGTCTTTGTGGCGAGGTTACCATTGCAAACCTAGAAGACAGAGTATCCTGGCAGATCTCCTTATCCTGGGTGTATTGGACTCCCACACAGCTATATATCAAATGACCCTGCCCTTCAATTCTGTTTTCCTCTTAAGTTTGGTAGTAAATCCCATCTTTTAATGGAATTACTATTGGAAAAGCAATAATATTTCACAGTATAGGGTTTGATTTAATGTAACTTGTCAGGGGCAGGTTATTTCTTTTCCATTTAAATCAGTAAATCTGTTGGATTCCCTTGCAGAATAAACATTGCCTGCTAGAGCTGGAGGTCCAGATGGTGAGGGATCTAATTAAAAGTGAAATATACCCCATTGTTATCCATGTCGAGGTCACTGCGAAGAATATCAAGGGAGTCAGGTAAGAAAAGCCCCTTCCCAGGATTGACAGAAGTTATTACATGCACAGGGGAAGCTAATCACCTTCTGAGAATAAGGCAGGAGCAGTGGCTGAAAGGGGAGGTTTTGCCTTTACAGGGTAATGTGCGTGAGCTTTCAGGGTCTGTATGTGAGGCTCTGCTTCTCTTTGCTGACTTTGCATTGGTGCTCATGGTAGGGGAGGAAAACCCACTGCAATCCAGGGTGTCAGAATGTAGATGGAAGCCATTGGCCGTGATGTCTGATGGTGCCTCCTTGCCGTGAGCTTGGATATCTAGCCTGTAAACCTGCAAGTGGGGCTCATCTTTTTTTTAAGATACTTTTTGTACCATGCCTGGCTATCAGGTGCATTATAAATAGATAAATATTAGTATTTAGGGGTCAGTCCACATATGTCAGCCAGAAGGTTATAATTCTGCACATAATCCTTGCCGTGCAGAAGATCACTTAGAGCAGAGGTTCCCAAACTTATTCGGCCTACCACCCCCTTTTCAGAAAAAAAAAAAAGACTCAGCACCCCCCTGGAAATCTACCTTCAAGAAGTGGACAAAAAGATGCAGGTAGAGTCCATCATGATACACACAGCCAGGCAGAGCAGCAGCAGCTGAAGGCCTGAAGCCAGAGGCCAGCAGCAGCCACCACACAAGAGCCCAGCAGCAACACCAGCCTTACAAGGGTGCACATGCATTTGCAATTTGCAAATGGATGGCTGTGACTGGCTGTGGGGACCCCCCTCCCCCTCCCCCTCCCCCGATCCCAGGGAAGACCAGGAGAAGGCAGAAAAAAGCTGCTTTAGATAGGCTCTGGACTCTTCTTTCTTTAGGCTTCCAACGACCCCTTGTTTTTATTCAACACCCCCCAATTGCACCCAACTCCCACCTGGATCGTTCCAGTGCCCCAAGGGGGTGGTACTGCCCACTTTGGGAACCAGTGGCTTAGAGAAACCACTCTGAATGGGCAGTTCATGGGTGCAAGCTATCCCCCTTCACGAGCCATTTCTGTGATTGTGGAGGCTGGACAAAGAAACACGGTGATTATGGAGGTAGAAACCACCATGGAAGGCAGCTGTCTAACAGTGCTCGAGGGGAGTAATTTCCCCATTTTTTCTCTTCCACATGGAACATGCTGTGCATTTGAAGGAGGAAATTACCGTGCTGTTTTCAGGTGGGCCCTTCCTTCCCCTGTGGTGGTGTTTCAGGCCTATTTGGGGCTCCTTTACTTTTAAAAGCCGTTCTGCGCAGCTGCTGTTTGGCTGCAAGGAACCTGAATTAAGTCTGGGAGGCCAGACCCAACTCTTTAAAAACCTGAACATGTAGTTTGACCCTCAGTGGAGTGTTCGATGTTTTCTAGGGAGCAGTCTTGCATTCCAAGCAGTGGACAGTGTTAACCAACAGCGCTATTGTGCACTAGTGAACTATAGCCCCCAGAATTATCTGCGGTGTTCGGAGATTTCATGGTAGATGTACAGGGATTCCTTTGCAGGCAGCACGATGTAGAAAGCATTTGAAAACCACTATGAGGAGGTGTATGCCACAGGCCCTCAGGCTCTGCCCAAAGGTCAACTGGCTTTTATACTGTCCGCCCTCAGCTGTTAAGCATTTAAGGCACTTCAGCTGAAACCTTGAACTAAAATATTTTTTTTTCTGGCAACATGGGTGTAATGCTGCAATTTGTAGCATTCCAGTAATGCCGTGGTTGGTGCACGCTCCAGCTCGAGCGTCTGTTTGGCAGCACCTCAGTTCTCGGGATCAGACCATTAGACTTCAACATGCTTAAACTAACATGCTTGACTTAGTCCATCTCTGCCTATGCATTATTCATAGAACCTAGAAGAATATACTTATGGTGCATTTTTCTTCCGTGCTTCTCTCCAGGAGCTTGCTAGGGAAGTCGGGGCTGCGTGATTCCGAGGTGTTGAAGCAGTGCCGAAGAGCTGAGCAGACTCTCCACACCCTGCCCTGTTCGTGGGCCTGGGTGGATTCTCAGTCCTGGAGTAGTGCAGGGGAGCTGGCAAAGGTGGTGAAGGCCCACGTCTTTCAGGAGCAGACCAGGATCGTATGGGTTGAAGACAATGAAATGTGACCGGCACTACTGCGGAGAAACTAGCATCCTTTTGAGATGGGTACAACCAGAAGGATTGCACATTGCCTCTGCAGGGCGGGGGCTTGGACTCTGTGGCCCGCTGGAGGTTTTCCCATGCCTGTGATTCATTCCACAAATCTGGTGCTCTAGCCTTGTGGGACGTGGAGTTGTTCCAGTCATTCCTTCCCTCGGCCTGAACAACAGGAGAAACCTCTGTGGAAATCAGCCTTCCGTGTTGTTGCCTCCTTGTCTGTCTGAACCGATGGACTAATTCCTTAGCCTTCATCCTAGTCTCCCAGGCTGGCCTGCCTTCCTCCCCCATGCTCCCCTTGTCTCTACCTCCATTCATGTCCCGGTGGCAGAGGAAACAGATGTGATTGCATATACGCACACACATGGACACACACAGTCCCTTCATCCAGAGAAACGTAAAGTGGGCTTTAGAGACATCCTTGTCACAAGCTATATTGTGTGTAAATTATTAATGGTTTTTTTTTTTTTTTTAAAAAGGAAGACCTGCATATAAAAGAAAACTAAATAGTATTTGTAATGGAAAGGAACTACTGGGCTGCTTCTTCCAACATTTTTTTTGGGGGGGGGGGGAATCTTCCAGTCCAGTCTTCTGTCTAGCTTTACAGTGTTCTGTTGCCGCTTTCTGTGTCTTACCCTAGCAGAAACATAGGCGGAGGGTCCTCAACGTGATGCACCTGCTGACACCTTTTCTGGCACCCTCCAAGTGTTTTTAGGAAGTGGGTAGAGCCAGGTAGGGATTTTACCCAGCAAGGTTTCTGATTGACTGTTGGAGATTAGATTGGCTGTGCAGATTTTTTAAAATGTTGGTTTGGTAGCAGCTGCCACCAAAGCACAAGGATCTACACTGTGTTACTGAAGTTACTAAAGCACTCTAGGATCGGCTACACTTCCCTTTCTCCAAGACTGAAGCAGACTTGCATTAAAATATCGTGCTAAGCCCAACAACCTAGCCAGCATGCAGATAGCTGCTGTTGTAATTGCCAACCTGCAGGTCATTTTCTACAAGAGCCTAGCCTTTCTCTCTTCCTTTCCTTGCACCCAGCTCAGCCAGATCTTGCAAAGCAGTAGTTAGGGTGTTGCAGCACCCCCCCCCCCCCCCCCCCCCCCCGCTATTTTCACTTCTTGGTCTTGGTCTCAAGGGTTCTCATCCCTATCTTGCTTGGTGACAGAGTTAATTTAAGAGTAGTATAGTAGCAAACCTTTGTTAATATTATGAACAGAAGGCACTGGGTTTGCTGGAGACGCTACATTGCACCAGTTCTGCTGGGCCTCCAGCCACCATCCCTTTGCTTGGACAGTGATATCAGCTGGCATTGCTACAGTGGCACTGGGTTTGCTGGGCACTCTGTGATTGCACTGGTATGGCTGTGCTTCCAACTCCCTTCCTGTTTGGACTATGATTCTGTGCTTGACATCAGTCCTGTTGAGCTGGCATTGCCACAGTGGCAGTGGGTTCTGCTGGGTACTCTGTACATTGTACTGGTTCTGCTGGGCTTGCAAAATGCCCCCCCTTCAGTTTCTACTGCAGAGATTCTCTGGTTTGACTTTAGTTCTTTGGAAACAATAGCGGATGGGGGCACCTTCTTTGGGGAGTAGTTTGTTTGTTAACATCCAGTCTGGTGAAGCTTATGATCATTATTTTGTGATGCTTTGGCTAGTGTTAGTCAGTAAAAGTTAGGGGTCACCATGTGTCAGCTGTGACTTGATGGCAAAAAAAAGAGAGAAGAGGGGAGTGTTAAAAAGTTATTTGCCCCAGGAACCAAATAGGCTAGGCATGCCACTGCCCAAAACAGCCACTTGAAAGCCAACTATCAGGTCGTCCACTTAGCAGAGCGACTCTTTATGCACCCCCTACAGATGAAGAAATTCAGCCCTTTGTTCTCTGTCTTGCCCCTTCCTCTTGGACCTTGGGAAGGAGATGAAGTGAGAATGAGAGCTGGCCAGCAGAAATCAAACATCCAAGCTGGCTTGTGGCAGACATCTGGGCTTTTGGCTTGCCTTCTGCATAGCCCGCTGGAAAGGGTATAAGCTTCAGAAGTGGTCAGCTCACGAAGCTAACCTTCTGTTGATTACAGGGGCCTGATGCCTCTCACAGGATGCTGAATGCATTTGGCAAAGGAAAACCATCATGGGCTTGAGAGCCATGGATACTTTGCTGATATTAATGACATTTCATAAGAGTGGGATATGCAAATAGGAACTGGAATACGTTCTGTCTCAGCATCCAAGCCTTCCTGCCAACTATGGTGATGGAAAGCCAAGGTGGTGTTGACCCTAAAATGAGCCAGTATGTCAAATGGCTTTAAACAGAAGTCCTGTGCCAGGCCTCCATGGTGTGTAGGTTAAGCAGATGGCAAGTGGGAACTCTTCTGCTGCCCCCGCTTAGCTCTGTTTTGGTGGCTTTTGATGTTGTCCATGCCTCATTCACTGCAGGGTGTGATTTGGAGCAAATGAAAGGAGCCAGAGACAGCTCCTATTCTCTTGGCACCCTTTTCAGGAAGTGGGAGAACAGGAAGAGGTGGAGCTTCAGTCCACGTATGCGGTAGGAGTTTCTAATTAGGGGCCTTTCCAGGTATGGAAAATAGTGTGGCTTTTTAAATTGGCCCAAAGAACTAAGCACTCAAAATGGCCTGCTAAGAATAGAGGATACGCAGGAACCATGGAGAATTGAGAACACTTTGGAACTGATTAAGTGTGGGGACAAGGGGGGCGGGAAGTAGACTGCTCAAGCCCTTGAGGGTTTATAGAATCCTGGAGGAGCCGTGACTCAAATAGGCCATGTTAGGACTGATCTTGTCAGATCTCAGAAGCTAAGCAGGTTTGGTCCTGTCAAGTAGTTGGATGGGAAACCACCAAAGAATACCAGGGAGGCAGGCAATGGCAAACCACCTCTGAACAACTCTTGCCTGGAAAACCCTACAAGGTTGCCATAAGTCAGCTGTGATTTGATGGCATTAAAAAAAAGGGAGGAAACTTTCAAACAACTTCCTGTGCTTCCTTTTACCCCCCTCCCCCAGTATAGTTGTAATAAAGTGGCTAGCTCTCATTACCATGAAGAAGACAACATAGTCAGGCCCCCCACAGATGAGGCAGGGGGCCTCACTGGGAATGCTAAAAAATATGAGTTTGTAAGTTTTGTAAAAAGGAGAAGGAAACAAAAGAAACCGTGACTTGATGAGGACTGGAATGTGCTCCAGGAGACATGGAATATTTGAGAGTTGCAGAATCCCCCCTCCCACCCCTCCAGGTAAGGATTAGCAAACTCAGACCCTTGACAGTTTATAGAATGCTAGAGGGGCAGATTGTGTGTGTGAGTATGTGTGTGTGTGTGAGAGAGAGTGAATGAATAAGGTTTCCAAATCATCCTGCACCCTGCAATTCCAGGCGTGGCCTTAGTGTGTCATTTTCTGCCAATATTCCTCAAAAGGTATGAAAAAAAAAGCCATGGTGTTAAAATATCCAGTGCTGAAGTCCTGAGTAAGAAGGAATATTTCATCTGGGATTCTACAAGCCTGCAGGGACTTTCCCTATATTTCTATTGGTTATTTTTATTGGAGAGGAAAGGCAGCTTTTGCTTTTGAGAAAACAGTGGCTTCACACTTTCAGCGAGGTTTAAACATTATAGGTTTTCAAATAGAAAGTGATTTAAAAAAAACAACCCTCTCACATTCCTTTTCTCCAGTGGCCATAGTTTCCCTGCACTTGTCACAAAGGGATTCTGTGATGAAGAATACCACGTTGCAGGGGAGCTGATCTCTGCAGCCTGGAGATCAACTGTAATGGTGGGAGATTTCCAGGCCCCATCTGGAGGCTGGCAACCCTACCCAGCAGGGGGCCTGGGGCAGCTAAGACCAGTCCGACACAGTGTAAAGAAGCATGTGTTACCATAATGTAAACTTCCAGGACAGCATTTGTAGCATGCATATATCTGCTGTGAAATGGGAATGTGAACAGGACTTTCATGTGGAGATCTGCTCCTTTATGGGACACCCATGCAGGGAGGTGAGCAGTGGTGCCATCCCGCTGAATGAACTGGACAAGACACGGATAGTGGCCTCCCAGAAACTGCTATATTGACAAACCAAAGAGCTCAGAGCAGAATTCAGGCCTCTTCCTCTCCCCATGTCAAGCAGCTTCCTGCTATCTTGTCCCCACTGACCTCTTAGCCAGCATCTCACCCAGGGGGGCTGCCTCTTAGGCAGGTCAGATTCTAGACCCAAGCATATTTTTTTAATTAATTAATTTATTTATTATATTTATATCCCGCCTTGCCAGCGAACCGGGAAGGGAAGTGTCTCCTTCAGAAAGGAAGAAGTATACCCTGCACAAATCTATTTCTTTTCTATCCCACCCTTCCTCCAAGAAGGAAAAGGGTGTAGCCACAAATTCCCCTCTGTTTTATCCTCAAAACATACCCTACGAGGGAGGTTAGACTGGGTGCGGGAAAGGCCCAGGTTCATTGCAGAGGGAGGACTCAAACCTGGACCCCCCCGCCCAGATCTGAGTCTGACAGTCAAACCCCTATAACTGCATGGCAACTAGGTGCCATGATTCTTGAATATATAAAACATCAGCAACTCTCTTCCTGCCAAGGTATACGGCTGGTGAAGGGGCTCGAAAACCCCTCTCCAGAAGCTCTGTCCAGCCTTTCCCCTCCCTTCTTACTATACAGGCACCCTGATGGCTTTGCTGCACCCTCACCCTGAGGGCAAGTACTTTAAATTGCCCTTTACACTACTTATACAAGATATTTATGGCCAGTAATAGATGTTTGTGAATGCAAATAGCATTCTTCCTGCCAGCCAGCCATGACTGTCCTTGTCCCCAGCAGGCCAAAAGAACCAGAGGGCTAATATTTTACCCAAGATTCCTGCCCCTAGAGCACCACAGCTTGACTCAATAGGAATCGGGCAAATAGGAAAGCTTAAGTGGATTGTCATGGGAAGGTTGTCTAGCTCAAAACCCTGAGAACTGTTCTGGCTTGTCCACAACCCCCTAGAGCTGAATTTTCCCACCCCACTTCTCCCAGCAGTCCCATCACCTCCCATCCCATCGAAGAGTCCCAAATAGGGCTGTTCCCCCAAAGTATGCTGCTGGGAAGGGAGGGGGAGGCTAAGTAACCGAAACTGAGGTGTGATGGGGAAAACCTGCAGCTGCATCTTCCTTTGGAGTGGCAGAGCTGTTCAAAGAAACAGGGCTCTTCTGAGGGCTGCAGTGTGGTACTCTTCATCACAGAACCCCTTTTGTGACAAGTGCAGGGAAACTACAGCCATTGGAGAAAAGGAATCTGAGATGTGCCTGCTGGGGGCAGGACTGGAGAATTCCCGGGCCCAACAGGCCTTCCCGCTCCTGGGTGGCAGGAGAAAATTGGGGGTGTGGTGTGTGGATGCCAGCTTTCAGCACAACAGGAAGTGACATCAGTCTGTCACTGGTGACACTCTAGCAAAACCCTTGGGCTAAACAATAGAGTTTTGGCTAATGGCAGAGCATCACCTGTGATGCACCAACATCACTTCTGGTTACAACTCAAAATGCAAGGCCCCACTTAATTTGGGGAGGTAAGTCTCCCACTGGTTGTCAACCGCATGCTGGCAAACCTATGCCCCTTCCTGGACTTTTGTCCAGAGCCCCAGAATCACTAAGACCACCTTGCACTGTGGAGCTGGATTTTTTTGTTTCTGCAGGTCATCCTTAACCTCTGACAACATCTCAGTAGCATACCATTCTAGCTACACCTGCCCTACCTATGACTTGTCATTCTTCTTTTCTGTGGCCCTACCGACGATTATAATGTCGACAAATTCTGCATTTACGCAGGGCTGCAAAAGGTACGGGTGTTGTTCCCAATGAAGGCTTGATTTTATCTCTAAGCATTTATTATCTTGGATGGTAGTACAGCTTGCATTGTCCCGAGGCACAGAGTTGCGGCGCTCCTTCTGGCCGGGGCTCCAAATACGTTGGGCTGCAGCAACGCTTTTGGCGAGGACAGACACATGCGTCCCTGGTGTTCGCCTCCGCTACGGATGCTCTTGGCTGTCCTTGAATGCTTTATTCTCAGTGCCTCGGTTGGCAGAGGAGGAATAGCACTTAATTTTTATTCATTTATTTAAAAATGTGTATCCCTTCTCTTCTCTATCACCGTAGGTGGCTAAGAAATAGTAGTAGAACCCCCCAAAGCAGTCAAAACATCTCAACATTGACTACACGATGCAACCAGGAGAAGCGCTAAATGAACCTGTTAAAAGCCCAGCAAAAAAGGAATTACTAAAAGCTCACAGGGGTAAACTCTGGCAGACGGGCATCAGAACAGTGGGAATACAGCTGCAAAGGTCTTTTGCTCTTTCCAGCTCCTGCATCAAGGGGATTCTGAGCAGCAGAATTTAAGAGGCTAGCAGACTCATATACTTTGAAGGAACAGCTTGTTTCCGTATTATCTTGATTATAGGGTTCCCAACCTCCAGGTGGTACCTGGAGACAAGGTATAGATAGGAACTCTCAGTCTGGGGCAAGTGATGCACTGTATTCTTGGTGCTTGAGGGGGGCAACAGTGGGAGGGCCTCTAGTGTCCTGGCCCCACTACTGGACCTCTGGATGGCACCTGGATTTTTCAGCCACTTTGTGACAGAGTGTTGGACTGGATGAGCCATTGGCCTGATCCAAAATTGGCTTCTCTTACGTTCTTATGAGACCTCCCACTATTACAGTTGCTCTCCAGATGACCAATTTCCTCTGGAGAAAATGGCTGCTTTGGAAGGTGGAATCTATGGCATTATATCTGGCTGAGGTCCCTTCCCAAATCCTTCCCTCCTCAGGCTCCACCCCCAAAACCTCCAGGCATTTCCCAACCCAGACGACAGTGTCTCTTGCAGAGGCCTTCAGAAATTAGATGGATGGGTACTGGAACCATGGCCTTTTCTGTGGTGGGACCCAGACCTTGGAATTCTCTCCCTGGACAATTGTACACGGCCTTGGAGGCCTTGCAGAAGCTTGCAGAGGCTGGTGACTGCAGCAGGCAGTCTGGGTAGTAGCCGAGGCAGCACAGAGCAGACAACGAGTCCGTATGCTGAGGTGTAATAAAAAACAATAATTCATTTAGCACCCAAACAACCAGGTGTTGTACAATCAATAATGAACCATAAAACAAATGGCCAGGCCCACAGGCTTACAGTCTGTAAATCAAACAGAGGGCAGAAGTGCTCAATTAGCGGTGGAGGAACACTGATAGCTGTCTGGAGCAGGCGGCTGGCTCAGAGCCAGTTCCAACGCATCATCCAGCAGCAAAGCCTACCGGAGGAAGGGACACCCTGCTATGTGCTCGGCATCCCAGGATGCGTCTGGCAAGGCTGACAGGGTGTCATTAAATTACAGTGTGGTTCCATGTTGTTTAGGAAGTCCCCTGTCTCCACGGGGAGCCTCAGAGAGCCCTTGATATTCGCTTCCCAGCTCCTTTGTGCCTGCAGAGCATGCCCAGGGATCAGCTGCTAGCTTCACCCATTCAGCGCTTGGGTCCGGGTGTTTTGGGTAAAAGGGCTTTGCAAGGGTGAAGCTCACTGGGTCAAGGAAAGCCTCAGGTCCCTATCAGGTTTGCAGTTTCTGGACCGAGGGCAAATTGAGCACCCGTGTTCTCAATCAGTCAGTGAAAGAACATGCTGATGTTCAAAGGGAATCTAAAAATAAAAATAATAAAATAATAAGTATCAGGGGAATGCTTGAAGAGACAGGAAGCTGCCTGGAGTTCTCAGCACTTTGGAAAGATCTGGGACAGACAGAATGCGGTGCCTTCAGAGGACGATTCAGCCGAGGCTAGCATGGGAGGTCGGGAGGGTTCTTGCTGGGCTAATTGCAGACCCAGGGGTGGGGGGAGGAGATAAAGGCCGGCGTGAGTCCTGTGCGAAAGGGACCTCACATTCTGCAGCAAGAAGTGCTTATTTCTGCAACCTATGTAAGTTAGGCAAATAGAGCAAATGTGCGTGATTTCTGTTGTTTTGCATAATTTATGCTGCCACTTTTACTCTTTTGCATAATTTATCTCTCTCTTTCGGAACTAGTTCTGTGGTAGGGCAAGAAAAAGTTACAAGAATCTGAAGCATCCCCTGTAACGGCTGAAAAGCTTATTCAGCCCCCCACCCCCCTTTTCTGAGATTTCAGCAGGCAGTGTTCAGGCTCCTCCACATCTATTTGCAACAATAAGGGCCAGAAACTTGCTTTGTAAAACGAAAGGTGAGTTTTTCAACATAAGAATCGGGGTGGCGCCATGGTGCACTCCCTGCTGACCAGTTGTTGAGTGCTGATCTCAGACAGGAGGCGAATCTCAGGGGGAATGGAGCTAGTGGTGAACAGAAATATCCCCCCCCCCACCCCTTTGGACAGATGCTGAAGTTGAGAGGGTTATTATTGAAGAGAGGGGCAAAATGCGTGCCCAACTTACCAGCAGTGCTTATATTATCACATATAAAAGGCTCCCTCACTCTGAAAGACCCAGGTTCGAATCCCTACTGTGTCATGAGAGCTCACTGAGCGGCTCTCAGCCTGACCTACCTTACAGGGTGGTTGTTGTGAGGATAAAGTGGAGAAGGGAAGAGCTCTATTGTAAGCTTCTTTTGCTCCCCATTTGGGAGAAAAACAGGGGGACTAAATAACAAATAATTGATGACACTGTAGACCTCATGAGAGTTATGTAAGTTGCCCGCACGTCCCCTTGTTGCTCAGAAGTCCCCTGCCAAGTTGGTCTCCTTCAGGTAGCAACTTCAGAATGGAGGTACAGTGGGGTGGGGTGATGTTCATTCCTTCTCCCTTCCAGAAGCTGCTTTTTGGTTTGGCACAGTAGCAAGGGACTTCAGGGAGCAGCTGGCTGTCCTGAGGATGAGGCCAAAGCAAAATTCCTGGAGGCGGTGAGCTCAGACAGAGAACCAACAAGGGATAAGTCATGGAGCGGCTATGGACCAAATTTGATGGATGGGCAAAATTGCACGATTGGGTACTATCGCAGCTGGGGAAGCCGAAAGGGAATTTCAAGCTGAGAAGAGAGTCTCAAAATCTGGGTCAAAAGACAAAATGTATGTTTCCCCCCCTTCAGATGCTATTGGTGATATTCTAAAAGGCAATGATTTTAATTAGGTCACTGCTCATCAAAGCATGCAACCAAGGGGAGGGGGGTGGAAGAGATGCACATAAAGCTTGGAGCAGTGCAGACTACTTGGAAGGAATGACTGTGTATGTTCCTTATGGGAAGGCCTGTACAGGGGAGGAAGGGGAAGTGAGAACTGGTTTCACTTCTCAAAAGGGCGGGAGGAGATCAGCTTGCAGGAACTGGTCTGTGAGGGATGCAGGAACTGGTCTGTGAGGGATGTTGATGTGAAAGAGGAAATACGCCTGCTTGTGTGCATGCGACTCAGGATAATTTAGTTAGCATTTGCACTGTCTTCCCTGGCCAATCCAGGATCACTAGATGTTTCATCTTTTAAAGAATCGGTCCTTATTGCAGAACATGGCAGCACCAGGAAACTCTTGCGATAGAATGTTCCCATAATGCTGTTTCAAAACACTTACATCCCCGTCCAGCACATCTCAGGGCACTTTCTTTTCGAAATCCTGATCTGGCAGTCCGCTGCCAAAGAATCCTGAGCAGGTTCAGCTCCTTGTTGGGAGTCCTGCACGGGGCAAATCGGGGAGCTCTCCTTCTGCCATGGGAGGGAGTCAAAGAGCCGTACGCTTTTGCAGTGGAGTCCAATTTGGCGTCCCTCCCAATGCACTACCGTGCTGACTTTTCCTGACATCACGCAGTCACACAAGGTGTGTGTGAGGGTGATGAAGCTGTATGTTGCAGGTCTATACCCAACGCATTAGCAAGGCAAGTGATTTCAGCAGAGGAAATCTATTTGGAGGCATGCGTGGAACACAGTGTGATCCAACAGGTGCACCACTCAGTCCCTTGCAGCATCACAGAGGACACTGATGTGTCTTCCTTCCCAAGGCCACCTGGGCAGTTCCTGGCAGAGGCGCACCTTGAACCAGGGAATTCCTGCTAGATCAGACTGTACGGTGTAAGCCATTAAGCTGGGCCGGTGCTCACCTACTAGGATTGCCTTTTGTTGTTGTCTAAGCTGCACATCGGCTAGGGTTCCTGGGAGAACCGGGTTCAAATCTCCAACTCCTCTGAGGTTTTAGGGACCTGGCAGAAGGATAGCAGGTAAAAACCCAGAGACACAAAATGCCAGCACCACAGTGACAAGGTCTTCCCTGCTCAGGAAGGGCCGTAGTGAGCTTACCAGCTGAAGGTGGTGAAAGGCACCCCCTGGCCACTGCTGCCACCTGGTTATCCAGGTCCAGGAGCATCCCCAAGCTACAAACCTGTTCCTTTAGAGGGAGTGCAACCCCATTCAGAACAGGAGATAACACATTTCCTGAGTCAGCCCCCCCCCCCCCCAGCACCTCTATTTCATTAGGACTGAGTATAAGCTCATAGTGTATATCCGTCATCTATTCCAAAAATACCTCCACTCACCTGTTCAGTTTCCACAGCCTCCCTGGTACTTAGCACGAGATCTAGCTGAGTGTCATCTGCTCACCCAAGAGCTGGGAATGGCTGCATCCTACCCGGGGTTCCTGCCATGTACAGGAAGCAGACCTTATTCCCGAGAAACGACCATACGCAGGCTCTGTTTTTACAGATACCAGCTCAGTTTAACTCTGTGTGCTGCTGACAGAGTTGGGAAAACCTAGCCCCTCTGCTTTCCTAATTGCCTGCACACAGTTGTGGTAATTGAGTGTTTAGGCAAACTAATTTGCTCTCGATGGTTTTCAATTAGGCACCCTTATTTATGAACAATCCTCCCTTGAAATCAATGTTTGCTATAGCCCTGCTACTTTATTTTGGAGAGAAATTGAACCGGGTACTTTTTGCCAACTGACAAAAGCATCAAAGCTGGCCGGAGAGAAGCAGCTGAGAGCTCAGGCAGAGATGCCTGTTAGGTGGGAAATTTCCCTGAAGACAGAAGGGACTGGCCCAGCCCCATACCCATAAAAGGGGCTGGGTGGAGTCTGGTGTCTGCAGCCAGAGCAGAAACAAGCAAGGGGCCAGCAGACAGATGGTGGGGATGAAGAAAAGCAGCTCCCGATTCAGCCCTGGCTCTCCCCGGTCTCTGCTGGAGCCTCTGGCCTGGGTGCTGCTTTGATGCAGGCCTCATGTTTGGCATGAGGCAATCCACCTGGAACAGAGAGGCAATTTCTTGGTGGCAGCAACCCGGAACCCCGTTACCTTCTGCCTGAAGCACTTCTGCTGTGCCTCTTTATCCTGCCAACTGAAGCTCCCTGTCTGTGACCTCAAATGGGGATGGGAACAATGTATTCTGGGTAGCCGAGGCTCAGACTGCAAGATCCAGTTACTCACTACCTACAAGTGTCTGTCACCTGCCCTCTGCTATCTGGAAAATCAGGTCCTCCTAGCTCCAGTGTCTCTACCCTGGAGGCTTCCCCATACCCTTAGGTGTGGGTGGGGTGGGACTGAGGCAGGCCTCTTGGGAAATCTGTGTTTTTATCTGAGTCCTCAGGTCCCACTTGGGTCCCCACCTCTTGCATTCCGTGAGTACTTTTTTGCGAGGCCTCTGCCTAGCTGCTCACCCTGTTGTTCCCCTCTGGAGGAAGCAGCATTTACTAGAACAGGATCTGCACAGCAGACATTGAAACAAGAAGGCATTTTAAAGGCGCGTTGGTCTCCTTGCTGTCGGAGTGGAAGGGTGGACACATGTGTCGGCAGCGGCGTCTGGTCCGTGCCATTTGGGGAGTCACCCTCCTTCTTGTCAGCATGGTGTTCCTTTCTGTGAGGCGTTACGGCATTCCAGGGGCAGTCAACGACCAGAGATCTGGAGAAGGGACAGCTGGTGACTCAGAACAGCCAGAAATGATGTTGGTGGATGTAATGGACCGCATCGGCAGAGATGAAAAACTCAAGGTTCACATACCACATTTGATAGTTGGGAAAGGCCTGGCGCTGAGAGAACTCTTCATTGCTGTAAAGACAACAAGGAAGTTCCACCAGTCCAGAATGGGATTATTGCTACTTACCTGGATATCTCGGGTCAAGGAACAGGTTGGTACAAGGATGACAGGGAGGTTTGTAGGGACCATTGATGTAAGAGGCCAAGGAAATTTAGAAGAATGTAATTTCGGTGTAGAAGGAAGTCTGAAAGAATCCTTTTTCTCAAGGCATCTCTGTGTGGAGGAGGTGGGTGCACCTCTTAAATGAACGGGAAATCACCAAACTGTATGGCATCCATAACCAGCCTATCCTATCAGAGTGTGGTAGACACTTGACTGGGAGCCCTGGCTTGGCACAGATGTCATAGGCCACAGGTGGGAAGGTGAAATGCAGCTTAAAGCAGCTTTATGTGTTGAGTGTTGGCGTCAGAAACTTTATACCAGTGAATTAAGAATATGGGAGGCTTTCTTGCAGGCACACCTTGGGAAGGTGATTTGGGCGGGGTGGGGGTGGGGGAAGAAAAGAGGCAAGAGAATTGTCCCAATCCCCTGGCTTTTTCTCTGTAATATACAACATTCCAGTTTGTCCTGTGCTTTAAGAATGAGTCCTTTTGGCAGCTCACAGTTGGAGATGTTTGACAGGATCTAGAGAGTGAAGCCTTATAACTCATCCCTCTTCCAGGAAGAGAAACTGGTAAGATTCTGCTGGTGAAAGTCTAAAGAACCACCAAGGGGACCTCAAAGCACAGGGAGGGAGTTGTCTCTGTTTGCTTCTCATATATGCACACTTTGAAAGGAACGGGGCAGGGGGACTAACAGATGGGTAGAAGACCTAATCCGTTGCTGAACTAATTTTACTGGGCCTCTGCCCTTCCCGGTTTTCTATCAAGGTGTGGCTAAAAAGTTTGCCTGCAGTTTCCTCTTTAAGGCAGAATGTTTCCAAATTCCACACTGTAAGGTTAACTTTTGTACCTAGTGCCCTAGTGGTACCTAATACCAGCCAAAACTGTGAAGACTCACTGCTAGGAGGTACAGTGGCACAGCCTGACCATGCTAAGGGGCCACTTTGGGAGGCTGATTGTGCTTTTGCTGCCACTGTCTGTGGAATTGGAATAAAGTCATTGACTATCCCTGTCCTTAAGCAGAGGCCTCCTGTACGAGCTCATGGCTGCCACTTCCACTCATGTTTAGATCAATGGTTCCCAACCTTTTCGGGCTGGTGACCCACAAGTCCAAATTTACTTGGTGCAGTGGCCCATGCAAGGCTGACCCAAGGTTTCTTGGCACTTTTAGGCAAACTATGACTTTGGCACGCATCTAGTTCAGCATTCCATTATCTACAGTGGCTAACCAGATGTTTTGGAGAAACCAACAAACATTGCACAAGGGGTGCAGCTGCCCCCCCACTATGAACCTGAAGCAAGCAACATTCCAACATGACACAGCCTTGGCATACATTGCCATAAGTCACATTCCAGCCTTTGACCACCCTCTCCTTCTCTTTTACTCCCTCTAACCCCTCCCCATAGGTTCTAAGAAATGCACTCTAATAACTATCAGGACATGTTTTACTTTATTAGCACGTACATGCAGAAGACAAAAAACCCCCAACTAATGTATGACATGGAAGATACTGCTTCCAAGGTCAGATCTTGGTTTCCAGAATACAAAAGAGAGCAATGGAAAGCCCTGAGGTGGTCACTAAGGAGGGCTGGCCCATGACCCAGTTTCAGAGGCTTTGCAGCCCACTTCTGGGGCCCAACCCACAGCATGGGAAACACTGGTTTAGACCATTGAATAATGAGTGGGGAAGACCCTCAATTCAGCCATGCAACAGGCCAGTCATTCTTTCAGTCTAACCCAGGGGTGTCAAACGTAAGGCCCAGAGGCCAGAACCAGCCCATCCAGGGCTCTATGCGGCCCACAAGCAACTGGTGCAAGGGAGAGAACAGAAGATTGCTCAGGGAGGGGAGGGGGGAGCCACTCCAACTGTGGCTTCAGCATGGCAGAACAACTTCGCCTGTAGCAGTCAAGTAGCATGGAAGCATCTGCCCAGTGCTGCACCTCTGGTAGGGTTGCCATACCCCTGATGGGGGAGGGATTCCCCCCAATTTCAGGGGCCCCAATCCACCACTGGCCAGCTGGCTGGCAGGGGGAAGCCCTGCCCCTGAAGAGCCCCATCCTGCCTGACATGCCTGGTGTGATAATGTCACCTGGAAGTGACATCATCATGCTGGTCATGTGGCGTGGGGGACGCTCTAGCATTTGAGCAAAAACTCTGCAGTGACCATAGATATTTTTTTTGCCCAAGTGCTAGAGTGTCCCCCTCACCACATAAGTAGTGCGACAATGTCACTACCGAGAGATATCGTTGTGGCATGCACACCAGAAGACTCCTGGAGCAAGACTGGACCTCCCCACCACCAGTCAGGTAAGACCTGGCAGCCCTAACCACTGGCTCTCCAGTCCGCCCATGTGGGTTTTCCTCTACATCCCCTACCAGCCCTTGGGGCCTTGCAGTGAAGATACACCAACTCAGAGCTATAAGCTGCTGTCCTTTATATAATTTATGTCTCCGGTACCTGGCTTTACATTTTCTGGCACACATGGCCCAGCCCAACAAAATCACATTTATGTCTGATCTGGCCCTTGTAACAAATGAGTTTGACACCTCTGGTCTAACCTGCCTGACAGTGCTGTTAAGAGGATAAAACGGAGAAGAGGAAAACCATGTATGCTGCCCTGAGGTCCTTGGAGGGAGTGAGGGATTAAAATATAATTGGGGGGGGGGAACCTAGTGCTTTCACTGCTAATTACAAATGGTGGTGGTCCATATTGTCCAACTTTTTATTTTACTCTGGAATTGTAAAATCAAGAGCCCTGGGCAGGTGATATATATTGTGGACAGTGAACATGGGCGAGGGGTTGGGATTATGCCCACTGGCCTTGCTTCCCACATCCATGCTTTAATCTGAACCCAAGATTAACCTGCACACAAGCACCTGTGCTCAGTGCATCCAGATCCCCATTCGGTCTATGGGGCAGACACCAATTGCACAGCAGAGCCCATGCCTGCATGCTTGTCAGCTCTGTCCAGAAGACTGAATGGGTGTGAACTGGGTGGAAGGTCCAGTGGACCTGAGCACAACTTCCTTCCATGTGCTCACTGTGCTGATGACATACCACATACCATCTTTCAATCAGCCTGAAACCAAGTAATTATCCACATAGATTTGCTGTGGTAGAAATAGATCAATGTTGGAGAGGGAGAGATACAGTGGAAAGAATGGCGATATCTTTCCTTCAATGCTAAACTGTAGCTGTCTAGCCCTTACAGACTGGTCTGTTGATAGTACCTAGAGAAAATGTGCCCTGTTTTAAGCATGTAGAAGGCTTCATTACTCGCATTTGTTCTGTGCCTCTCAGAAATGTCTTTATAACGTACATGGGGGTGGGCACGCTTTGACTGCAGCGTATGATTGCTTGTGGATGTTTTAAGCCAAAATGGGATGTGTGACCAGTCAGAAATGGGCAGTGTGAGTGAGAGGCTGCTTGGATGGACAGCCAGTATCTGCCCTGACTGTGCCAGAAGCCTGACTGAAAATCAGTGCCAGCTGCAATGACCCCAGATGGTTGTTTATGAGCTCTTGGAAGGAGAAGAGGCAGGAACTCTGGCTTTCCAAGCCTCTTAGCCTTTATGGGCCTCTTCATGAGTTATGTTTCTCAGTGCGTACATCTCAAAATGACACACACATGAGGGATAAAGGGTGATGGTGTAGCAGTCAGATTGCCAGTCCAGTACTGGGAAGACCTGGGTTCAAAACCCTAGTCCGCAAAGGATCTGATTGGGTGACCTGGCCAGTCATTCTTTCCAAGCTTAACCTATCTCCTGGAGAAGTGAGGAAATCAAGGTTGCCAGCTCCAGGCTGGGAAATACCTGGAGATTCTGAGGGTGGTGGAGCCTGAGACAGGTACAGTTTCGGGAGGGGAAGGACTTCAGTGGGGTATAATGGAGGCCCCTTTCCCAAGTGGCTACTTTCTCCAGGTGAACTGATCTTTGTCAGCTGGAGACCAATTTGTAATCCCAGGAGCTCTCAGGCTACCACCTGGAGGTTGGCAACCTCAGTGAGGGAAGAATGACGGACGGGAGACTCTTGAGTGCCACCCTGAATTCCTTGGAGAAAGGACAGGGTAAACATGTGATAGACTCTGTCCATATGATCTCTGTGTGGTGCACCAAAATGCCTTTTCCTGTTCCTTTCATCATAGGTGTCAACTTCAGGGGGGCTGGGAAGCTGGAGCCCTCCCCCCACAAACTTTTCCAGGACGTGCTGAGTCTCCCCCGGAGCCAATGGCCTGTAATGTCTCTGGCCCAGCCCCAGCCCCCCCACCCCCGTGAAATTGGAAAGTCTATGCCCTTGCCTTACATTTAAAACAAATTACTATACCAGGCTACATGCTTACTTTGTGGACTAACAAAAACAAAAGAGAGGTCTTAGCCCCAAGGTGGTTACAGGGTACATTT
This sequence comes from Lepidodactylus listeri, assembly GCA_029233225.1. Classification (NCBI taxonomy): domain Eukaryota; kingdom Metazoa; phylum Chordata; class Lepidosauria; order Squamata; family Gekkonidae; genus Lepidodactylus; species Lepidodactylus listeri. The sequence continues at coordinate 39,082,887 of JARCFY010000008.1, read as the reverse complement.
AAACAATGGGAGGGGCTGGTGACTAGACAATACGGAACAGAAGAGAGAGCCAAGGGTGACAAAAAGGAGGGGCAGAAGAGGTCAGGTGAGGGAATCTTCAGCAGTTCTCTGGTGCGCTGGCTAAGGCTTTGGAGCGAAGGTTAGGTCCAGTCCCCACCATTTCCAGTACGTACTAAGTGCACGCTGTAGCTAAATCAAGATAAGGTAGCCTCACCTTGTCTTCTGGATTTAGAAAAACAACCTGACAGGTTTGACTGTGGTGACTGCAGAGGGTGTCCCTCTTGGTTCCATCTGCATTGGCTGCGTGTGCTTGTGTGACCACGGAGCGCTTCGCTTCCCATGTGATGATGCAAAGAAAGAATCACAAGGGAAGCAGCCCTGGGGAAGCCTCTAATAATGGGCACGATCCAAGCCATGTCAAGCATTCAGGAGTCCCATTGATCGGCATGAAAGAGTTAATCATATGCTTCAATGACTCTTGTTGAAATCAATAAACGGCTGACAGAGGCTGGATTGTGCTAATTATTTTTGATGGATATATAGGGTTGCCAGGTCCTACCTGCTGCCAGCTGGGGGCTCCAGGTAGGGTTACCAACCTTCAGGGGGGGCTGGAGATCTCCTGGGATTACAACTGATCTCCAGGCAACAGAGATCAATTTCTTTGGAAGGTGGACTCTATGGCATTGTACCCCCACTGAAGTCCCTCCCCTCCCAAACTTCACCCTCTTCAGGCTCCACCCCCAAATCTCCAGATATTTCACAACCCAGAGCTGGTAGCCCTGGCTCCAGGGTCCATTTCAGGATCCTCATGTCATCATATCGCCGACGTTGTGGTGGTGTGATGCTCTAGTTTTTGGGGAAACTCTATGGTTTGAGCCCAAGTTTACCATAGAGTTTTGCCCAAAAACTAGAGCGTCACCCCTGATGGCAACAATGTGATGATGTCACTTTCGGGTGTTGTCATTATGTCACATTCAAGGGCATTTGTGGGCGACAGAAAGGGGCCTGCAAAAGCGGGGCACCCCCACCCAGACCGGTAGTCTGGCAACCATACGGATATACCTGTGGGCTGGATCCATGGGCTGAATCCTGCGGAAAAGCTCACAGAAGGGGCTGTCAGAGTGGACCTTTCTCTCCCTTCTCCTCCTTCCTGCTGCTTGTCTCAAAAATCCTCTCATGAACCAAATTCACCACAGCAGGTGCAGCTGCAGTGAGGAGGAGGAGTTGGCCTTAATGCAGCTTCCTGGATGGTGGTGGGTTTTGTTGGCAAGGCTCCCCTGACCCACCAAGGGTTTTGTGATGAGCTGCAGAACGAAGAAGGTGAAAGATCTGCTTCACCAACTGCTGTTGTGAGGTTCTTCTATAGGATCCAGCCCTATATCTTGATGTGTGAGTGTTCCTTTACAGTGGACACACATGCAACTCCTTCACTGCTGAGGCATGCATTCAGCTGACTGGCATTTGTGGTTTTCCCACACTGAACTAAGCACAAGCTTAAATGTATCAGCTCTTGAATGATGTTTGCCAATCTCCCTTGAGATGCATTTTAGAAACCTGGAAGGAAGAAATCTTTGGAGACATACAATTTTTAGACAATCACAGTCAAAACACCCTTAATAAATGTCATCTGACTTGGGCGTGAAGCAAGGCCGGTTCCCTGGCCATCCCTGGTAGGGTTGCCAAGTCCGGGTTGGAAAATACCTGGGGACTTTGGTGGTGGAGCCAGGAGAAAGTGGGATTTGGGGAGGGGAGGGGAGGGGCCTCAGCATGGTACAATGCCATAGAGTCCACCCTTCAGAGCAGCCATTTTCTCCAGGGTAACTGATCATTGTCAGCTGGAGATCAGTTGTAAAAGTGGGAGATCCCTAGGCCCCACCTGGAGGCTGGCAACCCTAATCCCTGGCCAGAGAATATCTGAAGAGTTTTAGAAGGCCAAGCCAAATTTCTGTTGGTCTTCTTTTTCATGCCAACATCCCAGCTGTTTCTACAAGGTAGAACCTTTATTCAGACTGGACGGTGAACAGTGCAAAAACTGGATTGCCTTATTTTGTGAGGCTTTTTCACATGGGAGGCTCTACAAGCTCTGAGCTAAACTCTTAAAGGCCAACCCCTGGGAAGCTCTGGACCCAACTGGAGGGAGCTGACTGGTCCATCAGACAGTCCAAATAAGCCGGGTCTGGGGAAGCACCCAAGGCTCAGTTGGAGGGAGATAGATGAAGAAGCAGCGATTGGATTTATACCTCGCTCCTCACTACCTGAAGGAGTCTCAGAGCAGCTTACAATCTCCTTTCCCTTCCCCTCCCCACAACAGACACCCTGTGAGGTAGGTGAGGCTGAGAGAGCTCTCTTGAGAACTGCTCTTGATAGTTCCTGATTTAACCCCACCCCCCAAAATCTCCAGGTATTTCCCAGCCTGGAGCTGGCAACCCTACTCTGAGGTCCCTGAAGGAAGAGTTGTTTCTTTTTAACCTGAGTGAGCCTGAAAGTCAAAAAGTTTTATGTTTCCAGCTATCAGGGCATTTTGCAACACAGAAGGTGAGACAATGTTGAGGTAAGGTTGCCAACCTCCAGGTGGGGCCTGGATATGTCTAAACTACAAATTTCCTGGAGACAATGGCTGCTTCAGAGGGTAGACTCTATGGCATTATACCTTGCTGAGGTCCCTCTCCAAACCCCATTCTCCCCAGGCTCCACCCCAAATCTCCAGAAACTTCCAAGCCTGGAGCTGGCAACTCTAAGGAAATTCATCTGTAGGACCCACCCAAAGAGAGAGTTTGCAAGGACGCTGGCACTAACTGAATGCCCTTTCAGAGGGAAACGGTTCTGATTAACATACGATTAAGAAATGTGCCTTTCCAGTCACTGATTTAATTCACCATATCCTTTCATATACTTTTTTACTTGTGGGTTTTCTTTCTCTTTCATTCCCTTTGTTGGCTTTTTTTTGCTCTCTTGTTTCAGCTCTCTATTCCTTCATTCTTCTGGAAAGCAGGGACACACAATCACATCCAGGGTGAATTTGCTAGAGGGCCTCACTTTGGCCTGGGCCTAGAGGCGGCCCATACGCCTTGGCGACTGTCTGAACAACTTTGCCCTTCTTTCAGTACAGAAGTGCAGTGTTTAACCAGCCTGCAGGCAGCTGGTGGGGAGATTGTTTAAGGCTTGTGTCTCTGCCTTTCAGTCCCTTTGGCGTCCTGAAAGCCCATTTTCCGCTTGAGAGGAGCTATTCTTTGCTGGACGTGATCCCCACTTTGCCCTTGGGATGGGAGAACATGCCACATAATGTTGTCAAGAGGGACTGGGGGGAAGAGAGAGGGAAGGCTGGGAAGCAGCAGGGGGAGCTTATAGGCCTTTTGCCACAAACAGATGTTCTTTTCTGAACTCCGGTTTCCTTTCACTTGCAGAGCTTCTGTTTCCTCCGCCGTTTGATATCTTACCAATGGCTAAGCAGAACTCTCAGGGGCAAGCTTTCTGTTCAGTAGTCATGGCTCTGAGTTATTTCAGGGCAGAGGATCAGACCAAATTCTTCAGCCCTCAGGCTGGTGCCAGGAATATCAACATGAGCTGGAAAAGAACAGCATTAAATTAGCAGAATGGCTCCTCAAGCTATATTGATTTATCAAGGGTCTGCTCTGTAAGTCACCCGTATCTACATTCATCTTTTAAACCAGTTTCAAACCTATTTAATTGTCAAGACTCCCAGAAAAGAAACCCCAAGGGGTTGTGTATTGGTTACCAAGAAGGATCAGCACTCTTGCATGCCACAAACTCATCTTGGAACGCCTTCTTCGCAGTCTGTAAGCAAAGTGTGCTTTTAGTGCAATGTTCACTAATTTTGTGTGATTATACTGTTCTAACTTAGGGTTGCCAGGTCTGGGTTGGGAAACACCTGGAGAATTGGGGGGGTGGAACTAGGCCTATTGCTACAGTGAGGCATTTCGGGGCCTGGCCCCTGACTTACTGCCAAGGGCCCCCCAACTTCCATCCAGCCCCCAGGCCCCCAACTCTCTCAGCCATCTGGAGGACTCTTGACTCTCTGGGCTGCCTGGAGGACTCCCGCCACCACCCCTTCCCTAAGTGTGGTTTGCTTCCCCACGTAGGCAGGCAGAGTGCGAATGCTGCAAAAATCAGCTTTTTACAATTTAATTTTTATTTTAATTTTGTGATGTCAATGCCCCCTGACTTATTTAAAGGCCCCCTGGATTATAAAATCCTGGCTATGGGCCTGGGTGGGACCTGGGAAGGGATGGGTCTGGAGACGGGAGGAACATCATCAGGGTATAATGCCATAGAGTCCACCCTCCAGAGCAGCCGTTGTCTCCAGGGGAACTGATCTTGGTTTTCTGAAGATCAACCGTAATAGCGGGAGATCTCTAGGTACCACCTGGAGATTGCCAACTATATCTTATGGCATTGTTTTTTTTAGTTGCAATCCAACTTGAGTCTTGGCAAGGAAGACTGTAAATGGCACAAGTAAATGAATAAATAAATGACACTGTTGCCTCCATTTCAGGGCAGATTAAATTTGCAAAGTGGATCGATTACTAATGTAAAATGGAGGACCATGGTTTCGGAATCATGGGCTAATGTCTGAATCTGTACGATAGAGTTCATGTCACTGCTAACAAACCAGACTAGATACTTACTGCCAATAATTATTTATATTGCACTTATATATAAATGTCCCAGAATTGTTACAACCCAATTCCACAGCATCATTTAAAGAGACTTTTGAAAACAGGCAGTGAGGCCACTGAAGCTGCAATCTGAAGGGGACAACCAGGGGTTTTTAGTTTCCCTTGTATCATTTCCCTTGTCCCCAAGCTGCACTTACCCCTGTTGGGGAAAAGACAGAGGAAATAAGCATTAGAATTCATTTTGTATGGATGAAAACATTTTTGGAGGGTTCAAGCCACTTCCCATACATAGCCTCAGTAATAAACTCAGATAATGCGTACTTGTAGCTGAGAGTATTGTGTGGACAGCGGGATAAAATGTAGATATTCGTGTGACCTCCTCTCTTCTTTTTCTCAGACATATGTCTTCACGGATGAAGAAGATGATGAACTGGAAGGAAAATTGGGTAACTGAGCCTCTAGCATTGCTTCACATCTGCTACCTAACTTCTCTCAGCTGTGTGCCAGGAATCCTAAGATAACAGCCTTGACAAAGCTCGACAGAGAAGCCTCTTTAATGTGTCAAACAGAGTGGGTTTGAGACCAAGCCTGCGTTTTTGCACAAGAGATACTGGGCACTGAACTCATAATTTCTTTCCATTTGGGGCGGGGGGAAGCAAGTAACCAGCCCTTAAGATTGTGATGTGTGATGGTAGGGCTGCCAAGTCCACCTGGGGGGCGGGGGATCCCCTGCTACAAGGGTCCCCAATCCGCCGGCCCGGATTTGGCCGGTGGGGGGAACCCCACCCCCAAAGTTGTCTGGTCAGGATGACTGCCCAAGCATCATGATGTCACCAGAAGTGACGTCATCACACTGGGCATGTTGCTGGGGTGACGCTCTAGCAATCACCCCAAAAACTCTATGGTACCATCGCGGTGTGTGCGCGCAAAACTCCTGGAAAGAAGAGGACTCCCCACCGCTGGTAGAAGGTGAGTACTTGGCAACCCTATGTGATGGACACAAGAAAACAATGCCTGGCAAAAACTCTGCAGATGAGACGGGGAAGGGGACACTAACGTCATTTAAACCCCACCTTTCTCTCCAGTGGAGATCCAAAGTAGCTCACATCATTCTGTTCTCCTCCATTTTATTCTCACAACAACCGTGTGGGGTAGGTCAGGCTGAGAGTGTGTGGCTGGTCCAAGGTCACCCACATCCATGGCAGAGTGAGGTTTCGAACCTAATATCCCAAATCCTACTCTGACATTTTAACCACTCCACCATTATACTGGCTGCCGGGCTCCTTCTGTTCCCTAATAATTAGCAAGGGTAGAATCAATCATGCCTGTAAATCTACCAATATTTGCTTAATTTTAAGGTTAGTGGTTTAAGAGAGATTATTGAATTTAGCCTTGTGAGGACTTCTCCACCCACCCACCCCTGCCATTACTCATTTGTTGTGGGAATTTTCCCTTCCCGGTGGTGCTTCTGTTGAGGCCATATCTCATTTTTTACAGTGCTCTGAACCTCTATCTCTTTTTGATGAGAAAATGAGATTTTTTTTCATAGCTGGTGCTAATGTGATTACTGTACACAAGGTGACACTGTGAGTGTCATCAGCAGCCCTTGAGTAGCGCCGGGAGGTGAAGGATGACCAGCAACATGACTTCCCACCCACACATACCATTATATGAATTATTCTCTTAAAAAGTTCTTTGCTGGGTATAAAGTACTGGGTCCAGAGACGTGTTGCAGTGAAATCAGCTCATAAGTTTATTGATGGTACAAATCACGACTGGAGAACGGGGCTCGGGGGGTCTGCTTAAATGTCTGTCTAAACTGCACCCCCGGCGTCACCCAATCTCCCTGACAGGGTTAATTACAGGTGACCCTATGGCATAGGTCCCCTGGCGGATCTTGGGTGGCCCATTGATCTGATTTACAAACTGCACGGGCTATTGTCTCCTGAAGCGAAGCTCCAGTAGCCAGCCCGGCCACGTGCGTTTCTCTGACCACGTGCGCAGTCGCCATTAGGACATAACACTCCTCCCCCCAAAGTTCAGACCTTCCCTAGCACACAAAGTCCCTTAGGTAGGTGGGCCTTTGCCATTCCCTGGTGGAGCGGCATAATACTGTTTCTGCGGTTTGTAGTTCCAGTTGCCTTTGTCCATGCGATGAAAGGCTTCTTTGTCTGTGCGCACCATGCGTTGAGCCTGGCCATTTGTGGCTGGGTGGAATGGGGCAGAGCGGATGTGCTGGATCCCGTAGTAGTCCACAAACTCCTGGAATTCCCCTGACGTGAAGGTTGAGCCGTTGTCTGTCACAAGTGTGTTGGGGATGTCATGGGAGCTGAAGATGTGCCACATGGCACGGATGGCAGCCTGTGATGAGGTGGAGGACACTGGCACCACTTCCAGCCACTTTGTGTTAACTGTCTACAAATATAAAAAACAGTTGGCCCTAGAACAGTCCCGCAAAGTCCAGGTAGAGCCTGGCCCACGGCTTGTGGGATGTCTCCCAAGGTCGCACCGGTGCCTGGGGCAGGTCTGGCCACGATTCCTGGCACTTCTGGCACCGCCTGACTTGCTTCTCGATCTCCCTGTCTAGCCTGGGCCACCAGACGTAGCTTCGGGCCAGGGCTTTAATCTGCACGATGCCGGGGTGATTCTCATGGAGCACAGCGAGCACCCCTTTGCGTAACGGTTCGGGGATGACTACCTGACCACCCCTGAGCACATACCCCTTGTGCACCAATAGTTTGTTGCGCCGGACTGAGCCTGGGGACTTCCTGCATGCCAAGTCTATATTCTACCTCTGAGCCATGGTCTCTTCTTGTGGAGGACCTGGGGTTGTACAGCGTTACATTTTGCTATGGATCAGCATTGGCCAATCATTGAGGAGACCCTTAAACTTCTCTCTTCCTTGTTCGATTGAGACAGTGAACTGACTTTGTGTTAAAGATGCCTTTGACCAATGTGGGTTACTTATATGGGGCTGTCTTCTTTCTCCATTAGGTGATCATCTGGTGTTCACCAACTGCTCTTCAGAACATAGCCACCCGGCACTCTCTTGTAAAATGGCTGCTGAGTTTGATGCGTTTTTGGCTAGTGGCCTGAGGTGAGCAGAATTATTGGAGATGGAAGATGTAACAAGGGGGTGATTTTTCTTTTTACCAAAGCTTAAATGGAACTTGAGAATATTTGTTGCTACAGGAACATGGTCTGGGGCATTCTGCTCCACAATCAGCTTCCCATGGACACTTTATCCCCGTGTTAGGTATTTTAATGAGACAAATTTTTATTTGAATGTGAGAGGAGGGAGCTACTAAGTAGGGTCATAATGCCCCTGTATAAATTGATGGTGCAGCCTCATTTGGAATACTGTATACAGTTCTGGTTACCACACCTCAAAAAAGATATTATAACTTTGGAAAAAGTGTAGAAAAGGGCAACTAAAATGATTAAGGGGATGGAACACTTTCCCTCTAAAGAAGGGTTAAAGATGTTAGGGCTCTTTAGCTTTGAGAAACAACGACTGAGGGGTGAAATGATAGAGGTTTACAGAATTATGTGTGGGGTAGAGAAAGAGGTATTTTTCTCCCTTTCTCACAATACAAGAACTCGTGGGCACTCAATGAAATTAAAGAGCAGTAGGTTTAGAACAGGTAAAAAGAAGTAAAAGTGGCGGCAGCTACAAGCACAGGCAGCTCCAAGAGGGGATTAGGTAAACATGGAGCAGAGGTCCATCAGTAGCTATTAGCCGTGAGGTATAGATGGAACACTATGTCTGGGACACTGATGCACTATATTCTTGGTGCTTGGGGGGGGGGGGCACCAGTGGGAGGGCTTCTGGAGTCTAGCCCCGCTGGTGGACCTCCTGATGGCACCTGTTTTTAGGCCACTGTGTGACACAGAGTGTTGGACTGGATGGGCCATGGCCTAACCCAACATTGTTTCTCTGATGTTTTTATGATCTCTTAGGGTCACTCACCCCTTCATTCAAGAAATGCAAACATTCACACCTGCAGGGTTTTTTTGGTGTGGGAGGGATCATAGGAACAGTCCTACCAGAGCAGGCCAAAGGTCCATTTATCCTGGCATCCTGTTTCCCATAATGACTGATGATATGTCCCAGAAGGCCCACAGCAGAGGCATAGGCGTCAAAACTTCCAACCTGCTTCTGCCCCCTGAACAGCTGGCATTCAGAGGTGTACTGCTTCTGAGCAGAGAAGTTCCTTTTGGTTACTGTGGCTATTTTTTTAAAAAATACATTTGCTTTATTTATAGTTCACCTTTCTCACTTGGGCTCAAGGCGGATTATACAGAGAGAGTCAATACAATCGACAGAATGGGACATTCAGTAAGCAGTACAGTAGGTTGGGGTTGTAGAACCAATCAGAAATCTAAAAACTGAAGCAAAACTTAAGTATTGACATGACATATTAAATGAAGCATAAATTACATAATAGGATCCTAGTTTCAGCAAACTTAAACACAGTAGTATAGATCACAGTCCCTAATGATTTATCTCAGCAACTTTATGAATCATTTAGGCTACTAGCCATTGATGGAGAAGACAGTTCAAAAGGGGAATAGACAGCTTCATGGAGGATAGAATCAATGACAGAATGTGTCTAACTCTCCTTTCAAGCCATCTAAGCTAACAGTTGCCACCACAATCCCTGGCAGCAAAGGATGCAACTTAAGCACTAGGGTTGCCAACCTCCATGTGGTGGCTGGAGATCTCCTGGAATGACAGCTGTTCTCCAGGGAACAGAGATCAGTTCCCCTGGAGGAAATGGCTGCTTTGGAGGGTGGACTGTATGACATTATACCCTGCTGAGATCCCTCCCCTTCCCCTCCCTCCCCAGGCTCCACCCCCCCCAAAATGTCCAGGTACTTCCCAGCGGGAAGCTGGCATCCTTATTAATTACCCATTGTGTGCAGAGCCTTGTATAAGTTGCACACCCCTACCTCAGGCCTGTAGCCAGGATTTCTTAAATTGGGGGGCCTTGTAAAAAGTCAGGGGGCACTGAAATAAAAATAAAATTTAAAAACTCACATTGGCTGGCTGGCTCCTGCCCCAGCTGGTCTTTCCATATGGTGGCTGGAAGGGAAGAGCGCACCAGGATCCAATGGGACAAAGCAGTGCTCGCCCTTCTTCCCCCCCACCATGACCACTTGTGCAGAGAGACAAGCCAGACTTTAGGACCTCTGGGCATAGGGTTGCCAGCCTCCAAGTGGGGCCTGGGGATCGCCCGCTTTTACAACTGATCTCCAGCTGACAGAGATCAGCTCCCCTGGGGAAAAAGGCTGCTTTGAAGGGTGGACTCTGTGGCATTGTACCATGCTGAGGCCCCTCCCCTCCCTAAACCCCACCTTCTCCTGGCTCCACCCCCAAAGTCCCCAGGTATTTTCCAACCTGAACTTGACAACCCTATCTGGGCATAAGGCACCCACCCTCCCTGCCATGGTCCAGGAAACAGCAAAGAAGTCACAAGCCCAGAGGAAGGTGCAGTGTAGGGGGAAGGCAAGAAGAAGCAGCGCCCGCAGCAGCGCAGGGGGAGTTTGCGGCCACCACAGCATCTTGCCAGAGAGTCAGGGGGCCTGGGCTGAAAGGAAGTCGTGGGGCCCTGGCAGGAAGTTGGGGGGGCCAGGCGCTGAAATGCCCCACTGCATCTATGGGCCTGCCCTACCTTATTCGTAGACTGGTGGCCAAAGACTGCTCAACAGCAGCCAATAGCATATCTCAGGAAGCATAGCTATGATGATATCCTACTTATGTATCAACCTGTTGTGTATCTTTTCTTCTCCTCCTGTAGCTGGTTTTGCCACCTTGACGATGACAACTATCTGAATCCACAAGCTCTGCTGAAACTCTTGTCCTCTTACTCTCCAGACCAAGACATTTATATTGGGAAGCCCAGTTTGAACAGGCCCATCCATGCCTCAGAAACCTTGCCCAACAACCAGACAGTAAGACCACAGCTCTGTACCTAGGACCAAGCTGCAGGCTGGCTGGCTGAAAATGCTGCATGCATTTATTTAGGATATCTGATTTATTACCAATTTGATATTATTAAGCTTGGGCTACAGAGGGACTTTAGATGATTAGCACATTACAAAAATTAATTATTCCTCCTTAGAGGTTTATGTACACTATCTTACGTTGCAAGTTTATCAAGAGTTGGGAATAGATCATTTATCATTTGACTGGATCTTGTTTCCACTTGTCCTTTTCAGTGTAATGTAACACACCTTATACTGGGAAGCTGGGCCTTTTGACCTCCCTTGATAATAGTGCCTTCCCCACTGTTTGTAGGCCTGGGTATCAATCTCCCACTTCATGCATCTGTTAAAGTGGGTTCTGGCTCATGAAAGCTTATATTTTTTAAAAAATGATGTTTTAAAGAGGTCACAAGACTGTTGTTATTTTGGTTTATCACAGTTCTGATTTCCCTGAAGAAAAGAGAGTGTGTGTGTGGGGGAAGTCCAGGCTAAACTTGGGGGGCAAAAGTCAGATTCCTAAGGAAATGGCCCCCAAAGTGTTGGACTGTCTCCTCATACCCCATCACATTGCAATACAGATGTGTGCTAAAATGCAGAATGATGGGTGCTGAGGAATATCGATAATTTGTATTCTCCCTTTATGATATAAACAGATATTTTTCAAAAAAACCTTTTAATTCATTACAGCCAACAGATCTTTGATATTTCATTTCTCCTTTGACAAAAAATATAATGATTGGTTCTTTAATAGTTCTATTGTAGAAGGGAGCAGTTCTGCGGCAACTGGGCTGAGGCAGTTTGTGCCTCAGAATGTGCAACAGGGCACCAAGTGTAGCAATTTTGCATTCCTGTGCTGCAGTGACAGGAGAAGCCGTACCCACTGGAATTCTCCTTTCTATGCTGTTTTTATAAGAGCCCTATATCTGGCGATAATAGTTGGACATAAGCATGTGACTGCTAGAGATTGAAAATGTGATTTATTTCTGAAGCAGGAAGTATTTGGAAGTAAATAATTAACACAGTTGATTCCCTCCTTCTTTTCTGGCTGTCAGTTCAATAATTAGAGCCCTCTGCATAGTGACATGGGCTGTCTTCTGTGCAGTTCGTGGCCCTTGTACTTACCCTGTGCCTTTCCTCTTGTCCCTTCAGAAGTCAGTGTATTTTTGGTTTGCCACTGGGGGTGCTGGATTCTGCATCAGCCGGAAGCTGGCCACCAAGATGGCCCCTTGGGCAAGGTGAGTACTGATGTTAGTGGATATCGGACCTTCTCGGGTCTTTGCAAGACCATTCATGAGCACGTCTGAGGGATGATCTCACATGTCCATGAAGTGCTGTGATTGCTGCCCAGAATTACTGCCATGTAGTTGGGGCTCCACGCAGTTGCACTAATGTGTTAAGCCTGAATCTGTTTTCCATTTGTCAGGTATCGCACCCATAGCCTGGGTGCTGGTTCAGACATTGGGTTGGATCCAGTAGTAGATGTCTGCTAATGTGAGCGGACAACATTTATTGATTCTTCTCTTCCACTGCAGGAATCCCCCCTCCCCCAATTTATCCCTCATGTTGTTCCAGAGAGTCTCCTCTTCCCCAACAGCATTTTGGCTGCAGGGCGATGTGGAAGGTGAGAAAGCCCTGGTGGAATTTTTTTTATTGCAGTGCAAACTACTACTGGATCCAGCTCATTGGTTACTGACTCTGACCATGTGAAAGCAGTTACCAGTGGCAGCCATAAATCAGCTCTAAGGCTGGTAGGTGTACACTGGTGAGATCATGCATTAAAGCCCATGTGTGCACTCACTGTATCTTAGGGAAGTCATCTACCTCTTGTGCGCATTGTAGATGGTCAGAGGTAAGCATGGGGTGTATCTGTGTGAGAGTGCAAAGGGATGAAGTTGACACAAATAGCTTTCTCAAAGGGCATAGGAACCTCTTCCCATTCTTTAAGGTGTGTCAAAGAGGCCTTGCTCTGCGATCCTTCCCTGCCATCAAGATGCAACCAACTCATGGCAACCACAGGACCATGGGGTTTTCAAGGCAAGAGACGTTGGTTTGCTTTTGCCTTCCTCTGCATAGCAACCATGGACTTCCATGGTGGTCTCCCATCCAAGTACTAACCAACACCACCCCCTGCTTAGCTTCCAAGCTCTGACAAGCTCAGACTAGACAGGGGTATTCAGACTGCTGAATTTCTTTCCTACATGAAATACAATCTAGCATGGCTGGCCTTAAGGAAGTTTTTGCTAGCACCATAAGTTTGGAACCAGCTCCTTAGAGAGATCTGCCAGGCCAGCTCACTTCTAATCTTTAGTCATAAAGCTAATTTCCTTTTAATTCTTCTGTGCCCTTGAAATGATTCTAACTTTTGTAGTGCTATATTCTGTTTTTTCCCTGATACTGTGGTTTTATTGTTTGAGTTATTTAATTTTATTGAGCTGTAAATTACCTTGAGTGGTTTTGTTTCTTTTTAAAAGAAAGGCAATTAATTTCAGAGACCCAACATGCTAGACAGACACAAAATGGCTTTGGGACAGCCTGTAACATTCACTAGCAAGACAAAGGCCCAAATCATGCAGTCAACTTATACTAGAACAAAAAAGCAAACATTCTACAATATCTCTTATTAGGCCCAATCAAAAGGACACAGAAGTGTGTACGGTTTCAAGATCAGGGTCTCCAGGCAATACTGAACAGATGCTAACAGTGAGATATCTGGGTTTGGTTTGTGTTTATAAATCCTTCCATATTTATTTTGATATTTACAAAATTTATACCCCACCTTTCTACCCTCATTGGGACCACCAGGGTGACTAACAGATTAAAAACATACATAGTCAAAGAAACATCTTAAAACCACTATAACAAACAAAACTACATTATCGGATAAGTAAATACCATGTTAAAATACACATCCAATAAAACAAAAAAGTGTTCATTAAAAAGTACTGATCTTGATAGACCAATGGTCTGATTCGGTATAAGGCAGCTTCATGTGTTCAAACAACAGTGAAAACCAAGGCAGGAAGGAGCAATTACTGAGGGAATGCCAGATGAAACAAAATGGCTTCACCCACTTGTGGAAGACAGTACCAGAAGGGGACAGGCAAGTCTCCCTAGCGAGAGAGTTCCTGGGTTTCGGTGACATCACTCAGAAGGCCCTCTCCTGGGTTGCTATCCACCTAAATCACAGAAGATGGGGGGCCAGGCACCTCTGAAGCAGAGCCTCCGATGGTGACTGTAGGGGTCAGGTAATGCAAAGGGATGGTCTCTTGTCTTTAACTTACCACCTATTTTATGGCGCTATGATACGTAACTCAAGGAAACAAATTTTAACAATATATTGTTATTGGAGCCAAATTATTGTTCTGCTGCTGCTTAATATGATGAAAGAAAGTAAGTATAATATTTGGTACAACTGGTCCCCCTTTCTTTGCCGTTATTTTATGAAGATACCAATTTCCTTCCTTCCTTCCTTCCTTCCTTCCTTCCTTCCTTCCTTCCTTCCTTCCTTCCTTCCTTCCTTCCTTCCTTCCCGCGAACAGACTCAGGGTGGATTATAGGCAACATCTGGGCCATTTCCAGCTCAAATTAAATTAGTAATATATTATTGCCACATCTTCAGTTTAGTTTCATTGGAATAAAAAGAGCCACCAAATATAAAAAGAATAGATTCTTGCAAACCATCAGATATTTAAATTATCCCATAACAAAATGGCTTTGGACTTTAGTAACACAATCATCCTCAAATAGCAAATTCAGAAAATCAGAAATAGATACTCTCCAATATTTAATGTACTTAGTTTCCCACTGAATTCTGGTAAACAAGAATAGTTCATTATTCATGCACCTATCTGGATTCAATAATAGAATTTTGAACTTTGTCTGATGGAATCTCATATACAAATGCACCACTGAAACTGCGAGATAACAGAAAGAGTTCTTGTCAGCGATTTTTAAAATTCCTCTGATACCGCACCATCAGCATAGAGACTTCTTTTATATACCTGAGGTTGAATCCAGCTAGCTTTTCCATTCACACTCAGTCCCTTTCCTTACTACAGCCCCTGTCCCACATGCCTTTTATCCATGCAGGTCCCATGATCCTCAGCAAAGCCTTTTTTGATGGTCCAAGTTTTCTCCCTCTACCTTTTATCACCAGTGGAAATACTGGTTTGATCCAACCGCGATCTTTAAATGTAGTGTTTCTGATGTGTTCCAGTAGAATCTTAGACTGCCATACCATAGAATTCCGGTAGCATCTTAAAGACTGCCATACCTTTCAAAGTTGCCATTTTCTCAATTTTCTCCATAGTTTGGTAGATCAGTTGTAATTCCAGGAGAGCTCCTGGCCCCACCTGAAGTTTGGCAACCCTAGACCTAGTACAATACAACAGGTGAGAGTTTCCGTATGGGGACCTGTACCACTTGGGTAGTTTGAGGGATGATGGATGATGGGAGAGGTTAAAGGTTCAAGACTTTTTCAGAGGAACTCGGTGAAATGAAAAATGTAATAAAGTAGGGACAGTTTGAAGCATGGGATAACTGAGTGATATCTGTAAAGGGTTATGGTATGATATAACACACTCTGCCTAATTGTGATAGACAAAAGGTCATGCAGTGACATGAATGCAGTGTCTTCTTCCCCTGGGCATTGGAACAGTTTCCAGGAAGAACACATTCATAGTGATTATTATTTTTTGCTGAAACATAATTGGCATTAATTTTTCTCCTAGATTAAGAGAGAAATCATAAACAGGTCTTGTCTGAATCCTACTCAAGTAAAATAAATGAGACTTTCTCCCTTAGGACTGCACTGTATAAGGCAATGAATTCAGGGGAGGGCCATGGCTCAGTGGTAGAGCATCTGCTTGGCACGCAGGAAGTCCCAGGTTCAATCCCTGGCATCCCCAGTTTAAAAGGATTAGATAATAGGTGATGTGAAAGACATCAGCCTGAGATCCTGGACAGCCACTGCCAGTCTTGAGTAGATGACGCTGACCTTGATGGACCAAGGGTTTGATTCAGTATAAGTCTGCTTCATGTGTGTTCATAAATTTCCCAGGGACTTTCAACATAAACAGCCACTCCAAGTGATCAAACTCCTTCTCTCCATTCTTCCCCCAACCCCAGGTAACATCCAACTTGTCTGCTTTTAAAAAAGTGTGTGTGTATAATATTAGCTTTCTTGTATTCATATTATGTTTTCTGTCAGCTAGAAATCCTATTGTTCTGCTCTAATGTAATTGTCATTTTATTTAATATTGTAACCAAAACTAGTGCTGAGGTCTTACAAGCCTGATTTAATAATATTTCTATTAAATAAGAGATAATATCCGGATCTTGCTGAACTATTTTTGTTTTGTTTTCCTCTGGAACAATTGTACTTTCCCCTTAATCATACTGTGAATAATTGTCAGTGTGAAAGGGTCTAGCAGAATATTCCCAATTGTTCATAATGCTCTTCAGTTGTATCCTCTTTGGGATATCTATCCTGTTAGATTTTATGATGTTTGGTAATATCTTGTCTGTCTTCTTCCCAAGTAATGCAAACTTCCAACTACCTCTTGTGCATTCAGAATATCATGTTTGCTTAAAGATTCAGATATTTTATCTGATGAGTACAGATGAGTACCAATACAAACAAACCATTTTAATGGACTGGAGATGGCTGATGCAGAACTTGTCTCTGCCTTTAATAGGGTTGGATTGATCTCCCCTTTTTTCCCTTTGCTAATTTTCAGTAGTATTTGGGCACCTATTTGCTTTCTCAAATTCTCTTTCATTTCAAGAAATTCAAGGCTTTCCCCATATTATGAAAATTTGTAATGATATATTGTGATCTCAAGGGGGTGAGTTTCTTCTCTTTTTCTTGAATTGTCTGTTTATGCAATTTTTCTAGGTCTCTTATTTCTCTCAAAATATCTTCCGCTTCCTTTTTTAATTTAAACAAGATGAAAGTGTAATAAAGTGTCTTGTCACCAGTGCCTTCCCTGCATCCAAGATAAGTCTTTGATCCATCCTCAGCGTGGAGTTTAGTCTATTATCAAAAAAAGAAATCTAGCCATATATTATTCTTAATGCAGTCATTTTGAAGTATTTAATCTCCAAGATCGAAATGAGTGGGAGGACCAACTCTTCTTTGTATTACTATCAGGTGCAAGATATACGTAAACCTGAGGCAGACTCTTAACATCCGTGATTTGGGATAAAATTCCTTGTGCAACAACAGTCATCAATATGTGAATGAGTCATGCAGAACGGAAATAAAACGTGTAGTCTCGAGTTGATGGATAACAGTATCTCCACACAACAATAAGTTTTTAAAAGCTTTAGATTCATAGCAATCCACTGCAGTCAAAAAATGCGCCTCTTCTAATTTATTCAAACTAGGCTGTAACACCTCACTCGAGTTCCCTCCTAAAATCACCCTTCCCTTCCCCCCATTTTATATAGGCACTGGAATATCCCAAGAAAAAATCTGTACATGATTAGGGATTAGGGCCTTAAACCCATCCGAAGTTGAGAGCCAGTTTGGTGTAGTGGTTCACGGACTCTAACCAGGTTCGATTCCCCACTTCTCCACATACAGCTGCTGGATGACCTTGGGCAAGCCATAGTTCTGCCAGAGGTGTTCATGAAAAGAGCAGTTTCTGTCAGAGCTCTGTCAGCCCCACCTACCTCACAGGGTGTCTGTTGTGGGGAGGGGAAAGGAAAGGAGTTTGTAGGCTGCTCTGAGACTCCAAGTGAAGGGCAGGGTATAAATCCAATCTCCTCCTCCTCCTCCTCTTTTTCCTACAAAACCTTTTTATTTAAGAAGCTGCCCATTTTCATGATTAGGAGAGATTCTTTAAAATTAAATCACCAAGTATCATTTTTATAGCAGTTACCACTTTTATTTTTTAGGAAAGTTGGACAATGAAAAATTTCTCCCAACTTTAATGTATCCAGATACCTTGTTCTTGCCGAAATAATCATAATGAAACAGCAGCTTCCTTTCTCTTTTTTGAACTTTTTCAATTGAATGGTCTCATTAATTTTCTCATTGCACATAAAGTAAGCCAGAAAAACAAAGCGGCACCAAAGCATTTTAAAACTTAAAACACAAAGCTTTTAAGTTGAGGAACTTAACACACTTTATCTTCTCTTTACAAAATATCAGTTGAGGTGCTGACATGAAGGTAGAACAGGTGCTCCAAGGCAGTATGGGGAATTGTTTCAACACACTTCCTACTGTTGTTATTTGGATACTAAGGCTCTTCTCTCCAGTGGGGACCCAAAGCAGCTCACAACATCATTCTCCTCTCCTCCATTTTACCCTCACAATAACAACCCTGTGAGGTAGGTTAGGCTGAAAGGGAGTGACCGGCCCAAGGCCACCCAGTGAACTTCCATGACAGACTGGGGATTTAAACTGGAGTCTTCCAGAGCACAGTAGGGTTGCCAGCCTCCAGGTGGGGCCTGGAGAGCTCCCGCTTTTACAGCTGACAAAAATCAGCTCCCCTGGAGAAAATGGCTGCTTTGAAGGGTGGACTCTATGCTGAGGCCCCTACCCTCCCCAAACCCCGCCCTCTCCTGGATCCACCCCCAAAGTCTCCAGGTATTTTCCAACCCAGACCTGGCAACCCTAGATCCCACTCTACCCACTTTCTGAGTCTAGTGAGTCAATGCAGGTTCTTTCAATTTGGGCTGAATACAAAATGAATACAGTGTACATGATGGTTTGTATAGTCTTAAATTCCTCAGTGCAATGGAGAAAAGTCAGCTGTGGCTGCTCCTACCCTTTCTGCTTCTAGCCCCGCTGTCTGCCTCCTGTCGTGAGCCAGACTCCAGGTGTGCTGCCCAAGAGGTGGAGGCTGGATGGTACAGGATCTGACAGGGAATGGGCGGGAGAAGCTTTGATGCCTCTTCTCCTGCTGCATGGGGGAATGTTCTCCATAGGGGAGTTTTTTGGGACTGTGCAATGGTAACTTTACCAGGAACCGGTGTTAAAGAGAGTGTAGCCCAAAGCAGCATTATGGATTTGATGTAGTAATGGACTGAGGACACTCATTTGGCCAGTGTTACATGGGATGCCAGTTTAATTGATTTCAGAACAGTTTGAAAAACCTGTTCTCAAATGAATGTGACCCTTGATCTCTTTGGTTCAGGTTCAGGCAGTGATAAGCTTGATATTTAGAGGCTGTTCCAAACTCCACCTTATCTACCAGAGATGGACCGAGAGGATACTCGTACTCAGCTTATCTTTCAGGAGCAGGTGCGTCTGCCTCCTGTGATTTCGATATCCAGCAAAATTCCATCAGGCTGCCAAGGCCTGTGCTTTTTCAGGTCTCAAAGACTTTGGGCATTAAAACGAAATGGCCAGTGTATCTCCTAGCACTGTAGTTTGATATTCTGCAAACATGCTTGCTCGCTCAAGTTATTAGATCCCTTCAGCTTAGGTCAACATTCTCAGGGTATCTCAGCAACTGGAATAACCACACACGCACAGTTTTGTTTTGACGTACAAATGTAGACATTGAAAAACCGATGTGTGCATGGAGACGCCCGTACAACATATTTGGTCAATGAGAATCCTAGTGAACCAATGAAGCCAAGGCTATTTGTCCGTTTTGAGCCTCCTCTGACTGGCAGGATTACAGTCAAAGATTTTCCCAGCTTTAACTGGGGGTGTTAGGGATTGAACATGGGACTTTCTGCAAACAAAGCACGTGCTCCGCTACTGAGGTATGGCCCTGTTGTTCTCTGAGCCACAAAGTAGCTTTTGTGTTCCCCAGATACTCAATGTATCTTGGCCTGTTGGTTGTTGTTGTTGTTTTTGTAGCGGCAGCAACTTTCTGATCACATCAGAGCTCATCCGACTTCCAGATGACTGCACAGTGGGCTACATCGTTGAGTGCAAGTTAGGGGGCCACCTGCTTGCTAGTAACCTCTTCCATTCTCACCTGGAGAACCTACAGCTAATGCAGAAAGACCAACTATCCAAGCAGGTATCAGAATGATTTGGAACTTTAGAGTGATGATTTGGGACTTTTTCTAAACGTTTGAATTTTGCCAGAAGAAATGCACAGGTGTTAAGTAATTTCTGGTTCAGACATCAATGATGTTCCCTTGGGATTGCATTTCTCCCACAGTGATGCAGCATCTTCCTAATTCAGTTGGGATGTGCTGTGTCATGTACCCTGGAGGTAATATTCCAGATGAGTCTGGGTATTTCCACACAGGCTTATTTACTCTGAGTTGTTTGCTGTTGGGAAATGAGCATTTTCCCAGGGTAGCCAGGTCTGGGTTGGAAAATAACCTGGAGATTTTGGGGGTGGATTCAGGAAAGGGTGGGGTTTGGGGAGGAGAGGGGCCTCAGCATGGTACAATGCCATAGAGTCCATATTCCAAAGCAGCCATTTTCTCCCGGGGGGCTGATCTCTGTCAGCTGGAGATCAGTTGTCAAAGCAGGAGATCTTCAGGCCCCATCTGGAGGCTGGTAACCCTATATTCCCCCCTGCTTCCCTATAGCATCATAGTGTACTCATGTACCTCCTGAGATTTCTCCGGCTTTTCTCCAGTCTTTTTCAAACCTGCTTTGCTCCAAAATTTTGGGAAAGATCACAGCAAAACATGGGAAGATGTTCTATGGGTAGAAATGTTCAGATATTCCTGGTCCCATCCACATAGCAGCCATTTCCCCCTTGGTAGACATTCCCTCTCCCTACTGCATAAGGACTTTGTCTTCTTTTAAAATCTCCAATTTAATAGTGTTATATCAAGATATCTTTATACTCAAATATGCATCAGGTTCTCTGCATTCCTGGTTTTCACATTTAAAAAGTGTATATCTAGTCCTTGCTGCGATATGCAGAAGAAAGCATATCTCTGCAACAAAAATGGGCTAGAAACAAAAAGAAAGAAAGAAAGAAAGCTGAGAACTCAAGAGAACATGGACTTAGGTGGGTAGCATACACACAAAAGAAAAAGAAGAAGAGATTGGATTTATACCCCGCCCTTCACTTGGAGTCTCAGAGCGGCTTACAAACTCCTTTCCCTTCCCCTCCCCACAACAGACACCCTGTGAGGTAGGGGGGCTGAGAGAGCTCAGAGACAACTGTCCTTGAGAGAACAGCTGGTACAGAGCTATGGCCTGCCCAAGGTTATCCAGCAGGCGCAAGTGGAAGAGTGGGGAATCAAACCCGGTTCTCCCAGATTAGAGTCAGCACACTTAACCACTACACCAAACTGGCTCTCTTATACCCTGGAGCTTATACCCAGAAATAAACTGTGTTGGTCATAAAGGTGTTGAGAGAACCTGATGCATGTGTCTAATGGTCTGTTGATATAATGCTATAAAATTACAGATTAAAAAAAAGCCTACCAGGGAAATTTGCTGTGTGGAAGCCCAGTTGCTGCTGTGCTATTCTAGCAGCCGCAGCAACAGACACAACAGAAGCCTCTCCTCAGGTACCCTGGTCCCAAGCTATGCAAATTTTTGCAACATTCTATTCCCCCCTCCATTATGGGTGACCAAGTATCTCCCTATTACCTTTGCAGCACTATCAATATGTGGCTGAAGCTGCCTCTCTCTCTCTCTCTGTGTGTGAGAGAGAGATGGTCAGGAGAAGGAGAGTGGAGCAGGCAGTCATTCACATCATCTCCTCAGTAATTGTGACACTGATTGAATCAATCATGCATTATTTAGACGAGGCTTTCCTGACAAATGCTTCCCCCAGACACTTCTCTCTGCAAGAACAGGCAAGGGGATGAAAAGGCAATTAACTAGCCAATAAAACTCCTGCCAGTCAAAAGCGCAAGGAGAGCCCCTCCTCCTCTCTGGAGGAGGAATGCCAATAAATTGCCCACCTGTCTCCTAAGGGCAGAGCTACACAACCAATAAAACCACATGGTGCTGCTCTCTTTGGACTGTACCATTTCAGAACGTGGGTGGTAGAATGCATATGTGGGAATGTTCCTTCAGTGAAATATCTTCTTGCACATTAAAAAAAAAACCCACCCAAACAGCAATGGAAAATGTTGGGCAACAATACTTATCCTTAACATGCTAGATTTCTAGATGGGGGCTGCAGTCAGATGTGCCATTTGGCATGGTCGGGAAGTGCGCCTATTCCATCCGTTGGTATTTGGCATGGAGTTGCTCAATTACACATTTCAGTATAATCCATTTTGCTGCGGGTGCAGCCCATCACTGTGCAATCAGACAGTACATTCGGGCAAGTGGGGTTTTTTTTTTTGCCTTTTTGTGTGCATGCACAAAAAAAAGGAATCGAACCCCCGCACAAAGAGTTCTCCACTGAGTTCTCCATGGACCGATTATGTGATTATGCGCATATTGCTAAGTGGGGAAAACATGGCGCCAAGTCGGGATGGACTGAGCAGTCCATCCCGACAGCCTGAGTGCACGCTTGAGTGATCAGACTAGGGAAAATCTGCCTGTGACCCATCAGCAAGTGTTAGGACTGGACTTTCCCTGTGTCTTTTAACTCCATTTCTGTGGCGGGGTAGCACTGAGTGCCAATGACTGCGGGACCTTTCCCAGATGTTGCTGTCTGATCGTGCGGTTTAGATCTATCAGGCATTCACAGCTAAGTCTGATCTAAAGGCATGTCTGGCCGTAGCCGGGGAGCAGTTTGTTTGTTTTTTAAAAAATGGAGCAATCCAAGAATGCAAATACTCAGCCCATCTGCAGTCTGAAGTGCTGCACCACATGATTCTGCTAACTGTGTGTATCTCAGTTTTTGAGTCTCACACCTTGTAGGGTAATTGTTCAGAGGAAGAAGAGGAGACATGGAGTGCCTGGGGACATGGAATATGTCTAAATTGTTTGCAATTCAAGTGGTTTAGAGACCCGGACATAACAGAGCTTAGGCCATGTATGTCCCCTTGTCCTGTGTCTCGATTACAGAGATAGTACAAGGCATACAGGAGTGTTCTTCGGACTAAACCATGATGGGAAGTCTTGAGTAGATGCAAGATAAATATTGCTCAGAAACAGCAATGTCTCTAATCATGGTGCATAAAGGAACATATAAGTTATAACTCAGGACATATTTGCTCCTCATTTGTGTCTCTCTTCTTGCATTTACAGGTCACACTTAGCTATGGCATTTTTGAGAAGAAGCTCAATTCTGTCAAGCTAGCCGGCCCTTTCTCCCAGCATGATGACCCTTCCAGGTATGTCCGTTGACAGCAGGTCATTTAGGGCTGAAGGGGTGGGTGAACAGGAGAGGTGAATGGAAATTGGCAGAGTTTTGTGTTGGGATAAATGCAAATGAAGCATCAAGGCCTGCAGTTAGGAAACCTGTATGGCCAGAACTGCGGTGTTGGCTTCATTTCTCCTACTTTTGCGCTCGTTATCTTTTATCCATCCTTTTAAGTTGAGCCTGTATTGCAAAGTCTGGAACTGTGGCCAAGTGATTCAAGGTTGTTCCGACCCAAGGGGGCTGGGCAGGTTGTACTTTAGCTGTTAAATCAATGCAGGATTCGAGGTCTGGAAGCCTCCGACATTCCGCTGCAGTGCTATGTGAGACAGCATCTGGTGCTGGATGGGGCATTGGGGACCATGTGTTCCTCCTGCACAGCCCTATCCCTCCCCTCTGCAGTAAGAGCTCTCTTTCCCACTGTTGCTGCTGTTTCTCTTTTAGGTTCCGATCGCTTCACTGCGTCCTCTATCCGGACACTTCTTGGTGCCCACAGCCAGTCACCCAGTGACACCCGGTCAGAAACGATCACCGTGACTTCATGGATGGCCAGAGGAACTCAGGGCTCACCCAACTCTCTGTTCAACAGAGAACGTGGCAGCTATGTGCTGACCTCTAATGAGGACTGTACTGATGACTAGGAAAGGGCTGTGGCAAGAAAGGAGGAGCCATAGTGGCAAGAAGATGGATGGATACTGTGTGGTTCTTGAATGCCACCTGTGGTCTTGCTTCCCATATTCAGGTGGGAGACTGCAAGAAATCTGGCTTGATTTCAGTGAGAGCTCTTCAGTATGATGACACAGAAGGAGCTGGTAGAATGCAGGACTGAATGGAGAAGTCATTTGTGCATGCTCCCCAGGTTTTTTTTTAAAAAACCTCTTTGCATGAAGAGCACATCAGGAAGAGGCCTGTATAAGATTTTTCTTCCCAAGTGGACTAATTTTCTACATGTGGAGATGTGTCACGTGGGATCTCATTTAAAAACTCCAACTCCTCACCTCACCTGTCTTCTGGAAGAGTGAAGTCAAGGACTGCATCACCTCAGTCTGCCACCTTGTTTGATGTAACTTGTAGAGTGGCCACTTAACAGTTTGTGGGTGGGAGAAAAATAGATTCTCTGTTGCTGTGGATACAGATAAATAGAACCAGATGTGTTACTGGAGTGTTATTCTTCTGTCTCTGATAGCAGGGGTCCTCATTTTATTTCCTTCTTTTGGAAAATTGGTGTTGTGCAAATTTTCTTACTCCCCAGTTGGTAAGGCCTTCACTTGTTTCCCCTCTTCCTCACTACTGGCCTGTGTTAGCTACATTAAACTCTTTTGAGTGTTTCATCTTGTTTCCAGCAAGCAGAGATCGTGCTTGGTCATTGTCCTAAGTCATCTTTGGCTGCTGGTGCCCTCCACACAACTGGGCTGCTGTCCCAACTGGTGTAGGGAATGGTTGCCATGAGATTCCCTTCCCTGTGTGAAGCCATGTCCCTTGCCTTTTGAGAGCATTTATCACTTCACTGTGGGAGGATTTCTGTTCCTAGAGAGCCTTAGGCCCTGACACTGGTGGGACAAAATAATTTGCCCACAAAACTCTGCACAGCTCCGGCATCTTGTTTAAACTGAGTGGTTATGCATGCAGGGCAATGCTGTATGCAGTGTTGGCATGTCAGTGCAAAATGCACTGGGGCAGCAGATCTCTGATGTGCTTATGCAGCATGCATAGTTGACTGAGCATCCAGATTGAAAGAGATGTGGAAAGCAGGCAAACTTACATCAGTAGGGTCTTCTGTCCTGTCAAGAGTTATGTTTAAATTAGGTCTTTGTGGAGATAAAAGAAGGGAAGAGAGTGGTGGTGGTGGTACAGCTGCATTGCCCGGCAGGGCCTGTGGGTTCCAATGCCCACCTAAAAAGTTCCAGCACAGACCCAAATCCTTGAGCTGTTTTAACATTAACTGTGGACCAAGATGCAGATTGCGTCATGTCTATGGGTTATCTGTACACAGACTTTGCAACTGAGCCACAGAGAGTGGCACAATGGTTGCATGACCAGTTGCCTGGAGATTTTGGCAGAATGTCATCCTGTGCCACACCATTCCTAATTTGGAAGGGCCCATAGCTCAATGGTACAACATCAGCTTGGCAGGCGAAAGGTCCTGGGTTCAATCCCTGGCATCTCCAGTTAAAACAATCAAAGAGCAGGTGATGGGAAAGGCCTCAGCTTGAGAATCTGGACAGCTGCTGTCAGTCAGAGTAGACAATCATGGTCTTGATAGACCATGGGTCTGAGACAATAGAAAGCAGCTTCATGCACAGAGGGACAAAAGGAGAAGGTGCAGATGCTCCTCAAAACCAACCAGAGCAAGTAACTCTCCTTCCAGACATGGAAGACCTGAATGTCCTTGTTAGTGTTCAGTTCACAAGGGAACAGAAGCAAGTGAGAGGGTCCTTGAACATTCCCTGCCATGTAGATTATCACCAGCACAGAGCAGGAGAGACTTACATGTGCTCCTCTGAGTGTCTTGTGGGAAGGGTGGAATAAAAATGTGACAGACTGACTGTCTTTGCCCTGGCCGTGCTGTGTGATGGATGTATCACATGCGTGTCCTGAGTTTGTATCTCCTCCACATGTGGGTTCAGATGTGGTTACGATGACAGCAGCCTGAGTCATGGTCCCATCCAGTGTTCCCTCTGAGCTGAGTTAGTGTGAGCTAGCCCACAGCTTTTGAGCCTCCAGGTCACACATTTTTGTCTCAGCTCAGGGAGGATGGCTCCAGAGCAAACTCATTTATGCAGCAGCCAAATCGCTCGCTCATAACTTTAATGCCAGTAGCTCACAAAAGTAGGATTTTGGCTCACAAGACTCCACAGCTTAGAGGGAGCATCGCACCCATTCTGCTGCAGCTGCAGTGCCCATCTGCTGAGGGACTCTGTGATCTGGTCTCTTGGACTTCTGTGAGTGCTCCCTGTTTTTCATTTCCTTGGGCTAAAACACACAAATAAATAAATTGAATCCAATAGGTAAAGGTGCAAAGAGAGAGAGAAAGAGAGAATATTGAACAATTACCTTGCCCATTTTCCCATCTGAAACCAACCAGCTGATTTGACTCCCTGTGCAAAGCAGGACCAAAAGCAGCTTGGGGGAGGGGAGGAATTCCAGTAGAAAAATGAGGTAAGGGGTACGGCCCCTCTCTTTCATCGGGCACCCCTTTCAAATCACATTCTGCATGCCCTGACCTGGATAGCCCAGGCAAGCCTGATCTCGTCAGATCTCAGAAGCTAAGCAGGGTTGACTCTGGCAAGTACTTGGATGGGAGACCTCCAAGGAATACCAGAGTCAGGAGGAGGGGACAGGCTTTACCCAGCCACCTCTCTGAATATCCTCCAGGCCTCCAGTAGGGTTCAGTCACCAGAGGTCATCATGACTTCCAGGTGCACATACATGCACATATTTTTTTAAAATCACAATTTGCACATAACTCCTGGATCCACTAGGTGCAAAGGGGCGTTACGCTTCTCAGGGTAACAGTCACTCATGTGATAATGGTGTATGTGTGGGTGGGTGTGCACATCTAGTAAAAGTAACTCGAGAAATGAGCCTCAGTTTACAGCCTTTGCATTGAAATATACCCCCAAAGTACAATGGAGCCACTCCAAATATAGGTTTTCATTGTAGTTTAAATGACTCCAGCATAAAGCATTTCTTTAATGGGAGAGGTGCTTTGCAGATAAGAGTTATATGGAATAAGTTTCTGTTTCATCTTCCCTGAAGAGCCATCACTCTTGGAAACAACACTTTTAAAAAATCTGGATAATACTGTTTTACCGCAGGGTGCTATAGAACGAAGGCTTCAGGCAGCATGTGATCATTCCTCAAGAGCACCTATATTTCTGGGTTATGCACAAGGAGTAATTATCTGTGGGAACAGACGAGATATGGAGAGAGCCATGAGTGGATTGTCTCATTATGTTAAAAAAATGCTAATAGAAGCAATGTGTGACAGACTGCACTTTTTAAAAGCTTTGAAGTGCTATACAAACAGAGTAAAGGACTGTGAAGGGTTAATTCTTCACAGAAACAGGGCTCTGAGTCACAGGCTGCTCCAAGGCATCTGATTAGTTAGCATCAGCTGAGCAGAGAAAGACTTGAGAGCTGCATGCTGAGGAGAGATTCAGTTAGATTTCTGCCTTGAATGATTTGAGTCTGAATTCAGCCCTAGCTAAGCAGAGTCAAGTACCGATAGTTTTGGAATTCAGCCCTGACTGAGAGCAGTTTAACATAGGAGAACTGGGGGAAAGTTAGCAAGGAAGTTTGGGAAGTAAGTGAAGACTCCCATTCAAGGGATAGAGCTTCTAGTGAGAGGAGAAAATTCCCTACCCAGTCAAACAGGGAGTTAGCTCTGAAGAGTGCAGAGATCCCTGATCTGGTGTGGTTAGAAACTGTCTTTGGAGACCTTAAGAGTCAGTTAAAAACTCAAAACGAGTACTGGTGTTTCAAGAGAAGGGGTTTGGGTACTGGAAAAAGTGCACCAGCCCCCTGGAAACCAAAAGAGTCAGAGAACACTCAAAGTGTACTGAAGTGTTTGGGGGAAACACTGGAACAAAAGCCTCTCAACATAAAGATTTAAGTCACTGTGAAAAATTTAAGAAACTCTCATTAGCCTGAAACATAAGTACTAAATTCTGTGCATTTACTGGTTTTACCTCAGAAATTTCAACCCTGGTTTCACCTGACCTTTCCCCACTATGTTAAATAAAATATTCTGTTATTTTTTGAATTTCAAAATGCCTCAAGTGCTATTTAAGTTAAGTTAAAATGGGCTCCTGATCCCTCCCTCAGGTTCCGGGGCTGAGCCAATAGCCAAAATATTGTACTGTGACAGGGTGGGACAGCCAGAGTTCTTCAGCAAAGAAGAAAAAACATTACTAGGGTGGCTCAGTCAGTAAAGAGAAAGACAAACAGAGGGAAAATCTTGCCTCTGAGGGAAGGAAGTAGATGCAGCTGTCATACTATGCAATGGCATGATTTGGAATGGGTAAAGAGGGTGTAACTCCTCCCCCTCTATGTGGTTATTTTTACCAATGCAAACCAACCTCTTTCTATGCTGTTTATAGCTGGCTCCCAGAGGTGGAAAAGCAAGACTGCCTTTTGTCTGTCTTTTTTCCTCAGAGAGGGTAGTTGGTTTTAGTCTCTGAAACTAGATGGTGGCTTGACCTACAAAACCCTTTATGGCTTGGCTGTCATCCCCACATTACATTACAATTTCTAGGATCAGCCAGGAACAGCTCTTGAAAATGGCTTCAGTCTGCCAGATTTGACTATAAGGTGGATCCTTGTAGTTGCCCCACAGCTGTGGAACACCCTTGCCCTGGAGATGCACCAAAGCCACAGTATTTTGTCAGGTGAGGTTAATTTGGGAGGTTTTAGTAGCTTAAGACCAGTATAAAAACATGGCTTCTGGTTCTAAGTATCATAACTTCTAAGTAGAACGCTCAGACTACTGAGGTTTGGGCCCTGTGAGATCTGTCGCAGTTCCGCAGGGCCTGCAAAACAGAGCTGTTCCACCAGGCCAATGGCCAAGGCTCCCGACAGAGAAGAATAACAACTGTCTGATGGGCCCTCCTTTTGCCCCCTTTCTCTGGCCTTCCCCCAGCACAACTAAATATTTCCCTGATGTGAACTTTTAAATGTATTTATTGTAATTTTGTGTGTTATCTGCTGCTACAATTAGTGACTTAAAGTTGTATATGTTTTAATTATGATTATTGTTATTATAGTATGTTGTTACTTGCCCTGAGGCCTGCACTAGCAGGGGAGGGTGAGTCAGAAATCGAATGAATGAATGAATAAAATAACCTGCCCCAGATCCACAGTATGAAGTGGGGCTTGAAATTTCAACAAAATGAACAAAGTGCTCATGTGGTATCTTTTCCACAAGAGCATTGCCCCCTTGCCAGAACGGTCCTGCCATCAGCCCGGATGAGGCAGCTACTGCAGGTGATGAATTTGGGGGTACCATTCAGTTCTGCAGCGCTTGTTGCGTTGGTAAGAAAAAGAGCTGGGCCAGGGCCCAGTGATACGTTCATTCCAATGAGGCTTGTAGCAACTGATAATGTATGACGTTTGGTTTCACATAGTAAGTGATTAAGTATATGCAAGAGGACATCTTGGTGGATTATATCCCATTGGCATTGCTGGGAAGAGGGTACTGTTTGGGCAGGGGTTTCTTCTTGTGGCATTAAACTAGGCAAGTGCTGCCTTTTTGAAAACTGGAAAAAAATACAGATTGTGTGAAAAAGATTTATAAAGGTCTGAAACTTGGCACTTTCTTCCAGTTTCTAAAGAAGTGGGATTTTACAATCACCCTTTCTCTGACATCCTAAGTGCCCCTAAACCTTGCACCCTATCCTTAGGAAACCCATTCCTTCATCCCAGAATCTTTCTGATCAGGATCTCACACCATGGCGACTTACTACTGTCTTTCCCTCCAAGCGCTGTTCTAGATTCAAAGATACATGAATTGGTGTGTTGATCAAAGCCTTGGAAAATCAAAGCCCTATATGGCCAAGGTCTGACATACCTGAGGGACCGCCTTTCCCCGTACATACCCCAGAGAGCACTGCGGTCGGCGGCACAACATCGCCTGATCATCCCAGGCCCTAGGGACACCAGGCTTGCAGCCACTAGGACCAGGGCTTTCTCGGTGGCGGCTCCTTACTGGTGGAATGAGCTCCCGGAAGAGATCAGGGCCCTGCGAGACCTTTTACAGTTCCGCAGGGCCTGCAAGACGGAGCTCTTCCACCAGGCTTTCAATTAGGAGCCGCCACACCATTAACACCACTACTACTGACATCCGTGGCATGGGCTGGCCCTGGCCTGAAGACTGGGTTACACCATCATGCAAGCCTGAAGATCAATGAACTTGTTGGAGATCATATGGTATACCATTTGTAGTACTAGAAGTTAACTATTATTACTAGCACTTTAAAGAACCTGTGATTGTTTTAATGTGAAGTCTTAATATGGAAGTTTTAACTCTGTTTATGGTTTTTATGGTACTGATTACCGATTTGTAAGCCGCCCTGAACCTTTCTGTGGGGAGGGCGGGGTATAAATTAAGTAAATAAATAAATAAATAAATAAATAAAACAAATCTCCTGCTCTAGTGAAGTCTGAAACAATGTGTGTTTGAAGTTCCTGGTGTAAAGTGAAAATTTCTGAGTCAAGGGATTATGAGGAAATCATTCCCCCCCCCTTCTTTCCTTTTTGGAGAGGGGGGGCAGAGCAGAACTGTAATCTTTCATGGAATAATTTACAGTCTGTGAGAGGATCTCTCTTTGGATAGTGCGCTTGTCTTTTGTACGTCAAATGTTTTTTGCTCTTGAATTTTAAGGAGGCTAGTTCCTGTTCGAAGGAGGAATACAGAAGGCACGCATGTTGTCCAATGCATCCTAAATGCTACCTAAAGTTTCCCCTGAAAATAGAAGAATTGTGTATCTTTCCCTTAAAATGAAGGATTCAAAGTATACCAACAACACGATCAACTGCTTGGAAAGCTGAAATGGGGGGAACTGGCTTAGCGTAGTTCTGTCAGGTAGGATGTAGGAACACTGGAGATCATAAGCAGAAAAAGATTTTAAAATGCACTGTTGTGGGGAAAGAGCCCAAAGCTGTTTTGGAATGCTTTAACAGAAACTCCGAAACAGGGAAGTAGCAGTAACAAATGGTTTTGTTTGATTCCAGCAAGGCCTCCAAAGAGGGTATAAAATGCACGTAACGTACGAGGTGCTGCTGAAAAATCTAGGCCTAGAAAATTACTTAGCTAGCAAGAAAGAAAATTAAATGGGGATCTCACATTTTTTAGGTTCTTAAAATGCTGCTATAAAGATGATGTAGAACACTGGATGGATAAGATCAAATTAGTTTTAAGTTGGAGCTCCATAGACTAGACGGGTTCTCAGCTCTGATTCTGTGTCTATAGAATCCGAGCACAACACGGCCCTCTGTTATGAATCTTCCCATTAATATAATAGACGAGCTAAAATAATCCTCCAACCAAACGAGAATTAAGTGTTGTTGCACCAGTAGATCTATGGCGGTGCAAAAAGAGGCAGGGACGGGGAATATATTTGAGGCAGATACACCAAAATAGTTTGTAAGTACTGAGTCAGTGACCAAGGCTCTAACTTTGAGGAAAATGCTATTATGTTCCTGGTCCTAGAATCATAGAATCACAGAGTTGGAAGGGACCATACAGTCCATCTAGTCCAACCCCCTGCCCAATGCAGGACCAGCCTAGAGCAGGGGTGGCCAAACTGCGGCTCAGGAGCCGCATGTGGCTCTTTCATACATATTGTATGGCTCCCGGCAGGGCAGCTGGGGAAGCGAAGGAGAGGCATGCCTCCCCAATCAGTCTTCCCTTCCCCAGCCAGTGTTCACCTCCCTGGGTAGACTTGAAGTGGGGGGGGGGGGGGGAGCAGAGAAAGAAAGCAACTGTAACATTAAGTGCATTCTCAAAGCTCCCCCACAGGCTGTCTTGGAGAAGGCAAATAAATATCATTATCAATAACTGTTTTTACTCCCTTTGTTTTTATTTTTGGCAGTCTCACTTAATGTTAGGATAAAGCAAATCTGCATATTTTCCAATAAAAACGTGTGGGTCTTGTGGCACTCAGACATCTGACATTTATACTGTGTGGCTGTTACGTTAAGCAAGTTTGGCCACCCCTGGCCTCGAGCATCCCTGATAAGTGTATAGAATCACAGAATCACAGAGATGGAAGATAACTTAGGCACAGGCTGGAAAGACGTGACACTAGAGAGCAGGGACCTGCCCTGGGTCCTTAGATGCTTGGCAGAAAGGGGGGGTTATCTAAAAATACTCTGAAGAAATAGATGTGATCGCAGGAGATCTGAAGTCTCTTTGGAGGAGGATCATGCAGAATGAGACTCCTGGGCAGATGGAAAACCAAGTACCAGTGAGCCTGTACACAATTGGTTTAATGGTTTGAGTATGGAGAGGCCTAGCTTTGAATCATTTAGCCATGACGTGCACTGGGTGACCTGGGCCAGTCATTCCCCGTGTCTCTGTGAAGGCAGCATGGCAGTGGGGAGGACAGTGCTCAGTTCTCAGAGCTCCTCAAAGGAAGGGTGGAGTACTCAAACAGGCAACCTGCCCGCTCTCTGCAGCCATACAGCCAAGTGCTCAGACTGGCGGAGCTCGAGACGGCACAGCCTTCCTTCATTTGTCCATGCTGTACTTTCAGCTGTGGTCCCTTTAAGTCAAATTTATATTATCAAAACTGGAACAGGATTATAAATAGGCAGGGTCCCTTTAAAGTCGTTCTTGTTACAATCCTTCTCCCTCCCTCTCCGTACAGCAGAACTGTGACCTAAGAAGGGGTGGGGGAGACCTCCACCAAAAAACTAATTTATTTCAGTATTTGAAATTTTGTGTTATTAATTACTGACCCGAGATCTGTTGATTTGCTGATCTCTGATGTTTAAATTGCTTTTCGGGATTTAACAAGGTCAAGCCAGTTAGTCAAATATTTAGACTGAATGTGGTAAAACATAATTTTGTGCCTCTTCAGCTAGACGCTGGTTATTTAGCGCTCTCTCTGGACAAATTAAGTTGAACGTCTTGTTCATGACTCCATCCAAGTTGCCCCTATTTCTACTGGCCCTGGGACACCTCTGTGGACTGTGGGGGAATAGTGTACACTTCTGCCATAGACCCCTGAAATATACCCAAGGCCCGGTGTTTACATTTTTGTACTGTAGTAAAAAACAACAACCCCTCCTCACATCTGCTGCTTTTGAGCTGGACAGCCTTTCTCCCAGCTGTATTGCTTAACCCTAGAGTTTGTTGAGCCCCAGTGGAGCTTCCGCCAATCAGTTTATTTCCACAGTTCCTTGTCTAGGCCAGCCCCTGAGCAACTGGCAGCAGAGCTTTGGACCCCAGGTCTCAGTAAGCTACTGCTTGCCAGCCACATCTCACATCTTTGCCTCCTTGCTATGTAAGACATGGGCAAAAAGTGTGCTTTCTACAAAGGTCACTAAGTGGTGAGACTAGCCTTATATGCATCAAGCAGAACTGGTGGGAATTCAGGGGGATAAGGTTGCCAGTTTCAGACACAGACACCTTCACAGTTAGAGAGCCAGTGTAGTATAGTGGTTATTAAGCATGGCAGACTCTAACCTGGAGAAGTGAATGCAGCCTGCTGGGTGACCTTGGGCCAGTCACAGTTCTCTCAGAACTCTAGGGTTGCCAGGTCCCTACCTTTTGCTGGTGGGAAGGGGGAGAAGCTCCTCTCCAGGGCTCTTTTGGTGCGCATGCCACAATGACATCACCTGGAAGTGACGTCATTGCGCTGGGCACATCGCCAGGGGAGACTCTAGCATTCGGCTAGAAGCTCTATGATACCTGTTATGTCCTGGACACAATTCCTGTATGCTTGTATGATTCTTTGATGTGACCAAATGTGTAATGGTGCTGGCCATGCGGTCTGACCGCATGGCCAGGAAAAGGTACAAGCTTGAGCAGGGGCGTAGACTTTTGTAAATTCCAAGGGGCACGCGTGCATGCTTTCTGGGGCGATGTCCCCCCCCCCCCCGCTGGGAAATCTCCGCGCCTCCCCAGGCCCTTCCAAGGCCCGCCAGCCGCTGCTGCCGGTGCCTCTCCCCCCCCACTCCTTCCCTCTCCCTTCACCGGGAAAAGAGGGAGGGAGAGGGAAGGATGGAAGAGTGCCCAGGTGGGGGGTGGGGGGGGGGGAGAGGCTCGAGCCCCCCCCCCCTGGTAGTCTACACCTATGAGCTTGAGGTAAAAGAACAATAGCACCCAGACTCCTGAAGATCCACCTATCAGGGGCTTAGCATATTCAAATGAACCAATGTAATCTCTGATGGGAAGATTAACGTATCCCGCAGTGTGGGTGTGGACGGGGGCAAGGCTTTTCTGTGCATATAAGCTGACCCCCGGGCCACCTCAGGTACGCTTGTTCCTGACCTCTAATAAACTCCACTATGCTGAAACTCACTCCACCGGCCTCCAGACTCCAGTACTTTTTAATACCATAGAGTTTAAAGGCCAAATGCTAGAGTGTCCCCCTGGCAACGTGCTCAGTACAATGATGTCACCTCTGGGTGACGTCATCATGCTGGGCATGTTGGCCCAATCCAGGCACTTTGGGGGCGGGGTTCTCCCCACCAGTTGGATCCAGGCTGGCAGATTGGGGGCCCCTAAAGCAGGCAAACCTCTACCCCCCCGGGGGATCTGGCAACCCTATCTCAGGCCCACTGACCTCACAAGATGCCTGTTGTGGGAAGAGGAAGAGAAGGTGCTTGTAAGCCACTTTGAGACTCCTTTAGGTAGAGAATGGCAGGGTATAAAATCCTACTGGTACTGAATGGAAAATTCCACCAGCAATGGCTTCTTCCATCATTATCATGCAAAGGCCACTCTATTTCTCCCACCGACAGACAGAAGAAAAGAGGGTATCCAGAAGCCAGAGGCCCTGCCAGACACAAAAGGGAATGGGAACATGGTTCCACCCTCACTTGGCACATCTAGTTTGAGTCCCTGGTTTCTTGGATTGGGTTACCCACACGTGCCTGTGCTTTGCCTGATTTATGAGGTGTTTCTTTTGCTCTGGGGAGCAATTGCCCATGCTGGAGCTGTCATTATTTACATTCCCTTTCTCGGCAATGGCTGTGCATCTCACAGCAGGGAAGGAGCGGCTGTGCTCGATAAAGCCCGTACGCCTCACTGTATCGACACCCATCAGCTTAGCTCAGTTATTGCCGCAGATCCCGTGAGGAGAGCCATAACCACCAGGCACAAAGATGGATTGGCCAGTCCCAAAGCAAGCTGTGCAGAACAGGAAAACTTAAATCCAGGGGACTCAGCTCCTCATCCCAGGGCGGGATTAGGAGATCAGGCAGTCATAGATGCCTGGGAGCCATTGCCCATCGTGCCTCCAAGGCTCATCAATCCTATCCTTCCTGTTCACTTTTAAGTGCAGTTTCCAATTGATTTCCATGACCAAAAATTGACTCCCACCCCATTTCAAAGCATGTCAAAAGGAGCTGAGTGTACTGAATGTCCTGTTCTACCTATACAGCTTCCCTGTGAGAGAGGTCTCCTCGCAAGCCTAGCCTCTTTTTCTGAGGCAATGTGTACTTGATGGACTGCATTACCAAAAGTCACCTCTTGCTCTAGACTGTGCAATCTGAGCCTCAGAACTGAGTGGGACCATCATTTTCACCCTTTGTTCTTTGGGCAGGGAACACAAAATGGACTTTACTTATCTTTCTGCTGAACCTAGTGCTCGGCACAGTCGATAGAGAATCCCTTGGAGTTTAGATTCCCAAACTTGAAAGTTATCAAGTTAACAGTTTCAAAACTTTGGGATTTCTTTCCTCCTTCATGTTCTCACTTAGATTTTGGTGACAAAATGAGTTTTGTCACAGGGCAAGGATCACACACATGACACACCATTGCTTCCATAGTAAACAGAGCCTACAACATTTGACCCTGATTCAGGCTTACTGAGTTGTATGTTTGGATTTAACCAATTAGGTTTGATTTCGTTTTAGCACTAATCCTGGGTCTCTGGTAACGGAGGGACAGAGATCGCCTCTATGCAAGTTCTCATCCATCACACCAGAGATTGGCACATCTTGTTTCACCTATGACTGGGACTGTCCCTCAGTCTTCAAGGCCTTTAGAAGAGAATGGATCAGGAAAGATGGAGGAAGGGGAGGAGACTTCCTGGTCTGTGCAGGTGGTGATGGGGAGTTGAAATCTCCTCCTGATTGTCTTAATGCTCGGTTTAGCATTGGGTAGTGTCTGTTTTTAGAAACAGTAGCAGATTTGAGAGCTGAACTGACTTTCTGGAGGGACATATAAAACAAGCCACTTGCCATCTGCTCTATTGTCCTGGAGTAGCAGCTGGGGGGGGGGGGGGGGAGAGAACAAGGAAGTGAGAGCACATGAAGAGGAAAGAGGGAGGAGAGAAAAGAGAAAGAACAGCGGCAATAGGGAAAAGGAAATGAAAAAATGGGTATAAGACTTTTTTTTTCAAAAAAAGGAATAAGTAATGATGTTGAAGAAGAGGGATGGACAAGATGAAAAGGAAAGCAGGAATTTAAATGCTTGGAAAAGATGATTGTGGGGGGAGGATGAGCTCTAAGCCTTTGTGGTGGTGAGGAAACTGCTGGAGATCTTCTCTGTTCTGTTCCGCTTGGAACAGGAAATCCAGTATTTAAGGCTGCGGTAGAGAAGTCATTGAGATAGCTGTGAGATTTGTGATTGGCTCCCACATGGATATCTAAAGAGTGAGCGGCAACTCTAGCGGGGGAAATTAGCAGAGCAATCCTGGGGGGGGGGGGTGCAAATTGAGATAGGGAGCTGACTGACCCCTATGCTGGTGTAACTCCGAGTTACATTGGAGTAAGGACAGTTTATGCTGGCTCGGAGCACTAGTGGTGCTGTGCTGCTGAGTCCCACTGGTGCAGGAGTGCTACAGCCACACACCAGTGGAGCAACAGTACAAACCCTGCCACCAGCGTAGATGTGGGCTTTCCAGGGGCCCACACAAGGCAGATGCCAGGGGAGGGGGGCCACTGTGATGGCTGTGAAGTAGGCTGCTCACCTAGCCAGGTGGCAACACCACCACCTCCCGGCCAAAACCCTGTGGCAGCTGGCAAGCACCACCAACCGATTCCTCATGCTGGCCAATTCCTCATGATGGCCACACCTTTCCCCATCCAGGAGAAGTATGCCCTGAAGGTGCTAACGCCATGCCTCTTCCATTACAGGGAGGGGCAGATAGAATGCCAACTCAGGTGAGGAGGGTGCAGAAGTGGCCACCCAGGGCACCTTGTAGTGGCATCAGAGCATCAGATGGGACACCCCTTTCACCACACGGCGGCCCCTGTGAGACTGCCAATGGCCCTTTGTTCTGCCATGACAGAACATCGCTGGCTGCTCCCGTGTTTGTTGTGGCCCATATGCAGGTGCTGATGCAACGGGGAGAGGAGACACCCCAACTGCACTGCCGAAGCTGTCCCTTGTAAGGGCCCAGACATTTCCATCAACCCGGCCATTCCCTAGCGGCAAAGGACCAAGCAGGCTACGGGTTGCAGGGGTCATGGTCCCATCAGAGCCACTCCATTGTCTCCTGGATCCCTTTAATGAAGTTGAATCCTTGTGCTCATCTGAGGTGTTGGTGTCTGTTGGGGACCCGTTGGGAAGGGAATGACAAGAGGGTGTTGATGAAGCAACAAGGACCTGGTGGACACAACAGGGGTGGAGCCTCATCCTGGCAAGACTGCAGCCCCAGAAATGCAAGCCCCCACAGATGGGTGGGAGGGTAAGGCAAGGGGATAGGCCGCCATTCCGCCAGCCACAGCCATCAGTGCACAGGCATGATTGGCAGGTCGGCCAACTCACCTTGTGGGGAAGGGGGGGGGAGGTGTCTCGGAAAGGCAGGGTTCTGAGAGGGCAATGCCATGGGTGGTCAGTTCCGGAGTGGCCCTGGGGCAGGTAGCTGAACCCGGTGGGCTGGCATGTTCCAGTGAGGAGTCGTGGACCCCTTGATGACACAAAGCCCATGGGCATAAAAGGCCTGCCACAACAGTGAGGCTCAACTAATACCTGAAAATTCTGCAGAGTGGATACAGTCAATTTAAGAGGGTATAGCCCTATGGAGCCTTGCTAGAACCACTGGGACCCCAGCCACCCTGGGGAACATTTGGGTATGCAAATAAAGGGCTTGAAAGGCAAACAATGGGAACTGGGCAATGCTGGCCACCCATAGCACTAGCGATGGGTACCACAAATGATCTGTGCATCACTCTTTCAAATGGCCCTCCAGTAGCATGGCAACCATGATGGTAAATGCTGTCAGTGCTCAGTGGGAGCCAGGTTCCAGAAATGCCCTAGCATCCCGGGGCCCAGTGCCCACAGAGCTAAGAGCATCCACTCATTGTGGGCTGGATGCAGGGGGCTTGCATCACAGAAGGATTGGTCATTCATGAGGATGTTCAGTCCCATTAATCAATCATCCTCTTTCTCCATTTTGCTTGTAGAAGTGACACCTCAGCCATTTGGCCAGAGGTGCAACTGACGTGTGGCTCAACCGTCTCACCTGGTGGAAACTCCTAGCTCTGTAGTCATTGATTCATCCCTTCCCCTTTTCAGGGGGTCTTGCGCAATGTGAAAAATAGAATGGCTGACAGGGCCAGGCCACCTCCTGGCCACAACCACAGGGTGCTGAGCACCCAGGTGCACATGGCCCTCATGGCAGCAACCTCATTGTCCCCTCTGGGTACCAGAAGCCACCATGGCTCTGGCAGCTGGTCCACAGGCATGTGTCATTCCCTGCTTGGGCTGAGCAGAGGGGAGGCCCCCAACTGGTGGTGCAGCCATCAGGATGCCTCTGTTGCCAGATGTGTGCCCTCCCAGGCTCCTGCTTGAGATGGCCCCTGAAGTCCTGCCACACAGAAGCCCCCTGTGACAGCTCGGGGTCCTGTAACTTGGCCCATGGGCACTCCAGCCCCACCAAGGGAAGGCAGGAAGCACTGTTGCATAGTGATGCTGGGGAGCAGGGGATCTGCATCTTCCCATGGTGGGTTGGCCCACTTCCACATTCCCCTGTGTGGGTGGCATGGCAGCTGCAACATCTGGTGGTGGGGATGGCCATCACCAGCCAAACTTGACCGAGGCTGAGAAGGCACCTGTGTATAGGTTGGTAGTAGAGCATGCAAGCATTGTCCTTGCCACTACCAGGAACTGCTCTGCCACCTCCCACTGCCCTGCCTCCCGACACATGGCCGCAGAATGGCTTTCTGCCCTGGGACATGCTGTGTGGACTTAGATGTCCACTCTGAAGCGCTGGAATAATTCCCTTGGTCCTGCTTGACAGTGTGTACGAGCCCTCATGGCCAAAATTGTTCCTTACAAGCAGGTGGTGGAGGATCTGCTGGGAGTAGAGGCCATTATGTGGGTGGCGATACCTCCCTGTGGGGATGGTTGGCTGTGGCACTGAGGTCCTATGGGGTGAGTGACATAGTTACCGCTACCACCTCCACCCGCCTCCCCATTGTCCTGACCAATGTCCCTCCACCCCACAAGTGACTCGCGGGATGGGGATGCTGTCACAGGCCTGTCCTCCGAGGTCGATCAGAAGGGCCAAGGATGCAGTAGCAGCCAGAGCAGCTGGATACCGACCCCTGCCCCCACTGAGGAGGGTGACTCCGCCATTGTCATGCCCCCATCTCCACAGCTGGGGTGCTCCTATGGCACCCCTGGGATGTCTCGCCAAGGACTCTGCCCCCACATGTCTAGTGAGGAGGGGATGGAGCTGAGCGATGGGGAGGAGGACCAATGCAGCCAGGTTCCCAGGCAGGGGCCTGAGGGAGGCGAAGCACCTCCTGGGGAGGCCAGGGTACAAGGACTCCACACCCACCTGGGAGCTCCTGTGGACTGACTGCTGTGTTCCACCCCCCCCCCCCCCCCATGCCCAGGTCCCTGTTCCCTAATGTTTGCTGCTGCTATCACGGCTCAGCTATGCGCCCTGACCCCGAGGAGGCGCATGGCAATAGTAACCTCCATGGTCCTGTGGTTGCTGGGCATCATGGGGTCCCCAGCCCCAGCACCTGAGGAGGAGATGGTGCAGAAGGCAGAATCGATGTCTTTGAATGACAGCAGCCCTGTCTTGGCAGACCGAGGGGGGGCAGGGGGCAGCGGTGGGGCAGCTGCCCCTTGGCCAGGTGTTGTGGGTGTTGGTGGCCTGGAGGAGAGAGGGGGTTCTGGCCCCTTGCCTGGCCCCTGGGCACTGGGCCCACATCCAGCACAGCCCATCCCACCCCCCCTGTCCTCCATGCCCCTCTTCCTGCTGCGCCTCCAGCAGGGGTGGCAAGCAGGCTGGCACAGGGATGCTCTCAATGGCTTGGGCACACCACTGGATGCTGTAGCTGGCAGTGATCGGGGGCACCCTCACATCCATGTTCTTGTCTCTTGTTGCCTCCTGATGGGTAATGCCCCTCTCCTCACTTGGGTCTTGTGGAGCTGGTATTTTTACGGGTGTGCATGTGGCAGAGAAAGAGCATTGCTCCTGTGACCCGCCCCTCTCTGACCCTGACTAGTGACAGATGCTTGGCTTAGCATCCTTGACTCCTGACTTCCATTGGTCCTGCCTGCCCTGTCTATCCCCTGGCTCACAACAATGCCAAAACAGAATTCTGTGGCAGGATCGCCATGGCCACCGCAGCAGCACCCAGCAACACTGTTTGGGCACCTTTCCACATTTGGCTGTCGCCTAACTATCCCCTAAGGAGGCTGAGTAGTGGCTCCACAGCTGTGCCATGGCCAGCTGCTGCAGCGCAGGTGCAACACATGATTGCTCGGTAGATCAAGGCAACTGTGATGCAAGTGTGTGTTGGGGGGTCTTTTTCCTGATCTAATTGTCTTCTTCATGTGTCCCTTTCCTGTTCTAAATAATGCAGGAGATCCAATCATGGCTCACTTAGAGCCAGTTTAGGATAGTGATTAAGACCAGTGGACCGAGACCCGGGTTTGTTCCCCACTCCTCCACATGCAGCTGCTGGGTGACCTTGGGCCAGTCAAAGTTCTTTGAGGAAGCAGGATGCTTGGGACTGGCCAGCATTGCCAGTGCATATAGAGGAACATCTGCAATGAAATTAGTCTCAGCCTGATGGCACTTGGAAGTGTGTGGTGAGGTAGTCATCTGTAGCTTCTGTATTTCCACTCTCCCATGATCAGGTGTGGGAGGCTGTTAATGCTAGACAGGCTGTTAATGCTACACATGAACATGACTTCCAGGCAAACTTGCTCATCTCCTTCAGTCAGATGTGAAGCTAGCTCCTGATCACATCACCGTGACAGTTGCTGAAATTCACAGTGAGCAGTTTTGTGCTTGTGCCATAGCTGCTGCTTCTATAGGGCCAGATTGTTACCACTTCAGTTGTTGCATTTCCACTTTTCAGCCTCTAAACCAATTATCATGGTTGCCATTTGTCTTAATTGAAATTGCTGATACGACTCTCTTTCAACCATTAGGTGATATTCCAAATGTCAAGCTGAAATAGTACTAATAGGATCAAATGTGTGTGTGTGTGTGTGTGAAGTGCCATCAAGTCTCAGCTGATTTATGGCAATCCCAGCAAGGGGCTTTCAAGGCAAGTGAGAAGCCAAGGTGGTCTGCCATTGCCTTCCTCTGCAGAGTCTTCCTTGGTGGTCTCCCTTCCAAGTACTGACCCTGCTTAGCTTCCAGGTTCTAATGAGATTGGGCTATACCATGCTGGCTTCCTTCCCCATAGGATCAAATGGGGGGGGGGGGAGAATTACCAATCTCTACTCCCACCTATGTCAGTAAACACAAGATGAAGTGGATTCATGGTCTTAAGGAGCAGACAGCCAAGGCACCCAGAGACACCCAAATAGGAAGTCTCAATTCAAATTGATCTTTCCCCCTTTTAACTCTGCGACTTATAAAATCAGAGGCAGTGGCAGATGTGGCAGGGGGAAGGCTGCAGCAAAAAAGCACTGAGATCATGTGAGGAAAGCATCATCATCATACCAACTGGACATATCCAAATTCTTTTTGAACAATGTGAATGGCTTGCCAAAAGTTCTGCTCCCTGTGGATGAGCAGTGGACAGGACCTGAGGTCAACCAGTGAGTACTCCAGCATACCTAGTTCATGCTGAATTTAACTGCGTGATCAAAGGCTACAAGCAACCACTTGTTTCAGGTACCACTTGGTATGTTTTTCAGTAGCCAATGCATGGTGCCCTGCATCCCACTAATGGTGGCTTTGCCAGGAGGTGATATGGGGCAGCAGCGTGGAAGAGACATTCTGACCAACAGAACACAGTCCACTGAGCAGCTCTCTCTTGTGCAAGCCCCACTTAAATAGATAGGAGTTGGGTAATAGCTTCCATTCATTCAGTGGGGTTTTTGTAGAAGATCTTCTTAGTGGGTTATACTCTGCACTAATTAATTAAAAGGGCGACGTTTGGATTTTCTTCCTCAGGCACCAAAACGTCTTAGGTGAGCCCCAAACTGACCCTTGCTTCCTCAAACTGTTTTTCAAGTGAGTAGTCTCCAAATCATTGTCAGAAAGGCCAGCAGTGTGCAGAAGGTCATTTCATATCAAGGATCTGGGAGCTTTTAAGTACTGATGATTAATTGATTGCCTGGCAATATTTCTTCCCTTCCTAATTTTCTTAAATGATTCAAGACAGCTTGCGAGTGGGTATTTAAAACCATATGGATAGAAAACACATTTCACAGTCACAGAGGCCGACACATCCTGCAATCCCATCACCAAGTGAAATGTAGACCACCAGCCATGGATGATGGCTTGCTGAATGCTTGTCAGCCACTCTGTTGGGTGGGATGGTGGCTTAATGATACAGCACCACGCTCAATCCCTGGCTTCTCCCATTAAAAGGATCAGGTAGCAGGTAATGTGAAAGACTTCTATCTGAAACTCTGGAGAACTGCTACTAGCTGTAGTAGGTAAAATTGATCTTGATAGCCAATGATCGAATTCATTATAAGGCAATTTCACATGTGTGTTCATTTATCGGGTTGCTAGACCTGTGCCTGGCAATCCTGGGATGTTTGGGATGGTGGGGCTTTGGGAGAGGGGGCTTTGCAGGTGCTGTGATATCACTTCAGGGAAATCATCCAGAAGTGATGCTTCAGGAATTCCCCCAATCTCTATGGTAAAGGCCTTAGAAACTAGGGAGATTACTAGAGTATCAGGAACACTGTGATGTCATTTCCCACCCTCTCATTTCTGGCCTTTGGACTCCTGCTGCTGCTCAGTGGAGGGGGAGAAAAATAGAGGGAATGACATTGGACAATACAGATTTGGGAAATTCCTGGCACATCACCCAATGCCATGATTTCACTTCCTGGTACGTACCCTGGTATCCACCTGGAAGTGATACTGTGGCATTATCTGACCTCAGTTTACTGTGTCTTCGCCCCCCAAAGTTCCAATGGCTGGCAACCCTATTTGGCTTTCATATCTGGGAGGGGCTGTGGCTCAGTGGCTGAGCATCTGCTTGGCATGTAGAAGGTCTCAGGCACAACCCCCAGCATCTCCAGCAAAAAAGATCAAATGGCAGACAATGTGAAAGGCCTCCACCTGAGATCCTGGAGAGCCACTGCCAGTCTGAGGCCATGGTCACACGGCACCCTAATCCTAGATAAAGGACTTTATCCGGGATTTTTTCTTTCGGGTTGGGATGTACACACATCCCAACCCTGGTGGCGGCTGGCGGTGGCAGCAGCTGGAGGTGGTGGCGGCTGGGGGAGGCACCCTTCCTGCTTGGCTCACAGGAGAGCGCTCTACACCCCCCCTCCGCTGCTGCCGCTGCCACCAGGATGGTGAATCTGGACCCGTCCTGGCTGGCTGGCTTGCCCCACACTCCACTTCGGGCCCCAAGCCCCGCCGGCTGCCACCTGGTAAATTTGGGAAGAAGCATGCGGGGGGGGGGGTGTGTGTGCCAGGCAGCAGTGGGGTTCGGGGCCCGGAGCAGACCGCGGGGCAGTTCCCCCCCTTTTTGCACTTGGTCACTTGAGTGCTCAAGCGCCCAAGTGCAAAAAAGGGGGGGGAAACCCAGGAGGGACGATCAGACAGCCCTGTCTCTCGCAATCATTGCAAGAGAGGGCTGTCCAGATTGGCTCAATTGCGGGTTCCTCGCGCGACATCCAGGAAAATACTTGATACTTGATTTTCCTGGGGTTAGAAAATGCGAGAGGAACCCATGACTGAGCCCACTTTGGTGCGGGAGTTGTCCCGGCCGGTCTGATTGGTCCCTTTAAATGTGGGAAGAAACAGCAGTTCCTCCCGCTTTGAAGGGCCGTGTGACTGCGGCCTGAGTAGACAATATTGACCTTGATGGACCAAGGGTCTGATTCAGTATAAAGCAGCATCATGAGTTCGTGTTTGTGTTCATCTGGCTGCGTGGCTGCATTTCAGTTGGATAGATCACAAGGTATGGAGGCTTGGATTACAAGCTTGAAGTAAGGCCTGCCTGACAAATAACCTCCTTGCCCTTCCGATACTGACATGCAAACATTTAACTTTTGGGGGCATCAACCCTTAACTACAGGGCTGCACATGTACTTTGAGGACATGATGTTGAGACCCCCACAACTCCAGCAATCATGAGGAAGAGATGACTCCTGGACTGGCCTCAGTCTTCAGGGTCCTGTCCTGCAAATAGGGTTGCCAAGTCTGGGTTGGAAAATACATGGAGACTTTGGGGGTGGAGCCAGGAGAGGGCGGGGTTTGGGGAGGGGAGAAGCCTCAGCATGGTACAGTGCCATAGACTCTACCCTTCAAAGCAGCCATTTTCTCCAGGGGAGCTGATCTCTCTCAACTGGAGA
Source organism: Lepidodactylus listeri (assembly GCA_029233225.1). Lineage (NCBI taxonomy): Eukaryota > Metazoa > Chordata > Lepidosauria > Squamata > Gekkonidae > Lepidodactylus > Lepidodactylus listeri. The sequence continues at coordinate 39,038,641 of JARCFY010000008.1, read as the reverse complement.
TCAGTTGTAAAAGCAGGAGATCCCCAGGCCCTCCCTGGAGGCTGGCAACCCTACCTGCAAAGCAGACCTTGTTGGCCAGATCACTAAAGCTGGCATCGGGTCCTGCCTGGGAAGCAAACACGCAGGAGACAAAGGCTGGCCCAGGCACCTTGCCGCCTCTCTCCTCTCTGTGTCTGGCTGGCACCAAACAGTGCAGGCCAGGAACTGAACTCCAGACTTGGCAGCCAAGTGAATAACAAGCAGCACCGTCCTCTCTTACTCAAGGGGCAGGCCGGCCAGTTTTAATCAAAAGGTAAATAACCGCCAGGATCTTCTGAGCCGTAATCCAATTTCTTAGACTGAGAGAAACAGCTTTCAAGGATAGCCAAGTGCCCCTCACTCACTGGAGGGGAACGGCTGCCAGTGCAACAGGGAGTCCATTCTGCAGCCAGCTATCCATCAGAGGCGAATCACAGTGAGCGGAAGATGGAGAAAAATCCTCTGGGTCAGGGAGTCAATGCGCAGGGCTTTTCACAGCTGTGGTGTTTGTCTCCGGATCTAATTTTAAAATTGTCCCAAAGCAATCTTTTTACGTGGCTCAGGAGATCTTTCCATAGTCCAGCTGCTCAGAAATGACTGCTCGCTATCCGCTCCCCAAAAGTCAATTTTCTGCATTTCAGGGAAGGCTAAGGACTGTTTCACACACAAAGCGCTTCCTTACACATATGTAACTTCCAGGTGGGAAACTACATGCAGGCCACTTCACAGACACTCAGAGGTGTCTATTTTACCACATGAAGCCTGTGCTGAAAGGCGTACATTTATCAGATATGTCAATAGTCACGTGTGGAGCACACAAATTTACTCCATGGAAGTGATATCAGTGTCCTGAGGTTATTACCAGTACTTCAGGGCTGGCAATATAGTTCAGATTTCTAGCTGCCAGAATCTGATTTGCAGGAGTCCACATAATATTTCCATAGGAACCACTGGAAGCTGCCTGAGTCAGATTATTAGTCTGTGTAGTCCAGTCTCATCCAACTAGCAGCTGCTCTTGAAGTGTTGACAGCCCTAATCCTTTAAAAAAAAGAAAAGAAAGAAAACAACAACTGAACCTCACAGGGATTCCCGTCGGCACTCAAAGTCTGTGCTCCGCCCCTGAGCTATGGCCTCTACCAGTGCCAGTGTTGTCTTCATGCGAGTGTTAGACCGATTTCACACAAGCCACTACTCTGCCCCCACTCTTCCCTTTCCCCCAGTTGCACGCGTCAATTTCCCATTATGTGCTCTGTGGCCTCATTTTGACCCACAGCTTCACCTGATTTTCTCCACATCTTCACGGTCCTGTTTTTTTAGGATCTAGAAAACGCGGAGGAGATCGGGCGAAACTGCAGATCAAAATGCAGCCAGAGTCCATAATGGGAAATTGACACATGCAGTCGGGGGAAATGGAAGAGTGGGGGTGGAGCAGTGGCGTGTGTGAAATCAGTATTAGAGTTTGGGGTAGTAAGATAAATTATGATTCCACCCCCCCCCCCCCGTCTCTTCTTGATAAACCTGTTAGGTTTTGTGTCTGCAGGGGCAAAGAACAGCTTGTTGATTGATTGGGTGAGTGAGAGTGAATTTCCAAAAGTCTTATTTCAAAGGAACTGGTAAGAATCATGCGGTTGATGAGGAAGGAATTTGTCAGGAGACAGGACTGTGCCAAATATCAGGGAAGTCGATGTATCAGCACACTTCCTATCTCTTACTCCTCTGTTCCACCCAGATTCCTTTTATAGCAAGGAAATGACATTTGGGAAGCAAGTTTACCTTTAAATCTGTTTATTAATTGAGTTTTAGTTTCCAAGGTGGGGGGCCACAGTGGCTCTGAGCAGCAGATCAGAAGGTCAGTAGTTCGGCAGTTCGAGACCTGAGTGCCGCATGACAGAGTGAGCTCCTGTCTCTGGCCCCAGCTCCTGCCAGCCTAGCAGTTCGAAAGCAAGAAATTGCAAGTAGATAAATAGGCACTGCTTTGGAGGGAAGGTAACAGCGTTCTGTGCACCTTGACCACATGACCATGGAAAAAGTCTTTGGACGGTGCTGGCACTTTGGCTTGGAAACTGAGATGAGCTCTGCCCCCTAGAGTTGGATTTGACTGGCTTTCGAGCAAGGGAAACCTTTACCTTTACCTTTAGTTTCCAAGATAGTTGGTTTTGTTAGCCACCTTACCAGATAGCCTGGCTACCGCTGGCTCAGGAGATCAGATTGGCATGGAGGTCACCCATTGTCCCCAAACATAGGTTGGCTTTAAAGATTCCCTGGTATGTACAGCCTGGTAGTCTGATGCATATTTGCTTTGATCCTTGACTGGGTCAAGTGTCTTTGCCTTCTGATCTGACATAATGGCAGAAAGCCAGTGGATCAGTTCAGACATCATATGAAGCCATGGTTTAGTTATACTTACTGTGGTTACAGTAATAGTCTAAATATGGGCCACTCCACTAACTATAGCTAGTTACAGTCTGTAAGTATGATCTGAGGTTGTTTTATTAAACACAGATAGTCTTAACCATAGTTTCGTGCAACATGAGAATGCAGACATTCCGACTTGTTCCCTGGCACCCACCTTCCCAAGCTACAAAACGAGGTGATAAAATTAGCCTCTGATGAGAGCTTGTCTGGGAAGCAAATCCTGGTTTTAACTCTAGTTAAAGTAAACCATGGGTTCACACCATGCCTGAACAGAGCCAGCGTGTGTATAATGGCTTATTGCAGGAAGATCCAGTCTGAGCCCTACTCTGAGATTACCTTCTCCCCTGGAGAAAGAGGATGAGGCTAACTTAACAGTTGTAATGGTCTGTTCTGGAACTGGGAGCCCAGCTATGTAATCCTAGCACTTTTGCATTGCTCATTGGTTGTTTTATGCTGTTTTATTGTACTGCTCATATCCTGTAGTCTGCCCTGAGTCTCACTGAGAAAGGCAGACCATAAATAATTTTATTCATTTATTTATCTAATAATCTTTTACAGCTTTCCTCAGGTTGCATCACTTCAAAATGCAAGTTTAAACACTCTTTCTGGTTTAAAAAAACATTCCTTCGCTTAGAAATCCAGGCATAAGAATTTAGATCTAGATTCCCCCCCCCCCCCCATGTGCTAATTTCCCATAGACAGGGAGTTAAATAGTAGTTGGGTTGGCTACTGTCCTTTCCTATATAATAAAACTGGAATTGAGCTATATTTTGTATCGGATATACATTTGTCTTTCCGTGCAAAGGGAAGGGGGTTATGATGAATGCAAGACATCAACTCTTTTCATCCATTGCTACTGTCCTCAGCTCTCCTGCCACAGAAGAGTCAGAGGCACCCGTCACCAAGCCCTGGGCAATCCCAAGTGATGGAGGGGCCTGGATGAGGACAAGACTCCCACCCAGGCATCTTGGAATGCTCCAAGTTTACTTTGCAGGAGTTATTTTAAGGACCAACTTCATACAGTGCTATGTATAAGATCTCTAAGTTCTGTCAACCGCTTTATCTTTGCATTAACTTGGCATGAAATCATTTAGACTCTTCCGGAGCCCCATGCTTTTCAGTAACTGTTTTCAGATCTGTTTGTTTATCCCAAAGAACAGACTTTCATTTTATGTGCCTCCCACCCCCTCTTTCTTTTTAAGAAAAAAAAAACATTCCACGCCCTTTATGTGCCTACATGTTGCAGCTCTCAAGCTGCAGCTGAGGTTTGTTGGGGGTGGTGGTGGTTTTTTGCAGACAAATCCTTTTTTCTATTCAATTCAACATCAGACAAATACTCCACGGCCCCCCCTTTCCTTCGTCTTGCATCTTTCCCCTTTTCTGTCTCTGTGATTTTCCCCGTCTCCCTCCTCCTCTCCTTATTTTCCCTCTGCCCTCATCTGTTTTCCTCTCCTCGGATTTCGCCTCCATCTCTGTTTTTCCCCTAGTCTATTTTGCTGGTCTATCAATCGCTCACTCACCCATATTTATTTCCTCTACACCTATGCCTCCTACAGTCTCTCTGCTCCCCATTTATTTTCCTTTCTCCTAATTTCTTCCCTATCCACCGATCCTCTCTTCTGGCCATTTCTAAAGATGTGCCGAACTATGTTTGTGTGTGTGTGTGAGAGAGAGAGAGGGAGTGAGAGCAAGAGAGAGCACTGCATCATTGCCCTAGAGTGTTGCACACAGAGATTGGGCACATTACTCCCAGTGGGGACTCCTCTCATTTGCCATGACATTTATACAACTGATGGAGCTCGGAAGAGTTTGCAGAAGCATTAGCCATTTTTTCCAGGCCAGCCTCTTGCACCTCTATCAGCTGAATGTCACCTTTAAAGAAGGATGCTGGTTCATCATTCTTAGACAGCAGGGCCTGAATATATTATAATGGCAGCAGGCATCACAGGAAATCCACAGACAGATTATCTGACTTTATTTTATGGGACTCTGAATACTGCACTAATCTACAGCTATAGGACATTTTTACAAAGAGGCAGCGTTTGTCATGGAGCCGGATGCTGTAAGGAAGGGGGACTGGCCAGGTATTTGGTAAACATTCCCCAATATAATTCTAGATACAGAGGCTGAAATTGTCTCGTGCCCACCAGGGGAAATCTCTCCATAACCTGCTGATGGCTGCTTCCAGTGCAGACATTCCCCTCTAGAGACTGGAGAGCTTTGCAGGTCTGCTGCATATGCCCCTGGATTTCTCAGTAGTGTCATCAGAGGCAAAGGCAATTTTTCTGTAGCTAAGACTAGTTTCCCTGATAACCAGACCCCAGAGTTTTGCTCTGACTTTAAGTGTCAGAGCCTTGAAGCCTGATTCTCTCCCTTGAGTGCCATTTTCTAGCCAGGCTTGTTAGCTGGTTTCTCAACAGTACTCTTACAGCTTGATCATATGCAGAATTAGGTCTTCCAAAGTCCATTGATTTCACTTTAGTGAACCAACTGTATACCGTTTCAAAACTGCACTGCAGGGAGCTTTGGCCAACAGAGAGTTCCCTGCAATGTGTGCCCATGCCTTGCATGTTTTAAATCACAGTTTAGAATATAACGTTACATTTTTAATGTGTGCAAAAATAGGTACCTATTAAAAACACAATGCACTGGAGCTAGTATATTTTTAAGTCCCATTGAATCCACTGTAAGAGATATCTTACATGTTTTCAACCACATTTTGGAATACAATGCCACACTTTTATCGAGTGCAAGACATCCACCTACTAAAAACACGATGCAGCAGAAGCTGTGTATGTTTAAGTTTTATTGATTCCAGTGCAAGAGACCAGGATGTAATTAGCTTCTTTTCATTCAAACAAGTGAGTGCAATCCTAGGCAGAATTTTACCCTTAGTGGCAGCCCACTGACTTCGATGGACTTATGGTACAACCCCAAACAGAGTTCCCCCATTGATTTCAGTGGATTTGAAAGGGGATAACTCTGTTTAGGATCGAAAGTGCTTAGTTTGGGCTGCATCTTGGCCAGAGTGCAGGAAGCAGATCTCAGGGCTTAACCAACAGCATTATTATAGTAAACCCTTCCCCCGTGTTAACATGGGGCTGAGGACTGTGATGGTAGCTTAAAAATATCTTCCTGCATTCTTGATCAGTATTAGGAGTTTCCATTCAAATTAAGGACAGTAGGACTATGTCAAGTGCCGAAACCCCTTTTTTTGCAGAGCCAGTTTGGTGCAGTGGTTAAGTGTGTGGACTTGTGAGGCTTCTGCCTTATGCAGTCAAGGATCAGACCTTTGTTGATTAAACAGAGTTCTTTATTCCCAGTTACTACATTATAGGTCCTCGGATCATTGTTAGAGATAAGGTATACAATAGAAGCAGGATTAATATACCCTCCAGTACAATTTGAATTCCCCATAGGTAACCAATCACAGAAAGGGAAAAACCGCGGGCTGAAGGCCCTTTGACCGTTTGCTTTCCACAGGAAAAAAGGTGAAGTGTGAAGCTGTAAATTTCCCCTCTTAAACCAGACCCCTCAGATGTATCCATCTTGTGCATAACAAATAACTCGCCAAGGTCTTCACACGCCGATAAGAAATGTTCTGTGTCTCCCCCGGCAGGGAGGAAAGGAATGCGGAGGCACGGAGGGGTGAGAGGCCGATTGTTCTCATGTGCTGTAGTCGCCACTCTCCCGGACCAAATGGTTACACTGACCAGACCCATCATAGGCCATAAACCCAGGGCCATAAAATAGTCAATTGGAACCTGATACATGGAGATTGAGATAACAGGATGTTACAGAGGAACTGCAAACCATGCCACATAGGAAGGGATTATACAAAGCACACAAGCAAATCTTTGTTAGAAGCTTTAGATTCTGACAGGACTCTAATCTGGGAGAACTGGGTTTGATTCCTCACTCCTCCACTTGCAGCTGCTGGGTAACCTTGGGCAAGCCATAGAGCTGTCCTCTCAAGGAAAGTTTTCTCAGAGCTCTCTCAGCCCTGCCAACCTAACTGGGTGTCTGTTGTGGGGAGGGGAAAGGAAAGGAGTTTGTAAGCTGCTCTGAGACTCCGAGTGAGTGAAGGGCGGGATATAAATCCAATCTCCTCCTCCTCCTCCCTCTTCATGCCACTGTTATCAAAGAGTCAAAAATATCATTAACAGAACCCAAGCAAGACTTGAGAAAAGCATGTAGATCCTTGCTGAAGTTGGGTATCCCTGGTGAGAACTGTTCTTTATGAGGCACTGTAAAGTTAACACTTGCCTGGGTTTTTTTTACCAAACATTTTATTACCTGTGTTATTTGTAATCGAAGACTCTGGGGTGCTCAATATTTGATTCTGGTTGGGCTTATCTCTTGTTAAAAGTAAAATGAATCCAATTTTGCTTTCTGACTTCTTTTTCTCCCTCTACTTTGCTGCTGGGGGCAAGGAACAAAGCCGGGTCAGTTTCACTCCTTTTTCCAGTTAGTGGCTTGTCAATTTCATTTTCTGGTTCACCTGAACTAGCAGAAAGCTGCTTTGCTAGGGCTGTCCCAAAGGTTGCTAGGAAATTCTCCCTCCAAACAACCTTTCTCAGTGAAAATAGGTTTTATTTACTGACTTTAAAGCCTTGAAAATATCCCTGCTGATTGTCTTCTGTCTACAAAGTTCTGGGATTAAATGAACCTGATAATTTTTTTAAAAAATGCCTGAGGGGGACTGTCTCTCCCCCCCCCCCCCCCGCCCTTCAGTCCCACTGGATGCCTAATAATCTGCCTTGAATCCTAGGGAGAATGGCAGCATGTAAATGAACTAAGTAAATACAAATGAAATAAGGCGATCCATTTCTGAGCCTCTGTATCTTCTAGGCATTTTGAGGCTGAGAAATGCCCTTTGTCAGATTCAGGAGAACAAGCAGTTGCTCCTTCCTGTTCCAATGCATTTGTTCCTCTGTGTGCAGGGAGCAATGGGGCCAGAACCTTATTCGTAAATTATAAAATGGGAAGCGAACATTTAGTTGCTCTAATTAAGGCAGGGAACTACGTCTCTGCTTGCAAAGATTCACAGTAACTTCACAATAATTGCTTTGGCAGCCTTAACTTTCCCTCAGAATTAGGTTGCAACCCTATGCACACATCCCAGTGAAACTCGGTGGGGCTTAGCTTTGCATACACTTGTGTAGGGACATGCCACATGTGTGTATATAGCCAGTGTGGTGTCATGGTCAGAGTGTCTGGCTAAAATCTGGTAGACCCCACACAACCCTCCAGGATCCCTAACCAAACCGGCCTGGAGAAAACTTGTTTCCTGATCCCGAAGTGACAATCAGCATTTCCCTGGATGCTTAAGAAAGGGCCGCAAGAACTAAGCACTGAGGCAACCCTTCCTCCCCTCCCTCTCATGAGCTGCCTAAGTTTACAGAATCCATAATGCTGTCAGATGGCCATCTAGCCTCTGTTTGAAAACTTCCAAAGAAGGAGAGCCCACCACCTCTTGAGGAAGCCTGTTCCACTGAGGAACTGCTCTAACTGTCAGGAAGTTCTTCCTAATGTTTAGCCAAAAACTCTTCTGATTTAATTTCAACTTGTTGGTTCTGGTCTGACCTTCTGGGGCAACAGACAATGACTTCACACCATCATCTATATCACCGGCGTAAACTACCGGGGGGGGGGGGGCTCGAGCCACCCCCGAAATTTCCCGGGGGGGACTGAGCCCCCCCCCGGGAAAATGTTGTGCCTGCCGCCAGCGCCTTGCCGCCGCGCCTCCCGGGCCCTTCTGAGGCTCGCCAGCTGGTGCCTCTCCCCCCTCCACCGGCCTGGCCATTCCTCCCTCCTTATCTCTCCCTCTTCCTCTTTTAGGGGTGAGGGAGGGAGTGGCCAGGGCAGAGGGGGAGGGAAAGGCACCAGCAGCACCGGCTGGTGAGCCTCGGAAGGGCCGGGGAGGCGCGGCGGCTGGCGGTAGGTTTTCCCGGGGGGGGGGGCGGAAACATCTCCCCAGCGAGCGCCCCCGCCCCCTCCGGACTTCAGAAAAGTCTATGCCCCTGGTCTACATGACAGCCCTTCAAGTACTTGAAGATGGTTATCATATCACCTCTCAGTTGTCTCTTCTCCAGGCTAAACATATCCAGCTTTTTCAACCGTTCCTCACAGGACTTGGTCTCCAGACCTTTCAGAGGATTGTTGTCAGGATAAAATGAAGGAGAGATGAATGATGTAAGCTGTTTTGGGTCCTCATTGGAGAAAAAGATGGGGTGTAAATGAAATAAATATGGCATGGCTAAATTAAGGCCCAGAGTGAGTCACATGAATGAATGTCTTTTGGACGGGGCTCTAAGCTTTTATTTGCTACCCAGATCCACTTATTATGAAAATGGTAACACTCTTGATCTTCATCCCTTTCTAGTTTCCTAAGCCTCACCCTATTTAACACAATGAGATATTGGTGCCATCCCTTTCTCGCAACCCCCCCCCCCCCCCAAATGTCATATGGTGCTGGTACAAGACTTGGGGAGAAGGAATTCATTATCCGACTCCAGAAGCTACAGCAAAAGAATCAGATTAAAACTCATCAAATGCTTCTCTGTTTTAGCACCAATTAGGTGATTTGCTTTCCCAGCTGTTCTGTTTCTTAGAACAATCTTCTCATTAGAAGTATAGTCAGAATACTTCTGATCACAAACTTACATTTGTTGACAGGCAGTGTATATATTCCTAAGTGTCAATAACTGAGTTACTGGCCGTCTGTACTCATTCCCCTCTAAATATCCCCCCTTCCAGCCAGGAGGCATCTCTGTGGGTTAGATCACAGAAGGGCCAAACCTGATCAGAGCATGTTGGTGATATATGCAAAAGTCATTTCCTGGGCTTTCTTGTATTCCAGCATCACGGAGCCCATACAACTGGCTGAACTGTCTGCTGCAGGGTAACTTGCCAGTCTGTATCATTGTACTAAGTGGTAAATAGAGTTTTACCACACATCAGTGGCACTTATCTGTGTGTGGGAGGGAAGGTGGCATGGTACAGCCTGGTCTCATCAGATCTAGGAAGCTAATCAGGGTTGGTGCTTGGATGGGAGACTGACAGTCTCTGCAGGGGAATCATAGTATCATGGAGTTGGAAGGGACCTTCAGGGTCATCTAGTCCAACCCCAACACAATGCAGGACATTCACAAATACCTCCCCCTCCACACCCACAGAAGATGACAAAAGCCCCCAGAATTCCTGGCCAAACCAGAATGGAGAAAAATTGCTTCCTGACCCCAAACTAGCGATCAGCATTTCCCAGGGCGTGTAAGAAAAGGCCACGAAAACTAAGCACTGAGGCAATCCTTCCTGCCCTCCCTCTCATGGTCTGCATTCCTGTCAGATGGCCATCTAGCCTCTGTTTGAAAACCTCCACAGAAGACAATGACAAACAACCTCTGCTTCTCACCAGTCTTGCCAGCCCCTTGCTAGGGTCGCCATAACTCTCTTGTGACTTGACAGCACTAACGTATGTAGAGTGTGTGGTGGTGAAATGGTTGTATGGTTGGGTTTTCACTCTAGCATGATCTAGTGTCTTCTAGTGTCCTGGCCCCACTGGTGGACCTCCTGATGGCACCTGGTATTTTTGGCCACTGTGTGACACAGCGTGTTGGACTGGATGGGCCATTGGCCTGATCCAACATTGGCTTCTCTTATGTTCTTAAGAAACAGAGCCGGGGTTGGTGCTGTACAGACAGAAGAGCAGGGCTATGAAGAAAAAGAGCCTGATTTGCACTGGTTCCCATTAAGTTCTATGGAGCAATATGAAAGGCTTTAATGAGCCAGACTGTGGGAGGAGGGGCAAAGCATGCTGTCTGAGGCTAAATTTAAAGATGTCCATTAATTGTTCTGATATCTCGATGGATGGACTTTGAAAATGTTGTCCAAGAAGATATTTTATTCAAGCCCTGGAAAAATGAGTTCATTCATAATGCACTAGAATTTCATGTATTCGCTCTCTTTTTTAAATTAGCCCATGCCCTGTTTTGTCCCAAAATTACCCACATGGATTAGAATCACCTGTGCATGCTTCTGTGTGAATGGGATAAGCTGGGGAAGGGTCCCCTTCCACTCCCTATTAAACTGTGAGTTCAAAATGATGGTTAAAGGCTGCTTCCTGATCTTAACCTAGTCACTATGAGAAGATTTAGAACAGCCCCTTACATTCTGAATTATGTCAGGAGAATTTTCACATTTCCCTTCCCCTGAGTCACTGGCAGTTTCATTAATTCTTGTAACTGAAGGATGGTGGGTGGGTGGGATGGACTCAAAAGAACCTTTTTGGAGGGAGGGTGGGAGGCCTTTTGGTCCCTCAATGGTGAGCAATAAGATTTCTCTTTCATGCACACAGAGGCAAATGTACATAGATCACTGATCTGCATCTCTCCAAGGATTCCCTGTAGTGTTTTCTCCAGGTCAGCCTCTCTGTGGCTACACTGACTGGCTCCGATGCCACCAATCGGTCCTTTTGAATACATGATCCGGCAGCAGCCTGAACAGGCTCAGTGGAGAAGATGCTCAGGACCAAAGCTTTTGCAAGAGAACTGCTGGGAGGGGGGAGGGGGGTGATAGCTATCATGTTACTCACTGTGCGGGAAAGAGAGAAAGGATGCAAAGTGTGCAGGCAAAGGATCTGGCAGTCGACGGCAGGGGGCAGTCCTACACCATTGCTCACCCCCAGGCTCAGCTGTGAGCCCTGGAGATGCCCCCCCCCCCCCCCCAAACTTGGCATGTTTTCTTTGCATTTCTCGGGTAAGGCATCAGTAGGTGTTGGTTAGAGGGTATGCGGTTTTTTAACCATTTGTTTATCATCTACTTTTGGAGAAGGAAGCAGCACTGACCACAATAATTGCAGCCCTTATTTATTTATGTTCATGTCCTGCTGCTAAAGTTCTCATGCGTATTACAAAACATCCTCAGGGCAGCATATGTTAAAATCTGTATATTAAAGGCCACTTGGACCTCAGTGAATCACTGGTCCCTTCAAGGAGGTGTCGAAACAGATTGGCTTCTTCCATGTGCATTTTGCTAAGAACTGAGACTGGTTACTTGTGATGCTGGGAGATCCGGAATTTGATCTTCCTGATGTTTTTTTTTCCCAAAGAGAAATAGCAGCTGTGTCACATGGAATCACACGAAGCTGCCTTATACTGAATCAGACCCTTGGTCCATCAAAGTCAGTATTTTCTAGTCAGACTGGCAGAGGCTCTCCAGGGTCTCAGGCAGAGGTCTTTCACATCACCTACTGCCAAATCCTTTAACTGGAGATGCCAGAGATTGAACCGGGGACCTTCTGCATGCCAAGCAGATTCTCTACCACTGAGCCATGGCCCCTCCCCAGCCATGCCCCCTCCAACTCCAGTTGGGGCCACAGTGGGAGTGGTGAGGGAGTTTAACTCTCCCTTCCAGTACAGAATTGCTGATGGAAACCTACCCCCCCGCCCGCACATTCTGTTATTGGGCCAGAAAGGGCCAGAAGACCAATAAATGGTTGGCTTCAATTGGTTAACTCAGTGGCTTAGGCTTCCCCTCTCCACCTGCCATTGCAGTCCTGGTTCAAATGCTACCTAAGAATGGTCCACATAAAAATGTTTTGCATTGCTTCTAGCAAATACCATTTTAATTTGAAAATTATACCCTGAACTACCTTGAAATGAAGGGCTGACTTATTGCAAAACATGACCTTCCTGAATACAGTAATGGTCTTGGGGGCAGTAGGGGGATCTCTGGTTTCAGAATACGATGCTTAATAGCATTAATTCCTGTGCCCCTTCTGTTCTGAAATTTCAGCTTGGAAACCCTACAAGAATGGATGTTTGGTTCAAAACTCCAGGAAGATGAAGTGACAATTAACAGGAGCTCATTGTGAGACATGTATAGACAGAGAGGAGTAGACACTTAGGAGCACCCTGTCAGATTTCTTGTAAATATTCGCCCGTACTTTGCTGGCAGGGAAAGTCAAAGCTGTCTCATCTCTCTCTCACATGCGCGCACACAGGTTCACACTCAGAAATATATTACACATATTTTCATGACAGAGACAGTAAATATGAATCCTGGGAACACAATAGACAGCCTTTTCCTACTCAGCTACAAGATCAAATCTGACACCAGTTTGGGGAATTGAATAGTTTAGGAGGACTGTGAAATGAGATACAGAATTGGCCTTCATTGCTGGGCTGCCGTGCTAAGCATCTTCCTCCTGGAAATTGAATTTGGAACGCGAACTCAAGATCAGTTTTCATGGGCATACCACTCACTTAGGCAACCTTTTTGGGGTTAAAAGAGTGATAAACTGATACATTTCCCCCACTGTTTCAATACAAAGGTACATAACTGCTGATAAGAGAATCTTGTCCCCATTAGCAACAAGGAAGGCAGCAAAATGATGAGTTAATTATGCCAAAGTCTATTTTGGTTGTCCCATCAATTCTCTTTCTTGTTTTTTCCTCCAGTCTTTGCAAGCTCTGGTGCTGCTGGCCAGCTCTATTATCCTGCTCCCATCTGTAAATGTTCTGCCAAGGCACTGGATTGGCCTATCTTCAGTATCCATCAAACACTTCTCTTTCTTTTACAAAATCCTTAAGTCCATTTCTTCAATAAGAGAAGACCCCCATGGTGTTAGACATTCTCCTTTGTCTCCTAACTTTCCACTGAGCCAACTTGACTACTCCTTTATCAGACTTTCTGTTCTGTGTTTACCTTTACCCTACCCATCTTAGTTAAAATGTTGGCCCCCTTGGGAAAGGAATGTGTCGCTTTTTAAAAATCCTATCCAGACCTCTTTTAGCTCAAAATTAATCCTTTAGTGTTGTTGTTGCACCATATAAGCTTCCATTGCTTTCTAGCAAAAGGCTCCCAGACAGCATTGAATCATTCAAAATCCCATTCTGTACCATCATCGCTGGAGAAGTTTCAAATTACCCCGAGAGCACCAGGCTCCCTGAGTTAGGCTGGCTAGTTTTCCTGTGACATCAGAACATCTGAGCCAATGCTATTGACAGGGACCATCCATTCTTGGCCCACACAGGATCATAGTGACATCACAGCAGATCAGGCAATGGCAGAAAGAGAGGCAGGATGTAAAGCAAGAACAGTGCTGGGGAGGGGAAGCAAAAATAAATGGAAAGGGGGAGTGGCTGCGGCTCAGTGGAACAGCCCTTGCTTTGCATGCAGGAGGTTGCAGATTCAGCCCCTAGAATCTCACACGAACACACCAAGCGGCCTTATGTGAAGTCAGACCCTTGGTCTATCAAGGTCAGTATTGTCTATGCAGACTGACAGTGGCTTTTCAGGATCTTGGGCAGAGGCCCTTCACATAATGTTCTACCATATCCTTTCAACTGGAGATGCCAGGGATTGAATCTGGGACCTTCTGCAAGCTGAGCAGATGCTTTCCCACCTAATCTCTTTAATCTCCAGTTAAAAGGATCAGGTAGTAGGCGATGTGAAAAATCTCTGTCTGAAACTCTTGTCTGCAGAGCTGGTGCCAGTTAGAGTAGACGGTATTATTACTGACCTCGTCTGACCAATGGTCTGAATCAGTTTTAGGCAGATTGATGCGTCTGTTCATGTGTGAATAGAGGCAGCAGGTAGGACTGACCAGTGGGATGAAAGTTTGAAAACACAGCTCATCTAAGAAACTGGTGTGAAATACTGTGGCCTTGTGTGTGTGTGTGTGTATGTACGCACGCTCTTTGCTATCCTAAGGACAGGGAAATTTAAAGCCCTTCCAAGATGTAACAAATGTTGAATAAGTCCATTAACATTTACATGGCTATTCCTGGGGTAAGGAGTATTTAGCACAACTAGGCAGTAAATTGTGAGTCTCGATAAATCACAGTGTGACCAACAGAAAAGCAGGCAACACTGACAACTCTCTTTAGGCATAGCTTGTGTGTAGTGCATTGCCAGCTGAACAACATGCTGCAAAGCACAGTGCCCTCGTGTGACCCACGCTGATTCGCTTGATTCTCTCTCACTGCAGTCCTTCTTGTGGGGCTTGTAGAGAAAAGCTATAACCCTAGCTGCCAGCTGAGAAGCATTATGACAGGTCGTGTGCAGGCCAATTGCTTGCAGCAACTGCCTGTTGCCCATGAGGAAAATGTGGATTTGGGGCTGTGCGGCCATAATGGATAACTTCAAACCATCACTGCAATCACATAAGCTGCTTTGGAAATAAAACAGACTGGGAGGTGGGAAGGCCACCCTCTAGCACAGCACCAAACACCTGCTCTAAGACAGGATATACTCCATTTACAACAGCCCTGGCAGATGTTCAATCATCTCCTGAAAATCTCTAAGAAAGGAGATTCCATAGTCTCCCAGGACAAGCTATTCCACTGTTCAAATGATCCTATAATGATGAAATAGTTTCAGATGATTCACCTACATCTACTTTTCTATAGCCAAGGGCAATGTTTCTGGTTTTTACTCTTCGTAGATAGAGTGAATAGTTTCTTCCCTCTTCTTTTCTGGCATTCTTTTAAACATTTCAAAGCTGTTAACATATTTTTTTTCCTCCCCCGTCTTCTTTTCCCTAGACTAAAAGCAATTCCTCGCTGTGTTCCTTATATGAATTTGTCTTCTGGATCCCACACTATTTCCATCTTGGCAACATCCTCCTGCAGTGCTGTGATGCTTTTAAAAAAAGTGAACCCAATATTAAGAAGTCTTAGCAGGGCTTAATAGATTGGTCTGATGTGTCTTGAATCTTGGAAATGATGCTTCTGGTAACACAACTGGGACTGAAAGGGCCGATTATGACATGGCACCACATTATGGACTCCGAGTCCATTTGTAACCCAGAATAGCCCCAATACCTTTTTGCAGATGCCTTTCTTTGAACATGTACGGGTATACTATACAACTCCCTGGTTGCTTGCTTCTGACCAGTTTTTGGGTAACCTCAGCAGAATAGATTAAGGAGAACACAATTGATTGCCTGGGCCAGCCTTGGGCCATGGATGGCCAGCCCTGATTCCATAACTGGAGAGGAGGTTGACCTCGTGACACAGGTCAGTTGTTGGTGCCAAGCAAGGGCAAAACTCCCTCCCCCAACAACAACAACAGTCAGAGCTCCTAGTAGTTACACTTGGCCTGGCCAATCCAGAAGCTTCATACAGCCTGTTCAGCTACAGGGCTGATGTTGCAGACCCTTAGGCCTATTCAAAGAGAGCTGTTAGCAGCTGTAGTTCTGGGGAACACACTAGGCCAGATCCCTGTTGTGGGTTGTGACATTATTGGTTGTCAAGTCTTATGAGAGATAAACAGAAATAATGCTGCAATTGCCCTGAAATCAGAATTCTGATTTCTGTTGTGGAATCCATTTTAGCCAATTTCAACCAATTCACAAGTCCATGACTTATGTTTTATCCTCCAGTGTTTTTTTAAACCTCTTTCTTGTCTGCATACATAGGATTACAGAACTATCCTCCTTCCATTGAACTTCACTGTCAGCTAAGATCAGCTTCAGTCTTCTGCAGGCTCTCTGCTTTAGTGAGTGAGTGCCAGAGATATGAGACATGTTCACAAGTTACAGTACACGTACAATCTGTGTACTGAGTGCAATCAAATTTGTTTTTTTAAATAAGTTTGCTAAGTAATTCTCATGTCACATTCAACATACATACTGCTGAAGATGTACTGGTTCCCGGTTTCATTGATAAAGTCAGGGTGTGTTGGCTCCTTTTTACAAACAGATGTATGCACGTTCATTGTAACATGTGAACAGGGCTGGGGTACCTTCTCTGGGGAATACACTGCCCACAGAAATGTGTTTCTTGCCAGGCTCGTTGAGCTTCTTGTCTCTGAGATCTGTTTTGTTTTGTTTTTGGCTGCTAAACTTACTGCTTTTTAATTGCCCTGGATTTTAGGATGTGTGTGTATGTATTGCTGTGGAGGTTGTGATGATTTTACAGCTTATGTTACCACTAATGGGTGGTATTATGTATTGCTTTATTGTTTTAAGTAGTGTAGTTGGAGGCAGCCCTGGAAGCAAAGTTGCTCAGTGTGAGCTATAAATGCATTACATACATACATTAATAAACACACAGTATAATAAAGAAGTAATAGAAATGTAGTGTAATGGGAAGCTATAGTGAATGCCTTTGAACACAGCAGATTCAAACCACTTGCTGTTTAAGGGTGCAAAATGGACAGGGTATCATAAAGGGAATTATGACGACTGTTGAGATGGAAGCAATGCTCATGTGTCTGATGCAGAAAACTGCACTTAGAATATTTTATTTGCTCATTGTGACCTGCAATGAAAAATCAGGCATGCATGTTTGATCCCCTGTGGCAAAAAGTTGATTGATTGATTGATTTCCTTCATTTTTACCTGTCTTTACCAGCAAAGATGGGTGTACTCCATGGGCGTCAACTACGGGGGGGCTCGAAGGCTCGAGCCTCCCCCGAAATTTCCCGGGGGGGGGGGGGGGCTCAGCCACCCCCGGCAAAAGGGGGCACCTGCAGGTGGCCAGTCAGCCGGCCAGCTGGCTGTCGCCGCCTCTCCTTCCCCCCCACCCCTGGCCTGCCCTCCTGCCTCCCTGGGGCCAGGGGGGGAGAGAGGCGGCGGGGACATGCTCCCGCACGCAGCAGTCAGCCGGCCAGCTGGCTGCTGCTGCTGCCGCAACTGCGCCCCGAGCGTGGGTCTGCCTCCCTGGGGCGGGGGGGAGGAGCAGAGGGGACATGGTCCCGTGCGTGTGTGCGCGCTTTGCGCGCATGCACAAGAGAGCCCCCCTCCCCCGGGGATCTACAAAGTCTACGCCCCTGGTGTACTCTCCTTCCCTTTCACTGGCGCATGGGAGAAGCTTGTATGTGTGTCAAATTGCAGCCAATTTATGGTGACCCATAAGGCAAGAGATTAACAGAGGTGGTTTGCCATTGCCTGCCTCTGCGCAGCCACCTTGGCATTCCTTGGTGGTCTCCCCTCCAGGCCAACCCTGCTTAGCTTCTGAGATCTGACAAGACTGAGCTGCCTGGGGCATCCAGGTCAGGTTGGAAGAAGCTTACCCAGATCTATATTTTCCCTGGCTGAAAGGAGTTCCCTTTCTACACAATCCATTATTGTGCTGTGTGTGAGAAACTTACTATAACCAGTTGTGTAATGGAGAGTCATTATGCTATAGTACAGTTTCCCCATATTTCAGGGAGTAGGGGGAATATATACTGTGCCCGTGGGTGTTGGAAGATACCAACACACACCTTTTTATTCAGGGTTTATGAGAAGGGATGGAGGAGTTCTACTTTGAGTTGTAGGCTCCTCTTTCATGGGGAGACCCATCCCTCTAGGTTACCTATGTGGGAGCCTTGTTTGTGTAGCCCAGGGTTGGACTGGCCATTTAATTTAGAGGGAAATTTACTAGTGGGCCACTGTCCTGGTGGCCAGGAACAAGCAGAGCCAAGCCCCAGCAGCTTCTGCCAGTGCCTTAGGGGCCCTTTGGTCCAGACCCTTCCCCAGCAATGACAATTGGAGTCAGTTCACCAGTAGTCTCCTGCTGCACAGCTGCCGTGTTGGGGGGAAAATACAGTGGGTGAACTAATGCCCATTGCTGGCTCCACTGGGCTGAGTGGCGCTGAAGCACTGGCTTGTCTACCACAAGGGCCACCCAACTTTGCTTGTTCCAGGGTTATTTTCAGTTCCCAGTCCGCTCCTGATGCAGCCCAAGTATCAGGGGTGGAGCCAAGATTACTGATGAGTGCTATTGTCTTGAGGCACAGTACCTGTAAAGGTTCTGAGAAGACTGGACTACTCTAATACATTCTGTGCAGGGCTGCCTTTGAAGACAACCAGGAAATTTCAACTAGTGCAGAATTCAGTCACTTGTCTTTTGCCAGGCGCTAGCTTTTTTCCAGCATAGAACACCTATTTTGCAAAATCTTAACTGGCTGCCGAGTAGTTGAATTCAGTTCAAGGTGCTGGTGCTTACCTTCACAACATGAGACCCACATACCTGCAGGATGACATCCCTTGATATGAAACTTTGGCTGATCAGGCAGCTGGTTCCCTATCTCACCCGCAAGGACTTAGCTACAGTGATCCACACAAAGGTCACTTCCTGGCTGGATTGCTGTAACTCGCTCTACAGACCAGTCCCCAGGTCTGGGCAGGGGCTCCCCCACTTTTTGGGGCTCTAATCCACCCCTGGCCAGCAGGGGAAGCCCCATCCCCAGGTACAACCACCCGCCTGGCCCCCCTCTCCCTTTCCTTCTGCCTCATTTAAAGGGCTTCAGCTACTTGGTGTGGACCACATGGTCCACCAATCAACTGGAGGGCCCTTTAAAACTATCAGGAGGGAGGGAGAGAAGTGGTTGCAGCTGCACAATCCACTCACAAAAGACCCTTTAAAGTGTCTTTTTGTGAGCAGGGTGGGGGCCACGGTGTGCGAGGCTGATTTTCCCCATGCCGAGCATGCGGCCGCGTCTGCCCCTCTCCCTCTCTCCTGATAGATTTAAAGGGCCCTCCAGCTGGCTGGTGGGCCACATGGTCTCCATCAAGCAGCTGAAGCCCTTTAAACCAGGCAGGAGGGGAGGGAGAGGGGTGGCCAGGTGGGTGCTTGCACTTAGGGGCAGAGCTTGGGGCAGAGCTTGGAGGCATCCCCACCCATCCCCAGAACACCCCCCCCCACCGAAATGAGGAGCTCTATGCTCTTCTGACTAGCACCTCCTGGTGGTCCCCAGCCCGAGGGACATCTGCTTAGCCTCAACCAGGGTGAAGGCTTTTTCAGCCCTTGCCCTGGCCTGGTGGAACATGCTCCCACTTGAGATGAGGGCCCTGTGGGACTCACTACAGTTCCACAGGGCCTGTGAAACAGAGCTGTTCTGCCAGGCCTTTGGTTGAGGTGGCGGATGTTCAACCAGTATGGTTTCCCCTGTCCCTGGTCTCCCTCCCACTGCCCTCACCATTGCCTTATTTGGGCACTGGAGTTTCTTGAAGCACCTGCTAGTCTTTGCCTGACCCAAGGCACTTCTGTTGCTGCCATTTATTGTTTTATGGTTTTATGTTATAAGCCACCCTGATCCCACTTGTGGGGTAGGGCAGGGCATTAAATGAATGAATGAATGAATAAGTAAATAAATAAATACATAAATGTACTAGTTTTGTTAATCTGTTGAATGCCTTCTTTGCACCCGATCCCACACTGCTCAAGCATTTTCCGTCGTTGGCCCAACATGATGGAAAAGCTTGCCCAAAGACATACAGAGGGCTCCATCTTTATTAAACCTTAGAAAGGCATGCAGGAGAAGTTCCCTAGGGACTTCTCATAATTGGCAAGCATTGCCTGGGCTATTCTTTTTGTTGGGTGTTGTGTTGAGTATTTTTTTAATCAGTATTTTCAATAGCCCTGTTTGGATCTATGTTTTTATACCTGTTGTGTTTTATAGTGTCTTTGCTTTGGCATATTTGTAAGGTGCCTTGAGGAGAAAGACTGGACATACTTTTAATAAACAAAGGGAGTGTTATTTATCTGCTCCCCTTTTTTTGGTTCTCTCTGGCTGTTGTTAGTGCACAGGGACTCCCTTCATGCTCTGTGCCCCGTTATCTCTTTTGTGTTCGCAGCTCCAATGAGTTGTGAGCAGACCAAGCCAGCCTTATGATGTTCATCTTGATATGTTTATCTTATTGATTTACCACCTTTCTCTACTGTTTTTCAATTAAAAAATGTTACAAAGTGGTGATATATGAGATCCCTGCTCCCTTGATGGGTTTTACATATCCCCTGCACGTCTCTGTAACTGCTTGCAGAAATAGTCTGAATTCTATCATCCTTTGTGGCTATGGAGACAAAGGTGGGGGGCAGTAATTCTTTCTTTCTTTTTTCGATTTATACCCTGCCCTCCCTACGAAGGTGGGGTATAAATCCACTGACTTCCATAGAATTATTAACTTACACCATTTTTTGGTTGCCTGTGTAATGTTATGCAACTGGAAGAGGTGGGAGCGAGCCCGGCAGGAGTATAAGATTCCTCTACATTTGCTCCCTATCTTGCCCTCATTCAGGGAAGGTGGCATGGTACAGCCTGATCTCCTCAGCTCTCAGGAGCTAAGCAGGGTTGGCCTTGATTAGTACTTGGATGGGAAACAACCAGAGAAGACTGCAGAGGAAGGCTAATGGCAAGCCACCTCTGCTTCTCACTTGCCTTGAAAGCCCCTCTCAAGGGTTGTCCTAAGTGTACTGTGACTTCACAGCACACACATGTCCTCATTATGTTTGTTTTCCCCCTCGCACTGGTGGCATATTCCTGGTGTAAGAGTTCTGCCTACATTCACCACCTTCAGTACTAGAGTTTCGTTATATCAGCACAGATTCACTGTGCCAACATCCCTTCAGGCTCTGCCAGTGCAGGAGGATTTAGGAGTGGTCCTATCCCTGGCCAATAGGTATAACTCAGAGATAAGATTATGCTGTAGTAGTACTTAAAGCTTCTTGCTAAACTACACTGCAATAACAGATCTCAGAGCGAGCATGATAAACAGAATGACACCATAATGCATTATATTTTTGCAAAGCAACATATTTCTATGACATTACTTTTAACTGGACTTGCTTTTGGTCTCTGGTGCTTCCAGCAGATCTTATTGTGTTGGAAGTAAAGGCAGGTCTGACTGAAGATGATTCAGACATAAGCTTTTGCCTTAAAAAAACCCCCAAACAAACAGGGATAAACTTCACCCATAATAAATGTTCTACTTCTTACAAACACAGCACCTGAAATATGAGCAGTTCATAAAAGCTATGAACAGATGGCAATGCTGCATGTGAACAATTAAAGATGCCACCAGAGCGTAGCCAAAGCTTTAGATACCCTCTAGTGGTGTCCTTAATTGGACAAATAGCTGATCCCCCAGTCAATTGGAAAACAGCTTCTGATTCCCATACCAGGACATATTGTTGCAGCCCAGTGGGGATCAAGGTGGGGCAGAAGCCCATGCCCAGCTGATTCCCTCCCCCCTTTACTGTATGCAGCATTTTCGTATCAGACAGGCACAAACAGCCCATCAATAAATTGGCTGCCTGATTGTACTGGTGAACAAGATGTAAGTTGAACCAGCATGTATTTGAGCAGTCCTGATAATAATCTTTTTGTTTATATAATGCTTTTGCATTTCCAGAGAGATTCATGTACGTTATATCAGTAATCCTTTCAACCATAATTTCTCAAACAGGTTTTGCAGACTCCTGGATATTTGCAAGGATTCCCCCAGAGGTCTCTTAGTTATGTCCAACCATCTTGCCAGGCTGGGAGTTGACTGTTTTGCTGGAATGGTGGGGGGACCTGCTCACCTTTAGGGTGCCACTCAACACAGTAGAATCTGGTGATGGGTGGAAATGTCCAGGTGGGTGCCTGAAACACCTGTCATAGCCTCCAATCACTTGAAAAGTCCTGGGTCTTGCAAGAGAACAGGCCTCCACAGGGCATGTGTGGCTGAATGGGCACTAGTCAAGGGGGCCATGAGCTGCCTTCTGCCCAGATAAATGGCAGGTGGGGCAGAGACGAAGTAGCAGGTGGCAGTTAACCCCCTTCCCCTCCAGTTCTGAGGCAAAGATGCTGTCTGGCATGTGGTGGGAACTAGCAAGCAAGGTTTTACAAATCTGAGAAAACTCTTATGTCAACATGGGGGCCCTCAGGACTTTCATATTAAATAAAGTCCAAGTTACACATTACACAGAAAAAATGTACAACAAAATGTCAAAGGCTCTTTCAGAAAAGCAATTTTGGAAGAAGGGAATTTGGAACAAAAGACTTCCGCAATACAATTTTCTGCTGCAGCTCATCCTACCCAAGTCACTCTTCCCCCCCTAAGTGGCTCCTATTCGTTGGCACTTGAAAGGGATTGAGCAGAGAATTTTTATGTGAGCCTGGTGGAGAATGTCCCAAGACATTTTGTAGTACTAATAAGGTTACAGGAGGGGGTTCCAGTATCTTGTGGAAGGAAGAATGTAATTTTATATACTTTATTTATAGCCCGCCTTTCTTACTAGGACTCAAGATGGATTACAGATTGTCTCGCCAAGTGTAGCTTTCTTTATCATAGTGCACCTGATCTATTTGATTGTTAATCAGCGGGAGATGTCTTGGAGTCTAGATGTGGAAACTTCAAATGTTAAAAATAGTTGTCGCTCTACAACACAGAAGACGGAGGAATACCTTGCAAAGGCATGTGTTCCTGATTCTGCCAAGACCATGGACAATGTAAATACTTCAAGGTCAGAAATGGCAGGCAAGAGGGAGAAGTACTTAAAAGTCTTCCCTGAACCCCTCTCACCTGAACAACGCTAGACTGGTTTCCAACCTCCCCCTTTCTGATCAAAGTGATGGCACAGCAGTCACAGGCTGTCCTGGCTGAAATGGATTTTCTGGATCCATTTCACTCTGGCTTTGAGCCAGGCCTTGGGACCACAATTTTTTTGGTCATTCTGGTGGATGGATGCCGGTGTAGAGATGTGAGATGGAGTGATCCTGCTGAATCACTTGGATTGCTCAGTAGCTTTCAATAATACCATGTTATTGTTCTGAACTCCCTGCAAGGAGCTGCTACAGTCTCAGAATAGTTACACAGAAGCAGTGTTTCTGCTTCTATATAACAGGAAGATTCCAGAAGATGGTGCTGAGGGATTACTGTTCAGTTCCTTGTCATCTGTGCAGTGAAGAGCCATGAGGTTCCATCTTGCTCCCCCACAATATTTAACAGGAAGCTTAACAGGGAGCCACTGGGAGAGGTCAGTCGGAATATGAGGGAAAGATGTCCTATGTCAACTTAACTGTTCCTCCTTTCTATCAGAACTAGTTGCAGCAGTTATATCTCGCAGTGCCCGTACAGAATTAGTGATGAACTGGATGAAGCTGAATAAACTGAATCTGGATGAGTCAGCATTGTATATGGTTGGCGGCAAGGGAACCCAGGAACTCATGAATATGTTTCTTGAATGTCTGACACACTCTCTGCTTTCTTGAATGTGTGACATGCTCCCCAATGAAACATAAGGTTTGCCACTTGGGAGTCTTCCTGAGCATAACCTACACCTGGATGTTTGTGATACCAGTAGCTGGGATACTATTTTACCAGCTTTGACTGATATGCGAGTTACACCCCTTTCTGGTTGACAGGAAACTTGTTCCTGTATCACATGAAGTTCTGGAAACTTCTTGGTGAATATGGTCAAGCTGCCTCTGAAGGTGGCTCCAAAGTCAGTTTGTCTAGAATGTGGGTGACTTGCTTATTGTCTAAAGTTGCATGTAGATAGCACACTACATATATTTGGAAGAGCTCCAGCAGCTTCATGTTTGTTCCTGGACAAATTCAAGGAGATATATTTTGATCCTGAAAGCTCTAACTCACTGGGCCCAGCAAATCTGAACACAATTTCTGCCCTCAAATGAGCTTTCCTAAGAATTTGGATCACTACTGAGGGAGGACATATTGACATCTTCCAGGAACAGTGGGTTGGATTGAGCAGTCCATGGATGTGAGGATCCTGGATCTTTCCTGTGCTTCCCTCCCCCCAGCAGTCCTTTCTGACTTCCAGAAGTTTATTCCTGGGGTTGTAGCACTTGCATTGACTAATAAGAATGGGGACTGGGAAGCTGCAGTAGAGAGAAAGAAGGGGTGAATTTTTCACCGTTTTTCCCACTGCAGCCTGCTGACTCATATGGTTTGTAGTCCATGTGCATCCCACAACTGCCGGGACAAACTTCCTGAATCTTGGAAAGGCCTGCTGGGTAGAAGGGAGAGTGGGAAAGATCTATAACCATCAGCACCTTCCACTGACAATTTGCTGAATCTAATCCAATATCTTCTTGGTGAGGGCTCCAGTCTGTAGAACTCCTTTCTGAGAAACCCAACAGATCAATAGTCTTAGCTAGGGTTGCCAGTTCAGGGTTGGGAAATAGCTAGAGGTGTTGGGGGTGGAGCCTGGGAAGGGTTGGGGTTTAGGGAGGAGAGGGACCTCAGCAGGGTATAATGCCACAGAGCCCACCATCCAGAGCAGCCATTTTCTCCAGGGGAACTGATCCAGGGGAACTGTAATAGTGGGAGATCTCCAGGTACCACCTGGTGGTTGGCAACCCTACTTTTAGCAAGTTTTAAAATAATATATATATATATATTGTTGCCAGGGTACAATTGCTAGTTTTTAGCTCTTTATGCCATCTCATGTTGGTTTTTAAATTTGTTTTATCGTTGCTGGTTTTATGGTTGTACTGGTTTATTGAATTTGCTGTTTGACTTTCCGTAGCACTTGGGGAGCTGCAAAGGTTCATTATAGAAATGAATGAATGACCATCTCCTAGATGTGTTGATTCTCTCTGCAAATGCTCCCTTCTTCCAGCTGTTTTCTCTCAGGCTGTGGGTAATAACATTAAAAAATAGCTGTAGGGGGGTATTGACAGGGGAGAATTCAGTTAAGGCTTTGCACGCTTTTGCCCACTAGTTATCCCTTGCATATGACTCTCCATCTCCCCAGGTATACTTTATGAGGAAAATATTTTCCTTACAGTGTGTAGTTCTTTCCAAACCTTACAGGGTACTTCTAAGAAATGTTCTGGAATATTTCTTCAGTTATAATACTGAAACACTATATACATTCTGGCTCCAATGAAGAGGTGCACTTGAAATACATAAAGCACTTAATGTCTGAATAAATCTTTGAGAGTATTTGTGACACTGTTCTTTTTGCTTGAAAGAGCAAAGGCCCTATTTTGAGAGTCAGATCACGCAAATGTGTTTCCCCCACCCCCCCGCCATTTCCCACAGGAGTCAAGGAAAACGGACAGGTAGGGTATCCAGTTACTGTATTTTCTTCACCTAGTATGGCATTTAGAATCCAGAACAGGTGGGCTCTTGAAATCCAGTTCAAGAAAGACTGAGAGTTAGAAATGACAAGCAAGATGGATGGCATTTGAATTTATATATTTTTTTTCCGTTTGCAGTTTGGCTAATTTATAATCTATAAAAGTCTCTGCATAATTGTGTCTTGATTAAAATGGTATAATTAGGCGCTCTGGATCTCTCTCCCCTTTCCCCAAGATTATTTCTGTCTAATTGCTTTAATCTGTGTTTTCACGCACCCACTAGAAAATCAAAGCGTGCTCTCGGGAGGATGGGAGTGTGAGTGAATAAAGCTGACGACTCATTAAGCGCAGGGGAGAGAGAAAACTGCATCCAAATCACAAATATGATAACGAGAGGGAAATAAAAATAATGAAAAATATGTTTTAGGAGGCACCACCGCAATGTATATTTTAATATTAGGGGCATATCGGAGAGCAAACAGTCCCTTGTTATGCCTAGCAAGTGAAGATGAGATTAGGCGTCTTCTCAGGAAGGTGGTTACGACTTTTCAGAGCTCTTCAAAGGGCAGGTAAGAATTCAGGAA
This sequence comes from Lepidodactylus listeri, assembly GCA_029233225.1. Classification (NCBI taxonomy): domain Eukaryota; kingdom Metazoa; phylum Chordata; class Lepidosauria; order Squamata; family Gekkonidae; genus Lepidodactylus; species Lepidodactylus listeri. The sequence goes on along the minus strand of JARCFY010000008.1, from coordinate 39,012,821 downwards.
TAATTCTTCCAGCAGACCAGGTACGTACCTGGACAACTCACTTCCTTCTCCTGCTAAGCAGTTGCACAGAGATGAAGATGAAGGGTGTGTGTGAAGACCTGGGGAACAATTCTTGCCTATCGGTCTTGAAGAACTAAATCCAGAAAGATAAAACCACAATAAGCATCTACCACAAGTCCAGGCTGGTGCTGGACAGCTTGTTCTCTTCCTTTCAGATTCAGAGTATTGCTTTCACAAATGAGGCAGTAAGCCTGTTTATATTTAGATATACCTTAGATATTTATACCTTCTTTTCTCCCCAGTGGTCACCTAAAGCAGCTTGCAGTATCATTCTCCCTACTTCCAAATTATCCTCACAACAACCTGTCAGGTAGAGGAGGTGAAGATTAAGTGGAATTTGAACCTGGGTTTCCCAGATCCTAGTCTGACGCTCTAAACACTATACCAGGTTGGGACTCAACTGTACTCTTTCAGCTGCAGGTGAAAGTTTACATGACTCCATACCAAAAACAAAAATTTCCTTCAGATCAAAATCTGGCACATTAGAAAAAAAGGCTAGACTTGACCCATCTCTGTGACATCTGATTTTCTGTGTACAGGGACTTTGTGTGTGTGTGTGTGTAGATTCATTCACTCCTGTGGGATCCCATCTCCAGTCCAAAGACAGTTGTCAAGAAACAGGTTGATCACCTCATAAAGTATGTGAGAATTAGGTGTCAGGCTCAGGTTATAAAAAAGACAGGAATAGACAAAAATTGTGACGGCCCAGGCATAGTATTTGTTGCAACCAGCTTTCCTTATTCACCTCCAGTGTTTCACAGATGAAAAAGGGGACATGTTGGTTCACCCCCCCCATAATACCAAGGATTGCTGTTGGAGGCCCCCCCTTACACTATGCTGAATGCTGTCTGCCATCTGCTGTACACTGTACTTGTTTACTCCGCTATATTTTGTCCTGCTCTATTTTAAAACCAAGACAGTATTTGTTCTTTAGGTTAAAGAGATGCTAGAAAAACATAACTATCCTACAATCTGTTGTTATCAACAGCTCAAAATGAGTGTTGCCAGCATGTGAAATAACAGGTTGTGCATTGCAGGGAGCCTTAATAGGCATATGTGTGTGTATGCACAAGCATGTTTACACACATGCACAATTATTTATTTATCTAGAACATGTATATAAAGGCTCTTCAGAGAAACCTGCTTGAGATATCTCACAAAGTGAAACATGGTAGAATCATAAACTAGCATAAAATATAAGAAAGACTAAGACAGAGCCAGAGCATAAAAACCAGCACAAAACATTTAGCAGCCTATGACGATCCTGTTCATATACACTTTCTAGATAAATAAATGTGTATGTGTGTAAAAGAGCATGCACATGCATATTAAGGCTCCCTGCAGTGCACAGCTGCACAGCAACTGTGGTGAGTGTCATTTAAAAAATTGGTGGGAGACTGATTAGGCACAGAACTAAAGCATGGGGAGAGGAGAGTTCCCATCTTCCTCCATATGCTATTTTCCTGAGCCAAAGTATTGTGTGGAGGAAGGCAGCCCCCCTCCCCCCCCATGCTGCAGTTCCAAGCCACCTGGGCCTCTGCCAGTGACATTCCCTGCAGCTACTGTGTGGCTGCAGGGTAAGCCAGACCCTACTCGCCAAAAAATGTATTGTGTAGTTTGGCCCTGTATTGTGTAGAATTGATGGGCGGCAGAACTGTAGGCAAACTTCTAAAACAGGATTGATATCCATGTCTTAAAATGTAGGTTATTAGGTTACTCAGTTTAGTTTTTAGCATTAACAAGTGATAGCTGTCTAGTGCACCCCTTCGTACTTAGAGAGAAACAGACATATGATGATAATTGCATTTTCTGTTATAGCGACAAAAGATTCCTACAGCTTTCGATGGGAGTCCTTTTATTATCCTATAAATCTAAATACTCAGATGATGATGGTTATTATTTACTATAGGGATATAACTATCTCTCTGGCTTGACACCTATCAGGAGGGCATCTTGGTTTTAAAATTATTGTTATTATGTTTATTATATATGGCTAGTACACCCAGTGTGCTAAGCATCTCCCACACAGATGGAAAAAATATCTCTGCCTCAGTCACTTTTGTTGTGTGTTTTTTTTCTTTCATCATAAAAAGTGTCTGTAGTTGAGATTTGTAAGTGCTATACCATTTTTCTTTGGGTTCCATATTTTCTTTAATCAAATATATCTTATTTAATACATTCTCTTCCTTTCACTGAACACAGACCACTCAATAGCCTCCAAAGAATGCGGGAGAAATAAATTAAAGCTTGCTCTTGCTGCTTTGGGAATCAATAAGAATTTCGCTTTTGACTTCTGAGAATTGAAGTTTTAACCCATCACTGGAAAACAGAAGAGTTTGTGTGGCCATCTCTCCCTTCCCTCTCCCCCAGCTTTTCAAACTTTACCCTCTAGGTTAATTCTGGGCTCCACCACCCTCCACAGGATCATTTCCCTGTGACTCAGTGTGACTTCATCTATTATTCTCTGTGTAATTCCATCTCAGAGGATGTTTTTCTTGAGGATCATCCTCTGAGGTGCCACTATAAATGGTGACTGGAGAAGGTAAAGGGAAGCTCTGTAGGAAACATTTCCATGAATAATAATACTACTTTAGTGCTTATATAAATCATTACAAATATTAGCTAATTAAGCCTCACAACCACCCTCTGAGGTAAGTATTATTATTCACCTAATTTGACAGATGGAGATGCGAAGAGTGAAATACCCTGCTTAGGCCTCCAGAATGAGCTAGTTTCCAAGGCAGACTTATAGTTTGGGCAAAAAAAATGGCTTAGCTATGTAAATTTGCGATAGTAATTCGCAGTATGCTGGGTTGTTGAGTGTCAGTACTGTACCTCAGAAAAGATGCTATTTGGGTCCTCACTAAACACTGGATGAAAGCCAATCACATGACTTGTCCAGCTCTATGGACCCCAGGGGGTCCAGGCTCCTAAAAATATTGACTACTCTAGTCCCCCCATATTGATAGCCCTCATAGTAGGTTTTGATTACTGAAGTATTAGGCTTGTTTCAGAGCTCAGTTTGATCTGCAAACCTACTCAATGGAAATAATACTGGGGAAGACAGGGTCTCTGAGCACAACCAGGATATTTCTTTCCTTCGTGAATGAACAACCACAGCCTGCCCTGACACCGAAACCAGCAGCTTTCTAGGCATCTCAGCTTTTTCTCACACATCTTGGACCTTCATTGAGCACCCTGCCCTAGTCTCATCTTTCATCCACAAAGCCCCAAGATCGCAACAGTACAAGCACTGATGTTCTCTACCCACTTTCAGCATTTCAGAGATGAAAATAGGGATTCTCTTGCAAGATTCCTATCCTCACAGCACAGATTACTGCCCGAACAGCACTCCCACGCACTAGTATGCACTCTGTGATCTCTACCAGCAGTACATTTTATTAATTTACCTTTCTTTGTTTTATTTAAAACATTTATACGCTACCTTTCCACCCAAATAGGGTCCCCAAGAGTTTGCAATACCTTGTCCTACATTGACTTCTGAAGCAGGTGTTTGTATACACAAATCATAGCAATTTCCTTTAAAAAATATTTAACAGACTGTTTAATTTCACAATGGATATGTTTCTCGTACTCAAGTACATTTAGCCACATTTAATACAGTGGTAGCCACCTATATGAGGAATAATGGGAAAGCAGTGCACTGCAGTTTTGTGTTTAGACAACCAAGCAAGAATCAACTGCTTTGCCCTGAACTGAATAGCCCAGGCAAGCCTGATCTTGTCAGCTTTTGGAAGCTAATCAGGGTGAACTCTGGCAAGTACTTGGATGGGAGACCTCCTTGGAATACCAGAGGTGGGAGCAAACTTTATTCAGCCACCTCTCTGAATATCCTCCAGGCCCCTAGTAGGGGGTCTGTCCCCAGAGGTCACCATGACTTCCAGGTGCACGTGCACACACACATATGAAAAATACAAAAAAAAAATTCCTGCCTTAATTTTGCCATATCATTTACAAGCAAAAAGGGTGTTATACTAGGAAATATATGCCCTAGAATGTGTTTTCATACTCAACTGTTCAAAAAGAGCCACACCAGTTGCTACTTGTGATATAGCAAGTTTTACACTAGATGGGGGCCATGCATGTGGATGTAGACAGACATGGAGGCGTTAGAGGTAACCTGCTCGGGAATTTACAGTGTGATCCTGAACAAGGGAAACCCTTCTAAGTCCCAGTGGGCTCAGAAGGGTGTAACTCCAAGTAGAACTGCACTGTTGACTTCTAAAGATTTGAGGGAGGTGGCTAAAATTAAGGAATCTATGGTTCATGTGTGAGTACAGGGTCTCTATTTCAAAGTCATTCCCCAAAACTCCCCACAGAGCAAAAATTGGGGCAATGATTTTCTCAGAATAAATATTACAAAATAGCGAAGCCCTGGGAATTTGGGAATATTGGAGGACAAGCTTATTAAGTGTTTCCCACTCTGAAGACTGGTCCTCTAGATACATCAAATGGTACATCATGTCTTGGAATTATCTTCTGTCAGCTGTGCTCATGGCAGACTGATAACATGTACTCATAATCAGCTATTACATAAGGTTCTGTCTCTGTAAGACAGAGAGGCATCTATAAGTGGGAGATGATTCCCCAACACTGCCCCCAAATCTCCAGGAACACCCCAAGCTGGAGTTGGCTACCCCACCCTCATCCAAGGAGGGTGCGTCTACTCTTGGAGGGTCAGGTCCTGAGGTAAAGCTAGTGTGAGTTTTCTCCAGGTGAACTGATCTCTGATGCCTGGAGATCAGTTGTAATCCCAGGAGATCCCCAGCTACCACCTGGACGTCGGCAACCCTACCTCACTCACCAGCACTGCCCCTTGGCCCTCAGCCTAGGGTTGCCAGGTCCTTTACCTGCTGCTGGTGGGGGAATTTGGGGGGTGTTCTGGGGGTGGGCAGGGGCGTTGTTGTGGTGATGACATCACTTCTGAAAGTGATGTCATCATGTTGATGACGTCAGGGTGACACTGTTTTTTGGGCAAAACTCTATGGTAAAAATGGCTACAAACCATAAAGATTTACCCCAAAAGAAGAGTGTCACCTAGAAGTTATGCCATCACATTGACACCGTTACCAAGAGATGCCTTTTTGGGAGTGGGTTTCCCCCAATGGCCAGCTGGCTGGCAGCAGGCCCAAGCCCACAAAAGTGGGGGAATCCCCCATGGCAAGTCTACCTCAGCCATCATGCCACAATCATTCCCCAAGGTCTCCTCAAGCCCCAGAATAGAAAGGGGAGGAAAGGGTTGCATCCCCAAGTCCACCTTTCTTTCCTGGACCATTGCCTTTGTCTGGGCAGTACAATGCTCCCTCTCTCCTACATGGCCTGGTTGTGAAGCCACCATTTATGCTTCCTCCCCACCCCCCCATTCAACCCCAGCCCCATACCTGTGGCTTGAGCCTTTATCCGGGCCAGGGGTTGGAGCACCACTTTCCCCAGTCTCCTGCTCTATCCTTGCTGGAACCTCCCTCTTTCTCTCACTGGCCAGTTCCCAGGAGGCCTTCAGGTCTTCCCTGCCTGGCTTCTCCCAGGTTCTTGCATGCCTGGGCCCCTCCCATGCCCCACCCAGGCCATCATGGCTGGGCTTCTGCTGGCTGGTTACAGCTTGTGTAACCCCTAGCTAGGAATGGAATGAGGCAGGAAGGGGTGGAGCCTCTAGATGCAGAAGGGTGCAGTCTTTGTGGACATTAGAAGAGGGAAGCCAGACTGCTCTCTTGGAGAGCTTGAACCTTAATCATAGGGTCTTAACACCTGGTTTAAGGTAACTATGATTTCTGGATGGAAACTGGTAAGGGAGGGAGACTTTTGTTCTAAACTGTAAATTTGAGAATTATTGTTTAAGGACTGTGCTTTCTAATGGGGAGTTCATTTGGGACCTTCGTCTTGGAAGCCAGTGTATAGAGTGTTCAGCTGGAGACTTCCTGGGCCACCAAAAAGAGGAAAGAGAAGGACTTCGGGGGTGACAAGCTGTGAAGGAGGGAAAAGTTAATTGTTTGGACTTTAAAAGATCACTGTTACTAAGATCTATGTTTTTGTTACATGATGTTTTTTCCCATAGTTCTTTATTGTTTTATATCATAAAACACATCCATCACCAACACCACCCCATGAGACCTCCAGGCAGTAGATACATAAATAAACATACAGTATTATATCACAATCAATCCAAGTACAACTCTGTTGCTCTATTAAACTTCCATCTCAATCTTATAATCACTTTAACCTCTCAATTTCCTATTAACTGACTGATCGTCCCAAATTTTTTAAACTTTCCCACATACCTCGCCATCCTTCTAAACCAGTCCTCCTCCTGTTCATTAACCTTTAACCCATTCATCCTACGTATCTTCATTGTAATATACTCTAAAATTATTATACTATTCATTTTGTCCCTCCAGTGATTAATCGTCAGTTCCTCGGTTTCTTTCCAATTCCTTGCTATCACTTGTCTTGCTGCTACTAACATCAAATTTATCCATTTACCTTCCTCATTTGACCTTAACCCTATACCAGGGGTGGCCAACCTATGGCTCGGGAGCCACATGCGGCTCTTTCACACATATTGTGCGGCTCCTGGCAGGGCGGCTGGGAAAGCAAAGGAGAGGCATGCTTTTTCTCTCTTTCTCCCTTCCTTCCTTCCCTCCTCCCTCCCATCTATTTGCTTTCCTAGCTTCTCTCTCTCTCTTTCTTTCCACTTCTTTAATTCTTTCTTTCCATCTCTCTCTTTCTCTCTCTCTCTCTCAATATCATTAGCAAACAAGTAATATCATTATCAATAACCGGTTTTCCTCGTTTGTTTTTATTTTTGGCAGTCCCATTTAACGTTAATAAAAAGCAAATCTGCATATTTTTAAAAATAAAAACGTGTGTGTAATATTTGTTCCTGTCTTGCGGCTCTCAGATATCTGACGTTTATTCTATGTGGCTCTTACGTTAAGCAAGGTTGGCCACCCCTGCCCTATACCATCCAGATTGATAAGTACCATTGCTTTAGATATTTTTTCCCTTCTTCCCACGATCCCCGACATTTCTATACCAATCTGATCCTAAAACTTTTTTACTAAAGGACAATCCCACCACATATGACTGAATGTTCCCACCTCTCCACATTTCTTCCAACAATTTTTACTCCCAGTTTTTGAAATATAGTACAATTTAACTGGTGTGTAGTACCATTTCTGCATCATCTTCAAACCCTGCTCCTGTATTAACCTAGATGTGGTAACAAAGGGAGGTAACCTAAAAATCCTTTCCCACTCTTCATCCAAAATTTTTCCTTGAATATCTGTTTCCCAATATTCCTTCATATACTCTCTCGGTGATTTCCCTATGCCTAATAAAACCTTATACAATTCTGAAACTATTTTTACCTTATCTTCTCCATACTCTTTCACCAATCTTTCAAAGGGAGTGATAATCCTTTTACCAATATTATTAATTTCTTCCTCCTTCAACAATGAGGAAATTTGACTTTTTTGCAACCAATTCATCCTATTCAAAATATTATTCTCCTCTTCCATCATCCCTTCTGTTCCCCAGATCTTCCTCAACTCTCTAATTGTAATCTCCTTTAGTCTATCTCCTACCACCTTTGACATTGATCCTCTTAACGGGGTAAATTTATCATAATACCACATTTTGGTAAGAGGTGATATTCCCGGAGCGAGCTCTTTTTTCCATTTCTTCCATACCATGCAAAGCCCCAGAAAAGTTGATAATTTTCACCAATCTTCTTCCTCCTTTTTTCCCTATCAAACAGACTACCCTTTCCTACTACTACTTCTAAATTTTCCCATTCTATCCAACCAAGATCTTCTCCTGACTCTCCCTCCAACCAAATCATTAGATGTCTTAATTGATATGCATCATAATAAATACTAATATTGGGAATCCCCCATCCCCCATCTTTTATTCCATAATATCTATACCTTCCAGCCGTCCTTGGTTTCTTAGATGCAAAAACAAATCTGTCTATATCTCCTTGCCACCTCTTCAATATATATACTGGTATATGCCAGGGTAATACATAAAAAAGATAAGTCAACCTAGGAACTCAAAACATTTTAACCATTGCATTCCTAGTACTAATTAATTCTTTCCTCCTCCCCCATTCTCTCATTTTGGTTTGTATTCCACTCCAAATTCTTTTATAATTATACTCAAATATTTTTTTAACATTCCTAGGAATATTTACCCCTAAATACTTCACCATTTTATTTGCCTTTTGTTACATGATGTTAAGTCAAAAGTGAAAATGTTTTATTTCTTTTAAATTCATTCCAAGTTCTGCCCCACAGAACTCACAAGCTGAGGTTACACTCACTGGCTGGCCTGATGGTCTCTGAGGCTCACTTTGCTCTCATCTTTTTTGTCCCAGTGCAGGGAGATGATATCATGAGCTGGTACCTGAAGCTCTGGGTCCCAGGAGAGAGGTGGCAAGGCCTATATTCAGTCATTGTGGCCTATGCCCAGTTGCTGCCCAGGGACCCATCCTGGGAGTTCTGGCCAAGGTTACGGTGGCTGTCTGAGGTACAAGGGAGGTGGATGTTTCCTGCTTGGCTCCTGCAGTGTCAGGGAAGTCCCCGACTTTGCCACAGGTGCCTCAGTTGAGGATGGGCCAAGTGCTGTCCCTAGACAGTTAAGAATCACTGAGATAGCTAAATTAGGGAGACCTAATTGTTTTCTTACTAACTCCTTTGACAGTCAGTTTTGCCCTGCATGTGGGGAACAGACCCAGTATTAAACCTTCTGCTAATTTATAACAATTTTTCTCTACTGATTTGATTAATGGCTCATTTTATTTAACAAATTTGATGTTTTGCTTTGCTTGGATCATACCTGGATCATACACCTGGCAGTGCCCCACCAGAAGAGAGGAAGTTCTCAGAAGGGTGAGGCGAGAGGTCATGATGTCGCTTCCTGTTTTGCTGGAAGTGATACCAGTGCAGTGGTGTAACACCAGTGTGTCAGTCCCCATCCCCAAAAATGTTCCCAGGAGCTGCAGGCTGTGGCCTGGCAACCCTACCCCTCCACCAGAATGGTGACAGCCAAGAAGGCCTTTGACTTCCCCAGGGCTGTTGGGATCAGGAGGGGAAGGAAGCATGTGGAGGCTGGAGGGCTCCTTGGAGGGGACGTCACACCCTTGGCAAGCCACCACATGCCCCCTGCTTTCCATGACAGCGTGCCTTAAGTTCTTATGAACCCTTAGAAAAAGCTGGCAGTTTCCAATCTGGACAGAAATAACGTGGGCTAAAACTATGTGTGTTTTTAAAATAACAGCTGAAATTCTCAGATTCTGAAAAAAGCCAAGTTCTATATTCTAGAGTATGTTTTTATTATTTTCATGCCTATTTCATCTATTTGTAGGAACTCATACACAATTAAAATAATGCAACCAATAAATTCCACCAAATATAAACACTGCACAAAATTCAATTAAGCATCAAGTGCTTCTTCTTTTTTCAAAAAAGTACTTAAAATGTATAAAACATTTGTTTACAAAACTTAAGCAAAGGAAGACCTTACATTGTTTTTTTTAAATATTTTGTCTTCTGCTCAGTGAGAAGCAGGGAGGAAACAGATATCCAAAGAGAGAAAGGACAAAGAAAAGATATTGCTTTTCCATGCTGTTTATTTCAGTTAGGGCATTTTTTTAGCATATGATTTGGATTTATTCCTGGTGTGAAATATCAAAACAGGAGTGCAACTTTCATGTAGTGTAATAGCCAGTGCTGAGGTCACCGGTTCATATTCCATCCACAAACTTAGTACGTGGGCAAACCCAGCCTCCTAACTCTATAATCTAACTCTAATTTACTAACAAGGACTATCACAAACTGTGACACTGGCCTCAAACCTAACCCTGACCCTAATCTCCTAACCAGTAACTAGTGTTCCTTCTAAGATGAGTTAGTGTGAGCTACTTCACAGTTTTAAGCTTCCAACCCACACATTTTTGTCTTAGCTCAGGAAGGATGGCTCCAGAACAAAGTAATTTATGCAGTAGCCAAATCACTCACTCACAGCTTTAATGCCAGTAGCTCACAAAGTAGACTTTTTGTTCACAAGACTCCACAGCTTAGAGTGAGCATTGCAAAACCCTGACTCTGTAACCTGAACCCCTAACATTATAACCCGAACACCAACTTCAGTTTCTGGTCCACAATACTGATCTACTCTAGATTACTGTGATAATGTATGTGAAGTGATTTAAACACAGAAAGTACAATATAAATGTGAGAATCAAGTATTGCAGTGACTGGAAGGCTAGAGAGTCAAATCCCCACTCAGCTATGAAGCTTGCTGCATGGCCTTCAGCCACATCGTCTTTCAGCCTTATTTAATAGAGTTGTTGTCAGAATAAATTGGAGAATTGTACATGCTCTCCTGAGTACCCTGAAGGAAGTACAGGAATGAAAACCTAGAGATGTTGATGATTATGGGTTGGATCTAGCAAACTTTTTTTGTTCTCTCTCACCCGGTTAGCCTCACATACTACACTTCCCACATGGCTTTTGTCCATGCAGGTCCATGATCACTGGCACACTCTTTTTCACTACTGGAAAAACCAGTTGGATCCAACCCTGTGAGAGGTAGGTGTGACAGAATTTACAACCCGCCCCCTCTAGACGGGGATTTTTTTTGCATTTTTTTCTCCTTCTGCCTGCTGTCCCAATATACGTCTTTCATTGATCCCCCAAGATCTAAAGAATGTTTGAATCAGAAGGGTCCATTTAGGAGTTTGTTTGGTAGGGATGGCAATGATGCGCTCCATGACTTCATCTCCTCTAGTGTGGTTCTCATGACAAATCTGTTCTCAGTTTTCACTGGAATCAAAAAGTCGATTTCTGGTGTAAGATTTAAATCTATGACAAAATTTGCTGGATACGATGCATATTTCTTTCTTGTAATGTAGGCCCTGCCTAGCCACACACACACACACACACACACGTGCAGGAAATCATATGGCAGAATGGGATTCGGAAGCATTAGGAATGACGGGCAGCCAAGAAGCATTCAGACTTGATATGATCTTGGGGTGAGAAGTGGATATCATGGGATTAGGTGAGATTAGCCTAGGTGGTTTGACAGAACACAAAAGACATCAAGAGGACACAGCTTGAGATGGTTTGTTACGAAAAGATTGCAGTGGAAATATTACGGGAAGACTAATACTAGGAGAACAGAGAATCAATGTTGTGTCATAGCAAGGGTTTTAAAAGGTTTCTGGATCTTCCAGGATAAATATACTGAGGTGACTTGATGGAAGCACTTCGACAAATGCCAGAAATATTTGGTATGTGTTGGAATTTCAGGGATGGATCCTAAGAACCTTAAACAGGCTGCTGATCATGGAATGATGCTTCCCCACCTTTCCTCTTCAGCTGCCCACAGTTGTTCTTGAAAGCAAGCAAATGGCTGCAGCGGCTGGTTCTCCAAGTTGCTATTGCTTCTCAGCAATCTTGAAGGAGATCAAGTTGCCCCAAGGTAATCCATTTCTACCACCACCTACTACAAGAGGGTAGGCCATAGCAGTTGTCATTGGTGTGCCACGGTGGGCTTTCCTGAGGTTCTTGGAGTTTGGTAATTGCTGAATTTGGGTGTAAACATTCCATGAGAAGGGAGGCCAGGAATGGTAAGAAGCTGGGAATGGATCAGAGGCTTGCTAGAGAGATAAGGGCCACCGAACAACTGTAGTACTTCCATCCAAGCCAGTGAGGGAACATCAGCCTGCAACATTTCAGGACTGGCTCTACAATGAGGGCGGTGTTGGCCTCAAGTAGCAAATTTTGGGAGGCAGCAGCCTCTTCCTCTGCTACTGCTACTACCTCATCTCCTGCCCAGGAGCTGGAGCTCTTTCCCTCCTTAGTTTTGACAGCAGCATGGCAAGTCACACATATCCAGTAGGGCTTCCCAAACCCTTGCAGGACCTTGTGAGAATTCAGGAAACCCCGTTGGGCATACACAATTTGCTGTGCTCTGTTTAATGAAGCCTGGGGAAGGAAGAGGGAAGGAATGTTTGCTGCTTAAGATCCACCCCCATATCTCCAGGAATTTCTCAAGCTGGAGTTGGCAACCCTACCTGTGGGCCAGCCTCCCCTCTTTACTGATGTAAGCTACTTCCAGAGAGAAGTGTTTGAATAGCAGGCTATAAGAAAAACAAATAAATAAGGCTAAATGCAGATAACCCCTGCTGTGGCACTCTGACCCTCCATGCTATGTTCTTGGAACAAAGACTGAAGCAGGCTTTCAGTATGCATAGAGGGCTTGATTTCCATTGGCTTTGGATATGGAAACCTCTTGTCCTTATTATTCCAGTGGGGTAGACCTGTTGGTGTATTACAGTAAAAACAGCCCTGTGGCCCCTTAAAGACAAACCAAGTTGTGGTAGCCAAAGCTGTGGCCTGAAGGCCATGGAAACTTAAACTATAATAAACTGATTTGGTGCAAGATTCTTCCCCTGTGGTATATTTTGAATTTCATACCATGGTAATCCAAGCTTTATATCACTGAAACTAAAGCCAAGAGCAGACTAGGAAGCAACAAAACAAACCCCACCCTGGAAAAGGGCCTTCTTCTCCTGGGCTGCCTCAGGACCCACCCCCATGGAGGGAGAGGAAAAGAGGAAGAGGCCCTGCATGGGGGCCTGCCCCATAACAGAGGGGGGGAAAGCAGGCTCGCTGTGGCTCCTTGGCTCCCACACATCCAGCTGTTGTGGGGAGGTGGTTCCTGTGTGTCTTGTATTGGGGGGTCTGCTGGCTCCTGTGATGTGGGAGTCTCCACCTGGTGGCAGCGGTGTCTCCTGTGTGCTTTGCGGTGGCCACGGGCTCCAGGATGGCAGGGGCTCCCACTCACATGGTGTGAGGCAGGGGTGGTGCCTCCCAGCCTCCTGCTTGGCTACCCCAGGGTTGGAGTGGCCCCACGGGGGGGGGGGGGCAGCCCTCCAGGCCATTGGCCCATTGGGACTCTCCCCTATGGTCTTAATAGCCAATCAGTTTGCTGTTTACTTTGTAGACCAAATAGCCCAGATCTGCTCTGGGTTTGATGCCAGCATGGATGTGTATTCAGGTGATGTACCTTTAGCATCTCCTTGTCTGATTTATATGGATACGTTTCAGTTTGTGTATCCTGATAATCTGGACAAGATCCTTGGACAGGTGAGACCCACCATCTCTGTTCTCAACTCTTGCCCTTTCTGGCTGGTAGAAGCTGCCATAGGGGAACCAGGTGGGCAGGCAAGGGAGTGGTAAATGCTTCTATGAGAGCAGGAGTGATTAGACTTGTCTGGAAAAGCCTCCCCGAGCTCCAATATGTTGGAGAATGGCCAGTCTCCAATCTTCCATTCCTGGGCAAGGTGCTAGATTGAGTGGTTGTTTCCAGGGGTTCTTGGAAGACTCTGATTTCCTGGACCCATTTCATTCTGGCTTTTGGAACACAGACTGCTTTGCCCACCTCAGTCGATGATCTTTGTCACCAACTAGAATGTGACCCTGCCAGTTCTGCTGAATCTCTCAGAGGCCCTCAATACTATTATCTATGGTAGTCTACTGAGCCACGTCTCAGCTCTGGGACTGAGGGCACTGCATTAAGGTGGCTCAAGGATTCCTGCTGTGCTCCATGACCCTTGGCCTGTGGGATTCCACAGGGTTCGATGTTATCCCCCATGCTATTTAATATCTATATGAAGTCACTGGGAGAGATCATCAGGAGGTATGGGATGCGGTCAGTGTTCCCTCAAAGCTGAGTTAGTGTGAGCTAGCTCACAGTTTTTTAGCCTCCGGCTCACATATTATTGTCTTAGCTCAGGAAGGATGGCTCCAGAGCAAACTAATTTATTCAGTAGCCAAATCACTCACTCACAACTTTAATGCCAGTGCTCACAAAGTAGAGATTTTTGCTCACCAGCTTAGAGGGAGCATTAGCTGTGGTGACACCAATATGCAGATGATACCCAGCTCTACCTTCTTTTCCACAGTTCTGAGGATGCTGTTGATGTTCTAAATTAGTGCTCGGAGTCCGTAATGGGCTGGGTAGGGAAAACAATTGAAACCATTCTGACAAGACAAAGTTCTCTAGGTCGGTAGGAAGGTAGACCAGAGACTTAAGATCTGTCCTGTCTTGGATGGGGTTATGCTCCCTTCGAAAAGCTAAGTTCGCAGCTTGGGAGTTCTGCTTGACACAGCAGTCACCTTGGAAAATCAGGTGAGTGCAGTGGCTTGGAGTGCTTTTGCTCAGCTTTAGCTTGTGCCTCAGCTGTTCCCAGTCCTGGTTCAGTCAGATCTAGCACCAGTGATCTGTGCCTAACTGCGCAATCCTATGCGGAGGGACACAGTAGGCACAAGGAGGCAACTGACCTTGATGCTAGCGTAAGTGGGAGTTATGTCGGCGTAAGGGCCATTTATGCCAGCGCAGAGCACAATTTATTTATTTATTTATTAATTATTAGCCTTATAGGCCGCTCTCCGCGCTACGCAGGCTCAGAGCGGCTTACACGATTGCCGCTGTGCCATGCAGTTCCACCAGTGGAGAGGCCTCATGGCTGAACAACGGCGGACTGTTGGCACAAACCCCTGCGACAGCGTAAGTGTGGGCATTCCAGGGGGCACGCAGCCAATTTGGTGGTTCCCAAAGTGTTTTCAGGGCGGGAATGCCCCCCTGAACAGGTGCAAAGTTGCGGTGGTAAAAATGGTGGCGTAGCCCATTGGTGCCTATGATAGGCTGAATAACCCAACCCCCCATGCTGCTGCAGCCACACCCATGAGAACCCAAACAGCACAGGATGCCGAGCCATGTGTCCACCCAATCAGTACCCACCTCCACACCAGCTGCACCCCTTCACAGACCCCAATCAGCCCCCCTGCCCTACAAAAGGTTCCAGGAGATTGCCCTACAACCCCAGAGGTAGGGCGCAGGACACAGAATGTTGCCTGACAGCAACATGAGGACACCATGGCCGGTTTCACTAGTCTGACTGAGGGTGTGGGTGTGCACTCAGTCCTGCTGACCAGGCATGGACACTTCCAGAATGCAACCCCCTACAGAGGCTCATGGCTGGGGTTTTGGCTATTCAAATGAGAGGCTAGTTTGACCATCTGTAGCAGATACTGGGCAATGAGAATGGCTGCTGACACGAAGAAAGGGCTGTGCACTCAGTTTGTGGACCCGCCATCCTGGGCCCCCACTCAGGTTGGCAACCGTGATGTTAGTTGCCATCACTACATGTCCCAAGCCATGTTCGCGCCACTAACAACCATTCCTGGGCCCAGTGTTGGCAGGGCTAGGAGCATCCATCCTCATTGGGTGGGAGCAAGGGTCCTGCACCGTGGGAGGATTGCCAGTCTGCACAGATTTGTGGTTCTCCCTGCAATCCTTTTTCCATTACATCTGCAGAAGTTACAGAACAGCTAGCCAGCTTGTCATCTGACAGACTGTATGCCTTTCCTTCTCAAATGGTGTACATTCCCTTTTCAAGGAATCACTGCTTGGTGAAAAAGTGGCAGGGAGCAGCTCCCCTGAGCCACAGCTGGGGGGAGTCGAGGGGTCCAAGGGCACAAGGACTGGCACCAGTGGCCTTGCTACTCCCCCTGATCGGCAAAGGCCTCGAGGTCAGTGTTGAAAGGTGCATGGGCATGCCACATCCGTCCCACCCTAGCCCTGTGCATGGCCAGCCGAATACACTAGCAGCGCTGTGTATGCTGTGCTACAGGTGATGCACAAATCAGTGCCTACGTGACCCCTGGGCCGAATTGGAATCACACAGTCTGAGTCCAACGAGTTAGATGAATATCTGTTTAATGAATTCATAACAGGGAATACAGGGCTGATGAGTGCCTTAGCACTCCAGCAATTCCAAAGCTGTATTCTGCCATAACCAGGAAGGGCAGAAGGTCTTATACCCCAAATGACATTACATATAATTTACACATTAAAGGGTCTCTAATTGGTACTAAGCAGTTAACATCATACAAACATAATTTGACTCAGTGCATCTCTTAGTGGTGTCAGTAATTTCACTTGTTTATCTTGTCTTCAGAACACTGGGTGACTTCCAGGGCTCGCATATGGAGAGGTTGGTGATAAGGGGTTCTGAATCACATTAAACTTTGCTCTTGGTGGCCTTGCATTCCATTCTTATTGCACCCTAATTCCTTCTACAGAGGCTTCCTATCCAAAAAGTGCTCCTGCCCTGCAAGAGGTGAGTTCACCTTTTGCAGGGAAGGCAGGCATTGCCCTCGCTTTCCCCCCAACCATTTAAAGAGAAGTTTCCTGTTGTGTACTGGGTTCAACGCATGGAAGGTCCGGACTACAGTGTAGTGATCAGCGTTTGTTTATTAGGTACACAACAAAAATCATCCCATACCAGGCAAGATGGCCAACTATATACAACTCCTAGGACACACCCAAAAGTCCTATTGGCCGGTTTGAATTTCCCGCCAGAGTTCTTATTGGAGGACTTGCGGTAGTCTAGGATCCTTGGCCCCTATTGTCCCTAGGAGCCAAGCTCGGACTGTACGTTGCTGGTGCCTGGTGGCGGTTAGTGGACATAACCGTTCCCTTTAAATGGTTGGGGGAAAGTGGGGGTATGTGCAAGCTGCGTAAGGGATATGATGATGTCACTGCATGACATCATTGGATCAGGGATGGCCATGCCCCCTCCTGGAACACCCCCCAAATCCCCCTGTCAGGGACCAGATTGGACCTGGCAACCCTAACTGTGGTGCCACTAGCTGCCTTCCTAAAGAGAAAGTTACACAGTGGCGGAAAAGGGGGGAAATGTGCCCAGACAGTGTTGGCAGGCACAGCTGCATTGGAATCCAGGGCACTTCTACTGCAGCAAACTGTCCCAGCATTGTTGCTATTCAGGGGCAGCATGATAGACAGGACCAATGAGAGTAATAAGTGGAGGGGGCCAAGCCATGCAGATTTCACTTGGAGGGTGCTGGGAGGGGGTGGCCCAGCGGACCAAGGCTCCTCCTCAGAAGCACACCCCTCCTTAAAGAGACCTCTTCCTGTCAGAAGCCCAGGCCACCTGTCAGCAGGAAGGGTACCGTCCCCTGTGTGCCCTACAGGCACTCCAAGTTCTCACTGTACACACAAGAGTACAGAGGACCCCTGCGGTCCACGATCAACACAACCATGTGTCGAACCCAGTACACAACAGGAAACTTCTCTTTAAATGGTTGGGGGGGAAGCGAGGGCAATGCCTGCCTTCCCTGCAACAGGTGAACTCACCTTGATCACGAAGGAGGTTTTCCCGGGGTGAGGCTCATCCACTGCACTCCGGGTGTGCTGACCCCTACGATTTCCCCAAATGTGGGAAACTCGACTGCTGGCTCCTGCTTGGAAAGAGTGGGCACCGCACATTCCTGCCTGGCAAGAGGCAAAATATTCGAGGAGAGGGTTGGGATCTTGGAGCAAAATGAAGGGGCACAAACTGCTGTAACCAAAGTAATTGCCCTGTTTTAGGTTGCTCTTTCCTTGTTGCCTCAAAAGCGCAGGCTGGTAGCAGTGATTTTTTAATGTTTGTTATTGATTGTGAAGTGTTTATTGAAAATTAATGTGAAGTTTTTAAAAAAATTGTTAAGGTCTTGTCAATTGGCCATGAAGATTAACAGTGTGCCTCTGTCCTAGGTTATGGATATGTGAAAGAAAGCCTATAGTCGCAAAGAGAAGGAAGGATGCTATAAGGGAGCATCCATGCCTTCATCAGTAACTGAAAAGTTACAGTGTTCGTGCTGCAGTTTGTTTGAATTTACCTCAGATGACAATAAGCAGCAGCTGCTGAACCAATCATTGCTTGTCTTTCCCCAGGGAATCTGCATATTTGCATTTCTTGGACGGAGGGATCTCTCAGAGAATTATAAACTGAGGTTTAATTATTGCAATGCAATATGCAGTGCATCACAAGCATGTTCCACGGGTTGTTCTCACCTTGCAAAACATGAAGCAGCCCATGTTTGCAATCATCACACATGATAATCTACATGCAAAGTGCTTCATTTGCAGGAGTGCAGGCGATCTGTGTGCATGTTTGTGTGAAATGGTTTCACTGAAACTAAAATGGAAGTGAAGAGGGCTTAATTGTTCTCTGAATTATAGCTTTCTGTATTAGTACAGCAGTGAAGGCTAAAAGTAGCAGCATATATGAGGCTTTTCGTCTTCCAAATGCATCCTGGTTAATCATGGACGATAGATTTTTGGCTATCTGTACAGGGTAGTTACTGCTGAGCAAGGTACAGGAATAGTGTCAGAACTGAGCCCTGCTCTCAGGGGGGAAAAAAGATTCACAAATCCCAGGTTACAAGAATGGGAATACACGCTGGAAAATATCTTTATGCCAAATGCTTTACTCTGCTTTTCTATGCATTTGCCTGTGAGGGAGGTTTAGGGAAAATAATGAACGAGAAGCCCAAGCCCAAAGAAAGCTGATTCATCCTCAACTCAGGGCCAGCGCCGGCTCCAAGCGAGCTGTAAAATCAATCTGTCACTACTCACCGCATTATAGATCAGCTGAGAGATTTTGACTGCAGTGAGAGGCTCCGTCCAGCCACCATATGGGGCTTCTCCTTTTCTAGCCAGATCCAAACTTGTAACAAACGGTGACTTGGTGGTGACCAGAGTTGGCTGACTTAAATCTTTAAGGCGAATGGCAGGTTGATACAAATCACATTTCTAACTGGTTGCTATAAATATTAAAACGTATGTCTGTAATTTAATAGAGCTTTTGCAATACCCAGAAACTTAATCCCAATCTTTGGTTATGTAGTTCAAATGTCTTTTGCATTGTGGAATTTTTATCCAGTAAGGGGAGCAATAGTGAAATGAAGCTTTTGTTATACGTAAAACGACAATATAAAAGATCTCTTACTTGAAGACTAAAAGGGTTGCCAATAGCCCTGGAGGAAAAAATGTCCTGAACCTTTCCTAGAGACTTAATGGGAAGTTATTTACCAGGTGATGTAATTTACCTGCATGCTGTGAAAAGCTTCAAAAGCTCATTTCCATACAGTAAAATCTTTATTAAAGGGGTAGAACATTTTTCTCCAGGCCTGTTGGCAATCCAGCAAAGAGCACAGAGTTTTGCAGAGGTAAGAGCTAATACTTTCTCCATGAAAGTAAATGTCCTTGATGTTTGGATGGCAGAGTCTAAATTGCATAATTTGAACAGTAATGAATTCAGTAAATGGCCTATTGTGTTCAGTGTACAATGCTTGACCACTAAATGCTTGGCCTGGTTCATTATTTTACATAGAAAAACAGGCTGTAGTTTGATGTGGTTGATGAGATGCGGAGAGACAGTCTAAACTTGTGATGAAAATAATCTGAGCTCACATTCACTTAATTACAAACTGTCAGGTTTTTTTGGTGGAAAATATGTATCAAAACCTCTTCATCCACACTTGGACTTTATACCTGCCTTCTCTTGTAGAGTGTCATAGATTCACATTTAAGAGATGAGGTATAGATTTTTAAATGTTTATTTATATGTTATACAAATATAATTTTAAAAAAGCCAATTGATAGAATTGAATTTTTTAAATTTTAAAATTAGATTTTAAATTTTTAACATTTTTAATCCATATTTTCTAATCATTATTTTTGATGTGTAGAAACAAGAATAGAAGTGGTCAATTGGCTTGAAAAAAATGGAAAAGGCTTTGATCTTTTTGTTTTGTATTTTTGTATGTGTATGTCTGTGCATGTGTACCTGGAAGTCATGGCTACCTCTGGTGACTGACCCCTACTGGAGGCCTGAAGTATAATCAGAGAGGTGGCTGAATAGAGCCTGCTTCTGGTATTCTAAGGAGGTCTCCCATTCAAGTACTTGCCAGAATCAACTCTGCTTAGCTTCTGAGATCTGACAAGACTGAGCTTGCCTGGGCTATCCAGGTCAGGTGTTCCTGCCATGCTACAGAGAAGACCATATGAAGTAAGTGATCATATGAAGTAAACTTCCATTTCACTGTATCTGAACATGTGTGTGTGCAAACAAAAGCTTACACTTTGAATGAACCTTCATTGGTCTTAAAGGTGCTCTGGACTCAAATTTTGTCCTGTTGCTTCCGACCAACATAGCTACTCATTTGAATCTAGTTACAAGAAACTGTTGAAGGAAGCTGGCTGAGATTTGGCATAATGTGGATGAGACCCAACTCTGCTTCTCCTTATCAACCAAGGGTGCGTTCAGACGGGCAGCTAATCCCACCATTGGCCCAGCTGTAATTTGATCTAGATCTTTTTGATTCAGCATTGCATGACTAGACAGCTCCCCCGTGAATCGCTTTATCATGTGTGACTCCGTGGTAAATTGTCTTGACAGCATCCACCTTAAGGAGCCGTGTGATCGACTTTTTTTAAAAAGAAAAATCCTGTTTGTGCATGCGCATATGTGCCTCACCATCTACTTGTTTTTCTGCACATGCGCGGACTTAAATGGTAAAAGCACTACCAGCGGTATCTTCCTCTAGGTACCATTTCAGTTAATGATGTGCATAAATACCATGGGACCTTCAGAAACATTAAATTGTCCTGATCATTTGAGCAGAGCTCTGTGGATGTCGCACATTTATGCGGTTATGCACTTATTGCTAAGAATTTTTTTAAATGGCAGCCTACAGGCTGATTGCGCACTGGTGGAATGACCAGATGGGGGAATGTCCGCCATTGGCCTGTCGGCAAGCTTAGGACTGGACTTTCACCACTATCTTTTAAGTATGGTTCCCTGACGGGGATTGATGGGCTGATCGTGGAAGCGGCATGATTCCCAGTTGTTGCAGTCTGGATGTGCCCTTTAAATCCACCAGGCACTTGTGCCTGGCGTGGCTCAAAAGAGCTGTATGAACGCGACCCAAGTCAGATAAAAAAGATGATGGACTTCTGAGAGCGGGGTTTGAAGTGGTAATCACCTGGATGAGGCCCAATAAAGTGAATCTCAATCCAGACATGACAGACAGCACCACTATTGGTTAGTAATACAGCCAAACATGAATGAAGAAGTAAGCCCAAGTTAATGCCCCTTAAAGGAACAAACTCATACTTGTGAGGAAGTATTAGAGTCACACATGAAGTTTCAGGTACACTCTGTAGCACAACTTTAGGATACACCAGCTAGGAATGCCACCTGGGCAGTTTCTCGCTGGCATGTCTCTTTTTCCCCTTCTGATCTGTTGCCAGGTGAGGTTTTTCAAATAATGGAAGAAACAGGAATGCAGCTACGCTTTAACAACTTAGTTCTTTTTAAGGCAAAGGAAGTTGCTGTGATGTGCCTTTAAGACCTTCTGCACTAGGGTTGTAGTCAATTTTAACTTTCATTTTCAGCCACAGCCGCTGTACCCCTTTTCTGTATTGATCATGCCTCTGGGTGGATGGGCTGTGCCTACCTATTTTCTGATTTGTACCTTCTAAGAGTTGGCCATGCTAGCACCAGATATGTCCTTTCTTTGGGAGGCATGATCTGGCCAGAGTTACCCATACTTAGCAATGCCAGCATCCAGGTGGGACCTGGGGGATCCCCTGGAATTACAGCTCCTCTCCAAATACAGACTAACACGGTTGGCTACCCATCTTGGTCTAGCTTATCTCCAGACTACAAAGATCAGTTCCCCTGGAGAAAATGGATGCTTTGGAGGGTTGACTCTGTGGCATTGTACCCCACTGAGGTTCCTGTTTTCCTGAGGCTCCATCCCCAAATCTTAAGGAGTTTCACAACCTGGATCTGGCAACCCTACCCCCTATCATCTACTGGTGGCCAGTGGGGACCTGGCAACCCTACCCATATTCTGTCCCATATTAGATTGCTGCAGTGTGCTCCACAAGGGTTATTTTCAAAGACTGTTTGGAAACAGTGAGATGATTGGGTGGTGTATATTGCAGAGGCTTTGAAAGAACCACATGAACTATGTGGGTAATTAATTTCTGGGCACAACCCCAAGTGCCATTTCTTACTTTTAGAGCCTTGAACAGCCTGGGACCAGGGTGCTTGAAGGTCTACCCCATGTGAACCTGCCTGTGAGTTAAGAGCTTCTCTTCAGTGGTGAGGTGGGAGGTAATCAGAGGCAGGTTCTTTCCTGATTGACCTCTGGAACAATCTTTCTAGAGAAGCTTGTCTGAAGTCAAGCTCTGATAAGTCTTGGACACCTGATAAAAACTTTCCCTGAATAATTCTGTGGGCCTCAATTATTATTTTTTCTGCCACAGTTATTATGTCACTTTTTGCTCCCATTTTTATTGCTGGAATTTATTGCTGGGTTCATTTATAGTATAGAGCTTCCCTGTTCTGTTTTACTATACAGATAATGCTGTTTGTATGCTGCTGCTTAAACTGTTAGGTATTTGCAAGTGGGAACCCACAAGGATTTACGGGAAGCATCTCATTTCCAACTCCCCTACTATTTCCTCTTTCCCTTTCCTGAAAGCCTCCATAGTAGGGCTGCCAAGTCCCCCGGTGGGGCGGGGGAAACACTGGTTTTTAGTGCTTATCTCCCGCTTTTCCAAAGTTGGCCACCGGGGGGACAAAATGGCTGCCTTAAAAGGGAAATGTCTGCAGAGAGCCTGCCCTGCAGTAAAAAGCCTCGCCAGACATTTCCCCTTTAAGAAGTCAGCAAGAGAGCTTCTTCCACAGCAAGACAGGTCCGCCCAGAGATTAAGGAGGGACTGAAGGAGCTGCTTTTGCATGTGGCTGGCAAGGTGAGTTTCTCTTCCAGCTCTTTTCATTCTCTCTCCCTCTTTCTTTTTTCTGTCTGTCTGTCTGTCTGTCTCTCTCTCTCTCTGTCCCCATCCAGCAGAGGTCTATCAGTGGCTATTATAGCCACAAGGTCTAAATGGAAGTAAGTGCCTCTGCCAGTTTTTTCCCCTTCTCTCTCTCTCCCTCTTTCTTTCTTTTTTCTGTCTGTCTGTCTCTCTCTCTCTCTCTCTGTCCCCATCCAGCAGAGGTCTATCAGTGGCTATTATTAGCCACAAGGTCTAAATGGAACCCTTTGTCTGGGGCAGTGAGGCTCTGAATTCTTGGTGCTTGGGGGGCAACAGTGGGAGGGCTTCTGGAGTTCTGGCCCCGCTGCTGGACCTCCTGAGGGCACCTGGTATTTTTGGCCACTGTTGTGACACAGAGTGTTGTACTGGATGGGCTGTACTGGATGGGCCGATCCACTGTGGCTTCTCTCCTGTTCTTATGATATGAAAATCATATTTAGCACTTGTGTAGCACTTAGTGCTTCATATTCTGCCGAGATGAGGAAGGATTCAGTAGGGCCGTTGCTCAGTGATAGAGCATCTGCTTGACATGCAGGAGGTATCAGCCTCTTCAGCTAAAAAAGGATCAGGTAATAGGTGACATTAAAGATCTCAGCCTGAGACCCTGGAGAGCCACTACCAGTCTGAGTAGTCAATACTGACCTTGATGGACCAATGGCCTGATTCAGTATTAGGAAACTTCATGAGTTCATGTGTCAGCATGTGGAAGCAACATCACAGGATGTGACATCACAAAATGATGTCACTTCCTTTCTCCTGGCTCCACCCCCAAAGTCTCCTGGCTCCACCCCCAAAGTCCCCAGATATTTCCCAAGTTGGACTTGGCAGCCCTACTCCATAGCCTCTCCTCTTTTCCTGCTTCCTTCTCCTCTTCCTGCCCATCAGCCAACCTCCATTTTCTGCTCCTTTGTATTCAGGCTCCCTGCCCCCCCCATAGCCTCTATCTGGGAAAACTATTGTGAGGTGGTAGCCCCTGGGCCAGGTCCACTTGCATGGTAGGGAACCCTCAAGGACTTGTGGAGGGGGCAGCTCACTTTCTCCTGTGTCCCCCTCCCCACACTACTTCCTCTTTCCCCCCTCCTGGTAACCCCCATATCTTCTTCCCTTTCCCTGCCTCATTTTTACCTTCTCCAACCTACCTTTTATCTGCCTCCCATATCAGCTGTATTTATTATTTATTCATTTATATCCTACCATTCTCCATACTGGGGATCAAAGCAGCTTACATTATTCTTCTCTCCTCCTTTTTTCTCCTCACAAGAGCCCTATGAAATAGGTTAGCCTGAAAGTATGTGACTTAGGGTTGCCAGCTCTGGGTTGGGAAATACCTGGAGATTTTGGAGGTAGAGCCTGGGGAGGGCAGGGTTTGGGGAGGGGAGGGGAGGGACTTCAATGGGGTATAATGCCTTAAAATCCATCTTCCAAAGCAGCCATTTTCTCCAGGGGAACTGATCTTGGCTGTCTGGAGATCAGTTATCAGTGATCAATGCGATGGTCACCTCGAGACTGAACTACTGTAACACTCTCTACATCGGGCTGCCCTTGTTGCAAATCCAGAAGCAGCAGCTAGTGCAAAATGCTGTGGCCAGGCTCTTGAAGGGCATCCCTTTGAGGGAGCATATCCAGCCTGTGCTGAAGGCATTGCACTGGCTGCTGATAGCATACCGAATCTGCTTCAAGGTGCTGGTTCTTACCTTTAAAGGCCTTTATGGTCAGGGACTGATATACCTGAGGGACCGCCTTTCCCCACATTTTCCCCAGAGAGCACTGTGTTCAGGGTCCCAAAATCAATTGACCCTCCCAGGTCCCAAAGACGCCAGACTGGCCATAACCAGGGCCTTCTTGGTGGCGGCTCCATACTGGTAGAATGAGCTCCCAGAAGATGTCAGGGCTCTGTGGGATATTTTACAGTTCCGCAAGGGCTGCAAAACAGGGCTCTTCCACCAGGCCTTCAAACAAGGAGCTGCCACCACTACCACCAACAACAACTGGAAGACATAGAGCCCTGAGGGTATGGCTCCATGTTTTCACCATCTACCGCCTGTGCCTACCACATATTTATGGAAAAGATTATTTGAGCTGACCATAAAGACAGACCACTGGATATTTTAAGATGACTATCATCACCATCCTCAAGCAATACTATAACTATAGATCTTGCTAGCACTTTATAATACTGAATGATTTTAGAAGGTTTTATGATGTTATAATTGTTATTTATATGTTTTATCTTTTATGTCAGCCACCCTGAGCCTGCTTTGGCGGGGAGAGCGGGGCATAAATTGAACAAATAATAAACAAACAAACAAACAAATAAATAATAGCAGGCAATCTCCAGGTACCTATATGTTGGCAGCCCTGACAAATCATCCAGGAAGCTTCCACAACAAGGAGATTTGAACCTATTTTGAAGCTCTAACCCACGGGTGTCAAACATATGGCCTAGGGGGTGGATCAGGCCCCTGGAGGGCTTCTATCAGGCCTGCACTGGAACTGGCCATCTCCTCCTTCCATTTCTGTTGCTGCTGCATCATAGCTTGCTTTGCTAGACTCTCTCAGTTGCTCAGCCATTTCATGTTTTCCCATGACTCAGAACTCTGAGCATGAGATTTCTGTGGTGAATGTCAATAAATCAAAAGTAGGTTTGCAGCTTACAGATACACATCTGAACAGCATAGACATTTTGATGCAATAATTCAGAGCAAGGTGTCAGTTATCAGATACTATTAAATACATAGGTGTCAACTATGGGGGGGGGGGCTCAGGCCACCCCTGAAGTTTCCCAGGGGGGACTGAGCCCCCCTGGTGAAATGGGGCGCCCGCCTCCCCGCTGCCGCGGTGCCTCCCCGCCCAGTTGGACCATGTCCCCGGTTGGACTGCTTGGACCATGTCCCTGCCGCCGCCTCTGCCTCCCCCCCACTCGCCTGCCTGTTTGCCTGGCCGGCCGGCTCCCCTGAACCCACTCGCTCTCTCCCTCCCTCCCTCCCTCCCTCCCTTCTGGGACCGCCCAGCATGATGATGTCACCCGGAAGTGACATCATCATGCCGGGCATGTTGCCAGGGCAATGCTCTAGCAATCACCCCGAAACTCTATGGCACCATAGAGTTTTGGGAGGATTGCCAGAGCATCGCCCCGGCAACATGCCCGGCGTGATGATGTTACTTCCGGGTGACATCATCATGCTGGGCGGTCCCCAGATGGCCCCGGGAGAAGGGAGAGAGCGAGTGGGCTCAGGGGAGCTGGCTGGCCAAGTGGGTGGGCGGGTGAGTGGGGGGGGGAGGTGGCGGCGGCAGCAGCAGTGGGGACATGGTCCAAGAACAGGCACGAGCCCCCGCCCCCCCCCAAGAAGTTAAGAACTCTACGCCCCTGGTTAAATGAACAAAATATGGCAAGAGTGCTAATGTTTTAAGCATTTTTTTAAGTTAAAAAAAATCTTTGTGTTTATGTCCTTTATCAAGTTTATATCTCCACTACCTGGCATTACATTTTATGACATGCGTGGTCTGGACCAACAAAGTCTCATTTATGTCAGATCCAGCCATCATAACAAATGAGTTCAACACCCCTGCTCTAACTGGTTTTCCACACTGGCTTTCTGTTATGTTTTCTTATTGAGTTATGCATTGCTTTGTCGGGGTTCTGGTATTACAATCCCCTCATTCTTATTGGCTGCTGAATAAAGACTTCTCATTGGTCCTGAAGCTAATCCAGGGAACCAATCGCAGAGTCTTGCTTAGATCCAATGAAATTGAGTCTTCATCAGGGGTCTGTTGGGGCTGGAGTGAGGCTCCGCCAGCTCAGGAGTGGCCACTAGGGCAGCCACGGGCCGAATCAGATTCTCTAATCTGATTCAGCCCGCTGCCAAATTGCTGCTGAAATTCGGCGGCAACTTTAAAAGCAACTGGAGGGGAGGGGGGTTGAGGGAGAGGCTCCAAACTTGCAGGGTAGCTGCTGGGGCCATTCCCTCCATTGTTCTCTATGGGAGGAAAAAAGTTAACATTTTTTTCCCACCATAGAGAACAATGGAGGGGATGAGACAACCTGTTTGGGGGCCCATAGAATTGGACCCCCTGGTCCAATCTTCTTGAAACTTGGTGGGTATTTCGAGGAGAGGCCCCAGCAGCTATCCTGCAAGTTTGGAGCCTCTCCCTCAAACCCCCTTTCCTCCAGCCCCTCATATACCCTATGAGTTTTTGCCATTGATTTCAATGGCCCATAGGGTATAATGGGGCTGAAACTGACATTCCTTTTCTGACACACTTCTGGTGATGTCAGGGGACGTGGCATATGCTAATGAGGTATGCTAATAAGCTATGCTAATGAACTCCTGCACCTCTTTTTCTACGAAAGGATCCCTGGTCTTCATAGTTACATTGTATATAGTTATTTGTTGGAACACTATAAGTTGAGTGCCGCTCTTGCTAGAACTGTCCCTGAGCTGAACGATGTTTTGAATAAAAGCCTGCATTTGATCTATCATCTCCTGACTCAATACATAATACTTTCATAGTGTGGCTGCTGTTGAAGAATAGCAAGCAGGTGAGTCACACAAGTCAGGTGGTATCAAGTCACCCAGTGATTGCTATCAGGCCGGGTCCCAATAAGTTTCCCCTCAAAGGACAAATGGCCCCGGAAAGGACCTTGTCTCTCCCCCCCCCACCTTTTACTCACAGAAACCAAGCTTTGGAATGCTGTAGTTGCCTAGCAACAACCTTGTGAGGGAATCCAGCACCCAGGGTTGCTGCTGGGCCTAGGGTGCCAACCTCTAGGTGGAGCCTGGAGATCTGGAATTACAACTCATCTCTAGTTGACAGAGAGCTGGAGAAAGTAACCACTGAGGCCCCTCACCGGACTCCAAAATATATTGATTTTCCCAACCTGGAGCTGGCAATCCTAGCACAGGCCTAGCCCTGATGAATCCTGCCTCAAAGGTCAAAACAGCTCTGAAAAGGATCCTGCCTTCTTACTCACACCAATCCAGCCTAGGAAGATGTGCAATTGCTACTGAGGGATCTGTTTCTTAAAGTTACAGGCACTTATTTTATCATTTTGGGTTTTTTAAAACCTCCATTTTGGGGGGGTAGATTTCATGTTTTTCTGCAAACCTGGGGCCCTTTTCAGGTTTGTAGAAAGATCTGTCTTGTCCATTCACAGCTCCTATCTTTCGATTTAAGTATCCTCAGATTTGGCCAACTCCGCCAATAGTATATAGATGCTTATTCTTAGTTTTTACTCTTTTTAATATATGGCTTAATTGGTATCTGCTTTCATTCTCTTGTTGTGAGATGGATGGGTTTTTAAAACAGAGGGTATATAAATATTTATTTTAAATGTATAAATTAAATAAGCAGCCTGGAGGAGCAAGGAGGGTGTTTGGAGTTTGTGTGACTGAAGTGTTGGCGGGAAATTGGTGCTTTTCATCTTTGGGATCAGAATGGAGTGTTGCAGCCTGCCATTTTGACTCAAGAATTCCTGTTTTTATTTTATTTATTCACTTCATTCATACACCACTTTCCTGCCTAATGGAGACCCAAAGTGGCTTACAACAATCCTTTGAGTTAGATTAGACTGTGTGACTGGCCCAGGGTTACCCAGTGAACTTCTATAGCTGAGTGGAGATTTGGCTGATTGTAGTAATTCTAACCAGTACACCATGTGAAAGCCAGTTTAGTGTAGTGGTTGAGAGCAGCAGACTCTAATCTGGAGAACCAGGTTCGATTCCCTACTCTTCCACATATGGCCAGCTGGGTGACCTTGGATCAGTCGCAGTTCTCTCAGAGCTCTTTCAGCCCCACCTACCTTATAGGGAGTCTGTTGTGGGGAGAGGAAGGGAAGGAGACTAAGCTGCTCTGAAACTCTGCTTGAACGGCAGGGTATAAATCCAGCTCTTCTTCATACTGGCTTTTGCTTCTCCCTTGTGTGAAGTGAATTTGTGAGTCTTTGTTTTTGTAACATTTTCTGTTTCCTCGTGCAGAATTTTTTCCAGTTAAATTTACAGAGGGCTTCACATTATTTTGGTGTCAACTGGTTAAAAATGGCATAAAAGGGATACATGAAGCAGGAATACTAACAACAAAAATGGACAAAATGGAAAGGGTCATGATGACATACAAAAAAGGCTGTATTTGTATATTCTTTGAGAGGGCGAAGGTTCCCTCGTCTATGTTTGTGGTGAATGGCAAAAGTTTGGCAGCTCCTTAAAGGCTAACAGCATTTATTTCAACATGAGCTTTTGTGACTCTCAGTTCAGTTCTTCATATAGATATGTGTGGAATAGTTCTTTAGATAGTGTTACTATACGGGGGTACTAATTTTGGCAGCTGGAGAGATAGTATACTGTAGGCCAGGCTGGTGTCAGTAACTTTTGTTCTCTAGGTCTCCTTGTAACCTAATCTTTTGGTCTCCTCTGAGGGTTGCCAACCTCCAGGTGGGACCTGGATATTTCATGGAATTACAACTCATCTCCAGGCAACAGAAATACATTCACTTGAAGAAAATGGCTGCTTTGTAGGGTGGACTCTACAGCTGAGCTCCCTCCCCTCCTAAACCCACCCTCCCCAGGCCCCACCACAGAAATCTCCAGGAATTTCCCAGTCTGTTTGGGTCTGGCAACCCTATCTCCTATGAAGTCTGTTGAGAGATCACAATATGCATCAACACTTAAGAAGGTTAATATTCTGGGAACTTACTTTATTCTTCTAGTTTAGAGTTTTCTCTAGACTAATAGTAGCATCAGTCTCTCTGTGCATGTTTATTTAGTGGTGCTACTTGATTCACATCCTCTCACCCCATGTAACTGATATTTGTTTCAAACATTTGTTTTATTGGTGTAATTGGGCTCTAACATTTTCTGGTTAAGATGCAGGAACTGGGCTGAGTTGGTGAAGTATCCTATCTCTACTAAGGCAGCCTTGCTTTTTGAATTCTCTTAATGCATCTCAAAAGGCTCTGAGTTTGGGACAGGAGTGGCTCCTCTGGTGGAAAAGACCAGGCTGTGGAGGGTGGAGCGGAGCTTGCCTGGAGTCAGACTCTGGGGGCCTCTTTGTTGAGTAATGGGGGTGGGATTCCTCTTCATTTGAAGTACCAAAGTATAGTCTGCAGACTTTCCTATTGGGACAGGCAATAGTGCTGTCTTGCCTACATCACATTTCCAGTTAAGGGATGTTGGATAAGAGGGCTGGGGAAAATCTCTACAAGAAAATGTTTGGTTCAAGATTTGCTGATAGTTCGGAATAATAGTTTTATCATCATTGCCAAAATTCCATTAGGCGTGTAGCTAATTCAAACTTGAAACTGTGTATTCTGATGGCACATCCGATACGAGGTTGTCCTGGCTGCACAATTAGATTTTTTAAAAAAAGCATACACATCACTGTTTTGCATTTATATAAAGGACTGTAATTTCAGGCCGAAGCAGTGCAGTCCTCCATAATATAGACTAATTGACTGTTTTTAATATAGACTAACTTGACTGTTTTTATAAGTGATGGTTAAACTGGAAAAAATCACTGATCAAATAACTCAAATATGGATATATATTCCAAATTTGTAGTAAAGTGGTTTCTTGTATTAGGTTATTTGGCTTCTCACAGGCTGTGGTCACACGGCCCCTTTAAATCCAGGAGCCCTCCCCGATTAAAGGGGCCGCGTTTTTTTACCTCGGGTTGGCATGTTTACACATCCCAACCCCTGCGGTGGCGGGCGGCAGCGGGCGGAGGAGGAAGAGGCAGCAGGCAATGGTGGCGGATGGAGGTGGCGGCGAAGGAGGTGGTGGCGGAAGAAGCAGTGGTGGCATTCTTGGGCGTTTGGTGGAGGCGGAAGAAGCGGCATCATTGTTCTTGGGCGTTTGGCGGCGGTGGCCAGGGGAGGCACCCTTCCCCGAGCCCCACCGCTCACCTGGTAAGTTTGGGGTCCCCCCCTTTACACTTGGGTGCTTGAGTGGCCAAGCGCCCAAGTGTAAAAGAGGGGGAAAAATAGCGGATGGGACCATCTGGACAGCCCTGCTCTCGCAGTGATTGCGAGAGAGGGCTGTCCAGATGGCTCAAATGCAGGCTCCTCGCGCGACTCCCAGGAAAACACTTGATTTTCCCGGGGTCGGAACCCGCATTTGAGCCAGCTTCAGCATGGGAGTTGTTCCGGCCATTCTGAATGGTCCCTTTAAATGCAGGAGGAAACAGCTCTTCCTCCCGCAATAAAGGGCCATGTGACCGTGGCCACAAAGTGGTTCCTAAATAATTGGTTCATATGAACTAGCTTAATATCTGACATTAAAAAGGTTGTATGCTATGTTTGGTAGTTGGTTGATTTAAATTCGGTGTTAAGATCCACTTCTCTAATGCAATGTAATAGAAAAGTATTTTTCTGTGACTTTCTATGCATCTTATATGTTCAATATCTTACTTATCACAAGATTGTACGATACTGATGTGTTCTTGTTTAGTATATAAGTTGTAATAAACTCAATAAAAATGTAAAAAGCGACAGTTAAACCAGTTTTGCATTTCAGCATCTATAAATTGAATTACCCCCCCCCCCCCCCATCTGACATTTACTAGAAGGGGTAGAAGGGGAAACAGGTCACCAGTTTCTCCCCAGAGTTTTGCCTTTGGTCTGCAGAGGACTTCCCTTTTTTCATTGCATTGCTGTTCCTAAGGGACACATTTTAGACAAGACTGTTTGCATACAGGGTCAAGAAAAGCCGCCTCTGTTGTGGAAGCAGCAGCAGATGGGGGCGTGGTCCACAGGCCTTCTCCTCCCTGTGTCACTCCCTGTTGCTCCGACAAACCTTGTTATGGGCCATACAGTGTTGTACATTGGGTTGCCAATCTTCAGGTGGAGACTGGAGACCTCCTGGAATTACAGCTGATCCCCAGACGGAAGATATTAGTTGCCCTGGAGGAAATGACTGGTTTGCTGGGTGGATTTATGGCATTATACCCCACTTAGGTCCTTCCCCTCTTAAACCCTACGTTCCCAGGCTTCACCACTGACTCTCCAAGGATTTCCCAACCTGGAGCTGGCAACCGTAGTTGTGCAGGGAATTTGTATGAAAGACAAAGATGTTCCGGTGTGATTGGATAAACCACTGTGGTATTGGAGAAACCGTTGTGGTATAGTGGTGAAAGCACTGGACTAGGACAAGGAAGCCTTAGATTAAAGTCCTTAGTCAGCTATGAAACATACCTTGGGCCAGTCACTCAGCCTAACCTACCTTTCAGGGTTGTTGTGAGGATAATATGGAGGAAGGGAGAACCATGTGTCCCTCCTTGTGCATTTTGGAGGAAAGGTGGAACAAAAATGTAGTAAGTCTTCACACCTTAGACCATACATGGGGCTGAATGTGGCCCTCCACTAAGGTACAGTGGCGTTACCTGCCTGCCTTAGACTGCAAGACTAGATCAAGCTCCTGGGAGGCTGCCATGCAGAGTTGTTGGGCTGAATTTGGCTTGACAGGTCACAAACTGTGCTGGCCTGGGCAAAACTTTTCACTGTGGAGTGTTGATACCAGGAATGCGGTGTGAATACACTACAGTTGTTGCCTACTTGTGCATGTATCCAAGGGAGATTGACAGACAGCGAATGGTAATTCCTCGGCAGCTGTTGCCTGTGTTTGTAGATCTCTACAGCTGTTGTTTGTGTGTACATTTAGGGAAGGCAACAGGATGAGTGTATTTGTACAGCTGTTGAGCAAGGAATGACATTGCCTTTCTGCAAATGTTTGCTGGGAAAAGGGCTGGCTTATTTCTGTTTAGCTGCTGGATCTACAGTGCATAGGGCTTAATCTAAATGCAAGGTGCTTACCTGTGTGCTTTTTCCATGTGCCCAGCATTTTTGTTT
Organism: Lepidodactylus listeri; assembly: GCA_029233225.1. Taxonomy (NCBI): domain Eukaryota; kingdom Metazoa; phylum Chordata; class Lepidosauria; order Squamata; family Gekkonidae; genus Lepidodactylus; species Lepidodactylus listeri. The sequence continues at coordinate 38,980,159 of JARCFY010000008.1, read as the reverse complement.
AAACTGGGCTCTCTACTGCTTCTTGTGCACCTTTAGCATGCCATTGCTCAGGGAGCCATTGCATATTAACGTTGGATGCACTGCTGGTTCAAGGAGCACAGGTTAAGCAATATCCTGGTTGTGGGCAACATTGTACAAGTAAGCTCATTTTGCTTGCAAGCATCATGTTAAATCAGGGCTTGGTGATGGACTATAAGTATTCAGATGTGGATCAGTGAATTTACAGCAGGAATTTGTTCTTCAGTCTCTTTGGCCTGCTGTTTCAAGCGGCATTGCTTCTGTAAGTGTGTGCATTTGAAGGAAAGGTGTTTCCAGCTTGCTCTACCCTCATTTATTATGGCAGAAATGAGGAGTTTATCTCAAAAGATCTGTGGAGTTAGAGTTGCCTGCTCCGGATTGGAAAAATCCTGGAGATTATGGGGGCAGAGCCCAGTTAGGGGAGGTGGGGACCTCAGCAGGGTATAATCCCACAGAGTCCATCTTCCAAAGCATCCGTTTTCTTCAGGAGAACTGATCTTTGTAGCCTGGAGATGAGCTGTAATTCTGGAAGATCTCCAGCCACCACCTGGAGGTTAGCAACCTTATTTGGAATGTGAGTGTGTGTGTGTGTGTGTGTGTGTGTGTGTGTGTGTGTGTGTGTGTAGTATGAGATTGGGAGGCACTTGTGTTTTTGTCAGTTCAAACACAAGTTTGAAACCAAAACTGGTCTGAAGTAGTTTTATCAGTAGACGTTAGTGAGGTGTTTTTAATGGACAGAGGCTCTGTGGATGAATGACAAGGAAACCCCATGTGGTGCAGCTTTTCCCAACCTGAAGAAAAGGGGCTAGAACGAAGCAGTAACTACTGTCTTTTTGCCTGTGAAAGACACAGACTCTCCCTCAGGGAATGTGGTGATCAGCTTAACTGTTTTGTGTATGCAGATTTTTTTTTTGAAAGGGAATGCACATTGTTTTTCATAGATGATAGTACTTTTATTTGTGCCTGTGTGAAGTATATGAGTAGTTATAGTTACCCCTAGGAAGTAAAATGACTGCTGAGAATGTCTGTGAGGGGATATAAGCAGTTTCACAGCAGTTGGCGTGTGTGAGAGGCAGACAGCAGCAACCGTGGAAGAAGGGATATGATTCCTTTCCCAGCATGCAAGTGCATAAAGGAGATAGGGCAGTTTTCTAGCTATTTCCTCCTAGCTGTTGTGTGTGAGTGTTCTAGCTATTTCCTCCTAGCTGTTGTGTGTGAGTGTTCTAGCTATTTCCTCCTAGCTGTTGTGTGTGAGTGTTGTGTAAGTTTATACATGTGTTTCCTCTTAGCTGTTGTGTGTGTTGTGAGTTTATCAGAAAGTGTTACATCTGGCCCAGGTGATGTAGCTGGTTTCCCCCACAGCTGTTATATTTGAGAAGCTAGTGGATAGCTTTCAGTCAATAGTTGTGTGTAAACAGGGGTAGGCATATCTACACCACAGATTTAACTTGGGCCTATTATGCAGGGGTGTTTCCCCCTCGCTCTCACTGTGCATGTCCTTTGGGGTTTCTTTGTCACTCTGCATTGATATTCCTCCCTTCTGCACTCAGTTTGCTTTCTGGTTGCTGATTCCTTGGGTTTTCTGAGAGTGTTTTTGTGCTAATTTTCCCCTTGTTCTGCTTCTAAGCCAAAGATAATTCAAAAGTGTACAGATTTTCCTCAGATTCCCCCCCACCTTTTTGCCGACCCTTGAAGGCCACTCCCCTGCTCACGTCGAGGTTGTTCTGCTCACTCTGCATCTTCCACCATCCTCCTCCCTTCATTGGTGTACAAGCTCCATTTCCCCCTTGTTTTTAAATTTTTAATTTTTTTACAAGGTGCATGACTCTAGCAATACAAAATTTAGACTCAGATTGCTGAATAAAAAAATTAAAGCAATGAAGGGGAGTTTAAAAGGAGTTGCGCAAGGTTTAGTTCCCTGCTGGTATTGACTTGAAAGGGGATCAGAGAGGAGGCAAACAGCAGCATCCCCAGAGCAAAAAAAGGGAGGGGGGATTTCAGTGCTGCATGCAAAAAAAAATAAAGAGGGAGGGATCCTCAGTGGGGAATGAAATTGACATGAGATGGAAAGAGAGAGACACTGGGATGTGAAGCCTAAAGCTTTGAAAACATTTTCCCCTTTCAAAAGGGATTTTTTTTGGGGGGGGGGGGGGTACCGTTTTGGCAGTCTCCGGAAGCCTAACATTAAAATGGCAGCTGAGCCACATGGACTTTCTGCAAACCTCCAAACTTAAGAATCGCTTGGGATCAGTCAGTTTGGATGGATAGAGTGCAATCTGCACAGGACAGGTTTTTAAAAACTGCCAAGATCATGGCCAGTGTGCAGGATCAAATTAAAGAATCACAAAGAGAAAACCATACCAATATGCAAGGAAGGGCAGGAAATTAACGTTACTGTGCATCTGTGCTAGGACACCGGCAAAAATACCCCCATTTTTTTTCACTTTAGTGACACAAGACAAAAGTTCTCCAGAGCTTTTGCCAGAGGACTCCTTCCCCATACAAATTGCAGCTCTGTGCAAAGTGTGGTGGAGTTGCAGCCAACTTTGCACAGGTGCACGTGTACACACACATGTTGCCAATGATCACAGCTTGCAGTGCCAGGGTCAGTGAGTTCTATAGTGCATTCTGTACACTCACCATGTTCCCCCATATTATGAGATCATGTGACTCTCCCATTTTTCATAGTGGCTGATAACACAGCAGTGAATCCCCTGGTGCTCCCTAATATGGAAAACTGGACTTTTCAGCTGCTTGTCAGTTTGAGAAAAAAGTCTTGTCAATTTGAACATCGGGTTTTCCCCCTTTGCCTGCGGTCCTTTCTGTTCCCTTTCATTCAATTAACTAATGCTAAAATGCATGTACAAAACCTGAACCACGAGGATTTAAATGGAAGGCGCTTGCTGGACACACTGTGCAGCTGCAATAGGGCAACAGTGTAATTAAAAAACAACAACTTTGGAACCCCCTCAAATCACAAATGACATTCCACCCTGATTTAGAAAAGCGTTTTTAAAATGTAGCTGCAGAAGAAATACACTGGAGGAAAAGGAATGGTGTGTGAGGCGGGCACAGAATCTGAAGTCAAGATGAAAGGTTTACTACTCTGAAAATCTGCAGTAAGATGTGTGTGCGTAATGGGCCTTGGTTTCATAGTCCTTTTCCCCACCTTATGAACCCTGGGAACTGTAGTTCTGAGAGAGAGGAGCTCATCAATCTCAAACTACAGTTCCCAGGATTCTTTTAGGGAATGTTCTCATAGACAGGTATGTGTCCCTACCAGTTATCTGAAGAGAGGGATATAGCTTAGGTAAGGTTGTCAACCTCCAGGGCGGGCCGGAGATCTCCCACTATTACAACTGATCTCCATGTGTCAGAGATCAGTTCACCTGGAGAAAATGGCTGCTTGGAAGTTGGACTCCATGGCATTCTACCCCATTGAAGTCTTTCCCCTCCTCAAACTCCTCCCTCCCCAGGCTCCATCTCCAAAATCTCCTGGTGTTTCTCAAAGTGGAGCTGGCAACGCTAAGCTTAGGCCTGCTAACCTTTCCCCCCCGCTTGTCAAAGTCTTTGGGCCTTTTAAAGCTGCATGGTAGATTTTATTTATTTCTTTAGTACATTTTAATCATTCCCTTCCTCCAAGAGTGGCATACATTATTCCCCTCTCATCTGTTATATGCTTATAACAACTTTAGGACAACAGAGAGTGACTGGCCCAAGGCTGCTCAGCAAGCATCAAGGCAGAGTGGGGTTTTGAACCTGGGTCACCCAGATCCTAATCCAACACATTAACCACTACAGCGCAATATGCTGGCTATTATAGATTAAATAGGTGTTACTTGTCCTGACTACTTCCATGACAGGAAAGCTCTGTCTGTCTGTCTGTCTATCTATTATCTGTCTGTCTATCTGTCTGTCTATCTATCTATCATATAAAAATGTGTGTATGGATATAAGTGTGGGTGTGTTGAGGATAGTTCTCCAACATCTGGTGTTTTTGAAGTTTCAGGTATCTCAACAACAGTTTTGGATGTATGTGATTGATGTTTCCTGGCAGCTGCCTGGTAAATATAGAAATATATGAGAATCAGCCACACAGTTTCAGTTCCTGCTGTGTGTTTGGGGGCAAAGGCTACCTGCCAATGCTAAGGTGTTGCAACCAGCTCTGGCTTATGTGCACACCAGGGCTGTTTCCTAGCAACTGTTTGCATGCGTACTTTAGATTATGTGCATAGATAAAGCTAGTTCTCCAGCAGCAGCTTGTATGTGCATGAAGTTGGAGGGTTGACGGTTCTTGCCTATGTGCAGAATGCTTCCTAGACAACAGCCAACATATTCATCTCAGTGTGTATATTTCACCAACAGTGTGTACTTCTCCAACTGTCATTGTATATGTGAGAGATGACAATATCTGTGCACTGTTGCAAATGTGACAGCTGGTATGTAGTGGATCAGACTAAAATCCAAGAGACCTGAGTTCAGATTTCTACCTTACCATGAAAGCTCACTTGGTAATCTTGGGCTAGTGACTGTCTCTCAGTCTAACCTGTCTCACAGGGGGATTTTGATTGTCGTGAGCATAAAATAGAGAAGAGAATGATGTCATAAGGGGCTTTGGGTCCCTGTTGGGGAGAAAAGCAGACCATAAATATCTAAATCGGGTGTCGAACTCATTTGTTATTAGGGCTGGATCTGACATAAATGAGACCTTGTTGGGCTGGACCATGTGTATCATAAAATGTAATGCCAGGTAGCGGAGATATAAACTGTATAAAGGACACAAACACAAAGATTTTTTTTAACTTAAAATAAAAACATGCTTAAAACATTAGCACTCTTGCAATATTTTGTTTATTTAACAGTATTTGATAACTGATACCTCTTGCTCTGAATTATTGCATCAAAATGTCGGTGCTGTTGCAATCTTGAGTATGCTGTTCAGGTGTGTATCTGTAAGCTGCAAACCTACTTTTGATTTGCTGACTTTCACCACAGAAATCTCATGCTCAGAGTTCCGAGTCTAGGACCCAGGGGAAAATATGAAATGGCTGAGCGATTGAGAGTCTGGCAAAGCAAGCTATGAAGCAGCAGCAACAAAACTGGAAGCAGGAGATGGCCAGTTCCAGTGGGGGCCTGATAGAAGCCCTCTGGGGGCCTGATCCGGCTTCCGGGCCACATGTTTGACACCCCTGATCTAAATAAATAGAGGCAGGATATTTCCTAACACTAGTCGCTTGCGTATATATGTGTTTGTGTGAGTATGAGGGACATGGATGATTCTCTAGTTGCTGGTAGATAGAAGCTCTGTTCACCAGTTATGTGAATGTGTGTACAGTCCATGTATAGTGTACACTTCATTTTTCTTTGTACATGTGGTGACTAATTCTCATGTTACATTCATTGTAAGTACAGTGGAATGTATGATTGAAACTCCACATATATACAGGTACTGGTCCCTGGTTTCCTCTATAAAGTGAGCATGTGTTGTGTGTTTCTTAAAAACATGTGTGTGTGTGAGCAGAGCTTTTGCATGATATTTAAGGTGTACATCTCCCCCTAGCAGCTGTCTGAATGGGATGAATCTTTAAAAGTTTTTATTAAAAGAAAGAATAACAAATAACAGAAAAATAACAAAAAGAAGAGTAAAAACTATATAAAGAAGTTGTTGCTTACATGCATGCCCTTTGGATGCACATGAAACTAAACTGCTTAAAATGTAGGTGAAGGTAGCTGTCCAATAGTTGTTGCCAATTATGTCTATGAGAAGGATGCTGTCAAGAGGGATGTGGATAGTGTTCCTACTGCCCTTACACCAGGAGCTCCCAGACTACCATTCATTGCCTGATCATGGCAACAACCAGCTGTTGCATGTGTGCATGAGACAAGCCTTTCCTAGCGGCTGTTGCTGCTGGCATGTGGAGTTTATATGTCATGCACATATGCATGAGGAATGAGGGGTGTTCTCCAGTGAGGGCAATTAGAGCTGGGAAATAGCCACATCTCTCCTACATGTATTTTCCAGCTGGTTTTTGTAATGTGCCAGGGCTAAGAGTAGCGGTTGTCTCCTCCAAGTATTGGTTCTTACAGGCAGCTATTGCTTGCCAGTGTGTGTGTGTGTGTGGGGGGGGGGGGGCATGCATGTTGGGAAGGGCACTGGGCTGACAGCTGTTGCTTCTCTCTCTGTGTAGTTTCTTCTCCGGCTGCTGTTGATCTCGGAGCTTCCGGGCTACCTGTCCTTGCTCATGTGCCGCAACAACTAGCTGGTGTGTGTGTGTGGGAAGGCAGTTTCTTAGCAGCTGTTCCTGGAGTGTGTGTTGGTCACATGTGTGTGCACGGTGAGGGGTGTGTGGGTAGCTCTCTAGCAGCCGCTGGCTCGATCGTGTGCCCGTCCTCGGAGGGTCTGCTGGTGGCTCGGGAGCTGGGCCCACCCTCACATCTGGAGTACGGGGGGAAAAGACGGGTGACCGCAACATCTGGGCGGCAGCGGCTCGCCTGGCCCGACCTCCCCGCCCGGCCCCAAAGCCAGGCCGGCCGAAATTAATCACCGGGCGCTGGGAATGCCTGCTCCGCCTCGCCTCCGGCCTCCCGCCGCCTGTCCTTTTCCCTCCCCGGTGATGCGGCTGCAGTAGCGTCGCCTGCAAAGCCTGCTTCCTCCGCCGGCTTCTGCTGCCCTCGCCCCCCGTCAGCGCCCGGCTCTGCTTGTCTCCGGGCGTGTTGTGTGTGTGTGTGTCGGTGCGATCCCCTGCATCTGGGTGCATTGGTGGTGGAAGAATAATCACACACTGATACTGCCGGGGATTGGAGACGGAGACCATTTCTGGGGGGGAGAGGGGGGGCAGTAGGAAAGGCACGCGCGCTCGCGCTTTCTCTCACACACACGCACACGCACACCACGCCACACCACCCCTCTCCCTCCTTCTCTCCCTTCCAGCCCTCCCATCAGCAATCGCTAGGAATTTGAATGAAGACTAGTCCTCCGCTGCCGCCTCTTCCTCCTCCTCCTCGCTGCTAGATCTCTGTTGGGATGCAAAACCCGAACTTGGAGGATCGCTTCCAAAGAAGCAGGTATGTGCCCTCCTCCCCTTCCCGGCCGAACATCCTCAAATGGTGCTGGGTTTGTTGGCACGGCTCGTTTCGCTCTTTGTGCTCCTTTTTTTTTTTTTTTTGTAAAGCAGCCAGGTTTTTTTGGGGGGGGGGGCAAAGAGAGCATCACCTCCGTCTTTAATGCCTATATCCCCTCCCCCCCGCGCCCCTCTTCTTCCCCCTTCTTTGCTGATGTGTAGGGCTTCAGCTAGAGAAGGGAATGGTGGGGTGTCGGTGGCGGAATCTGTGTCGGGAGAGGAGATAACAGGTGAAGGGAGAGGAAGGGTTGAGGGAAGAGAGGGAGGAAGCACACGTGAAGGAGGGAGGAAGAATTGATTCGCCTTGGATGTGTGGAAGCTGGTCCCCCCCCCCCCCCCGGTTCTGAATCAATCTTGAGCCTGCTGTGTGCAGCTGTGTGCAGCTGGATTTCTTATTCCGGTCCCCGCAAGAGCGTTAGCAGCAGGAGGGAGGGGTAGGTTTCAATTTTTCATTTGCAGCCAGGGTGGCAACAGGAGGAGAATCTTGTCCCTGCAATCCTTCCTCTGCTTCTGTGTCATAGTAAACTTTGGCAGGGGCTCTTTGCAGAGACTGGTGGGGATGTGTGTGCGATTTGTGTTTTGGGTGGCAGGGAGAAGCCGCTTGTTTTGGAAGGGTCTGGCATTCTCTGGGCGCAGAGGAGTCTCTCTCTCTCTCTCTGTGGCTATGTATGAGATTAAAGCAGATACATCTGTGTATATCAAATAAGATCTGGTCATTTATGCGCTGGAAATCTTACGTGGGGGCTTTCCGTAGGAGTCTTGCACTCGTGTGCAAGTTGCAAGCAGGTTGTCCTTGTGTGTGCTGTCTTGTATTGCTCTGTGGGAACAGGTGGGCTTGTATATTGGGAACATAAGCAGCATCCTACTTTGGGGCACTAGAGCTCCAAGAGGAGAGCCTGAGAGATGTGGATCAAGACGAGAGGGAGAACAATTGCATCACACCCTCCCCTCGGGTGCACAGAGCAAAGCTGCTGCTGTTAGCTGGTGCCACAGATCCTTGGCTTTGCCAGAGAGCAATGGAAGTCTAAATACTTGGAGCAGCTGAACATGCACTTCTCCGTTTGTACTTTACATGTGTGTTTGTGTGTGCAAGTTCAGATACAGACATTTATATGTTCCTTTGATGGTGTAACATGCATGCCAGGTATCCCAGCACCTATGAATGGTATTATATATGTGTGCATAGGTACACGTTCCCGGAAATATCTCCATATTTAATCTTCTCAGCTTTTGACATGGAAATAGCAGTCTTTCCACCCAATAGGTTTTTAATTAGGCAGGTAGGGCTTGAACAGAGAGAAGGCAGAAGCCGAGAGACAGGAATGCAGGTTGTAAAGTGTGTGTGTGTGAACGTACTGTGTACTCTCATAGGACTGGGTATGTTGTGCTTGAAAGCTGGTAAGCCTGTCTGCAATGGGGGATGCCAGCCAAACAGATATGCACCAGAAGGTGGTAGGAGGTAGCAATTTGGTAGTTTTGTGGGAGTTGGGATGCCCTGGTTGCCTGGGCATTATGCTCCCCCCACGGCACCATATTTTGGCATTCTCTGAAGAGGTCTCCAATGACCGGCCCCACCTGGTGGGTGCAAAAAAAGTGCAGCTTGACAGCATTGCAAATGCAATTTTCAACTAAAGCTTCATTTGCGTGAAGCATGCATTATTTAAACAGAGGCCCCCTCCCATCTTTCTGTGCTCCCCTTTGCAGTTCACATAGCTGGAAGGCCAGGTGATGAAGCCGCAGGAAATAAAGGTTGCAATGGAAATAACAGTGGGGATTAGGAGTGGGAAGAGAGAGCCAGTTGCAGCTTCCCCTGGGTCTCGGTTTGCTTTAAGGGAAGCATATGCAGTAACATGGAAACTCTTCAAGAACTGAAAGCCAAGGTTCCATACAACAGGCTCCGTGATAGTGTCCTGTTGATGTATAAGTATTTGGGAAGAAATTTCCCGGAACTCTGTAGTTGTAGTCTGTTCTTCTAGCTGCTTGAATGCCGTTCTGTGTTAACGTGCTTTCAAGAAACTAATAGGCTAGTGTTTTGATACTGCACTGCAAAAATGAGTTGGTTTGTGACAGTGAATATTTGAACTGTGGTCCATGTCACCATTCCTATGTGATTTCTGACATATTTGTGAATGGTCTGAAAACTAAGGGAGATATTGGTGACAGTCAATATTCACCAAAGTGTGGCCATTAGTGTTCATATGTGTATGTTTGGAAAATAAATATCTATTTGGGGGTGTTCTCAAAATTCATACTTTTGTGAAGGTTGACATTTATATCAGGTTATGGGCACTTAATTCCTTTACTTGTATTAATTGCTATGCCATACTCCTCCATTCTAAACGTGTTAGGAAGTAAGCCCTGTTGATCCCCCCCCAGGTTTTGCTTTCATATAAGATTATCTAAGATTGCACCCTCAGTGGAAATAGCCATAGAGGAAAATTAATAGGTGCATCAGAACTGAATTACATAATAATGCACTTCACAGTCAGAGTTGTGGTCTACAGGAGTCAGTGTTGGTTGGCGGATCTCAAAGACCTGGGTTCAAGAACTGCTCGTGCCATGGCTTTGCTAAGGGTTTCTGCATACATCAAGCTCTCTCAGCTTGTGATCACCTGCTGTAAAACGGGAACAATCATGGCCTTTCTCTTAATATTGATGTGAGATGGAGTGACAGAGGGGAACACTAATAATATGGGTGAATGAATAATAGCAACAGGCAAAGCCTGCCTGTAGCAACTGTTAATGAAAAGCCTTTCAGAGCTGCGCCATCGCCACCATGGAAGATCTGAAGGTGACACGCAGCTAGACCTGTCAGGAGCTTTAGTAGTTTGCTGGAACTACATCAGAGAGAGGTTCACTATGGGAGACCCTCAATGCAGCCTCATTGTAGCTCCATAGGAGACTACTCCTCTTGGGAAAGAAAGGCAATGGCAGTCATTCTTTGGAAAAGGACTTCAGCTTGTAGAGAGCAAAGAGCATAAAGGTGGCAGCTGAATGGGGAAAGTGTGATGCCATTTGTCCCATCAGATGTTAGCGTCGCACTTGGTTTGTAACATGAGTTTGACCTTTTTTTGGAGAGTCAACAGAGGCAAAGGTGAGGATGCTGAGAAGCTGACTGACAACAGGGCAGAAAGATCAGAGTTTTGTTTTACAAGACTTTTTCATCATGGTTTCACTGAACCGGTAGAGGCATATATGTACCTCTCTAAGGGCTGGTATCTTATTTAGCAGAAAGCACGATGACCCTGAATGTGAGACCACCCCTTAAAGACGTTATACATATACAGTTTTTTTTTTTAGTACTGGACATAATTGTAATTTGTATGTGGATGTATTTGATCGCATACCTGGAAACAAACCTAGTCTTGCATTTGAGTAAATATAGTACATGGCATTCAAGACAATTTGTGGCAACATTTGCAAGATATTACTTTTATGTTGTTCACTTCTGAGGACATAGGGCAGCATTTCATCTGTGCAACCGCCCTATGAGGTAGGCTTGGCTAAGAGAGAGTGACTGGACTCAAGCTTTCCCAATAAGCTCAACAGCAGAGCAGGGACTGACATTGGGTTTTTGGAGATTCAAGCCTAAAATGTTAGCAGTCCCACTGCTTCTTCTTTAAAATTTAGTCCTGACTGTCCTGCATGGATTGTTTGTGGTGCTGGTTTTTAAGCTTTTCTCTCACAAGGAACTTTTTCAACATCAACTTGCCTGCCATGGTGTGTGGGTGAGCATTTGGCGGAGTCTTCTAGGGAGCGCTCTACGTTCATGCAGGGCACTGGTTGGACCAGCTGATCATTCTCACCATCTTCCCATGTGAATGGAGGCAGCAATTTAACTAAAATATACCCAATAGTCCCATTCAGAAGAACACAAAATGGGTTGGATCCTACCACTCCACTAAGTCGAGCATGGAACTTTTTTCTATTGCAAGGGGACTTCCTCTGATAGAAGAGCTTCTTCCACCAGAGGAAGTCAACTTGAGCTGGAGCAAGGTTCCACACTCAGCTGACCAGAGTCACAGTGTCCAACCCAACATCTTTGAGGTAAGGTTGTGTACCATTGCCAGTCTTTTCAGTGAAGTACCCCTAATAAGTGCCCAAGAAATGGTGTGAAAAAAATCTATGTTTTCTGGTTAACACTCAGCAGAGATAAACTGTTGAGTACGGTAGAGTGTGAGTGCCACCCAAGAATGGTAGAAATTAACATGTGTCCAGTGGTGGTGTCTATCTTATTATGGTGGAATGGGCAAATGCCATTTCCTTGGCTTTCTTGGTTTGGGACTTTACCAGGGGACTCTAGTGGTACATTGGATATTGGTCATAAATGTTGAAGGTTGGTCAGTTTCAGAGAAAGAGGAGGGTTTATACAGGATTTGGTGTGCTCCTGTAGGACTAGAGCTGGGGTTGTTGTATCTGGACCAGAGTTAAAATCTCCTGTAGGGCATAGACCCTAGATATGTCACAGTTATTCTGTTGCATTTCTCCACCTGTATAACAGGAATGCTAGTATACCTCACATGGCCATTGTGAGGAAAAATAAGATTGTGAATTGCTTTTCAGTTTAAAAATCCTAAAGTTATAAATAGCTGGGAGGTTAAAGATCAAGGAACGGTTCTTTCCTGATTTTTTCCCCCAAAGGCAAATTCAACTGGCAAGGAGGGTCCCCCTAAAATCATTTATCCTATTTCTTAAGATGTCAGGGATGAGACGCTGTTATTGAGGGTGATGGTTGAGGTTTACAAGGGTTGTGTGGGAAGTCCAGGATTCAATTGTCAGGAATATGCCAAATAATGGTAATTCCAGATAGGTAGTTGTGTTTGTTTGTAGCAGCAAAATAAAAATAGATAAAGCAGGAGCTGAGTGGCACCTTAGGGACTAATAGAATTTATTCTAGCATAAACTTTCATGAGTAAGAGTTTACTTTATGCATCTAATGAAGTGAGACCTGATTTATAAGATAAACGTTGGAATGAATTCTGTTAGTCTCCAGGGTGTCACTGGACTCCTGTTTTTTGTTTTACTAAATAAGGGACCTGACAACCTGTACTCCCAAGATGAAAATGGGTGTCATGGTTAATCTGAACTGATTGCCTTGTTACAGTTTTTAGGATAGGCCTTGCTCAAGGTCCTATCAGAAAATGAAATCAAAACAGGAGAAGAATGCAGTAGTTTCTTCTTGGTGGTTGCCCCAGATCTTTGGAATGTGGAGGGGTCCATACATATGGTTGATAGGTCTCCACTGGTGAACAGGAATATGATTCTGGAAAAGGCAGCTGTACTGTTATCCCCAAAACAGGAGTCTTGTGGCACCTTAAAGACTAGCAATTTTCCCCCCTAGCATAAATGTTTGTGGACTAGGATACTACAAGCAGGAGAACCTGGTTTTTCAAAATAACATCAGGCTGGATCTGGCAAGTGAGAGAGAACATCAATATGGGTTGGACCGGGGGGGGGGGGGGGCTTCCTGTAAACTCACACATTATCCTGCCCACTGCTCTTCCCTGTAAATTCACTTGCAAGGTAGCAAGAACAAAAAAAAATCTATCTTTGGGAAGCAAGAAAGTGGGCTTTTGCTCCCTTCTAGAAACAGCCGTTTTGTCCCTACTAGAAACAGCGATTGGGTAACAAACCCAGGCAAAATTTGTGGATTCCTGGAGAAGCACTTTCAGGTGAGGTACCTTTGCATCCCTTTCCTGAGTCCCAGGAACCCTTTTAGGGTCTTTGTTTGTTTCAACCAGCTTTCCAGGATTTTTTTTGGAGGAAGTACGCTATGGCTGGGTTGCATTGATAGAAGGAATTATTTTGTTTGATATTTTCATTATTTCATTTGCTTGTTGTCTGTTGCATTGAAAAAACCCAGAACTAATACCCTGGAGTTGGAAACTCTGCAAACCTGTTATGAATACCTTCGTTCTGTTGTACATACTCGGAGTGAACAAAACACAAGCCATTTGTTGTTAGTACACCACATCATACCATCAGCATGAATAATAATAATTATTGTTCCTTGTTTCCCAATAAATGATGTGTGTGTGTATTTGCTGTGCTGCATGGTGGTACAGAGCTGAGGGCTGCTCAGGTATCTAGAAAGATAAAGATCCTAAATGAATTTTCGAAAGCAGAGGTCAAGTCACTGCAAAATTTGTGTGTATACAGATATCCTGACTCGCAGATAGCTGAGGAAAGGGAATGGGTGAGCTCACATTGCCTTATAATGGAGCCAGACCTTTAGTTCTTCTAGCTTGGTACTATCTACTATGATTGGCAGTGGTTCTTCCACATGTCAGGCAGAGGTTTTTCCTTGGAGCCACCAAGGCTTCAGTGGGTAGAGAGCAAATCCTTTACTGAGCTACATTCATTTTGAGAGAATGTTGAACTCAATGCTTTTTTGAAAGTAATAATGCTAGAGTAGAAGAAGGTGTTGATTAAAGATCAGTGGAATCAGAAGGTACTTCTTCACCCAAAGAGTGATTTTACACATGGAATTCACTGCCACAGGAGGTGGTGGTGGCTACAAGCATGGATGGCTTCAAGAGGAAATTAGATAAACATATGGAACAGTGGCTATTAACCATAAGGTATACACAGGAACTCTCAGTCTGGGGCAAGTGATGTACTGTATTCTTGGTGCTTGGGGTGGGGGGCAACAGTGCGAGGGCTTCTAGTGTCCTGGCCCCACTGGTGGATCTCCTGATGGCACCTGGAGTTTTTGGCCACTGTACGGCAGAGTGTTGGACTGGATGGGCCACTGGCCTGATCCAACATTGGCTTCTCTTATGTTCTTATCAGTGTGTGGACCTGTGCCCTCAGGGCTTGCTCGACACCCTGGTAGAACTTGATATAATGTAGAAGAACTTGTATTGCCGAGGCATTATTGCTTGATGGAATTCCAAATATAGCATGATCTGGGGTACCATGGTGATAGTTCTTTTGTAGAAATTTCCATAAATCTATCCTCCCCCAATTCATGATCTCTAGATAATTTAACCTTCTTTGTACAATAAGTATATGGTAGAGTTAGCAGTGACACTGTGTAGTTCTAGTCTTTGGATTCATTTGCTACATTTGTGGGCAAGTTTGTTGGCCAGTTTGTGGGTTTGTGCTGGGTGAAACAGAAGTCCCGTGACAACTTAAAGACTAACAGCATTTTTTTCCAGTGTGAGCTTCTGTGAGTCAAACAGAGCTCACTTCTTCAGATGCTTAATGCCTTGCAGGCTTGTCAGTGGTTGTAGATTTGTTCTCTGTTTGGCAGTTGTGGTGGCCAGGGGCACCTTCCATTTATCTGGTGAGAAGGCTATGACCCTTTCTGTCTAATGAGGACCTAGAAGCCCATCATTCATGCCAATATATTTTCAAGGAAACTGTAGTACACTCTAAGTTTGGGCTACATTTGAAAGCTCTTTGGACTCTTTGGCTGGTGCAGAATGCAATCGCTTGTGTTCAAACAAGACCATGCTGTTGGGCAGGATGTTATAATGGTACTCCAAATCCCCTGTCTCTTTTGCAGAGTTCATGGTGTGTTGGTTTTTTTTGCCAACCTGTAAAGGATCTATTCACGTGGTATATAGATGGCATGTTTCCATAGGACATTGCCAGTATATTAGGTAACTAGTCAAGGTCAGTTTGGTGTAATGGTTAAGAGTGTAAGACTAGTATCTGGGAGATCCAAGTTTGAATCCCCACTCATGTCAGGGAAGCTTGCTGGGTGACCTTGATCCAATCACACTCTTTCAGCCTAATCTCCCTCACAGGGTTGTTGTGAAGATAAAATGGAGGAGAGGAGAACGATGTAAGCAGTTTTGGGTCCCCCCATGGGGGAGAAAGTCAGGGTATACATTAATTAAATAAATAAATACAACTATTGAGTTTGGAAATATGAGGTTCTGTTGCATGTAGATTCCTCTATTCCAAATTTATCTGCGATTAAAAAACAAGATATGTGTCTGAGGTTCTGTGCTGCTGCTTTGTATCCATGGTCTAACATTCATCAGACTAGAAAACCAGGTTTGGTACATGCTCAGAAGTGGGTTATTTTGAACCTTTACTTGGGCTCCAAACCTCCCCCCCCCCCCCATTTGCTGAAAACTGACTTGAGCTTTTGGTAAATGAGAATGTATTTTGTAGAGTAATACAATACTTGGATCTGCACTCCACTCCTGCATGGAGAATGTGCAAGAAGTTAATCATGGAGCAAGACACTGAGAATGATGTACACTGGAAGAAAGGGAACACTGCCTGGTTGCTTAGCCAGTTCCCTGCCTTCCACCGTGTCCATGGTTTAATTTCCAACTGGCAGTGTGAGAGCATGCATGTGAAAAAAAAGCAAGCCAATTTAGAACTTTGCTGTAAAAATACTGCTTTGCATCGATTCACAGATGTTGTTTGTAAGTGGTGACCCAATTCTGATTCAAGCTCCAAGTTCACACAGCCCTGTACATTACCTTGAGATCTGACCTACCTATGTGGGAAGCAGATGTAAATGTTTCCTGGAGTGGCATGGGAACATTCATGCTGCTCCAGACTCATGGAAGGAAGTAATCTCCTTTGAGACCCACGAGATCAAACTGTTTATGCATAAAATTCAGATAACAAGGTTGTTGTTGCTAAAGTAGGCTTTATAGCTGATGCCCTCTGGTTTTGACTCTGCCTTTCATCGAACACTCACCTGGTACAAGCCTGATATTCAGAAGTCTTGCAAGACCATTTTGTTTGGGCACATTTTTGATGCTCGTGCTTAAAAGTAAACAGACGATGCAAAGGTTTCCATGATTTGTGTCACTGTGAGGAATTTCTCCCCCCCCCCCCCCCCCGGGTTGTTGGTTTTCCTTTCCTTTTAAGTTTTGTTTCTTATCTCAAGCCATTGGGATGGAAAGGCTACATTTCCACATAAAGAGTCACCTAGTCATCAGGCGGTAACTTACCAAAGGTGACCAAGCAGGTAGCTATATTTGCACGTTCAGTCTCCCATGATGAACCTTGTGTCTTCAAAACCAGTCACTGTTTCCTGTTGCCATTAGTTGGTTTGCAAGGAAGAAAACAGGAAGAATGATTGACTTTCAGGCCAGCAAAAACAAAAGGGGGGGGTTGCCACTAGTTTAGGATCAAGGCCAGGGCTGGTGGCAAGTTATTTATTTATTTATATCCTGCCCATCCCACGAACGGGGTCAGGGCAGGTAACATCATATTATAATAAATACGATTAACATTTTAAAAACACAATATAAACATTAAAATCGGTGGTCGTAGCACAATAACAAAAAACAGCTGGCTATGGGAGATTCTGGCCCATTGGTAGGGATGAAATAATGGCCAGTTATCAGTGGGTGGGAGATCTCAACCTGGGGGAGGCCATAGACGGGCATCCACTGCCTCAGCCAAAGGCCTGGCGGGACAGCTCCATCTTACAGGCCCTGCGGAATTGAAGAAGATCCCGCAGGGCCCTGATCTCAATAGGGAGCATGTTTCCCCAGGCAGGGGCCAAGGCAGAGAAAGCCCTGGCCCTGGTTGAGGCAAGATGGATGTCCCTTGGGCCAGGGAGCACCAGGAGATGTTGAGGTAGGGCATAGGGCTGCCAAGTCTTGAAAACTCACCGGCGGGGGGGAGTCCTCATCCCGCTGGGAGTTTCTTCTGGCGCGCGCGCCCATCGACATCACCGGAAGTGACGCAGCACGTTGGGGGCATTGCCAGGACGACACTCTGGCAATCGCCCCAAAACTCTATGGTATCATAGAGTTTTGGGGCGATTGCCAGAGCGTTGCCCTGGCAACGCCCCCAACGTGCTGCGTCACTTCCGGTGACGTCATTACGTCGTCCTTGCTGGACGACATCGGGGGTGGGGTTCCCCCTGCCGGCCAAATGCTGGCCGGTGGATTGGGAACCCCTTTAGCGGGGGATCCCCCGCCCCCTGGGCTGACTTGGCAGCCCTAGTGGGGCAGCTGCCAGGACCAAGGGCTCCCGGGCCCCCTGCTACTACTGGTTCCCACACATGCCCTTCCCCATCTGTTTGCTTGAAGTGCTCTGCCTCCCTGCTCACAGCTGCCCATCATCATGGGGAAGGCATGGGATGGGCAGAGGTGATGCTGCTGGGGGTCATGGTAGCTGCAGTCCCAGCTGCTTGCACCAGCCAGGGTAGTTGGGGAAAGAGAGTACAGGCAACTGAGCATGGGTGAGGGGGATTATGAGTGGGAGAAGGGGGGGTACACAGGTGGGGGTGGAAAAATTTGAGAGGGGCCAGGTGGTAGGCTGATGGGGGCCTTTGGGCACTGTCTGCCCAGGGCCCCTCAAAACCTGGAACTGGCCTTTGATGCCAGAGCTCCAGTTGAAGTGGTTAAGACAGGGGGATCAGTTTTGTGAGCATTCTGGATCATGCAAATGATTATGACCGACCGTTAATGGTCTGATGACGCGTGTGCTGGTGAGAGCATCTGTGGGGGAAGAAGAATGATCTTACTTAGCTGAAGCATAACCCAGGTTCCTTCCTTTTTGGGTATACTTTGTGTGCTGCCATTTGAGCATAAGCAGAGCAAGATGGCCCTTGTGTGCGTGCATATTTCTGTGTATCTAGGAGTCATGCGGCATCTTCTTGCCTCTCCTTTGACAAATGACTTCATCTCTCTGTGTTTCAGTGAGGCAAAACCACCCACCAGCCTCATTAATTATGGCTCCTGTTAATGAAAATTTATTTTTATAATCAGTATTTATATAGCACCATCAGTGTGCAAAGCATTTTACAGAGTAAAAAATTGGAAGGTGCTGTGAGATTCTTCAGTGAAAGGTGGCACAGAATATGTACTGTTACACAGACCAAAAAAAGGCCCAGTATGGGATTGGTTTCATGCCAAGGGTATAAACCAGGCGTAGGCAAATGCAATAATTAAGATGGGAATTGGGTGGGAGGGAGGATTTGTGGAATGTTGTGCCATGGCCATCACCTTGTATCTAGTGATTGCTGCTCTCCTGCACGATTTGCCCCTTGGGTGCACTGGGTGGGAAACTGGACCTGTTTTTTTTGCAGAGCCAGCTTGACCACGGGCAAATGGAGCATTTGTTATTTAATGCATCTGTCATCCTTCTAATTTGTACTCAAGGCAATAGGCAACAATATAACCTCCTCCCACGTACATGCTCTTAGAAAAATATAACACTCTAGAATGAATTGAAATACTAAACATTAGCAACTCAAACCAGAATGACAGCAGTGATTTAAAAACACTTGCGCACACACATGCACACCAACCCCTGCTCTTGAGAACCTTGTAAGAAAAGGATTTGTTGGCCCTGTAGACATTAACAAATAGTTGCTTTCTTTTGCTGTTGCTACTAAGGATGACCTGACCATTTTTGCCTGCTCTGGGAAATAGGAGAGTATATTTGTTTTTTTGTTTTATTTATTTATTTATTTATTTTTCAGTTTTATACCCTGCCCTCCCCGTGAATGGGCTCAGGGCGGCTCACAAGGGCACAATGTGCCATATCCGGTACAATAAACATTTAAAATTCAGTTTAAAATCCCATAATTTAAATACATTAACAATAAAAGTTACGGTAAAATGCTTCCAGTCATAATTATAAAATTCAGATGGCTTCAGGGTTGGAGTATGGCCTTCCATGGCCGTCAGGCCTGGGCTGCATCCTGGGTGGGCCCACATCGTCAGCTGTCAATCGCGATGTGGTACCAACGGTGGCAGCTCCTATTCGAAGGTCTGGTGGAAGAGCTCTGTCTTGCAGGCCCTGCGGAACTGCATAAGGTCCCGCAGGGCCCTGATCTCCTCCGGGAGCTCATTCCACCAGACAGGAGCCGCCACCGAAAAAGCCCTAGCTCTGGTTCCGGCAAGCCTGGCTTGCTTGGGGCCTGGAACACAGAGTAGATTTTGGGCCCCCGACCGGAGTGCCCGCTGGGGTACATATGGGGATAGGCGGTCCCTCAGGTATGTTGGACCCTGGCCATATAGGGCTTTGAAGGTAAGTACCATCACCTTGAAGCGAACCCGGTATGCTATGGGCAGCCAGTGCAGCGCCGCTAGCACAGGCTGAATATGGTCCCTCTTAGTGAGGCCCATCAACAGCCTGGCTGCGGCATTCTGCACCAGCTGCAGCTTCCAGATTTGCGCCAAGGGCAGCCCCATGTAGAGAGCATTACAGTGGTCCAACCTTGAGGTGACTGTCGCAAGGATCACTGGAGGGGGGGAGGGGGGGGAGGCAGTTGTCAGCCCTCAAGAGCCGTCGACGGCTCTCAGGAGCTACAGTCAGTGGAGCCGAGTCAAGCCGCCTTTCCTTCTCTCTCACACTCTCTCGCACTCTCGCACTCCTCCTCTCTCACACTCTCGCACTCTCGCACTCAGCCAGCACTGGGGAGCTGAGTCGTTGAGGCCGAGCTCCATCAGCGTCTCCTCCTGCAAGCTCCGGAGAGGTATACTTAGTTTTCACTAGGATCTGCCGAAAAGTATATGACAGGACTGAGGCAAGACGGTGAAAGTACAGGGCCAGAACTCCCAAGTGGAGAACCAGAGCTAGGTTGGGTGCTTACGAGACCATCCTGCTTTGCTGGCCCAGTAGAAGCATACAGGGACTCTCCTTTTATGCACAGTGCTTCTTATCTTGCTTTGGTGTATGTGTGCTTGGGGAGGGGGCTGTTGCTCAGTGATAGAACATGTGCTTGGCATGCAGAAGATCCCAGGTTCAGTCCCCAGCATCTCCAGCTAAAAGGATCAGGTGGCAGATGACGGGGTCAGGAAGCAATTTTTATCCAGGCCAGTTTGGCTGGGGACCCTGGAGGTTTTTTTGTCATCTTCTGGGCATGGAACAGAGGTCACTGGGGGTGTGGGAAGGAGGTATTTGTGAGTTTCCTACATTGTGCAAGGGGTTGGACTAGATGACCCTGGAAGTCCCTTCCAGCTCTATGATTCTATGATGTGAAAGACCTGAGATCCTGGAGAGCTGCTGCCAGTATGAGTAGACAATACTGACTTGATTGACCAAAGGTCTGATTCAGTATAAGGCAACTTCATGCTTGTCTATCTAGCGATTTCTAAGGCCCGCTTATGAATGCATATGAACAGAAATCATATGGTTCTGTGTATCTGTAAGGGCAAATGCCATGTGATGGCACCAGCTGTGTTTGATCATGGGTCCACCCTGTTCACATGTAACGCAGGATGTGAGTGTCTAATTTTAATAGGAGGTGCACTGGTGAGGGTAGCAAAACTTCCTCATGTCTTAGTCACTTCCTCAGGCATTTTTCTCCCAGCCCTGCTCATTTCCGATATCAGAGCTGGGCTGAGGATAAAAGGATTTTGGATAAACTGTGGGTAAGGCAGGGAGGCCCATAGGCTGGAGTCTGATAGAGCTGTTGTCAGGTGAATTCAAGGAGGTACAGTGTGATACCTGGCTCATTTCCCATGGTATGCGCAAACACATTATTTTTGTCCTGCTCAGGGGTATTTTGGGGCAGGAACACACAGGAACGGAGTTCTGGCTGGCTTCTGAGTTGGCCACACCTACAGCCTCCCCCCCCCCCTCAGGTTCCCCAGGCGCCTCACAAGCTGCAGGGCACCTGGGGAAGCCAAGCCGATTCAGGGAGGGAAGGCAGTTTAAACTGCCCACCCCCCCTCAGGTTCCCCAGGTGCCTTGCAGCTGCGGGGCACCTGGGGAAGCCAATCCTGGGAGGGAGCTATGCTGTCAGGGGTGTGGCCTTATGTGCTAATGAGTTTCTGCTGTTGGGTGTGGCCTATTATGCTAATGAGTTCCTGCTGGGCTTTTTCTACAAAAAATGCCCTGGTCCTGCTGTTGTCCCTTGTCAAAGAAGGTTTCTTTCCCCCTCCTGGTTTTGAAGCCCTAGAAAAGGCTGTGTCTGGTGATGATTGCAGAATGAGTGTACACACCACAGACAACCCTTTCTCTGCCATCCCACCTCTGAGGACATGATTGTCCATCTCCAACTTAAGATGGTTCTTATTCTCTGAGAGAAAGGGTGAGAGAGAGAGAGAGAGAGAGAGAGAGAGCATTAGTTTGCTCCCTATTAGACTTCTCTCTCTATCACCTGCCATTCTTGTCAGAGGAAGCAGTGGAGCTGCTGCAGCTCCTAGGATGAGGGCCTCTGCTTGAAAGGGGGAGGGGGAGCTCTTCAGTTCTATTCCCCAGTGTCAAATGTATGTAATGAGGTGTCTCTGTATGACAATATCCAAAGACATTCTGTCTGGTGCCTGGAGGTAATAGTTCCTCTCTATACTGCTCTGGTGAGAGTAGGTTTAGAAATTGCATTAGACTCTGGGCGCCCTGCTAGCAGAGAGATGCTGACAAATTGGAAGGAATTCAGAGAAGAGCAACAGAAATGATTAAGGGGCAGGAGAGATTGATTTATGAGGGAAGATTAAAAGAGCTAAATATGTATAGCTTGGCTAAACGATGACACGATAACGGCCTACAAGTATTTGAAAGGTGTAAACAGCAAGGAGGGAGAGGAGGAAGAATTATTTCAGGTGGTGCCCAACGGTAGGTATATAACTCAGAAGAACAACAAGATGAGAAAGAGCAACAGAAGGATTTTCAGCCAGAGCTCAGGGAATGCAGTCTCCAATTGCATAGGGCCCCTGAGGCTGTGGAACGATCTCCCTTGAGTTGGGCCAGGAAGTACGGTAAGTAGGGGACCATAAAGTAAGTGCTAGCCCCGTGTGAAAGGAGAACCAGGCAGGGCTTTGACCAAGGTTCAGTGCTGTGCATGAAAATTTTGTAGGGTTTCTCTGCACAACAGATTCTCCTGACCTTGTCTCTGCACTGTTTGTGCTGAACTGAAAGCACCGGAAGTGGTGTCTGGTGAAAGGAAACGTAAAAATCGTGGGATGTCTGCTTGACTATGAGGTGATAATCTGAGAAAAGCTTTTACATGGTAGCTGGCAATGCAAGTATTGCCAAGTGTCCGTATAAACTGCATGCTCACAATGTTTAGATGTCAGATTTTTAAGAGCTGTTTAACACATTTGATTTTTTTTTTGCCCACCCACAACCTAGTATTATTTTTCTCTTCCCCTATTCCCTTAGTGTCCTGGTGACAAGCAGGTACATTGTTTTCATAGGATGATAACTAGGAGCTGATCACAAGGACAGCACTACCTTCACTAATCCCAAAGTGACCCACATCTGATTGTTGACAGGGGTGGGTTGGCCTTGGCTGAATTCCCCATGTGACTGGGCTGCAGAGGTCCTGTAAATATTGGAGCTTCTCTTCCATATTCCTGAGGACTATTTTAGTTACGTTTGATGAAGAGCTATTATGAGCTACCTATAGAGATGAGCAAGCCTTAGTAGAATTTTGGGATACAGCTGCGTAACAAATTTAAACCAGTTTCAAATCTTTCATCTGTCAGGGCTTTGGAGTAGGTGAACACTGGGGATTATTATGTACTGAAAATGCTAAAAGTTCTTTTTCTTAGCTTATCCACAAGCCTATAGTTCCTAGGGTTCTATGAAGAAAACCATGACAGTTAAACCAGCTTGTGATTCATTAGGAATTGCTGTCAATTCATGGAAAGTTGTAGGGTAGGTGAGCACTTGAAATGGTGCAATTCTCTTAAGGTGCTTCTGTTCAGTGGCAGCCTTTTTAATTCAGTGCCAACACAGCATTGGAGGTAAAAGCAAACACTGAGCTTTTCAACAGCTTGTGCCTCCTAGTATATTCATGGAATATAAACTGGCCTGTCATGAAAAATTTGGCATTCTGGGAATTTGTTGTTTACCTTAAAAAATAAAAGATAAAACCTGCCAAATTCCTAGCCCTTATGATTTCAGAGAAAAATGTTTAAATGTGAAAAAAAGAAAAGGAAAACAGATGCCTTAGGATTGGAAATTGCAAAACACTGGGGATTGGTCCCCTCCGGTCCAGAAAGCCCAGTGAGTTCTGATGGTAAAAAGGGATTATATGGGAAAGGCTAATAGTCCTGCAATGGGATTGTAAATTCAGGGAGGCAAGGGAGATTTAGAGAAGGATTAGCCCAGCCACAGGCAATTTAGTTCTGGGGCAGCAGGTTCAGTGGTTAGGGGTGGACTGGGGTTTTCAGGGGGATTAGCTGTCAGCCAGTGACATACTGCTGCAATGTATCAGGAGAGCTGAAAGTAAGGTTTGGAGGAGAATTTACTCTATAGTGCGGTGACAAGAGATGCTTCTGGAACGTAGGAGCAAGGTCTGGATAGGATGCTTGAGAACATCTTAAATAGGGGCTGGTGGAGTTGGTGGGTATTTTCCCTTACGATGCTCCCATCCTTAGTGTCAAGTTGACTTCTTCACCACTGTAAAGCTGGCACCAAAGTGGCAGCTGGCTGTTTGTACACAACAGTGGTGGCCAGATCTTTTGGCAAGGGTGCCACAAGTCACAGCCCAGGGCAACAGTGCTGGAGGGGCAGACCATAGAGTTGGCCTGGCTCTACCCCACCTTCAAGCACCTCTTCAGAGAGGTCACAATCTCTTTCCCCTCTCTGGCTTGTGGAACCTTAGCTGCCCAGCTGTCAGGAAGTTAACTGTAGTCACTGTGAAATTTGGGCACACAGGGAATGATTTAGGGCAGTTCTTGCAGCTCAGCACTGGAGCAGGCCCACAGCTTAAATTCCCCAGCATCTCCCGTTAAACAGTCTTAGGTAACAGGTGTGGGGAAAGGTCCTATCTCTGTCTTACACCTGGAAAGCTGCTGCCAGTCAGAGGAGATAATACTGGACTAGATTGGGCAACTTCATCTGTTCCTATCATCACTGCCTGCTGCTGAAGTGCCTGGGGCCACTGCATAGGGGGTCAATCAGATATATGTTGACAGCTGTTATCAGGTTGTGGTCCAGTTCAGTTGGAACCTCAATGAACAAAGATAATGGCCCTGCACAAAAAGGTCCTGGGAAGAGCATAATCGTAGAATGGCATCCGCACACAGCCAGACGCAAGTAGATTGACAACCTTGCCAGCTCTTGCAGTTGCAGCTGGGTCTACCTATCTCAATTATCTTCCCTGGAAGCTACACAGTTGAACTTCTGATGTGATTTTGGTCCTTGGTTTCTCCGATTGTAACCCTGTGCCAGTGTGGCCTTAAAAGGAACAGTTTGTTTCTGCATTTCATCTTGGCCTTTTTAAATGTATACATACATAGTATTAGGTTAGATTAATAGAATTAAAGGTCAGAAGGCGCTGCTATGCTGATCTTGCTGACTTTCCAGCAAAACAGCTTGGAACTTTACCTGATTGTTTCTGCTCTCAAGCACAGGGTAGCTTTTAGTTGAGCTTGCCTGAAGAGCAGGTATAGCTTGTAAAGTATTGTCACTTTGCATGTTCTTCTGGGAATTCTGGTTTTTCTTTTTCTTACAAAGCAGGTTTCTAGGCCTCATGTTTGCAGAAAAGAATACATGCTATTATCTGATAAAAATTAGAAGGCCATTGGGGGGGGGATCTTAAATTGTTAAGACTTCTAAACCTAATAATGAGGGTGGGGAGAAAGAAGGACTTGGAATTTCTTATCATGCAGGTTAATATTTCCAGAGATTCTTGTATTACAGCACAATAGCAGCAGGACCACCAACTCTAATTTAGCAATCCGTCAGGTCTATGCAAATAGCATGCAAAATGACTTAAGTATATTCATTCTTCAAAGATGCAGCCTTGTTGGCATTATTTATTTATTTTGGTGGCACTGATTGGAGATGTAAAATGGAATTAGTAACAATGAATGGGTGCCATTGCTAATACAATATTAGGCAAGCCTGGCAGTCTCAAAGTTGTAATTAATGTTTTACAGGTGACTATCCCTAGAGACTGTTTATTTTATTGATTTGTGAATGGGGGAGAAATATAATCACAAATACATATAATCCAAATTATAAATTCATTTCATTGGCTGTGAAGGTCAAATTAAAGCCAAAGCTAAAAAGCGTATTGATATGTCTAGTCTGATGTGGTGGAAGGGGGTCACCAATTAGATATGGAATTAACAAGTAACGCAAATGATGAGGTGTCCCAGTGGGGTTAAATTCTGTTGAAACAGATGAGTGGACAGCCATATCCATGGCATATTCTGCACAGTGCACTAAAATTAGCATCTCAACAGTTTTCACAGCCCTTTCTCATTAAATTTAAACAACGTAAAGAAAGAACATGACATATTGTCCTTAAGTTTTTACAAATATTATTCCACATAAAACTCTGAATTTGCTTGAATAGAACATTTAAGCCACACTTGATTTATTTCTTATCCTAATCAAATATTTCAGTTGAAGTAATGTTGCTATTTGGTTATAAAATTATCCTGGGGTATGCTTTAAATTTTGTTTACAAAATATAAGTCAAAATAAATAGGCTAAATCAGATTACACTCTGTTTAGGGTATTGTAAAATTTTCCATTCCATATTTTACCAGAAAACTCACCTCACTGGTATTGGCTGTTACACAGATGTAAATTCAAAGCTACAGGACTTTATTCCAAGTAAGATTTCTGATGCAAGAATATTCAGCATGGAGAAGATCAAGTCCAAACAGTAGCAAAGAACAATATTGTGGAAATCTAAAGTCCTGAGGGTTATAGCAGATGGAACACTTGTGAATCAGGATGAAAAATAACATTCTTATTAGAACATAAGATGACTCCTACTGGGTTGGACCAGTGGTGCTTCTACTGTAGACGCCTCCAAAAGGCCAAGATCACCCATTAAGCTTCTTGGCATGGTTTGAAATCCAGGTCTCCCCAGTTCTAAGCCAACATGCTAGCCATTACACTGTGATAGTTTTGCTATTACTCTGTTGTATTGGAGCTCAGCCAAGATAAAGCAGCCATTGACGTAGAACAGTTTCTCTGTGTCCTAAAACCAGCATGATGGAACCTCCCCAAAGAATTCTTCTTGAGGGCAAAATGCTGTTTGGAGTATATGAGAGCGGCAAGCAGCTTAGTGGGCTCTGCCCAGCTCTGCTTTGGCTTTTCCAGGAGAAGCAGAGAGCATCCTCGAGCCATCATAGAAATACTTACGGTTCACTGCCTCTGTAAAATGATGTGCTAGATATTTGTGGAGACCCATGCCTTGGAACTGGGATCTGGATCAGACATCTTAAAAAGTGTTGGGGGGAGATGTGATTTGATTTGAAGGGAAGAAGTGGTTAGGGAGGGATGCTTAACTGTTCCCACACATGCCACTTCTCCCCATGGACTTTCCTCCCACTGCTGTCTTCCAGCAGCAAACATATATCTGGCCCCTTGGCTGGGGGAAGGGAATGTAGAAGGAAGGCTCATGAAATCCTTCAACAGAGGCTACTTCTCCCCACCAAATCACCCCATCCCTGCTTCCTCTAAGCTGCGCAGTCTTGTGAGCAAAAATTCTACTTTGTGAGCTACTGGCATTAAAGTTGTGACTGAGCGATTTGGCTACTGTATAAATTAGTTGGCTTTGGTGCCAGCCTTCTTGAGCTAAGGCAAAAATGTGTGAGCCAGAAGCTAAAAAACTGTGAGCTAGCTGACACCAACTCATCTTAGAGGGAACACTGCCCATCACCCTCTGCTTTTTTTTGTGATGTTCTGTGAATACTGAGGTTTGCAGACCTGGATCTGCCCGGTGTCTGGTTAGGTCTAAGTCTGGAGATGGATATTGGCTACTTTTATAAGATGGGACATAGTTCCCAATGTGTCAGAATCTGCTGATTCAGACAAAGTATTGCTATTGCTTGCTGCTATGATTTCTGTCTTGCTGCTATGATTCCTATTGCCATGTATGTTTCTATAACACCTGCCATGTGCCATGTAGTTGCCCCCTCCTCCCGGTAAACCCTCACTTTGGCAAGTATGTATGTAGTCTATGTGACCCCAGGTTTATGACCCTGACCAGACCTGGTTTGTGTAACTGTCAAGCCGGGAGGATGACAACTTCAAAGTATGGGAACAATGGGCCTCTCACACTCCTGCCTCCGCATTCCATTCATCCCGGCTGGGACTGCAAGGGAGGACAAGTCCCATCTCTTATCAACGTGCGAAAGCCTCGAGGCCAGCGGTTGTTATGTGAAATGGTAACATCTAAGGGGTCTGGTTTGGGAAGGGAAATTTACAACTTAACACCTCACTTTCTTTCCTGTGGGAAACAAACGGCCAGAGACCCTTTTTGCCCGCCGTTTTTCCCCTTTAGTGATTGGCTACCTATGGGTAATTCAAACTGTCTTGAAAGGTATAATAGACCTGCTTCTGTCATATGTGTTATCTCTGACAATAATCCGAGAAGCTGTACCAATGTAGAGATTGGAAATAAAGAACTGTGTTTCATCAACAAAGATCTGATCCTTGACTACTTTGAACAGAAGTCTCACACAATGGTATACACAGCAGTGTAGTGGTCAGTGTGATGTACAAGAGCTGAGAGACTCACGTTCAGATCCTTACCCTGCCCTGAAGCATGCTGGGTAACCTTGACCCAGTCATTCTCTTTCATCCTATCTTACCTCACAAGGTGGTTGTGGGAATAAAATGGAGGAGGAAAGAATGATTTACACTGCTGTGATCACCTTGGAGGAAGGTTAGGTTAAAAATGTACTACCCTCTCCCCCACATATTTCCTAGATGGATAATGAATTGTCCCACTGTCACCTCTGGGCAAACATGTTTATTGTTTTTGAAGCACTGCAAATACCTACATAATGCATGAAGAGCAACGATACTGGGATGATTGTGCATACCACACCAACAAGGCTACCATCACATTTATTGATTTATTTGAAGTATTTTTACCTCATTATTAATGTTCTCAAAGTCATTGGTTTCACCCCTTAGGTGGGTTGCAGACCCCAACCGGCTCAGCCACAAGCCCCTATTTTTGCTGCACATGCATATAGAGGGCAAGGGAGCCATGCCTCCTGCCTGTTCTTGCATGCACACTGAAAGGATGAACAGTATAATCATTCAGAGCTGGTAAAGTTTCTTCCATGGCTCTGAACCTTGGCTTATTATTTGCTGTGGTATACCTTCCTGTCCCCTGTTCCCCTAGCCTGCTGTCCCCAGTCCTAGCCTTGATTCCAGTGAAGCCACTATTCTGGCTCTTCCTCATCCTGACATGTGACTCTGATGTCATATGGCTTCCTATCAAAAAAACCCCCCCCCCTTTTCTGCACATTGGGATCCCTGGTCTGGAAAGCTTGAAGATCACTGATATTAGTGCTTACAAATGTAAGCAAATATTAAAGTAACCTCCAGACATTAATAAATTAATGGTAATGCCACTAAAACAGTTGCAGAGAAATAGCCAAACTTAAACAAGATTATGCTTTTAAGCAGAGTCCAAACAAGACCAGAGAGAGTAAAATTATATCACCTTAAAATCTCGGGGGAGGGGGGATAGTACCACCTGTCTCTAGCCTGAGGGACTTTTCTCTAATGTTTAACATGACTTTCCTATAACATGAGTTTGTGCCCAAAGTGTCCTCAGCAGATAGGGCAGAACACCTTGTTGCCATAGCCTGTAAAATATTTTTTAAAATGTCAGTAAACAAGATCTGACAACTACATACATTCACTTTTGTTCTTGTAAAACAAGGAAATAAAACAAGGTAGGGTGGGGTTAGAGAGAAGCATGTGTTACAAGGAAACAAAGCCCAATAGACAAGGTAGCATCCAACCACAGTTAGGTGCATTTAATTCTCACTGATTTCATTGGGAAGGTTTCAGCACATGTTTAAAATTTAACAGGACTTAGAGGGTTGCCAGGTCCAGGTTGGGAAATACTTGGAGATTTAGGAGGTGGAGCCTGAAGAGGGATATAATGCCATAGAGTTCACCTTCCAAAGCAGCCAATTTTTTCCCAGGTGAACAGATCTTTGGTGCCTGGAGATCACTTGTAAAGGTGGGAGATCTCCAGCCACCACGTGGAGGCTGGCAGCCCTAAGGACTTACTTGGGGCTGGATCCTCTCCATAGTTTCTAATTTGGACAGACTTCTTCATAGAATCTTATGGTAGTAAGTAAGTAAAGGAAGTAATGAAGTAAGTAAGTAGCAGTGCCATCCTAAGCAGAGTTACACCCTTTTAGGTCTACTGAAGTCACTGGGTTTAAAAAGGTGTGGCTCTTTTTAGGATGGCACAGTAAAAGAAGTAGGTCAGCAAGCGAGTAGGAGATCTGTTTTTAACAGCACGAGTTCCTGCTGAAGAATCATCATGATAAAGGGCCTGCTTATTATGAGTGATTTGTCCTGTGATTTCTTTGATTCATGCTGAAATCGATGGAATGTTCTTACATCTACTTCAACAACTTCACGGCTGTGATGGCCAGTCTCTCCCCTCCCCCGCAACACTTTTCCTTCACCTGCAGGAAGAGAGACATTTTCCTAGATGGATAATGAATGAGAGATTAAGGACTTAGACAAGGACATTTGGGCTTCAACCTGAAGTGTGCGACACTTTGATGAGGGAATGGAAGGGGGGGCGGGGGGGGGAGCCTACTTCACACACAATGCAGGCCTTTGCTCTGACTCACTGTGCCTCTTGAGCTCAGCAAAGCCATGTAAGGACCTCCAAAGATGATGTTGTTTGGCTTTCACAATGCTCCATAATTGCCAGTGCCCTTCTTTGTGTCAAAAAAATATTTGTGTCCCTTTAGTGGGAAGAGCAGGGTAGGCGAAATGTATCATTTAACATTGATATTAAAAGTACGGAACAAGGTTGTCTTCTCTCTTTTCTCTGTTGTTTGTATCTTGGAGGATGATCCTGTTGTCTCTCAAGTCCACACTAATTACATCCAACTGCTAGGTAATACTATCCAATTTGTCCTCTATTGACTTTTTTACCTAGTGCATTAATCTCCACTGGAGATTCTCCAGTTTTGTTACCACACTTTCTTTTACTCTCTGCCTTACAGGGGACATGTGAGTTCCAGTTAGTTTTGGGCAGACACTCATAAATTGTCTTGAAACATCTTTCTCCCCACCTTCCCTTTTTTCCTTTTTGTACTGAACATATAGCTTGATGAAGAGTTCTGGGAAACTCAAGAGGCTCTACTTTGTGATACTTTGGTTCTAGTCTAAATGAGATATCACATTACTGTTGGTTTCGGCTACTTATGTGTTCGAGAGCTGTAGTGGCTAGTGGTCAGACTAGAGAGACCTAGGTTCAAATCCCCTCTCAGCCATAGATTGCCCACCTGTCCAATGGCGGAGTGGCAAAAAAGGACCTTATCTGACTTGTGCAGGGAACTGGAAATACAGCTCCAGGTTACAGAGCTGAAGGAAGGGCCATAATAGCTGCCCTAGATTCTATAGCTTTCTCGGTGAAAGCTGAGTAACTGAAACTAGGCCTTTGTCTTTTTTTTTTGAATAATTTAATCAATATTAAAACAGCTATGAAACTTAGCGGGTCATCTGGGGCCAGTCTCTCTCTCTCTCTCTCTTTCTCTCTCTCTCGGGTCAGTTGCCTGCCTCTCAGGATTGTTGTGAGCATAAAATGGAGGAGTGAAGAATGGTGTACCTCACCCTGAATTCCTTGCAGCAAGGGTGGAATATAAATATAATAGATATGCCTTCAGATTTTTTTAAAATCACTGTGCCGAATAGCAAGGAGACATTCCAGTCTTCTAAGGGTGCGTTCAGACGGGCAGCTAATCCTGCCATTGGCCCGACTCTAATTTGATCTAGATCTTTTTTATCCAATGTTGCACGACCAGACAGCTCCCCTGTGAATTGCTTTACCGTGTGTGATTCGGTGGTGGATTGTCTAGACGGCATCCACCTTAAGGAGCTGTGTGGTTGGCTGTTTTTAAAAAAATCCTGTTTGCACATGAGCATATGTGCCTCACCGTGTACTTGTTTTTCCACGCATGCGCGGACTTAAATGGTAAAAGCACTGCCAGCAGTACCTTCCTCTAGGTACCATTTCAGTTAACAAAGTTCATAAATATCATGGGACCTTCAGAAACATTAAATTGTCCGGATCATTTGAGTGGAGCTCTGTGGACATCACATGTTTAAGCTATTATATGTGCATCACTTTTTTAAAATGGTGGCCGTTTGGGCTGACTGCATGCTGGTGGAATGACCAGATGGGGGAAACTATGCCATTGGCCCGTTGGCAAGCTTAGGACCGGACTTTCACCACTATCTTATAAGTACAGCTCCCCGATCATGGGCTGATCATGGAAGTGGCACGTTTCCCAGATGTTGCTGTCTGGATGTGCCCTTTAAATCCACCAGGAACTCGTGCCTGGCATGGCTCAAAAGAGCCATTTGAACACGACCTAAGTATGGTTTCCCCTAATCTGTTTCTTTGTTGAACTCCCCCATTTCCTTCATCTCTGCCCCCACCTCATCTTCTCCATTTTTCTGTCTTCATTTCTCCTTCTGACACCCTCCTGCATGCATACCCCAGACGCTCACCTCCATGACAGCTGGCCTTTGTGTCTGTTTGTTTTGCTTCATCCATATTATGGACTAATGACAGACTTCCTCTGTAATTTTTGAAATCAAAGCCTTTATCCAGAGCAAGACAAGGTCAAGAGAGAACTTGAAGGCACCAGCAGCTTTGCCTTCTCTGCTTCAAAGTGAGTTCAAAGTGGCTCAACAGGAGGGGGGATGGGAAGGCATATTTGAAAAATGGATTTGTCAAGCTCTGGAAGAGCCAAAATCTTCAGCAGATGGAGATGTTTTGGTGATCAGGGTAGAAGCTGAAAATGGTTGAATCTGGCAATAAACAAAAGAACTCTTGTTAAAATGGGGGGGGGTGTAATTTCCCCCCTAAAATATAAAATACATCCAGTTTTATAGGATTGCCAGCTCTGAGTTGGGAAATACCTGGACATTTGGGGTGGGGGTGGAGACAGAGGAGGGCAGGGTTTGGGAAGGGACTACATTGGGGTGTAATGCCATAGAGTCCACCCTAGGGCTGCCAAGTCAGCCCAGGGGGCGGGGGATCCCCCGCTATAAGGGTTCCCGATCCGCCGGCTGGCATTCGGCCGGCGGGGGGAACCCCGCCCCAGAAGTCGTCCGGTGAGGATGACTTCCCCCGTGTAATGATGTCACCCGGAGGTGACGTCATTACGTTGGGGGCATTGCCAGGGCGACGCTCTGGCAACGCCCCCAACGTAATGACGTCACCTCTGGGTGAAGTCATCACGTCGCCGTGGCGCGCACACAAAGTGCACGTGCCAGAAGAGCTCCCGGGGGGAGAACAACTCCCCCCCCACTCCGGTAAGTAGACCCTACTTGGCAACCCTAGTCCACCCTCCTAAGCAGCCATTTTCTTCAGGTAAATTGACCTCTGTCACCTGGACGTCAGTTGTAATCTCAGGAGATCTCCAGCCACCACCTGAAGGTTGGCAACCCCAAGCTTGTAAATGAGAAGAGGGATGTCATAATGTGATCACTAAAGGGTTAACTGAACAGTTTGTGTGCTATTCCAAAGGTGCTGGTTGTTACCCAGGAAGTGACTTTTGAACTCTGTTGGGCAGGAAGGTGTTGTCCACACCTTTGTCAGACAGGCTAAGAAGGAAATATTCTTAAATTGTGCCTAACTATATGTTATATTTTCCCTGGGTCTGTGTGATCAAACATGTGCCTGGATGCCGTTCTGGGCTGGGTACTCAGTTCCCAATGTGTGCAAGCCTGATTGGGATAAGAAAGTGGCTGCTGTTTTCCTCACTGAGGAATCCTTTGTGTACCCATTAATATATGAGGAGTCCCCAACAAGGTAAATAGTTAGGGTTTCCAACCTCCAGGTCTAGCCTGGAGACCTGACATTTCAACAGATCTCCAAGCTACAGAGATCAGTTTCTCTGGAGAAAATTGTAGCTTCCAAGGGTGAAGTCCATGGCATTGCATCCCTGCTGAACTCTTTCCCTGCCTTCTTCAGGCTTTCCCTCCAAATCGCCAGGAATTTCCCAAGCCAGGGTTGGTAACCATGCATATAGAACCCCTCAGGGCCATTTCAGGGAAGGGAAGGTATAAACCCCCTCTCTCTTTGTGCCATGGTCATGATTAGGGTTGCCAGCCTCCGGTTAGCGGCCGGGGATCTCCAGGCAACAGAGATTAGTTCACCTAGAGAAAATGGCTGCGTTGGAAGGTGGACTCTTGGGCATTATACCACACTGAAGTCCCTCCCCTCTCCAAATCGCGCTGCCCTCTGGCTCCACCCCCAAAATCTCCAGGGAACTGGCAACCCTGGTCCAGATCCAAACTGGGTCTGCATGCTTTTGGAAATTGAGCTGCTAGCACAAGCGCTCAACACTTGTCTAATCATGCACTGGAGAAGACTTGAAGACGTAGTGTGTGGAGAAGTAATGTGTAGTAGTCTCTTAGCAGCAATCCTCTGGCCCTTCCCTGCCCAGCCTGAGTTGGAAACTCTTGGAACAGTGATCCCTGTCATTGTGCCTGCTAATGTGTTTTCTGGCACCCGCTTGCTTCTTCACCAAAGCTAAGAGCCAGGCCGCCTAGTTATTTTCCACCATTGGATGAAGAAGTGCATCAGAAGATCCCCGGAAGGAAGCATCATCTTTGTATCTGCAGAGTGAGGAGAAAGCAATGACCAAGGGAAAGGAAGGTGAGGTTAAGCCACCTGCGAGCAGGGAAGACAGTGTTTAAAATTTGTGTTTATCTGTCTAGTCAGCTGTAGGCCATCTTTATGTATGTGTCTGGTTTCATGCACCCGTCCACCATTTTGTGGCTTTCTTGCTAGACTGGCCACATTTTGGAGGCATCATCATGAAGACTTTTAAAAATCTGGTTTGGTTACTACTGGTCAACGATAAGGGAAATGCTTCTTGCTGCTTCTATTTTTAAAGCAAGTTTTATGCTGGTTCTTTATTACAATCTTTTATGGATCTGTTTTATAACGCTTGAAACATGGTGGCTTGGCTTCTTCTTCTTCTTTTTCTTTTTTGCATATTGCCTTTAGCTGTTGAGGCTGGCAGTGCAAAACTCCCCAAAAGTGAAATGAAAATTATTGGGCTGGAATTCACCCTTGGATTCTGACTTTCAGTTCTGTGTTTCTTTCTTGGAAGGAAAGCAGCATGCTCCTTTGTCTGTACTCCCCAAGGGCTCTCGCTTTTCCAGCATAAGGAGGCAGAGAACGGCTTCTTTACGAAAAGAAATGAGGCTTGTGTGGGAAGCAGAGAGCAGCAGTGAGGTCACAGTGCAAGCAGTGGCTTCTTCACCCCACAAGTCAAGGACCTGGGAGATTTTTGGCGCAGGCTTCCAGGTCCCCTCTCATTAGCTCTTATCGCAGTGCACTTGGGGATGGGAGGAGAGCAGGACTGATGGTGCTGTGGACTTTGATCTAAGCTCCCTCAAGCTCTTTTCCTCCCCTTTTGCTTACATTAATGAGCGTTAGATGAAATTCATGATTCTCTTGCTGCTGTTTCAGCAGCCTTCGGCTTTCAGGGGCTAGGAGAAAAGGACGGGTGGAGAGGCAAGTGCTTTCCAGGGACAGAGTGGTAGTGATATCTGGTGTGGAATGATTTGGACCTGACATTTCCCTTCAGCTAGGCTCTGTCTCCCCCATCCCCGCCCTGGCCCTGTGTGCCTTGGCACCTCAAACAAGCTTCCTCGTGTGTTCCTGAGAGCATCAGGGCTCTGCCAGCGCTTGCTGAGGTGTGAGGCGACACTCCAGAGGTGCCAGAGACACACGTTTATTTCCATATGCTGTGCAAGATATTCCAGGGCTTGTCGGCAGTGAGGGTTTTTTTCCCTGTGGGTGCAGGGTGGCGTCGTCGTTGTTCTTTTCCTCTTATTAGACTCAGAGAAGTGATGCACATGAAAGCAAAACACTGAGATCATCCTTCTGCCGACAAGTACAGTGAAGGCAGGTGTTGCACATGCTTTTCATCTGATTTTCTGTCAAAGGGCTATTCTGCCCTGAGCCAGTTTGGTGTAGTGGTTAAGTGCGCGGACTCTAACCTGGGAGAACCGGGTTTGATTCCCCACTCCTCCACTTGCACCTGCTGGATGACCTTGGGCAAGCCATAGCTCTGTACCAGCTGTTCTCTCCAGGACAGTTGTCTCAGAGCTCTCTCAGCCCCACCTACCTCACAGGGTGTCTGTTGTGGGGAGGGGAAGGGAAAGGAGTTTGTAAGCCACTCTGAGACTCCAAGTGAGTGAAGGGCGGGATACAAATCCAATCTCTTCCTCTTCATCATCGTCATTTGCCCTGTGCCTCTGATCCAGAGGAGTTAGCCGTGTTAGTCTGTTGCTGCAAAATAGTAAAGAGCCCAGTAGCACCCTAAGAGTGTGTTCAGACAGGTAGCTAATCCTGCCATTGGCCCGGCTGTAATTTGAGCTAGATCTTTTTGATCCAGCGTTGCACAACCAGACAGCCCTCCTGTGAAGCACTGCACTGCGCGTGACTCCCTCGGTGGATTGTCTAGATGGCATCCACCGTGAGGAGCCATGCAGTCGGCTTTTTTTTTTTAAAAAAAAAAATCCTGTCTGCGCATGCTCATAGGTGCCTCACTATATACTTGTTTCTCCACGCATGTGCGTACTAAAAATGGTAAAAACGTGGCCAGTGGTACCTTCCTCTAAATACTGTTTCACTTAATAAAGTTGACAAAGTTCAGGGGACCGTCAGAAACATAACATTGTTTGGACTGCTTGAGCAGAGCTCTGGGGACATCGCTTCTTTAAGCGGTTATGTGCACATCGCTAAGAGTTTTTTAAAATGGCGGCCGTTTGGGATGGTCTGAAGACCATCCCTACGGGCTGATTGCGTGCTTGAGGTACGACCTGGCGGTGGAAAGTCTGGCATTGGCCCGTCAGCCAGCTTGAGACCAGACTTTAACTAGTATCTTTTAGGTACGGATCTCCGATGGGGATCGACGGGCTACTAACAAAAGTGGCACAATTCCCAGATGTTGAGGTCTGTACGTGCACTTTAAATCCACCAGGCACTCATGTCTGGCGCGGCTCTAAAGAGCTGTCTGAATGCACCCTAAGACTAACAAAGTTTATTGTAGCCGAAGCTTTCAAAAAACACAGCTCTCTTCATCAGATCACCCTCCATGCATCTGACAGAGAGAGCTGTGTTTTTCGAAAGCTTAGACTACAATAAAGTTTGTTAGTCTTAAAGGGGCGACTGGGGTTTTTACTAATGCCTCTGAATGACCGTGAATCCTGAGCTGAAAAGCACCTGACCCTGCACTGCTGTAAGCATTCCCCTCTTGTATCCATAGACGTTGAATGCCAAATCATTATGTTTTTGCCTCTTTTTTTTTTAGAACAAAACTTGGCCTTTCTTAGCCACTTATTCCTTGAGCACATCACATTTCTAAGTGCCTGTTCATTGAAGGCTCCCTTAACCGAACACAGAGAGAGACGGAGAGAGGAAACTTTTCCTAAGTTAGGATTTAGCCCTTTAGATTTGCATGTGCTTTTATGCTTCTGGGTTTTAAATGCTTGTTAATTTTCATGATTTTATGTTTTATAATTTTATCTTTGATGTCATGAATGGCCTCAGGCAGGTCTCTGAAGAGGCAGCATATAAATGTTTTAAATTAAAAAAAATAAACAGTTTGTAGCTCCACACATTCCATCAGTGATCCTGATGTCACCTTTCTCATCTGTAGTGTGGTGTATCTGGACACTTTCTTGCCACAACGGGGGTATGTGTATGACGGGGCCACAGAGGCAAATGGATAGAAAGAATATGTACAAGTTGAAAGGTGGCAATCTTTGTCAGGAAGCAGGCATTATGTTGGAGGTACAATAACATTAAGCGCTTTAAACTCTGAACTAATACAGTGTGATCCAGTTAACAGTGAGCATGTCTGAAAAAAAAACCTGGGCAGAAATTACTGTCTTTGCTGTGATATTAAGCAAGCCATTACCTCAACCTCAGTTTCCTGTCCATAAAACAGGCATAACAGCTGTCCATCTAATACGGATGTTGTGGGAATGAACACAGTAAAAAATGTAAAATTAAAAGCGGTGTATGAATAATGCTAAAATGCAAAGAAGAGAAGTCTTGATCCCCTTATCCCATTTTATACATATTGCCTCCCAAGGCAAGGCATCATATTAATGAGAAAGGAAACTTGGTGAGGGGTAATTACATACAATTCCCCAAGTTGCTAGAGATAATGCTAAAGATGTTTAAGAAGTAACTGTATGTAAGGAAAGAGGGTGGGGAAATAGAACATCACACAGAAAATATCCTTGAATGTTTGTTCCAGATTTCAGATCTCTATGGGAATTGCCCTTGATTATTAGTTGTGGGTTTGAAATATCCTGTATTAGCTATTCTCAGATGTTTTAAGAATGTAAGAACAGCCCTGCTGTATTAGACCAGCGGTCCATCTAGTCCAGCATCCTGTTTCACACTGTGGCCAGCCACTGTGTTTTACAATTCTGTTTCAAGGAGGTAGAGTCAACATATGTGTGTGGAGAAAAGTTGTATTGCAGCAGCGTATTCCACCCCCAACCTGTTGCGAACATATGGAAATATATGTATAGATCCTCTGCACATACAAATTGTGCAGTGTTCACTCTAAAAAATTTTCCCCCTACTGAACAGAGTTGTTCACATTCTGAGCAGAATATAACTCTTGTAATCTTAAAATGGGCAATGGGCAGCGCAAGCCCCTGTGCAGCTCCAGATTGCTTCTGAGCGGGGCTTCCAGTTTGGTGTAGTGGTTAAGTGCGCGGACTCTAATCTGGGAGAACCGGATTTGATTCCCCACTCCTCCACTTGCACCTGGCTGGATGACCTTGGGCAAGCCATAGCTCTGTACCAGCTGTTCTCTCAAGGACAGCTTGGGAAAGAGCTCTCTCAGCCCCACCCACCTTACAGGGTGTCTGTTGTGGGGAGGGAAAGGGAAAGGAGTTTGTAAGCCGCTCTGAGACCACAAGTGAAGGGTGGGATATAAATCCAATCTCTTCTTCTCTTCTTCTTCTCTTCCTGTGTTAATCAGCAGCCGCTCACACACAGAGCTTAGAGGGAACACTGCATATAAGCATATGTATGTAGGGTTTTCTCTGTGTGGTTGGCAGAAAGCGGAGCTCACAGCTGCACAGAGAGAGTTAAACATGTTTCAGCTCATCATTTGGGGCCAGAACCTGCTGCCATGATGCTGCTTCCTTCTGTCCCAAGGTTCATTTTACCCTCCCCCCAATAACACTGGAAGACTGCTGTTGCCTGTGTTGTATTGCATTTAATGTGGTGAAGAGCCTGATGAGCTGCTGTGGTATGATGGTTTGGAGAGGGTGGCTGGTGCTGAAACTCCAGAATTTAGAACAGGCTCTGCAGAATCCATAACCTGAAGTGGAGCAAGATGGAGAAGTGCTTTATTAGAGAGTTCAGTCACGGGGCTACTGGATGGGCCAGGCAGGATGTTAAAGAGGCCGTTGTCATAGATTGTGGGGAGCGGTTCAGATGCTGGGGGGAGAAAAAAGGGAGGAAAGAGATGCATTATAGAGGCTATAAGGAAAGCACTGGGGGGGGCAGGGTTAGATAGTATGGGAATGTTAAATAAGGAAGAACTACAGGGTCAGGTGGGGCAGGGAGTAATAAATTAACTGAGAAGGGGGAAGCCATTGTCACAACCACATCTAAAATATTTTTAAATTGCTTTGAATTGTAGAAAGAATTGGTGAGATTACTAGAAAAGAGGAAGGCGTTCTCCGTCAGACTACAACATAGATTATGCTTCCTCTTGACCTTATGGGGCTTAGGAGCTGAGCAAAGTACAGGAGCAGGTTCATGGGGAGTGAGTGGCAAACGTGGACCCAAAGCATTCTAAGATGAAGACGCTGCTTCAGTGACTGGCAAACCATGACAATGGGGTTTCAAGGCCAAGTTCAGTGTTATACAATGCACGTCTACTTTGAAGTAAGTCCCATTACGTTCAGTGGAGCTCACTTTCGTGCATGGACAGAATTGCAGCCATTATCTGTTGGACAGCTTTGTGTTGGTGTTTGCCATCTCTCAAGGTAGCTGGATTCTTGGTTTCCATTGATATACTGATGCCTGATGGGGAACAGGTCAACGTAGAATAAGGTTGTCTTATATAAAGCAGGATAAGTCATCTTGCCCACCTGTTAACTGTTCAGGGCCAAAACATGTGAAGAAGATCACCATGTGTGAAATTTAATTGCCAAAAACTGCTGTGTGTGGAGGGGTGGTGGTAGGGTAATCTGAATAGGGCCACAATGCAGGGGAAGCAGTGGCTGAGATCCAGGAGGGGGGGAAAAGCTCACACTAACTCAGCTTAGAGGGAACATTGCTCAGGACATAGGGAGGCTGAGGGACAGTGATTCCAGAGACAAGGAGGCTGAAGGAAGGGTGCAGCTATCCTGAGAGAGCAACTGAGAGGAAGGATAGGCAGAAAACAGAACAAACTGAGAGAAGCTGAAGGGTCTCAGCTTTACAGCACTGGAAAACAGAACCTAATAGTTGGATAGAAATATGATGATAAGAAAAAGTGGAGTGAGAAAGAGAATGGCACTGGAGTAAAACTACATATAAGGTTCAGGGACAGCAGGGGCTGTGTGTTATTGGACAGCAGGAAGATGCCAGTAAGTGAGGGGACCATGAGAGCCAGTGGACTTGGTGGGATAACTGTTGTGAAACAAAGAAATATAAACAGGGTTGTTACGTGTGGAGTCTAGATCCTGATAGGCGAATTCTGTGAATTATACCTTCTACTGTCACTGCAGCATTGGGAGATGGCTTCCCTAAGGGAACAAAGAGTGGTAAGCAGCAGTGGTGCTGTGTGTTTTGGATGGAGGGCTGAATTCCCTCTATTGATTTGAACTAACCAGCCGATTCTTTGACTTCAGGCTTCTAACAGATGTCTAAAACATACATTCTCAAAGTTTGTGAGCCTCTGCAAGTTAGGGGAGGATTGGGAAACTGCTGAGATTTCCTGTGGTCAATTCAGTCAAAGTAAATACTGACAGCTCAACTTGTCAAATTCAGTTTTATTCCTCCAGAGGCCTGCAAGCTGTAAGAAAGGAGTGGAAGAAAGGTAGAAGAAATCTTCACATTGTGGCAGGTAGAATAACTGGGTTGTAGAAGGGGAGTCATGGAACTGTTTGCAGCTCCCCTGGAAACTTCTCTGTAATTCCTGACGGAGGATGACCCTACAGGTTGAGAAACTGGGCCTCAAATGTGAAGCTGGAATAGAAACTGTGAGAGAAGGGATGGGTGTGGCAGTGATTTATTACTTTCTAGTTTTCCTTCAAGGCTGTACAGCCACAGAGACAGCAGACTAAAAGGCCCAGCTGCCTTTCTGCTCATGAGGCAGAAGCTGGGGTCTGTGGGGTACAGGTCAGCACTGAGACAGTGAAGCTTCTCCATGCAGTTTACTAATTTAGCCACATTGCCATTTGCGCTTCCTTAACCCAAAGCGCCCGTTTCTCTCAGTCGGTTTTGCCCTTTGCCGTGTCTCTCTCCCTGAAGGGGGTTTGCATGTGTGACAGGGGAAGGGCAGCTTGTTTATTTTTAACATTGTGCGTTATTATCTCTCTTATTAAGGCAACCTCTGCTTCACATGCTAATTAAGATTCAAGGATGTTAATTTAATCGGGAATTTGGGCAGAGACCACACAGAATCAGCTGGATTAAGTTAACCTTGTGGACTATTTAATGTGTCTCCTAGAGGGACACTTTGGAGTAATGAGAATCCATCTTGAATGGCAATCAGGGACTTACTCCTGTGAAGAGGAGGCCCGAAAATAGCAGGGCAGGCAGTTTTGAATACATGGGCAGAACTGTGGTTAGAAACTCTGGCTAGGAATAGTTGGGTGGGTGAAAAGAGGGCCCAAGTGTGAACGGCAGAGCTGGGAGGGCTTGAGGCGTGCCAACTGGAAGGAATTAACGAAGTGAAGGCTTCTGGTAGGAAGCAAAATGCGTGGGATGTAGCAGTACATTGAGAAGCAGGTTGCCAGGCTGCTGAGTGTAACAAGCTGTGGTTCTGATCTTTGAGGCTCAGATGAAACGAATGGCAGTGTTTCTGAATGATTGCGGATGCACCTTCAGTGTGACTTAAACTCCCTGGTCAGGCAGCCACCGGCAATTGGAAGAGGGGATTCCTCTCCATCTAGGCTGAAGGGAGTAGATGGTTATATTTGTGAAAAGAGACTAACAGGGGAAAGCAGACTGTACTTGGACTTGGCTGAAGTATCTTTGGGGGTTCAGGATCTCAATCTCTCTCTGTGGTGATCAGATGTGGAGTAACAGATCTGCTGCTCTGTAGGAGTGCCTCTCTTCCTCTCTCTCTGCTCTACTTGCATATTTGTAAATAAAGCAAATATTGCAGAAATGCCATTGGCCTCCAGTGCTGTCTCCTCTAAAGTTACCTGACTTGGTAACTTCTCACTGATTGAAGAGGCGTGATATGCATAACACCAAGGCTTTGCCTTCGAGCTGCTACCTCTTTTAGTTTTGTCAGATATCCTGTCTCACTCATCAGCATGGTGTAGTGGTTAAGCGCGTCGGATTCTAATCTGGAGAACCAGGTTTGATTCCCCACTCCTCCACATGAAGACTGCTGAGTGACCTTGGGCCAGCCCCGGTTCTCTCAGAACTCTCTCAGCCCCACCTACCTCATAAGGTGTTGTGGGGAGCGGAAAGGAAGGTGATTGTAAGCCGCTTCAAGACTCCTTAGGGAAGAGAAAAGCAGGGTTTAAAAACCTACTCTTCTTCTAATCATGGGTGCATTTTTCAGAATTTGTCCAAAAATTTCATCTTGCCCAGGAAGGTGGTTTTTCTCTGGACTTAGGTTCAAAACTTTAAAAACCAATTGTATTTTCTGTGTTTGTACCTGGTACTGTTTATAGCTTGCTGATGACAGCCCTTTGAAGCGCACCATGCTCAGACAAAGAGATTTGCCGAAGGCCACTGAAGGGAGCTTTCAGTTTGATTCAAATACACATCTAAACCCAGCATTCTCAGTAATGCATGACAACTGTTCTTTTGCTGCTAAAGAATAATTTTAAAATGAGACAAATGTACATGTTTTGTGTACATGGGGTTCAGGTTTTGTTTGCCAGCATTTTCTGTGAAAGAGCCGCAGGTAGTAAGAATGCGGAAGACCATTGTCTGACCTTACATTGCCACTGTCAGTCAGAGTAGACAATACCAGGATTAGATTCAGGTGGGTAGCCGTGTTGGTCTGAAGCAATAGAACAAAGTTTGTGTCCAGTGGCACCTTTAAGAACAACAAAATTTAATTTTGGGTATAAGCTTTTGTGTGCATGCCCACTTCTTCAGATCTGATAAAGTGTGCCTGCACATGTAGGCTTATACCCAGAATTAAACTTTGTTGTTCTTAAAGATCCCACTGGACTCAAACTTTGTTCTAATACCAGGATTAGGTAGACAGAGGCCTGACTGAAAATCAAGGAGTTTCGCATATTCAAATACAAGGTGTGAAGAAATGCATTTTTTCTTTGCAAGTTTGAAATTAGCAAAACTTTTTCTCTGAGTTTTCAACGTTTTTTCTCTCTCTGGGCAGAGAACAGGCAGGAAGGGGAGAAGTCACTTCAATTGCTTTTCAGCCTTATCTCAGTCCACCTTCATACAAATGCTAATAGGTCTAGACAATGGGCTGGTCAAGCTCTCCCCCCTTCAAGCAGGAAACAGAGACTTGGAGGTATTAAATACTAGAGAGACTTCAGAGAGGAATTGCTGAAGAATCTCTAGGAAAAGCTTCACCGACCCAGCCTGATTGGGTCAGTGGGTGGGGAAAAGAGGTGATAAAACTCCTGGAAGCCAGGAGGAAGGGCTTTTTGGTGCTGAGTCCATCAGAGCAGACAGAACTCTTAACTGAGGTCTGGAGGAGGCAGCCATTAACTATATGCTGGCCTGAAGAGTTGAAGAAAGTGGCAAGGTATTGGAATCTCTGTATAGATCTATGACATCCTAAGCTAAGGCCTATATTTTAATATCTGATAGGGCATGTATGGAGAGAGGGACCAAGGAATTGCATTTTACCAGTTTCTTTTGAATCCCTTGCATAATCTGGAGCTGTACTAAAAGTATGATTAGGGCTGCCAAGTCCCCCGGTAGGGCGGGGGAAACACCAATTTTTCATGCTTCCCCCCGCTTTTTCAAAACTGGCCACCAGGGGGAGGCAATGGCTGCCAACAGGAGGGGAACGTAGGAGCCTGCCGGGCCCTCTCCCTTCCAGGCCTCTTAAACGGAAATGTCTGAAGAGCCTGCAGTGAAAAGCCTCACCAGACATTTCCCCTTTAAGAGTTAGCAAGAGAGCCCCGCCCAGAGATTAACGAGGGACTAGGCTCTTACTGAAGGGCCTGCTTTTGCATGTGGCTGGTGTAAGATTGAAAGGTTGCTGCTGCTGGGCCTGGGGTAAGTCCATCTGCCAGCTCTTTTCCTTCTCTCTCTCTCCCCCTCCCCCTTTCTTTCTTTTCTCTCTCTCTGTCCCCATCCAGCAGAGGTCTATCAGTGGCTATTATTAGCCACAAGGTCTAAATGGAAGTAAGTGCCTGTGCCAGCTCTTTTCCTTCTCTCTCTCTCCTTCTTTCTTTTTTCTGTCTGTCTGTCTGTCTCTCTCTCTCTGTCCCCATCCAGCAGAGGTCTGTCAGTGGCTATTATTAGCCACAAGGTCTAAATGGAACACTTTGTCTGGGGCAGTGATGCTCTGCATTCTTGGTGCTTGGGGGGCAACAGTGGGAGGGCTTCTGGAGTTCTGGCCCCGCTGCTGGACCTCCTGAGGGCACCTGGTATTTTTGGCCACTGTTGTGACACAGAGTGTTGTACTGGATGGGCTGTACTGGATGGGCCGATCCACTGTGGCTTCTCTCCTGTTCTTATGATATGAAAATCATATTCTGCCGAGATGAGGAAGGATTCAGTAGGGCCGTTGCTCAGTGATAAGAGCATCTGCTTGACATGCAGGAGGTATCAGCCTCTTCAGCTAAAAAAGGATCAGGTAATAGGTGATATTAAAGATCTCAGCCTGAGACCCTGGAGAGCCACTACCAGTCTGAGTAGTCAGTACTGACCTTGATGGACCAATGGCCTGATTCAGTATTAGGAAACTTCATGAGTTCATGTGGAAGCATGTGGAAGCAACATCACAGGATGTGACTTCACAAAATGATGTCACTTCCTTTCTCCTGGCTCCACCCCCAAAGTCTCCTGGCTCCACCCCCAAAGTCCCCAGATATTTCCCAAGTTGGACTTGGCAGCCCTAAGTATGATTGTGAACATTTTCTTTTTAAGAAATTCTTTATAACTTCTGATGCTGGTAGTGGTTGTCTGTACCACATAGACCTCTTTTGGCAGAGTTTAAACATGCAGAGGAACGGAGCACCAACTGTTTAAAGAAAATAACTCATTTATTAAAGAAGAAATAAACTCTGATAGAACAGAGGAGAGGGAGAGAGGCTTAACTGACTAACTGCTGTGAGAGACAGGAACAAAGGGGGAGCAGAAAGTCTTCAAAGATCCAGTCAGGAGACAGGAAGGACATAATTTGAAACTGTGGAAGTCTGTAATCTAGCTTTGCTAACTAGCAGTCCTTCAGCTG
This sequence comes from Lepidodactylus listeri, assembly GCA_029233225.1. Taxonomy (NCBI): domain Eukaryota; kingdom Metazoa; phylum Chordata; class Lepidosauria; order Squamata; family Gekkonidae; genus Lepidodactylus; species Lepidodactylus listeri. The sequence continues at coordinate 38,935,560 of JARCFY010000008.1, read as the reverse complement.
ACCCTTATAGGCTGTTGTTCTGATCTTCTTCAAGTAGGTGCACTATAGACCTTGTATATTCCAACAACTTCCACCGTCTTGGACATGCTATTTTAAAAGGAGAGCCAGGGGGAAGGCATTCAGTTGGCAAGTAGCTATTTCTCCAGGGGTGCACAGAACAGTAAACGGTTTCTGTGGTAAACCAGGCACTGGGCAACGGGAGACACAGAGGCAAGGCTTCAGAACTTGGAAGGGAATCTAGGAGTCCTGACCCTCCCAGCAGGCAATTCCTTACGAAGGTCAGGTGTGGCAGCGTGTTATTGGAGAGAGAAAGAAAAGCCTCTCCAGGTGTTGAGAAAACTTTGGAGGGCAGGGTGGAATAGGGCCTGCAGGCCAGAGTGAGCCCATTTCACCATATGGGGTTAATGAGGTGCAGGAGTCAAGCAAGTGAAACTTCCCTTGGTCAGATCCCCTGATATCAAGTTTTGCCTTAAAAACCAGCCAGCGGAGAATCATAACTGGTGCTCTGGTCATCTTTTTTTGTCATCTTCTGGGCATGGAACAGTGGTCACTGCGGATGTGGAGGGGGAGGTATTTGTGAATTGCCTGCATCGTGCAGGGGGTTGGACTAGATGACCCTGGAGACCCCTTCCAACTCTATGATTCTATGGTGCTGATAAAAGCCTTTTGTTTAAAATCTTTCTTTCCATGTTTTGTTCCCAATTGATGCCATCCCACCACCTTGACTTCTAATAGCACTGATTGGGGGAGGGGGGAGACAGGTGCCTTCTCTATGCCTGTTTTCTCTCCTTACCTGGCTAATGGCAGCCAGTTTTGAATGTGAAAGAATTAAACTTTTGTCCTCAGTGCCCCAGGCCTGATCTACCTCCCCTTCCCACTGCTGTTTTTAAGACTACATTCCACAAGGGGGGGGGGGGATCTGATCACAGATCTTCCTCATACCATGGAGTCTGGACTTCAGTTGAAAGGGCTGCAGCACTGAATAGCCCTAAAGCAAAACAGCTGGTAGTGTTAGAGGTCAGCCTTGGAAAAACAATCAATTGAGCCACATGTATGAATATTAACTTAAAAGGAGTTGCAGTTTTCCTGGCCAGCCTGTCAAATAGATAAAATGTTTGTAGAGTTTATATGTCAACCTTGATGGAGACATCTAGAAAGAATTTAAAGAAGCAGGACTCTTGCAGTGGATTCTGGGGTCATTCCCTCTGACCTCTTTTAAAAGGCCTCTTATTTTAAAAGATTAGACCTCATTCCAGAATATTATAACCTCATAGAACACAATGAGTATATGTGATTTTAGGTATCATACTTTAAAAAGACCTGCTGCATGTGTGGGTTTTTTGTTTTTTAAAAAATCAATATTAGAAGGAGAGATTTCTAGGAACCTTGAAATGGAGTCTGGCTCCTGATTGTGGAAGGAGGGCAAGAACCGGGATTACATTCTTGTATGCCTTGTAATGTACTAAGCAAAGAAAATTTCCCCAAATAACTGAATAAATCATTGTTAAAGGAAGCCCGTAGAATCCCATTAAGAGTCTGAGGTCAGAGGATGAATCCTAACCCTGCTGGCATCTGGCTGCAGAAGAATCCTTATTTGAGCTCCTTTTGCAATCTGTTCTGCTACTTTAAGCAGTAATTTTAAACTTGGAGGACACCCCCCATCCCCAGAATTGCATCAGTGCTGGAACTGGTGAAGTTCTTGGCTGGACATACTTCCAGATTCACTCCTTCATTTCAAGTGGGAAGGGAAGCAACGATATGTCCAGAGGACTTGTCCTTTTGCTTTCCTACAGCTACAGTTATCTCCAAGGCTGTTTCTGGTTATGGCCACTGTCCATTTGTAAAGGTTAATTACATGTATCCAGATTTAACACTGGCCATTGAGTAGTGCTGTGGCTGAGCTAAAAATAATACTATTCTTTCTTTGAAAAAACAAAGAAATCTCCCCCATGAACCAGTTTCCTATTGACTCCCCCCCCCATAGGGAACATACATTTGTGTGAAGTACGATCAAGTGGTCTGATTATAACTCCCTTGGGAAAACTTAAGAAAAATAATATGGTTAATTGGCCTGAATCATGTGAAAAGTCTTTGAGAAAAGTGGCTAACCATACAGAGAGGTCCACACACAATTCACATGGCTGGCGGCAACCGCATGTCAAGGTAACATGTGTGACATGAGCAGTAGTTACATCAGGGATCCCAACCTTGTTCAGCCTGTGGGCACTGTTTCAGTTTTGTGAAACGGTCATGGTTGCAACCACAAAATGGCTGCCATCAGAGCACAGCCGATGACAAAATGACTGCCCTTACAAAATCAATACCCACTGCAGCAAGCAAGCGACATTGCTTCCTTCTACTCCCCCTGCTTCCTTCTCCTTCATTGGAGCCTAACATGCTATGTAGCAGAGAACAAGTCTCATTACAGTTGTTTATGTTTCACGAAACTGTGGCTATCAGGTAGTTTACATGCAGTTGTCTCGAACTCTCTCACCCCAGATGAAAACCCCCAGTTAAACAAGCAAACAAAAATGGAGCAGAAAAGAACGATATGCATGACTAGATGACCCTGCCGTGGCTCAGTGGTAGAGCATCTGCTTGGCATGCAGAAAGTCCCAGGTTCAATCCCCGGCATCTCCAGTGAAAAGATCTGGCAGTAAGTGATGTGAAAGACCTCTGTCTGAGACCTTGGAGAGCCACTGCCAGTCTTAGACAATACTGACCTTGATGAACTGATGGTCTGATTCAGTATAAGGCAGCTTCATGTGTCATGTGTTCATATAACTAGCACCACTCTCTTGGATCTTTCTTCTGTCTCTGTGTATGTCCAGTTCCCTTCCCAGAAAGTGTGAGGGTTGCCAGGTTCCTCCTGGCCACCAGTGAGGGATGGGGGGTAGAGTTGCCAGATTCAAGTTTGGAAACTCTTGGAGATTTGGGGATGGAGCCTGGGGAGGACAGGGATCACTGTGGGGTACAATGCCACAGAGTCCCCCCTCCAATGCAGCCATTTTCCCCAGGGAAACTGATTCTGTAGTCTCCAGGTAAGCTGGAATTCCAGGGGATCCCCAGATCCCACCTGGAGGCTGAGAGAGACCCACCTTAGCACAGGTAATGAGTTTACAGTTTGGGATACTGAAGTTGTGGAAAGACAAAGGTTCAGCCTCTTGGTTGCCTCTTCCTTTCCTCAGAAGGACAGAGTCTAGAAGCCCCTTCTTTCCATGAGGCATGGAGGGCACAACAGTGGTGCGGGTTGTGAACTCATACCACCCTGAAGAGGCAGTGGGCCAAAGTGAGAGGAAAGAAAGAAGCTGCAGGCAACATGCAATAGTTGCCAGACATGTCTTCTAGAGGTCAATTGAAGGCTGAGTGAGGATGCACTATTTTGGAGAAGAAGGCAGCTGGGTAGGGAGGAAGACAGACAGTGAGGAGACCTAAGGTACCAGAGCTAATGGGGCAACTGGAACTGGGATCTGTGTGAGGAACTCCAAGAAATTGTGGTGGTTTCCTTCTTTTCCATTTCTTCTCCTCTCAAGACTCTACCTGACCCTTCAGCCCAGCCCCTTAAATAGTCCTGAATCCTGATGTAGCTCAGCAGAGTTGCCTGATAGTTATTGTGCCACGCTTCATACCTGTCATGGCTGATGGTGGAGAGGCAGGAAGACATTGGCAGTCACCATGGAGATTGCTGGACCACATACCAGAAGAGAGGTTCTCTTGAGGACAATGCATCTTTTCCTGTTTAGCATTGCCCCTGATGTGCTGACATCACTGGAAGTGATGTCGCGCTATGAGTCTGCATCACCTGGAAGTGATATGGGCATGAAGGCCTAAACTATATGTTATGTTATTGTTGCATCATCCTCAGCTCCTGGTAATCAGACACACATTTCAAGTTTCAGGTTTGGAAATAAACTTCTAGGTGTGGTGCCCCCAATTTGGATTGGGATTACAGTGTAGAGAGTAGGTTTAACCGCCCCCCCCCCCAACTTTCCTGATCTGGAACAGTTTTGGGTGGGGCTATTAGTTCCATTGGGGAAACCACAGGCTGTGTGCAAGTTACCTCAGTTGGGCAATTAGAGCCTCCTCAAGGCCATTTTATGTCAGAAAAAGGAACTGTGAGGGAGTGTGCATTGTCGTCCCAAATCCATCCAAGGAATTTGCAGGACATGTTCGATTGCCAGGAACCAGGGCACGAGTTAAGAAAAATGTAGACTTGATTCCATCAATGCACAAATAGAAACATAAATGGACTTAAGACACTTCCTCATGCACATGATCTTGTGGAACACCTAGCCTTTCCCATATATTGTAGTGCCTAGAAATTGGATCCACAAGATCTTGTAAAAGCAGAAACATGAGTGGGGGTACAATAAGTCTGATTTGGTGCAAGTGGCTACCATAGTCCTTTTCTTGCATTCATGCTTGTGCAAGAGATCTAGCACAAGTGGAAATTTTGTGCTGGATCCAAAGTGTAATGTGTAGGCCTCAGCCTGGCCTACTTCATATGGCTGTCATGTGGATTCATTGGGGGCAGAGAACCTGATGTGTGCCACACTTAAATGCCTTGGAGAAAGGGTGGGATAAATACGTTACCTAGTGGCCATTGGTTCATAGTGAGCTAGCAGAAAGCATAAATGCATGTGCCATCTAACCAGCTGATTTGTCTACCAACATGTGGGATGAAGATAGGTCAAAACTTGTTTGGCTCTTTTTTCAAGGTGAACAATGTGGCCAACTAGCTAAAAATTTGTCATCCTCTTGGCTTGCTGCAGAACTGCAGGATGCAAATCTGGAAAAGAGGTATGTGTTTGGCTGGTGTTTTTGTTGTTAGCATATGTGCATGCATGCATTGTCCTAGTAGACTCACGTGCAGTAAAGTGCTGCAAGACAGGTGTGTTCAACAGTGTCTGCTCTGGAGTAGGATGGATGCATGCACATTACATGCATTGTACTGTCATGTCGTGATCACTTCTGATAAGTGGTCTTCTGTTTCCCTGAGTGGGCAAAAAAAGGCATTTTGGGGGAAGCCAGAGCCTCAAGCCATTACCCTTAGCTAGCTCCCAGCTGACCCAATGCAGAGGTTATTCAAGGAAGCAAACCCTGCTGTGTTTCCTAACCGGACAGTTCTGGAGGTGTGTGTTAAGTGGTTAAGGAAGGGGCTTATAAGAGTGGGGAGGTGTGTGTATATGAGTGAGTGATACGAGGCCTAAGCTGTGCTCAGTCTTCTCTCCCCGTCTGTAAATGGTGTTCATCCCCCAAAAGAAGTTTCTTCCAAATATGTTCTCCCTTCCCTGAATCCATCTTGTCCAAAGGGCTACTGGCCTCTTATTCCTCTTACTCTCCCCCATTTCTGAATTCCTGTTCAGTTTTATGCTTCTTAATTAGCACTTGTACTGTTGATAAAGAAGAAGAAAAGCATCAGTCCCTCGCCCCCCGAAAAACAGGGACAAAAGTCCCGTTAGAATTTGTAAAGGTTCAAGAGGTGTTGTTTTTTTACCACATGATGGGGAACAGGCGACACACATAGTTGAAATTCTCTCTGCAGTGCATATCTTGCTCTCTTGTCAATCGGAGTACACTCTTCATGTGCTTAGAGGGTGCTTTGCCTTTTGGACAGGGGGACTTGGTCAGAGGAAGGGCACCATTGCATAGGCTCAGAGGCGATGAGTCAGCAGATAAGAAAGTTGCCAGAATGAACGTAGTGATTTTCTGTCCCTGGGTGTTGCTTTAGCCTGAATACAGCCACAGTTAATGTTCTCATCTGTCCTCGAAATGTTGGGGTATTTGATGCGAATCAAGTACCCAGAGCTAATGGTCAATTTGCAAAAATGGCCAGTTTGCATCAATTGCCATTGATACTACTGTTCCTTGACACCACTGAGAATTTGCTAGGTATGGTAGAGAAGACAGAAGACAGACATCTCATGGGATTTGCCTTGAGGCTTAAAGTCGGGTTCACAGAACACAGAGCTTGATAAAGGAGGAGCAAGGATGGGGTGTGAGGAAAGGTTCTCTAGACAGTATCACAAATGGCAGTTGATTTGTTGGGAGTTCCTGTGTCTATAAATTAAATGGAAAACCTACATGCACTAGAACAGACATTTGATTTTAAAATCTCTCTCTCTCTCTGTGCTGTTTTCCCCCGCGTCACATTCAAAAGTGATGTATTCCAGAATCAAATGTGCTGCTGCTGCTGCTATTCCTTTTCAACATGAGTTTCAGTGAGAGGTTTCAGAAGGACTCTCTGGAAGAAATGATTTCGATTGGGGGCTGAAAGGAGGTGAGACAGTCAACTAGACAAGCCAGGTGACGATAGGGGACATCATTGCATCAGGAATATCATAAGGGAACAGGACAAAGGCAAGAGTGAGAGAAATGGACAAAAAGGGGAACTGAATGGTGCAAGATAGGAACTGACTAGAATTGCTGTTGGGGTTTTTTTTTTCCTGATGTTGCTCCTGTGCTTTTAATAGAAGCCCAGCATTTTGTAGTTTAACAGGTGGAGCTTTCCCATACATGATAACAAATGGATGGGATAAGTTTCTCTTGCAGAGGCATTCTCTGACCGAGGCAACAGAGCATCCACAGGGGTAGTTTTTCCTGCGCTTTCCTTGCCCCAGATCCTGACAGCCTGCATTCCCCTTCCATGTCACTGGGGTTGGGGTGGGGGCTTTTGGAGGTTTTTAAAAAAATTGATAATTGATATATCATCACAAGTCAGTGACGATTTTAATTACATTTAGTAATTGATATATTGTCTAGCTTAAAACTGCCCTGAGCTGGATAACCCAGGCTAGTCCAGTCTCATGAGATCTTGGAAAGCTAAGCAGGGTCAGCCCTAGTTAGTACTTGGGTGGGAGACCACCACGGAAGTCCAGGGTTGAGGCTGGCAATGGTAAGCCACCTCTGATTGAAAACCCTATGAGGTCACTATGTCAGCTGCAACTTGAAGGCAAAAAGGGGGGGGGGTTAAAATTGGCAAATTGACATTTTTAAAAGGAAAAGATATCCCTGGATGCCTTCCAGAGGTGCTGGGGTGGTGGTGGTGTATGTCATTTTATTAATTTTCTGGGTCTCCTTTCAAGATAAGAGATTTTTCTAGCTACGAAGATAAACACTGAGAAGTGACAGTTCCTTCCCAAAGGAAATCTGTTTTTAATTTATTTTTAGGATCAGAAATATTTATTAACAAATGGGGTCCTGCAGTACTCATGGAGGGAATCTCATATCCCCTCCCACTTTCTCACTGGGCCAGTGCGGCCCCTCAGCTCCCCTGCAGCTGCCAGACCCACCACCTTCCCCTCCCACTGCTCTTGGCAGCTCGTCCAGAGGTGCTCCAGGCAGGCAGGCAGGCTCATCAAGGCTTCCTTTTCCCTCTCACAGTAGCTCCTCTGGAACTGCTCTGGGCAGGGTCACCGAGAATGGGGTGAGTAGGGAGGTAGCCTTGGAGAGCCCACTCCATCCCAGTGGCATTGTCTGAGAGCCTCTCTGAGCCCCAAGCAGCTCCTGATGTCTGCCGTGGTGGCCAAGCCTCAAGTGGTGCCCGGCATTAGCTGCTGCCAGGTTCTAAGTTTGGTTTCTGCCACTGCCCCAGAAGCAAAGTCAGTGCATTGTCTGTGCATATGCAGACAATGCTTTTTAATTTTTTTAATTAAAAAAAATTCTACTTAGGGGGAAATTTAAACATCTCCATTTTTTCTGCAGACCTGGGGAGTGCCCCGAGTTTGCTGAAAAATGTGTTGAGTCTCCGTGTGACCCCGATCTGCTGATTTAGCTATTCACAGATGGGGGCCACAAATAGCTTAATAGTATATAGATTGAACTTGAATGGTCGCTACAGTTATCATTATGCCCACTGACACTACAAGCATGGAAGCTTGCTAATGTGATTCTGTGATGATTTATTGACTTCATTTATGCCCCACCTTTCTCACAACAACCCTGAGAAATAGGTTAGGCTGAGAGTATGGGACTTGTCCAAGGTCACCCAGCAAGTTTCCACTGCAGAGTGAGGATTCTCAGTCCTGGGTCTTCTAGATCCCAGTCTGGCACTCTTGATGACTACCCCACACAGATCTCTTGTGGAAAACACAGTCAGAGTGTTGGGTATGTTGTGAGCCACGCCTTCAGATCTTTTGAAATGACAGATGGATCCAAAAAACATGGCCAGTGCCTTCTGTTAGCGTATGCTCATTAGAACATGTTTTCAGATCTTCTGCAGCCCACAAGGGATCTGTGGCAGAGGTTTATGAGTTCCTCAGGAGACAATTCAGGTAGAAAGGCTTCTTTGAAGACAGAAGATTTGAAAGCCAGTTAAACTGCACAGTATACATGGAGAAAGGGTCTCAGCTTCCCATCCCTTGTGCCATTTTCCCAACCTGAAAGTCCCCAGATATATGGATGGGCCACTGTTTAAGAAACCCTCATGTTCCATGGGATACTCATAGGTTTCCCCAACAGGCCAAATAGTGCATCTCTGGATCTGTCACCATTCAGGAAAACAGCGCAGAATCAGGCAGGGGGTGGAGACTGAAGTTCTTGCTCCACACATACCATCATCCTGATCCAAGCCAGACAACATAAGTGCAGGAATTGAGGAGAACATACAACTCACCATCCTTATGTCTACAGGGTGCTGACTCCACCCGACTGGTGTACTTTGTATTGTGGGAGAACTTTGTTGTTTTGTGGGCACAATGAGTTTTTTTTACTGGTGGGGTATTTATATAGGAAAATGAAGAAATGCTTGTAACTTGGTTGCTGGTTGCTCCTTCTAATTCTTAAAGTGTGCATGACTCCTGATCTGCAGAAACTGTGATGGAACAGTTGGGTGAAGGCAGATTTTTCTATATGACAAGTACTCCTTGTTGGAGTGGGGTGGGGTTGTTGGTAGGTGGGAGAGACCTTTGCTCAAGCAAAATGCTTTGAGAATTTCAAGCTATGCTTGTTGCAACAGCCATATAATTAAAGCATTATATAATCAAGCTGGTTTTTGTACCATTCAATTTTTTATTTACATCTGTGACACATCCATAAACACCTGTATTTTATTGCTAGTGAGTTATGAATTGCATGTCTCATTAAATGTTCCTTGGGATTTTCCTCGTTGTAAGCAGAGTCCTTTGTAATGAAAAATCTGTTTTCTTGGTTGCTGCAAAACCCCCCAAAATCTTTTGTTTACTCATTTCAAGATTATTTATGGAAGCTAAACACCACCTACTACTATGTCCTCAGTCTTTAGCTTCCCATGTTAACACTTTCCAAAGAACCCTTTGGAACCTATGGACACTACAAAGATTCTGAGATATATCTAGTCATATGGGGCTCTGACCAAGCCTTTTGGGAAATATTGATGGAGTTGAGCAAGCCTCCTTTCAGAGGAATTTCCCCCTCTTTATCAAGCTTCTGAAAACATATCCTAGGCATATAAACTGTAACTACTAATTTTCTTGGAACCCTGCGGGATGGAGGTGTGTGTGAATGGTCCAGCTTTTGTGTAAAGAAGTCCACAAGACAACATCTTTGCTGAGAAGGCCCTGTTTGTGAACTGTTCCCCTGATAGAGGGGGGCACATTTGTGGGTTTCCACAATGGAACTGGTAGGCATCCCCCCAGAACTGTTTCACCCCAGAAGAAATAATGCAAGCAGGAAACCTGAACATACTTCTCCATGCATGCCACAATCATAGTCTGAATAGGGCATCACATATGGATGGACCAAACCTGTGTAGTTTGCATTGTGTAATGAGATATTTTTGTCTGATGACCTCATTGAATCTGAAGAAGTGAGCAATGACTCATGAAAGCTCATCCCCTGCCACAAATGTTAGTCTTAAGGTGCTACTGGACTCTTACTCTTTTCTACTGCTACAGACAGACTAACATAGCTACCCATCTTGGTCATTGTCTCTAAGCATGGGAGGAGGCGGTCCATGGAGTACTCTTGTTCCAACCACTTAAGGCTTTCAATTACTCCACTGTCTTGAAGCCCATATAGTTTCTTAAGAAGAAGAAGAAGAGATTGGCCCTGCCCTTCACTCACCTGGAGTCTCAGAGCAGCTTACAAACTTCCCTTCCCTCCCCACAACAGACACCCTGTGAGGTAGGTGGGGCTGAGAGAGCTCTTTCCCAAGCTGTCCTTGAGAGAACAGCTGGTACAGAGCTATGGCTTGCCCAAGGCCAGGTGCAAGTGGAGGAGTGGGGAATCAAACCCAATTCTCCCAGATTAGAGTCCGCGCACTTAACCACTACACCAAACTGTTAAGAACAATATATTCTCTCAAGTTTCAGTTAATATTCTGGATGCTGCATTCTGGACCAGCAAAAGCTTCCAAGCATATTTCAGAGGTGTAAAGCACCCTATTTGCTCAGACACTTCACCTGTTTGATCCACATTTGACATTTTTATTTCCTGTCCTGTGAAGTCTCCTGGTGGGGTCACGTAGGATGCTTCTGTCACCTCTGCTGTTGCTTCCAGAAAAGCTGGGAGAGCTGACTGACAAAGCTAGCTCATTATCATTTCAAAAGACTTGTTTGCTAGTTTGGTAGAAAAATTAGTGGGGGCTGGGTCCAGGGCCTGCCTGCTTTTCTGTAAGAAGCCTTAACCCTTTACTAGAAGAATATAACCATTTGGTACGATGCAGATTAAAATAGTGGCATCCTCACAAAAGCGAATAGAATCCAGCACAGCATTTCCATGGATACTAGTCCTTATGCCTGCCAAGAGGGACTTTCACAACTTCCACCTCCCCCAGCCCAAACTTTTCCCCTATCTTGCTGCTTAGGGCTTCCCTCTCACCCAGGAACAGGATTTCAGGTGGCATTTCAGGCTGCCTCAGGAGGGAGGAGCCCCAGTAGTCATGGTCTGTGGGTGGAAATTCTTGGACCTCACAGAAACAGTATGCCGAATCCCAACCTGAAGTTTGTATTGGACTGATCACTGTAGTGCCTAACAAAATCCTGGGCTGGAAAGGACATTATGTCCAAAGCCATAGGGACCGACTTTGGGGAGGGACCACGGCCCAGTCGAGGCACCCATGCAGAAGGTAATGCAGAGTAAGTTTCTTCCAGAGGGCAGCTGCTTTGTTGGTCTGCAGTTGAACATTTAGATCGGAGTCCGTGGCCCCTGAGAGACCAACGAGTTTCAGGATATAAGCTTTTGAGAGTCTCAGAGGCTTATTCCCTGAAACTATTGTTGTCCTCTAAGGTGCTACTGGACTCAAATCTAACTGTTTCTGGCTTCTGCATTTAAAGGTTCTCATGGATGTGTTGAGCAAGAACTTCCTTTGCCTGAGAGGACGCAGGGTTGTTGCTAGTCAGAAAATACAGTACTGAGCTAGATGGACCAATGGCTTGGCTTGGTGGAAGGCGGCTTCATATGTTGATATATAAATAACGCTGGACACTCATCAGTATGATCACCTGCCTTCCTGTTGGTATTTTACTGATTTAACTACCCACACAGATTCTTTGAAGATCAGGGAAATGGTGCTTAGAAAGGCAGCATTTAACCCTTATGCCCTGTGATTTCCTTGATGTAACTCTCCTCCTGTTACAATTAGTTCCATGGGGGAACAAAGGCAGGTACAGAATCTTAAAAGCAACCATGTGAAGGTGATTAGTAAAAAATAACCATAGGAGATTTTAATCGCCAGTCTTTTTTTATCATGTGTAGCTTGGCCGTGATGTAAGATCTGTCTTATAGCAAGAGACTGTAACCAGGATGAAGGGACTAGCCATGCTCCGGGAACATTAGAGGGTATGGTCAGAGGTTGGAGGAAGACATTGCTTGAACAGCAGTTTGTGTGAAGGCCTCCATATTTCTCACATGCTGTATGGTCAAAGGTTTGTGAGTGGATTCAAGATGAGTCAGTGGAGGTTCAGGGTGTTGTTGGGTTCTGGATATGGTCCAGAGGTCTGTGGGTTTTGGATGAAAGTGAAAAGGATTTATTTTAGTGGAGGTTCACGCAAGGCTTAAAGCTTATGGGGTTCAAACATTATTTCATAGCTGAGTGCATTAATTGATGTAGAAGCATTTATGATACTTTTCAAATGGTTTAGTAAAAGTCTGATGAGATGGATGGCTGTTGGGATTTCAGATCAGTAGTGTTTGCTAAAATTCTGAAAAGAAAAAGGAAGGCTATTCATGATGTCTCTTGATGTTGAGTGGGAAGAATATTCTTTGGCTTAATTTTTGTTGTGGAGCATGGCTGGAGGACACAAGAAACTGGATCTTTTCAGATTCCTGGATTAGAGTAATATTCCTTACATATATGCTGAAGTACAACTTTCTTCTTACGTTGGCTTCCCATATTCAGAACAGAAGAACCATAGGCAGAAGCCTTGGTAGCATATGCAACCTATACAGATTATACATCAGTTATATTCTAATGTGAAGCATGCAGATCATATTGCCTCCTTATCTTGGTCTTATATACTAGTAGCTTCAACAAAAGCATACATTAAAAACATTTCTATAACATTAGTACACATATTTTTATGAGCACTGTGGCAGAACAGACTTGTCACTCTCCCTGTACATGCCATATCAGCTTTTAAAATATAGGACAGGCTCTTTAGCTTTAAGAAGTTACAAATCTCTACATAATTACCATTACCTTGCAGCTCTCTCCTAGCTCTTCAGGTGAGCACATGGTCAAATGGCTGCCTTCTCAGCTAAGAGTTCTATCTGCTCTCATGGATCCAGCATCCAAGGAAAAGAGATTTCTTCCTTGCTGCAAGGAATTTTTTAAATCAAATCTGTTTCTCCACCGACTGACCTGGTCAGGCCAGTGTCAGAGAAGCATTTCCTGCAGCTTCTTCCTGGAGATTATTCCTGGAACCTCTCTCATCTAAAGTCCTCCAAATCTCTGTTCCCTGCTTGGAGAAGGGGGAAGAACCTGACCCACCCATTATTTCTCCTGCTAGATCTATTCACATTTTTTAAGAGGTAGCTGAAGTGAGCCTGGAAATCCATCGACTGACCTCCCCACTGCTGTCTTTAAAACTCAGAGTGGAGGTTTTGCTCATTTCAAACCTCCAAAGGAAAAATGAATTTCTTCACATGCGCATACTATGTACACAATAGACGTTTTCAGATGTTATATTCAAGCCTACTGGGAGCCTACCGACAGGAGTGTATGTTACCCATGATACATATGATCCCTTTGAAGAGGAGCAATGTGCATACTTACCATGCATATACAGTTTTGGTGCACACAAGTAGAACATTGGATTTTTCAGAGTTTGCACTCATGTGTACCAAGGCTGTACATATATGGTAATGACATGTGTTGTCCCTGTTCATGCAATATGCTGACCTCACATAACAGAGGATTATGGGTAGTGCATGCTTCCATTATACATGGTTAGTAGGCTCCAAGTCTACATGGCTGTAATATCAGAAAAGGACTAGCATATTGGCAGAAGTGTACCCAAAGCACTGTCTGTGCTTTCAAACATAAAACACACATACGTGCTTCATTTCTCCCATGGCTCAAGTCCCGAGACAGTGATTTAATTTTTTTTAAAAGGCCCTAAAATCAATATAAGACTGAAGTGTTGTAATGATAGTTTAAGCAGGTTCTCTGAATTCCCAACTTTCACTAAAAAAAAGAGTAAGTCTCTATCCCATTCATGCAGGGGAAGCTGGGTCCTGAGGCAGCTATTTGTTTGCGTACCTAATTCTCATCTCTATCCCATTCCTTTGTGGAGATATACCTTTTCTTTATGTCTCTGTTAAAGCAAGGGATAGAGACTTACTTCTTAAAACGAAAGCTGGGAACTCAGAGAACCTGCTTAAACTATCAATACAACACTACAGCATTATACTGATATTTTAGGGCCATTATTTAAAAAAATAGGGGTGACACCACCAATGACAATAGTATGCTCCCTTGAAAATCTTCGTTATTTAAGACACACATGAAAGAAAATATTCCACTACTGTAAAAAATACACAGGGAGGGCAGACATGCAGAACAACAACCCTGCCCGAGCAGGTTCCAATGCTTGTGGATCGACTCCCAAGAAAATCGGGATAACTCTGGCGTGTGGAAAATGTCATGAATTGTATTCTGGGTGGGTGGGGGGTGGGGTACAGTGGCTGCCTGATGCTCCAGATCTCTGATATGCTCCATTTCCCTCCCCTTTCCTGTCTGCATTATTTAACAACCATAATGCAAAAGAGATGTTCCTGGAGAACGTGAGGAAGGGGAGTCATGCAGGTGAAGCTGGGTCCTGAGACGGCTGGTTGTTTGCGTACCTAATTCTCATCTCAAATAATATGTCACCTGTGCAGTGTGTGGCCGTGCATGAAATGCCTGTTCAGGTTCATGGGCGGCACTGTGAACGGTCCAGGGAGCTTAATTAAAGGGAAGGGGGAGTCCATTTGGATGTTGCTGCAGCAGGACTTTGGGAGGCTTTCTTTAGCCTCTCTCTCTCCCTGCTTCTCCTCTGGAATCTATGAATAGGATGTTACAACTTGTGTGTGAGGATGGATGAGCAAAGTTATTTTCTGGATGAAATATCTCACCGAGCATGCTTAAGTGGGTATTCTTTAATAATTACCTTAAAATGTGTGCATTTATCTGTGGAGGCTGACTTGGGAGGGTGGTAGAGGTACAATGGGAGCATAGCAGAGAGAGAGAGCTGATTCACACATGCCAGTACACAGTTTGATTTCTCTGCCTGTGATGCCTGGCAGCTGAAGATATGAACTTGTTGCAATTAAAAAGCACTATGTGAGATGATCTGAAAAATCTGTGTGTGTGTGGTGGTGGTATTTTCTGTGACAGCCCACGCTGTAGAGATCAAATTAAAAAAAACAAAAACCCAAAATCCACATTCCCCTGATATATGAATGTGAAGGGGTTGAGAGACGATGTCAGTAAAGTTTGGGGCGTATGCTCACTCTAGGTGGCTATGCTGATACTGTTGTTTATGTTGGGCCTTTTTGACCCTTCTTGCAACTCCAAATTTTTCATTAATTTCAGTGCTGAGAATAGAGTATACATAAATATTGAAATCATTCTAATACTCAGTTGGCTGGCACCTGTCTGCGTGATGAAAGGAGCATAACCAGACCATTCACAGATAGGCTAGGGTCTTTACCTACTAATGGAACTCCATTAGTATGCAGAAACATGACTTTGTAAACTAACCAAAGAGGAGAGGGGCTCACAAATCACTGGTGAATCCTCAGTGTTCTGCAAAGGAAAGGGGGGGGAATGTTGAGGACAGCTGTGTGCCCATTACAGGGAACAGAGCATAGGAAGGAGGAAGGAGCTTGCTGAAGCTTGAGAGCTTAGCATCCTACTGTGTCTTATTTACACACTGCATATAAATCCTGTTCATTTGGGGTCAGGTTGCTTGATTTGCGCACACTATTTGGAATCCGATGTTAGAATTCTTGCAGAATCTGGAGTTATTTGACATGGAGTGGAATGGTGAGTGCGGGTAAGTGAATGGCAGTTAGTATTCGGGCTGAGGCCATAAGAGTGGGATGGGTTGCCATCTGTGGCTTACAGGCTCCTGCCCCTTTAAACTGGAGTGTGACGCAGTTATAGACTGCAGCATGAGAGCCATTGCGGTATAGAGGTTAGACTAGGAGCTTGGAGACCCAGGTTTGAGTCTCCAGTGTGCCATGGAAGCCAGCTATGTGACCTTGGGCCAGTCACAGACTCTCAGCCTAACCTACCTCACAGGGTTGTTGTGAGGCTGAAATGGAGGAGAGGAGAATGATGGGTCCCTACTGGGGAGAAAGGTAAAGTAAATAAACAAGAAAGGCCCTTACATGCATGTGTTGATGTTTTCCTTATAGTTGACAACTATTGTGTTCACAGCCTTCATGACGGAGGCTGTGCCCTGCTTGTTTTCAAATGCATTTTTATGACTACAATGGTTAGTAATTTGCAGCTTGAGAAAAAAAATCATCTCGCATACCATACACCTGGCTGCTTAAGGATACATGTATGTCGGTTACTTCAACACTGGAGTTCCTGTAATATTTGGAGTGGAGATGGCCCCAGGGTTTCTCCTCCATCTGCCTTTAGTCTTATACAAGGAGAATGGCCTTTGCCTGAGTGCAGTGCATATATGGAATATTCATGGTACCCGGTCCTATTATCTGATGAAGAAGAAGTGAACTCTGACTCTCAGAAGCTTATGTTGGAATGATGATTGTTAGTCTTTTAAGCTGCCAGTGGACTTGTGTTTTATTACAGCCCTATGAAAGGGCTGTAAGCAATGTTCCCTCTAAGCTCCACAGTGTTGTGAGCAAAAATTCTACCTCATGAGCGAAAAAAGCTAGTAGCTTTAACGTTATGAGTGAGTCTACATTTGACTATTGCATAAATTAGTTTTTTAGAAGATTATTTCCATAACCTTGTAAAAATCTCAGAATGAATTCTTTAAACTATATTTTAAGAATAATGTAAACATTATAAGAGAAAACCGAATCAAGTCAAATTTCAAGACAGAAAATGTTGTCCTCTATGGGGGTAGACCAGGCCTCCGGAGAACAGGTCTAGCTGCCCCTTTCCACTATATCGATAGACCTGGCCTCGGACTGTCATCCTGCGTGGAGACTTAGAAAACATACAAGCACTTGGGGGCAGGGGGAAGCTCTTGCAGTCTACTTTGGGCTTTTTTTAGTGAAATATGACAAATTACAGGTCAAGTATAACAGAGGTGGAACAATCGCTGTTAGAACTCTACCTAACCTAACAAATAGGAAGTTGCTTAAATGTTAGCAACTTGCCCAAACTACTTATTTATTCAAATATTTGTATCCCACTTTTCCCTGTGATTCAAGGCAACTTATAAATCATACTGAAAAGCATAATAGGGGTGTGCAAAAAAAATGGATTTCCCCCTGGCTCAATGATAGTTTATGGGGACCATTATAGTCAATAGGCTATAATGGAGAATCGATCTGGGGGTATCTGGGGCTCCGAGGAGACTGTTTTTAAGGTATGGGCACCAAATTTGCAGCATAGCTGCTGGTGCCTCTCCTCAACCCCCCCTCCAAGTTTCAAAAGCCAGTTTGGTGTAGTGGTTAAGTGCGCGGACTCTAATCTGGGAGAACCAGGTTTGATTCCCCACTCCTCCACTTGCACCTGCTGAATGACCTTGGGCAAGCCATAGCTCTGTGCCAGCTGTTCTCTCAAGGACAGTTGACTCAGAGCTCTCTCAGCCCCACCTTCCTCACAGGGTGTCTGTTGTGGGGAGAGGAAGGGAAAGGAGTTTGTAAGCCGCTCTGAGACTACAAGTGAAGGGTGGGGTATAAATCCAATCTCTTCTTCTTCTTCTTCAAAAATATTCAAAAAAGGGAGGTCCAATTTTATGGGCCCTAGAAGGAGGTGCCCCCATCGTCCATTGTGTCTAATGGAAGGGGAAAAATGCCCTCTCAGTTTGTGAGCTGAAGCTAAAATCCCTGAGCTGCCACCTAAAATCTTTTGTTCCAGCACCCCCTAGTGCAGTTTAGAGGGAACTCTGTCTGTAAGTAATTTTAGGAATATAAAATGTATTTATAATATGTGCTCTTGTGCCGATTAAGAGCTATTTGAAGATACTAGTGCCTAGATTTGGTGAAGGGAGTAATTAATTAATTAATACTCATGCAATAAATGCCTTATGCATGTGTATTCATTTGCTCATGCAAGCATACTGTTGTGAAGATATGACCTGCTTAATTCATTGCAATGACCTGGGAGCCTTCTGTATTATTCTTGGAATAGCTTGCTGATAAGATATGCTGACTACATGATGCTCCCCTCTTACTGTGCCTACGTCTCTCTGTCACCCTCTTCCATCCATTCCCACCTTTCCTTTGGCCTGGGAACGCCAGCTTGTTCTCTTTTCCAAGTACCTGTCTT
Source organism: Lepidodactylus listeri (assembly GCA_029233225.1). Classification (NCBI taxonomy): domain Eukaryota; kingdom Metazoa; phylum Chordata; class Lepidosauria; order Squamata; family Gekkonidae; genus Lepidodactylus; species Lepidodactylus listeri. The sequence continues at coordinate 38,917,685 of JARCFY010000008.1, read as the reverse complement.
CTAAGTACCTGTCTTTTATGCCTTACTTCACTGTGTTTAGGACTTGCAATCATTTCCCTTGATGCCACTATCAGCCAATTTCACAGCACTCTGGGCTGGTGGGACCTCAGACTCTTCTTTGCGTGCAAATTATGCACATCTGGTGCCAAAGGGAAGAAGCACAAGAGGAGAATGAGCAGGATTTGTGTCTGCAGAGGATGTTTCTCCTCTGCACTCTTGGTTCCTGCACTGTGGTTGATTCCAGCGCAGGAGGCAACAGAGGGCTGGTGTGGTGTACTGGTTAGACCTGGGATGACTGGGTTCAAATCTCTCAACCGTGGAAGTCTGCCAGGTGACCTTGGGCCTGCCTGTCACCATCTCTCAGCTTCATTTACCCCATAAAGTTGTTGTTGCAAGGATTAAACAGAGGAGGGGACAAACAATGTATTTAGCTGCTTTGGGTCCCCTCACAGTCAGGGAGAGAAGGGGGATATAAATTAGAAATAAGCATAAACATCTAGAGCCCTGGAGCAAATGGATGATGCAACAAGTTGCTGGTTACAACCCTGTCTATATGCGTGCATAGAGAGAAGTAAGGGATGGAGGAGTGTAGGTTTCTCTGGGTGCGTTCTTCTGTGCCTGCATTCTTAGTTTATATCTGCTGGTATATATCTGTAGGCTAGTTCCTGGTTTGCTCTGGTTGCGTATCAATATTGTGTAATCTGGCAACCCTTTTTAATGTTACCATTTCTGTGAATGATTGCACTTGTATGACTTCCTTTTCATCTTTCCCTTCCTCCAAGGAGTTCAGATCAGTTTATTTAACCTCACAGCAGCCCTGTGAGGTTGGCTGGGTTTTGAGACAAGTGAGTGGCCTGAGGCGAACCATTAGTTTCCTGTGCTGCATTGAGATTTGTCCTTGGGGTTTTCTCATCTGTGGTCAGCATTCTGGCTAATGCCTCACTATGCCTCTGAGAGCACATTGGCTTTCTGTATGTGGTTTGCTTGAGTAATGTACACATCAATTTGATTGGAGGTATCTTTTCAAAGTGTGGTGCTAATTTTGTCAGATTATATTCCTGGGATATAGGCGTATATCCAACCATGCTGTTCCTTTGATGGAAGAGCATCTCCACTTGGGGAGGAGGGGCCCATAAAGCCCACCTGTTCCCACCACCCTGCACATCCTCGGTTTCCTTCTTATTCCTTTCCTGATGGTCCTCTGACCCCAAGAGCAAAACTTCATGAGACTTGATGAGCTTCAGCAGGAAGGAGGAGTGGTGGAAAAGTCCTGCTCCACAAAGTCCGGGGATGGTTGGATATTCACCAGTGTTTTTCAGTGGAGTGCACCCAGTGTGAATTTATTATTGCATTAGAAGGTGAGCTTGTTTGCTTTGCACAAGGCTTGTGTGAATCTTATGGTGTGTTCACAGATGTGCATGTAGTTTCTTATGGTGATGTGCGGAGAGGTCTGGAAAGCCAGTGAAATATTTGCATAAGCTGATGTGGATCTGCTGGGCAACGTATAATAATTCATTCCATTTCATCATTTTATTAGGGATATTACACAGGTGATGCGTACATTCACACAGAGAGACACATATATAGGACTCATGTTCATGCAAGTTCCTCCTTTGATTACACGGTGCTTGATTACAGGCAGAGGAAGATGGGAACTGGCTCCACTTAAAAGTATTGCATTTGAAATGACAGCAGGTGATGTAGGAGCTCCATCTGTGTTGTCAGAACAGTGCAGGCTGCTTTGCTCATGCATGCCATCATTTGCCATGGTGGTCATCATGGATATGTGTTTTTAAACTGCTTATATTCAGCTTAGTAATAATATACACCGAAAACGGCAGGTGGAAACTGACAGGATAGTGGTCTTGCAGAGGAATGAAGAAAAGAGTGGAGGAGGCAGGTGAATGCAAAGTTTTACAGCTAGGAGTGACAACAAAAAAATATTTACTTAAGTCCTACCATGATCTTCATCCAGAGCTAGACTGGTATGGGTAGCCGGTGATAAATGCATTAAATACTCCATAGTCACAGTGAGCTTTTTATGTAACAGAAGGCCAGTTCAAAGTGGCTGGCCACCCACAAGGAAGCTGCTGACAGTGGATTCTCTGTGGTGACAATCCATGCAGTCGGCAGCAGAGTTTGGAAGTTGCTTTCCACATGGTTTGATCTAATTGCTTGGGGACACAGTTATGCTGAACCACATGGAAAACAACTCTCTTGGGTCCCAGAGGTAAGAGCAAACTGGGCAAGTGAGGGCTTCTGAGTCTCTGTAGCCTTTACTGATTACCCTCACTGCTTTCTAGATCATTCTTCCAGCAAGAATTTTCGTGTGCATATTTTATGCTCTCCTTTAACTGAAATACCAAGAGGCAGTTGCTGTGTTCATCATGACAGAGTTGCACACCAGTCTCTTATGGGTTCTTGGGATCCGGTACAGCATAGCTACTTGTTGCACCACTTAGTAACATTGACTGGCCGTGGCCATCCATGTTGTGGCTCTTTCCCATTCCAGGGCTGTTCCAGTTTCTTGAAGGGGTAGTGCTGGTGTCGAAAGGAGCTGTGCTGTGCATTTCTCCCACATGACTGTGGACTTGACATTTTCAATTGTTATGGACAGGAGCCATGCTACAGTGGCTCACACGCTGCTGAAGATTATGTCAGAAAAGAGCCCAGAGCAGTTCTTGTTTTATCATCAACAGCCACAGGTTTGCTGTGGTGGGAAATTGAATGGATTAAGAGTATGCTGTACATTTCAAACCACGAGAGAATGCTGTCGCACGGAATGACCCAGCATTGACACCATCCAGGAGCCGACTCAGCAGTTCCGCCGGTGATCTCTCTTCTTTGCAGCAGACGTTGTGTGGCTTGGTTGCACATGGGCCTAACATCTGACGTGAAGCCAGTCTGCAGATTTGTAGCGCTGCTGCTGCTGCTGCAGCCTAAGAAATGGCTGGGAGAGTAATTCACCTAAAGCTGAGCATGAACATATTGAAGGGTGGGAGTGTAGCTGGGGGTTTTCAGGAGCTTCATGTGGGGAATGCAGAGAAACCATCCCAGGGTTAACCCTGTAGAAATGCAATGCTCGCACGCATTTCAGATTTTCCCACTTGCACTGTGCCCTTCACCAGGTGTTGAGCTGTCAGATAAGACTGGGCTTTGTGGCTGCTTCCGTCGGTCCGTCTGTCTCCTTGCCTATCTCTGTTCACTTGTCTCTTTCTATGATTGCTGACATGCCCCGGTAGGTAACACTCTGCACTGCCTGTGGACTCAGCAGCTGTGCACCTCTCCCTCTCCTTCTCTCACATACATGCGCTCACTATTCATTTGTGGCATATTCTGTTGCCATTGGAAACCTAAGAAAGAAGTGAATATACCGTCCAACTCTCAAGCTTTTCCTCCCCCCCCCCCCTTTCCCTCCCTCTCTCCTTGCAGAAGGCGAAGAGCTTAGCAATGAATCCATTGAAGCTTCGGTCCATCAAAGAGCCGGATCGACGAGTCACGGACCGTTCCTAAATGTGATTAAATATCCTTTTCTTCCAAAGCTCAGAGGGAACACGGATTTACCTGACCGGTCTTCTTCACAGTTTGGTGTTCAAAGCACAGCGTCTCAAGGTAAGAGAGCCTCCCCCTCTAGCCTCCTGCCTAGCATCCCTTTCCCCATTCCCCTTGCAGAGGTGCATCAGAAGGAGGTCGTGCAGCTCATCTGACTGCCCGCTGAACGTGTGCTTTGCCTGATCCCAATTGCCTACTTAAGCAGCCGCTTCCCAGCTTCCCCCAGCAGCTCAGAATGGTGAAGCTGTTTGGAAATTAGTATGTAGTAGGGAACCTTTTGCAGTTTTGCTGTCTGCTATCCAGGGCTTCCTTCCCCCACGTTCCCTCCCCACCTGACTCTCTCTCTCTCTCCCCACTTTTTCTTCTCTTCCTTTCTGCACTCCTCACCCCCACAGTGCACGCTCCTCTCCCCCTCTTTTCTCTGTTGAAGGAGCAGCAGTGTTTACAATTGGCCAGCAAACAGACAGCAGGACCCCTGCACTGTCAGAGCTATTTGTTTGTACCGTGGTACAGTCTTCCGACGTTGCAGCAGGCCACAGAGGGTACCCTTCATGCTACACTTACTTTGCAGGCCTTGACATTGCAGGAGGTGCTGTCCCGTTACAGCGTTCGCTCTTTATCCTAGCTGGAATATATGCTCCGGAGCATCTGGTACTGGGAGTTCTCTTCCTCACATTCTTCCCCGTGCACCCTCTTAAACTGGGCCGCGAGCTTAGGTCTTCCTTTCATGGCAGTTCTTCCTTTTGTAGCCATGCTCTCTGTTCTGAATACACCACTTAGTATGGAAGAAGTCACATGCTAAGAGAAGTAGAGAGCAACTTACAGCTGCTGGGCTGGAGGGTGCAAGCGGTTACAGTTACACCTAACTAGTAAGATGTGCTTTACCTTTCCAGTTCATGTGGAGTTGGGAGTAGCCAGAGGATGCATCGTGCTTGGAGAAATGCAGGCCAGAGATGTAGTCATAGCAGTAGGGGGCTTTTTCCCCATTATGGGAGGGATCTTCCTGTTATGCTCAATGATATTGAAGCGGGAAGAAGTTTAAGAATGCCTGAAGAGTTTTGGATGCTTGCCAGCAATGCTCCCTCTAAGTCTTGTGTGCAAAAATTCTACTTTGTGAGCTACTGGCATTAAAGCTGTGAGCGAGTGATTTGGCTACTGCATAAATTAGTTTGCTCTGGAGCCATCCTTCCTGAGCTAAGACTAAAATGTGTGAGCCGGAGGCTAAAAAACTGTGAGCTGGCTCACACTAACTCAGCTTAGAGGGAACACTGCTTACCAGTTCATCCACTTTGAAAGAGGACATGGTTGTTCTTGGGATAATAGCAATCAGTGGTCTCTGGTTAGAGACTGCTGTGTAGGAGACAAATGTTTGCTTACAGATGGGTTACCTGTGTCAGACGTGATCACCTGATTAAAATGGCTGTGTGACCACCTTGCTGTTCCCTCTCCTCTTGATTCTTTTTAAACCTCTGTCTGCATTTTGCAACATTATTGCGAACGCTTCCAGAAGTTGGTGGTGACACAGTGGAATCTCATTATGCCTTCAGAGACTTGGAGGCTTGGCATGCATGGTGAAGAGGTTGCATAATCATAAGACGCTCCATTCCATTGTTCCATTGGTCTCTCTAGCCCAGAATCTGCTGTGACCTCCAGGGTCTCAAGAGGCTTTCCCCAGCCTTTCCATCTGAGATCCAACAGCCTTTCCTCTGTTGCATGACCACTGGTTGGATCCAGATGAACTTTTCCAGTGGCAGGAAGGAACTTTCTTACCTCCTTCCTCCCACTGCAACCCAGTGTTCTCCATAAAATGTTTCGTCTGCTGGACAGGGAACCCTGATAGTGACATGAAGGAGGTCAGCAGGCCCTGACCTGGATAGCCTAGGCAAGTTCGATCTTGTCAGATCTTGAAAGCTAAGCAGGGCCAACCATGGCAAGTATTTGGATGGGAGACCTCCAAAGAAGACCAGTCAGGAGGCAGAGGCAGGCTAAGCCACTACTCTGAACATCCTCCATACCCCAGTAGGAGTTGCCAGAGGTTGCTATGACTTCCAGGAACGGGTGCACGCACACACACACACGCACAAATACAAAACCTCCCCCCGCAATGAAGGAGGTCAGCAGCAGGACCTGTCACTAATATCCAAAAGAAGCACCTGTTTGTTTCACTTGCTGCTTGTAATAACGGTCTTGCCTGCATAGAACACTGTGACCAGTGCTTGCCTGGGTGACTGTACATTAAATCAATCAATAAAGGCATTTTGGGTTGTTGGGGGGCTGCAGTGGAGTCCTTAGGGCAGGTCTCTGCAAAGATCTGCTCAGCCCCTGGTTGTACCTGTGCGAGGGCACTTCTGATACAAGAAAATTTTTGCTTCCTGAGTTGCGCTGTGCGCTCCCACTAGATGGCAAGTGCCTGGAAATGCTGATCTCAGGGAAGTATTTGAAATGCAGCGCTGGTGGAGTGTGTCTTTTTTTTGTTGTTGTGGTGATGGCGTTAGGGAGCCCTGCAGTGCCAGGATTTCTATTTTTATCCTTCAAACCCTTCCCCTTCACGGTGTGAAGGGGATCTGCAGCTGGAAGAGAACTGCTTGGTAAATGATAGCCGAGCATAATTCCCCCACCCTCCTGGGGCCTTGCCTGCACCTGCTTTGCCCCTAAGCAGTACGCCTCCCGTGGCATCTTGCTTGGCCTTTCTGGCAGTAGTTTCTCCCTGTGTGTGTATCCCTTGCCTCTGAGCAGCTGCATCCCTGCTTCAGCTTGGAAAAAAAATGTTCTTAAGGGCTGCCTTGGCCCCAGCAGCCGAAGTTTTTAGCCAGCCTTCAGAGCGTCAGGACCACATGCTGCATCCATCCTGGCCTGGCCTGGCCTGTGGCAGAGGCATGCATTTGCAGTTGCTTGAAAACCTACATTTGCAGCCCTGTGCCTGGAGTAAGTCCCCCAGTGTTGAAAGAGAAAGCAGCTGTAGGGGGTGGAAGAGACAGGAGCTGAAGGTGTCGCAGTGTGTAGGTGTTTGCATTGAGGGAGGAGTGGGAGAGTGTTGGACTGTATGCAGGACCTCCCAGCTAGTCTCCGATTTTCTTGTTTGAACCCCAGACTCCCATCTTGGAGTGCATGACCAGCTGGCTCCTAGAGGCATCTGCAATGACTCATCCTCTCGCAGTGGACTTTATGAGCATTCTTACTAGATTTTTTTTTTTAAAAAATTCACTTGCTGTACACGATTCCCTCCTGCCCCATTTTATCCTCAGATCAGCCCTGTGTGGTAAGTTAGGCTAACAGAATGCGATTGGCCCAAGGTCACCTAGTGAGCTAAGTGGGGATTTGAACCTGGGTCCTCCTGGTCCTAGTCCAGCACTTTAACCATTATGCCACATTGGCTGTGCTCTGGGCTTCTGAGGAATGAAAGACTGAAACCCTCTCAGCTCATGGATACCAGCAAGCACTTCCTGAAGCAAGGTCATGTACCCGTTTCCGCTTAAGGTCATGTACCCGTTTCAGTTCTCTCAGACAGTTCTGCAGTGCCTGTAGTCCACTGAATCAATCAGTGTGATCCTGAGCTCAGGATATAATTGTAAACAGGCTTTTTCTGTAGGTAGATATAAGTAACATGTAAATATCTCCAGCTGCCTTAGGTCCATCTAGAAACACAGAGCTGAAAGGGACCCCAAGGGTCATCTAGTCAAATCCCCTGCACGATGCAGGAAATTCACAATCACCTGCCCCCCCCCCCCACTCCCCCGTGACCCCTGCTCTATATCCAGAGGAAGGCAAAAACCTCTAGGCTCCCTGGGCCAATCTGGCCTGGAGGAAAATTCCTTCCTGACCTCAAAGTGGTTCCAGGAACTGAATCTGAGATCTTCTGCATACCAAGCAAGGTGAGCTACCCATGGTCTCTCTCCTACAAGATGCCCATTGTGCAAAACTGTACTTAAGCTGGTCTTTACCTCTTGGCAATCTAGACTGAGGGGTGTGTGTGTGTGTCATAATGGCTGAAAATGCTGCTCCTCACCTGGCTTCCATGAACTGAGGGGGTTTTAATGGTTTCCTTCAGAGAGATAATTAGCTCGTCTGAGCTGTGCAGCAACCTGCCTCTTCTACTTGGGCTACTCATTCCCAGCTATCTCTTCCTTGTTTCTGTGGGATTTTCCTGGTGCTGAGCATGTGGTGATGGAGGCCAAAAAGTCTACAAAGGGCAAGAAAAAAATGCTCAGATTGACACCCTAGTGTGTGTGTGCTTTGCATATTTAGAACATTTTTGTTCTGTCCTTCCTCCAAGGAACTCAGGGACGTGCACACCATTCTGTCCTCCTCCATTTTATCGTCATAACAACCATGTGAAATAGATTAGGCTGAGAGAGGGAGACTGTCTTGAGGTCACCTGGCAAGCTTCATGGCAGAGTTGGGGTTTAAACTTGGGTCCCCTACATCCTAGCATTGCAGACCCTTGTCTGAAAACTAAAACAAATTGTCCAGCATTCTGTGTGTTCAACCAGTATCTCTAACAAATCTGCAGACCGTGCACAGTTTTATTTTCTCAGCTGTGTGTTCAGTGTCCCATCCTTGGAGAAGAGAAAGTTTTGAATAGATGGACAGATGCCCAGAAAAATCTCTGAGCCAGTTGATCTAATAGATCATAGTTTTGATAATATATTTTTTTCTAAGCGCAGCAAAGCACTCACTTCATCATCACTCACTCATCAGAAGTGACAAACTGGAAGGTTTTGGTATGATCATGTGGGTTTCACGCAGGGCTATTTTTGGGCAGGAACGCACAGGAACGGAGTACTGGCTGGCTTCTGAGTTGGCCATGCCTACAGGCTCCACCCCTGCCCTCAGGTTCCCCAGGCATCTTGCAAGCTGAGGGGCGCCTGGGGAAGCTGATCCAGAAACTGCCTTCCTTCCCTCAGGTTCCCCATGCGCTCTGCAAGCCGTGGGGCACCGGGTACAGCCGATCTTGGGAGGGAGCTGTGTTGTCCGGGGGTGTGGCCTAATATGCTAATGAGTTCCTGCTGTTGGGTATGGCCTATTATGCTAATGATTTCCTGCTGGACTTTGTGTACAAAAAAGCCCTGGTTTCATGTAACTGGGACCATATAAGATAACGATACCCCTAAAACCCCCTGGATCTCTCAGATGTGGGTTGCATGAGACTGTCTACTCTTTCTGGAAGCACTTTGATGAGAATCTCAGAAATTGTATTTTATCTTTTAATCTTCAAATAGGTAGGATACGATATGATATGTGTGTCATTCTGCTTCTGGTTTCATTTCCATATGCAAGTCTATTTGGTATTGTTGTGATCCTTTCATATTTACTTACTTTAAGAATGATCAGATTGATTTTAAATATTAAAAGGTACACATGGGTGATATTTGGCTGGGATACAAGGTTTATACTTGACACCTGGAATAAATAACCATCTGACATTTCTTTAGTCAGAGAGCTGTAAGCTATAGAGACTAGATAATGAAGAGAATAGTTATCTCAATACAGCCCTGTGATTTAGTGGTTAATGCATTGCTTTGAAACAGGCAAAGAGACCCTTCATTTCCATATGTCTGTTTTAAAAGGAATACTTCCCTTACAGGGGAGGGGGGTGTTTCACTTATTATACTAGATAGACTGATACCCTAACCACTAACCCATGCCAGTGTTCAGTTCTATGCTGATCCTCATCTAGTTGCCAGTTGCTGTGGAAAGGGGCTTGAGTTTCCAGATAGCAACTCGAGGTGTGCATTTGGTTTATCTGAGCCAGAAACACACACACACCCCGGCTGTCAGATAGCTGGCATTAAAGGATGTTTAAAGGGATTGCAGTCTCTTTAAACACCTTCTGGGTGAAGCTGCAGCTGGCTGTGAGCCCTTTAAATGCATTTGGAGTTCAGCTGCAGCTGGCAAAAGGCATTCAGAGTGACCATATTCCCTTTAAATGTCTTCTCCCCGCTCCATTGGAAACAATGAAGGATGGGGGCACTATCTTCTGGGGCCCAGAGAATTGGACCCCTGGTCCAGTCTTTTTGAAACTTGGGGTGGATGGGCTGAGGAGAGGCACCAGCAGCTATGCTGCAAATTTGGTGTCTCTACCTCAAAAAACAGCATGCACAGAGCCCCAGAGACCCCCGAATCAATTCATTATACCCTATGGGGATCATTGAGTATAATGGTCCCCATAGGGTATAAAGGAGCCCCAAAAATTCAGCAATCTTGAATATTTACCAAATCTGAATACTATACCAGTATTGGGAATTAGGAATATCGGGAAATACCAATACTTTTCAGGTTCAGTATAACCTTACCTGAAAAATGCCTTTTTTTGCACACCTTGAATAGCCACCCAGAAATTGATAATCCAGTTTACATTCTCACAGTGAAGCAGAAAAATTCAGCAGCCTTAGCTTTTTCCTCACCTCCCTGCCCCCCAGTGGTACAATCCATGCCCTATGTCTGGAGGCCCACTTTATTACAACTGGCATGGAGGCACAGAGAAAAAGGCCCACAAGGAGAGGAAAAAAACATGGTTGCTGATTCTTTTGCTTCAGCGGAAGTTTGAGCCTCAATCTCTGAGTTTCGGTCTGACAACCCTAAATAGGACTCTTCTAAAGAGCTCTTGTCCTTCCTTTGAAGAGATGCTTCAGCAGCAGAACTCCCATCTTGTGCCTTCGTCCATCTTTTTTTTTTTTGTTCTCTTCTCTCTTGAGTTGCAAGGTGGATGTTCACCCCCCCCCCCCAAGCTTTTTATGTCACACTTTCCTATCCTTCTCCACCCCCACTGCTTAGGGAAAACTTGCAGAAGAAAGCTGGATCTTTGCTGTGGGCATGGAAAGCTTTCTAAATCTACCAGTGAAGGTGGGGAGATTGCCTTTCCCTGAGGCTCTGTGTTGCCACAGGGTGTTGTTTTACATAGAGTGTTCAGTAAACTTGTGGCTAAAAGGTTACACTCCTGAGAATCAGAGAAGGTGAGGTTTGGCCCAGCTTATTGAGCTGTCCTGCCTCAGTCACATTTTGCCTCCCTGCTGCTAGTAAATGAGCCTTGAGTCACAGTTCACTCTGTTTACAACTGTGCTGTTATCCTTCCTCCACATTGCTTGTTCTCTCTCTCTCTCTCTCTCTCTCACTCACTCACTCACTCTCTCTCACACACACACACATACACACACACACTTCAGTTCCAAGTTTTCCATGTTTATATAATTTGAAGGAAATGCTGGATAGGTTTCCCTCTCCTTATATTGTAAAGACTGTTTTTTCCCCCTCACATACCTTATTCCAGTAGAGGCAATAATTATCATTAATACTTTTTTTAAAATCACAAGACTTTTTTTTCTTCTGGCTTGGTTGGCTTGCTTGAGTGATGTGGAGCCTTTTCCTCTACGCGCACTGTGGAGGACATAGGTTGTGTCTGGATCCCTACCCTATGTCAGGCATGTCACATGCAAATTGTGGGTTCTTCTGCATGTATGGTGCCCAGTCAAGATCTGATCAGTGGTGCATGCAGAGTAGGGGCTCCTCTCCCTTGCATGCTATTTCCCCAACCTGAAACTGGCTTGCTGGGGAGACCCACATGTATCTCAGGGAACACTTGAGTTTCCTCAAATAGTTCCCCACCAGGACTGTTTCTGGTTGGGAAAAATGATGCAAGGAGGAAGGTTGAAGCCAGCATGGTGTAATGGTTAAGAGACTCTAATCTGGAGAGCCGGGTTTGATTCCCCACTCCTCCTCCACATGAAGACTGGTGGGGGGCCTTGGGCCAGTCACCATTCTCTCAGAACTCTCTCAGCCCCACCTACCTCACAAGGTGACTGTTGTGGGGAGAGGAAGGGAATACGATTGTAAGCAGCCCTGAGAGTCCTTGAGGTAGAGAAAAATGGGTTATAAAATCCAGTACTGCTGCTACTCCTCCTCTACCACCCCCACTACTGCCACCACCACCACCAAATCTCAGTCCTCCTCAGGCACTGTGTGTGCAGGAATTGAAGAGAACCTGGCAATTCAAATGGGATGAAGTTGTGTCTGATATAGAGTGGAGACTCAGACACAACCTGTGAACTCTGTAATGTAGGCCTGTGAAGGTCAGCATTTATCAGACTCCTCAAACATGGCTCCTGGTCTTCTAAACTTAGTCATGTGTGCCTGCCAAGGGCTACACAACAGCTGCGGGGAACAGCATTTACAAAACGAAGAAGAGATCAAACAGGGTTGGTATGCTGCTGGGGGGGGGGGGGGCTCCTGTCCCCCTAAGCTGTTTCCCCATGTGGAAGCACCATGGGAGGGATGTTATTTCGCTGTTTTTTGCTGCGCTGCATGCACAGTATACTCTATGGTAGAACTCACATTAAAGGGAGGGGAAGGGGTGAAAGTCTTCAAACACCATCTAAATAGTTACATTCTCTCTCATACACACACCACAGCACAGTAGACCAGCAAGGTACTGCTAACTGCAAAACAGACTACAGAAGAGTAACCTGTAAACGCACAGTCTTAATGAGAGTAAAATATTTTTAAGGTTGGGAAATAGTGCTGTGCTGCTAGTTTAAACAGGGCAGATCCTCCTCTGGGGCAGTACAGAGTAAATGAAAGCTGTGCATAGACAGATGTATCACTGCGGTCTACTTCAGTGGGGACATCTGCTAACTCATGAGGTTGGATAAAGTGCCTGTCAATTTAATTATTTGCTGACTCACTCACAGTCTTATTTGCTGACTCACTCATGGTCTTACGGGCTTTCAGTGTCTCACTGACCCTTCCACTGCCACTTCGTGCAGCTGCCCCGTTGTGTACTGTGCAGCCTTGCAGTCAAGATCTGCCTCCCAGGCCATGGCCTCTCTGCCCGTACCTGCAAAGAGGAGGTGGGTGGCAACTAGAGAGAGCGCATTTCCAGCGATGGCCCCTTATCTTTGGAATGCCCTCCCCCTCGAGTCTTGCCTTACTGTCTTTTAGGCATCAGGCCAAAAGTTTTCTTTTTACCCAGGCATTTAACTAAGGGTTTTAATAACTTTCTTAACTGTTTTAGTGACTGCTTCTAGCCTGAGGGTTGTTTATAGGTTTTTTGGATGGGTAGGTGGGTTGGCTTCTCAGTTTTTTAATGTGTGTGTTTAAAAGGCTTGTTTTTTGTATTGATAATGGATGTTGTTGTTTCAAGGGTATTGTGTTTACTGTAAGCTGCCTCAAGCAAGCCTCTGGAGAGCCAGCATGTATATGTTCCCTAAATATAATAAGCAAGCTGTGAACAGCCCAAAGTGCAGAGTCCAGGAATCACAACACAACATTTCCAAAGATTTCTGGAAATGACTGACTGTCCTTAGTTTTAGCAAGTGATGTGTTTATAGTACCAATGAAAATATCCAAGTGATGGAAGTTGGGGAGTGTCCCTCAATGTACTTCCGCACCAGGGCCAGCATCCAGGGCTAGCATCCTCAACCAGATGCTGAAACCTTGAAACCCCGAAAGGGGCTGCTGCCACCCTGAATAGCCTGCAGCTGCTCCATGCCGCCTTCACCATTCTCTTGCCTGCCCGCCTACCTGCTCAGCAGGCAAGAAGCAGTGATGAGAAGCAACAGCAGCTGCAGGTCACTCACCTGCGTGCTCTCTCTTTCTCTCACTCTCTGTTTCCAAGAGTAGGCAGCAGCTGGCTGTCTCCTTCCGTGCCGCCTCAGTATGCTCCTGGCTGATTCGCCCACCAGTGTTCTGGCTCAGTGAGTGATCACCGAAGCAGTGGTGCTGCACAAAGGGGCCCACCAAAGATGTCATGCCCAGCTGCCACGATCTCCGGGTGTCATCTCTCCCCCCCTTGCAGCCAGTGCTTATCATCCAGGGGGCCTGCCACATTTTGAGAGCCTAGATTATAAGGTCATCTGTGGGGGACTGGCAGGTAGACACTCCCAAACTTATGTCCTTCAGTTCATAGAGTGTGACCACTAAGGCTTGAGACAGATACAGTTTCCCAGGGTCTGGTGTTGGCCTCTTTTGCTCCATCATCATCTTCAGAGGAACAGGTTTGGAAGCACTAGAAGGAACTTGCAAAAGTAGGGTGAGTGTTTAAGTAGGCTTTTCAGCCTCCAGGTGGGGCCTGGAGATCTCTCAGATCAGTTCCCCAGGAAAAAATGGCAGCTTTGGGAGGGGTGAACTATTTGGCATCATATGCTTGCTTTGGCTGCTCCCTGAACCCTGCCCTCCCCTGGTTTTACCCCCAAATCTCCAGGAATTCTCCAACCTAGAGCTGGCAACCCTAGGGTTTACATTATGAGAAATATGATAATTGTTCAATTTTTTCCCCCACTCCTTTCAGGGGTCTGGAATCTTTCTTACCTTCAGCTTTTACATCTTGAGTAAATGAATGAAAAATATATTTCGCTATGCTGTCAACTTATTGATAAAGCATCTTTTATCAAAATAAAAGCCAACTGCAGCCAATGAAATAATACCAACCACATTCACATGGCATGACAAACTCTAATGAAATAGAGGTCTTCCAGTTTTGGTTAAACCCACATTTAGAATCTTGGTTTGTAGAGGGAAACAAACTCCAGTTTTCCAGGATGCCTGTTTTGGGACTTCATAGTGAATTGGAACTTGATCAAACTGGCAGTATTTCGTTCTCCAGTATAGTGTAGATGCCACTGCTGAGTAGGCCCTGTCATGCATAACAATCCACCACATCTCAGGAGGTGGGAGAACTTGAAGCAGGGCTTCCAAAGATTATCTGAGTGAATTGGCAACTTTATTTCAGAGATCACTGTGAAAGTCACTATAAAGGGCAGCCATAGTAGTCTGTTGTACCCAAAACAAATGAGAGTTTTGTGGCAACTTAAAGTTGGACATACTTTTAATCTAGCATAAACCTTCATGAACTAGAGTCCCAATCCATGAAATTTTATGCAACAATAAAAATGTGTTAGTCTTTGAGGTGCCACGTGACTCTTATTTGTTTAAAAATCTAGCTTCAAGTTCTGTTTTAACTAACAAAAACAAGCCCACACCATCATGAGTGGAACAAAACTGGTCCACACACTCTCTCTGTTCAGTTGATGCACATGTAGGAGTGGCATAAGCCCAATTCTTAAACAAATTCTCCTTAGCAAATCATAGTTGTACTTTTAAGGACTGGCGTTTTCCATCTGTTAATGCACTGATTGAAGTTATGTGCTTGCCTGTTCAGGAGAGTCTATGGAAACCTGGAATTAGAGGTTGTCATTCTGTTCCTATGAAAGGTATGGGGGAGGAAGGAAACATCTGGTATAATTAATTACATATTGAATTTAGAATTTGATCTTATGGGGGTGCAAAGGGCTGTTCCCCTATGTGGAAAAGACTGGTAAAGCCAAAAATACATAATGGCTTTGGATCCCAGCTTCTGAGCATTAATTATCTGCAATTTATTGTTATCGTGGAGCTTTTAAAAGAGGCAGATATGCCCATTCTACCTTAGCCCACTGCTGAATAGTTCTGGACAATTCAAGCCATGCTTCCTTCTTTATCATCTTACAGATTACACCCAAAATGTATTTGATAGGAATTGGGAAAATATTAGGCTTAGGCAGTTGTTTAAATATACGCATGGAGTCATTGTGTACCCCAAAGGCAGGAAAGTAATTTATTAATCCAGTAAAAGTATGATGATGTATAAATCAGAATGCATACACTGTGTTATCAGCCACTGAGGGTGAGTTGTTTAAAAAGCCAAACTAACAATAGAAGAAGAGATGAAAATTGGTGCCTTAAATTGAGGGTTTCTAGCTCGTGTTTTAAATCAAGATTTCAATTACACTCATGGTCGCTGGTCTTTTAGTGTTGAGACTGCTTCAGATACAGTGGAACTTTATAAATCTTTGCAATTTTTAAATGGCAGCATGAATTGCTTTCAAAATGTACATTCGGGGGGGGGGGTCTTGATTTCTCTGGAAATTTGCTGGAAAACCAGCAATGCAGGTTTCCCAAGTTTTCTTATGGTACGATGACAGATGATAGGTTTTTATTGGGTGACTACTGGCATCAGCCCTGCAGTCATGAAATATGTCTGGTGGGGACTTTGGTATGCTATCACTAAGTCATTAAATCTGATTCCCATTGTTAGCATTTTTTTCTTCCATTGGAGAGATTTGTGATTCCTCTATTGTAGAAGAGAAGTGTTGGTTTTTAAACCCTGCTTTTCTCTTCCCTAAGGAGTCTCAAAGGGGCTTACAATCGCCTTCCTTTCCTCTCCCCACAACAAGCACCTTGTGAGGCAAGGGCGTAGACTTTCTCGATCCCCGGGGGGGGCGGGGGCTGTTTTTCGTGCGCGCGCGCGAAGCGCGCGCGCACGCTCGGGACCATGTCCCGCTGCTCTACCCCCTGCCCCAGGGAGCCGCCGCCGCCGCTTCCCTCCCCCGGGCCGTGCCCGCCCGCCGCACTCCCCGCCCCCCTCCCTCCCCCCCGCTCACCTTGGGCGCCGGCGGGGGAGGATCGCTGCTGCTGCAGCCGGGGGCCGGCGCGTCGCCCTTGCGGGCCCCCGGCTCTCGCTCCGCCTCGCGTTTCCCGGGGGGGCTCAGCCACCCCCGGCAAAATGAACACCCGCCGGTGGCCAGTCAGCCGGCCATCGCCGCCTCTCTCTCCCCCCCCACCCCGCCCCAGGGAGGCAGGAGGGCAGGCCGGGGGTGGGGGGGAAGGAGAGGCGGCGACGGCCGGCTGACTGGCCACCGGCGGGTGTTCATTTTGCCGGGGGTGGCTGAGCCCCCCCCGGGAAATTTCGGGGGAGGCTCGAGCCCTCGAGCCCCCCCGTAGTTGACGCCCATGTTGTGAGGTAGGTGGGGCTGAGAGAGTTCTGAGAGAACTGGGGCTGGCCCGAGGTCACTCAGCAGTCTTCATGTGGAGGAGGAGTGGGGAATCAAACCTGATTCTCCAAATTAGAGTCCGACACTATTAACCATTAAACCAGACTGCCTCTCAGCTGAAAAATATGATACAAACAAACTCCCCTTCATTATAGACGTGATTACTCAGAAGTAAGTTCCACTATGGATCTTACTCCTAAGTTAGAATGCATAAGATTGCAATCTAAAAATCTGATATCAGGATATTCATCTGTGTCCATTCCTCTTTGTTCTAAAGACAAGATTTGTGATGGTTTGGGTTGTTGTTTTTCTTGATTATATGTTGTTCAATTGCTAAAATTACAGCCCCAATTGTCTTTATGATGAGGAATAAAATAGAATACAAAAGGAGCAGGTGCACTTGCTACTGAGAATGCATGAGCTCTGCCAGAGATTTATGAAAAAGAGATTTTGCCGGGGGGGAGGTTATAGGAGGATGACAGCAACAGAAAACTATGGCCAACCCAAACACACACAGGCAACAAAGTGCACACAGACACAAGGTGAAGGATTTTGACTGTGGGGACATCACAAAGAACAGCTGGCCTGATGTCAAGTTGCTGGGAGTAGGTGTCCCAGTAGCCCTGGAGAAGAACGCCCTCTCCCTTTAATAGAGGCTGGATGGGATGTTATTTAAGGACCAGGATATTCACCATCATGTATTTATTTATCAAATGTATACCCCGCCCTCCCCACCAAAGCAGGCTCAGGGCTTCAGCTGCCCATTTCCACACATTGAGACTCTATTAAAGGAGCAGGGCGTGCTTCTCCAGGGCTGTTGGCAACCCTGGGTGGAAACAACAATTGCCACAGCTGCAAGAGAATCAAATGAAGTGAACTTATGCTAGACCACCAAAAGGAGAGTTTGTCTGCAGGGCTGATATAGTCCAAGAGTTACAGGCAGCTAAGAGGATAACTGTGCAGGGTGTGGGTTAAGCTACATATAATAAGGATGACTAGAAATGTGCAGGTTCATACCTCTCTTAGGCTGTATCTATACCAACATGCATATTGCATGCTGTGTCCATGCAAACATACATTGTCCATAAGATAAATGTCATAAGCTGAAAAAAACAATTGGGTGGGAGGTAGGCAAGCAGCCTCACACACACACACGACTTATAGGCTTTTCCTGCTCATGATCCCACCTGAAGACAACTCACAAGTCAAATAAAACAAAATCACCATAAATACCGAAATCCCCCAAATCCTAGCAAACCATTAAAATAATGAAAACAGACAAAGTTAAGAACCGCTAACATCAACAAAACAACAACAACAGTAAAGTGGGAGACATAAAATATGACCTTTTCCTTTAAAGTCTTCCAGTATAAATTCATTTTCAGATGTTGCTGGAAAGTCTATAACAAGGGAGCTGGCAGAAGGTCCTGGAGAAGAGTTTCTAAGCTTAAGAGTAGTGGGAGTTTGTGCACACACCCTAAAAGACACTGGTCACAAATTGCATTACAAAAAACAGCCGCTGCTAAGTACAGACACGATTGATTGAACCTGTTGACTTCCCTGTTGTCTATGAGCTATGTGAGACCCTTAACGCCTTCTTCTTATTGCTTAAAACTACGTTAGGAGTCTGTCTTTTGATGGCCAATTCCAGAGGAGGAGCCATGCTGGTCTGTAGCAGCGAAAAACATCAAAGGACTCGTGGCACCTTAAAGACTTAACACGTTTATTGTGGCTGCGGTGTGAGCTTTCATGGTCCAGAGCCCACTGTGTCAGATGCAGGCATTCGTGAAGCTTTTAGGTTCTAGGAAAATAAAAAAAAAATGCTTATGCGGCTTTGAGATTGGAATCAAACAGAGAGCAGGCTCTTTGGTAGCTTTTAGATACAAGTGGAGAGACTGTTCTAGTGTTTAAAAGCGACATGAGAGTTTATCCGTGCCCTCGGTATTCTGACACAAAAACAGCACATAAGAATTAAAGCACGCACAGGCAGAACCCACCACTTGAAGAGACAGCTGATTGCCTGGACTTGGTGGGGGATGGAGCCAGCCTGAAGGGACAAACACACACACACACACACAAAACTAGCACCTGGCTAGAACTATGCAGGTTTTTTTCAGAGCTGCAACATGTACTCAGTTGGATTATCCTCCTGAAAACCTTTTCTTCGACAGCAAAGGCACATCCAATTAATACGACAACACTCTTTTAAAAAAATGTTAATTATTTTGAATACAAAAACTGCAGGGGCTATTGGCATTCCCCCTTCTCTTTTGCCCTCCCGGAGGAGGGAACTGCTCTTCTAATATCGAAAAACAAAAGTGTGTCTTTATTTTCCAAAATGGTTGTTTTTCCAGTATGCCAGTCTAGTTGATTAAAGAGCCAGTGAATTTAGTGGTTAGACTAGGACTTGGCAGGCTCATGTTCAAATGAAACTCACTGGATGAGCTTGGGCCAGTCACTCTTTCTCAACCCAACCTACCTCACAGGGTTGTTGTGAGGATACCATGGGAAGAGAGGAGAATCATGTATGATGCTATGACCTCTTTGGAGGAAAGGTGAGGTAAAAATGTAAAGAAAGAAAATTTGCATAATGAATTGGTTAAGACTTTTTTTGTGTGTTGAATTCACATCTGGAACAGAACCCCTCTAATGCTCCGTACGAGGCAGTCTCCATATCAAATGGCCACTGGTGCCCTTGGGGAGCAAGTAGGGCTGCCAACTCTGGGTTGGGAAATACCTGGAGGTTTTGGGGGTGGAGTCTGAGGAGGGCAAGGTTTGGGGAGTGAAGGTGCTTCAGTAGAGTCCACCATCCAATGTGGATATTTTCTCTAGGTGAATTGATCTCTGTTGCCTGGAGATTAGTTGTAATCCCAGGAGATCTCCGGCCACCACCTGGAGGTTGGCAACTGTAGGATCGACAATGCAGCTGTTTGGTGGTGTGAGAGCTGTTTCTAAGGGAAGGCTTCAAAGTGTGTGTGTGTGTGTGTGAGAGAGAGAGAGAGAGAGCGCACCTTGGGACACCCAAGGTTCCTTCTCATGTTCCATCCATCTTTAATCACAGCTCAGCAATCTGTACACGCCTGTGGGGCTTCTCAGATTCTCATGTTTCTGGTTCCTGGGCAACAGCAGTAGCCACCTCAGGTAGCCCCCTAATCAAGCTGCCTCTGGAACTGCTATCCTGGCAGGTCTAAGGAATCTAGGTAGTAGCTTCATAAGAGATGAGACCATTGGTCTACTGTTATAATGGATACAAGCAGCCTCTAGGGGCGAGTTTCTGCTTTGCATGTCCTTTAGGTTTGGCCCTGCAGGGTTTCTGCAAAGAAGGAACTGCTGAGGGAGCTGATTGAGAGAATGACTACAAAAAAGGCCGAGTCAAAGAGAGAGAGAGCGCTAAACAAAAAACCCTCTTAAGCTGGAACAAAGCTGAAGTGTCCTGTTGTTCACAATACCACATCCACCTAGCTCAGAACGATCTCCTCACACTAACAGTGGCCCTTTTCAAACTGCCTTTCTATTTCGTTTTTGTAAGTGGTTGCTAATGTTTTTTCCCCCCTGTCATTTCAGACAGATCTGTTTTAGTAGCCGGCTGCTTGCGGAATTTATTTACCTTTTCATACAAACCCTCTTGCATCGGGTTAGCAAGGTGTGGTTGAGCCACTTTTGAGGGAAACTGCTTTCTTCCATTTTCTACCCCTTTGTTGTGCTTCTGAATTGCTGCGGTGTGCTGTTTAAAAGCTGCTTTCCCCCCCCCCCCCTTTTTCACCATGCAGTCTTCCTTGGATTTTTTTAAACGTTCAAAGTTGAGCGCTATAGCGCTAAACCAATATAGCACTTCAGTGTTATAGCAACACCATTGAGATGCCTTGACTCCATTGAATCACTTTAATCAAAATCAGGCCAACAACTAATAACATCTGGTTTAGAACAGTAATGTGAAAAGGGCCCATGACTCTCCAGGATTTCAGGCAGAGAAAGATCCTTCACATCTCCAGCTGGCTGAGCTCCTTCAAGTGGAATTGGCAGGGCAGGGATTAAAACTGGGAACCTTCTGCATGTACTCGCTCACTGAGCCACATCCCCTTCCCAACTGTAGTATGATGCTTTAACCAAACCTGAGAGGTTCTTGAAAAACTCTGGCCACCTTCTCCCTGACCAAGGAGCAGTTTGTTCCTCAGAAAGACCAGCAGAATGCAGGCGACAATGAAAGATTTTGTTTTTGAGTCTCTACCAATGGCAGGGAAAATTCTGGGCCCCAACCTCCCTGAGATGAATTAAAACAGCCGAATATTTTAACAGATAACAATGGGTAGCAATTATTTTCTCACTTCTTTACAATTTCTTCCAGCTTGTTTGCTTTTTCTCCCTCACCACCCCCACATACCCCTCCCACTCACAGCCTCATTTGCTCTGCCTTTTTTCTCTTTGTCTCTGCTTCCCTTCCCTATACCTCCCCCCCCCCCGCCCAAACCAGTTCTTTCTGCCTCTCCCCTTTGCTCCTCTTGCACCCTCTGCAAAATCTTATAAAGCCTTTATCCCCCTCACAGGAGAAAAGACATCACCTTTCATTCACTGTTCAGTGCCTGCTGCCCTTCCAGGTACCCCAAGACACCCTCTTCTCTGCAGCTGCCTACCACACCCCAGTCCCTGGTGCAGTTGTGATGTGTGCAGTCTCTTTCCCTTTAACCATCTGTGTTCTCCTGTAGTTCAGTTCCATAGTGGTACTCTTTGCTTGGATAGACATTGGGGCTGCTGCAAAAACCTTGGATAGCAACTGCTGAATTTCCACTGTGTGTATTTCCCCCATCACATTGATAACTGCCATCCTTTCCCCAAAGAGCTCAGAGCAATATACTTAATGCTCTCTCCCCCTGTAGCACAAGTGCATAGTTCTTACGACTATGAAGATGGCTGGAAGGGGGGGGGGGCATGAGACTAGACAGGTCTTCTAGTGCTCAAGAGGTTTGGGGGTATTGGTGCCTTAAAACACCTTGCTCTTTCTTCGACTTTAAAAAGCAGGTAAAGCAGATATGCATGCATATACTTAATCTGCATAATATGTGAGTCACTGAACTCAGTGCACATGGCAACCACGGACAACATATGATTGTGATGTAGTTACTTGTTCGCAGTAGTTTGTCTGAATCCCTGCTCTGGCATGGAAGCTTGCTAGGTGACCTTGGGCTAGTCACTCTTTCTCAGCCTCTCCTTCCTGTTATGAGAATAATCTTGCAAAGCCACTTTGGTTCCCCATGAGGTAGGGGACAGCAGGGTATAATCCATAAATTAGGTAGATATTTATGTACTAAATAAGTTGGTACAAACACTCAGGGCTGTACATACTCTGCACTTAAGAACAAAACAGTTCCAAGATCTTGTGAAAAGTAAGTTGAATCCCATGCCCTATACACATTATGCAAATTAAGCAAACATATGCAAAATGTTTAATTTCTATAGATTCGTTCTCCTATTAGTCA
This sequence comes from Lepidodactylus listeri, assembly GCA_029233225.1. Taxonomy (NCBI): domain Eukaryota; kingdom Metazoa; phylum Chordata; class Lepidosauria; order Squamata; family Gekkonidae; genus Lepidodactylus; species Lepidodactylus listeri. The sequence continues at coordinate 38,895,856 of JARCFY010000008.1, read as the reverse complement.
TGAGGAAAAGCAAGGAGCTGTAGGGAACTGAAATCTCATCCTTTGACTGCTAACCCCTTCCCTGTTTAATCCTTTCCTCTAATCATCTTCCTAGGTCAATAAGGGCTAGAAACTTGCTTGTTCAAACTGACAGCTCTCAGAATGCTAACTTCCCTGCCAAAATGCCTAATTCACAAAATTCTATAGGACACACAGCCATGACTCTGTTACATTCTTGTCCACGTGAAACTTACTTTTTTTTTTCTTGTACCATTAGTTATTTTGGCTGTGGATGGATTTGCTTCAAAATTGGGAGCCATCATGCTGGTGGATGGGATGGAGGGGATGTAGCAGGGCTTGTAAATAATGTGAATGGCAGGAGAACAATTGCTAATAGTAAGGCTTCTGCATGCCAGAGCTGAGGCAATTGTTCTCTCTCAAGACACTGTTTGTTTGCAGATAGAAAGGGAGCTTGTGGCTTTCCATTCTGGAAACAGAGTGAGGATTCAGTAGGAAGGAATGGGCGGGATTATTAGCTGTTTCTAAACAGAGCCGCCATGTAGCCTGCATGCCAGGAGAGCAAAGCGAAGCTTGGTACTGGCACCATTCCCTCCCCTGCCCCCCCTGCCAGCAAGTGGAAATTTGCTGAGCTCTTGGTGAAGAAAATAAGTAAAAGACATGGCACTCTTTGTAGAGATGAAGGAGAGAGTTTATAAGAGAGGTAATAATACACCCACCCAGAGAGTGACATGATGGACGAGATGGAGGTGAGGAAGTGAAAAGAACAGAGGCTTGGAGAGGCTGGGGGGAGTGGAAGAGCCAGCATGAGAGAGACCAGGAGGAGAAAGGCACAGAAGGTAGTTCTGAGGAGGAAAGGAAGGACAGACGGTGAAGAGACAAACATGAAGAACCCATCATGCCACGGAGAAAGGGAGTGGAAGAGAGAAGGGGTGTGTGTGTGTAGCACTGAAAGCAGAAGAGAATAAGGACAGAGGTGAAGAAATGTGGCCTCTGATAAAACAGGGAAGACCTTAAATACAGATAAAATACAGAAAAGTGCTCTCTTGTCATGTGAAGTAGGAAAGACTTTTGTGACGGACTGACCTCCAAAACTAGGATGCTTAGTGCATCAAAAGCAGTGAACTGGGAGCTTACGGTAAGGCACTTTGATTGACAGGCTGCTGCCTTCGTGTATCTTCTTCTCTCTGATTGGTCAGTGCCAGCTGAGGAGAGTTTTAAAAAGTCTTGTCATTCTTGTCAGAGGGAGTCAGTCATCCTCTGGACTTTGGCTTGGCAGTTGCCAGTCAGGAGGAATGTGTTTGTTGGTCTGAGGGAAACAGACAAGTCACTTAGGAAGTGAAGGGTCACAACTCCTTGTCCTTATTGTGTACCAACACATTTGAGGAAAAGTTCAGAAATCAGAACTTAAAGTTTAAGTGTCAGTCCTAACTGAATTCTGTTTATTCACAGTCTCCAGAACTGGGGTTTAGGTTTGACAGAAGAAACTGGACAGGAAGTTGAAAACTGCCATTCTAGTGAAATAGAAAAGGATTATTGCTCCTAGAAAGAGGAGGATATACCCAGTTATTCAGAGGGTTCAACTCAGAAGGAACCCCTGGTTTGTGTGAAAAGGGAAATGGTCTTAGACTCCTCAAGAGTAAAAAAGGAAACATTATAATCCCACAAGAGAAGTATTTAAATACAAGAAGAAAGTACTAACTTTCCAGGAAACTAAGATAGTTTTACAAAACTTTATTATGACATATTGTTGCTGAAAGAAATCTCTAAGACAAACAAACCTCTCATAGTTAAGAACTGAGTCTCTGAGAATATAAGCTTTAATTATACTATGTTGCCTGTTCAGAGTATTATAATTTGTATAATCAATCAAATATACCTCAATTTCTCAGCCCCTGCCTTATTCCTAACTCAATTGTGCCTGTACAATAAAATCAACCTTTCTGTTTGAACTTCACTTCATGTGTTAAGTGCCATTTCCAAAGGGATTTATAAGAGGGCTCCTGGTAAATTACAATAAATCTCTGGCCTGGGCAAAAGTCAAATAACTTCTTTATCACAGGGTGGGCCATCCAGAAAGTTAAAATTCTATAATTCAGATACGCTACTAAGAGGCTGCTCAGTCAGAGTGGGGAACAGTGTTTTGGTGGGAAAATCTGCCTCACAGTGAAGAAGCAGCAGGGGTCTGTCACAACCATGCGCCCCCTTGCCCAGATTGCCTGGAGGTATGGGCTGGGATGTCACCAGTACGCTGATGACACCCAGCTCTATCTGATGTTGGGCGGCCAGTCGGACTCCAGCCCAGAAGATCTGGACCGGGCATTGCATGCCATGGCTGGTTGGCTCAGGCTGAGCTGGCTGAAATTGAACCCGGCGAAGACGGAGGTCCTGTGTCTGGGTCGGAGCAGCCTGGGGTGGGGGGGTCCCGCTCCCGAGCTTCGACAGGGTGCCATTGGTGCCGGCGTCTGGGGTAAGGAGTCTGGGAGTGCTCCTGGATACCTCCTTGACAATGGAGGCCCAGGTAGCAGCCACTGCCAAGTCAGCTTTTACTATCTTCAGCTAGCATGACAGTTGGTCCCCTTCCTCGACTGCAACAGCCTAGCTACAGTGATCTATGCAACGATCACCTCAAGGCTGGACTACTGTAACACTCTCTACATGGGGCTGCCCTTGGTGCAAATCCGGAAGCTGCAGCTGGTGCAGAATGCCGCAGCCAGGCTATTGATGGATCTCACAAAGTGGGACCATATCCGGCCTGTGCTAGTGGCGCTGCACTGGCTGCCTATAGCATACCGGGTTCGCTTTGAGGTGCTGGAACTTACCTTTGAAGCCCTGTATGGCCAGGGTCCAACATACCTGAGGGACCCCCTTTCCCCGTATATACCCCAGAGGGCACTTCGGTCGGGGTCGCAACATCGACTTTGTGTCCCAGGCCCCAGGGAGGCTAGGCTCACCGGAACCAAGGCCAGGGCCTTCTCGGTGGCAGCTCCTGTCTGGTGGAATGAGCTCCCGGAGGAGATCAGGGCCCTGCGGGATCTTATGCAGTTCCACAGGGCCCGCAAGACAGAGCTCTTCCACCAGGCCTTTGACTAGGAGCCGCCACCCTCAGTGACATCCCATCGCAATCAGCAATGAGGGCTGGCCCTGAACACAGCCCAGGCCTGACGGTCCCGAGAGGTTGGACCCAACTTTATAGGATGCCATCTTAATACTGAAGATCACGACTGGAAGCATTTTATTGTAATTTATTGTAATTTATTTGAATTGTTTTATCAATGTTTTATTACTGTTATTGTATTTTAAATGTTTATCTTGTATGGGGTAGGCACTATGTGCCCTTGTTAGCCGCCCTGAGCCCGCTCGCGAGGAAGGTGGGGTATAAATTTGAAATAAATAAATTAAAATAAATAAAATAAATAAATAAACCATAAGGTCCATTAGGACAAGGTGCTGTACTTTTATGTTTCTTTCTAACGTGCCATATATAAAGGTGGTCTTTCTGATAGCAATGGCTAAACTCCAACATGCAGAGCGCTGCTCACAGAACAGGGTTTTCCTGCTGCAAACCTCTGCGCTCTCCAGAAATCTTGTGCTGAGAATTGGTGGAGTGGAGGGGAGGGCTTGGAAGTGAATGAGGCATGGGAAGTTGCAGAGGGCTGGAGGAAGTGGTTGCACTTCCAATCCATTGTGCAAATGGAGGTCAGGATCAAGCTAATATTAATATTAGATATTCAGTGGTGAATGGTAGTGAAGGGATTGTGGCTCAGTGGAAGAGCCTATGCTTTGCATGCAGGAGGTCCAAGTTCAGTCCCTGGCTTCTCCAGTTAAAAGGACCAGGCAGTAGGTGATGTGACAGATCTCTGAATGAGACCCTGGAGAATCACTGCCAGTCAGAGTAGATAATACTGACCTTGATACGCCAACATTCTGATTCAGTACAAGGCAGCTTCATGTGAGTGTCCCACTGCTCCCTTTCCTAAGTTAAGGTGAAGGGACATTAAGTTTTATCTCTGCATGATGAAGGCCGTGGTTCACCCAGGTGTTCAAATTGCAAGAAAGCCTTTACAAATATCTGGATCAATACTTTACCTAATTTTTTTTTTACCATTGAGACCCATTGCTAGCATCCACGCCACCCCCACCCCCCCAGCAGCTAAAAGATACTTAAGGTGTACAATGGCTAGAAACAGATAAAAATGTATGATCAAGGTGGGCAGCCGTGTTGGTCTGAAGCAACAGAACAAAGTCTGTTTGAAAGCTCACACCTTGAATAAAACTTTGTTGGTCTTAAAGGTGCCACTGGACTCTAACTTTTCTCAAAATGAATGGGGAGAGATTGTGGGTTTAAAGACTGGTTATCTTTAAAATCAGCTGTGCTTTCTCCATGGTGCCTTCTTTGGCATACAGAGTTTGCAGGATCTTTTGTGGCCATAGCTGCACAGGAAGGTTTTTGGGCGGAGGAAAGGATACCTCTGAGTCCTGTCCTGCTGGTTCAAGTGGGATGCCTATGTTAATCAGGCACTGTAAATCCTAAATGGAGTCTTGTGGTATTTTAAAGACTAATAGATATATCGAAGCATGGAGTGAGACTTCACAGAAAATATATATACAGTGGGGCAGGAGGTAAGCTGTTAATGGTCAGATTGAAAGGACATGAAGTACAAGAGGTATGGTTTGCAACATTTTTATTAGAAATGCATAAATATACAAATTAAGCAAAGTGGCCATTCACAATAGCTATAATTGCTGATTATAAATTAACTTAGTTGTGTTAAGCAATGTAACACCAGCGGTGTTAAATTGTAGCATTACTGTGTTTCCCCATTGTTTGATACTTTTTTAAAGGGGGGAGTTTTTAATACACAGTAAAGAAGCCAAGCTGTTGAAAATCACGTTGATCACACAAAATGACGCAGATAAAAACAGTATACTCTGCTACATGAAATTAAATTCCTAAATAATTACAAGTTTTCAAAACTTTTAAGGCCTTTCTTTAATTGTAGGCATCTGGAGCAAGCTGCCCCCGATTTCACTGCATTGCAAAGTGCGCTTATATTCTGGGAAACATACAAAGCAAAGTGTGTGTATGTGCAAGTGTGCGTGTGTGCTGTTAATAAAATGCTAGACACAAATATCCCACTGCCCTTGTGAATGTAAGCATCTACCTGTCTGGATTGTAGGCTTGTGTCCACATGGTGATGACTCTCCATTCTCTATTGATTGCTGCCAAAATGCAGAGGAATTGTCACTTGCCCATTCAGCACACTTGGACAGTGTTCTTTCAGAGAGATCATAGTAAGCCAAGTTTGGCAGAGCATATGCAAGGATGGGGGAAACCTGGATATTGGATGATGTCATATGGTTGTTGCCTAGAACAGCATTCCAGTTTGAAAGACAAAGAGGAAAAAAAATTCCATGTGAAAGCAGCCATGGTCATTTAATAATAATAATTAGACTGGTTTCCACTGTATTAATTCTCTGTTGCATGGCGCCTCGTGACTTTCCACCAGAATACATTGGTGCAGAGAGTTGGTGACCTGGCTGTTCATGGACACCCAAATACTGACTCTGAAATCACTCCCATGATCCTCTGAACAGCAGACTGTGGCTAGTAGTCATTGATGGACCTGTCCTTCATGGATCTGTCTGCAGATTTGCAGCTGTATAGAATACTGCTGCCCCAGTGTATATATTGATTTCTTTTGACTTGTTGCTGGTCAAATAGGTTTTGCAGGTTTTTGCAATACTTAGAAAACAAACAAACCCTGAAAAAAAATCCAACTGGAGATGATGATGGAACAAAAGAAATGAGTGTGTCCACCACAGACAACAATACATCTATCATAGCGGCTTCCGCTCTCTGGAAAAACTATCATCTGTCTTCAGCCTCAAAGGAGAAAGTCATCCTTTCCGCTGTCCACGCTATCTCTAGAAGGGAAATCTTCTCCATAAACCAGGAGCCTCATAAATCTGTGTGATGAAGCTTGAGTTCTGGCCTAACCAGTGCTATGAAATTCTGACTCGCGCCTTTCTGCTGCTTGGCGACAACTGTCAAGTCCCAGCTGCGCGTAGATTTTTCACAATAATCCTTGCACGGATGTTGCCAGCCTCTCTGCCTCCAGATACTTTTGCTAATACACAGGGCTGTATTAATATACTTCATAATAACCTGAACTGGATTAGTGATAATAATAATTGATTATGCACTCAGAGCAGAGCCTCTGAAAACCCTAGCCTCAGTCATGCTCCATCTGTACAACAGCAGAAGCTGGGCATTTGTGCATGGTGGATATGCAGGCATAACAGTGGGGCAGGGAATGAATTTGAAATATCTGGGTGAATCTGGAATATCTGCTTGCAAACAGACCTACAGGAGAAAGGCCTGTTCTGGAGGGAAAGGGCTCAGTGGTATAGCATTTGCTCAGCGTGAAAGCGGTTCCAGGTTCAATCTATGACTTCTCTAATTAAAAAGATCAGAGGGCAGGTGACGTGAAAGACCTCAGCCTGAGACCCTGGAGAGCCAGTCAGAGTAGACAGTACTGACCTCAATAGACCAAGGGATTGACTCAGAATAAGACAGCTTTATGTGTGGTTGCTGGTATGTTGACTTGTAGTGATGTATCTGCATCTTGACAGCTTCAAATAGTTTACTGGTATTCTGGACAGGTAGTATCTTGGCACGTCATAGAATATAGATTTCATGCCAGATTTATAGATTTGGGCTTCAATTTTTTTTGACAGAGTCCCTTGTCGAAAGCTCCATTTGCTTCAAGACATACGGTTTTGAGGGCTCTTCAAATAAAATTCTCTGTCACCCACATACTTTCAGGGCGGTGATCCCATTCCAGTTGCTATAGGATCTGCACAGGAGACAGAACTACTGTTATGCCCAGACAGCAGCGGTAGCTGTAAACCCCAACAGTTGGTAGCACTTGGTTGAGGTCCTTCATCTTGCACTTCCTGTTTTGCAGTTGCTTTTTCTCACTGGGTTGATAAGGATGATAATTACAAGCGGTTGTGGGATAATGGGACAGGTCCTCTCATGGGTGAGTAACTACTATTTTTTTAAAAAGAGAGAAAGCAATAGATATTTTTCATGTGTGAGGAAGTAAGTTGTGGTTTTCTTCTACATTGAGATGGTTGGGGTTGGTGCTGTTTAACTAATGGATTAATGATCTGGAGTGAACTGTTATCTAGCTGCATTTGCAGATGACATAAATAATGACAGTCAGGGTGGTCAAATCCCAGGCAGACTGTGAGGCGCTCCAAAAGGTTCTCTCCAGACAACAGCATGGCAGATGTGATTCAGTATAAATAAATGCAAAGTGATGCTTGTTGGGGCAATAAATCTGTGTTTTATGGGTATGCCAATGGGTCTAAATTGGTTGCAACCGCACAGGAAAGAAATCTAGCGTGGAGAGGGTGCTGTGTTTGGATATGGGAATCCCAGAGTGAAGGGAGATGAAGGGTGGAAGTGACTTGGTTCTCTGCATTCCTTGTTTTCAAGACAGCAAATGTGTGTTCATTCATCAAGTTACTTCCATCACACAGTTAGAGAGTCTGTCTGTCCTCAAACCACCACCCCCTCCCCGGTTCTAATGCTCCTTGTTTAGCTATGAAGCTTGTGGTGCGGTTCTCATCCTTATCTATTTCCCCGGGTTGATTTTTTAAAAATGAGATTAAAATACTGTTCTGAGTATCATAGAAAGGTTCATATGCAGGATGCACTCCCTTGTGAGTCTCACCTTATTTTCCTTTAGGCAGCAGGCTAAAGCATACCTTTCACCCAGGCTTTTAACTAAGGTGTTTTTTAAAATCTCTTTTAGCTGTTTTATGGTCTGCTTCATTCCTGAGGACTGCATTTCTGTATCATTTTAGGCTGCTTGATGTGTATTTTATGCTGTTTTTAATATCTGGCTTGGCTTAATGGATTTGGCTTTTTTAATAGCTGTGTTTTAATGGTTTTGTTTCGTGGTTTTAATTATAAGCTGCTGAGTAGCTCTATGGAGAGACGGCATATACATTTTCTGAATAAATCAATCAATGAATCATTCTTGGATTCATAGTGAAAACCATGCTGAAAGCATCAGCTGTTGTGAGATATATATATATATGTGGATTGAAGGATAACAGTCTATAGCAGAAGGAACCAGAGTGAGCTAGAGAAAGGTGCTCCATAAGGGAAACAGTGGAGATGTGGAGGAAATTGTTAGCTGTCAACAGAGACAAAGGCTTTGTTGGTCCCATGATGATATTAGTTACTGCAGCTTTTAGAGAAATATAATCTTGATGAGCCTTGCAACGGTGGCAGTGCATGGCAGTTGACAAGTTAGATCTGGGACTCTGACTTGAGAGTTATGTTATGCTTTAGTTCTCCGTTAATGGAGTTTGCTTTGTTGTTATTTTCACAGCATCGTTGTCAACTTGATACAAGAGATGCGGCACAACAACACTGGTTCAGGAAAGGCTTTGCATAAGAAAGAGGAGGTTGGGTTTTTTATATCAAATATTTTAAGGAGGCCAGAGGGAAGTTTGAGGGGGAGGGAGATTATCATCGGCACAGAGAGCGTTGGGATAGAAGAGAAGTCTAGGATGGGAGACGAAAAGAACTGCTCAAAAATTTAGAGCGAGGTTCTGTTTAGTAATGATGGCCATGATGATTTGGTAAGCACTTTAAATTCAGCTGAGCACCATGCAGTGAAATAACAAATACAAGTCCCTGCCAGAACGGCTTACAGTCTAGTAGAGGCAACACAACAGGAAAAGGGGGGGGGGGAAGCAAATTCAGGTACATTAAAGTTATGTAATGACCAGATGGAATGGCAACTGCTGGAATAGTTCATATATTTTAAAATGTGGATTAGTTAGAGCAGTAGTAAAATATGGGTCTTCAGTTCTGGATCTCCAATCCCAGTCACGTAGATCAGATTTTTGGGGCAGCAGGAATCCAACCCTGATTTCGTGTTTAATGTGTGGTTGGTTTCGGTTCTAGTTTTCTGCATGCCTGATATGTGAATAGTTTGCTTTGTTTTACTCCAGTGCCCTGTGATGCTATTCATAGGACTGGAATTCCTGTGACTAATCTGTGATAGAGAGCAGGACGTGGCAATTGGGGCTACTTACCAGAGCTCCCCAGAGCTTCTGTCTTGCTTTTTATCTGTCAGGGATTCAAAGCTGAAAGGCAATCAGTGGAGTTAGTGGCTCTTCATTGTTAACCTCAAAGCCCTGATGTAGGGTTTTCATTCTTCCTGGGTCTCATCTCCTCTTGGGTTCACACAATGGATAACATTCAGGTCAGTGAAGTGCTGGGTATGAAACTCCACCCTCCCCAGCCTCTAAAAATTCCTAACAGAGAGCCATGCTTAAATAAGCATTCACTAGGAAATCAAACCTGACTGTTCCCTAGAACGACAGATACTGAAGCTGAAGGTCAAATACTTTGGCCACCAAATGAGAAGGGAGCACTCACTGGAGAAGACCCTGATGCTGGGAATGATTATAACAGAAGAAGGGGACAGCAAAGGATGAGATGGTTATACAGTGTTATCAATGCAATGAACATGAAATTAAGCAAACTCTGGAAGACAGGAGGACCTGGCATGATGTGGTCCACGGGGTCGCAAAGAGTCAGGCTCAATTGTGCAACTGAACAACAACAACAACAACAACAACAGTGGTAAACTCAAAGAAGTTAAGGGAATGTAACTTGGGATGGGGCCATGGCTCAGTGGTGGATTTGCATGCAGAAGGTCCCAGGTTCAATCCATAATGTTTCCCCTTCAAAGGATCAGGTGGTAGGCGATGGGAAAGACTTGTACATGAAAACTGCTGCAAGTTAGAGTAGAAAATAGTGACATTGATAGACCAGTGGTTTGACTCAGTATGAAAGGTCTTCCACCTGGCAACAATCCTCTAATGTTTTCTCATTGCTACTGCTGCCGATTAAGTGCACAGTGACAACCAGGCCTTCCAGATGGCAGGGTTATATGCAGTCTTCCTATCCCAACCCCCCATGCACATCATCCCCCCTCCACCACAGGAGGGCTCTTTTGTTTTTTAATTAACATTTTTTTAGAGAATCAGTAATTTACACCTTGCTAATGCTGTATCAATATGTCAATTACTGTTTGTGTTGCTGTTGTCGTGGTTTTTAAAAAAGCTGGACAAAGCCCTCTGGTGGTGTGTGGAAGGGATGGCTTCCACGAGGGACTGGGGCACTGAAAATGGTGCCAATATGAGCAGGGCTGGGAGAGATCCAGACTCTCCTGTCCACATGGCATCTACTCGTATTCTGCTGCAATCTTTCCATTCACATCCTAGCAAAGCAGGTTTAGGAAAGATCACCAGACAGTCGGGGGAAAGCTGGAAGGTGCATGAGTGCACCTATATGCTGTGTGGAAACAGGGGGAAAACCCCCGCTTCACATTGACACCCAAGCCAGACCAAAACACGTGTGTCCGAAACAGTTACATGTGTTCTGATCCAGTCAGGGAGCCAAGTATGTAGTCTAGAGAAGCAAAGGACATAGTGTGCAATGTATTTTTTCCAAAGGTCGAGCCAAACCTGAACTGTTTTTTCTTTTTTTAAAAAAATACCAGAACTGTCAGAACTGGTTTGACTCCCTGATCTCCTTGAACGCACTGGATGCAACATAAAGTCATGTTGTGCAATGTGATGAGTTTGTAATGAATCACCTTCACTTGCAAGGTCATTTGCGTGCTGTGGGTTTTGCTGTCCAGGAAAGGTTTGGAATTCATTTAACACTGATAAATAATCCTTTTCACGTTGGGATCTTGTTCACTTCAGTGTTTCTTTTGCCCATCTGCAGGACATTTCTGTGTTTGCCTTTGGCTCTGCTTTTCTGTGGCATAGTTGGAAAACAGGCTAGCTAGTAAATTAAACAGCAGTGTTGGATGCGGAAGAGCTGGGCTGTGCTTCCCCAGCCCTCTGCTGTGCCCACTGGCAAAACACTTATTGAGAGTTTGAAAGGCAATCACAGTGCTTTTTTCTGTCTTGGGCAAAAGCCACCATTGCCCCCCCCCCCTGAAAATGTATACTTTTGGGCCAAAGTGGATGTGTCAGGGGTCGGCTCACATGACTGCCTTGTTCGCATCTAAAAGGAGATGTGTGGGCGAGTGTCTACTTGAGGGCAAATGAACACCCCCCCCCCCACACACTGTTTTGTCGCTGCAGGTGCTTTTCTTCCAGCTTTCCACTTCCAGGTACTGCAGCCAAACTAGAAGCAATTCAGCATAGGAGGGGAAAACAGAAGAAGGGATGGGGGTGGGGGTTAGTTTCCTTCACCTACACAACCCTTTTGCTATGCAAGAGAGAGCCCATGTGGTGTAGTGCTGGACTAGAATTTGGGAAACCCCGGTTCTTATTCTCCATCTGCCCTGGAAGCTCACTGGCAATGTTCCCTCTAAGCTGAGTTAGTGTGAGCTAACTCACAGTTTTTTAGCCTCCGGCTCACCCATTTTTGTCTTAGCTCAGGAAGGATCGCTCCAGAGCAAACTAATTTATGCAGTAGCCAAATTGCTTGCTCAAAACTTAAAGGCCAGTAGTTCGCAAAGTAGAATTTTGCTCACAGGACTCCACAGGTTAGAGGGAGCATTGCTCACTGGGTGATCTTGGTCCAGTCACTCACTTTCAGCTTCTACCTCTCGTAGGGTTTTTGTAAAGAAGAGCGGAGGAGGGGAGAAGGATGCTGTAAGCTGCTTTGGGTCTCCACTGGGGAGAAAAGAAGGGTTTAAAGATTTAAACAAGTATTTATGGGAATAAACAAACATGGCTGGCCCTGTCATGTTTTCTTCAGCTTTTAGTCTGTCAGTGCCTCACTGCATCCTGGAGTGGTATGAAGACAGAACATGTTTAAAGAGGGGTGGTGGTGGTGGTGGATTAAAGTAGTAGTAGGATTATTTAAGTGAATGACAGTAAGAATTGCCTTGATTCTCCATCTGGTTCAACACTCCGTCTCCAGCAGTGGCTGTCCAGATGGCTTTGGGAATTCATAAGCAGGACAAAGCCTGCTGAGGCCCAGAAACAGAAGGGAAAAAATTCTTAGTGGAATTTCCAGCAATCGTGGGGGGCGGTGAACTTTTTGCGCTTGGCATTGTCCTTTCTCCCTTCTTATGCTCCTATTGCTTATTCTTTTTTGTCATTAAATGTATAGTGTCCCCACACTGTGACCCACTTGTTCTTTCCCTACCATCACGTCATCGTCTTCTAAGAGATTCCGCACTCTGTGCAATCACAGATTTTGCAAGCAGAATGGAACACGAGAGGAAAGTGAAAAGTGTGCCTATTTGGATTTAACGTAAAGGCTGTTTCATGCATTGCTAATAGGGTTGCCAACATTCATGTGTTGGCTGGAGATCTCCTGGGATTATGGCTAATCCCTAGGTGACAGGAGATCAGTTCACCTGGAGAGAATGGCCACTTTGGAAGGTGGACTCTGTGGCATTATTTGCAGGGCAGTTTCAGTCAAAGAAAATAGTGGAGGGACAAAGGTTGACGCCCCCTCCCAATGGCATGCTGAGGTCCCAGTCCAAATTGGAGCCCTGTGCACATGGGAATTAGGGAATCCCCTGACCACAAGTGATTGAACACTCTTGTGGCAGACACAAGAGCTTTGTAACATGTGAATCGGCCCAAATCTGAGTTTGGTGAAGGACTTCGATTTTTGGTGTAAGATTTGAAGAATTTTAGTGCAGGAATCTGTCATCCCCCTATACAACGTTAGTCACTGAATCAGATGGTAGGTGATCACAAAAACGTTAGAAGATCACAGAAATGTTAAGGAGCATATCTGCAGCTGGTAGAAGTTGGTGCTAATTTTATGCCTGCTGAGATACCAAACCTGCAAATTCAATTAAAATCATTATTGAGCATAAATTGGGTTTTGCATGTGAATTCTCTACCCAGCAGGGTCTAACTTCCTGAACTGAAAATCAAGAGTCAAGAGGTTATTTTTTGTCCCAGTAAAGAGACCATATCTGGCGTTTAAAAAATGATCTTGTAAAGTTCAGAATAAAGTTGGAGGAAAACAAAAATCTGTTGAAATATTCAGGCCTTCGTGCAGAGTTCAGCCCTGTTCTTGGAGCAAGTGATAGTTAAGCATGTTCTCATTTGATCTGACCCATTTCACTCAGTTCACAGGGCTGTTTCAACATGTGCTAAACTTTCCATTGGAGGAGGGGAGGAGTCATCTTGTGGGCAGAGAAGAATAATGTGCATGGAGTTTGGGTTATCTGGGCAACTTGAAAAGGATATTGTAGGGTGATTGCTAATTAGGTCATGATGATTAGCTGTCTATTCTGTACACTTCAAAACATGATTTTGTTCTTAGATGGAAGCCTGCAGGCTGGCCTGTGTCTTCCGCTTTATTATTTATATGTCCAGCAACGTGACATGTTTTAGCGTAACTATAGCAAAATAATAAATGATGGTGGGTTTCCCACCCTGAAGAGTTACAGGCTGACAGTGCAGTCCTAAGCAGAGATGTGCCCTTCTCAGCCCACTTCAATAGATGGAGAAGAGAATAACTCTGTTTTGGGTTCCACTGCAAGCAGGGATGCCAGCCTCCAGGTGGGACCTGGGGAGCCCCTGGAATTACAGCTTATCTCCAGACTACAGAAATCAGTTCCCCTGGAGAAAATGGCTGCTTTGGAGGGTGGACCCTATGGCATTGTACCCCACTGAGGTCCCTGTCCTCCCCAGGCTCCATCCCCAAATCTCTAGGAGTTTCCCAACCTGGATCTGGAAACCCTACCTCCCTTCCCCCATTAGTGGCCAGGAAGGACCTGGCAACCCAAACTGCAAGGATCATACATTCAGAAGCATATAACTAACCCATGGTGACCCTTTTTTCCCCGGGAAAAAGCCAGATGCTGGAAATATTTTTATTTGTTTTATTTAGTATATTTTGAGTCTGCCTCTGGACCATATTTAGTCCCAAAGGTGGTTCAGAGTACAATTGAAAATAAAGTGAAATAAACTCAGGAAATGAGTAACAGAAACTATTTCCTTCGCTGTAGCATGAGCAACATCTAATATCAATTACCATAGCAACCCCTTACTCGAAATCAAAGGAAAAAGCACATCCTTAAAACAGTCTGGAAGGCCCTCAGAATGTGGCCAAATTCAACTCCTTCAGGAGAGCATTCCATAGGTGGTGGAGGGCAGAAGCTAAAAAAAACCCCTCCCTTGGGTCCCACTGTAAGCTGAACTTCAAGTAAAGCTGGTTCCTGAAGGAAGGTCCCTGTCCTCCTCATTGAGCCGGTTCGCTGGCAAGGCGGGATACAAATGCAATAAATAAATAAATAAAAATAAATATGGATAATGGGGGGAGGGATCAGATCAGCACCCCCTCTTTCCATACAGCTTCTATTCACAATGGCATCCTTCCAAAACAGCTTCTCTGGAAATTTATCCTACCCCAAACAGGGATGTTGAGGGCTGGTTGAGTGGATTTTTATGTAACACGTAGGTAAGCCCTATATTTCAGCCATGGGGGAACACAAAGAGAGGAAAGGAAGAGAAGCAAAGATAATGAAAGTGTAATAGGAACAAGTGCATACATATTTTGTATTATTAGAAAATCCTCATGAAAAAGAAGTGGCCATGGTTCAGTGGCAGAGCATCTACTTGGCATGCAGAAGGTTCAATCTCTGGCATCTCCAGTTAAAAAAATCTAGATCAGGTAGCAGGTGAAGTGAGAGACTATACCGCCGAAGACCACCCTGGAAAGTGGCTGCCGGTTAGAGCAGGCAAGACTGAGTTTGGTAGACCAGTGATCTGATTCATTGTCAGGCAGCTTCATGTGTTCAAGTCAGCAGATAAGAAGAGCTGTACTATAACGACAAAAGCAACTTTATAATGCATTACCAGAACAGCCTGTTCTGTTCAAGTGTCACGTGATCTAACCAATGCCCATAGGATGCACCTTTAAAAAAATGGTTTCAAAATGTGTCCCTTCTTTTGGAGCTTTTCTGGAGGCACCCCTACTGAGGACTAAGTCCTAAGCTTTCACAGCCAAGGTGAGTTTTGAGGAAGGATGTAAAGGAAAGGGAAACTGTCACCCCCTGTTCTAGGATGAACTTCCAAAAATAAGGAAAGCAAGGGAGAATGGGTGGAGTCATTTAGGAGGCCTTTAAGCTTCTTTTATTCTGTGTATACAGCCTAGATTAAAGTGATTTAGTGATTAAAAAAAGGATAATTGGAGTATTTTCTTGTTTGCATACAGAATAACATTGCTGTGTATAATAATCAATATGTAAAACAACATGAAAGCTTGTTGTATCACAGTGGTTTGCTAAAAAACAATAGGCACAATCCAGCAAAAGTCAGTTGTGGCTAAACCATTGGAAATCAATGGAACTTAATTAGTCGTGACAGAGTCCCATTCTATTGTTTTCCATGGGACTTAGTTGCAATTAACTTTTGCTGGATTTTGCCCACAGCAAAGAAAACCGTTGTCCTACACCTTTCTATTCATGGGTTGTCTTCAGTAACTTATTTTTGGACCTTTAAAGGGGCTTCTCTAGATGAATTCTTTTCCTTGCACAAGCAATGCTCCGTTGCTACTTTGGTATCACTGAGGGTCCAGAGTCTTAAACTGGTGTGGTTGTTGCGCAGAAATGGCATTTTCCTAACATTTGAGCAGCAGTAATTGTTGCTGGAGCAATGTGACTTTTACTTCCATTACTTTGCTGAAGTACTTTTACTTTTAGGGTGGGACTATAGCTCAGTGGTAGAGCATTGGCTTGCAGAAAGTTCCAGGTTCAACCCCTGGCATTTCCAGTTTATAAAAAACCAGACAACAGGTGATGCAGCTTCATATGTGTGTTTTCTGAGGCATAGGTCTCAGAGTATGGGGGGCTTGAGGGCTCGAGCCACCCTCGAAATTTCCCGTGGGGCTCAGCCCCCCCCGGCAAAACGGAGCACCTGCCGCCGCGCCTCCCTGGGTCCTTCCGAGGCCCGGCCGCCGCTGCTGGAGAGGGAGAGGGGAGGGGTGGCGGGGGGGGGGGAAGAGAGAGGCAGCAGCAGCTGGCAGACCTCGGAAGGGCCCAGGGAGGCGTGGTGGTTTCCGGGGGGGGGGAGAACATGGCTCCCCGCTAAGGAGGCCCCCCCCCAGAATTTCCAAAAGTCTACACCCCTGTTCTGAGGGACATGTGAAATTGTATGGTGAAATTGTCAATGGCATCTTATCCTTATTGCCCCTGACACCATGCACATTTTCAGCGTTTCAGATTATAATTTTATTTTGTGTCTTCTTTTTTTTTTTTTGAGGTTGAGCATCCTCCCACACAAATTTTAAACTCTGACAAAAAAATCCCTCCCCTGCAGAGAATACCAACAAGACCATGCCATCCTCTTCAGCATTGTTCTACTGTATTGTGAATCTTCACTCTTTTATTGTTGGATGATACTACAGGCAAAATTTGCCCTTTAACAACTGACATCCAGGGAGACATGCACCATACTTTTCAGTTCCCTGGTGCTATGGGTAGAGATGCCAATCTCTAGGTGGAACCTGGGGATCCCTCAGAATTACATCTTATCTGTAGACTACAGAGATCAGTTCCCCTGGAGACAATGGATGCTTTGGAGGGTGGATTCTACAGCTCCATCCCCAAACCAGGAAAAGTGGTGGCCACACCAGTCAGGGGTGAAGACGAAGGAGAGGAGGTGCAGAATATAACATTCATTTGGCTCTTGAGGATCCCAGCACATTTTACAGTAAGCTTCGTCAGGGGATCTTCTATAGAAGTTTTCCAGTTCCAGTCCATTCAAGGTGGGAACTGGAAAAATTCTGAAGAAGATCCCCTGACAAAGGTTACTGCAAAATGTGTCGGGCTCCACAAGAGCCAAATCTATATACTAATAGCAAAGTGCCCTCCCCCATGCGGATATCTAAATCTGCATGGGGGGGCACTTGGGGGGAGGGGGTTTGTCTACACATGGGGGGCACTCCCCCCATGTGCAGAAAAATCCTAAATGTTAAAAAAACTTTTGGGGGGATATTTAAATCCCCTCAAAAGTAAAAGCATTCTCTGTGCAGGCGCAGAGAACGCTTTGGCTGGGGGGAGGGCTTGGCGGGCAGCGGGCCTTGCTGCTGCCACTGTTTTGGGGGTGGGAGGGAGGAAGGAGGGAGGGGAGGAGGCTCAGTGTGTGGCTGCCGCCACCACCAATTTCCGGGGGGGGGGAGAGGAGGCTCAGCGCACGGCCACCGCCGCCGATTTTTGGGAAAGGAGGGGGGAGCTGGGGAGGGAGGGGAGGAGGCTTGACATGCAGCTGCCGCCACCAATTTTTGGGAAGGGAGGGTGGAGGGCCGAGGGCAGGGGAGGCACGCGGTGGCCACTGCTGTTTTCGGGGAGGGAGGAGAGAGAGGCTCACCTCCCCCCCCACAAGTATCCTACTGCCAGGAGCCCATGGGGGGAGGGGGCGAGCGGCGGACCCGGCAAGATGGGGGAAATGCCCCCTTCCCGCACGTTTCTTGCGGGTCTCCACTTGTAAATTTTATATTCTGCACCTGCTCACCTTCGTCTTCTCCACCCCCAAATCTCCAGGAGTTTCCCAACTTGGAGCTGGCAACCCTACTTACCCCCCACCAGTGGCCAGGGGGGACCTGGCAACCCAAGATGTGGAAGAAGAGGTAGTAGACTCTCGCCCTTTCCCATCTATTGTAGTGGACAGGATTCTAGGTGTGTCATCATGCAATAGGCTGGGGAGGGGAGAAGAAAACAGGATTGGGGACAGAATGGGCAGAAGAGGAATATGTTGCATCATCTCCTGCTGCACTGGGGAACTTAAAGGAATAGATAGATCTCTGGGTTTCAAGCTGGCAACCACACTGATCTAGATGGCAAACCTTGGCTAAGGTCTGGTAATACAGCAGTCAGGCAACTTAGTTGCCTGCTCAGCCTCTGCCTTTTCCCCTCCCTATGGGCATTAAGAGGGTATTGAAGAAGCTGGGACTCACAATCCCTTGCAGTTCTGGTGTCTCTTATGAACGCCACATTTTTCTAAGTGTTAACCAGTGTGAGAATGTTGTGCTGGGATCTGGGAGATGCAGGTTCAAACCCTCATTCTGTCACAGGAGTTTTCTGGTAGACCTTAGGTCAGTCACACATAGGGCTGCCAAGTCAGCCCAGGGGGCGGGGGATCCCCCACTACAGGGGTTCCCAATCCGCCAGCCAGCATTCGGCTGGCAGGGGGAACCCCACCCCCTCCCCCAGCATAATGATGTAATCCGGAAGTGACATCATCACGTTGGGGACGTTGCCGGGACGACGTTCTAGCAATCGCCCCAAAACTCTATGGTATCATAGAGTTTTGGGGCGATTGCCAGAGCATCGCCTTGGCAATGGCCCCAACATGATGATGTCTCTTCTGGTGACATTGTTGCGGCGCGCACGCAAGCGCGCACACCGGGGAAGCTCCCGGCGGCAGGAGGACTCCCCCCTGCCGGTAAGGAAAAAGGACTTGGCAACCCTAGTCACACACTCTCAGCCTAACCCACCTCACAGGGTGGTCTGAGGATAAAATGGAGGAGGGGAACATGAGGAGCTGCTTTGTGGTCCCATCAAGGACCTCCAGTCATTTGTACCTTGAAAATAACTAGAATTGGCTCAAATGTTCAGAGCGTGGGATGCAATGCACCTGGCTAGCATACCTAGGAAGTAAAAATGACTCCAGGTTAAGCATGTTGTGGTATATTTCTTAATGCAGTGAGTGCAACTTGTTCTCCCTGTGCCTTTAGTGCTTGCACAGGAGGGAGAATTTTGGCAGGGGCAGCTTCTACCAGCCCCATGGTGCTCTATCAGGAAAAGTTGTGCCTGCTCTAATTCTCCCTTGGACTCACCTGTTAAAGGCACACCAGCCCAGTTCTTTTGAATCTGGCACCTCTGTCTCCTCTTCCCTATCTTCAGTATAAGTCCTTGAACTATCACCTTTTTTTGCAACTTTCTTCAGTGTTTTGTTGATTTTCAGCAGGGCTGTTCTGGAGTAAGTGGGCTTTTTTTTTTTTGATAATTACATCCTTAACTGTGATCCACAAATCACTTATTGCTAAAGAGCTTCATTGAAAGCTACAGGACTGCCTCTGTAATTTGTAGATTGCAGCCTTCCGTAATTTACATTGCAGCACTTGGAAGCAGCTGGAGCAGAGATGCATCCGCATTGCTTCCTGTAGGTTACAGCACTTGGCTCCTTCGGGGGCACGATACGTCTGCGTCATTCCTGTATTAATACACACCAGCCGGTGATCCATCTTCATCCTCCCCTTCTAGCTCTTTTCCTTGGCTGGGTCCCACGCTGTCCAGGAATCTCCCTGAAAACTGAGGTCGAGCCAGATGATCTCTCGTCTAATACAATACCTGGAATTCTGCAGCCGCTAGAAAAGGCTGCATCACCTTTCCCGTAAAACTGTATCCAAGACATTCAGAGACTGTGATGAAGTGGTGTCAGTGGCTTCAGGAAACGAGTCGATAAGAAAGCTCTGGCACAGAGTATCTTAAGTACATCATTGTGCCGTCTACATTATGGCAGTTTGGGAACCTCCAGCCCCCCAAATATGATGGCAGCGTGCCTGCTGACCTGTATTGCAGGCTCAGCAAGCCGCTAGCACAGAGAGTTGGCTGCCATCTCGCGGCACAGTGTGGTGACAATGCCAGCCCCCCTTGCGGATCAGTGTCTGGAGCTTACCATCAGGAATGGGGATGTCACACCCCCTCCCATTGTGATCCTGGCATTTAGAATGTACAATTTAATTTTCGCAGAAGCACCCGAGTTTTGTCATGTTACAAACCTGACTTCTGTAGATTCAGGGGAAAATCCTAAAAGCTTTTGGTAATAGAGGTTTAGTGCATTTAATGCCGATGGAATTAAAAGTCCCGAGGCACTCGCTGCAAATGGATTTACATCACAGAGATTAGGAAAAGAGGGGGAAAATATTGGTGTCCAGGAGACTCAGGGGAGCAGCTGTCAGCGGCATTCCGTGGAAGGCTCTACAATGTGCTGGTGCAGTAATTTCCCTGTGGTATCCATGAGGCGCTCTTGTGTGCGTATCCATAAATCTGCGGTCTGATCCCCAGGCAGGCAGCTGGAAACATCTTTAATATGCCGGTGGGTGGTGGGTGGGTCAAGGTTCCCTCCTCATGACCATTGCTTTGCTGATTTTCCTTTGTCCTGCTTGATGATGGTGGCGCTCGCTGAGGTGCACACATGCAACAGAGTATTTGTTCCCACATGGTCACTGGCAAAGTCTGCTACATAGATTTTGTGAAAGTGCTCTCCTAATGGGGCTTCCAGAAGAGGAGTCTGTGAATTTAGGGAAGTGTGAGAGCACCCACAAACCACACATGCCTTGGGGGAAGCTGGTCTCTCCTCCCCCCCCCCCCCCCACTTTGGTTCCCTGCAGGTCTAGGGAACAGCAAGCGCATAACACAGCCCAAAACAGCATCTTTTTTTGTACTTTTTTGAAATGCCTTCTTCCTAATCTGGTGCTGTAGGGAAGCTGTCCTCTGGGTGCAACTGAGCACAATGGGAATAATGTGGTTTCTATTGAGGTGAATTTTTGAAATACGGGCAAATCAGATTACAGAGGTTCTGAGTGTGGCCCCTCTTCCTTCCCAAGCAGGCAAGTGCCAGGGAAGGTGTTAAATTAATCCCCAAGGCTTTTCCCTGCCTCCCACTGCCCAGCTGCGTGCATCTTGAACTCTGGCATATGCCTGTTCCCTGTCTGGCATCATGGATGGTGGACCTTCTGTATGTTATGTTGAAAAATGAGGATCACAGTAATCTTTAATGTGTGTACACAGTCCTATTTTAAAGAGCTCTAAGCATTGTCTGCTCAGACTGGTGGTGGGTCTCCAGGGTCTAAGGCAGAGGTCTTTCACATCACCTACTGCCTGGTCCTTTTCAGTGAAGATGCCGGGGATTGAACCTGGGACCTTCTATGTACCAAGCAAATGCTCTGCCAGTGAGCCACGACCCCTACCACTTTCAAGAACCTTTCAACATTGCACTATCATCTACATTATACAGAGACTGAGGGATAGTAGCCGTAAAGGAGTGCAGGATCTGCTGTAAGGATGCTTGTGTTTAAAGAGGCTTTAAACATGGCTCTGAGCACCTTTGGACACTCTGTTTTTCAGCAGAACTGTCTTCATTTACGGGGGGTAACTTCTTGTGCCACTGATGGAGTGCCCTTGGAATAGCCCTTGGTCTCCACTGCCTGGGTGTGCATGTGTATATCGGGGGGGGGGGGGGAGTACCTTCTTCAAAAGGGAGACCACGGGATTGTCTCCAGGAAGGCAACTGCCTCTCTCTCTTCCTCCTTAACCTTTCCTTTGCATAAAGTAGCGTGAGTCGAGCAGCTGGCTGTGGGGGAAGAAGCCCAGGAAGTCTCAAGACTAAGATTAAGTTTTTAAAAGGTTTACTTTAAGTGCGCACAGATAGATAAATGAAGGGAACTGGGGAAATGAAGCACCATAAAAGTGCAATTTCTGTCTAATTAAATAGATCACAAGCATTCTCTGACTGTCATGCCTTCTTTGCAGGATGGGCCAGGCACTGCACACTTTGTAGTTGAAAACTGACAGAGACACCCTTCTTGCTAGTCCTTATTTCTGTCGTTCCATGAGAAGGAGGAGATTCAATCAGAAAGAGGGGGCCTTATACAAATATTCCCTTTAATGAATTATTTTCCTAGCATCATGAGGGTTTTGCACTCGGACCTTTTGGGGAAGGGGTGTGCAGAGCTAGGAGTGGGGGGCAGAAGCACCAGGGGAGACAAGGTCCTTTGGGCCATATGCAAAACAGGTGTTGGTAGAGGAAAATGACCCTAAAATGGGCCTTTAAATTGGATGGTTTTCCACTGTCCTCCCTTTCCCCATAATATTTGTTGGCTGCTTGGTAGCTGTCTAGGAGTCACATCTAACGTGACCTGCCCCATTTCATGCCACAGGGTTTTAGTCAACTGAGATCCTTAACAACATTAGCCTTTCTTCCAGCTAAACAGGAGAAGGCTGTTACTTCCTTGCAGTAGCTTGCTAAGCTCCTTCTTAAGTGAGCTTATGGTTGAAGCAAAGTTTGCAGTGAGGACTTTGAGCTCTCAGCTTGTGCTCTTAAGAATTCTATTGAAATATGGTGCTGTGACCGGTGAAAGAATACCCTAACAGCTGTGTTTGCACTGTGTAGGTGCAGGCAGTTTTCTCAGTTCCTTCCCTTGTGGGTCTTACAGTGTATAGGCCTCCTCCGTATATCAAGTGATTTATCTGGTCCCAGGCAGTTTTGCCAGACAAGTCATCTTGGTTTAAATTACCATTCGGGTGGTGGCAGTTGTTTGTGCTTCACTAAGTACTTTACTGGGGGGGGGGGGGGAAGGTTGGAGGAACCCTGGTGTAACTCAACTCAGGATAATACTTATTGGTGTGTAGGCAGGCTCACATCAAAGTCAACAGGCATGGGTGGGTGAGATTAACAATGACCTGGGAGATTTTTTGCCACCTTCTGCTTTCGAGTAGCTATGCGTGAGTATATTTGCTGTTGGAAAGTATTATTTTGTGGTGCACCTGTACGTTGCTTGTGGCACAGTGCTGTCTGGACTGTGGGCCTATGTTAGGACCGATAAATTGATAGTTTTTGCTGACATGGAATGTGCGACATATATTTACTCACCCACTTATGGTTTGGATGTGTCTGCACAGACCTTTTTGTAATATGTTCATAATCCCACATATATGCATAGCCCACATTGTGGTGTCTACTAGCGTACTTGTGCTCAAGCTAACAAAGTGTCCTCTGATGCACATGTTAGCCTTTAAGAACATAAGAACATAAAAGAAGCCAATGTTGGATTAGGCCAATGGCCCATCCAGTCCAACACTCTGTCACACAGTGGCCAAAAACACCAGGTGCCCTCAGAAGGTCCAGCAGTGGGGGCAGGGAGCCAGTTTGGTGTAGTGGTTAAGTGTGCGAACTCTAATCTGGGAGAACTGGGTTTGATTCCCCACTCCTCCACTTGCACCTGGCTGGATGACCTTGGGCAAGCCATAGCTCTGAACCAGCTGTTCTCTCAAGGACAGCTTGGGAAAGAGCTCTCTCAGCCCCACCTACCTCACAGGATGTCTGTTGTGGGGAGGGGAAGGGAAAGGGGCTTGTAAGCTGCTCTGAGGCTCCCTTGGGTAGTGAAGGGCGGGGTATAAATCCAGTCTCTTCTCTTCTTCTACTGTTCCCCCCCCCAAAAAAAAACACCAAGCATACAGAGCATCACTTGCCCCAGACTGAGAGTTCCTATCTATACTTTGTGGCTAATAGCCACTGATGGACCTCTGCTCCATATGTTTATCTAATTCCCTCTTGAAACCGTCCATGCTTGTAGCTGCCACCACCTCCTGTGGCAGTGAATTCCACGTGTTAATCACTCTTTGGGTGAAGAAGTACTTCCTTTTATCTGTTCTAACCCGACTGCTCAGCAATTTCATGGAATGCCCACGAGTTCTTGTATTGTGAGAAAGGGAGAAAAGGACTTCTTTCTCTACCTGCTTTCTGTCCCATGCATAATCTTTATAAACCTCGATCATGTCACCCCTCAGCCGTCATTTCTCTAAGCTAAAGAGCCCCAAGCGCTTCAACCTTTCTTCATAGGAAAAGTGTTCCAACCCTTTTATCATTTTAGTTGCACTTTTCTGCACTTTTTTCAATGCTATAATAACTTTTCTGAGGTGTGGCGACCTGAACTGTACACAGTACTCCAA
This sequence comes from Lepidodactylus listeri, assembly GCA_029233225.1. Classification (NCBI taxonomy): domain Eukaryota; kingdom Metazoa; phylum Chordata; class Lepidosauria; order Squamata; family Gekkonidae; genus Lepidodactylus; species Lepidodactylus listeri. The sequence goes on along the minus strand of JARCFY010000008.1, from coordinate 38,872,097 downwards.
ATAAGGTCGCACCATCAATTTATACAGGGGCATTATGATACTGGCTGATTTGTTTTCAATTCCCTTCCTAATAACCCCCAGCATAGCGTTGGCCTTTTTCATTGCAGTCGCACACTGTCTCAACATTTTCATTGAGTTATCTACTATGACTCCAAGATCTCTCTCTTGGTCAGTCTCCGCCAGTTTGGACCCCATCAACGTGTATTTATAGTTAGGATTTTTGGCTCCAATGTGCATCACTTTGCACTTGGCCACATTAAACCCCATTTGCCACGTTGATGCCCACTCGCCCATCCTCAACAGATCCCTTTGGAGTGCCTCACAATAAGAACATAAGAACATAAGAGAAGCCAATGTTGGATCAGGCCAGTAGCCCATCCAGTCCAACACTCTGTCACACAGTGGCCAAAAACACCAGGTGCCCTCAGAAGGTCTAGCAGTGGGGGCAGGACACCAGAATCCTCCCTGGTTCTCACCACCCTGAACAACTTCGTGTCTTCTGCAAATTTAGCCACTTCACTGCTTAGTCCCAACTCCAAATCATTAATAAACAAGTTAAAAAGCATCGGGCTGAGTACTGATCCCTGTGGTATCCCACCGCTTACCTCCCTCCACTGAGAAAATTGCCCATTAATACTCTCTGTTTCCTTTTAATTAGCCAGTTTTTGATCCAGAAAAGGACTTGTCTTTTTTGTCCCATGACTATTGAGCTTACTTAGGAGCCTTTGATGAGGAACTTTATCAAAAGCTTTTTGGAAGTCAAGGTAAACAACATCTATTGGGTCTCCCTTGTCCTCATGTTTGTTTACTCCCTCAAAGAACACTAACGGGTTAGCGAGACAAGAACTTCCCTTGCAGAACTTTACTCATGCACTCAGAAATGCTGCTACCGATCTATGTGTGCACAAGTCTCCTGTAGCTACTGCTGTGCCTGCATGCACTCTTGAATGTGCTGAACTGTACAACCTCCAGCTGAAATGCAGAGATTAGGATGGACTAGGAATGGAAACTATGTTTTCCTGAGAAGTCATGAATAAACAGAATTGCATTCTGAATGTGGCTTGCATGTGTACTCAGCAATACCTCTGCCAGCTGTCCATTGGAGAATAAAAATGCTTTCATATTTACAAGGTGGGGGGGGGGGGGGTTGGAAGAAGCTTTGAATGCATAGCTTAGGTTGGCTTGTATTTCCTTTCCCCAGCAGAGGGATTGCATTTGCATTATATAGTAGCAACATTATTAATACTATTCTCATTAGTAGCTTATTAAAAGGGTGTCTGGAAACCCCTGAGGTAGAGAGAATGTGAGTATTCTGTGCCAGGTCTTTCAGCTTAGATAGGGCTATTACCTGTTGGGAGAGTATGAGGATTATTCCAGTCCTCCTGCCTTCCTCACTCATTTCTCCGCACGCCCTTGGTTCCTGTCACTATTTCTTTGTACTGTGCAGAGATGCCGCAGCATAATAAACTCGAGCTTTCCTTTAAAGTGGGGTGACCTCAAGTGGAGGAGTAGGTCAAATCCCTCTTGAACAGTTTTTATCCCCTCTTCAGGCTGGGAAGATCCGGCCTGAAAAGAAGGTAGGATTTTCCAGAGTAGAAAGCTCAATTTACTCAGCAGATTCCATCTCTCAAGTGCTTTCTTCCTTTCCATCTCTGCTAAGTCAGAAAGACCACGAAGATCCCTTAAGGGAACGCTGTCTCTTCCCCTAAATAAGACCCTTTCACGTACTCCGAATGGTACTCTCTCTGAAATATTTGTCTTCTACTGTTGAAACTTAAAGATAAAATAGATTTGTTCCCCCAAGTTCTCCTCAGTGACTATTCATTAGATACATGAATACTCACTAAATATCTGATATTGATGTTTCGCACCCACTGTTTTCGTGTTCGATGTCTGATAGTTGGAATGCAATAATAGGTAGTATTTGGCAGTATTTGATAGATGATATGCAGTGGTATTGGATGGAATTGGAGAGCTGACAATTTATTGTATCTGAGACTTTCAGAATAGTCAAAACAGCCTAAAGATGTCAGCAAGTGTAAGGCACTTGAATGTGGAACTTTGAGGTAGTTTCACATTCAACAGTTACATTACAATTGCAAAATGAAATTTCATATTCAAAGTTTTAAGTAACATTTTTATGTTTTGGGAACATTCAGAGGTACAGCGTAAAGTTGTCAAGCTGCTGTCATACCTACACCACACAGACTTAACCAGGTCCTCACAGGATCCCTACCCCACCCGCGAAATTAAGAAGGATTATGAGTCTGTGTGACAGGAAAAGAACATGAAGGATGTAGTAGCCTGCTTAGCTAGATGGTGTTGATAACAAGAACACTCCCCAGGGACCCCAGACCTAGGCCATCTCTCTCTCTCTCTCTCTCTCTCTGTGATTCTGGTAATACTGAGGGCTGCAGGGGTCTTTTGTTTTGGAGAAGCAGTGGGAATTTTCCTGTGGCGCAGCTCCAGGTTGCTATTGCATTCTTCTGGAGAAATGGGACGTGGTTTCCGCTGTGGGATGAAGTTATAGCAGCCTTATACAGGTCTTCCCTTGGGATGCAAATGAGCAGGGGGTTGGACTAGATGGCCTGCATGACCCGTTCCAACTCTCTATGATAGTCATATAGAGACTGCTAGGGAAGAAAAATGAGCCCAGTCAGGAAATGAGAGAACATGTGTAGGTGTGTGTATAAATTACAGAGAGAGGGGCACAAACGTAAGAAAATGTCTGACCCTACTTTTTCCTCCCAGGGGAAGCTATACCTTTGCAGAATGGATCAGTGCAGAGTGCTGCCATGGAGAGGACCCAGTGCCTGGTATAATCCCGGCATGGTGACGGATGGGGGAGGGCAGGGTGGAGGGTTGTAATGCCAGGCAAGCTCATTCCTGTCCTTTTGTAGTCAGTCGTCGGTACTTGACCAGTCTCACTAGCTGAAAGATTCAGCAGCAGTAGAAAAGAGCAAGAGTCCAGTAGCACCTTAAAGGCTAACAAAATTAGTGAGTCACTGCTCTCTTCTTCAGGTACTGAAAGATTCAGTGTGACTGCTGCAGGCAGATGGTTTAATAATGCTCGCACGTTGAATTTTGCATCATGAAGGTGGAAACTGATCATTCTGCTAGCAACAGCAGAAAGCTGGCTTCCATCTTAAAGGGTTAAGTGTGCCAGCTCCATTCTGTGAGCCAAAGGGACAGCAAGTGCCCTTGATCCAGACTTGCTGGTCTCTTGTGTTCACAGAACTCCCATCTCTGTATTGTCCAGTCGCTGTATGATTTCTGCTTTCCCCAGACACTAGTCTGCCCCTCACAAATGATCTGATTTTGTAACAGTTAGATTCAAATAACATTAAAAGCTTATCAGATACTGGGCACAGTGGGCTCTGATAGTTTGGGGTTATCACTGAGGAACAAATGAGCTTCCTGATGGGTCACCTCAAGAGTTTAGTACGAATTTAGCAGTGGCCTTTTGCCTTTCCAAATGATGCATGAGATAGCAATATGATAAAATTGTTATGAAATACACATGAAGACTCATTGTTTCTTTCTCCAGCTGTGAAGCTCTAAGGGTTTTTTTTCAATTGCATTTCGATTCAAATTCAATGAAGGCTAGACAACATGAGGGCTAGACAAAGTGGTTCCTGGGATTTTACTTGGCCCGTAGGCAACTTTTTGGCCATCCCGCATCTAGATCTACCAGCTCTGAGGCAGGTAGGTCCTGCTGTCTGATGCTGAAACCTAGTCAGGATTGGACATGCTTATTTGGCTTGGCAGAAGGCAAAGCGTTTTTTCATTGAAGTCCAAGAGCATGACCTGTATTTGGCTTGTGGAGTGGCTGAGGCCCTGCTGTTATTCCTTTTCCCTTCTGTGTGGAATAGGGATGCTTGGCTACTTCATCCCAACGAAGCTCCTGTTCCTCAGTCTAAAGCTCAATGGAAGAGCAGAAAAATTCTGGGTGAATTCATTTATCCCATGGGAAGAGGCACAAGGGTTGAAAGTTGACATGATCTCTCCAGGTGGCAGTTAATATCCTAAGCAAGCCTATAGGACTTCAGTACGGACACAAAGTACCCCAAAACCTGGAGATCTCTGCGCTGCTTAACCTCCACCAGTGATTAGCATTGGGGGCAAGGTATAGCTCAATGCCTTAGAAAATAAAAGATATAACTGTAACTGAATTTGGAGATATGTGCTGTTCCTTAAAGTAGTTTGCACACACTCATCTGTTTCATGAAAGCAGATCTTTGCTTTTGCCTCAACATGGTCTCATTTGTTTTGCTGGTTTATGTCGCTCTTTCATCTCTTTCTCAGCCCTTTTGTTCTTTAGCTTCTCCTCATTCTTTCACAGTGAAATGTAAGGCCCCGCTTGCCTTCTTCCAGTTTATTTGCTCTAATCTACTGTTGTTCTTTCTTTCCTTCACCCTTGGATTTGCCTGGGTTATTGAGCACCACAGTTTCCTGATCACTTCTGGGGGCACAGATTGAGTGCTTGCAACAGGCATTTGCACAGGTCTGTGAATGACCTTGTGCCAGACTCTGAGCAACATTTCACCAAGCCTTGGGGCATGATGAGGACATTGTCCCATTCTTCAAGGATATAGGCCACGTAAAGAAAGAAAACAGTATATTTTATTCCAGAGAAGTGTTATCTTTTTACAGTTTTAGTTCTTGGCTTTTGGATCCCCCCAACACCCGAATTCATGAATGATTTAAGTGACATACTTTTGCTGGGTTTCTTGACTGTATAGTCAGGCCCCAGTAGAGTTCTACGCATTTTCCATCCTTTGGTTGAGCACGTCCTACTACTCGTTAATTACCAGTATCTGTACAGGCCACTGGGCATCTGTGAAAATGTCTGCAAATCCCAGAAGGTTCACAGACTTTTCACACCACGGAAATTCATCCCTAAAGGCATGTCGTTTGACATTTGCTGTCTTTTGCCTGTGTCAAAATGTTCTAGTGCCATCCAACCAGGGAGCTTAAAGGCTAGCATGGGACATCTTTCATCTCATGTTTCTGATACTTCCTCTCTGTGCAAACTGTTTTAGGGCACATTTGTTCAAGGGCCATCAAGTAAGACCATCCTGTAACCTCTAGTAACAACAGGCTGGGTAGTTATTTGGAGAAGCTAACAACTGCTGAGGATGTACTCTCCGCCTCTGTCTCTCCCTCCAGATATATCCGGGTAGCAGAAGGATTGTATCAAGAGATTCAGAATATTCATCTGCCCAAACCAGATTATCTAGAAATCTGCATGTGGAAGCAAGTTGCTTTTGAAGGCTCCTAAGAACTGCAGCCTCTCCTTTCTGTGGTCATGTATATTCCCAGGGAGTGCCATGACACCCACCAGTTTCTATCCCAGTGCCTGCTTTCTTCCCCACCCTCCTGCTTTCTGGTCTCTTCTACACTTCTTCCTTATCCCTATCCCTTTTCACTTCTTCTTTTTGTCCTCCTTTGCCCCCATTCACACCCCTCTCTTTTCTGCTCTTTCCTTTTGTCCCTTTTCACATTCCTTCTCTGGGCTGGGTCTCTGCCGAGATGGTTGCTTGGGATGCCAACTTGGCACGGGGGTGTTGTTTGGGAGGATGTGACAAAGGTGTGGCTTGCACTGGTCAATGCCTCTTATGCCAGAGACAAGTCAGAGTGCTGAGTCTTGGAGTGCCATGGGAAGAGGTGGATGCTTGCTCCCCTCTGTGTTGCTGCTGCCTCATGCCAGCCGGCTGCAGAGACTCTTGTCACGTGTCACGGCATCCCATTTCCATAGCTCCTGGGATGTGGGGTGGCACATATGCCACTGCTGCCCACCTCCAAAACTTAAGAGCTGGGCCCAGGCATGCCTTCTTCCACACTGCAATTCTTGCCACTTGGAGTTTCCAAAAGAGTTGTGCTGTCCCTGTCCTTTCCTGCCCTTCTCTCTTCCTCTCCAGCCTCTCTGTCTTTCACCCTTTCCCCATACCACTTCTATAGGCAGCTTTCAGGTGTGCTAAAGAGCATGAGAAAGTAGAGAGGTTGGGATGCTGTTGATGGCATGGGGGGGGGGGGGCTTCAGCTACCTCTGGTGTAGTTTGAGCAATCCTTGCAGCTTGAAGAGTAATGGTTGCCTGTGCTCCTAGTTTGCAATGTCTTTGCCACCACCAACAGGAAGAGAAAGGAAGGGAGAGAGGGATCCTTACCACGAGAGGTGACAGAAGAGGAAGGGAAAGAGGAGGAAGAGGAGAATGAAGAATTTGCATTCCCCTGATATCAACCAGGGAAACCAACACAATGCTACTTTCTTACATATGCCACATCCAAATTGCCTTCACGTACACCCCAAATAAAATCCATTATATACAGACCTATAGACTCCCCAGTATTCGCTTCAATTAGAGTCCTGCATTAAAATGTCTGCAGTCTCAGAATGACTTGCACATGGTTACAAAGGCCCTCCACCAACATTTATTTCAGTTGGGTGTTAGCAAGCTTGAGTAATTGCACCATTAACTGGTAATTTTATTGGCTGCTTTCAAAACCTAAAATCTTTCATTTTTTCCCTCTTAAAAGTTACATTTAATAATAATGATAGATAGATAGATAGATAGATATAGATATAGATTCAACTTTTACCCCACCCTCCCCATCAGAGCAGGCTCAGGGCAGCTCTCATAAAACCAATAAAACAATATTCATTACACATTACAAAATATATTTCAAACACTACATAACAACAATTTAAAACCATTAATACATGTCTATTTTATTTATTTATTTTATTATTCATATTTATTTTCTGCCTTGCCGGACAGGCCGGCTCAAGGCGGCTAACAGGTTAAAATATCAAACAATAAATACATCAATTAAAAACAACAAATTACTAGTAAAATCACAGATAAGACATACTGATGATGGCAGCAGATCAAAACAAATCCTAGTATGGATGCAGCACCCCATAAATCCCAAGCCAGAGAAGTTCCAGTGGCCTGTCCATCAGTGGCGACTCCTATCCGAAAGCCTGGTGGAAGAGCTCCATTTTGCAGGTCCTACGGAACTGTAATAAGTCTGGCAGGGCCCTGATGTCTTCCGGGAGCTCATTCCACCAGTGTGGAGCTGCCACCGAGAAGGCCCTGGCCCTGGTGGTCACCAGCCGCACTTCTTTTGGACCAGGGAGAGTCAGGCGATATATATATATATATATGTATGTTATATATGTGTGTGTGTGAGTGTGTTACAAACATATATATGTATGTATATTATATATATGTATGATAAGATCCAGCACTAATCCTCCCTGAAATATAAACTCAAATATATATAAATTCCCAGATGAAGTTTTGTCTCCTCTCTCTGTCCCTGTACTCACCACCAGAGAAACAAAAATACTGAAGCTCCCCCCATGGCAGCCATTTTGCGGTGGTGCCCTCTGTCCTTTCCTAAAATTCCAAAAGTGCTCAGAGGTGCTCCTAGAGTTGCAGATCCCCAGGTCCTGGGTCCTGGCAGAGCTAGCCACGTCTTTGCATGATGGGGACATTGCGTAGGATGCTCTGGTTTGAAGGCACAACTCTGTGGTAAATTTGGGCTAAAACCATAGAGTTTTGCCCTCAAACCAGAGTGTCACAGTGCAATGTTGCTGTTGCAATGATGACACTTCTGGTTGATGTCATCATGTTGGGGACATCTCGGAACGCCTCCCAAATCCTTCTACCAGTGCAGCGAGGGGACCTGGCAATCCTGGGTGCTACAAACTTGACAGGAGGATCCTGTTTCCTAAAAAGGCCTTGACTGTGAGGCTGCATGACTTTATTGAAGTGATGGATGTGGGAAATCTCCCTTTGGTTTCCTTTTTACTCAGTGGCTTCACTTGTTAGGGAACTTCATCTTTTTTAGAAAAGAATTAGGATTTATAATTTTCAATGTTTCATCTTTATCATAGTTTTTTATACTTTTGATAGTCTGCTGACTAGCAGTGTCATTTGAAGTGATACTAGGGCTGCCAACCTCTAGGTGGGGCCTGGGGATCTCCTGCTTCTATAACTGATCTCCCGCTGACAGAGATCAGCTCCCCTGGAGAAAATGGCTGCTTTGAAGGGTGGACTCTATGGCATTGTGCCATGCTGAGGCCCCTCCCCTCCCCAAACCCCACCCTTTCCTGGCTCCACCCCCAAAGTCCCCAGGTATTTTCCAATCCGGACTTGGCAACCCTAAGTGATACCCTTTTAAGTCCATTGAAGTCACAGGGTTTAGAAGGATATAACTCTGCATAGGATGGTATTGTAAGTTATTATGGAGCACTTGACTTTTATTTTTTTAACAAATTTGGGGGCACTATTCCATCTGGAGCACTGATCTGCCTCTCCTAAGTTTTTAAAACAAAAACAACAACATGCTTTTTAATTTGAGCAAGTGGAGCAACTCACTCTAATAAAATCTTAATTTGTGACCTTTCCATCTAAAGAGCAAGAACTTCTTTTTTTAGAATGAGAACATTTCTGAGGGGAAATTAAGTGGCGGCTTGTTCCACCCCCACACCCCAAAAATGGGGGTGCCCTAAACTTTCCCAGTACTTCTGGTTGATTTTTCTAGATACATGCATTCCAATTATCTCCACTATCTCTGCTATCTGTCCCCAATAAATCGCTGCTCTTATTCCGCCCCCTTTGCCTTTTGTTGGTGCTTTGTTAAAATTTCATTAGTGCGAGTTGCTGAAGAAGTCACTTTTCAGGCCTCTGCCTCCTCCCAGGATTTTTTGGAAATCTCAGAGTGGAGAATGGATGCATTATCTCTGGCATCCGAGCAAGTGCAGGAACACTGAAACATCATTCAATGTACAGTCTGTCATGTCATACCACTGCAGTTACAGAGGTATATCTTGAACTTTAGATAACGTACTCTACACTTTTACTGTGCAATTACACTTTTCTGGTATATCCTATTCTGTTGGCAAATCACACCCTTGGGTTTTAAGTCAGAGGAGGACCAGGCTTCTGCAGAATAAATTAATTCAGTGAGGAGAGGAAGAACCTTCAGTGATACGTGTTCTTTGGTTCGAGAGAAGGAATGTTACCAGCATGCCCCCCCCCACCCTATTTTCCTCCCTGAAATGTTTGAAGGTATGAAGATTGCTGTCACTTTTATACTTCAGTGATCCAGGAAGGGGGAAAAAAATCCCTTCCGCCACTATGGCTATGAGCACAGCAGGATACCTAGGGATAAAATAAAGCCCCTTATATTGAAGAAAGGTGTTTGTTATAAGCGAGCAAAACTTCTGAAACGCTCTCATGCTGAAGTGTGGAAAAGCTGACTTTAAAAAACGTATGCAAACCCAGCCATGTTGTACCTCTGAGGGAATGGCATATCTATTAGCAGAGGAGTGGGTGGCAGTTTCTGCCAGGTCCCTCTTCTGCTGCAGACTCTTACTTTTCTCTTTGTACTGTTCCTGAGGGTCCACTGACCCTATAAACTGGGTTGGGGGATCTGAGGGGAAGCAGGGAATCCTGCTCTGTTTGGATACATGCCACCATATTAAGGGTATATTCATACACCAAATCAGATTCCAGTATATCCTGGGATAAAATATTGCACTCAAAATCTGTGTTTTCAGTGGCAGAAGTCAGGGTGTTTCAAACCCAGGCCCAGAGTCTGTTTCAAACATCTGCCATTATTAATCACTAATGTTTGCGGGATTTATGGGATAATTTTTCTACTGCAAGCTTCTACTGAGGTAAATGTTTTCCAGTGAAGACTGTTGTTCATGCAAACTTACAGAAAACTATAACACTTCATTTAATTCTTCCCTGGATTGATTTCCCTTTGCAAAAACTAATGGGACATTTTGAAAACCAATACATTATATAGGCTGGAGTTTAAAGAGTAATCCCAAGGTCCAGATCAGTACTCTCTGGGGGATTGTGTCGTTCCACAGTTGCTTTTCTGTTTACGGGGGGGGGGGGGAACTCTTAAGAACTAAACTAGACATTATATCTCTAATTTTGTGGCTGCCACAGGGACTGGCACTGATGCACTGCAGGGGCCTGGTTTGGACTGGGGAACAAGGCACAGTGGGGAGGGGCTTCAGTCTCCTCCCCCTTCTACCGTTTTCCTGAGCTGAAGTAATTCCAAATGGGCATTATTTGGCCAATGGTAGGGCTGAATGTGCATGGACTATAGCTCAGGAAAATGGGGGGGGGGGCTGAAGCCCCTCCTCCCCCTGATCCCAGTCCACATCAGCCCCCTGCAGAGCACTGTGATCAAATTTCCAAGGAGAATTTCCAAGGCTGCAGATTATTGCGGTGGCCACAAGTTAGATGCAATGTCTCTAACATGGTGACTTCATGGATATTTTTTTTCTAATGTGCAGGTGTCAATGTCTTAGAAGGACAAAGTTGTTCAGCCATGTCGCAATACATTCTGCCCCCGCCTCCCGGTGAAACTGGGATGAGTTCTCAACTGGGATGGTTTGAGGGCGAATATACCATAGAGTTTCACCCCAAAACCAGAGCAACGCCCCTGGTGTCACCAACACGATGATGTCACATCTGGGTGATGTCATTATGTCATGTGATGTCCCTGCCCCCCCTGGAATCGCCTCCAAATTACCCCACCGGATTGATGAGGGGACCTGCAACCGTATGGAAGTGACATTGTGGTGTGCTGCGACATCCTCTTGCCCCACATGCAAAAGTTCTTGGGGGCTGCCAGCAGATGACTGGCAACCCTACTTGGCTGGCAGGAAGGGGATGCAACCTTCAAGCAGTCCTTGTCCTTTGAATCCAGTTTGTTAGCTTCTTTCATTATCAGATACTCCTGTTTAGCTTTTTATATGCATACAAACACACTTGTGATTGGCTCAGAACTAGGGTTATTTTGGGGCAGGAACACACAGGAATGGAGTTCTGGCTGGCTTCCAAGTTGGCCACGCCTACAGCCTCCCCCCTCCCCGGGTTCCCCAGGCACCTCACAAGCCACAGGGCATCTGGGGAAGCCAAGCCGATCCAGGGAGGGAAGGCAGTTTAAACTGCCTCCCCCCCTCAGGTTCCCCAGGCACCTCACAAGCCATGGGGCACCTGGGGAAACCAATCCAGAAACTGCCTTCCTTCCCTCGGGTTCCCCATGTGCCCTGCAAGCCAGGGGACACTTAGGGAAGTTGGCCCTGGGAGGGAGCTGTGCTGTCAGGAGTGTGGCCTAATATGCTAATGAGTTTGTGCTGTCGGGCGTGGCCTATTATACCAATGAGTTCCTGCTGGGCTTTTTCTACAAAAAAAAGCGCTGCTCAGGGCCAAACTAGATGTTACATTTTTGAAAGATTCAATTTTGGGTTCCCCTTGGGTGTCCCCCCCCTGCCCCCAACAAGAGCCCCTCCTCCCTGCCTCAGTTACTGAACAATTCTCTGCCTTTCCCTGTCGTTGCCTTTTCACTTCCATATTCCTCGCTGTCCTTCACCTCTCCCTTAAAACCATCAACAGGCATCATTTGTTCACTTCTTCAGATCAGATGCCCCCTACCAATGTTCCCTTCTAAGGTCTGCAGTCTCGTGAGCAGAAATTTTACCCCTTGAGCAGTGCTCCCTCTAAGCTGCAGAGTCTTGTGAGCAAAAATTCTGCTTTGTGAGCTACTGACATTAAAGTTATGAGAGAACGATTTGGCTCCTGCATAAATTAGTTTGCTCTGGAGCCATCCTTCCTGAGCTGAGACAAAAATGTGTGAGCCAGAGGCTAAAAAACCATGAGCTAGCTCACACTAACTCAGCTTAGAGGGAACACTGCCCCCCTACCCATTCCCATCCCTGCTCTCTGGGCTGTCGAAGGGAGAGGGCGGGAGCCCTGCAGCACCACCAGATGCCTGTGACTTACTTGATACCATGTTGGAGTTGCCATGGGAGACCCAGGGTGGAGGGGGAGGAAGAAAGAACCTTTACAGCTGAGGTGGTGATAGAAGCCAAAACTCCTTCATTGAGCAAAGAACACCCCCCCCCTTTCTCGCCTTCCTCCCCCTCCCGGACCTCTCTTTTAGAAAGTGCACTGCAGAATGTCGCCTTTGAAGACCCCTAATTAGAGTCCTGCCTGTCCTGAACGGAGCCCTTCATTACTACTCAGGAGTGCTTAGGAGGCACACATTAGCGTGTGTTTCAGGATGGGATTGGTGCCAGGATCCCCTCCCCTTCATGGGAGGGAGCGGGATTCTTTGCCAAGAAGAGGCTTTGCCCCGCAATCCCATTCTCTCAGCACGGAGAAGAGACTCTTAAGGAAGTCAATGAAAAACAAACCACCAGAAAAACTACACTGCTGCTGCTCTGTTCCTTTGGACTTCTCAGCGGTGTGGAGCATTCTGGGGCCATTTCCCCCTCCTCATCCCACAGCATATGTGCGCACAGGTTGGGGGTCATTACCATCCCCACCAATACCTCCGGAAGCCTGTGTGTGTGCTCGGAGGGTGTTAATTAGTGAGAGGAGGGCTGATTAGATTAGAAATTAAATGTTTGTTTTCTCCTCTTCTGGTATTCATAATTAAGCAGATGGAGACTCTGGAGTCACGGGATGACAGGCGGCCAAGAAGCCTAATTGGGAATGGAAAACCCTTTCCACCCTCTGCTTTGGTGCAAGTCAGGGGGCAGGGAGAAGATTGCAGGCTGGAGCTTACCTCTCTTGGCACATTAACACTGGAACATAACATTGCTCCTGTCCTAGAAATCCCTTGCATGGTCATTCATGTGCATGAGATCCCTGAGTGGGGAGGTGATCCTTTTGGTGGATCCTTCCTTCCTTCCTTCCTTCCTTCCTTCCTTCCTGCCTGCCTGCCTGCCTGCCTGCCTGCCTGCCTGCCTGCCTGCCTGCCTCCCTCCCTCCCTCCCTCAGAGAAGGGGGGGGGGGAAGCTCAAATTCCAGCAACAAATTAATAAAAAAGAGGTAGGGGGGAGGCATATGTAAAGTAGGAACAAAAAATATGGTAGTGGTGGAAAATCTATACATAAGTTTCTAGAAAAGATTTGCAAATATCAAAAAAAAGAGTCCATGTGCAATTTTTTGTCTATATGCCATGCTTTCAAATGTTGAGAAAGTTGTAAGGTTGTTAGTCCATTGATTTATAGGAGGTGGGCATTTATTTCTTCAGTGCTGTAATACAAGTCTTTTATCTGTATTAAGGGCACAGAGGGTCCATTTTCGTTGACTATCGGTTAGCCTCCAAGAGATGGTCAAATAGCTTAAAAGTATATAAACGTCCTCAAAAATCAATGAACATTGCAATACAAAATTGATATGAGGTGATCTCTGTAAAATCCATGTCTTTTTGTTCCCAGTTTCTATACACAATTATGGAGGAGACCCTACACGGCCCTTTCCTGATGCAGTGGCAGAATTCAGATGTCTTGATACAATGACCATGTAGGAGGAAAAACTGATTTTCATGCCTGAATGGCAGGGGGGTTCCTAACATTCCTAACATTCAGTTCTATGCAAAATGCAAAGTGCTGCATCTGTTTGGTTCCAATGAAAAACGTGTACAGCACTGAATGGGATTGCCAAAGGGATGGGGGAGTAAAGTAGAAACAGTTTCCCCCCCCAACTCCAAAAGTATTTAATACAAAGTCAAAAGCTCCAAGCCAGAGTTACAATGTAACATATAAAGTTCCCAAACTCTCAAAGTGTAACAATCATGAGCTATAAATCAAGGTTACAGTGTAACACTACTAGTTCTGAAGTTCTCAGTATGACAAATTGGAAGTTATGCAGCAGTAGAAAAAAAAATTAAGTGAACAACATGTTGCAATGCACATGTTTATTGTCATTCTTGTACTGTTGTAACCCTCAAAATGTCAGTGGCTTTCATCTTGGGTTTTAGGGCTGGCCATGCTCTTGGAACCTGGCTCTGAGCATTGTAATAAGGAGGAAAATGCCTTCTGTCTAGATGTTGAGGTATTTCTCTGCCTGAAAAGTTCCAGAGAATGTTGACACAGCTTCTGATTTGATGAACTGGGGGATACAGATGGTTGTGGTCAGGGGTCATTTCATAGAAAAAGAGGTGCAGCTGCTCATTAGCATACCTATTAGCATAACTTATTAGCATATGCCACACCCCCTGACATCACCGGAAGTGTGTCAGAAAGGGAGGCAAAAGGGGGGGCATCTTCAAAAGCCTCCCCTTCCCTTCCCTAGCTGGCCTGCCAAGGCGGGCGGGCGGGGGGAGCGAAGTGAGAAGGGCCCCATAGAATACAATGGAAAGATTGTGCCGCTGCTGCCACGCGACTCTAAACAGAAGGGGTTTAAACTTTAAACCCCTTCTCGCTTCACTTCCTCCACAGGCCCACTGGGAGCTGGGGGAGGGGCTTGCCACCTTTGCCATTTTTGCCCACTAGGGGTGTGCAAATAATTTTTTTTGGAGCCCAATTCAGATCGGGCCAAATCAAGCCACATCTGTTCTGGCTGCTGAATGACCCCCCGCATGTCAGTTTCAACAATGCAAGCCCATTCAGCTGGCCTAATGTCAGTTTCAGCCCCATTATACCCTATGGGCCATTGAAAATGGCAAAAACTCATAGGGTATATGAGGGGCTGGAGGAGACAGGGGTTGAGGGAGAGGCTCCAAACTTGCAGGGTAGCTGCTAGAGCCTCTCCCCGAAATACCCACCAAGTTTCAAGAAGATTGGACCATAGGGTCCAATTCTACGGGCCCCCAAACAGGTTGCCCCATCCCCTCCATTGTTCTCTATGGTAGGGAAAAAGTAACTTTTCCCCCCCATCGAGAACAGTGGAGGGAACGGGGGCAGCCTGTTTGGGGACTTGTAAAATTGGACCCCCTGGTTCAATCTTCTTGAAACTTGGTGGGTATTTGGGGGAGAGGCCCCAGCAGCTACCCTGTAAGTTTGGAGCCTCTCCCTCAAACCTCCTCACCTCCAGCTGCTTTTTAAGCTGCTGCCAAATTTTGGCAGCAATTCGGCAGCAGGCCGAATCAGATCAGAGAATCTGATTCAGCCCATGGCTGCCCTAATGCCTACTCCTGGGCTGGTAGAGTGCTGCTTCGCCACACTCTGGCCCCAAATGACCCCTGGTTGTGGTTATTCACCAGCAGGAGGAAGATGCACAGAACTATGGATATGTGTGAACACAGGAAACACAAGGGAAATGCTCAGATCTTTTGAATGCCACATGTTGTGTGAACACATGCTTAATATGCACGAACCCCACCCCTTATGGCATTGGCAGCCCTCAAATTCATCAGCCACCCCTATGCCTTTCTAAATCTTCCATAGGAACTCCCTCTGCTGTATGAATTGTCCCATCACTATTTGTCTGGTTTGCCCAGAAAATAGGGAACAGGCCACCGGGAGAGGGACTGCACAGGGAAGGGGAATCCTGCATTATGCAGTGACAGATGGACAGGTGCAGGGGGCTGAGAAGTCAACCAGACCTGCCTCTAGGGCACCTGGAGAGACAAAAATAGGCTTAGGTGTTCAGTGCACCAGCTACTGACCTTAAACCTTCTGCTGGCTCCATTCCACATTTGAACAATGGTAGGAAGAGAGCGTAGCTATGGCAGCTAGCAATGTATAGTAATGCTAGTGTTGCTGCATAATGCATTTATGAACCCTGGGAACAGTGGGACCTTGAGAATGCTGAGGCTACTGAGATGTGCTCTGTGAAGAAAAGTCTGGATTCATGCAGTAGGAGATGACATACCATCCCTCTATCTAGAGTGTGGCTTAGGGGTTAGGGTATCAGACTAGAATCTTGGGAAGCCCACACTCGATTCGTCACTCTGCCATGGAAGCTTGCTGGGGTGACCTTGGGCTAGGCACTCTCCCTCAGCCTAACCCACCTCACTGGGTTGTTGTTGTGGAGATAACATTCAGGAGGAGAGAATAATGTGGATTCCCATTGGAAAGAAGAGTGGGGGAATAGATATCTAAATAAATCTTACCCCTGACTCTTGTCACACAGACTCCACCATCCCATGCGAACTCATTGCTTTGTCCCTTCTGGTGGGCTGGAAGCCTTCCATCCGGATGGAGCAAAAGAACTGTAGAGCAGGCTGGGAAGAGTTTCTGGAGGCTCAGCTATACACAATGTTGGGAGGGCCAGGAATGGAGCTCCTAGCATTTTCTTTTTGTGAATTTTGGTATTAATTTCCTGCATTGTGCAGGGAGTTGGACTAGATGACCCTGGAGGTCCCTTCCAACTCTATGGTTCTATGATTCTTTTGTATATTCAGGGTCCTGAGCTGAGTCAAGGCTGCAGCACAAGAGTTGAAGCAGAACGCCATCTCATGCTATATTAGGGCAATCGCCCATTTCCCTTCTTCATTACAGGAGGTCCCATGATCCCCAAAATAGCCTTTCTGGTGGCCAGAGATGAATCTTTCTTCTCCAGCTCACTAACTCTGAACCAGATAAAGAGCCACAATGTATTATACAAAACCAAATGGAGTCTGGGACACACTGAAACCTAAACTTTTGTAGGACAAGAACGCACCTCATCAGATGCTTTCATTCGTGCCTCACTCATATCCCATCCTTCTTCCAAAGAGCTCAGGGTGGTGTACATGGGTGGGGTTATCCTACTCCTCCTTCACAGCAATCTTTTTGAGAGACTGTGGCTGGCCCAAGGTCACCCACAGTGCCATCCTGAGCAGAGGTACACCCTGCTAAACCTATTGACTCCAGTGGATTTTGAAGGGTGTAATTCTACTTAGGATGGCACCACCAGTATGTTTCATGGTCCAAACAGGAATTCTAACCCAAATTTTCCTGATCCAGGTCTGCTGGCTACACCACTCCAGTGTATGAATTAGGTTCTTCATTGGCAGATAAACATTCAGAACGAGGCAAATACAATAGATTGTTTTGCTTATTATGTTGTGAAAGTCAAAAGCCATAGCAACAAAAATGTACAGATATGCATAGTAACAAGAGCTCGCAAGTCAAACAAAACAAAACATACCAGAGAGATATAAGTGATATTCATAAACTGTTCCATTCAGTTTGATCAGAGATTAGAATCACTATGGAATATGTTAAATACTCTTTGGGAGGAGAGTCAGAAAAATCCTCTCTTTTACCAAGTCTTTAACCATACTGATTGTGTAACAAAGCAGAGATGTAAAAGGTCACTCATTTACATTTAACGTTCTTGCGAAGCCTCTTTGAAATAGCTGGCTCAGGGTTTCTCTTTAGTCATACGTGCTGAGCATCTCGGGAAAAGACCTGTCACTCAAACAAGCCAATTTAATATTTGCAGGTCCTGAAAGTCCTGCTGTGGTACCATCTGCCTAGTAGAGGAGGCAAAGGCTGAGCTGGCATGTTTCCTTCCCTCCTGTGAGAATGAATGCAAGAATCGGTGTGTGAAGTATCACGAGCCACTCCTGTTCTGGCATTCATTGGGCATGGCGTATTTCTCTGGCATAGCAATTGGGGATGCCCCTCTGGACAAGCTACGTGGCAGAAACCTGAGTTTGAATCCAGGTGCACTTACATGGCCATGGAAAGGAAGGATTACAAGGAAAAGAGTACAAGAAGTGAGTAGAATAAGGGCTTAAACATTTAGATGCTGTGAGCGGGTTATTGGTTTCATATTGTGCAATTGTGCTGATTTTTGCAACACCCCAGTGTGGCAGGCCATAATTATTCCCATTCTTCAGTCAGGGAACTGAAGTGGAGAGCATCTGTTGCCCATGGCCACCCATATAGTCCACTGCTGAGCTTGGATTTGAACGCAAGTTCAGCACTCTGTTCACTGGACTGCCCCACAGGCCTTTTCAGCCTTTTTAAAAAAAAAGACCTGCATTTTTCTCACACAAATGCTGAGAAGGTGCAATTTTGTTAAAAAAAGTTTTCATTTATGTTTTTAAAGAAATGCAGTCAATATTTGTTGCGCTCATTATTACACACGTTCTCTTTGTTATTTTGTGTTCATTCCCACGGTTTAAGATGGGGTCCCCAGTGTGGTACCCATGGGCGTCCTCTGACACTTTGTGGTGCCTGCCAGGTGTCTTTGGCCAGGTGGGGCGTTTGCTCAGCAAGGCTTCTGAATGACCACTGGAGAGTTCATTGGCTGTGCAGATCTTTAAAAACGTTGCTTTGGCAGCAACTTCCACCAGAGCAGAAGGATCTTCACTGTGTGACTGAAGGGAAGCTGGGACAAGCATTTTGTAGTGGGCTCCATGTCCTGCAGCAGCCATTTTGTGGCTGTGCCCACCATGCTGTGTTAGAATTCCAAACTTGCCTGCAGGCTCAAAAAGGTTATGGACCTATCGTTTGGGACATTTTTACCCTGCCATTCCTCCAAGAGCTCGGGGCAGCATACATGATTCTCTCCCCTCCACCATTTTATCCTCACAACAACCCTGTGAGGTAGATTAGGCTGAAAGAGTGAGTGACGGGTCCAAGATTATCCAGCAAACTTCATGACAGAGTGGGGATTTGAACCCAGGCCTCACCAGTCCTAGTCTGACACAAGAACCACCACAGGACTGTACACAGTTCCCTGACTGCATGTACACATTATGCGTTCCTTATAGATCAGCGTATACAACATCCAGTATGTATGCACATCAGCTCCAACATACATATCCATGTTTGCATTTCTTTGCATCAGTGTCTATTTATCTCTGTTGTTCTATTACATACAGAGATCTAGTCAGGATTTCCTCAGTTGTCCTGTTTCCTTTTTCTGGTCTCCTTCTTACACACATACCCTGTCCCAAACCAAGCAAGCAAGCAAGCAAAATGCAGGCACCCTGTTTGCTCCGCACCAGAGATGGATTCCTGATCTGAATTTATTGTTCATGTTGCCAAGGCAATAAGAGAGGCAGCAAGTAAATGAAAATATCCTCCCCCAGCCCTTAACACCCCCAAGCAGCAGTACAATAATGATGGAGTAGAAATCTAGCTCACTCCACCCCCTTCCAATTCACTGGAGACCACCCCCCTCGAAAAGCAATAAAGTGCTGACAGACAGATAGAAAGTGGAGAATTAGGTTGAGGGGGGGAATACAGTTTGGGTTTTGAATTGATTAAAGGGTCCAGTGTTCTTTCGCTGTGACTGGGCACAGCAGGGCAGCCTGCTCTTTCTCTCTGGGGTGCATTTAAACCTTAAGCACACAGAGTGAGATTCAGGTGGGGTAGCCGTGTTGATCTGAAGCAGCAGGGCAAGGTCTGGGTCCAATGGGGCACCTTTAAGACCAGCCAAGTTTTATTCAAGGCATGAGCTTTCATATGCATGCACCCTTCCTCAGATACAGTGGAATAGAATTTCCTCAAGTCCTAATCCCCCCCTCTTCCTGTACGTAGGGCTTGAGGAAATTCTGTTCCATCATGTCTGAGGAAGTGTGCTTGCACATGAAAGCTTTTGCCTTGAATAAAAATGTGTTGGTCTTAAAGGTGCCACTGGACTCAAACTTTGCACACACAGTCAGTCAGGGTTCTGTGACAGCAGGATTGTGGTACCCACTCACCTATCAACCTAAGTCGGATTGACCAGGACAACTGGCCCAGAACATGCTCCTTACAAGCCTGTTCGCATATACCACAACAGCTCGGCTGCTGAGACCTGAGAGATGGTATGGATCCAATTTTATCTTAGTCCTGATCCTAGGCTCTTAACAGCACACTGAATTAGGAAATTTATCAGGTCATCTTTAACTGTAAGGGCTTCATGTGCCCAGTGTTGGCTGCAGGGTTTGTGTGTGTGTGTGTGCTGCTGTTGCTGCTAAAGACACAGAAACAGATTCCCCTTCTTCTGGCTTTTAACCTGAAAGACTGTCTCTCCCAGCATGAACCTGTGTGTTCCATCTTAGATCCTTGCAAAGCTCCTTCTTGACTGTTCCCTCTCTCAGGTGTATGAGATGTGACACAGCTTGAACCTGGCCTTTCTTGGCTATGCCTTCAGACCTGTGGAACAGCCACCCTGAAAAGGTCAGGAGGGCCACCATGCTGGCCTGCTTCCAGAGACTGTGCAAAACTGCCCTTGTCAAAAGAGTATTTTGGTAGATAGTGGATGATCCCTGTTGGCCCCACTGCTAGTCATAGTTGTTTGGTGTGGTGGTTAAGAGCGGCAAACTCTAATCTGGAGAACTAGGTTTGATTCCCCACTCTTCCATGTACAGCCAGCTAGTTGACCTTGAGTCAGTCACAGTTCTCTCAGAGCTGTTCTCTCAGGAGCAGTTCTCTCAGAGCTCTCTCAGCCCCACCTACCTCATAGGGTGTCTGTTGTGGGGAGAGGAAGGGAAGGAGACTAAGCTGCTCTGAGACTCCGAGTGAGGGGTGGGGTATAAATCCAATCTCCTCTTCTTCTTTTTTAGTTGGTTCATTTTAAGCTTGTTTTATAAGTGGTTGTAGTGCTGGCAAATACCGTTCTTCTTCAAACTGTGGATGGTAAGAAAGGTGATGTATTGATATGGTAGATAGTTGTGTACATTTTTCTGGAAAAATTTAGCATGTGGTAACAGGAACTTGTGAGAAAATACAGCAAATTGTTCACAAAGGAGGAATGAAATTGAAATTGGGAGGGGTATTCAAATCAAGACAGGAGGCTTGTGAAATCTGGTCTTATCCTCAAGCTGCACTACCCTAATGGCTGTGTACATTTTGGTGTTTGAGAGTCTTCAGGGCCTGTCCTCATGTTGCATTGTTTCTGGGTCCATCCTTCATCCTGTTAAACCTGATGAGGGCTAGGAGTTCTGTCTTTAGAGCTCCTAGAGATTTTTGTAACTGAAATTTCTCCAATGAAGCAAAGAGTGGCTTTAGGACTGTCTGGGGGAAGATGTCCTGTATCTTTAACGGAGGTTTAATGGGATGTTATTAACTAGGTGATGACACTTACGTCAGTGCCATGGGAAGCTTCACCTGCCTGTTTCCCCAGTCCCTGTTAAAAGGACACAATATTTTCTCCAGGCCCGTTGGTAACTGCAGCCAGCTTCCTGGAGCCAGTTAAGGATGGGGAAGTGGCATGGAGAAGGCTTACCACCCCACACCCTGCACACCATGGTCCTGATCTAAGTCAAGCCCAGGGGTCATTTGGGGCCGGAGCTAGGCAGAGCAGAGCTCCGCCAGCCCAGGAGTGGGCACAAAGGCAGCCACAGGCTGAATCAGATTCTCTGATCTGATTTGGTCCGCTGCTGAATTGCCGCTGAAATTTGGTGGTGGCTTAAAAAGCAGCTGGAGGTGAGAGGGTTTGAGGGAGAGGCTCTAAACTTGCAGGGTAGCTGCTGGAGCCTCTCCCCAAAATACCCACCAAGTTTCAAGAAGTTTAGACGAGGGGGTCCAATTCTACGGTCACCCAAACAGGTTGCCCCCATTCCCTCCATTGTTCTCTATGGTGAGAAAAAGGTAACGTTCAGAGAATGGGTCCCCTTAGAGAATGTGCCCTCCCTGACATTATTGCAGTAGGCACAATAGTTAGTAATTGTTACGCTGCCATCAGAAATTTTTAACTGGAATTGTTGAGGACTTTATGAATTTTTATTTAGTGTCAAATTATTATTATTATTTTTTATCGATGTTGTAAGCTGCCCTGAGCCTGCTTGTGGGGTAGGGCGGGACATAAATGGAATAAACTAAAGGAATGAACATAATATCACTGGGGGGGGGGGGGTGTCACAGCCTCCTTCCACATGGATGTGAAGGGAAGACAGATCTCCAAGCTTACAGAGGTGAGCTTTTCAGAGAAGTTTAAACCCCCACACTTCCTTTATTTTTTAAAAAAGTTAACTAACTACTAGGGGCCCATTTCTAGAGCTTCTGTCAAATCTAAATTTTGCTCTCCCTCACCTTGGCAGAGCTGGGCCAGGATGCCTGTGCTAATGCTCATTTAGAGAGGCTACATGTCCTAATTTACTTGGGGTGGGATGGCCTGTTTCTGAAGCATGGGAGATATTACACATCCCTTTTTGTTTTGGCCAGTGGGTGAAAGGGCACTTAAGTCAGAGGGGGTCCTACAAGGGGAGTCTCCGAGCAGCTTCAAAAAAATAGGAGGTGTGCAATTAGTGCTTTCTGTCAGGGATCTTGCATTCTCTGATCAGCTGTACTTCCTTTCCTAAAAAGACACGTGGCGTCGATTTGTGGTACACTAGAACTCAGTGTTATCTCCATGCTTTTAGCCTAAAATGACAACATTAGACAACTTTTTTTTTTGGAAAGTCTTAGTGCAGCTATTTGGACCTAAATGGGCAGAATGTGTCCATCTTCCTGGGCAATTGGGTAGCAGGAAAGAACCTTGTTAGTGGGTCACCTAAAAAGAATCGTATGTGTAACACTGCGGGGGGTGGGAGAGTAGTACACAACTGGGGCACAGCTATATAACAAGGAGGGACTGGAGTGGGTTGCCTGGTTCTCCTCTGGGTATTGCATCTGGAATCAGACCTGGATCTCTCAACCCCTCAATTTTCGGTTAAGAAACATGCTGGGGCTGAACCCTATAGGGAGGTCACAGTCTCTGACTGAGAAACCCTTCTGCATATTCTAAGATTTGTTGCAGTAGCCTCCGGTCTCTTGTGCACATGATCAGAAGCACACTTCTTTATAATTATTTGACATGTCCCTAGCATTGAAGGACTAAAGGTGATATAATTCAGGTTTAGGATTAGGAGGATTACTTCCCATTTTGCTGGAAAGTATAGTGTTTTTAATAGATACATGGTTGGCAAGCCAGGTACGGCTCTTTCCAGCACAGTACAGTGATGAATGGAAAATTTGCCAGCTGAGCATCTGTGTGTAGTGCAACTGTTAAAGGCACGAGGGGTGGGGAGGTGACAGGCTGTGTGTGTAGTGTCGGGATTGTATTGAACTCTTGCTGGAGCATGTGAAAACTGAAACTCTTTCAAATAATATTTCACCCTAGCTCAGTTGTTGCCAATGTGGTCAGTGTTAAAAGCCCGCCCTAAGGTGTCTGCCAGGGTGCAGCCGTTCACTAGAACTCAGGATGAAACTACACATTCTGTGATTCTTTCACTCTACTGTATTTTTTGATCTTTCATGGAGAAAAGCAGCAGGGGTGGCAGGGGTAGGGGAGAAATATTTAGAAGAAAAATGACTGGGAAGGATAGGATTAAACAGCTACTTTCTCCCATAGCTTCTGCTCACTGAAGATATCTTCAGTGGTATTACCTGACATGAGAGCACTCCCTGCGAAAACTATTGTGTGGTTCCTCCCTCCATAAAGTCAGAAGAACACTATTCAGTGGTGTACATTAAAAAAAATACCTTGCAGAACAATTTCAGGTGGATAGGCATGTTGGTCTACAATCAAAGAGCAAGACTTGAGTTCAGCAGAGTCCTAGAATCATAAGAGTTGGAAGGGGCCTCCACGGCCATCTAGCCCAACCCCTTGCACAATACAGGGAATTCACAAATACCTCCCCCTCCATACCCCCAGTGACCGCTGTTCCACACCCAGAAGATGACAAATAAACTCCAGGATCTCCAGCCAAACTGGCCTGGAGAAAAATTGCTTCCTGACCCCAAAGTGCCATTTAGCATTTCCCTGGGCGTGTCAGAAAGGGCCACAAGAACGAAGCACTGAGGTATCCCTTCCTGCCCTCCCTTCTCATGATCTGCCTAAATTCACAGAATCCACATTGCTGTCAGATGGCCATCTAGCCTCTGTTTGAAAACCTCCAGAGAAGGAGAGCCCACCACCCCTGAGGAGTTCTTCCTAATGTTTAGCCAAAAACTCTTGATTTAATTTCAACTGGTTGGTTCTGGTCCAACCTTTTGGGGCACTGTAAGCAGTAAGTAGTGTTGTGATTGTTCAGTTGCACAGTCGAGTCCAACTCTTCACGACCCCATGGACCATATCACGCCAGGCCCTCCTGTCCTTTGTCATGCTCCAGAGTTTGCTCAACTTCATGGACAGTAAGTAGTAGTAGTGCCTTAAAGACCGACGAGATGTCCAGGGTATAAGCCTTTGAGACTCAGAGCTGCCCAGGGATCTGGCAAAGGGAGCTTTGACTCTCAGAGGCTTGTGCCCTGGAAATCTTGCCGTTGCAGAACAGGAACTATTGGTCTTGCGGGGTCGGCGCTTCTTTATCTAGGCTCATTGAGCATCATTCTAGCGACAGCTCTCCCCTTTTACCATGAATGCATGAAGCTGCCTTATACTGAATCAGAAAGAGAGAAAAGGAGGGGGGGGGGAACTTAACCCAAACAAATGAATCAAGTACCTGAAAGGTTATTTACATACAAAGTAAAGGGCCAATAACTAAAAACTATAAATATAACTTAAATATCATAAAAAACACATGCATTTATTATCAAGAAGTTAAAAACAATTATGGGCCCGATAGTAACCTTAATAGAGAATAAAAGTGTACGATATACACAAGTGGGACCTATTGCGACCGGACACGTTTCGGCCAAAGTGGCCTTCTTCAGTGGTCAAGCAATATTTGTACATATAGGCTCAACAGTACAATAATAAAACAAAAAGTTAATCAACGTAGGACCAAACAAGGAGTTTTGTAGTTACAATCGATCGACGCAAGGCCTGAAGCCTCATAGAGTATCGCCTTCTGTCATGGTCAGGTATATATGTCCTGAATAATATTACTATTGTAAGCCTTCTTATTTTGATCCAGAAGATACAATCAAATTAGAGCCAATGTAACAAAATGTTATGCTGAATCAGACCTTTTGTCTATCAGTGTCAGTATTCTCTACTCAGACTGGCAGTGGCTCTCCAGGGTTTCAGACAGAGGTCTTTCCCACCAATGACTGCCTGATCCTTTCTCCTTGAGATGCCAGGGACGGAACCTGGGACCTGCATGCCAAGCAGATGCAGTACCAATAAGCCAGTATAAGTACCAGATCCTCCCCGCAAAAAAAACAGCTGTGAAGTCATATAATATGAGTATCCATCTGATGTTTTAAGACAGTGTAGCATTGAGAATGTCAGTGATCCTACCAGCAAAATCACAAGTTGGGCCTGGTGATCGTGACTGCTATTTTGGTACTCATATACCACCAGCGGAGCGCCCAGTGCTATAGAGGTGTCTATGTAGTTGTTGCCCCCAGATGCAGCCTTATTTCAGGGGAAGAGAGGTTGGGGATTTGGAGTGGGGAGTGGAGGGGGGGTGAGTGGACAAGCAGATGTGGTAAGGTAAGGGGGCAGTGGTAGAGTATCTGCTCGGCATGCAGAAGGTCCCAGGTTCTATCCCTGGCATCTTCAGTTAAAAGGGCCAGACAGTTGGTGATGGGAAAGACCTCTGCCTCAGACCCTGGGAGCAGCTGCCAGTCTGAGTAGGCAACACTGCCTTGATGGACCGACTGATTCAGTATACAGCAGCTTCCCGTGTCATACCTCTGAACATATGCAGGTCACCTTTCTCTCCTTACTAAGCCACTGCATCATCTCCCCAAACGTTTTGGCTTCCCTGCTGTTCTGGCAAAGCTTGCATATAATTATCTTTAAAAAAAAAACCCCAACCCCCCCCTCACCCTTCTGTTGACAGCATTTCTAACACATGCCTGAGCTTCAGCACTCTTCTTTAAAAACTATGATGATACTATTTTGCCACTGATACTATTATTCTCATCTTACGGGTTAGAGCTCTAAAGCAAAGAGATGCTGACCTCCCTAAAGCCACTGAATGAGTTACTTGCTGAGCCGAGGTTTGATTTGGAACCCCAGCTCTCAAGATCCAGATTCCACAGGTTGTAAATTTGCTGTCCTCCAAATGCTTCTGGCTCTCCAGCACGAACTCTCTACACCTGTATTTAGAGTGCTTTGACTTGGCTACCCTCCAGGAATCCGATGCAAAGCTCCCAGTGACTGCTCATATGTAAACACAGTGTGTCTCAGCATAGTTTGCAGCTGTTAACTCTTCATTTCCAGAGACAGTTGGGAGAGAGAGGCTTCTCCTGTTCTCTCTGTGCCAGAAGGTGACGGCAAAAAAGACACCGATCTGGCAATTAGTGGCTCTTGCATAAGCCCCATTAAAATCAAGGGAGTCTCACTTATGCATGACTGATGGGAGAATTGCACCCAGAGATAAGATTATAGACAGTTATCACAAGGAATGCAAGGCAAGAAGTTGGTAGGAACCTCTTAATGATTTAAAACCAGAGCATAGCCTCTCTCTCTCTCTCTCTCTCTCTCTCTCTCTCTCTCTCTATATATATATGTATAAAAATCACAAGTGTTAATTAACCCAAGTGAAGAGGGAAAAACACACATTTTCAAAGATTTCACAGAGACTACAAACCAGTGGCTGTGAAAAAAACTAATATATGCAAATTAATGGCATAAATTTAGGGTTACTTTGCAAATGTTAACAAGCTCGGTAAAAAAAACCATTTCTTTCTCCTGTTGCTGTAAGATTCTCTATTTCCAGCAATAACTGCATTTTTAGTGTTTTCCTTCCTAAATTAATTTCCTTTTTCTTTGTTGCTCACACATTTTTTTTACTCCACTCCCTCCCCCAATCATACTATTTTGTATTTTGTGGATGAGGGGTTTTTTTTCTTGGGCCGACGTAGCTTTTCTGCAATCTCATTTTCAGGACATGAATTTACATTTGGAAGGCTGTTTTTGCTGCATGTAGATCAGGAGTGAGCGGTTGGTTCAGTACCATGACCACCGAATTGCAATCTCTGCCATCTTTGCAACCATGGGAGCAGCAAACTAGATGGCAGAAAGAAAATGTGGTGCACGCACGCGCAATTCTTCTGTTTTATGATTGGATCCTGTTTTCTTGTTGCAAGCTCCCTCGAGCAGACTCTTTGGAGAGGTGGCACAGAGATTTCCTAAATGAAATGGTTTAATTGAGATTCTCTAAAGAATCATGAGTTGCAGACGGAAAGCTTTGGGGGTTTTCGATTATCAATACAGCACTGCCATGAACCAAATACTTTGCAACATTACTCTTAGCTGTATCCACACCAATCTGTTGAAGCAGGCCAGTCTTGTTCCAGTTTTACAGATCAAGTGCTGCAATTGAGACTTGCAACTCAGCAAATTGGTTGCGTGAGAGCTTGACCCACATCCAATATTTTACTCACTGGGCCGCACGCAGGTCATGTGTTATTTAGCTGTGGTAGAAATGATTATCAGATGATAGATTGCTAAAGCTGTCTGCTAGGTGACTTATTAACTGACTGTATTTACCTGACCTGGGTATGATGTGAAGTTGATGACATTAACTCAGTGCTAAGCTATGTGCAGCATCTATTGGATAGTGTTGGTAGGTTCATGATTAGCTTTTCTATTCTATTGTATTGTTGTACATGGAGTTATTGTCCCAGTGATGCAAACATACAGTAGCCCTTTTAAAATATTTTTTTTATCTTTGCTGTCGTGTCATAGAAGAGATGCCTACATCAGGTGACTTGATCTATTATGTTGGGTCTGGAGAAGTCAAACGGAGTTGAGTCAGTCATTCCTGAGCTTCTGGACACAAAGAATACTGAGGAGTTTGTGCTTGAGACCGGCAATGGAAAACTCTTGCACTTTTAAGTATTTTCAGATGGGCAAAGTAACTATTGTGATTTTAAACAAGTGCAATTAGGGAGAAAAATGGTAAGCACTAATTTAGAACATAACTCAGACAGCAATAAAACTTTGGGATCCACTTTGCACACATCTGTCTAGCAGATTCTACACTGTCACTTCTCTACGAAAGCCCCAACAGTCCAAGTGGGCACTGAACTGGCAGTGCCCGTGGGCAAATTATTCTGAGCAGGCTAACTGGCTAATGATACCAGCTCCTCAGTCCAGGTACATCTAGCTTAAGTGCAATCCTAGGTGTGCCTACTCAGAAGTAAGTCCCATTTGATTCAGTGGGGCTTATTCCCAGGTAAGTGCTCGCATCCACAGCATCTTAAGCAACCATTATTCTGCAGAGACTGCAAGAGGCAGACTTGCAATGCAATCCTGTACAGAGTTACTTCAGTCTAAGCCCATTTCTTTCAATGGGCTTGGACTGGAGGATTGTGCCGGTGTAGCAAGAAACTGCAAGTAGATAAATAGGTAGTGCTTTGGTGGGAAGGTAACAGTGTTCTGTGCCCCTCGGCATTTAGTCTTGCTGGTCACATGACCACGGAGAAGTCTTTGGACAGCATTGGTTCTTCGGCTTGGAAATGGAGATGAGCATCACCCCCTAGAGTCTGATTTGACTGGCTTTTGAGCAAGGGAAACCTTTACCTTTAATGTCATTTCCGTTGGTCAGTGGCAATGCATGCCTTGCATATACAAGACAAGGAGTACAGTTCCTGGCCCCTCCATGGAAAAGCTGTCATAGCTCTGGCAGGCCTTTCCTCAAGACTCTAGATAACAGCAGGAAGGCAACTGACATGATATTTGGCTAGATGGATTATCCGTCTAAATCAGTGTAAGATGCTAGCTCCTTGTAACTATGAAGAAATCAAATCAGTTTATTACATTACCCATAAGATGGCAATTGTACTAGCCTGCAAAAAGAAACAAAACCACATCTGGGAAAAGGACTTCCCAGATGCCATTAAGCGAAATGCTGCGCTTCAGAAGGTTAGCTGGGTCAGCAACCTGTGGCTTTGCTGTTAAGCAGCTCCTGATAAAAGATAGCTAGATATGATTATGGCCATTTTACTATCATAAAAATGCACTTGCTATAGCCACTTTGGCCTTGGGCCATTAGCCTAACTTGAATGCCTGTGCATTTAAAATTTGCACTGACTTCTTCAGAATGCAATAATGTTTGGAGAAGCCACATTCATTGAACTTAATCCATGCTGTAAAAGGAACAGGATCACCTTTCAAAACCAGACATTGGCAACCTTACATAGCTGGAAGTGGATCGAGATGGGACTTGTCTTGGCTGTGTTGTATGCTAAATTAGACAGCCATGAACCGGCCTTATTCAGAGTCAGACCATTGGTCCATCAAGCTCAGTATCGTCTACTCAGACTTGCAGCAGCTCTCCAGGGTCTCAGGCAGAGGTCTTTCCCATCACTTCCTACCTGATCCTTTTAACTGGAGATGCCAGGGATTGAACCTGGCACCTTTGGCATGCAAGGCAGATGCTTTCTCTCTGAGCCATGGTGCTTCATTATTTATACTCCAGCATGCGCACATAGTGGGTTGAATGATAGTTTTGAGAGTGGAAGACCCATCTCTGTCTCTGCTCACTGAGGAAGCCATCAGGCTTGTCTGCAGCTATCCGTTGTCCGCTTAATCTACTTGATGGGCTTGTTTTGAAATTAAATGAGATTCCTCCCCCCAAAAAAGCTCTTTATATATGGTGAAATGTGTTGCATTAAGGATTGTTAGGAATATGACTTTTCCCCTGAACCCCCCCCCCCATCATATTTAATTCTCCTGCCCCTCCCTAATGTGTGACATGTCCTTGTTCTAATATCCGGATGTGGATATTTCAGGATTCATCTGCCTTTTCCTTGTCTCCTGGCCCTCACTTTCATTCTGTCTCTCTTCCCTGGCTCTGTAGAAGTCTTCAGATCTCCAGCCTGGTAATGGTCTATGCAGCACTGCCAATTTTCGAACACGCATTTTCCCAACTCCAGGTAGCCCAGAGAGGCGAGGAACAAATTAAGTGGTCATCAGCTGAACAGTTAGACTTGTTTACCCACCACTTAGATTGGTTTTGGATAGTACAGAAAAGGAAAGGAAGAGAGAGAGAGATGGTAGGGAAAAGAGCAGACAGACAGAGTAAGAAAAACGCTGATGGCTATCTGGAGAGATGAGGATAAATGCCTTTGTCCAGCAATGGGGTTTTAAAACAATTTTGTCCATTTCTCATACTGCTGTCTCTCCTGCTCTCTCTTGGAGTCCTTGCTTACCCTGAGCTGGTGATAATGAGGAAATTCTCTCTTCTTGCTGAGGCCAAGCTGTCCAACCAGGTCATGAATGCTTTCCCCATCTGTTGCTTTTTTGGTTTTTTTTTTGCTTTTGGCCTCTTGAATACCACCTGCTTGATTTACATTTGAGATCAAAATGCTGAGTTAAAAAAACCCATCAGACCGTCCTCCTCTCATCCCTGCATAGGCAGCCATGCTGCGAAAGGAGCACGCACACTCCCCTCTGTTATGCCTTTTTCAAAAGCAGCAGGACCACCCCGATCTTGTATTGTTGCTGGCGATGTGTAAATTTCAGTTTTCAGGCTGCGGCGCTGGCAGCTGGGAGGGAAAGCAGAATCTCATTTCGACTTGTAAAACAGAGTTGATTGTGGAGGTGACTGCTTGGGGAATAAACATTGAAGAGGGAGTTGTCATTTTTAATGATGATTCATGTTTTCTGGCCATTACCGAGCGCACATTACACCCCTGGAGACCTGGGCACCGTTAGACTTCGCATCATCACTGTTCCGTTTCAGCACCATGGGCAGCGTTTGCCCTAACACGGCTTTCCTTTTTGTTAGGAACATTCTGTATTTTTTTTTCCAGTGCAACCAAGGGAAATAAACATCAATGCTTTATTGATCGCAGGACCCTAGGAACAGGGAGGTGAAATTATAGACCAGAGTGACCATTCAGCAGTTGCAGGGAGGGGGGAGGGGAGTTTCTAATGTTTTGAAGAATAGTAGTGAAGAGTCAGGATGATGGTATGAGGATATGAACAAGAGCTAAAAGAAAATGGCATGTTTGGAACCATGGTTGTCAGTTCTTCTGCTGAAGTTTTAAAAAGTGGCTTGAAAATGAAACACGTAGAAAGAAAAGGGACTGCAGGTGAACAGTTTTCTTGCCTGTAGGGGGCTGCCGGGTTCACTTCAGTGGAGAAGACCAGGAAGACACATGTGGAATTGCCCCTACTGACGTTACTGTGGTGGACCAACACTTGTAGCAGCTTTATGCATAAGCTGCAATGGCCCAGCAGTCGGAGGAATGTCCACCAAAGACTCAAAAACCATGACTTGTTTTATATATAACTTCCAATTGTTATGGGGCAAGATTTCTTTAATAAGTATATCTCCCATTCCTTTCTCTGTGATCCTTAACTTGTATCCTGACCACCACTGCATCCCTCAGATTTAAGTGAGCCATTTCCCTCCATCGCTGTGTCCATGGCAAATAAATAAATAAATAAAAATCCTGTGTTTTCAGAAACCAGAAATTTGCAACTGGAATGAATTTTCCAAATTAAAAATGTGTATCATGTATGGTAGCTCCAGAATTCTTATTTTCTTAGTTACACTTCTTTAAAAAAACCACTATGGGATTTTAGATCTTCTGGGAAATAGCATTTAAAAGATTCTATCAAGATGCTTAGAGATAATCAGTCGGGCCATTACGGGAAACCTCTCATTTGCTTAAATAGAAGCTCAATTTAAGTGAAATGCCGAGCATGCACAAAAATGTACCCATGTGGCATTCCATGTGGTTTGCTTCATTATTAATTCAGGCCCTCAGTGGTAGCATTAGTACAACAGCTTAGCACCCACCTATCCCACAGATCTCTCGTGTGCTGATGCTGCACATGATGTGAGGAAATTGATGTACAAGACACTGGGCACCCGGAATGCTCCCGGGATTGGTTTTTGTGGATGCCAAACTGACACACTGCAAACCGTTTGTATGTTGTATATGGTGCATTGTAGTATCTCAGGAGTAAATGTCTGAATCTGAACAAATCCGATGTAATATTGGATTTGTATATAATATTGGATTTATGCCATAAGCAACACAAAACAATGGGAAATCAAAAGATAAGAAGACTAATATGCATTTAGATAACTTTCTATCTTTTATTATCTTATGAGTTTCCATAATTACCCATTAGTACTGGAAATTGCTAACAGGAATTAGGTGAATAATATGTATTGAAAAGTAACCAAACATAGTCTTCAAACAGCCCCATCTCTTGAATCTCATCATTTCGTATGTCTGACTTCCTGGACTGAAATGCTTCCGGATCTTTAAGCTTCTCCTCGGCCTCAGTTACCATTAACGTCCATCTCCATTCCTTTCCACTTATGGCTAACTCATACATGGTTTAAAACTGCCATTTCCATTCTGTAGTTCTGTCTGTATTCTCCACAAACCTTTGCAGACTGCTGTACATTCATAACCAAGCACAAATATCCTCAAGAACCAGGCTGAAGTGCTTGCAGAAGCAGGGGCAGCAGTACTGCCAGAATGGTCCAGCAACTGAGCCATCCAGTCACCATTCCCACAATCTTTCAGGACTTAGCAAATGCCCCAAGAGTTACACAACTGATGTCAGGAGATTTTCAGTGCCTTAAACCTGCTGTTCCTGGCATGGTTGCCATTATATCCACTGCTTTTCCCATGCCAGTCTGGGTAAATGTGGTTTGTGTTCCAAGAATTTATGCATCACCCTAACATCACTCATCCTTCTTGGGAGCGCCAACACTGTGTGGTTTGTAAGCACACCAAGAGGCCAAACTCCATGGGTGGATTTCTTTACATGTACTTGGATTTTAACATGGAGGCGAATAGCAATTGTCTGTTCTGTCCTAACAGAGTCAACTGGAACAATATAGCTGGGGCAGAGCGAGATCTGAGTTCAGTAGCACTTTAAAGGCCAATCACATTTTGGGGGTATAAGCTTTCAAGCTTGACCTGGATAGCCCAGGCTAGCCCAGTCTCATCATATCTTGGAAGCTAAGCAGGGTCAGCCCTAGCCAATATTTGGATGGGAAACTTCCAAGGGGTACCAAGGTTGTGACGTGAAGGCAGGCAATGGCAAACCACCTCTGAACGTCTCTTGCCTTGAAAACCCTATAAGGTTGCCATAAGTCAGCTGTGACTTGACGGTACTTTCCACCATCAGGCTTTCAAGAGTCCAAACTCCCTTTGACAAGACAGTATCTGATGAATGGAGCTTCAGCTCTTGAAAGCTTGTTTCCCAAAAATCGTGTTGGTCTTTTAAGATACCACTGGACTCGAATCTACTGCAGAACAACAGTGCCACCCTCCTGAGACTATACAGCTGGGATGTGTGCCTTTTTTCACTTGTTTCTTCAAAATTTTATTCTGTTTCATTAAACTGATTATCAAAGCTAATCCTTTTAGTTATTCGGTTTGGTTTTTCTTTGGTTTCACAGGGAAACATATTTTCCAGCTGTAGTTCCCCCCCCCCCCACACACACACATCCTTTTGGGATGTAGTTCCTTGAGACTGAACACTTTGCACCAGGGGTCTTCCCTGCTGAATTTTCAAACATTCGTTAGAAAACAGCTTCATATTATAGGCAATTAAATTAACATCATTGCTTGCAATGCAGACAGGGCTGCATTTGGCAGACTGAGAAAAGCGCGCTCACCAGTAATAGCCTGTTCCCTGCTATTCCATGGAGCAAAATTCGAAGGCTTCCTCTAGTCTAAGAGACGATCCAAAGAGCCACTTACATTGGGAAAGGGCTCTTTAGGCTGGAGGAAGATTTCAGCCTTTCCTAAAGGGAGAAATAGGATTCAGGCCAGGGAAGCTTCACGTATTTACAGGACTCTTTCCCTTCATGTACAAAAGAAATATGGGATTGGGGTGCCATTTTTAAGAGCATGCAGGTGAGGAGAGCTAAAACCTTTCCCCTGCTGGCTCTTTTGCCATGAAACTGGTGTAGCTAAAAGTCAACACTTAAGACAGTGAGTCAGTAATATGATTTTAAAAGCAGACCACTCAGCACAGTCCTCTTCAGTGCTAAGTCCTGTGGGTCACCCTGATTGGAAATTTTTCCTACCAGCCACGTATGTATCTGCTGGGTCACATTCTCTTCTCTCTGGCCTTGAACTATAAGTCAAACAGCCAGGTGCCAGAATAGTGGCCATAGCTTAAGATTTCTTAAGGCTACTGTTACTGAGGTTTTCAATCTAAATGATAGACAGACAGACAGACCTTGTGTGTTTGCTCGCAGGGTACTTTTCAACAATATTTAAACTAAGAAGAAATAATGTATACAATTTAACAAATAACCAATTCAAAATATATTCAGGTGGGTAGCCATGTGGGTCTGAAGCAGCAGAACAAAGTTTGAGTTCAGTGGCACCTTTAAGACCCAACAAAGTTTAATTCAGGGTATAAGCTTTCGTGTGCATGCACACTTCTTCAGAAACAGAGGACAGAACCTCTTCAACCATTACATATGGGGGGGGGGGGGGTTGATTATCAGGAAGGACCAGTTAGAATCAAGATGCATAAGAACTGGGTGGTTACAGCTGAGATTGGATTAAGGCAAGATTGGCATACAAATACAAACGTTAAGGCAAGATTGGCACACAAATACAAATGTTAAGGCAAGATTAGCATACAAATGTTAACATGTAGATGTGAGAATGCCATTTGAGTCCAGTGGCACCTTCAAGACAAGCAAAGGTCAATACTCGCTACAAGTGAGAAGTCCTTAAATTCATTGAAACATATTTCCTCAAATATAACATATAGGTATGTGGGGGCAGGGTTAGTTGCCAGGAAGAGCTAATAAAGATGCCTAAGTAACTGAACAATAAATACAGCTAAGATTGGAATAACACTTTAGGTAAGACATGTAAATAGCAGCAAATTGGCATACAGATAATAAAGGAGTTAATAATAGGTGTGAGAACTAAGTTTGAGTCCAGTGACACCTTTAAGACTAATAAAGTCTGATATCTGGGTATAAGTGAGAACTGAGTGACTTAGCTAGTGTAATGAGATAAGAAGCCAGTATCTCTGTTAAGTCGTAGGGGTTCCATCGTCCTGAGTGTTGTAATAACTTGTAATTCAGTAATCTCCCATTCCAGTGTGTTTCTGAAGTTCCTTTGCAATAAAAAGCTACTGTGAGATCCCCCACTGAGTGTCCTGGAAGCTACTGTGAGGTCCCCCATTGAGTGTCCTCATACTGGTTTCTCAGTTTTGTGATTCTTAATGTCAGATTTGTGTCCATTTATCCTTTGGTGTAGGGTTTGACCTGTTTGTCCTATGTAGAGAACTGAAGGAAGTTGTTGGCATTTAATGGCTTACACAAGGTTAGAAGATGAGCAAGTGAATAAGCCTGAGATGGTGTAGTTGATGTTGTTAGGTCTGGTGGGTCAAAAATATATTATAATTATAGTTAACATCCAATAGGGCATTTTAATTTTGGTTTAGACTGGATCATATCTGAAGGCACATCCCAAAAATAAACTAGATGAGATGAAACAGTGCATGTCTCATCATTTTGGCATGGAGTCTCATGTATAAGAAACATGTGACTGTATTTATCCTGGGCGAGATGTTTGAGTACCTCTGGTCAGACTTGAGACCAACCAGAATGGGTTGGACAAAAGAGTTGTCTGCTAGCCTGATATAGGAAGAGTGGTTGAGCATCTTGCCGTGCATATAAAATGTTCAATCCCTGATCTCATTTAGCTAAGAAAGTCCTCAGGCTGAGATTTTCTAAAACCCCTGCTAGTAAGAATACACAGTGTTGGCCTAGAAGATGGAACAGTGGTTTGAATTTGATATAGAACAGCTTTTGTTCATTCTTATATGGGCCTCCAGTCTCCCTAAGTTCAAGAATGCGGCTTCACATGTGCTATTTGATATAAAATGCAGTACTCAGACATCAGTTCCTCGAATGCTTGCAGAAGAGAATGCAATGCAATGACTAGACAAACCGTACTGTAAAGAAGGGGGGAAATGAATAAGTATGTGTTTCAATGAATAAAAGAGACTTCCAAATGTCATTGAAGGGGTGTATGAATCACCGATTAGGAAGCGGGTGTTACTGGATGAGTGAACAGGATAGCACAAAGCCTTGAACAGAGGATATTACTGAATTAAAGGAGTATGTGCTGTGAACATGATGTGTACCTGGAACAAGACTTGATGAGAACGGACCAAAAGTAAAGAGCTACAGCACTAGAGAGGCAATATATGGCAGGAGAGGATAAGTGGGACTGGACTCTGGAGGGAAAACCACGAGTACAAGCCAAGCCAGTCTGGATGAAGAATAAGCACAAGAAGTCTGTTGTCTGCACTGACTCCCAGCTGCCTCAGCCTGTGATAAGTCAGGCTTTGCATGATGTCTGCTTGGTCCCGTTCCTCCCCCCCCCCCCCACCGGGCAGGATTTGACTTCCCACATGATGTTGCATGTGGCAGCAGATCCATTTGGCTGTTTTGCTGTGAAACTGATGTGGCTGAGAGTTCAACGCAAGCAAGCTGTGCATGGATGGCTCTCTGAGTGGGCTCTTACTGAATCAACACATCAAGACCTTCCTAACCTAGACCTGTCGATTTAAAAGACTACCTCCCCCTATGTAGGCCCACCCACCAAATTGTCAGGCCTATCAATGCTTGTGAAAGTGCCTTTGTCTGGCTATACTACTATCATCATCATCATCATCACGATCGCACCTTGAATTCAGAAGAGTCCTGTGGACTGCCTTCTGTACTAAGTTTCCAAACTCTGAGCTGTTTTAATTCAGCAAGTTCTCTTCGGCCGAGTTCTCTCTGCTTTGACATTTGTTTTTGAAACTTGGGCAAAATAGATTGCTGCTGGGCTGTAGATCTGTTTCTGGGTTTGTAGTGTGCTTTTTATTATTTAGTTAGAAGTTGGGTAAGGTAAAGGTAAAGGTTTCCCTTGCTCGAAAGCCAGTTGAATACGATTCTAGGGATGTGGTGCTCATCTCCGTTTCCAAGCTAAAGAGCCAGCGCTGTCCAAAGACATTTCCATGGGTATAACTAGACGCCGAGCCGCACGGAACGCTGTTACCTTCCCACCACAGTGGTACCTATTTACCTACTTGCAATTTCTTGCTTTCGAACTGCTAGGTTGGCAGTAGCTGGGACCAGAGATGGGTGCTCACTCCATCATGCAGCACTCAGGTCTCGAACTGCTGAACTACTGACCTTCCGGTCTGCAGTTCAGTGTCTTAACCATATTTTAAAAATAAAATTAAGTGAGGCAAAATGGGTTAGGATGGGGTATACCAACAGGAAGATTAGCTCGGTTTCACAATAAGATTGCCACTGCTGTAGCAGTTTTTTGGTGTCACACCCAGATGGTGCTGGGAAGAATCGTCAAGTCCCAGCCACCTTATGGCAACCCCTTGAAGGATTTTCAAGGCAAGAGAAAAATGGGGTAGTTTACTATTGCCTGCCTCTGCATAACAACCTTGACTTCCTTGGCAGTCCAAGGCCAACCTTGATTAGCTTCTAAGATCTGATGAGATCAGGCTAGCCTGGGCCATCCAACCAGGTAAGGAGGTAAAAGATTAGGATCTAATGTATGAATGGTCTACATTTCTGAGGGTTTGTGTGTGTGTGTGTGTGTGTGTGTGTGGGTGTGGGAACAAGAGAAGGAGAGCTATACTGTACTTTTGTTGCTTTGGAATACCAGTGGCTCTGATGGAAAGGCTATTTAAGTGGCATGGGTGTGTGTGTGTATATCTGTGCCAAAAGGTGGGTTATAAATATTTGATAAATATTTGGTCAGTTGGCCACTGTATGCACAGACTTGGGCTGAGCCAAAACTATTCATTGGATTTTGGGAAGATATTGCTGGTATCCTAAAGTGCTCCCAGATTTATTTATTTTTTTTAGCAGTGCCTGCAATTTACATGATAAAGCATTGAAAGATGAAAGATCCAGGGACTGCACTAAAGCGGGATCAAGCATCTTGGCCTCCTGTGCCCGTGGGGCAGCTTGCAAGTAGAAGGGACTGCTCTTTAGACAAATCTGGACCTCCAGCTTCTGCTACCTGGTTACTGTTATGCTGAGAAGGGAGACTGGGCGAAGCACCTGGGATTGAGGATGCGGCCAGCAAACGCCATCTGTTAAGAAGAGAAACCCAGAATCTGTCTGTGCCCGAAGTCCTCTTGCTTGGTTGAAGTCCCCCTGAGAAGGACTTGTTTTAACTGGAGGATCAAATTCAAGAGCTCTCTACAAAGCTCACTTACTGTTGAATATCCGGGCAGAAAACGATAGGAGGGAATGGCAGAGCATCGCTGTTTGCATTGAATTAAGGTGGGGAGGATATTTGCAGAGATGTCTTTTTAGAACTGGAGATTGAATGGATTGGGAGACATGACTTTAAGTGGGGGTCTGTTAAGTGATGGAGGAGCAAGAAAGAGTCTGAACTGATTTAAGTCGGCAGAGAGAGGAACAGAAAAGAAAATATTTAAAATTCTACATCAAGGTAACCTGATTTCTGTTCCAAGAAAAGCTTAATATTATAAGTGGTCCACATTTCTAAAAAACTTTAAGAAGGGGAGAGAGGGTGATGAAAGAAGTGTAATAGATGTTCAGGGATAGCATTTCAGGGATAGGTGGAAACAGACAAGGATGTTTACCAGAATGAGAGAAGGAACTGAAGGGGATGGTCTCTAGGAAGAGGATCTAAGGGTTGATCAATTATACTAGAGAACAGACCGCCTAGAAAATGTGAGCCACGAGCATCCTGCCACCCTGCAAGCATCATCTTGGGACATGCAAAACAACCTCTCTTGAGGCTGCTCCTCTCCTCCGCTAGATGAGGGTGCTCCCTTAATGGCCTCTAATGGCTGGGGGCCTCTAGACACCTCCCTGTGAAGTGGAGGCTGAAAGGAAGTAGTTCAGTCTTTTGAACTTGGCAGCTAGCTGTTGGGAGGCAGAGCGCTGCAAGGCCATGATGCTGCCTTTCCTGACTTGCTCTCTTTGTCTGGCGCTGCCTTGCCTGCACCTCTCCCTTCATCTGTATATTTGTAAGTAAAGCCACCCCAGCAACAAATGCATAAACAGCTCTCAGGTATTCTTGTCATGAGGAAACTGATCCCATAAAGGGTTACCCTGGAATTTTCAGCCACTCAGGGAATCTGAAACAGAATAAGGACAGAGAGGTTTACTGGATTTCAGCCTGAGAAGGCTATTAAATGGCAAGTCTATTGTTTTAGCAAGCAGAGGGCCTAGGACATGCAGGGGTCAGGGATACCTTCCGTGGGGTACAGACTGAGTGAAGGAAACAGCTGTTGACTAAGTGATGCTGCTGCCGGATTGAGGTAGGGGAACTGAGGAGGACTATGCTGGGCAAAGAGTATTGTGCCTCCAAAAGGTAAGTGGAGTTCAACCTGGGCCCCAAGTTCACCTTATTGTTTTGTACAGTCACAAGAAGCCTTCTTCCTTCGATGGGGTGGGGGTTCATTCTGCCACCCCTGACCTTATCATCCCAGCTCCATTCGTGCAGATATTTACTGTCACACTGACATTCCTGTTAGCAAGAGAGGTGTATGGGCGGCGGCAGCAGGGGGGGGGGGAAACAGAATGAAAGACTTTTGGCAATGGCGAAAGAGCCGTCACAATGCCCATCTAGTGCAAAGAAATATAACTGACAGGGAAGATGCTGTAGAATAAGAAAAGGAGGAATGGAAAGACAGCGAGAAAGAGAGGGAGAAAGAATGCTAGCGAGTGAAATATTCGGGAGATGAAAAGAAATTTCCATATGCCAGGATCCTGTTATTCAACCTAATTTTCAAAGGACTGCAGCTGTCGCACTGAGATAATCTGTTAATTATAACAGTCATTGTGTTTTGGCAATGGAAGCAGAGGCTGGAAAGCAAGTTGAGGTGTGTGTGGGGAGGGGGAGGCAGGACTGTGTCGAAACGAAACGTTTGTCAGGTGCTAGCTTGCAAGTGGGTGGTGGGCGTGTGCCTGACGGGGAGTCCTTGAAAGTCGCACAAGCTGTTGCCGGCCAGGTGTTGAAGATGGTGGGGAAGGGGAGGGGATATTATATCTGCAGGCACTAATAACATTAGTTTGGAGCACAGATGGAAGTTTGGATAAATGTGATACACAAATCAGCTAGGTGAGACAGAGCCCAGTCTACTCCAACTAGCATTGGAGTCTTCCGATTCACGTGAGTCCCAACTGGTTAGCTGCGATCCTGAGAATGCCTGTGTGGGTGCAAAGGCTTACTGAACCCAGTGAGGGTGACTCCTGAGTAGACAGTATCAGCCAATAAAGTTACACAGTTATCCCGTGCAGCAATTTGCCATTCAAATTCACAGGAAAAAACAACAACAGGCTGACAAATGGTGATCCTGTCATTTCTCAATCCATGCCTGCAAATTCTGCTTTCAGCGAACCCACTTGTTCTTGTGCTGTGTGCATTTTCACAGCATCTGGACCTCTTCACCACAAAACTGTTTTCAATGCAGTCTTTTGGGCAGAACCATATTCATCCTCGCGACAGTGTAACTTTTGCCCTGAACAAAATGTGCTTCGTATGCTTATGCATGCAGAAAACAACTGTTGTTTACAGCCTTAAAATGATAAAAAAACTGGGTAGAAGTTCAAGTTGGCAGCTGGAGTTCCATCAGAAATGCTCATGAATGCAAAACAGAACAGAAAAGATGGCTCAGTGGCCCCTAAACCTTTATACGCCATGTGGAATTCCTCTAGCAGGTATTTGAGTTTCGGGGGGTGGGGTGGGGGAAGCAGCCCCAGCCGGCCTCTTGCAAATCTGCTTCCACAATCCGAACCACAGAGTGGCACAGTTGGATTGCAGGTGCACTGCAGAAAGCTGCCTAAAGCACAAAGAGATCCAGATGACTCAAACAAATAAGCCAAGCCGTATATTGCCAGATTGTTGCTACCTTGTGCTTAATGCCTCTCCCTGGAGACCCATGGCTTCTG
The DNA here is from genome assembly GCA_029233225.1 of Lepidodactylus listeri. Classification (NCBI taxonomy): domain Eukaryota; kingdom Metazoa; phylum Chordata; class Lepidosauria; order Squamata; family Gekkonidae; genus Lepidodactylus; species Lepidodactylus listeri. The sequence continues at coordinate 38,831,627 of JARCFY010000008.1, read as the reverse complement.
CTCCACCCACAGCCTGCTTTCTTGAAATCTTTCCCCCGGTACGGATTTCTTAGAATCTGTCGTCGTTCTTGCTGCATTCTCCCTCCTGGCTACTTCTGCTATGGGCTCTTGCCCAGTGCCCATAATGTCCTAGAATGAGCTCCCCCTCCTCTGCTTTGCCTGCCAGCCCCCTTTGCCATTCTGTGCTGCCTCTGGGATGGAGGCTGTCGCAAAGGCTGGAGCTGCTGCTCGCTAAGTACCCTGCTCCCTTCAGGGAGAGAGTGACGCAGGCTGATTTATTACTGATAACTGTTTGGATGGGTTCTGTAATCCCCTGCTGATCCATCCTGTCCCTTCCACCAGTCCCCTGCTGGTGCGAGCCGTAGGCACTCTGAGTGGACCAGGGCAGACACAAATCCCCTTTAGTAATGATATTAATATGTGGAGCAAAACTGTTGCTTGGTAAAGCAAAAGCGGGGGTGGGGCGGGAGCTCCCTATGCCCTGCTTGGGAAGTGGTTAGCCCACGGAAGACCTTTCTGCCAGCGTGTATATCAGCTCCAAACAAGATTTTCCCTTCCAAGGCTCTTGCTGCTGCTTCTTTCATGGCTCCTGATTTACCACAATTATCTCTTTGCTCCCTTTTTGTCTTCCCTGTTGTCTTAAGAAATTAGGGATCTAATCATCGCAGGGGGGTATATTTACACAATTGGGTTGTTACTTTTTGCTCTGGAAGTCTTGCTGAGCAAAGGTTTTCTTTCCAGGCTCAGAGGTGAAGTGGGTATTCCTTGTTATGCCTCAAGCAAGATGTGCGTGTGTGTGTGCAAGAGTGTGAAGGAAAGAAAGAGAGACGGGAAAAGGTGAGGTGAAGTGAAGCCTCTCTAGGCTGGCAGCTGGAGATAAGGTCTTCCATATGAACAGGAGAAAATATTTAGCCCCTGGCCAGCACCTTGTTCTGCAAGATACCACTTTAAAGAGGTGGTATCAGGGCCTTTCTGTCTCACAAAGCAGACTGCCAAAAAACCCCGCTGCCACAATTGTCATTCCCTTCTCTTGCTGCCGCCCTCAGGAGGTGGGGTAATTTTGACTTTACAGCCTCGTGTTGCTAACTGCTCATTTAGGGCGAGATACAGCCCAGGCTAGCCTGATCTCATCAGATCTCGGAAGCTAAGCAGAGTTTCCCTTGGGATACCTCCAGTGACTTCTGCGGTCATGATGACACAGAGGCAGGCAATGGCAAACTACTTCTGAGCATCTCTTGCCTTGAAAACCCCCAGAGGGTCACCATAAGTCAGCTATGTGTTGGGGGCAAAAGACCCAAACAAATTCTTGTGAAATTTTAAGATTATCCTAAACAGAATGTAGCATTTTCCCCTAAAGGTACCAGCATTGTAGTAACAGCCCTTGTCATTTCGGGTTGTTTTTTAAAGTGTTCAAAGCTTGAGCATCTTTGTGTGTGTGTGTGTGTGTGTATTTATGCCTGCAACAGTGGTGAGGTAGGTGAGGTGTAGTGGTTAGGAGCGCGGACTCTAATCTGGGAGAACCGGGTTTGATCCCCCACGCCTCCACTTGCACCTGGCTGGATGACTTTGGGCAAGCCATAGTTCTCTCAGAGCTGTTCTCTCAAGGGCAGTTCTCGAGAGAGCTCTCTCAGCCCCACCTACCTCACAGGGCGTCTGTTGTGGGGAGGGGAAGGGAAAGGAGTTGTAAGTGTCTCTGAGACTCCTTCGGGTAGTGAAGGGTGGGGTATAAATCCAATCTCTCCTTCTCCTTCTTCTAGGTGCCAATTCATGCTTGTACATGGAGTCTGAGCATCTTAACCGGAATCTTAACCAGAACACACAAGGCCCATGGCAGAGATGACTCTAGGTCAGGAGTCCCCAACATGGCGCCCACCAAGAGTTTTTAGAAAGTGGGCAGGGCCAGATAGGGCTTTTGCCCAGCAAGGCTTCTGATTGGCTACTGGAGATTTGATTAGTTATGCAGATCTTTTAAAACCATTTCTTTCTTCACAGTGTGACTGAAGGTCAGATGCAGCAGCTGTTTTGTGCAGCGCCCACCAGGCTATCTCAGAATCCCAAAGGTGCCCACAGTGACAAAAGGGTTGGGGACCCCTGTCCTAGGTCCTCTAGATCCCTGGTCCAACCAAGTGTGAGTTTTCTGAATGGGTATGATTTTTGTTGGGCACACATTTTTGGAGCAAGAATAATTTTTTCCCAGTGGGAAAGGAGTTTTGCCGCCTGTCCAGTGCCAGAGGAACTAGATATTTCTGTCCAACAATGTTTTGCAACTGAGAGGCTGTAGGATCAATTCTAACGTTTGCTTCAGGTGTGCTAGTCTGAAATCGAACAGCAAGATCTGAGAAGAAGAAGAAGAAGAGATTGGATTTATATCCCGCCCTTCACTCACTCGGAGTCTCAGAGCGGCTTACAAACTCCTTTTCCCTTCCCCTCCCCACAACAGACACCCTGTGAGGTAGGTGGGGCTGAGAGCTCTCTTTCCCAAGCTGTCCTTGAGAGAACAGCTGGTACAGAGCTATGGCTTGCTCAAGGTCATCCAGCCAGGTGCAAGTGGAGGAGTGGGGAATCAAACCCGGTTCTCCCAGATTAGAGTCCGCACACTTAACCACTACACCAAACTGAGTCCAGCCACACCTTCAAATGCAAACAAGATTTCCCAGTTATAAGCTTTGAAGAGTCAGAGCTACCTTTTCTCCCCAATGGGGACCCAAAGCAACTTACAGCTGTCTCCTCTCCTCCATTTTATCATCATGACTGCCCTGAGACCAATGCTCCTTCTAAGCTGCGGAGTCTTGTGAGCGAAAATTCCACTTTGTGAGCTACTGGCATTAAAGTTGTGATTTCTCTGCTGCATAAATTAGCTTGCTCTGGAGCCATCCTTCCTGAGCTACGAGAAAACTGTGTGAGCCAGAGGTTAAAAAACTGTGAGCTAGCTCACACTAACTTGGCTTAGAGGGGACACTGCCTGTGAGGTAGGTTGGGCTGAGAGACCGTGACTGGTCCAAGGTCACCCATCAAGCTTCTTGGCACATGTGGGGATTCAAATGCCGGTCTCCAATGCAGGTCCGACACTCTTAACCACTACACCACGCTGGCTCTCATGTTTGTGTTTTTGTATTTTGGTTCGTTTTACATTATAGCATGCAAATTTGCTGATTCAAATGCAGTTTTGTTTTGTGTCCCCCCCCCCCCAGACTCATTTCTGCTCTAAAGATTATCCTTGCAGCAAGGTGACAGTGCCTGAGAGTCTCCGCAGCAGAGTCCTGCTTATGCCACGCGAATTCTAATGCTGTGAGCGCTCCCCCACAGCCATGTTCACAGCCAGACTGACCCTGCAAATCCCCACACAGGATTGCCTCGCCCACATTGCCAAGACTGTGGTGCAGCACACTGCTTCCCAGCAGTGCCTTTGCTATGCAGGTTGCCAAGCAAGATGTGTTTAGCAGTTTCTGAGTTGTCAGCCTTGCAAGCATTTCTGTTGTGGAAAACAGTCGGTGCACAAGCTAGAGCTTGGCTATTGCAAACTCAGCAAGAGGGAATACCAAATATAGAACTGGATCTCGAAGATCTGCCGTTCTGCTGGCAAATGCACCTTCCTCCAGTTGAAGGAGATTTCCGCCGTAGGGAAGCACTGCCATTAGCACAACAGATCCACAAGACCCAACCACATACTTTGAAACTCTGGGGTAGACACCTCCGTAGAGTTCTCAGGCTCTTGGTTCACTGTTTGGAACCAACTGAATCTTGGCTGATGCCCCTGGGGAATCTGAAGCCACCTGGGGAGCAGAGCCACAGAAGGGAGTCACTTTTACGAGGAATCCAGTCAATCCCCAAATGGTCAAATTCAGATTCAGACTTCCTGAGAGGCTTTCTATAAACGTTAACCTTCATTCAGTTAGTCTTAATTCTGTTTAACTTCAATGAATGGGCTTAGTTTAATTCAAGCCTGTGCAACGATTTTGGTTCAGTTTTGTCTGGCTGTAAGCAACGGGTCCAGTCCCCAATTATATAAGCAAGTATGCAGAATTCACAAATAGCAATTTACAAACTGTTAGTAGTAACTTTCAAATTGATGCATTTGTTATGTGTACACAAAATAATTAATGAATCAATTATAATAGATAGATAGATAGACCATATTGATTAATCATGCACAGCAAATGCCAAATAGCCATGTGTAAGGAGCACAAATTATAATACAAATTAATGAGTAATGAATAGGCAGCTAATATCAAACTGGCAATTGATGAATAATAAATACAAAGTTGGGGCGGAAAGAATGACGCCTAATAATTCATTGCATATTAAGATTTGACAGAAATAAATTGCAAGCTGAAATATAACTATTTTAGCACTACCTGTAAATGGAGGGGGAATTCCTTCTCCTGCCTGTCTGCAAATCCCTAAATTGAAGGGAGGAACAGGATATGAAAAGGACTGCAAAGAAAAGACTGCTGCAGTGTTTGTAAATGTTGATGCAACCCTTAATTTCATAGTATTTCCATCTCCCCCTCCACCCCCAAGTCCTTAGGTATGCCCATTAAGCCTGCAAATTAAGAAATGGACAGCTGGAGGTCTGGGCCAAAACTGAATATTCCTAAGCTTCCCACTGGATATCCAGCATAGGCTTGATCTCCTGTGTGACGTAGTGGTTAAGGGTGTCAGACATCTGGGAGACTCAAGTTCAAATCTCCACTCATGCCGTGGAAGCTGGGTGGGTGACCTTGGTTTGGTCACACCCTTTCAGCCTAACCTACGTCACAGGGTTGTTGTTAGGGTAAAATGGAGGAGACGATGTAAGCTGCTTTGGGTTCCAACTGGAAGAAAGGCAGGGTAGAAATGAGCCCTGTTGTGAGGCCCAAGGCAACACTGAGGTGGAGGATTCAGGGGGGAAGGGCAGGCTGCGGCCTCCCCTCTTGGCTTCTCCGCCTGCCTAATGCGACCTCTGCTTTGGGTTGGCTGCTGGAGCAGCTAATGCTCTTTGGCCCCTCACTCCTTCAGCCCTCCTTAAAAACATCATGGCCAACCCTGCATGCCCTGAACGGTTTTCCAAACTTTCCTTCCACAAGACTTTGGGTGGCCCTTGCAACCCTGCCAATTAACATGGCTGTTCGTTTTGCCCATTAAAACATTTGGATTGTTTAAGACCATTATATCATTTATGAGTCAGTCTGGTGTAGTGGTTAAGTGCGCGGACTCTAATATGGGAGAACCGGGTTTGATTCCCCACGCCTCCAGCTGCACCGGCTAGATGACCATGGGCAAGCCATAGTTCTGACACAGCTGTTCTTGAAAAAGGGCAGTTTCTATCAGAGCTCTCTCAGCCCCACCTACCTCACAGGGTGTCTGTTGTGGGGAGGGGAAGAGAAAGGAGTTTGTAAGCCGCTCTGAGACTCCTTTGGGTAGTGAAAGGGGGGGTATAAATCCAATCACTTCTTCTTCTATTCAGGATCATTATTGTATTTTGGTGACATTACATTGGGAAGAAAGGCATTCCCACCTGTAACTTGCACAGATTAATAACCAGCTGGTGGTCTTCAAGTGGATTTAGACAGGTGTTAACTGTGTTCAGGATTGCACTGTAAGTGTTCCATTGGTCTGTCTAAGCCTACGCTTTTTCCACAGAGCTCCAGTTTGCATACATGGCACCTGTTTTATCTCCATGACAACCCTGTGAGGTAGGCCAGGCTGAGAGAGAGACTGGCCCGAGGTTTGGTCAGTCAGTGTGAGTGGGAATTAAAATCTGGGTCTCCCAGATCTTAGTCTGACACTTTAACCACTACACAACACTGTCTCTGGTTGGATGGCATGTCTGTCAGGCTCGATATAGTGAGTCATTCTCTACCTTTGGTACTCTCCCATCCCCCTCCCCACCCAGGTGACACAAAGATGGCCCATGGAAAGGAAAGTATAAAGCAACTGCAGACATTGCAGCGCCACCAGGAAAACGGCTGGATCTGCCCTAGTCAGCTCAGACTGAAAATTCGGGAGAAATTATGTTTGGATTAGTCACCCTTCCAAGGTTAATGAACAGGGTGTGTTCAGCTCAGATGGGTGTTAGTTACCCTTTGATATGCACTTCTGGGTTTCATTGCAACTGAAAACGTCCTTGTTTGTTTGGTGAAAATCCACAATGAGCTACAACAAACTGGAATAATCAGCCTGCTGATGAGTCGCAAACACCAAACCATGGAACAAAGAACAATACAGTGATAAATCAGGAGGGGCATGTAAATGAACGAGCAAATGGTACTTTATGCACCGACTTGCTAAACACTGACAAATTGGCGAACAGTAAGGTGACACCAATGGTCAGAATTTCCAGGATTCAGTATTCTTTCCTGCAAAACAAAATCACTGACAAAATTGGCAAGGTGATTCCCGGTCACGTTGCGAGGGGAATGCCCAAGGCTGGCTGGGCAAGAGCGCAGGAAGGAGCCAGGTAACATCCTGTGGGCAGCCTGCAAATGGCAGATAGCACCGACGCCCTCTAGGGCTGGAGGCAGGTGCGTGATCTGCGAGCGGCCCTGGAGGAGAACGGGAGAGAAAGAAGCTTATCGTTGTCTCCTCACTTGGCTTGACATCCCTCAGGCATCCATGGAGCAGCGGGCAAGTTTTGTCGAGCGTAAGCGTCTAATGGGGGAGACTCTTAGCACTGTTGATGTCATGGTAGAATACACATGGTGTGCTTTCTAAGAGCCTCCTTCCCTGGGGCGGGGGCAGCCACTGAAACTGCTGGCAAATAAGGCCTCCCCCAATGCACAGGTCTCGAACTGCCCGGTCATTCCCCACAGGCTTCCTGGTGACACCCTTGGAACTGACAGGCCACTGAACAGGCGAGTTGGCAGTGCAAGCTTCAGCACTGAACATGCAGGAAACAGGATGAGGAAAAGAAAAGGCTCCCTGTCCCAGTGCTGCATATGGAGATCAGGACAAGCCGCAGTTTAATTCCAGGTAAACTCCAAGTGGGCACAGTCACAATTGGCTTCTGTGTTCACATGTCCTTTGCTCCTCCCCTTCCATTCGTGCACGGATGTCACCACTGGATCCAACTCCAGCTCATCTTGATTTCTGAATGCAGGTGCCTCAGTGAACTGGAATCTGCTTACAGGCACACAAACTGGACGTGCCTGCCCGCATTTAGACATCACAGTGAATTGGAGCTTATCCAGCAGGGAAAATCTCCACATAGGAATGGCGGGGGTGGGGGGTGGGCAGGGGACATTTGCGAGCCCAGAACAAGCATTTGTGCCTGATTGAAATTTAATTGGAGCTTGTTTGGACATCTGAATGCAGCTATAGACTGCTGTGCATCTCTCTGCAGCATGCATTTGGTGACTCAAGCAAAGGCCCAAGCTTACCGGCCAGGCGAATCTGCAACCCGCCTGCTGTGTGGCTTTTGGAGATTTCAGATTCCATGCAAGTGAGAGGAGGAGGAGAGTCCACATCAACAGGGGATACTGGGAGGGACAATGGGGGAGCCTGGAATCTCTTGGCTGAAAGGAGCTGCATTATGCTGTATTAAGTATCACCACTTCCCACACCTTCAAGGAATGATGAGGATTGTAATTTTATAAGGCGATTAAGTATTTAGCCAAATACTTATGCCACATGCACCAGACCCTTGAATTCTGTGTTAATTAACCCAGAACGATCAACCCCTGGTTCTGTATTCAGCAGTTCTTAAGTGGATTAGAGTCCTCACTTCACCCACACACATAAGGGGGAGGGGAGGGGAGGGGAGAGAATCTGTCACTTTTAGAAGTGCAGCCTTGTCCCCCACACCCTTCCTTTGGTAACAACAACTTGGTCCAGTTGGCATGCATGTGGACCTTAGCGGGAAGAAAGGAGTCCTACGTGGGAGCTGTTGCTGAGCCCCGGCGGCTTCTCCGTCTTGCCCTTGGAGAGATCGCTCAGCGAACAGCCTCCCAGCTGTGTTGAGAGCCCGGCTCTTCTTTCTCTGCAACGATGAGCCTTCTCTTGTTTCCCATTCCCTGCGATAGAGATACTTGCCTTCTCACCTCCCACCCTGCCCATCAATTCTTGCCAGCCTGTGGCTTCGGTGGAGAGAAAGGACCCTGGCCGGAGGCAGGAGTCAGCAACTTTCCTGGCCACGGCTCTGGGCTGTGGGCTGCTGCCTCTGATTACCAGACTCTTCAGCCGGCTGATTTATAGCAGGGGCTCAGCTGCCTCGGTGGGAGGAGGACTGTGAGGCTGCCTCCCCCTCCCCTCCTGCCTCCCCTCTCTCCCGAGTGATGGATGGTCTCAGAGGTAGGACGGTGGCATCGGGGTGCTTTCAGCCGGCCTTAAGTACAGGACAGCAGAGGATGAGGAGAGTCCGGGTCACCGAGGAGGATGGGGAGGGTTAATAAGTTTTGCTTCCTGGATTTGCTGACTCACAACCGTTTTTCCGGATAAGAAATCTCTGCAAGTGAAAGGGACGCAAGAGGAGTGGTTCCTTTCATTACTCATCCAGGATCAGGGGTGGGCGGAGACGTGAGATTTAGCATTTTGGACCGATGTTCAAAGAAATGAAAGAATGCATGGGAATGAGGCACTTTTTTTTTTTTTTTTTTGCATACTGCAAAGTGTGTGTTGGGGGCTAGCTGGGAGAGTGGAGGGCTGTGCAGGAAGATATTTGGTAAAAGGAGTGGTTAATGCAGAAGTGACCTAAGGACTAGATACTCAGTGGCTCAGGAGCCACGTGTGGCCTCTTTGACATGTCACCTGCAGCTCTTCTGATCAGCATTCCCCCGTGTGCCACTGGTCCCATGTCTCATGAATGTGGGCAAGGCTTGGTGGGGCTTGTGGTTGGCAGTTGGTTGCCACCTTGAAACAGCTGCCGTGGGAGGAGCGGGCAAACTACAAGCCTCTGCGAGGTGCAGGCCTCGTGCCAGGGAGGAAAGTAAATGTGGTCCTTTTGGCTGAGAGTGATTGTGAATGAGGGCAGCAGGAAAAGAGGAAGACCCAACGAGAGATGGACTCAATCAAGGAAGGCACGGCTTCCGGTTTGCAAGACCTGAGCAAGGCTCTTATGAGAGTATGTTTGGGAGGTCATTAATTCACTGGGTCACCATAAATTGGAAGCGACTTGACAGCAATTAACACACACACACACACACACACACACACAATTGGGAATGTGGAGTGAGTACCACTGGACTAGAGTGTCAAGTTAAAGCAGGCCAGATGGCCAGTGTACTCAGGCCGTGCACAGAAATATTGTTTAGTTCAGCTTGTTCTCTTCATCAGACATTTTGTCCAGATTCTTTTCTATTTTTAAGGCACACCTTCGGGTTTGTTAATGACTTCAGTGGCCACCTCTATCAGTTCCAGTGGGAAACACATTGCTACATGTAACCCCCAACCCAGAGAATTTGGATCCAGGATTGCGTTTTTCACCCAAAGGGTCGTCCCTGGAAAACTGCAGAGAAAGATCCCCACTTTGTAGGCTATTAAAACTCTCTCTGGTAGAGCAGGAACACAAAGGCTAAGCTATAGCAAGAGGATTTTTTTTAAAAAATGTCAGTATCATCTGCTCTAGGAATCACCAAAAACTCTATAGAAAAACCATAGAAGCTAATGCTTTGCGTGTCAAGAGAAGCTGCACCAGAGCACAGGCTTTCCACCCCTTTGCCCACATGTTGCATTTTAACAAAATTATACACTGTTCAAACCACTGCTTTACATGTGAACAGGAAGATACATGCATTGTTCGGTTGCTTCAGGATTACATTTAAATCAGGGTAGAGGTCTGGTTGTGCTCTTGCCTCAATCTGCCACCAGGTAGCCCTTTTGTGGGCTGTAGTGGTCAGAGTATACGATTAGGATCAGGGAGAGTCGGGTTCAAATCCCCACATTTCTGTGGAAGCTTGCTGGGTGACCTTGGGCCAGGCACTCTCAGCCTAACCCACTCTCTCAGACAAACTCACAGGGCCATTGTGGGGGAAACACTGAGGAGGAGAGAATAATGTGGTAAGCAACTTTGGGTGGCCATTGGGAAGAAAAGTGGGGGAATAAATGTCTAAATAAATCTTACCCCTGACTCTTGTCACACAGACTCCGCCATCCCATGCGAACTCATTGCTTTGTCCCTTCTGGTGGGCCAGGAGCCTTCCATCCGGATGGAGCAAAAGAACTGTAAAGCAGGCTGGGAAAAGCTTCTGGAGCCTCAGCTACACACGATGTTGGGAGGGCCAGGAACGGAGCTCCTAGCGTTTTCTTGGCAACGGATAACATGAGTTGTGTGCTGCTTTGGGTCCTTGCTGAGAGAGAAGTGGGTTAGAAATATCTAAATAAATAAAACAAAGCCCCTCAGCTTTTGCTTTGGAAAGCAGGCTGGCTGCATGTTATGGGGAGAAGGGAGAGAGCATGGCGTGCTGCAAGACTGGCTCTTTGGCCGCACCCCCATGCAGGATCGCCAGTTTGATGTAGTGGTTAAGAGCGGCAGTCTCTAATCTGGGAGAACCGGGTTTGATTTCCCACTCCTCCACATGCAGCTAGCTGGGTAACCTTGGGTCAGTTACAAGTCCTCTCAGAGCTGTTCTCTCACAAACAGTTCTCGAAGGAGCTCTCTCAGCCCCACCTGCTTCACAGGGTGTCTGTTGTGGGGAGGGGAAGGGAAGGGAGATTGTAAGCCGTTCTGAGATTCCTTTGGGTAGTGAAGAGCAGGGTATGAATGCAATCTCCTCCTCCTCCTCCTCCTCCTCTTCTTCTTCCAGAGAATACAAGCAAAATCTTTCCTTTGACGCATCAGGCATGTAGCAAGTTCCTGGGGAGAATGAAGTAGGCTTAGATCGGACCTATCTCCGCAGGCCACCTTCTGCCAAGTGGCCATCAGTGGAAAGCAAGGCGCTTGACTGCGTCTACTGTCAGGTTAATTAATTAATTAATTAGTTAGTTATCGTATGGCAGTGGGTGTAGTACAGCCAGGAGATCCAAAGATTGTCTGGCAGTCTGAAACTCTAGCTCTTTTTGTGGCAAGCTAGGTTTACTTTTTGGGCTGAGAGACATGTGACTGACCTAAGGTCACCCAGCTGGCTTCATGTGGAGGACTGAGGAATCAAACCTGGTTCTCCAGATTAGAGTCCGCTGCTCTTAACCACTACACCAAAGAAGCCCTTGCTATTGTCAGGTTAATGCCCCAGAGCTGCAGTGGCTCAGACAAACAGTCCCCTTGCTCATACAGAATGAGAACCCTCCTCAGCCCGTGAGCTAGCAGCATGACTGGGGGACATGCCAGGCATAGAAATGCCAATAAGGGGTGATACTTTATGGTGTGAACATGGGCTAAATATTCTGGTTGGTGAATGTGCCTGTTAGTTATCTGACTACTGAGTCGGTCTTTCTCCTCACTGCCTCTTAGGGTTGACACTAGGGTTGCTAACCCCCAGGTGGAGAGACTGGAGTTCTCCCAGAGTTATAACTCATCTCCAGACTACAGAGATCAGTCCCCCTGGAGAAAATGGCAGCTTCGGAGGGCAGACCCTACAGTAAGCATCACATCCCTGCTGAGCTCCCTCCTTCCTCCAGTCTCTGCCCTTCCCAGACTCTGTCCCCAACTCTCCAGGAATTTCCCAGCCCAAGGCTGGCAATCAGTGGAACATTTTTTGGAAGGGAGGGCCTACCAGTTCTGTCATCCCTGGGATAGCAGCACCACTCCCAGGGGGCAATCCCCAGCCTCCCATTGGTCTGTTGAGCTGTGGTGGGAACAGGGTCCCACTATGGTGGGAGACCTGACCCTCCTACTGCCTCCCCCTTTCATCACCCTGGTGAACAGAAATTTAAATCTAGTCCACGGAAATGGAAAATGAAAGTAGAGTGCAGCCACAGAAAAGGAGGCAGGACATGACTTGGCTGGTTTGAGTTTGAAATTCAGAGAATGTTTCATTTGGATTCGGTACCCTTCCAAGAGTAATTTTCGGAGTGTGCTTGAATTGGCTTTTGATGACTCAAATTAACTCCCTTACAATGCTGATGTTTCCCCATAAAACTGGCAAGTTGAAAGGGGCATGAAATGAGCAAAAACATGTAGGGCAGAAGAAATCAGAAAAGGGGCATACTGGAATGAAGAGAGAGAACCAGACTGAAGGAAGGAACAGGATGGGGAAATGGGCATACGCAAACTAACAGGTTCACAGCTGCATCCGGCAGAATTTATGAAATTAGGTGACAGTCCTTGAAAAAAATGTGGTTCCAGCTTCGTCATTTAATTTATTTGCTATTTGTTTAACTTGCTAGATTTATACCATACTCTTCTTCCCACTAGCTCAGAATGATTTAGATTTAGGACAGGCAACAGGAATTACTTCTCTACTCAAGGAATAATTAAATTGTGGAATTCACTGCCAGTGGAGGCAGTGATGACCACTAGTATGGATGGGCTTAAAAGGGAATTAGTCAGATTCATGAAGGATAGGTCCATCAGCAGCTATTAGCTCTGGGGACTAAAGGGAATCTAAACATCTACAGCTAGTAAATCTCGGTGCTAGGAGGCAGCATCAGGGGAAGACCTTGGTCTCCATGCCTGTTTTTTTAGCCCTCCAGGGCAATTGGTTTTCCACTGTGGGAAAGAGTAGGCTGGGCTAGAGGAACCACTGGTTTGACCTAGCAGGACTTTTCTCATGTTCTTAGGTTTTAATGGCTTTTGTAGGCAAAAGGAAGTGCTCAGGTCCAGAATCTTCCAAGTATCCCACGGTAAGCTTCAGCAACTGGTCTTCAGGCCCCATCCTAAGACATGGTGGGTGCTGGCCAACATGGCCCCATCCTAAGACACCATTAAGGAAACAGATTGGGCATCCTTTGACTCACTAGACTTTTGTCTCCCGCGATGCTTGACCTTGTCCTTCCAGTTCCTCCCTCCCCCACACCACATACTGCCTCTTCAGCCTCCTCATCTTGATTTTTCATTCGAGGTTACTGAATATTCAACTGTTTCTTTCTCTAACTCTGTCTCTGATCCTTTAATCCCACTGCCCTAGTAATTCTGCAGGCCGAAATCAACTCAGCTCTCTCCCTCTCTCCCCTGGCACAGATTAAGCTAAATTCCTCAAGGGTCTGCATTCTTCTTCACCCCACCCCGTCCTGCCTTTTGTTCTATTTTCTGGCCCTTGGAATTTTTATAGTGGAAATTGGTTTTGCTATAACACAGCCAAGGATTTAGCTGATGGTATTAGCAAAGGTCCCTTGGAAAACAAAAGAAGAGAAAGGAGTCACTTGAGAATGTAATGAGATCTCACTTCTTAAGCAACTAAAAAGGAAACCATTTCATTTCCCTCCTTTACGGCTCCCCAGTATAGGTTGGTTTTAGCTCCGTATTGCCAGTAGGGGGCTCACTATCCAGGCAGGACTGCACAGGAAGTACAGGAAAGGTAAACAAGAGAGATGGTGGCTGAGCTAAAGGGATGCTCCTATGCTCAGTGTGGCATCAGAGGGCGCTCTGGGATCCAGCTGAGTTCTTGCCCAGCCCACAGGGCTGTGTTTTAAAAGTGGAACCTAACAAGGCAATCCTGGACACGTAATTTCACATGAGGCACAACCGGGTTTGGGATTCAAAATTTCATATAAACAAGCTGCATAAACTTATCTTATGAAGTAGCAAGTGTAAAACTGAACCTATGTTACTGAACCTATGTTAACTCACACTGATTTCCTGCTCAGTTAGGTTTTTTTAAAAAATCCTGCTCCAGCAGCTTTTCACAGCCCTTTTCAACGTTTTTGACCCTAGTTTGGATAACACTCCCTAAAGGGTGCAGGGTGCCACTGTCTTGGGTCATCTGCAGCTACATAGTCAACTAGACAGGTGTGCTCTAGAGAGCAACTTTCATGCTCCCATGGGTGTTCTTATTCTATGGGCATTGTTGCTGACGATGCACAGCCACTGTTGCAGGCAGCTTTGCTGTCTGTAAAAAGTTGCGTACATTAGGGGAAACAGTGGCAGTGTCATAGTCTGGGGCATATTCACGTTGCTTTCCTAGAAGGTTCATAGGGTAGGCATCTGCTTCTGGCATTGCTTGGCTATATGCACCCAGCCAGGTATGGTGGCGAAGGGGTGGGCTCTCTGGAGAGCAACTTGAATGCCTCCATGACCATCCATGTATGTTGCGGCGGCTGTGGCAGACACCTGGCTATTGGTGCAAACATTTTTCTTCTGTCCACATTGGCAGGGGCTGTTGGAGTACCCATGGAGTGTGGAAAACCCACGAGAGAGTTTCATTTGTCCCCTGAACAGTCCATGCTATGGGTGTCTTGTTTTTGGACATCTTTGAAAGCTGATAGCTTGAGGCTTCCACATGTGAAAACAGCCACATAAAAGTTATGCAACTACTCCCCAAACATCAATGTCTCCAATTATTTTAGTGCTGTACATCAAACAGTTCTTTCACCCACATGAATATTTTGAGGCAAAGTCTAAAAATAGAGACTATTTGGCTCAGCTCTAGTTGTGAGCCTGAGTGTAATGGGGATGTATGACTGGTACATCATGCTAACAGTACAATCCTAAGGACACTTTCACCACTGAATAGATCTGTGTAGGATTCTGAGTGGCCTGGCTTAGGATTGTTCTGCAAACCCTGTGGAAATCTCATCACTTTGTGGCAGTGAGTTCCATAGACTCAGAAACTCTCTCTCTTTCATAGTGTTCGCTAATCTTATTGCCCAAAATGTGCTCAGTCCTTCATAACTCAACACATGCGAGTACGTCAGATGTTTAAGACTTTTTTTGAATGTGGTGGTGATGCATTTCAAGGCATTCAGCAAGTCTGGTCAAATAGGACTCCCTCATATGATGACACATCCAAAATGAAGTCCTTAAGGTGAACTGCAACTGCACTGTACCCTGTAGACACCAGTGCCTGTGAAGGGATTGTACCACATCCTTGATTATTATTTTTTTGTAAAAAAACCCGTCCTTGAAAGAACAAAGGGAACCTAGCAAGGGAGGTAATACTGGTAGGTCTGGACACTTTCTCCTTAGTTTTTGATAATAGCAGGCCTATTTATATGTAGTCCTGACCTGGATAGCCCAGGCTAGCCCGATCTCATCAGATCTCAGAAGCTAAGCAGGGTCACCCCTGGTATTTGGAATTACAAGCTCCAAGGAATACCAGGGTCGTGTTGCAGAGGCAGGCAATGACAAAACCACCTCTGAAACATCTCTTGCCTCAAAAACAAGTCTAACTCACCACCTAGTGGTGCATAACGCTAAAAGAACTAGAACTTCAGACTGCCAGACATTCTTAGGATCTCTTGGCTATTTTACACACAATGCCATACGGTAATTATTAGATTTATTTGTAGGAGAGCATTAAAAATGGCCTTGCCTGTAGTCCGCTATTCCGCCTCTGGATTCTGTCTCATTATTGTACTTCATCAGGCCTGATTCCAATATGATCCTGGAAGGAGAAAAGAACTTACCTGTAGGATTTTGCATGTGCCTGGCGTCTTGTTTAAACTCCGCTTCCATCTGTCTTTCAAGCACAGTTTTATCCTGCCCTTCCTTAAAGGAGCTCAGGATGCCACACTTGGTTCTCCTTCCCCATTTTCTCCTTACAACAGCCTTGTAAGTTAGGTTCAGCTGAGAGTGATTGACTGTCCCAGTGTCAGTCAGGGAATTGCTTATAGCAGAGTGGGGATTGGTACCTGGGTCTCCCCAGTCCCTGTCCAATACCCTGGCAGGTTTGTCCTACTGGCTTGAGGCGATGCCCAAGGTGTAAACGTCCTAACAACCTATAGCCCTGGGGTAAACTGTGTGCTGAGATGCTAATACTGTGTATGCAATCACTGTGTACAGGTAAGTAACCTGGTTACAAGAAGATCCTGGGGTGTGTGCAAAGTTGCACAGGTGCAAGTTATTTTGTCCTGCCTGCATCATATTTAAATCCAGCCTTGTAGAGCAGGCCTCAGTCTATCCAGGTCTCAGGACCCTGCCAGCAGTGTATAATGCAGAGGTCCCTATCATATGTGGGAATAAAAACTGTTGACTTTAAAACAGGAGCATTCTGTAGTTAGTTATTATCTGAATTTTTTGTATGTTACTGATTTTAATGCTGTGAGCCGCCTAGAGCCGCTTTGTGCTGGCTAGGCGGGATATAGGTCCAAATAAATAAATACCGTAGGCCAAGGAACATTGGTGGTGGAAAGTACTGTCAAGTCACAGCTGACTTATGGAGACCCCATAGGGTTTTCAAGGTAAGAGATAAAGAGGGGTGGTTTGCCATTGCCTGCCTCTGTGTAGCAACCCTGACCTTCCTTGGTGGACTCCCACTCAAATACCAACCAGAGCTGACCCTGCTTAGCTTCTGAGACCTGATGAGATCAGGCTAGCCCGGGACATCTAGGTCAAGGCCTCGGAACATTACGGCAGGGCCAATCAATATGTTGGTAAATTCAGAACAAAGCCCTTATAACTGACTGAGCTACACTCAACTATTATTTTCACTTTAATGCAAAATTCTGAAGTGTTAGTCATAAAATCATTTTAAAAAATGGGATGGGAGGCACCATGGTATAGCCCGATCTCTCAGATCTTGGAAGCTAAGCAAGGTCGATATTTGGAAGGGAGACCACCAAGGAAGACCCTGCAGAGGAAGGCAGTGGCAAACCTACTCTGCTTCTCACTTCCCTTGAAAGCCCCTTGCTGGGGTCGCCATAAGTGGGCTTTGACTTGATGGCACTTTACACACACAGTTATAAAATAATAAGAAATAGATTGAAGATACCTGTTAAGTCCAAACAAAATGCATGATAACATGTTTCTTGTTGAGCTGTTTTGGTCTTTGTGTCAGGTGCCCCTTTCTTTTGTCACAGAAGTTTCGCTTCCATATGACAGAGAATAATGTGCAGCCTGGCCTTTGGGGATGGGGGCAGGGGGGATGCAAGAAGAAAAAAATACATGGCATGAACTTGAAGCACAGCTGGACACATGGTTGAAAACGAGTTCTGTTGTTTTGGTTTTAATAACAGTGCTTCTCTCCCAGCTATCAGGTGTAAAAATCAACATCGAATCGAATGCCCAGTGTCTATAACTAGCTCAAGAGCAGCTTTTTAAACTGGAGAAGGGAAAAATCAATTGTTGGCAGGGCAAGGGGTTGCCCTTTGATTCAATAGAAGTGAAATAGTGGGGGGGGGGGGGGGGGAGCTGAAATCTTGTAAGATTATTCTGTAAGATCTTGACTGCCATTTTGGGTTGCCTGGGCAACCTAAAACAATGCTGTCAAAGCCCATATCAAGAAAGGAGGAGGAGGAGGAGGATTTGGGCTGGGAGTGGGGGGAGGGCTTTTCTGTCCCTCATGCAAGCCCACTCTCCTGATAAAATCAAGACCTTTGTTTGGACTGTGTTGCCAAGATAAGCTAGCCATAATTTGTCCCCCCCATAGGCGTAAACTATGGGGGGGGGGGCTCGAGGGCTCGAGCCACCCCAGAAATTTCCCGGGGGGGGGCTCAGCCACCCCCGGGAAAATGGAGCGCCCAGGTCGGCTGGCTGGCTGCTGCCGCCGCCGCCTCTCCCCCTGCTCCGTTCCTCCCTCCTTCCCTCCAGGAACCAGCTGGGCAAATGCCCAGCGTGCTGGACGGAGGAACGGAGGCAGGAGCAGGTGGGGGGTGGGAGGCGGCGGGGCAGGCGACAAGAACCAGGAGCCTGGCTTTGGCTTTTCCGGGCCCCCGCTGGGGTCGGCGGGGTTCGAGAGCGCCTCGCGCCCCAGGAAGGGGGGGGCCGGGCTCATCCCCGATCACCTCCGCAGCCTTCGCCCTCCTGCCCCTCCCGCCAGCCAGCCAGCCAGCCAGCCCCGAGAGCGGACCAACTGCCTGCCTGCGCCCGCCGTGCCATGGACTGAGCAGCTGGCGGGACCCTCCAGCCAGCAGCCCCCAGAGCAGCCGGAGCGGCGGCCGAGAGGCGGAGGAGGGACCGGCACTGCCACTGCCGCCCCTCGGGACTGAGCCCCGCGGCCGCTGCCCGGGGGGGGGGGGGAGGCAGGAGTGGCCAGGCTAGGCCAGTCGGGGGGGGGCAGCGGGGACATTGTCCCAGTGCGTGCGCGTGCTTTGCGCGCATGCACAAGAGCCCCTGCCCCCACCGGGGATTTTAAAAGTCGACGCCTCTGGTCCCCCCACCCCACCCCACCCCACCCCACCCCATGAAGAGTTAAAGCAGATCAGAGACGATGGGGAGACATTTTTTTTGATCTGGAAGGTGGTGGTGGAAAGAGTTAACAACAACCACTGCCCCCCCCCCCCCGAACTGATCCACGTGGGGCCTCAAACAGCTGATGTTGCAACACAGTCACACATCGGAATCTGAACCCACGGGCATGCCCAGTTTAGGTCTCAGCATCAGGCACAGAGAGGGCTTTCCCAGTGCGCATCTCCCTGGAGTCTTAAAAACTGGAAACGCTAGACATTGAACTTGGAACTTTCTGCATACAAAATATGTGTTCTGCAGCCTGACATTGGTCAGGAAAGGTTACTAACTAGCAGTAGCAGCTGTTTTTTGCCCTTTTTTGACATTGAAAGAATATGTAATGTTGTCCTCTTTGCAAGAGGTATATAGATGGCTTGTGAACGTATTAAGAGAGATGCCTGCTCCATCTAGCTCTGTACTGGCTGGCTGCCTTGATTGGCAGCTGCTCTCCAGGCTCTCTTCCTGACTTCTTTCCTAACACCCTGGGATCTTTTGCCTTGTGGGACTTTCTCTGTATGCAAATTGTATGCAGTACCACTGAGCTACAGCCCCATCCCCTTTTCACATCCAGATAAGTGTCCCCCCCCCCACCTAAGAGGACACAATGGCTAGGAAAGCACTGCTGCAAGTCATAAGGATGAAGCACACATTTGCTAATGATGGTGATATTATTTATTCCAAGGCAGAGAGCTGAGCCTGAAGGACAACTAGCTCCGTGTGTTGACACATCTCTCTGTTCCTCAGCATGCATCCAGCCCGGCTGTGACCATCACAGCTGTACTGTTCTCTCCACCAATTAAGGGTGCCCCCCCTAGTCTGCGCTCACCAAGACCATATTGAGCACCCCCCCCCCCCCCCCAATCTCTGCTAAGGCGAGAGAATTATTTTCGGAATGAGAGCGGTTATACAACAAATGAATTATTTATCTTTTTGCATCAAGGAAAAGAAAATCATTTAGTTAGTAGCCTTATTTATTTATCTTCTGTGTGTGTGTGTGTGTGTGTGTGTGTGTGTGTGTGTGTGTGTGTGCGTGTGCATGCACGAGAGAGGGAGATTTTCTTTAGCGGGACAGCTGAAAATCCCCCTTGAAGGGAGGCGGGGGATGCTAAGCTGGCAGAAACGCAGCTGTACATCCGCCTCTCTCCCACCCCTGCCTCCCCATCTCCTGTGTTCTCCACTTACCCCTCTTCACAAGACTGTGTGTTTGTTACATAACAGAACCCAAGTACCCTTCTGGCTATCACTGATATACAAGATTATGTTACAAGAGTTCCCTTTGCCAAAGCATATCAGCATAGCAGACAATACTAATCCAAGGCATCTAGCCCCCGCCCCCTTCCCAAATGCTCTCTGTTCAGCTTCTCCAGGTCCCTGTGAAACTAACAAACCTTGCTGTCTTTTTGCATATTTCAAAGCCCCCCCAACTGATGCTTCTTCTTGTCTCTCGTGTGTTTCCTTTCCAGATTTCGGTGACAGATGGATCTCTCCCTCTTTTCCTCTCTCCCTCTTTACCTTCCCCCCCCTCTCCTCCTCTCCCCATATATGTTTTTTCCCTTTGATCTGAAGTTCTGAAGCATCTTGGAGGGGACCCTCGAGAGAAAGAGAAGGAAGCAGCACTCAAGGAATCCTAGCGACGCGGAGGCAGCTCTCTGCCTTAGCTTTCCGAACCACGTCATGGTGTTGTGGAAGGGAGGGTGTGGGGGAGTCGCACAAAGAAGATTCATTGTTGTGTGTTTCATTTTTCTTTTGCTTTGAGAAGAAGCACAAATATCCCCCCCTCCTGTACAGTTTTTGCCCTGATTGACAGCACTGTCCTTGCATGAAATGGGGCATCTGTGACAATGGTTGCGTCAGATAGAACTGGGGTCTCTGTGCCCTGTGATTGCTAAGCTCCAAGGCTGTCACTCGTCCTCTAACTGGTCCTTCCTGCTATTTTTTGGAGCTGAAATTTTCTCTTTTAGCCTAAAGGGGGCACCTTAGCCCAACATGTTCCGTCTGGGATTTTGGGTAGTTACCCTGCTCTGGATTTGTGCCCCCGGCGTGGTCCGCAGTGACTGCTGGCTGATCGAAGGTGATAAAGGTTACGTATGGCTCGCTATCTGCAGCCAGAACCAGCCTCCATACGAGACTATCCCCCAGCACATCAACAGTACCGTGCATGATCTACGGCTAAATGAGAACAAGCTCAAGGTGGTGCTCTACTCCTCCCTCAACCGCTTTGGCAACTTGACTGACCTCAACCTAACGAAAAACGAAATCTCGTACATTGAGGATGGCGCCTTCATGGGACAGTCCAATCTGCAGGTGCTGCAGCTGGGCTACAACAAGCTCACCAACCTGACCGAGGGCATGCTGCGTGGAATGGGCCGCCTCCAGTTCCTCTTTGTGCAGCACAACCTGATTGAGGTGGTCACTCCCAACGCTTTCGTGGAATGCCCCAGCCTCATCAGCATCGACCTGTCCTCCAACCGCCTCAGTCGGCTAGACGGCAGCACTTTCACCAGCCTGAGCAACCTGATGGTGTGCGAACTGGCTGGGAACCCCTTCAACTGCGACTGCAACCTCTACGGTTTCCTCATGTGGCTGGTGGCCTTCAACAATGTCACAAAGAACTATGACCGTCTGCAGTGTGAGACTCCTCGGGAATTCGCTGGCTACCCACTTCTTGTGCCTCGGCCACACCACAGCCGCAATGCCATCACCATTTTCAAGTCGATGTGTGGAGATGGCCCCTTTCCATCCATTACCAGGATCCACCCCACACCATTCATGCCAGATTCTCAGAGAGACTTGGATGACAATGCTGAGAACTCCGGCATTAGCCCTGGAGACTTCCTCTCAGTTGAGCCACCGGCATCTTCCACCACGGATTCCTCCTTTAACCCCAGCATCAAGCTCCAGCAGGTGACTATCACCTCCGCTGCCCTGGTGGTCACAATCCCATCACCATTCAGCAAGATGTATGTATTGGTTCAGTACAATAACAGCTACATCTCTGATGTAATGACTTTGAAGAAGAAGAAGGAAGTTGTCACTCTCACCCACCTGAAAGCTCACACTGACTATACATTCTGTGTGGCTTCTATACGCAATTCCAAACGTTATAACCACACCTGCCTCTCCTTTGCCACCAGGAGCAAAGGGAGAGAAGACCCAATGCCTAACACCTCCACCACTACCCACTACATCATGACCATATTAGGCTGCCTTTTTGGAATGGTTATTATCCTTGGCATTGTCTATTATTGCTTGAGAAAGCGTAGAATGCAAGAAGAGAAGCAAAAATCCCTCAATGTCAAGAAAACCATTCTAGAGATGCGTTACGGCTCAGATATTGATACCAGTTCAATTGTTCATCCATCCCAGAAGCTGGGAGAGCCGCCGGTCATCCCTGTCTCACGGATGTCCTCTCTTCCATCCATGATTAGTGAGAAGATGCCCCCATCCAAATCTATGGATACTGGCATGGAGACTCCCAAGGTTACCACCAAAGGCAATTATATTGAGGTTCGGACAGGTGGAGGGGATGGGCTGGACAGGTCGCAGAGGGATGATGACCTGCACGAACTGGACAATGGGCAAGGTTCAGCTGCTGAAATCTCAACAATTGCCAAGGAAGTAGACAAGGTGAACCAGATAATCAACAACTGCATTGATGCCCTCAAGCTGGACACGGCTTCTTTCTTGGGGGGAGGGGGTGGCGTTGACTCTGACCTGGGTTTTGAATGCCAGTCCATACCAGCTGGTTCATCCAGTGGGCTGGAACGACCAAGTTTCCTCTCACCACCCTACAAGGAGAGCTCCCATCATCCCCTGCAGCGCCAACTCAGTGCAGATGCTGCTGTGACCAGGAAAACCTGCAGTGTCTCTTCCAGTGGCTCCATCAAGAGTGCCAAGGTCTTCAGCCTTGACGTACCTGACCATCCCCAGATGAGTAAGGGAGACTCCAAGTACATTGAGAAAGGCAGTCCACTCAACAGTCCCTTGGATCGTCTCCCCCTTGTGTCCCCAGGTGCCATCCATCACCTGGAAGTGAAACCTTCTTACCACTGCAGTGAACACCGGCATTCCTTCCCAGCTCTCTACTATGAGGAGAGTGGCGACACCTTAAGCCAGCGGGTGTCCTTTCTTAAGCCACTCTCCCGTTCCAAGCGGGACTCCACATATTCTCAGCTCTCACCCAGACATTACTTCTCGGGCTATTCCTCCAGCCCAGAGTACTCCTCAGAGAGCACCCATAAGATCTGGGAGCGTTTCCGGCCTTACAAGAAGCACCATCGGGAGGAGGTTTACATGGCAGCTGGCCACGCCCTGCGAAAGAAAGTCCAGTTCGCCAAGGATGAGGATCTGCACGATATCTTAGATTACTGGAAAGGAGTCTCTGCTCAACAGAAGTTGTGACTCTGTCTTTAAAGGGAAGGGGGCGGGAAACAACCACAAAAATTAACCCACCTGACTGTGAAAAACAAACAAACCTGACAAAAGAAACTGAAAACCATTTCTTAAAAGTTTACAAAAAAGAACAGAAAAAAAAAACCCAAGTGAAATGAATTGTCTCTACTGTGTTACGGGGACCATTGTTACTCCTTCAGATGGTGGGGAGGAGACACTTGTTTTTATACTGTGGTAAAGAGGAACAACTGTTAGGAGAGATACTGGGCTTGTAGGTCGCAGAGGTGGGAGGGGAAGGATGATAACCAGGCATAGACTCAGACACTAACCGTCACTTTTCTTTTCCTGTTCTTATTTTGTTTCAGAAGGGGAGCGGTTTTGCTTGTTCCCCTGACAACAGTAAGGGGTGCTGATGTCATCTCCTCATCCTTACCTTTCCTGCATTTTTCAAGGGCCTTTTAAATGTCACTCTAGCTGTGTGAGCTGCTTTTCCATGAATGGTCCTCACATAGCTGGGGTAACACTTACATGACTGGCCTACATGGGCAGAGTTGATCATGTGGGTTCCAATTATGAAACTGTTACCCCCACCTCACCCTGGAGGGGTATGCAGGTTCTGTGGGAAAGACTTGTACAATATGCCTCGTTCACATGGCTGTGTCATTGAAATGCAGCCCCAGCAGTGAGAGAACCATTCATGGGGAAGCATCCTCCATTAAGAGTCCCAAAGTCAAGATGAGATGAGGAGTAACACAACTGAATGTCCTCTCAGCGCTCAGGATCTTCTAAGCCTGTCGACACTCTCCCACCTCTCCATATCTTTGTTAAGATTTGCACAAGTGTAAACAAGAGTGAAAACAGATTTTTTTTCTTGATATATTCTCACCATGCCTGTGACAGGTGACTGGTGTTAATTGCTGTAAGACCTACTAGCTTCCTCCACTGTAGGAAGGTTTAAAAGTTGGGAGATGGAGTGTTTTTACAATGGGGGGGTCTCCTCCATGCCCTCCCCCCATTTGCTAGGAAGAGAGAGAGTTAGCTCTCAAGGAGTCTCCCCGCACTTCAGTAGAGCGTTCCAGTTGTCTTCCAAGAAGAGAGGGGGAATATGCCGCATGGCATAGGAAAAGATGCATAGCCCACATGAGGGAAATGAGAGGAGGACAGTATCATATCAACAACCTCTCTGAGATCTCAAGGAATCCTGTCCCCAGGCACAGCACCAAGACTGAGGGAGCTGCTCACCCTGTGAAATGGAATGTCATGACGGATTGGCAGACAGGTTCCCAATTTACCAAATGTACTGAAAAAAGGACAATATCCATGATGAGGCTCCCAACAGAGGTTTCTCAACTTTATTTTCACAACCGATTGCCAGAATACAGACTGAGATAGGGGAACGATATGGAGGTAACACTGTGAGGGCTGGTGTTATGCAATTCAGGGTAGTCTTATGGTGTGGCATTGTGGGATGGCCCTCAGGGGAAAAAAAACAGAGAGAAGGAGACTTCAAGAAGGCCTTGGGCCCAGGTGGTCAAGATGGGGGAAGGCACTGTGCAGTCAACTCGCGTATGGACTAGCAAAATAGCCCTGAGAGATTGCTTGATGACACGGATGCACTGGCTAATCTTACCCGCTGCGCTGCTCCCTTGCTGCCATGTCCTGCCCCCCACAGCCATCTCTTCCTGTGGTGGCTGACAACCCAGCTTTGGCCACCATGCTTCCTTATGCCCCAGGGAAAGAGTGCCAGTAGCTCCTGGAAGCAGCAGGGAACCTCCTGTTTAAAGATAGTGTTGGAGGTAAGAAACGAGACAGAGGCTTGGCAGATTATAGGGACAGATCTAGGTGCTCTGATGTGGCTAAAGCATAGAGGACATTTGGCATAAGGGAATAAGGAAGGGGCAGCTGGGATGGCACCCAGGCAAGGTACCACGTCCTAGGTAATTTGCTAATCTAGATACCAAAGCCATTCTTAGGACTCTGTTACAGAGAGAGAATGCTGGAAGAGGACGACTCCTCAGTTTTACTGGGGAGGTGTATTTTGGGGCCAAGAAAAACAAGGAGAGCCGCCCTCTGAAATATTTCCATTCCCTCCCACTCGCTGCCATTTGGTCTGCTTAAAGCATGTCCTCTAGCAGCTTGCCACTGTGCTGCTTCTTCACATCTGTCTTGCAGCAAAAACAAAACATACTTGTTTGCCCCCCTCCCCTCCCCGCCCCTTCCCTGCCTGTCTCAGAACACACCAACAGAAGCACGAGCATGAGTGGTTCCGGGAGGAACAGGCTCCCCAAGGTCTTACCTTGGAGCTGTTGCCTTGTGAATATGGCTGGGCTGTAGACCCTGTTTTCCAAAGTCAGGGCGGCAAGAATCTTTGCTCCTCCCACCCAACAGGCGTACACTGACTGAAAGTGGAGGGATGCTTTTCAGGCAGAGGAACCTCTCTGCACCTTGCAGCAAAGGCAGCCAAGTCGTTTAGGCCTTTAGCATTCCCAATCAGCTCCCTGCTGGGATAGCTGCAGGAACAACAACCATGAATCTGGCAATGAATAGAACCGCCTGCCCCGAGGGTATCTGATTACCAGGCCAAGGGGCTGGCAGCTCAGCATAGTGCTTTGGGGGGGGGGGCTGTCCCTGGGCTTGAGCAGTGCTCACTGTGTTTCCTTGGGCAGAACTCTCTCAGCTTCTGATATGTGATGTGCTTCCCACAACCACCACGAAAATGTAGTACCTCTACTTGACCAACAGGTGGAGAGCAAAGAAGTTTGGGCTGTTAGCAAGTAGTAGTGCCACCCAGTGGCTGGTGTGCTACATCTCAGGGATTCGTTTACTAGGGAAACAAGTGGAGAGAGCCTAGTGGTATATTACTGGTGGAAATACATGGGGAATTTCAAGGGTATGTTTTCTTTGGGATCCAATGGAAGAATCCCAGAAGTGTAGTCTTTTGGATGAGTGGGGGAGATCCTAAAGACAAATCCTGGGAGTCAGTGCATTAGGATTTGGGCAGAGAGAGAGAAAGATCTTAGCAGTATTCTCCCTGTGGATGAGAGAAATCCTAGGGGCCGATCCTTGATACAACTCCAGCAGAGACATCTGGAGTGTGCTATTTAGGAGATCTGGCTACAAGCTCCCCAGGAATGTATATACCCTGCGGTAACTAAGAATTAGGGACATTTTCACCATGAGAATCTTAACCTAGGGAGTGAAGTCATAGGAAACATCAGAAAAATGTGTGAGGTGTATGAAAATTCAAGGGAGAAGTGTGGGTGTGCAGGGTAAGAAAGCCCCCAAATCTATTCCTAGTGGGAAAGAGCATCCCAGGAATGTGGTCCTAGTGGATTCATGAACGAAGCCCCAGGCATCATGCAGAGAGACGTTTGCATGCCAGCATGTTTCCTGTATTGTGGGCTGTTGTGCCATGCAGTGATCCTAGATAGACTAAGCACAGTTTATGAAATTCTCCAGTATGAGAAGGCTGTAGGGGGGAATTCTGGACAACACACCCTTGTGGTGCTTAAAACAGTGAGGGAGACAGGAGTTTGCTAGCAGGAGGTAGATTATCAGCATTCTTTAAGTGCAGTAAGGGGGCATGGGTTCTGAGCTTTCTGGGGAATTATGGAATGTTGGCGCATTGTAGATCCACCAACCATCATTGAAAGGTAGGGTGGTTGGGTCAGCCTGGTGTCTTAGGGTCGCCCAAATCTAGGAAAGGGCTCCTATGCTGAATACTTGCATAGATGTCATAGCTTTTGGTCACTTCCCTCATAGTATGAGTGGGGAAAATGATATCAGTCACAATTCTCAGTATTAGGTGACTATTAAAAGATGAATTAATGCTGTCCTGGGCAGATTTTGGCAGCCCTGGGGAAATGAGATAATTTGCCTTCTGACTCGGAATCAGGGTAAAGGTCGGTGAGGATTGAAAGGAGGTGCAAACAAATTCTGTTTCCCACCTCCACTGCTTCACCCCAGGTTTATTGCCAGTCCCTCCTGCCACCCCATAATCTGTGCCGCAGAGCAGGGCGGGGTACAAGTATGTGCAAGAGGCGAGGAGTTGTGGGTTGCCGTTGACCTCAGCTCCCTCACCCTGCCACTTTGGGAAGGAACCAGTTACAAGAACTTTGGTGGTAATGGCAGAGGGGGTGGAGCAAGCCTCCCAGTCTCTTTGTCCTGCCCAGGATCTTCTGGAGCGGATGGAGGCGCATGGGTGTTTAGAGGGTATGAGTGGCCCGTGCCCCTCCTATGCCCTACAATAGAAACCTTAGTCTCTGGTGAAGTTTGCACAAAATGGGGGATGTCAAAATAGGGTAGGAGTGGAGGCGGGAGGCAAAGGGGGAGTAAGGCTCACTCTGCCTCTCTAATCAACCCCTCCCCTTAGGCTAGTTTGAGATGTGAGAACAGCAACCAACAGAACACACACACACGGAGTCTGAAAAGAGGAGATTTAAGCGTTATATTTGCATGATGATTTTACTGTATTTTTCTGAGCAAAAACATCTTTTGTGTATGTGCTGGTTTGTCGAGACTAAACCTAACCATGCTCCTGTGCTCTTTCCTCCCACCTTTCCCCCCTAACCCCCACACTCCTGACCACCATTGTGATTTGAAAACTTCGGGAGGGAGCGGACTCCAAAGAGAACCCAAACCTGGTGCCACCAGCAAAACAGCACCCCCTCCCCCTCAGAATCCCTCCCACCTATCAAGGCAGGCTCCTCTCCTGCTCCTTTGCGGACATCTGTGTGCTGGTTTGGGTCCAGGTGATGTTCCAAAGTCTAGCTACGGCCCCAGTCCTCTGACCTCCTCTCAACCTGTGGTGGTGATTCACCCTCATGAATCTTCATTCCATAGAAAAGTTTTGTGAGAGCGGGAGCCCATCAAACCAAAGGGACTCCCAGTTCTTGGCCAGAAGCATACCGGTAGCCCACTAGTGGGCTATTCTAGTGTACAACTGGAATTACCATTCAGGGATATAAGGAAAACCTTAGCTTTAAAAGACGTGGAGGGTTCTGAGGGCTTTGACTAGAGTCTCTCGGCTTTAGTGAAAATCCTCCTTTTGACGCCAGTAGGCTTTGGTGATAAAAGTTTCTTCAACTGTTTGTGGGTGGCTGAGTAACATAGCCACAGGCCACTGTACAGCCAATACCATGAACTCAACGACTCCCCAGATTTACCTGTCCTGTTTCTCCTATAGTTCTTGTCTCCAAGTCCTGAAACGTCTCTGGGGAGAAAAATTCCCTGGGGCAGACTAAAGGAAGGACCTGATAAAAAGTTTTAGGTACGAATTTTTGCTTTGCTGTGCTTGCATCCAGTAGTCATTGGCCTGTAGAGATCTTGGTCATCCAGCTGAAAGGAAGACGGAAAGCCAGAGTGTGATTTCTTCTCCTGTCTGTTAGGGCCTCTGGTAACCTTCACTGGCATAAACATGAAAGCAAAGAGGACAATACACTCTGAATGGCAGCACTGGGGGAAGATGGCCTCTTTGTGCCCTGTGGAATGGATTTAGACAAGCACCTGCAACTTGTCTTGAGAAGAATAAGAACCCGAGAGAGCTCTTATGCCCCTCATACTGAGGTAATCTAGTGGATGGGGAACATATGGATGAAGTGGGCTTTTATATTGAATTTTCAACTGGAGAAAAAGATACTGCACTGGAATTTCGATCCCACGGGAGGATGCCAAGGGCCCGGCCCTGGCAAATTCTGCAGTGCTCTCCCTGTTTCATTCTCTGCTGTCTTGCATCCTATTCCAGATAATTCCTCCTGAGGTGGTGTGTGAAATATTCATGAACGACAAATGAAAATTTATGTCAAGGAATCTTGGCTGATGCGGTGTCGGTGTGTTTGCAATGCTAATCAGCCCAAATCCTTACTGTAGACTGTCACAGTGCTAGGAAAGGAAAAAGGTAAGAGAGGAGGACCTAGAAAAAGGAGAAAAGGAGGAGGTGGATGGTATAGGGTGGAAGAGAATGAAAAGTGTATTGACAGAAGAGAATGATGAGAAAAACAACAAGGCATGAGAAAGCAGAAGTGGGGATTGTGGGCTAGGAATAGTGTGAGAAGTGGAGACACATGTATGAGCCGACAAGAGGAGCAAGATGGCTTTGGGTATGTTACATGCTTGTCATCAAAGCCAGGTCTGCCCCACTGCTTCTCCCCTCCCCCCAACTAGTTTGAGGGAAATGTCTACTTTAGCTCTGCTAGGTATCAGCACTCTGACTCTTACCACCCCAAAAGGAGTGTGTTAGGGGAACTGAAGATAACTAGGCAGGATATGGGGAAATCAAAGTAAAACAAAATATGGAGGATTCCAAACCTGCAGTGGTTACAACCCAGTGTGCCAAGCCATTGGGACTGCTGGAGTCTCTCCATGAAGGTGTCTGCTAAAGAACCTAAAGTAGAGGCAACAAGACAGGCTTTGCTTTTGACCTTAAATTTCCCTTGGGGTTGCAGTCTAGCAATTTGAATTAAGGGGTTTGGTGGGAGGCTTTGTCTTTT
Source organism: Lepidodactylus listeri (assembly GCA_029233225.1). Classification (NCBI taxonomy): domain Eukaryota; kingdom Metazoa; phylum Chordata; class Lepidosauria; order Squamata; family Gekkonidae; genus Lepidodactylus; species Lepidodactylus listeri. The sequence continues at coordinate 38,802,575 of JARCFY010000008.1, read as the reverse complement.
TATCAGCCTCCCGTCACATGTACACATGAAGCTGCCTTCTGCTGAATTAGACCCTCAGTCCATCAAGGGCAGTATTTGTCTACTCAGACTGGCAGCAGTTTTCCAAGGTCACAGGCAGGAGTCTTATCACATCACTTCCTACTTTGTCTTTTCAGCTGCCAATGCCAAGGATTGAACCTGGGACCTTCTGCATACAAAGCAGATACTCTACCACTGAGCCATAGCCCCTCCCCTAATTGAACTGCTTTATTTCAACTTCTGTACTGCCAGGCCAAAGATAGGATGAAACTTGCATAGTTTTACTCTACCTTTTATATGCCATCACACAGCTTGGGCTCATAGTGAAGACCACATGAAGCAGAATAATTTTAATCCCCTTAATGCTTGGGGGATAGTGAAGAAACACAGGACATTTGAAGTGCAGTAGGGAGTATTCATAATGTCTGTAAATTAAGAATGACTAAAGCAGAAGGTTGCGAAGAGTCGCACTTGACTGTGCGACTGAACAACAACAACAACAAAGCAGAAGTGGTGAGGACTAAGTCTCACCAGATCACTGTAATAATCTATCTGGAATCCATAATCCATAAATTCAACTTGGATATCACTAAATCTGGCCCAGAAAGATGAAATAAAATGAGGAGATGAGAGCAAATATAAAAGGAGGGATAATGAAGAAATACATGGAAATAGGAATGGGACAGTTAGCATGTTCAGACAGGTCTTTCATGTGGCTCAGAGTGCTGATCCTTGTCCTGGGTTGAATCTCAGCAGACCACAATATACAGTTGGAAATAAAAATGGAGGCCAGAGTTCGGGTTGGGAAGTTCTCTGTATTGGCCCATATAGCAGAGTGGTACTGTCATTGGGTACAGCCTCTACGGTGTCAAAGTCACAGCATGAGAAATTTCTTACTGGAAAAGACTTCCACTGGAAAACAAGCAATGATACAATGTTGAGTGCTGGATTAAGAGTCCGGGAGGAGAAGTGGGTAGGATTTGGAAAGTGAGGGGTTGAGGGAAGGAAGTGATTCCTGAAGACCAATAGCCAGTTCTGGATCTTCTCCTTAGGTATGGTGTCCCCAGACAACACAGGTCCTTCTATGACTCACTATCAAGCAGTCATCTGGTGCAAAGTATACAACACAGTATAACCAAGGAGACTGTTCTCTGAACTAAGCACCAGAAGGCCTGGTTCAGTCAAAGCTTCCTGAGAAGAATGCAGACACAAGAAGGAAGCCAAGAACTGAGGTCTCTGTTCCATTCTTCCTGGGCCTGAGACATACAGAAGGAAGGACAGCGTGTGGCAAGTCTGTTTTTTTTTCAGATGGGAGTCCCTTTATCATACATAGAGGGTTCCAGCCACTGTTGTGAGAGCCATGACCATGCACACAGATCAAAGTGCAACCCTTCCAGGATCAGGGACAACAGCCTCCCGAGAGTCATGGTGTATAAACTACAACACTGGGAAGTTGTTCTTTAATGAATCTCACTGTGAAAAATTTTGTATTGAGCTCTTTCTTTATTTCTTCTGCCCAGAGGGTTGGGGGTGGGGAGGGCTTCAAGGAACCTTTCATTCTCCACCATACTCCTTGCTTTCAAAATCTTTGCTTTAAAGTTGCTCTGTAGAGCTTACCTGATGAAGCAGTGTCTTAGCCACCCTGGAGTGTCTCCATGGACGGTTCTTTTTCTGCATCCTAGAAGAAAGGGACACATCTGTTCCTTTCTATCTGCTCCTATCACATTCAGGAAGAAGGTTATCTCCATAGAAACCAGGGCAGGCAAACTACCCTGGAAGTGGACTGTAGATGAGAGTGCCTTCCTTCCTACCCATTCTCTCTCTCTCCCTCTCTCTCTCTTGCTTGTCTCTTCCACCTTATTAGGTGAGGTTTTCTTTCTCCTTTCCATCTTCTGGAGGGATGAATTTCCTCAGCTTCTTGTCTGCCCTGTCCACCCCCCTCCTTTCTTGGCCTTTGATTCCGATATGAGGCCTTGCTTCCAGGTGACTCTTGCACTCCCGATCTCCTGAGAGGGAGCCAGGTGTATGAGGGGGTGGGACCCCAGCCTAGCCCTGCCACCCACAAGCACAGAATTGGGGTATGAAAGTGATGGTAATACCCCCCTTCCCCAGTTTCCCTCTTGAGTCCCACTTCTGGTCCCCTCGAATGTAATACACAACTGGAGGCAGCTGCCGGTTTGGGTCCTCACCAGCCGCTTGGGTTCCCTCCTCCTGTAATGATCCTGTGAACCTTGGTTGTGTATGGAGATTTATTTTTGGAATTTGATTTTATTTTAGGTTTGATTTGATCCCCCCCCCCCCCACCGTTTTAAACTGAATGGCACGAAATTGTTTTCCTTGAATCGGAGATTCCTGTATGGAGAAAATCAATTTCTATATTTGCAATAAATTTCTTATTAAAAAAAGGATAAATGATGAAGAGTGTCTGAATCTGGTTGCCTTTTGTTGCTCTTCTAGGCCAAGGTGAATTCTAAAGGTGAGAAAGATTCTTGGCTTCCCTTGGTGAAAGAAAAATGAACTCCAGGCTACATAGTAGGGGTTGAAGGAAGATGAGTACGGAGGTGGGAAAGAAAACTGGGTTGTTTCTGCACAATACTTTTGCTCCTCCTTGGGCACATTCAGACGGGCAGCTAATCCCACCATTGGCCTGGCTGTAATTCGATCTAGATCTTTTTGATCCAGCGTTGCACGACCAGACAGCTCCCTCGTGAATCACTTTACCATGCATGACTTCACGGGAGATTGTCTAGACGTCATCCATCATAAGAAGCTGTGTGGTCAGCTGTTTTTTTAAAAATCCTGTTTGTGCATTTTATTTATTTTTTTATTTTTGGATTTATATCCCGCCCTCCCTGCAAGCGGGCTCAGGGCGGCTCACACGGGCCCAAGGCCTAATCAATACATTAAAACCTATAAAATCAATTAAAATACATACACAATAAATACAGCTAATATATATTAAACGCTTCCACAAGTATAGCATCTGATGGCAACCCAAAAGCAGATCCAAGCCCCCCCCTCCCCCGCCACCACTGCCAGGGCCATGCCGGACCAGGGTTACATCATAGATGGTTAGAATGATGGATGGTATCACCGGTGTCACCGGTGGCGGCTCCTATTCAAAAGCCTGGCGGAAGAGCTCCGTCTTGCAGGCCCTGTGGAACTGCATTAAGTCCCGCAGGGCCCTGATCTCCTCCGGGAGCTCATTCAACCAGATAGGAGCCACCACCGAGAAAGCCCTGGTCCTTGTTCTGGCAAGCCTGGCGTCCTTGGGGCCAGGGACGCACAGTCGATGTTCTGACCCCGACCGTAGTTCTCTCTGGGGCATATACGGAGAGAGGCGGTCCCTAAGGTATGTTGGACCCTGGCCATATAGGGCTTTATAGGTAAGAACCAGCACCTTGAAGCGAACCTGGTATGCTATAGGCAGCCAGTGCAGTGCCACCAGCACAGGTCCGATGTGGTCCTGTCTTGCAAGACCCATCAACAACCTGGCCGCGGCATTCTGCACCAGCTGCAGCTTTCAGATTTGCACCAAAGGCAGCCCCGTGTAGAGAGCGTTACGGTAGTCTAGCCTCGAAGTGACCATCGCATGGATCACTGTGGCTAGGTTATCACGGTCGAGGTAAGGAACCAACTGCCTCGCCAGCCATAGGTGGTAGAAGGCCGACTTGGCAGTGGCTGCTACCTGGGCCTCCATTGACAAGGAGGGCTCCAGGAGCACTCCCAGACTCCTAACCCTCAATGCAGGCACCAACGGTGCCCCGTCGAAGCTCGGGAGCGGGACCCCCCGTCCCAGGCCACAACGACCCAAGCACAGGACCTCCATCTTTGCCGGGTTCAATTTCAGCCTGCTTGATCTGAGCCAATCAGCCACCGCGTGCAATGCCCGGTCTAGATCGTCTGGGCCAGAGTCCAACTGGCCACCCAACATCAGATAGAGCTGGGTGTCATCCACATACTGGTGACATCCCAGCCCAAACCTCTGGACAATCTGTGCATGCGCATATATGTGCCTCACCAGCGACTTGTTTTTCTGCGCATGTGCAGACTAAAAATGGTAAACGCACCACCAGCAGTACCTTTCTCTAGGTACCATTTCAGTTAACAAAGTGTCTAAATATCACGGGCCCTTCAGAAATGTTAAATTTTTCAGATCGTTTGAGTGGAGCTCTGCGGAGGTCACATGTTTAAGTGTTTATGCATGCATCACTAAAACTTTTTTTAAAATGGCAGCCATTTGGGATGATCTGGAGACCATCCCTATGGGCTGATTGTGTGCCGGTGGAACAACCAGACGGGGGAAAGTCCACCATTGGCCCGTTGACCAGCTTAGGACCAGACTTTCAACACTATCTTTTAAGTACAGATCCCTGACAGGGATTGATGGGCTGATCACAGAAGCGGCATGATTCCCAGATGTTGTGGTCTGGATGTGCACTTTAAATCCACCAGGCACTTGTGCCTGGCACAGCTCAAAAGAGCTGTCTGAATGCAACTCTTCTTCATGACATTGCCATCTGGTTATCCCCCTTATGGGTTCCCCCCAACTCCATGGCAAGTTTTCTCAAACCTTTGGTATATCCTTTTGTAAAAGATCAGATCCAAAGTAGGTTTGAGCAAAGCTGCACCTTCCCTGTGCCATTTCCCCATCCACCGGCCATTCCCCTACCACCACAACTGCTGTGTTTTGGTATTTGGAGGGCCAATTTTTGAAAATATCAATAATAGTTTTAATAGAGTTAAAACAGCAAAAAGCCCAGCTGAGGGAGGCATGGTAATGGCAAATGCTAGGGGAAAGAAGGGGGAATTGTCCCAAGAGGAGGCCTTTGCATTTTCTGCAGCAGTGAGACCAAGATGGAGAGAATCACCTCCATGCAGAAGCAACAATCGTTACATTTTCTTGGGCCCTCAGCATCCTGAAGTTGTGCTCAAGGCAAAGCCCACATTTTGCTTCTTTATTCTATGCTATATGGGGCGGGGGGGGGGGGATCATGTGGAACACAATCTAACACAGAGTTGTCTCTGTGTTAAGTGCTGACAAGTTGCTTCCAACGTAGGGTGACCTATGAATTAATGTCCTCCAAAACGTCCTCTCATTAACAGCCTTGCTCAGGTCTTGCAAACTGAGGGCCTTTGTGGCTTCCTTAATCGAGTCACTCCATCTCATGTTGGGTCTCCCTCTTTTCCTGCTGCTTTCAATTTTTCCTTAGGTGCACTTAAATCCATCGGAAGCTCTTTGTAGTTTAATTAGAAAAGGATAATCTGACCAGGGATGGCCTTAGATTTTTGATGCCGGAATCAGAAAACTTATTTATGTTCATTATTCAACTATGGCCATATTGTTCCTTATAAAAAAAATAATACTAAGAAAATCCAGTTACAACTTTTAGACTATTTTGTTATTTACCATAGCATGAGTTTCCATAATTTATCAGATGTAAGTGAAACTGGTAGAATATTTATGAAAGAATTCTTAAAAGGGCAATAAAGATTATGCATGAGAAGTCAAGGGTACAAAAACTACATTACTCTCAGGTCTTACACTGTTAAAAGAATCCATAACCTCAGTTTAGAACTTGATTGACCCAGGCAAATTTCTGACTACATTGCTGTTCCACTGACTTACACATGGTCTGTGCGCGTGCACACACACACACACCCCCCCCCACTTCTCGGCCATGGTTCCCAGAGCAGTGCATAAAATAAAACAAAAACCATTTGCAATTAAAATGACTCATGTCTAAAAATAAATCTATAAAATAGTATGCAAAAAATAGCAGCAACAGCTGGACAGTTAAAAAGGGCACTGGAAGAAACCATAGGAAAAATAACTTGCTTAATCTAATTGCTGACGGGACAGTCGAATAGGTAAGTTGTCATTGCCCCTGGAAAGAGAGGAAACAGGAAGACTGTTCCTGCCAGACTCCCAGCTGGAGAGAGTGCCAAACAGTCTGGGTGAAAACTGCTTGCAGAGCTGAAGGGTCCTGTTACATACCCAGATTTAGAATTGAAGTCCAACAGAGACGGGGTTAATTTGGAACATGACCATCTGTTTTCAGTGATAAGATTTGTCCCCCAAACCTGTGAAGTAGCAATCAAACACCTTTCAGCACTCCTGTTCCTTCTTCACATCAGGTGAATACTTGCAGCCAGCACAAATGTATTTGAAATGCACTGGAGGGTGTGTGTGTGTGTGTTCCAAGTCTGAAAGAAAACAGGAAGTGCTTTGGGAGGAACCTGAGAACTACCTCTGTAATATACCTGGAAGCATGCACTGCAGGTTTCTGGAGCACACTAATACACACAAACACAAAAGAGCAAGGATCCTGACACCCTGCTAGGGAAAGAATGGTGGCAGGAGGCAGCAACACCAGGTGACACTGTAGAACAGCAGAAGACAAGAGGACAACGTGCTGTAGATTAGGTGGCCAAACACTCATCCCTATGCATGCTTTGAAGACACACAAATCTGCCTTATTCTGAGTTAGGCCATTGGACAGGGTTCCCAATGTTCAGGTGGTGCCTGGAGATCCCCTAAAATTACACCTGATCTCCAGTCTATAGAGATCAGTACCCCTGGATAAACTGGCTGCTTTGGAGGAGGGATTTTATGAAATTATGCCCTACTCAGGCCCCTCCTCTCCCCACCCTTGGCTCCAGTCCCACATTTCCAGGAATTACCCAGCTTGGAGTTGGCAACCCTACCCATTGGACTATCAGGGTGAGTATTGTCTGCTCTGACTGGCAGAAGTTCTCCAGGGATACGGGCTGAATTCTTTCACATTACCTGCTCTTGATCCTGGAGATGCTGAGGACTGAATCTGGGACATTCTGAATGTAAAGCAGGCGCTGTACATCTGTTCCCAAGGACAGACTGACTTCTAAACTCTTACCTTCTGGACAGCTCCCTATACCTTGACTAGCAAGCAGAAGATGTAGTCACCAACCTTCACAAACGGTTGTCAGCAGTGTTCCCTCTAAGCTGAGTTAGTGTGAGCTAGCTCACAGGTTTTTAGCCTCCAGCTCACAGGTTTTTGTCTTCGCTCAGGAAGGATGGCTCCAGAGCAGACTAATCTTTGCAGCAGCCAAATCACTTGCTCACAGTTTTAATGCCAGTAGCTCACAAAGTGGAATTTTTGCTCGCAAGACTCCACAGCTTAGAGGGAGCATTGGTTGTCAGTGATGGAATGAACAGTTTCAGTCAGTGTTCACACAGCAGTCCGTATGGCCACTCCACAAGTGATGTGTACAAAAACAAGAGACACCTACATTTGAAGTCATGGAGAGCAGTAAGGAACTGAAATGCATGCAGGTGTGATAAGAGGTGCAGCTTAGTTGATCTGTCAGGGCATTCCATTGTAAGCAGTAGGCTTTACTAACATGCAGATAGTGGATCAGGGTTGTATCATGTGCATCGTGGGATCTTGCAAATGTCCTGCCAGCCTGCTAGTAGACAGCAGTTAGAGACAATGTGGAACAAGGGCTTGCTTCCAGATTAGAACAAATGGACTCATTTCCAAATAGATCCCACTACAAGCCAGGGAAATTGTTTGTCTAACAGCACAATCCTACCCACATTTACATCCTAGTCCACTGGTATTAGAGTGGTGCAACTGTCCTTGAGACGGCACTGTAAACTTCCCTGTAAGAGTTAGCAAATGGGTCTGGCACTGACATGGGTGAGAGATCAATGTGGATTCTTATGATCATGAAAAATCCTGCAACAAGAGAAATCTTTCATGTTGAATCAGACAACATTTCCCAGAAAATAAGCATCCATGTTCCTATCTCCTACTTAAGGCTACGTGCCTAGAAGACACATGCTGACCACAAAGGGCTGGAGATGAGTCAGAGTGAGCTCCAGGGATTTTGGAATGCAGCTGCAGATAGGGTAAAAGCTGTCTGACCTGTCGATCACCCTGCTATACTCCAGTGACTCAGTGCATCAAGAAATAAATAGTTGATTTCTATCCTGTTTCAATCCAGAACATAAAAGCAGAATGCTGACTCTCAATGGCTGTACTTGAATTATTAGAAACCCTTAAATTACTCTGTTTCTCAGGAGGTCTATTTTTCAACATCATTCATTCATTCATTCATTCATTCATTCATTCATTCATTACGTTCACTTTTACCCTGCCCTCCCCGCCTAAGTGGGCTCAAGGCAGCTTACATAACCAATAAAACCATACATTTCGATATAAAGTACATAAAACCAGTAAAACCATGTATTTCAATTAAATCACACAAACAGTTTAAAACCACAATATACACCATTGGTGGCACGATATAATAAAGTGCATCTAGAGCATGTTCTACAGTGCAACCACTTTACATAACTTCTACTGGCAGATCGGTGCTGGCTCAGTCGATAGATACTGCTCCTACTGGAATGCCTGTCGAAAAAGCTCCGTTTTCACAGAACTGCTGGGCTCTGATCTCACTAGGGAGCTCATTCCAGTACGTCGGTGCCCCGAGGGAGAACGCCCTGGTCCTGGTTGATATCAACCTGGCGTCCTTAGGACCAGGGAGCGCCAGGTGGTTTTGTGTTCCTGACCGCAGTGCTCTCTGGAGAACATATGGGGAAAGGCGGTCCCTCAGGTAGACAGGTCCCTGACCATAAAGGGCTTTAAAGGTCAAAACCAGCACCTTGAAGCAAATCCGGAATGCTATTGGCAGCCAGTGCACAGGCTGGATATGCTCCCGCATAGGGAGGCCCATCAATAACCTGGCTGCCACATTCTGCACCAGCTGCAGCTTCCGGAGTTGCCCCAAGGGCAGCCCCATATAGAGAGCATTACAGTAGTCTAACCTCGAGGTGACCATTGCGTGGATCATTGAAGCCAGATCTTTGCGTTCAAGGAAGGGAACCAACTGCCTGACCAGCCAAAGGTGGTAAAAGGATGCCTTGGTAGTGGCTACAACCTGGGCATCCATTGTCAAGGAAGCATCCAGGAGCACTCCCAAACTCCTGACCTTTGGCGCTGGCACCAATAGCGCCCCACTGAAGGCCGGTAATGGGATCCCTGCCTCCATCCCACTCCGATTCAGGCACAGGACCTCAATTTTCATCAGATTAAATTTCTGTCGGCTCAGCCTAAGCCATCCAGCCATGTCCTGCAGCACCCAGTCCAGGTCTTCTGGGGTAGAGTCAGACTGGCTGCCCAACAACAGATAGAGCTGGGTGTCATCCGCATATTGGTGACACCCTAGCCCATGCATCCAAGCAATCTGGGCAAGGGGGCACATATAGATGTTAAATAACATCGGGGAGAGCACTGCCCCTTGAGGCACTCCACAAGTTAGTGGGTGCCTTTGGCACAGCTGCTCCCCGTGAGCCACTCCTTGACCCCAACCTTGGAGGAAGGAGACAAGCCATTGCAAGGCCAGCCCTTGTTTTTATTATTTATCTCCTCTTGCCATAGTCAACATCACATCACACCTTAGTGTGACCAAGGAATCTAGTAGAAGGCTCTATGGATATGTTGCGAGCAGCGGCTAGGAAGGTTCACTACCGACTGCCACCACTCTGGTGTGGGTCTCCCTGGGAGGGCCCAGAGCATCCACACTACCCCTTTTTACAGGACTTTTACAATAGAACACCTTCCCACTCTGGGTAAGGCCTCTTATCTCCTCCTCCCAGGCACCATCCCCTGTTCCCCTGCTGATGTAGTTTTCCCTCCAAAATCTCCTGTTATCCAATCACAGGATCCAGGGAGAACCTGGGAAATGTAGGCCCTGGTGAATACTCCAATACAGGCTTCCTTAGAGCCAGTAGGCCTTCCTAGGCCTGTAGGCCGAATCACTAGGCCCAGGGTCATGACAGGGTTGGAACAAACTTGATTCTCAGTGGTTGAAGTCCCTGGGGGGAAGGTGCACAAAAAATAGTATTGCCAGCCCTAGGAGTTGTCAGAGCTCTATGGATGACATCACTTCTGGGCCATACTGGAAGTGGTGTCATGGCCCAAGGCTGGCAACTGGTGGGAAACTTCCTTTGGGGTGGACCTAGCTGGCAATATAGTGATGTCACGTATGGTGCAACCCAGAAGTGACATCATCACACAGAAGGTGATGTTCCAGCTGAACTTAGCCATAGTTTTAGGCGAATGCTAGAGTGTCACCTAAAGAGATGTCACTTTTGGGACATTGCCATGACACCACTTCCAGTATGACCCAGAAGTGATGTCATCCATAGAACTTCTGACAATTCCTGGAGTTACCCATTGCCACTTCTGGGTTGTACCTGAAAATGATGCACCAGCTCAGAACCTGGTGATGTGCTGTTGGTTTGTTAAACATTTTCTCCTCCTGCAGTGGTGGGCAGCAGTCACAACTGGCAGGAGGCCTGGCAACCCCATGTAAGGGGTAATACGCTAGCATTTGCCCCAGATTCTACAGTTTAACCACAGAGCTAAGGACAAATGCTAGAACATCACCTGACACCATGACATCACTTTTGGGTTGCACTGGAAGTGACATGGTGATGCCAATCACACCCCTCCCATTTCTCAGGCACACCCCCCCCCCCTGCTGCCCAGCTAAGCAGCAGCCAGGAGAGCTGATGGGAATTTCAGCAAGCAAGCAGTTTTAGCCCTTCCAGTTTCCAGCCTTCCAGTGCCTTCATATTAGCAAATGGTTACCATTCAGATTTATATAGAAAAGTAGAGCGCTACACTTCAGAGCATGGTTGCAAAAAAAAAAAAAGGACCTATCCTTCACCTTGATGCCTCTGCAAGCTGTGCTCCTGCAGGGGGTGCAATGTGTAGGTTTGTGTGCAGGATTCTCAAAGAGGCACGGTGCCCTGCTGGAGTGCTTGCAGTCCGGAAGCCCTTTATTCACACAAAATACCACTTACCATAATAAAAGGTAACAAAGAAGTCAGCCACTGCTGAATCCATCCAGGTTTCTCAGGATTTCCACACTATAGGTTGTTGCCAACTGGTGAATTTACCATGGGCAAACCAATTTTTCCACCTCCTGGCTGTTCATCAGATGAGGGTTTTTTCATATAAAGGAGAGAACAGGAAAGAGGAATGTTTAATAACTGTTTAGTGCCTTTAGCACCTGTGAGCACATGGGCATCACCCTCTGACCCCAGTGAACTTGACTCCACTGGTCTCTGCCCCTTCGTGGGGTTTGCCTCTTATATACCTTCCAGAAACCTAAACATACCACGGGCCTCTGATGTAGGGGGTGAAGTAGTTGGCGGACTCCTAAAGGTCTGAAATGTCTATCAGCACATATTTGCATGTATCAAAGTCCTAACATCCTGCCCAGGTCCACCATGGGAACTTTTGATCAGATGAGCGCTGCAGGTTCCCTGCTGAAAACTCAATTCCCAGGAACAAGGGGCCCCAATCCAGATTGGAACTACGCATGCGAGGAGAGGGGCTTAAGCCTTCCCCTAGTATGGGGTTCCTGACCTGGAATGGCTCCAAGGAACACCTGTTAGTCCTACAGAGGAAATTACCCCCGCGAGCAGACATCTGATCCAAAGTCGTCTTGGTGGATCTGGACAGGATGTGAGCATTTTGCAATGTGCAGTTAAATCCTCAGCTCAGACTGCTTAGAAAGTATTGCGGGAACAATCCATATTGTACAGCTACTATGGGGCATTTTGCACACTGCAGGAAATGCTGAAGAGAGGATGCCTAAATGCCAAACTAGATGCTGAGGTGAGAAGTCCAAGATTACCTTCCCCACCATTTGGAAAGTAAGTTATTAAGCCTGTGCTGCCCAGACTGCCACAGCTCAGTGCAGGGGAATGAACAAGACTGATGGGGGATGGATCACTTTGTGCAAACTGTTCCTCTTTTGCAGAAGGGGCTTAGAGTGCTGTGCTTCGAGTGCACCCTAAAGAGACTGCTTCACAGTTTTCATGTCCAGAAAGACCCTGGAGACACCTTTGAATGGGGTGCTTGCTAGCATAGACCAGATCCTACTTCATCAGAAGGTGGATCCAAGTCTGCAAAAAACTCCTGCCTCAGTAAATGTTTAAGACGCCACAAGGCTCTCTCTGTGTGTTTGCTGAGCCAGACGGCCCTGTCTCACCCCGTGGCAGTTTCTGAACTGTGTACGCAGCCTGTTGTGGCCCTTCTGATCTCCGAAGGCAGCAGACAATGGGCTCGGTGAGAGAGCTGCTAATTGGCTCTGCTTCAGCATCTTCAGCATCTGGCTCTCAGAGGGCTTGTTGATGGCCTCATGAAAGTGTCCATTTTTATTTCACTTTCTCATGAACTAGCCTTCTTGGCCCAATTAGCACTTAATGCTCACCTTGACAGCAGGGCAGAGATGAAGCGGGCTGTGGAGAAGGAGGCGTCCATGTAGGGTTTTGATACATCAACTGAGCAGACGGCAGTCTGTTCCCTTGGGTGATGCGGGGTCATCTGTTCCTGACCTGAAGTTGTCTACCGTGCCTTCAACAAGTGCAAGCAAAGGGTGAGTTTGGCAGGTACAGACAGCATTTCTGGCCAACATGAGACTGCACAAAAGCACCCTTCAGATGTCAAAGCTGGGGGGGGGGGGAGGAATCTGATTGGGATAGACTGACTAGAAAGCCTCCATTGTGGGATGCCAGCCTCCAGGTGGGACCTGGGTATCCCCCGAAATTACAGCTAATCTCCAGGCTACAGAGAACAGCTTCCCTGGAGGAAATGGATGCTTTGGAGGCTGGACTACTGAGGTTCCTGTCCTCCCCAGGATCCATCCCCAGATCTCCAGGAGAGTCCAACTTGGATCTGGCAGTTCTAGTCTCCATCCCCCGCCATGGGGGACTGGGCAACTCTAGCTGTGCCCCTTTCCATTGAGATTTAGCGGGCCAGGTCCCCTTACCTGGGCTTGGCTTGGCCTCCATAGGCATGACCAGCCCCAGTGATGATGAGAAAGGTAATTCCTTGCTAGCCTCCCCACCCCCATCCAACGTGCTCTGACATTAATGAAGACTGTAATGAAGCACACATTTAATTAGTTTAATTGCCTGACCACTGGGAGGGTTTGAATAGCAAATGTACAGCAGTACCCATTTTAAGCAAAGGAGAGAAACATGATCCTGACTGTTATAGCTCTCCATATGGTTAAATGCTATTGATAGGGAAATTAATGAAGCAAGCACTGAAAGGACAAGGGGAAAAAAACCTCTTAAGGCTTAAAAAGGTTAAGGACAAAAAGAAATTGCAAAAATAATTACACCAACAAGGCTTTATTTATTTTTTTTAAACCCACATAAATGCCTTTCCTTCCTTGGAAATGTTCTGACTTGAAAAATGTTCTTTAAAGAAAAACCTCTGCATTTTGTTGGTGTGCATCGCAGATTAGCTTTACTAAGATGTTTGCAAAAATATGTGAAGGAAATAAAAGCAAGAGCACTTTTCTTTCAGGCTTGTGCAACATTAAAATGTTGTGGCTCATTTTTCAATGATATACTTTTTTCATGGTCAGAGCCCCAAACTCTTGCCTGGTGCTTGGGTGCAATTCCTAACCGGAAGAGGGAGAAGGTGCCGCCTTGAAAGACCTCAAGCAAAAAGAACGGTGGCATTGGGGGGAAGGGGAGGTGGGCTTTGGGCTTTGTGCCCTGTCCACGGATCCTTCTAACCATTACTGACACTCTGTGAGAGTCCTACAGAGTCAGTCACAACAAGCATCCTTAAAGAAGGTGGCTCTTTATTGAAAAAGGTCTGCTGTGGTCATCTACACATTCTGTGTCAGTAATGGTTAGAAGGATCCCTGGAAAGGGCAATTATACAGAATTCAGATAAAGTCTCTCAATACAATGCAACCAATCACATAAATCAGTAAAAAGGCGCCCAATATACTGGCTGCAGGTTCTAATTTAAAAAAAGCGGGAAGATATATTAATAGACACTAACAAGCTACCAAGGTCAGTTCTAGGCGGCAAGCAATAAGCAAGCAGGGAGAGAAACAAAAGTGAACATTTCAAGAGTCCTACGTTGCAGGGCAACCCATGCCACCTCCTGGGCAGGGGATGGCAGCATTAGTTGACACTGTCACATCAATGCCCCCTCCCGGTGTTGGTGCTTTGCTGCTCCTGGGCTCCTTTGCCCAGAAAGTCACTAGACCAGCTGGACTCTTTGAGGCACCTGGGAGATCAACTGCTCTGGAAAGCTGAAATATACATGGCATGGCTAGAAATTTGTTTCTGCCACAGACCTGTACAGTGGGCAAGTTACTTGATATCTTTAGGCAACTATCTGCACAGCAACAGATAGTTTTTAGTTTGCTTTTATTTCCTTCGCATTTTTTGCAAACACTTATGTAAAGCTAATCTGTGATGCACAGCAACAAAATGCGGAGGGTTTTTTTAAAAGAAGAACATTTTTCAAGTCAAAACATTTCCAAGGAAGAAAATGCATTTATGTGTTTTTTCACGTATGGTCTTTTTAGAGGAACCAGCTCTAGAACTTAGAACTGAAGGCTATGTTGTTCAAATATTGCAGCATTTCATGTAATCTAAATATTATGTTTATTCAAAATGACCAGTCAGCACTTTACAAAAATAGACAAATTACAGGCTAGAAACACCTAGTCTGGTATATGCGTGTCCCTGAAACATGATTTAGGCAAGTCGTGTCTTGAGGCCTTTACGAAACGAGACGTTTACCATGTTAGCAGTGGAGTGGGACCGAGAGGGTGACCTCTTCCAGTGGAGCAGCTGCCCCCCCATTACTGTCCTAGACCTATTAGCGCCATCCAGCTCCCTCTGACTACAGCAGCAGTGGCCTGGTAGAGTGTCCACCTGCCTCTGACCTTGCAATGACTCTTCCCCACCACTGAGGGTGTTTCAGCTCCAGCCTTGGCCACCTCAGATGGTAGGTGTGTGATCTGAGCAGCTGGAGCTAGACCTGGTTGGGATGGTTCACAGCACCCTACAAATACCTCTAGGAGTCTCATCCCAAGTCAGGCTACCCAGAGTAAACCTAGGCTGCAGCCTGCAGGAGAGGTACAAATGCCTACCCAAAGGTATGGGTGTGTTGTCCCATGTCACATACAGTGTCAAAAGTGTTGTAGAAGTATGGAGCACATGAATGGCATTAGTATTTCTATCAAAATCTTATGGGGCCAGAAAAGGGGCTGACAGGCCACAGTCCCCAGGAGATTTCTGGAATGAGGTCTGGGGAGGGTTGAGTCTGATGATGTCATTTCTGGACAATGCTCTAGGAATCTCCCCACACACACACACACACACACACACTCTATGGTAAAGAGTGCCCCTTTTCTCCCACTGCAAACATCAGAACTGGTGAGAATTCAAGTACAGAGGGAGGAGGGGTCCCCTTCTGGAAGCGGGCACCTAGTGAGGCTAGGTGCGTGCAGCAGGGAGACTGGATGCTGAACTGCAGATGGGAAGATCAGTAGGTTTCAGATGGCCCGATTGTAATGAAAGGTTGGAGTGAAAAGTTTATAGTGTTATCCCATTGTGGATGCTAATTGTATGAAGGTTGGCTATGTTTGCCCTGGGCCTGATTTATGAACAGTGTGTTACCTGCATTTTTCGGTTATTAATGGTCCAGTTTGGATGAAGATCTTTGGGAATCAAAACGAGATGACATTCTGGAAATTCTCGTCATACACACCAGCGCAATACCAGCATAGTAGTAGCTATCTTTGTATAGAGTTTAGCAGGGGTCCTTTCATAGAAAAAGAGGTGCAGGAGCTCATTAGTATAACTCATTAGCATAACTCATTAGCATATGCCACATCCCCTGACATTACCAGAAGTGTGTCAGAAAGGGAATGTCAGTTTCAGCCCCATTATACCCTATGGGCCATTGAAATCAATGGCAAAAACTCATAGGGTATATGAGGGGCTGGAGGAAAGGGAATTTGAGGGAGAGGCTCCAAACTTGCAGGGTAGCTGCTGGGGCCTCTCCTCGAAATACCCACCAAGTTTCGAGAAGATTGGACCATGGGATCCAATTCTACGGGCCCCCAAACAGGTTGTCCCATCTCCTCCATTGTTCTCTATGCTGGGAAAAAGTGTTACTTTTTTCCTGCCATAGAGAACAATGGAGGGAATGGGGGCAACCTGTTTGGGGGCCCGTAGAATTGGACCCCCTGGTCCAATCTTCTCGAAACTTGGTGGGTATTTCGAGGAGAGGCCCCAGCAGCTACCCTGCAAGTTTGGAGCTTCTCTCTCGAGCCTCCTCTCCTCCAGTCACTTTTAAAGTTGCTGCCGAATTTCGGCGGCAATTCGGCAGCGGGCCGAATTAGATCAGATCTCTTTAGCAGCTTGTACATAGCTTCTTTTGTCTTGTTTTCTCTGGATATCAGCTGTGTTCCTCTTATGTAAAGATCGGTAGCTTGGCAGTTTGAGAGGGAATGAGCTCCCGTCTCTGGCCCCAGCTCCTGCCAGCCTAGCAGTTCACAAGCAAGAAATTGCAAGTAGATAAATAGGCACCTCTTCCGTTGGGAAGGTAATGGCATTCCATGCGCCTCGGCGTCTAGTCATGCTGGCCACATGACCATGGAAATGTCTTTGGACAGCGCTGGCTCTTTGGCTTGGAAACGGAGATGAGCACCGCCCCCTAGAGTCAAATTCGACTGGCTTTTGAGCAAGGGAAACCTTTACCTTTACAGTTTTGAAATTGCTTAGTTGCTTTATATGCTTGTTAAAGGTAGGTGAAGTGTAGAGCGCCCCTCCCCAAATACGCCTGGCCCCAGAGCCCCCAAATCCTAGCCATGACACAAATGGCTAATCTTATAATTCAGCCAGTGTTCAGGAAACGTAGTCAGTAATGGATAGTCTGACTGCTTCACCCTGTTTAGTTTGAAAAGGATGTTATTTGTTCACACAGTTTTTACAGCAGATCCAGCCAATGTCATTGACAATTCATGCCAGAATTTTGTGTGTTGTCTTCCCCTTTCTATTCCAAACCCAATCTGTGGCAATTCTTTTTACTTAAAAAAACTCAATTGTAATGTCAGCCAGTCCAGTGTGGCCTAGTAAAGCATTATTGAGTGCTCCACCCTGCGGCATACCACACCTTTACTTTTTCCTCCTTGCCTTAAGCAGCTAATATTCCACTTCTGAGCTTAATTAGTCCCCCCCCCCCCGACCATTAACCTGCGTGGCCACAACATTATGGAATCAGCCCTTAATCAATCAATTCCTTTTTTTCCCCTTGTAGGACAAGGGAAGACTTTAACTATTCTTTGCAATTGCACAATTGCAGTCATGAAAAATAAAACAGTTATGGAGCAATTACTTTGACTGAGAAGAGTAATTAAAGCCTCTGTCTTCCAGCACCCCTTTCGCAAGAAACAGGAAGTGGCTAATGGTGGGGGGGGGCAGTGCAGGAATGCTGTCACCAAACAGGAAACAGCTTGTTAAACAGAGAAGTGGAAGCCTCTTAAAAGAAGGACGAAGGAGAAAGTGAAAAGAACAGTGCCAGAGGGAAGCAGGACCTTTACTGAACGAGACTTTCTTCTGAGTGAACATATGATAGGAACTCGCCCGATTGTTTTGGGGAATGTCGTACTGTGTTATGTGATATGTCCCCCCCCCCCCCCCAATTCTGCATCCCGCTGATTCCAGGAAAGGAAGCCCCTGGCTCTAATCTTTGAGATTTCCTGGAGTCCTGGTGTTGTGCCGGAAGACTGGAGAAGAGCGATTGTTGTCCCAATCTTCAAGAAGGGACAAAAGACGGACCCGGGAAATTACAGGCCTGTCAGTTTGACATCAATACCTGGAAAAATTCTAGAGCAGATTATTAAACGCTCTGTCTGTGAACCTTGAACGAAATGCTTCACCTGTGTTACAAAGGTCTTAACTGGAAACCAACCTTTGTCTCTTTAGAACCAGCTGGAGTGTGACATAAATGCAAGTATGATTCAGGAAGATGTCAGCTGCACGGTCAGTGGGAAGCCTGTACAGTGTATCGGCAGGTTTTGTCTGGCTCCCATATTTGTCCCCTTGGGACTGGATTAAAAATCTACATTATTCTGGCTCATAGGGGAAACTACTGGGTTGCTGTGGGCAGAGGGTCCATCTGGATACTCTACCTGTGGTTGCTCTGGAGAGAGGGGGGAGCTAAGTTCTTCATTTCCTCTCCCCTTTTGGAGTCATTTAAAGGGTTGGGGGGGGGGTGTTGCATTTCCCTGCTGATCCTCGCAGTAGCATAAAGTTGCCAACCCTTGATCTGGAAATACCTGGAGATTTGAGGGCGGAGCCTGGGAGCCTGAGGTTATGGAGGGGAGGGACCTTGGTAGGGTACAATGCCATGCAGGCCACCTTCCAAAGCAGCCATTTTCTCCAGGAGAAGTGGAATAAATGTTTTAGATAAATAAGAAGTGATTTATAGAGCCTGGAGTTGTAATTCCAAGAGATCTCCAGATCCCACCTAGAGGTTAGGAACCCTACAGCAACATGGTGGGAGAATGAAAAGGGAGGGTTCTGGGCAGCGTGGTGTGAGCTACAATCACAGTCATGCCTGTGCTTTAGCATCAAAAAAACCGAGAGAAGGAGGAGCAGTGGAGATGGGGGCAGTGGCACTGAGTATAGTGGGGCCATGTGCATAGATGCTCTTGCCACCTCCTTTGTTGCTCCTGCTGCTGTGACAAGGGCACACTGTTGCACACCTGTGTGGAAGCAGCCAGGATTGTCATCAATATCGGAGAATTTACAGGAAAGGAAAAGTCCCAGCTGTCAGTGGCCAGTTGGTTCTTCCGTTTAATCTGCTTATCTGATCTAGGCTTCCAGCCATGCTATTCTATTGCAGCAAAATAAAACAGGAGTCCAGTGGCGCTGTAAAGTCTGACGACATTTGTTCTTGCATGAGCTTTTGTGAATCAGAGCTCACTTCTTCAGATGCTGATCTAGTTCAATTTTCTTTGAAACTCAAATGCCCTAAGTTGTTTCCCCCCCCCCCTCTTTGAAGTGTGTGGAAATCTAAAGTCTCTAAATGAGCACACTGTTTGAAAATGACCCACCAGCCACTATCCTCAATTATTTGATTCTCTCCTAGACCTATTTGCATTTGCACAAAGGATTCAGCTCCCACAAACTATTACAGAGACAGAAAATCAAAAGGCTATCAAGAAAGTCTATCAGGATAGAAAAATACACTAGCTGGCTGGAAATAACTCAAAGACTATAGGCCACCAACTGAGAGGGACAAAATTTGGAGGGGGGGAGGGGAGTCTGCTAGAGGGCCTT
The DNA here is from genome assembly GCA_029233225.1 of Lepidodactylus listeri. Classification (NCBI taxonomy): domain Eukaryota; kingdom Metazoa; phylum Chordata; class Lepidosauria; order Squamata; family Gekkonidae; genus Lepidodactylus; species Lepidodactylus listeri. Next base: position 38,783,383 of record JARCFY010000008.1, on the reverse strand, counting down.
TGAAGCCGGTGTCATGCTGCATCCGGCCAAAGGTCTTTCCATTTATTTTTAATGCAGTTCTAGCTACAGCCACTAGGGGCTCAGGGAAGCCTGAGCACAGGAAAAGGCGTTCTATTATCGGCTATTCTTGTCTTTCTCCAAGACGGAAGCAGCTGACCTTCATGCTAATATGATCATCAACCAAGCCAGCACTGGTGCAAGACAAGTCAGCACACTGATGGCTGCTGCAGTTATTGGCCACCTGCAGGCTGCTAGCGACCTAGCCTTTCGCTCTTCCTTTCCTTTTGTCCAGCTCAGCCAGATCTTGCAAAGCGGTAGTTAGGGTGTTGCAGCAAGATTAAACAACCTTTCCCTAGTGCGGTGTTGTGGTGGTTTGTCTCACCTGGGCTAGGATTTTCCCATGCCTTTCAATTTTGTCCCTAGAACTCCCATGACCATGCTGAAGCTGGTGGCCAATTGTGAGCCTCCTAGCTTTGTTCTCTGATTAGTTCTGCTTGCCAGTGCAGTGTAGTGGTTAAAGTGTCAGACTAGGATCTGGGAAACCCAGGTTCAAATCCCCACTCTGCTGGCTGGGTGACCTTGAGCCAGTGACACATGCTCAGGCTAACCTACCTCACAGGGTTGTTGTGAGGATAAATGGAGGAAGAAGAGAAGAGATTGGATTTATACCTTGCCCTTCACTACCCAAAGGAGTCTAACAGTGGCTTACAATCTCTTTTCCCTTCCCCTCCCCTCCCCACAACAGACACCCTGTGAGGTAGGTGGTGCTGAGAGAGCTCTCTGAGAACTGCTCATAAGAGAATAGCTCTGAAATAACTTGTGGCTTACCCAAAGTCACACCAGCAGCTGCATGTGGAGGCACGTGGAATCAAACCCAGCCCTCACAGATTAGAGTCTGCACTCCTAACCACTACACCAAGGAGAATGATGGAAACTGCTTTGGGTCCCCATTGGGGAGAAAGGTGGAACATAAATATGGACAGACAGGCCAATTCTTTTATTACTATAGATTCATGTTAACAGCAAGCGAAATGGTTTGTTCATTTTGTTATGATACTTGGTTTGGATAAGGGTCATATAGGTGGGACAAATACAATCTTTTTCTAGAGGCCCATGGTGGCTCTCGGCAGCCCTGTATACATGCACACAAAGAATGGTTTCCATAATGATTATCTGATATTAACATATTCTCCAAATAATCATAAACTTTAAGGCAGTACTAGAAATGTGGTGAATGTGCTATATGATCTATGGACCAATTGTGCATTTTTACATAGAATGCCCTCAAGCTTTTCTCTATAGTCAGTTTATTCATTCTGCAAAAATCGCTCAGGCTTCTCGACTAGGGGCCCCCAGTATGATGCCCCAGCCAGCTAATGGGCAGTGGGGCCTGGGGCGGGGGAACTCCACTTCCACTGGGGGGGGGGTGTCTGGCAACCCTACTGAAGACTATACAAACTCCCTTCTAACAGAAAGCCAGCATGTCACAAAGAAACCATTTCTTCACCGAGAAATTACTTTTCTGTGAGCCAAAAGATTTTCCTATGGGGAACACTGAAACATTCAAGCTCCTACCTGCCGTGATAGAGGAGAAAGCCGTATTATTTGGTTTTTCCTGGCTATATAAGCTAATCCCTCTCCATCCAAGAGAGCTACCTGGACTAGGGCAGGCCTTTCTTATTGGAAGGAGATTATCAGCTGGCTAGGAAGAAGAAGAACACAGCAGGGCCCATTCCAATCTTTTTTTAACAAGGGTTTTATACGCAGCAGTCAGCAGGTGAAGCTTGTCATGGCGTGGAGCGAAACGCCAGCACTTGCTGATTGCTGCCGCACCGACTTCTGCTCAAGGGACAGCTGCAGGGGCTGATTCAAGAGTTGGCAACCCTCCTGTGATGCACAGGTGCCTCTTAAGGAGCCCGTCACTGTCTGTCAAAAGTTTCCAAGCTACCTTTTGACAGGTGAAATGAGAAATATAGACAGGAAAACCAGAGTTTCCCAAACTTCCAGTTGGGGAGGAAGAACTGTCTGCCAAATGAGGCAATAGCTCAATACCGAACAACAGTGCTTATAACTGAAAAGAAACTCTTACATGAATATACTTGCAGGTACACTCCGGGAGCTAGGCGCTTTCTAAGCCTGCCAGCCTATGAACGCTTTCACCTGTTTCACACCTTACGCAATGACACAGCCAGCCGGCTATCAAGGCTACTCCCTGCTGAATATGTTCTCGGAGTACATAGGAGGGCAGGCCTAGAAAGAAACATAGAGCTGGACGGGGCAAGTACCACCTAAGCCAGTCCACGACCCAGAAGAAGAGGGATCATCCATCAGCTCTCTCCCCCTCAGTGACAGCCACAATCCACGCCATGAAAGGCCACAAGGAGAGAGCAGATCAACTGTGAGGGTTGCTTCCGCTGGACAGTCTGTGCAACTGAGCCAAGCACCAATGGCAGAGGAAGACAGAAAGTCAAGGGTCGCTTGCTGTTCTGATGTGCATGACAGTTCTGCCCTGCTGCTGGAATGACCTGCCGGACCCTGAGGAGGAACAGAAACCAAGAACTTTTGAGGGATGCAGTCCCACAGCCCCTCATCGGTCATCCTGACACCTTTCCATGGACCTTATGCAGGCAAGGGGACAAAACCGCCCCAAAGCGCCACAGTTCCCCATTGTGTCTTTAAAGGGCTGTCACCGCAGAGATCAGGAGGCAGGCACGGGCTGGGTTGCATGACGCAGCCTGGCCAGTGGCGCTCGAGGAAACGAATCGAGAGCATCAGCAATTTGTAAAAAACAATAACAAATGAAAACGGAGAAAACCATCCCAAACAACAAAATATGTCTAGCCAGAAAGGATGACATTAAGAATTCATTGCTGCTCCTGTACCCAATTTTCCAGCCCAGTGCTCTGTCCTGCTCGTCTCGCTCGAGCTCCGGCTTCTGGCTGACGATACAAGAGGGAAGAGAGATGGGGATGTTGCCCAAACACTGGGGAGGGTCAGTGTCTGAATAATACTAGGCAGACAGACAGGCAGACGTGGGTTTAGGAATGCAAAGGAAAAGCTGGGCTGCTCCTGGGCTCTGGATTGCTGCGGGCAATGTCAAATGATCGCCACCCTACCAGTCACCAGGGCTGCCCAGATTTAACTCCTCTGGGCTAGATGTTCACAGCCAGGCCTGGGGAAGAGGAAAGCAGAAAGCCCAGCAGGCTGGGATGAGCTGCCTCCTCTTATTTTTTCTTCCTGGGTGCCTTATTTTTTCTTCCTCCAACTTGAACTACAGGTCTTCATGAGGACGGCTATAGAGATATCCTAAGACTAGCCATTGTTTCCTATTATCTTGAGCCTGGGAGAGACCAGGAAATGAAACACTGTGCCTGACAGCCCTATGGCTAGGGTCGCCAGCTCCGGGCTGGGAAATACCTGGGGATTTTGGGGGTAGAGCCTGGGGAGGGTGGGGTTCGGGGAAGCAGAGGGATCTCAAGCAGGGTATAATGCCACAGAGTCTGCTCTCCAGCAGCCATTTTCTTCAGGGGAACTAATCTCGGTCATCTGGAGATTGATGGTAATAGTAGGAGATCTCCAGGTACCACTTGGAGGGTGGCAACCCTACACATGGCTGAAGCCTCCACACAACCCACACCCAGATATATGTGCCCTAAACTGTGAGCACAATATAGGGGCACCATAAGGAGAGTTTTGCTGCAAGCAGAGAACATTTTCTGTCAGACTAAGTGGCTCAAACTGTGCCCTCCCCAGGAAAGCTTTCCATCTAGCCTGAGATTGCTAAGCAAGCTGTCATGAAGCAAAGCCCCTCCTGGTCAGACACAAAGCAGAGCATGATACTAAGAATAATGTACCAAGCTCCATCTAGCAAGGAAAGCGACTATGGGACTGAAAGGTAATGTGAAGAAGAACGTGTCATGGTATATGTGGAATGACTGCCGGATCACGCTATGGCCAAGGTCACGATTTGCTGATAGTAGACTGCTGGCCCTGTTCTAGGTCCCAGTCAACTAAGGTCTCCACTGATGGACACCTTCCTTTAACTCACCTTATACTGGGCTGCTAGACTATCTGGATTCCCACTCAACTCAAGCTTTAGAGAGGCTGGAGAGCGGGCACATGGGATGGTCCCATTCACACAATTTCCTGGTCATCTGCAGGGTGGAGGAAGTGGCCCCGTGGTCAGTGATTCTGCTTCCTAAATCTCACTGATCACAGGGCATTTGCACAGCCTGTTCTTCCATGTGGTTACATCTGTAGACAACCAGGTGATTGTGCAGAGGCAGGAGGTAGAACCAGGGCACCCGTGCCTGCTCTCCTTCCCCGTGTGTTCACTGAACGCATGAGGCTGTTGTCTGTACTGGTTTACAGCAATGGAGGGAAGAGTGTTGCTGAGGAGAGCCTCCCCAGGGCAATTGTTATTGGCCTGTTGTTGGCCATGAAACAGGATATTGGGCTAGATGGACCCCTGGTCTGATCAGGGCTCATTTCGTAGCAGGAGCTCCTTTGCATATTAGGCCACACACCCCATGATGTAACCAATCCTCCAAGAGCTTACAGTAGCATTAGGAGTGTGTGGCCTAATATGCAAAGGAGCTCCTGCTACGAAATGAGCCCTGGGTCTGATGCAGTATTCAGAAGCTAATCTGTACACTTGTAGGTTCAGGTCACCACCAAGATGGTACACTTTTAATTTTTAAAAAGCTTATCACTTTTTCACAGTCCAGTTGTAAGCAAGATTAATTGGATACAAGCTAGCAAGTAGTTCCGGAGGGGTAGCCACAGTAGTCTGTTGCAGCAAAATAAAAGAGAAACTTGGTGGCACCAACAAAAATTTATTCCAGCATAAACCTTCACGACTCAGAGCTCAGTTCATCAGGTTTGGGATCACAGCCTTTATGTACAAAAGTGCTTGATCTAAAGCATGGCATTTATTCTTGCTGGGAGGCAAAATCGTTTACTGTTGCTAGATAAGATGGAGAACTTGGGCTGCAACCTGGCACATACTTGAAGTTGCCTTCTACCAGTCAAGCCATTAGTTCACCTTGATCTGTGTTGGCTTCGCTAAACGCCATCAGCTCTCCGGGGTCTCAGGCAGAGAAAGGCCTTCCCCAGATGCATTCCAAGACCCTCTTAACCGCAAATGCCAGGGACTGAACCAGGAACCATTTGCATGCAAAGCCAGGACTTGAACCCTTGAGCTACGTCCCCATAAATTCTGTTTTGGAGTAAATCCTGCATGGTAGTAAGGCTATGGAACACATTACTTAGCAATTGTAGACAGGACTGCACTTCTAGCCCAGGTTTGTCTGGCCAGCAAACCCCTAAATCCACAGCCCAGGTAGAATTTGAACTCAAGTTCAATGCCACATTCTTTGTATTTGTTCCATAGCTTAATCTTGGCCCAGAACATTTTCCAAATGCCAGAAGGCAGCCCTCTGGCTGCTTTTTTTTTTCTTCTGCAGCTAGATCACACATCCAGTGATCCAAACACAGACCCCATCCCTCAGGAGGAGCTGAATTCCTGAGTACATCACATGCCTTTCAGCCTCTGGATGGCTTGGCTCCAGGAGTCAATTTGGTGTATGTTCTGAATCCAGTCCCCACTATGGCTAGAGCAGGAGGGAGCTTCAAGTTAGGCTGCATGCTTGCTGTCCCGTGCCCTTTCTTCATCTCCTTTCCCCAGGGAGGTAGCTGCAAAATGGCTCAAGATAGGGAGGGGAAGTCATGAAGGCAAGAAGAAGTGAGATCAGCTGGACCGATTTATCTTGGCCCCCTTTTCTCATTGTTTTCTCCACTGGTCCATTTGTCCATCTGCCAAGTCTCCCATCTTTATCGTTAGCACATGAACAGACATCATAGAGATAATTGGTATTTTTTGACACCGTCTGTTGAGTGCTTCATGGCATCTAGCTGCTGGAATGAAGCTGTGATTCTGGTAATTAGGGCTAATTATAGGCTTCTGGCCTGGGTAACCACATGGGCTCTGTAAGGATAATATTCCCACCCCCCTTTCAGGATTATTGGGAGTAAAAACAAAGGGAAGGAAACAACCAAGCCTGGAGGCTGAAGGCATCAAGAGGGAAATGGAAGGAAGTGTTTATAAAGGTACTTTAACAGTGTGCCAGAAGAGAACCACTCGCAAGGAGGCTGCTTCTTGGAAGGCTGGCAGCAGGCATGCTCCTTGACATAAACGCCTGGCCTTGAACGCTGCTTCAGAGATTTCAGTAGCTGTGATGCCGGGCGGGGTAGGAGTGATTACTTGCTACTATATACATCCTGAACTTCAGCACCGCACATACTGATCTCTGTCTAAGGAAGCAAAAAGGCTACAGTAGCCTTATTAGATGTGCAATTCATAATAGTCACTGCCAGATGGTTCTCACTACGGACCATTCTAGGCTGCTGTCATGCAAAGGTTCCTCTCATGGGAGGTAAAGCACCTTATGGAGGATGTAAGTGCTTGCCCTGTGATATTTGATCCCAATTGCAGATGTTGTGTAAATATTCATTCAAACTCTTCTTCCACAACTTGAGAATGTTGAAGAATCCTACTGTCATAGAGTCTGGAAGACAAAAGCCAGTATTAAAAATACAGGAATGTTGAGATCCCAAGGAAGTCAGGCAGATAACTCATCATTTTTCAATTATTTAGAACTAGGAATAAGGTTCATTGTGGAAATAAATACAATGGGCTCTAGAAAGAGGCTCTGGGAGAGTGCCAAGGCCTTGGGCACTCAGTGTCAATTTGCTGTGGTGACCTCAGCAGGGTATAATGACACAGAGTCCACCATTTTCTCCAGAGGAACTGATCTCTGCTACCTGAAGAGCAGTTGTAATTTTGAGTGATCTCAAGCCCTCACCTGGAGATTGGCAATAATGGTTCCCCAGGAGAAAATGGCTGGTTTGGAGGGTGAAGTCTATGACACTGTACCTGTCTGAGGTCCTACCCCTCCTCAAACTTCACCCTCTCCAGGCTCCACCCCTCAAATCTCCAGGAATTTCCCAACCTGGAGTTGGCAACCCTATCTCCTTCCCAACCAAGCATCAGCCTGCCATCATCTGCCCCTCTGATTTCAGCTTTCCATCTCCTCCCCCCTCCCTCCTGGAGATCAGTTGCAATTCTGAGTGATCTCCACCCCTCACCTGGAGATTGGCAACAGTGGTTCCCCAGGAGGGAATGGCTGGCTGGGAGGGTGGAGTCTATGGCATTGTACCTGTCTAAGGTCTCACCTTCCTCAAAACTCACCCTCTCCAGGTTCCATCCCTCAAATCTCCAGGAATTTCCCACCTGGAGTTGGCAACCCTATTTCCTTACCAGCTAATCATCAACCTGCCTTTATTTTCCCCTCACTCTTCACTTTTCCATCACCCCCAAACCTGCAGCCTCTACCATGCTCTGAAGCCCTGACTGCCACGTCACATTGGCTGTCATTGGGGAGGGGGGGGGCATCTCAGCAGAGTATAAGAATACAGAGTCCATCATTTTCTCCAGGGGAACTGATCAATGCCATTTAGAGAGCAATTGTAATTCTCAATGATCTCCAGCCCTCACCTGGAGATTGGCAACAATGGTTTTCCAGGAGGAAAAGAAGTCTTTCTTTGCAATGGGGACCAAAGCAGCTTACATCATTCTCCTCTCCCCCTTTTGACTTGCACAACAACCCTGTGAGGTAGGTTAGGCTGAAAGTCTGTGATTGGTCCAAAATCACCCACTCAGCTTCTAGACCAAGAACCTGGAACTAGCAGACCCTGCTCTGAAACACTGACTGCTACACCTAGGGTAGCCAACATCCAGGTGGAGCCTGAAGATCATCAGGTATCACAACTGAACTCCAGACAATAGATCTCCCCCCCCCCCGAGAAAATAACTGCTTTGGAAGGTGGGCTTTATGGCATTCTGTTCAGCTGAGGCCTCTCCTCTCCCCAAACCCTGGCTTCCATAGACTCTACCAGAAAATCTCCAGGAATCTCCCTACCTGGAGCTGGCAACCCTAGTCAGGACTGGCCCCAATGAGTTCCTCACAAAGGCATGTGAAGGGTTTCCTTCCTTTGTCTGAATCAAGCTTGACTGCCTACTGTGGCGAAACGGGCTCCAGTTTACAACTCAGTTGTTTGCCTCCCACCCTCATCCTGTGGGCGTATCTCACTCCTTAAGTTCACTGCCACCACTCACTGAATTGTCACTGCCCTTTTAGAGGGACAGTGAGACTCCTGTGGCCAAATCTCCCTATTTGGAAATGGAATCCCCAATCTTTGGGGGATCCCTGGAAAGTTGGCAAACCAAGTGTCTGGCCTTCCTTTGCTTCCCTGGGCTACCCCCTCCTTTTGGTATTGTGCAGAGTGGGGGAGACTATGTGGTCAGAGCACAACACAGATTATTAGCCCAAATAAAATAATTTATTTACTGTTCACAATTATGGAGCACAAACACACTAAATGAATAAGGCACAACTGTATGAGTAAGCACGCACTATGAACCAACAGGGCAAAAATCAACAGGGGTTAAACACAATCCTTTTTCCCTACACACAATACTCTCTCTACCTCTGGAGGATGTTGGCTCAGGATAAGACCTCTCCTTGGACCAGTCTCTGGCTCTGCTTCAGCCTTTCTCTCTTGGCCAAGAGAGCAGGAAAACTTCCATTCAGTCCCCAAACCAGCCAGCTGTTGAATGGCTGACTTTCTGCTGCCTCCTAGGGTTCCCCCTCATCTCTGGCTTATAGCCTGCTGGGTCAGCACAGGCAACAGGAGCCTTTCCTAACCTCCTGTAGGATGAAAACTGCCTCCTCCCTGGATGGGCTGGAGTCTATATTGATGGTGCCCTGCCCCTTGGGAGGGTCCCTCTTTTCATGTACTTTTTGGCCTTGGGGCAGCTGGGAACTGTAGGCCAGCAGATGAGGAAGCCCCATTCAACCCAGTGAGTGATACCCCTGCAGGCCCCTCTCTGGAACTACAGCTCAATTGAACCTCATGGGGGAACATTTTAAACAAACAACCACAGACGGCAGCTGTCTTACAAACACAGGTAGCTGCCATTTTGTTACACCTACCAACAGCCATTGAAGGAAAAGTTAGTCCCACACAGGAGGCAAGCAGGAGAAGCATCTTCATCAAGAGAGAAAGCTGTTTGCCAGTAATTCTGACAGGGCACAGTGGCTGAAAGAGTGGGCAGGGAAGAGGAGAAGACCCTGCACCCGGCCAATGGCACACGAGTACTCTTGAGTGGCAGCTGGGCAGGACTCAGGCAACACAGCCTGGATAGGGACAGCTTCTGAGTGACACATCAGAGAGCCAACTGATTTAGGAGTGTGTGGAATATTCAGAAAGTGCCGCCCCAAAACACAATTATATATAAGGAGAGCTATTTCTATGCTGCTGCTTCAGAGTCCTGCTTGAGGTGGCTGACAATTAAAATCACAAGTGTAAAACATAAGCCATAAACATCAGCAGTATAGAACAATCAATAAAACAGAGCAAACCATTACTCCTTAATAAAAAGCAAGGCTCATTTTGTAGCAGGAGCTCCTCTGCATATTAGGCCACACACCCCTGATGTAGCCAGCTCTCCAAGAGCTTACAGTAGCCCCTGTAAGAAGAGCTCTTTGCCTAATATGCAAAGGAGCTCCTGATATGAAATGAGCCCTGATAAAAAGCCAGTGGAAAAAGATGTGTTTTAGCCTGGAACCTAAACTAAAGTAGGCACCAAACAAGCCTTGGGCGGGGGAGGCTTTTCAAAGGCAAGGTGCCATCACAGATAATGCCCTGCCTCTAGCTGCCACCTGCCTCACCTTTGTAGGAAAGAGAGTATGGCTTGAGAGGCAGATTGTAACTGGAGGGCTGGCCAGTATGGGAGGAAGAAGAAGAAGAGATTGGATTTATATTCCGCCCTTCACTCACTTGGGGTCTCAGGGTGGCTTACAAACTCCTTTTCCTTCCCCTCCCCACAACAGACACCCTGTGAGGTAGTTGGGGCTGCGAAAGCTCTGAGACAATTGTCCTTGAGAGAACAGCTGGTACAGATCTATGGCTTGCCTGCGGTCAACCAGCAGGTGCAAGTGGAAGAGTGGGGAATCAAACCCGGTTCTCCCAGATTAGAGTCCACACACTTAACCACTACACCAAACTGTCCTTTGTCATCGTTATGCCCTTACTAACAGCTTGATGTGCAGGCATTAGCACATGAAAACATTAATCTCTACGTTGAGAAAGATTTCTTAGCAGATTTCCCCCCAGATCAAATGGTCATTAAACACATAAGAACAGCACAGGTTTCTGCTTTCAGTTAATTTGGCAACTCAGTCATGAGGTTCCTAATATATATAATGGTTGAGGAAATTCCGTTTCACTGTATCTGAAGAAGTTTGCTTGCACATGAAAGCTTATACCTAGAATAAAACTTCATTGGTCTTAAAGGTGCCCCTGGACTTAAACTTGATAACTGAAACCTGGCGTTGCAAAAAAACCCAGCATAACCCTGAAACAGCAGGCAAGCTGCAGTCTGGCCCCATAAAGAACTCCTGGTAAAACCTTGTAATTACTGTGTGGGAACACATGGGGAGAATTTAGAGATTTCTCAGCCAAAGGCCACGGGCCCTGGAGTACTGCAAGGATGAAACACATAAACTGGAGCGTATAGGACTGCTGACTTTCCAACCAGCCACTTAGGACCTTCATGTATGTTTTCTAGTGAGTCAGGTCTGGGTTCTCTGCTTTCTCCACAGCCGCACAGTAGGTGCCCCACCAGGGCCCTGGTTTGGACTATAGGGAGCGGGGCGGGGCGGGGCGGGGCGGGGCGGGGAGAAGCTCATCTCCTCCCTGCACCATTTCCCCCAACTGTAATGGTTCCCAGGGAGGGGGTGGTGGTATTTGTGCCATTATGGAGCTGTTATGACTTGGGAAAAAGGAGGGGGGAAGAGGATACCCCCCCCCAGCCATGGTTCCAGAAGAATCGGACCTGTGTAGACTTTTAAAATGCCATTCTCGGCAGTGGCTGGGAGGACAATGTAACATGTAGCTTGGCCTTTAGCTGTACCCTTAATGTCTGATTTTCTAGATATTAGCAACTGATAAAGTTTACTGGTGTGCTATCTACAGTCTTCTTTACTTCAAGCACCTGGAAAATGCAGAAGAGAGGGTTGCCAAGTCCGGGTTGGGAAATACCTGGGGACTTTGGGGGTGGATCCAGGAGAAGGTGGGGTTTGGGGAGGGGAGGGGCCTCAGCATGGTACAATGCCATAGAGTCCACCCTTCAAAGCAGCTGTTTTCTCCAGGGGAGCTGATCTCTGTCAGCTGGAGATCAGTTATAGAAGCAGGAGATCCCCAGGCCCCACCTGGAGGCTGGCAACCCTAGCAGAAGACCATCTTAGGCCACTTTGTTTCTGGCCCCTTGCCTGCCTGATGACCAAATCCACCCCACCTGACCTTTAAAAAGAAGACGGAATTTTCTATTGTTGCATAGAGTAGACTATTAGGTGTTAGTGATTTAGGAGATACGGAGAGCACGTCTACTCAGACTCCTACTCAAGTCTATTCAATGGAGCTTAGTCCCAGGAAAGTATTCTCAGGGTTGCACTGATATTTGTGTGTATGTAAAGTGCCATCAAATTGCAGCCGACTTACAGCAAACCCAGCAAGGGGCTTTCAAAGCAAGTGAGAAGCAGAGATGGGTTGCCATGGCCTTTCTCTGCAGAGTCTTCCCTTCCAAGTACCAACCCTGCTTAGCTTCCAAGATCTGATGAGATCAGGCTGCCTTTCCTGCACTGATATTTACTGAATCAAATAAAGCACATTAGCAATATCAGACGTCAAAGCTTTTCATGTGCATAGAAGCCCTCCTGCTTGAAAAAACAATTATCTGAAATATGAGCATTTGCTTACTGATACAGAACTGCGTTAAAGTGGGTCTGTCATAGGTCTATGTAATGGATATGTTAGTTGCTGGCTGCTGGGTGAAAAATTATCAAGAGTCACAGTCAGGTAAAGAAAGAAAGTACTTTTTAGTTATTCTCTGGCTGTGATTTTATTTTTTAAACTGTTTCCCATTCATAGGCAATGCTGCTAAAGGGACTCTGACATAAGAATGTAAGAGTGCAACTAGACCAGCCACAGGAGATTATATGATTTGATTTCCCAGTGTATTTAAGGTGAGCCATGGAGAACTGAAGCTGCGATCACACTCACTAAATAATCCACTTTCAATGCACTTTTCAACTGGATTTTACTGTTGTGTGAACTGGCAAAATCCAATTTGAAAGTGCATTGAAAGTGGATTATTTAGTGTGTGTGATCGCAGCCTGAATTGGGTCAGGACCATAATGGGGGGGGGGGGGGGGGAAGGGCAATTTAACTCTTACCCCAATCCATGTTCATAATAAAAATTGCCTCCCACTATTGTTTTCCTGGGAAAATATATAGGTACCTCCATGGGTCAAACAGCTCAGGGGACAATTGGGAAAGCAGGCTAAGGGAGAGGGTTTTAAGGCACCCTCACTCAGTACTGTGGCCCTCAACAAATTTGCTCCCCCATGACTGCTTTTTAAAAAATTATTTTGCAATGCTCCCTCTAAGCTGTGGAGTTTTGTGAGCAAAAATCCTACTTAGTGAGCTACTGGTATTAAAGTTGTGAACGAGCGATTTGGCTACTGCATAAATTAGTCTGCTCCGGAGCCATCCTTCCTGAGCTAAGACAAAGATGTGTGAGCCAGAGGCTAAAAAACTGTGAGCTAGCTCACACTAACTCAGCTTAGAGGGAACACTGCAGTACAATGAAAATTTCACACAGCTTGGCTACTTGGGTCCTCAGAAAACCCCCTACTCATTCAGATGGGCAGACTAGCTCTTGAACTTACCAGGAAGGTTTGGGAGAGGCTGCTGCCCTGGTGGACCAGGAGCTGACTGGACCAAGTGACCCCTGTGGTGTTCTTATTACCATGAGAGCCAGGCCTGGGCCTTGGTGATGACGACAAGAAGAGTATGCTCACCTGTGACCCTGCGCCCACTGTCATTGTCCTTGAAGCCCAAGTCCAAACCAAGTGGACCCTGCAGCATTACCAGCACTGCAGGATCCACGGGGCTCAGTATGCTCCAGGGCCCTTTTAACCCGGCTGCGTGGCCTTGTGATCAGACTATGGATCCATCTTAGGTTTGCCAGGTCCCCCCTGGCCACCAGTGGGGTATGGGGGGATTGGGTTGCCAGCTCCAGGTTGGGAAACTCATGGAGATTTGGGGAGGAAGCCTGGGGAGGGCAGAGGCCTTAGTCCATTCTCCAAAGCCTCCCTTTTCTTCAGGGAAACTGATCTCCGTAGACTGGAGATGAGCTGTAATTCCAGGAGATCCCCAGGTCCCATCTGGAGGCTGGCAACCTAGATCTAGGCCAATCTACAGGCTGTAGCTGGATGCGTCCAGGAAAGCTATATGTAGGACATAAAAGCCACAATCTTGTGTTGTTGTTTGTCCCTAGCAGCTGATATTCTCAGCTTCGGAATGCTGAGATTCTACTTAGCGACTGTGGCTATTAGCTTTCGGTGAATCTGTCCGTCACAAAGAAGTCTAATACCTTTTAGAGACTTCCAAACAAGTGACCATTACAAAATTGCAGCAGCCTTTTCCATATATTAATTACATGTTGTGTGAGGTACTTTCTTTTGCCCACCTTGAATTTATTGCTGATCTGTTTCATTGAGTGACTCAGTTCTGGGCCCAGTACTTTTCAATATTTTTATAAATGATCTGGAGGAGGATGTGGAGGAGCTACTCATTAAATCTGCAGATGACACTAAATTGGGAGGAGCAGCAAACACACCAAAAGATTGAGATAAAATTCAATGAGATCTGAACACGCTGGAGAAGTGGGTGGATGTGAACAAGATACAATTTAACAAGGATAAGTGCCGAGTTCTACGTCTGGGTAACAAAAATGAGGAACGTGAATACTGGATGGGAGATACACTTCTGAGTAGCAGTGTGTATGAACAAGATCTTGGGGTACGGGTGGACTGAAAGTTAAATATGAGCAGCCAGTGTGACGTGGCGACAAAAAAGGCTAATGCAATCTTGGGGTGTGTCAACAGAGATATAACACCCAAATCACAAGATTTGATAGTCCCGCTGTACACTGTCAGGCTGCACCTGGAGTATTGTGTGCAGTTCTGGAGGCCTCACTTCAAAAAGGATGTTGACAGAATGGAGTGGGTACAGAGGAGAGCAACGAGGATGATCGGGGGCCTGGAGACCAAGCCCCTATGAGGAAAGGCTGAGGGACTTGCAGATGTTTAGTCTGGAGAAGAGGAGGCTGAGGGGGGACATGATTGCTCTCTTTAAGCATTTGAAGGGCTGTCACTTAGAGGAGGGCAGGGAGCTGTTCCTGTTGGCAGCAGAGGATAGGACTCACAATAATGGGTTTAAAAGGTACTGGATCTTAGGAAAATCTTTTTTACAGTAAGAGTTGTGCAACAGTGGAATCAGCTGCCTTGGGAGGTGGTGAGCTCCCCCTCACTGGCAGTCTTGAAGCAGCGGCTGGACAAACACTTGTCAGGGATGCTCTAGGCTGATCCTGTATTGAGCAGGGGGTTGGACTAGATGGCCTGTATGGCCCATTCCAACTCTGTGTGATTCTATGATTCTATGAATTCTGTTATTGAGAGAGAGAGAGAGAGAGACAGAGAAATTTTCTGCTTTTTTTTACTCAGTGCATTAATCTATAAACCTGTGTTATGTACCCCACTTTTCCCCCCTTAACTAAAAAAAATACAATGGTTTTAGCCTTTCCTCATAAGGAAGGTGACTGAAAACCAAATTTTATTGTATCTTTTTTCTACACCACTATGATGTTCCTTTTGAGACACAGCAGCCAGAATTGTATGGAGTACTACAAATGCGAGTACACCATAAAAGCATTATGAAACTGGCAGCTTTAATACCAGCCAGCAGGGAATTCGCCCTTTTCACTGCTGCTGTACATTGTGTTGATGTTTTCATCCAGCTATCTGCCATGAACCCAAAACCTTGTTTTTGAATAGGGATGGGGCCATGGGTCAATGGAAGATCACTTACTTCACAAAGCAGAAGATCCCAGGTTCAATCTCCCATGAAAAGGATCAGGTAATACATAATGTGAACAACTTCCACCTGACATCCTAGAGAGACTTTGCCAGCCAGAGTAGACAATACTGATCTTCATTGACCAGTGGTCTGACTCTGTTTAAGCTTCATGTTTTCTGGTTTGAGATGGTTATTTCCACACAGTAAGATCTTATTAAAGGAACAGAATATTTTTCTCCAGGCCCATGACCACTTCAGAGGGGGAGCAGGTGCCACTGAGGCTGAAGGGATCAGATTATACACAGTCATCAAAAACATTACCAGCCACTCTTCCACCTTGGCTGAAACAATAGCACTACCATCAGTTTCCATTTGAAAGGACTGTGCTGCAGTAATAATGAAAGTTAAGCACTGCAGTAAATCAGTACTTCTTTTTTGGGGGGGGAATGTGGATGGGCATGGAAGAAAGCAACACTTTGGCATGAACATCCTCTGGATTCTCAGGAATGAGTGTGTGAGCAATTAGTGTCAATAGCAAAGAAAATAGCTAGCATAGAATTATCAGCAACCATTTCCGAACCCATCAGCAGATACTGCAAAATGTAAAAAAAAATTGAATTCCAGTGTGCATCACTTATAAAACAAGGGCCTGCCAGAGCCTTGGTCAGCAGAGCCCAGCAATCAGCTGGGAGGCTTTGAAAGCATTGACCAAAGAGATGGCTGGGGTGGAAGAGCTAGCTCTACTGTTGCATAAGCATAATGGAACAAAAAGTGGAGCTCTCTGCTGATGGCTAAGTTGTCTCAACACTGCTGAATAGATCTTGTGAACATTTTAAACACCGAGGCCAGTGATGGCCGCTGTCACTGTTGACTTGTCTAGCATAGAGGGCTCTGATTCTGCCCCTTGGTTAAACCCAGAGAGAACCTGAAGGGTGGCAGTGCCACCAACTGAGGCCAAATCAACCAGAGGGTGACATAAGCCCCAAACTGTGTCTGGGACTGCAGGCTGCAGCCCCCAAAGTTCTTCAGTAACCCTGTCAGTCCTATTTGCCAGCACGCACTGGACAATCTGGCTTTGAAACCACAAACCAAGTCTTTAAAAAGGTGGGAGGACAACACAGAAAACAAGTTGTTAGTTAATCACTGGAATTCTGTATAATAACTAAATGAATGAATGAATAATGGTGATGCAACAAAAAATGGTTAGTGTGGGCTGTGGAACCAGCATCCATAACAACTTTCCTGCATTCTTCCTTGTGACACCCAGACAGTTCAGAAACATTATTCATTATGGGGCCTATTATTAGACTTGCAAATATCTACTCTGGATTCTGCCTTTTGTACAATTAGGACCTCAACTATCCACAGCAGGGTGATTTTGGTTGGAACTTGGAATTTACCCTACACACACACCCAAAGGCCCACCAGGTATCTTAGTCTGTACAGTTTTAAGTGCCTAGCAAAGATCAGCCAGCCGGTTAGCTCTTATTTCTTAAAATTTGTAGTTTTCTCTGGTTGGATTTTGGTGCTTAATTTCAGCTGCTGCACTCCTTGGACCTCAGTGTGATTTATTAATGTTGATGTTTTAATTTTATTGCTCTGTTCTCTGATTGTCTGGTTGCTGCTGTATTTAATATTATTTGTGCTGCTGCTTTATATTGAATTTTAATTCTTTTTTTTTTTACCGTGATGTGGTTTTAAATCATAGATTGTAAGCCACATTAAGTATATTTTCTATATCAAGGGGCTGGAAAAATTCTTTTTTAAAATGCCTTTGTAGGAATAGATCTGCCCTGACCTGAATGGCTCAAGCTAACCTGATCCCATCAGATCTCAGAAGCTAAGCAAGGTCGGCTCTGGCTAGTATTTGGATGGGAGACCTCCAAGGAATACCAGGGTCATGACACGAAAGCAGGCAATGGCAAACCACCTCCGTTAGTCTCTTGCCTTGAAAACCCTGTGGGGTCACCGTAAGTCAGCTGTGACTTGATGGAGAGAGAGAATCTACTGTAGTTTCAAGCCACAGACCAGCACCCAGCTCTGCCCATTTAAAACTCTGCATCTGCCTACCTGCAAGCAGTGCTACTCATGAACAAGTGCTTCAGCCTGTCATCTCCAGTGGCATGCCCACTCACAAAGCAGATCAACAGCGTCAGACCATTTGGGTAGGGAGATGATACTTCCCCTTAGTATCTTTGCAGGAGTCTCTAGCTTTTGGGGACCCAGAATGCCATCATTAAGGTTCTGTGTTCTTGCCTCCTTTCTTGTATGTCTGCCCATTATTTATCATCTGTGTGTGCTCTGCTCCCCTTTAATGATGCAGTCTGCATGCAGAAAGACAATCAGAGAGCCAGCATGGTGCAGTGGTTAAGAGCGGCAGACTCTAATCTGGAGAACCGGGTTTGATTCCCCACTTCTCCCCATGAAGGCAGCTGGGTGACCTTGGGTCAGTCACAGTTCTCTCAGAACTCTCTCAGCTCCACCCACCTCACAGGTTGCCTGTTGTGAGGAAAGGAAAGGAAGGTGATTATAAACCACTTTGAGACTCCTTAGGGAAGAGAAAAGCCATTAAAGGGGAGCAGAGCACACAGATGATAAATAACAGGCAGACATACAAGAATGGAGGCAAGAACACAGAACCTTAATGGTGTCCCCAAAAGCTAGAGGCTCCTGCAGAGGATCCAGTTAATATTCCAATTGTTGTTGTTTTTTGCAAGGATTCTAAAGGAAAGTATCATCTCCCTACCCAAATCTTCAGCCACTAGCTGCAGGCAGAGTGCATGCTTTTGCAGAATGTTAATGCCTTGCTGACAAGGACAGAGATTTGAGAAAGGCAGGTGAAGGGGCAGAGATCTCTCTGCCTCCCACCTGCCCAGAGTCACGCGTAAGAACTGAGATGGATGGTCCTATCCTTGGAAAGCGGTCTGTGGGCAGGGTCTCGTCAGACCCTCATTCCTCTCTGCCACTGTAGGGAGCTGAACTCAGAGCTAGAGGGAAAATGCTTAAACAAGGGGAAAAGGAGTTTTGTTCATCAGCCACCATGGGACCTGATGAAACCTTAAAGTGACCTCCAAAAGTCTCCGAAACGAGTAAGCGACAGAAAGCCAGCCATGCTGCTCATTGCTGTGAACAGAGGCCTGCTTTGATCCTGTTACTGGGATCCATCAATGGATTTTAAAGTAATTCTTGTTGAATCAGAGCAGCAGTTCAAGGGGATTTACCTAAAGGTCATCCATATCAGCCCTTAGAAAATCAACCCATGCACAGATGTTCCATAGCTGAATAACAGGAGCAAGCAAGGTGCACTGGAATGAGGTACTTGCTAGTGTATGTATGTGGGTATGGGGGAGGGGGGAGATCATAACCCATAACTATGTCTTTCCCTGCCTAAGGTGAGTCCCCGCTCAGTGGTACAATTAGATTAATTCTTTTTAAAAGGTAAAGATAAAGGTTTCTCTTGCTCGAAAGCCAGTTGAATCCAACCCTAGGGGGCAGTGCTCATCTCCGTTTCCAAGCCGAAGAGCCAGTGCTGTCCGAAGACTTCTCCATGGTCATGTGGCCGGCATGACTGGATGCCAAGGTGCACGGAACGCTGTTACCTTCCCACCAAAGTGGTACCTATTTATCCACTTGCAATTTCTTGCTTTCGAACAGCTAGATTTGCAGGAGCTGGGGCCAGAGACGGGAGCTCACTCCATCATGCGGCACTCGAGTCTCGAACTGCCGAACTACTGACCTTGCAGTCTGCACTCAGCGTCTTAACCTCTGAGCCACCGCAGCCCCTTTTTCTTTTTAAAAAGCTTCCTTTAAAAAGAAAAAGCCATAGGAAGGAGATCAGATGGATATATAAAACTGGGTTCAACAGAGCTTAAAAGTTGAGGCCCAGTTCTGACACATAGGAAGGCGGTTCTACAAAATGCAAGGAAGCTAGCCAAGTGACACAGGCTACAGGCCAGTCAGCAGTCTGATCTGGCAATCACAGGGGTCCTGAAGCCCGGTTCATTGGATCTTCCCCCTCACATTTCATTTGGAATGTAAGTGCACACTGGATTCAACATACAGTTTTCCATTGTGGCGTTTTAGTTCAGTTAAACAGTTCTTACATATTGCCTCAGCCTACAGTTCTTTGTGTCCTCACAGCCCCCATTCAGTGGGCAGAGAAAGGTGCTACAACTCTTGAGTGCCTTACCCAGGATTCATTGGGGGGGGGGGTGGCTAGGGTAGTCAACAGACCTGGAGAAAAAATTCCCATCGCTTTAGGAGAAGCCTGAAGAATGGATATGGACATCTGAAGCTTGTCATAGCATGGAAATAAATGATGTCTCCTGACAAAGTCCCATTAAGCCTCTATTAAAGGGACAGGGTTTTCCGCCAAACATAGTGCTGTAGTAGCACTAGGAACTATTCCTGGTGGAATTTTCCACATCCATTCAACTTTTTAAAAGTCCACAAGCCAAGTCAGGAACTGCATCTGACAACTGTAATGACTCATGGCCTTCCAAATCCTATAGCTGGGAGTGCTAATGAAGGTACTAACTTTCCCTGAATAATAATAATAATAATAATAATAATAATAATAATAAATAATAACAACAACAACACACTGGTAAATCATTGATTGTTTGGGAGGTGAATTTAAAATGCATGCTCTGCCAGATGAAGAGATGTACACACACTGTTTACAGCAATGCGATCAGCATAGCAGAGCATCTCTGTCTTTAAAAGGCCCTGTGTTTAACCAGTGATTAGCAAATCACTTAATTATCACCCACCCACCTGAACTTGGAAGGAATTAAAAGTACTGTGGACAGCTTGCCGAAAATGTACTGGACTATGCTGATGGTTAGGTTTGCCAGAGGGCCTGGGGAAAAAATGTTCTACCTCTTTAATAGGGGTTTAATATGCCGAAATGGGCAGTTGAGGCTTGTTATGGCATGGAACTAAAAAACATCAACTGATAATTGCTGCAGATCAAATTGCTATTAAAGCAACAGCAAGGAGGACCCATTTAAAAGTTCAAAACCCTATAGATGTAACAGACGTGCAGAGGCTGTTTACTCCTTCCTGGGAGAACCAGCAATGCTAACTTACAGTACTATTGTTAATTCCTTATATAGAACTTTTATGCACAAAGAGACCTCTTTTTTATCTTATGTCTTCACCTTGAACCTATGAGTCGGATTGCTAGGTTGCAGTCTGTCTCTTTGGTGGCTCAGCGACAGGATCGACCCAGAGTTTCTTTTGTCAGGCAGAAAGCACTAGTTCTTTCACTCCCCCTTTTGTAACTGTGCCTTTAGCAGCCAACAAAAACTTCTCCAGATAATTCCTGCAGACCAAGCCTGCTGACAAAAGGACAGCTACATATGCCAATGGAAAAGTTGGCATATAGGGCAGGGGTCCCCAGTGTGGTGTTTGTGGGCACCATGGTGCCAGCCAACACCTTTTCTGGTGCCCACAAAGTCTTTTTAGAAAAGGGGTGGGGCTATATGGGCCTCTTGCCCAGTAGGGCTTCTGACTGGGCACTGGAAATCTTATTGGCTGAGCACAGCTGCAACCATAGTATTGGTTTTATTCTTTCCCACTATTTCTCAGTGGGTTTTTTTTTTAAATAACCCCTCTTCTTCCCTGAGCTTGGGCTTTCTATGGGTGTGTCGCTCACCACCTGTGGCAGCCATTTTGTGTCTGGCTCTGTCTCCTCTGGCCACCACCACCACCACCACCTCCACGCATCAGAATTCTACAGGTGCTCAACAGGCTCAAAAAGGTTGGGGACCCCTGCTATATGGCAAAACAAGAGCTCCGATTGCTTTATCAGGAGAGGAAGGAGGGTGTGGAGTGAAAGGTATAGTTAGGGTTACAGTGCAATGGATAATGATAATGGAGTGAAATAATGGATAATGATAATGGAGTGAAAAGTATAGTTAGGGTTGCCACTGGCTGGCAACTGACAGGAGTCTGGGGCCCAGGGAAATGGGGGGTACCACTCATGCATAGGAATGCCAGCTCCCAAGTGGGACCTGAGGATCCCCCAGAATTGCAGCTCATCTCCTGACTACAGGGATCAGTATCCCTGGAGAAAATGGATTCTTTGGGAGGTGGAGTCTATGGCGCTGTACCCCACTGTGGTCCCTGTCATACCCAGGAACCACCCCCAAATCTCCAGGAGTTTCCTAACCTGTATCCGGCAACCCTACTCCCCCATCCCCTGCCAGTGCCCAGAGGGGACCTGGCAACCCTATCATGAGATGACATGACATCGCTTTTGGGGAAAACCTGGAAATGATGTCAGTCCGCTCTAGGAACCACTGGAAACTATGACTTTAAGTTAACCATAGAGTTGTCAGATATTCGCTATAGTGGACAGACATCACTTCTGGGCTTTCTTTGGAAGTGATGTAACACCATTGCACTAATGATAATTTTTAATCCCCCCCCCTTGCTGGCTGCTGGAAACGGGAGCTGCGGGCAGGACATCCCCCACCAGCAACACTAGGTGTCTACAACTTGTTGTGGGTATGAGCTGGGACTGCTATAGGTTGGCCAGAGTCAACATTGTTGGGTAGCTGCCAGAGCCCGAGTGTCTTAGGGCGGCCCACTATTGACTCTGACCATCCCCATCTCTTTTAGCAGTGATAGGATTGGGCTAGGCCCATAGCTACAGTGGGGCCTCTCAGGGCCCGCCCCCCCCCGGCTTACCACCAAGGCCCCCCGACTTCCCGCCCAGCCCCCCCAAGCTTTTAATTTTTTATTTATGGTGCTTGCTCGGGGTGTGTGAGGGTGCCCCCTGACTTATTTAAAGGCCCCCTGAATTTAAAAATCCTGGCTACAGGCCTGGATTGGGCTCCCTTTTAACTTGTCCTGTTCTGTGTCCCTGAGTAGCCCCCATGGTGGTGGCAGCAGTAACACCTCCCCTTCCTCCTGATACAAGAAAAGGATAACTAGTGTTATTGTTTGTCTCATGGTGGCAGCAGCATGCTGCCATTGCCAGTCACTTGTTCACTTCCCTGAGCAAGGGAAAGCCACTGACTGCTAGAAGCAACCCTAGGAAAGGGGCAGTGGTTGCCACTTGCTGCTGCCACCATTAGGGCCCCCAGGTCTGCCCTGGTACAGCATCATCACCATCAACTCCTTCCATTCTTTGTTTAGAGCAAGGGCAGGTGTGTGTCTGATAGGGTGGTCAGCTCGGGGTTGGGAAACACTTGGAGATTTTGGGGGTAGAGCCTGAGGAGGGAGAGGTTTAATAGGGGAGGAACCTCTGCATGGTATAAAGCCGTAGAGTCCACCCTCCAAAGCAGCCATTTTCTCCAGGGGAACTGATCTCTGTTGTCTGGAGATCAGTTGTAATAGCAGGAGATCTCCACGTGCCACCTGAAGGTTGGCAACCCCAGTGTCTGCATGTTGCTATGAACACCTTTCAGTTGCTTCCAAAGGGAGAGGAATGTTAAGGCACTCCCAGAGGAATGTTAAAGGTAAAGGTTTCCCTTGCTCGAAAGCCAGTTGAGTCTAACTCCAGGGGGTGGTGCTCATATCTGTTTCCAAGCTGAAGAGCCAGCACGGTCTGAAGACTTTTCCATGGTCATGTGGCTGGCATGACTAAATGCCGAGATACAGGGAACGCTGTTACCTTCCCAATGAAGCGGTACCTATTTATCTACTTGTAATTTCTTGCTTTTGAACTGCTAGGCTGGCAGGAGCTGGGGCCAGAGACGGGAGCTCACTCCGTCATGTGGCACTAGAGTCTCGAACTGCCAAGCTGCTGACCTTCTGGTCTGCAACTCACCCTTAAATCCCACTGAAATGAATAAAGGGCTCATAAGTGATCCCTTTAAGTAATTTTTGGATTGTTCCCAATGAGTTCAGGAAAAACATGTGCACATTATGTCCATTTGAATGACAGGGTGAATTAACGATAGATGGAAGAGGACATATGCTCTTCCATTGGCAGCAACTTCAGCATTTCTTGGCTGCACTTTGGCTTCGAATGACACCTAAGAGAAGAGGTGGCAGTAGTCATATGGATGTCATTCTGTGATGTCAGCTCCTTGGAGATCAGTTCTTGTGCGTAACGGTCTGAGTGAGATGGTTCAGCAGTGACTTGAGGAAGAGAGCATTCTCCTTTCCAGGCGGCAGGAGGCTCTTCTGTCACGGCAGTGGCTCTCTTCCAGTACCAGGGAGATGTCTAGTTGAGAAATGAGAAGACACAGCTGACACGGAGGCAAAGGTGTGACAGGATGCTCTCTGTCCTTGATGCAGGGGCATAGACTTTTGGAAATTCCGGAGGGGGGGGGGGCTCCTTAGCATGTGCGCTTTTTGCGCACGCTCGCTGGGGTGATGTTCTTTCCCTCCTGGAAACTGCCGTGCCTCCCCGGGCCCTTCCAAAGCCCGCCAGCTGCTGCTGCCGATGCCCGTCTCTTCCCTCCCCCAGGCACCCCTTCCCTCTCCCTCTCCAGCAACGGCGGCCGGGCCTCAGAAAGACCCGGGGAGGCCCAGTGGCAGGCGCTCTGTTTCGCCAGGGGAGGCTGAGGCCCCCCCCCGGGAAATTTTGGGGGTGGCTCGAGCCCCCCCCCCCCCCCCGTACTCTACGCCTATGCCTTGATTCATAACCTAAAAGGGCCAGTTGTCTTTTAGAGAAAGGAAGTGGTATGCTGGCTTCCTTCCTGCCTTGGTTTCCTTTGAGTTCTCTACTTTTGGATGCTGTAGTGATGGTGATGGGACAAGAAGGGGAGAAAGACCCCCTGTACTACTCCTGGACTGCTGTTGCAACAGTTCTGAAAAGCAGCTGTCTTGTACAAACGGACAAAAGGATCACAATGAAAAGACAGCCAAGCTGGGGGCATCTTGTCCATTCCAACCTCTACTTGCTTTCAACATCTTTCAAACCAGGCTTCTAACCTCTTGAGAAAAGCAAGCAAATGGAAACCCTGCTGGATAGCAGCACGTGGTTGTTCTTGCTAAGTCAGATGGTGCTCTTGTAATGGATCCACCAGCTGCCGACAGCAGACACAGTGGCTAATTGTCACACAAGGGACCTACAGCAGACAGAGTTGTTCATTGTGCTTTTTTGGGAACAGTCTGTAACTCCTGAGCAATAAGAAATTTCTGCGTGTAGAAGCTGCACCTGATCCTCCCCTTAGCCCAGTCACTACCAAGAGTCCTCTTTCATCTTTTAGCAAATGGGGAAGCCATTCCTTGGGTGCAAGCAAGATATGTCATATAGGCTGCATTCCATACTCTCCAACTTTACCTGTCTTCTTGTGGAGTATAATGGTTTCTGGTATGTATTGAATTTGTACCTACTATTTGTATTGAAGCTTGATGGCCAATTGCAGCATTCCAATAAATTCAGTTCTTTTGGTCTGACTAGGAAACCAAGCTCTGGCACAGACAGAGAAAGTCAATCATCTTTCCACCATGCTTGAAATCACATGGCATATGTAGCCTAGCTATTGTAAGCCCCTCTGAGTTGACTGAAGAAGCCATTCTGGAACAGTGTTCCCTCTAAGCTGAATTACTGTGAGCTAGCTCACAGTTTTTTAGCCTCCGGCTCACACATTTTTGTCTTAGCTCAGGAAGGATAATTCCAGAGCAAACTAATTTATGCAGTAGCCAAATCGCTCTCACAACTTTAATGCCAGTATCTCACAACGTAGAATTTTTGCTCACAGGACTCCACAGCTTAGAGGGGGCATTGTTCTGGAGTCTACTGCTTTCTGGGGAGTTTGAGAAGAGGGGAATGAGATTAATAGAGCCATCACAAGAATTGTCATTTGAGAGGTTGGGTACAAATATTTCCAATAAATAAAAAATTTCAGGGGTAGCCTTCTCTTTCTTTGCCATCCCTGGTGTTTACTTTAGGATGAGATGCTGGAGATATACAGATGCCTAACATTCTAAGGGCTGTTTTGCACATTATATGTGGAAACTGCTCTCACCTGCTGCTGCTCCATACCCCTTCCTATAAGGTTCAGCCTAACCGCGTGAAGCCTGTTTGTCACCCCCACACATTCCTAGTGGCCTGAGCCATGGAGTTTCCATGCGATTAGGTCAGAGACTGTGACAGTATGGCAGCCACCAAATGAAGTCCCACTATTCTTAAGTGATTTTGATGGCCACATGGGGGCAACGCCACTAAAATTAGCCTTTAAATAGGGTTTCTTTCTGGGTTGCAGGAAAATACAGGTTCTGAAGTTATTTCACAAATTATTTTTTGGGTTATGTTGTTAGATTACATGACAGCAGTTCTCTTACTGTCTGATCTGATTCTTCCGTTAGTGTGTATGCCCTGCCCCATCAATAGAATATGTGACACAGAATAGTCTGTTCTTCTGCAATTCTGAGACCACATAATTTTGTGCAAAATTTAGAATATGGCACAGAATTCGGAAGGGGATATGTGGAATTTCTAGTGTTAGGCGGTAGTGTTACAGATGATGATGATGTGTTTGGTTTTGTGTCAGCAAAATATTCCATAACAAACGAGTACGTACCTCCATTCTTCAGTTTTGGACCTTTCACCCATGTTACAACTTTCTCGTAATATTTCTACTTATCCTCACTTATCCAGATAACTCTTTTCTTGACTCCACATCCACTCATATACTTTTTTTTAAAAAAATACACATTATTGGATGCAGAATCAAATAGAGCAGGCCTATGCAAAGGGAACTCATTTGCACAGACTGCATTGATTTTGAACTCCATATTTGGAGAGCAAAACCTGAGTTTTCTTATCATACCATTTGCGTTTCCTTAGCAACAAATTCGGATTGGGGGGGAGAGGAGGAGAGCAAAGAATATGAGCAGCTTTGCATGTAAGCTGGCAGTGGGTTTATTTCACCAGAGGTGAGGAAAGCCCCAAGGGAAAGGAATGAAAGTATAGAGCTTCACTATGCCACAGCCAGCACGGACCATATTAGCAGTGTGTTGGGACGGCCGACATCACCTCCCCTGGCCCTGCACTCCCTGGGTTTGTTTGATTTAGAGATGGAGACTCCTCTGGACTCACTGATAAAGGCTCTGTAAGGTTGCATTCAGGGGGCTCATCTGTCTCCTTTCTGACCCTGCCAGTGCTGACAGCTCATAGCGGACCACAGGTGCATGATGGCCACTCAGAGACTCATTAGTCTTGGTCAAATCTTAGCAGTGGATCCTTTCCAAACCAAGGAAAGCAAACCAAACCAGCTGTGAACCACAGCCCGCAATTTTTGTGCAGCCATAGCCCAAGGTTGTGCTGCACAACACAGCCACTATCCATGAGCCCAAGCACTAGCTGGCCTCAAAGTAAGCACCAGGATGTCACCCTACCACCAGCCCTACATTTCCCCATACGTATTCTAAGGGACCCGCCATGATGTCATCACTGATATGACTGCCCTGTCATTAGACTTTGAGTATCTACACAGCAAAGAGAGGCTGAACAATGCTGTGGTTTCCAGAGCATCCATAGAGTCTTTGCCCACCATGCAGCTCTCAAAGGCACAAGAACCCCTTTCAAGGTTAGTGTAGAGAGACATTAGATGTTTTCACACACATTAAATAATGCACTTTCAATCCACTTTCAGTGCACTTTGCAACTGGATTTTGCTTTGTGAAATGGCAAAATCCACTTGCGAATGGTCACTGAAGTGGAAGTGCATTATTTAGCATTAGGGTTGCCATTCCCCCAATGGGGGTGGGGTTTTCCCAGATTTTGGGGGGCCCAATCTGCTGGCCAGCTGGCCAGTGGGGGAAGCCCCGCCCCTGAAAAGCCCCATCCCACCCGACGTGCCCAGCACAATGATGTCACTCAGAGGTGATGTCATTGGGCCAGGCACATCACGTGGGGGACACTCTAGCATTTGGGCAAAACCTCTGTGGTTTGCTAGAGTGTCCCACCCAATGTGCCCTGCATGATGACATCACCTCTGGGTGACGTCATTGTAGCACGCATGTGCCTGAAGACTTCTGGACCAAGAATGGACCCCCCCCCATCAGCTGGGTAAGACCTGGCAACCCTATTTAGCATATGTGAAAGCACCCACTGTCCGAAGACAAGAATGAAACAGTCCCAGTAATACTCACAGGGGTCATTTTGTAAAAAAAGAGGTGCAGGAGCTCATTAGCATAACTTATTAGCAAAACTTATTTGCATATGCCACACCCCCTGATATCACTGGAAGTGTGTCAGAAGGCAACACCCACCGCTCAGGCTCCACCCCAAAATCTCCAGGTATTTCCCAACTTAGAGCTGGTGAGCCAGCTTTACACTTCGACTAAAGACACTTTAGGTTTCCTTTACTCTTGCAGGGAAGCTACCCTACAACAAGCATGAAAATACAGATCAAGTTAGTATACTTTTGCTTTTTTCCACAGTGCATCACCATATGTGCTCACTCCTGGGCTTGCTACTCCTGAAACAGCGTTCCTGCTCGAAGTGACACCTGCTCAGTAGCAGGTGAGGCAAAGGCTGAACTCACAGTGGCACTTGTATGAGAGTACATTTGTAGTTTGGTTCTGATGAGTAAGAATATTGGATTAGGGTTGTGGAAACATGGGTTTACTCAGCCATGGAACTTTCCAAATAACACTGGGCCAGTCACTTTTTCTCAACTTCACCTCTCTTTCAATCTCACCTGTCTCACAGGGTTGTTGTGAAGATAAAAAGGGGAAACATGTAGGCCACCATGAGCTCTTTGGGGGAAGGGTGGAATTAAAATGTATGGACACACACATCACCAGGCTCAACTCCTGTTCATTTCAATATGGCTTATACAGGGGAACTTTAAAACAGATTGTGCCCCCAAGGTCAGATATAGGGTTGCCAACTCTGGGTTGGAAATTCCTGGATATATCAGTGTAGAGCCAGGGAAGGGCAGGGGTTGGGAAAGAGAGGTATCTCAGCAGGGTATAACCATAAAGTCCCCCCTCCACAGCAGGCATTTTCTCCAGATGAACTGATCTCTGTAGAGATCTGATCTGGGAGATCTCCAGGCCCCACCTGGAGGTTGGCAACTCTAAATTCTCATGTCCTCAATGGTAGCCCAAATCTTCTGACTGAGGTCTTGTTATTAGCTAGACCATTTCAGTATGGTCTAGCTATAAAGTTCTTTCCCACCACATTTTCTATGGCTGGGTACTCCATCTATTATTTCCCCTCCTCTGCAGCCGCCACTTCAGGACAGAAAATAAATAGATAAGCACAAACCAGCGCCCCAGCATATATTTTTTTTGGGGAGGGGGGGCTCTAAGGAAGTATCCTCACAGCTTGCCTAATGAGTTTTCTTGGTACCCTGTCAGTTCTGCCTTTGATGCACAGGTTGCTCTGACAGACACGTGTCAGTCCAGGAGGGATTTTTTTCGTTGACACTCACCTTAACTAAATTGATCCCTTGGCATCCTGCCTTTCTCCTCCATGCTGAGCATTCCCAGTGTCTAAGCCAGTTTCTTAATGAGGGGCCTACTTTGACTGCCTCTAAAAACTGATGTCAAACGGACTTCAGTAGGACAGTGTTCAGGTGCCAGAAGGCCCAGAAGCTGACAGTAGCAGGTGTGAGGTGAATTTCTTGTCATCCTTCTCCACAATTTTCTTGCTCACTCCCTTCTAATGTTTGCCTCTGTGTAGAAAGCTAACTCAAATTCTGAAGCATTTGCTGTGTCATTCTTTCATTTTACCCAACAAACATATTCAAGGTGACACCACAGACCATGGTTGACAGCCCACACATGATGTCTGACACAACAGTTGCCAGTTGCTGTTTTGTCAGAGATGTCTCTGGGGTGAGAGGCTCTGTATAGTCTAGAGGCCAAGTAGGTGGTAGGGGGTAGTTGAAATCCTCTTGGCAACAGGTTGCTTGGCAACCACCATATAGATGTAATGTGTTGCCTTCTACTGAGATCGTCTCTCCAGCCCACTGCTGCCCAAATCTATTGGAGGAGGTTGCTCATGGTGTTAAGACGAGGTATTTCTGAGTCCTGGTACTTGCTGTCCTCTCGTGGCCTTTTTATACTACAATTCATTTTCTACAGTCCCTTCCCCAAAGATAAAACATATGCAAGGAGACCCAGAGGCTATATACTGACTGTCTTATTTATTTCCCGACAGAATTCACAGTGCCGGTAACTGAAGGACTGCCTCCTCCCATATTGTCCAGCTCCCCAGTTAAGATCTCCCTCAGAATCCATGCTTTCTATGCCTCACCTCTGCCTTCAGAGCTAAGGCAGGTAGCAACCAGAGACAAAGTATTTTCAGTAGTGGCCCCTTGCTTACAAAATGTGCTTCCCCTTGTGGCTCACCTTGTGCCTACATTGTTCTCTTTTAGGCATCAGGCCAAAATGTTTCTGTTCACCCAGGCTGTTAATTAAGGGGGTGATCAACTTACTATTTCAGTGTCTTTTTTGACTGGAAACCTATTTTAAGTTGCTTGGTGGTCTTTTTCATTTTACTTTTTGGTTTGTTATTATGGTCTATGTTTTAATGCTTGATTTTAATTAATAGCTTTTAATGTTTTGTTTTATCTATATATCTAATTCCAAAGGCACCTTCTGCGTGCGGATATCTAAATCCGCGGCGGGGGGGGGGGGGGCACCTGGGGGACAGGGAGATTTTTCTTAAATCTTAAAATCTTAAATCTTAAAACTTTTAAAAAACTTTTGAGGGATATTTAAATTCCCCCAAAAGTTAAAGAGCGTTCCCTGCACATGCACAGGGAATGCTCTGGGAATTCTCTGGCAGCTGAGAGCCGCTGGGGCTGAGCCGGGGGGGCGGGAATCGCCAGCCCAAGTGGCCCTCAGCCGTGAGGGCCTTGGAGCCGGCAGGGGTGGAGTGGGGATCGCCATGCCTGGAAGCCTGTTCGGCCCCGGCCCCGGACCTCTCAAGCCTGCCAAGCCCTCCCCGGGGTGCGGGGGCGGCAGGCCTCCCACGCACCCTTCTGGGGAGCCAACCGAGCCACTGCCCCAGAACTCCCAAGAGCTGCACAAGAGGCAAACTGCAGTGCCTGGGCTCGGAAGACGACGGCTGGGGGGCAGGAGGCAGGAACCCCTCGGCCAGCCCGCCTCACCCTTTGCGCCCCACCTGAGCCAAGCGGCGCAGATCCAGCATGGGAGCCAAGCTGGGGCGACTTTTGCTCAGCCGGAGCATGTCTTTGCCCCATGTGGAGGGAGGTGCTGGGCCGCCGCTTGTTATTTTCTATTTTGTAAGTCTCCCTGGGCAGGCTCCCTGAAGAGGCAGCATTATTTTTGTCTAAATAAATAAATAGTCCTGCAACATTACATTATTCTCATTTTGTTGACTGAAAATAGAGACTGAGAGATGGTGACTTGTCTAAGACCATGTGATGCTTCTATAACCAAGTGACACTTTGTTTTCTGACATCCCTCCAGCTTTGATTCAACAGACTGTCCACTGGACAATATGCACTGTCCATATATATCCTTTTTCTGTCCCCTCCCCCCAATGCCATGAAAACTTTGCATCATGCAGAGCATCCTGGATGTTCGGAATATAAATCCAGGTGGGCAGGTGTTGGTCTGAAGTAGAAAAACTAAGTTTGAATTCAGTGGCACCTTTAAGAACAACAAACTCTGTTGGTCTTAGAGGTGCCACTGAACTCAAACTTTGTTCAGAATATAAGTTTGTCACTGGAGATAATACACTTCTGTCCTATTGTGTTGTATTAACTAGTGCATTTGTTTGTATTTGTGCATCTTTATTTACTGTCTAATGTGTTAAGAGTGTGTTTTTTCTGGTTATGAGTATTTGAAGTTGGTCTTCCATCTGTGTATTGTCTGACCCTGTTTCTTAGTTGCACTAGTTCAGTTTCCCCCTTTCCCTATGTGCTATGATTTATGTGGGCTTTCCTTGGTTGTGAAGTTGTGACAGGCTGCACTTTTAAAAGCTTAGAAGTGCTGTGTAAACAGATAAAGGACTGTAAAGGGTTAATTCTTCACAGAGTCAGAGAGCCTTGAGTGACAGGCTGTTGCAAGAGATCTGATAGGTTAGCATCAGCTGAGCAGAGAAAGACTTCTGAACTGAATGCTGAGGAGGATTCAGTCTGATTTCAGCCCTAGCTGGGAGGAGTCAAGTACTGACAGTTTCAGAATTCAGTCCTGACTGAGAGCAGTTTATCATAGTCAGGAGAACTGGGGGAAAGTTGGCAAGGAATTTTGGGAAGTAGTGAAAATTCCCATGGGGCAAGGAAAGGGGAAAGAGCTTCTAGTGAGAGGAGAATTTCCCTACTCAGTCAAACAGGGAGTTAGCTCTGAAGAGTGAAGAGATTCCCTGGTCTGGTGTGGTTAGAAACTGCCTTTGGAGACCTTAAGAGTCAGTTAAAAACCCCATGATGAGTACTGGTGTTTCAAGAGAAGGGGTTTGGGTGCTAGAAAGAGTGTACCAGCCTTCTGGCAACCAAAAGAGTCAGAGAATATTCAAAGAAAGTATACTGAAGTGTTTGGGAAAACAGTGGAACAAAAGCCTCTCAACATAAAGATTCTAGTAACTGTGAATAGCTTAGGAAACTCTCATTAATCTGAAAATAAGAAATAGAGTCTGTGCATGTACTGATTTTACCTCAGAAATTTCAACCCCTGTTTTCACCTGACCTTTCCCCACTACGTAAAATAAAATATTCTGTTATTTTTGAATTTCAAAATTCCTTGAGTGCCATTTAAGTTAAAGTGGGCTCCTGATCCCTACCTCAGGTTCCTGGGCTGAGCAAACAGCCAAAATATTATACTGTGACATGGTGGGACAGCCAGAGTTCTTCAGCAAAGAAGAAAAAACATTACTAGGGCAGTTCAGTCAGAAAAACAGGGGGAAAATCTTGCCTCTGAGGGAGGGAAATAGATGGGGCCATCATAGTAGCTTATTACTCATACGGACATACACATGAAGTTCCTGCAGCACACAAAGGCATCCCCTTGTTAGTATGGAGCAAACACATGTATTTTGGGTATTTTAAAATTTTTAACCTTGTACATACCAAGGTCCAGATTCAGATCAACACTCAAAAGAATGAGGGGGAATAAGCTTCTTAAGCAGAAAAGGGTTTTTTATTAAATTAACACAAAACAAAACAAATTAAGTTAAACAATTTGCAGAGCAAAATGGAGGTTTAAAGAAAGGAAAAATGCAATGGTAACAGAAGTCCTAACCTTTTGCTAATAAACTGCCCGCTTATAGGGAAATAAAACTGAAAGGAGAAAAACAACATACACAAGCCTGATCTCGGAGAGAAGGGTGGGTGGAGGTTGTCCTCAGTGGCGATGAAGCAGTGTCAGGAGCTTGAAACTGTCAGGTGGAAGAAGAAAGTGCAGCTAAGTGTGTCCATTGAGCAAAGACGCAAAAGGTCAGCCATGAAGTTGGGGTAGCTGGATGGGTCCAGACTGGCTACAAGAATTGGGACTGAGGGGTAACTCTTCATACCCTTTTGCCAAGAACAAGGAGGTGAAGGAGTGTTGGCATTGGAATGCGAGAGTAATAAAAATTCAATCTTTCCAGATATGAGGAAACTCAGGGGGAAAGAAATCTTTATTTGTATTGTAGGGGGGAGTTTTCCCCTTTTTGCATTAAGTATTAAAAATGTTCCCTTGGGACATTGTAAGTGTCTATGGCTGGGTACTTGTCGTGATTGGGGAAGGGCAGGAACTTTCTTGTCCAGCTGTTAAGATTTGGAGGAAATTGCTGGAATCGCCCATTGCTTATAGTTTTGCAAATCTGGGTTGTTATTTAAGATCAAATTATATGGGAGGAGGCTCTGTGGTTCTTGGGGAAAATGGCCCTCAAATGAATCCCTCTTAGGGTGGGCATTTGCATGTCTGCTGGAAGAGCTGTCCTGCCTTTCTTTACACCTATAGCGTGACTCACTGCCATTTGATATTAGTTTAATACAGTCTCCGTCTATCATTTCCAGGCCAGGCTGAGGTATACACATGTACAAAACGGGAACAAAATGGGGGCCCCCATGGGGTGAGGGCCTCGGGGGCATCAAGCAAGCCTGTCTGACCACATTACTAAATGGCCACAGTGCTGACATGTTGCAATGGAAATAATAGTGACAGGACCCGTTACCCTTTTTGCAATGCAAATGCTTTCTAAACAATCGTTTCTCAAAAATGAAAATGAGTTATAGTTCAGAAATCAGTTTCCTTTGTGCTGAACTTTTAGGGATGAAGCAACAAAACTGAGTAGAGAGTAGGAAAGAAAAACGAGATCTAAGCAAGGGAGCAGACTGGGTGTCTGCCTCTCTGCTCTGGTGGAGCTACTCTACAGTGGCCGTGTCCTACTCTTAGAGGGGGCCCGAAACAGTGTGATGCCTGAGGTGGAATATCCCAGTACCTTCCCAAGTGGTAGTACATGTTTTTGTTTCTCATTTGCTGTCCTTTACCTATTCCTAAGTAAACCATGAGATGTAGAATGGTGTAGTATAGCCTGAACTGGTTAGATCTGAGAAGCTAAGCTGGGTCAGTACTTGGATGGGAAACCAGCAAGGATGAATTTCCAGAGGAAGGCAATAGCAATCTGTTCAATTACTTCCCTTGAAAACCCGACTGGGGTTACCATAAGTTGGCTGCATGTTGTCAGTACTTTACACACACACACACACACACACACACAAGTAGGCCACCTAACCCTTCTAGGAGGGCTTCTAGTGTCCTGGCCCCACTGCTGGACCTCCTGAGGGCACCTGGTGTTTTTGGGCACTGTGTGACAGAGTGTTGAACTGGATGGGACACTGGCCTGATCCAACATTGGCTTCTCTTATGTTCTTATGTTCTCTTAACCCTGTCTAACAATAAAAGAGGAGAAACCTATGCCAGGAAATTGTACTACCAGGTCCTGAAGGAATTCCCAGTGGCTTATAAGAATTCAGCTGAGGCAGCATCACCTCTGTTTTCTCAGGGTCTATTTAAGATTTGTAAGTCATGGGAAAGGCAAGGGAATTCCCACCGTCATTTTTGGAGGAGAATACCAACAGACTGAGAAAATTAATGTTTTCTTCATGAGTCTCTTGATTTTTTTTTCTGACTACACAGTAGCTGTTGCGTTTCATTTTCTTCTGCCTGGCAGTCAATTTTGCACCTGCACAGTAAGGGAAATCGATTCTCCCCAAAGTCAAAG
This sequence comes from Lepidodactylus listeri, assembly GCA_029233225.1. Classification (NCBI taxonomy): domain Eukaryota; kingdom Metazoa; phylum Chordata; class Lepidosauria; order Squamata; family Gekkonidae; genus Lepidodactylus; species Lepidodactylus listeri. The sequence continues at coordinate 38,749,248 of JARCFY010000008.1, read as the reverse complement.
CCAGATTAGGTCATTACAGTGCACAGATCTCTCAGTTTGCTCCTTCACTGTGCAAATGGGAACTGTTCTGCACTTAGACCGAATGGCAACCATTAATGTGGTTGTCAGACACACACCAATATTAAAAGCACAGATTTTGTACTGGAAGTATTGTCTGTGGAGGTGCGTGAGGAGTAAAGGTAAAGGTTTCCCATACTTGAAAGCCAGTCAAATTCGACTCTAGGGGGCGGTTTTCAAGCCGAAGAGCCAGCGCGTCTGAAGACGTTTTGGTGGTCATGTGGCCAGCATGACTAGATGCCAAGGCACACGGAATGCTGTTACCTTCCCACTGAAGCGGTACCTATTTAACTACTTGCAGTTTCTTGCTTTCAAACTGGTAGGTTGGCAGGAGCTGGGACCAGAGGCAGGAGCTCACTCCATCACGAGGCACTCAGGTCTCAAACTGCTGAACTACCAATCTTCTGGTCTGCAGTTCAGTGTCTTAACCACTGAGCCACCGCTACTGAGCTACTTAAATAGAAGCTAATGGCTGTGCATGTGTAGATGCAGAAAGTAACACGACAAGCCTTCTCTGTTCATGGGCAAGCTCGTATGCCCACTGAATGATGCACACCATGATCACCACATGCAACTGGGATGCATTCCAAACCAGAGGTTGTTCAGGAATGCCTAAAAATAACATGGTAGTATGGCAGTTGTAGTAAGCTGTCTAGTATCCTGCTTGTTTTCCCTCATTAAGGTAATGGGGTGGATCCAACCATCCTCCAAGCAGCCTTTCTCCAGCCTAAGAAGACTTCCACCAGCTGGCATCTCTTCCACCAGCAGAAGAGCCACTGAAGTTCAAGGAAAGCTCCTTAGATCGCAGAAGTGCTTCAGACTTGAGCTAAAAGGAAAGGTGGGGAATATGTGTTGTAATACTGAAGAAAAAAATGAACTTTGCTCAGCTGAGTGGTAGGATATTTGACAGGTGGTGGTAACCTAACTCATAGACCCTATGACCCCAAGATTCCTGCCCCACTGGCTAACTCATTCATCCTCCCCAGATAGAGCCATTGTGTCCTCCTTCAGAGATTTCTGTTTTGGCTGGGAGACAAAAAGAGCTAGTCCACCAGGCATTGCTCGTGGAATAACTGGTACTCAAATTCTGGAAAAGGAAATGCTCTCTGAAGTCCACTGTCAAGCTGTGGTGGGAGGGTTGCAATCTAGCCATTAAACAGAAATCTGAAATTAACAGGAGGGATGCTCAAGAACCCATGAATCAATACAATCCCACTTCTTTGCACATTATAGAAGATTTAACAAATTCATATCCTTTATAGTTCTTCAAGAAAAGAAAGCAACGGGTGGGCTTTTAAGCAGAAATTGTTTTTGCATGTCCTGAGCAGGTCTCTCCTTTGGGACTTGACACCAAAGGAATAATTATATTATTATGTGCATTAACTTCTTGGCTTTGGGACCCATTAGTGTGTTTTATGGGTCCCCAGGGGTTCACTTAAAAATGCCATCAGAGCATAAAACTGTAAGAGGCAATTGTTGGGGTGAATTGGTGTTTAATCTGGATTACCATGGTAACTAGGATTTGCCAGATAGGGACCAAAGACGAAGAGGGGAAGAAGAAAGGGCAAAAGTAAGCCCCGTCAGATTGATGCTGTATGCGTTTGGAAGCCAGCAGGCAAAGCAACAAGCTGCCTCCCCCCCCCTCCCCCTATAATCAGCCTGTAGGCTTCCCGGCCCCTAATGGATTTGACTTGTCACCAGCAAGCTGCACTAATCGAATGGGGCAAAGCCATCTGAGGGATGAGACAGGCCACCCCAGCTGCATTTGCTTCTTCACCTCCTCACTTCCTTCCCCAATGCCACATCGATCCACCTCAGAGAGAATTTCCATTTATATTGCAGCCAAAGAGAGTTCTTGGCAATGGCACCAGCTCCTTGCTCTTGACCCTGGCCGCTTCTTCATCCCGTCTGCTCTATTTTTCTCCCGGTGTCCTTGTCTTCACCTCTTTTCTTCCTCTTCTGGCAAGTCATAGCTGCACAATACAATAGACTTAAACTGGTTTAATAATGATTCCTTTCTCCAGGAGTAGGGTGAGAACAGTCTGAAGTTCAGTAACTTGCCACCAGCAACCACTACTGTGGCAGATGGTTACATGCTGTTGTCTGAGGAAAGCTTCAAGTACTACCATGCACTTCATGAACACTTAAGACAGTCAATCCATGGAGAGAAATATTTAATTGGAGGGGAAATTCCTGAGGAGAAATCACAGTGTTCCAGCTAATGGCAATCAGAAAAACACAAATTCTTGCCCTTACCACTGATGTATGCACAGGGTGGCAAAATTTTTCCTCCGGGAAAGAGATTTGAATGCCAATTTCCTGGCTAGAATGTGGTATTCTAGCCAAGGCTGAGATATATTGGACATCAAAAAGCAAGACACAGAGGCAGAATATATGGTTACTGCAGACCCACTTAATAAGTTTTAAACAGTGAGGGCAAGAGTCTGCTTTAAGCCATTCATCCACATGGGAAAGGCATAAATTAGACCTCTGAAACACAAACAAATTGCCCCTGTGAATATGGCGATATTTAAATGTAAGCTGTTGTGTTATATAGATACATGGACTGAAATGGGGGGGGGGGGGAGACCAAAAGGAAACAAAAACGGGAAATACAGTCCACTTGGTTGTTGGGGCAGTTCTTGGGCCAGCTTGCTGTAGTGGTTAAGAGCGGCAGACTCTAATCCAGAAAACCGGGTTTGATTCCCCACTCCTCCATGTGAAGGCAGCTGGGTGACCTTAGGTCAGTCACAGTTCTCTCAGAACTCTCTCAGCCCCAGCCACCTCACAGTTTTTCTGTTGTGGGGAGAGGAAGGCAAGGCAATTGTAAGCCGCTCCAACTCCTTTGGGTAGCGAAAGGTGGGTATAAAACCAATCCTCCTCCTCCTCAATAAACCAACAGGGAAAGTAAACCTAACTGTTAAAAAAGAGAGGGAAGGCTAAAGTCTAAAGAAAAAACTCCCAAGGAGAAATTCTGCAGAAAACAGAGCTTCAGCTACTGCAGGAAAGTGTTAGGAAATGTCAGGGGGGAAATGAAGCAGGGGAAGACCCTTGGCACTCCCCTTGTGGTATGCTCAGGGGGACAAAACTCTTCCTCAAGGAAAGGGGATTTGCGTGCCAGTTTCTTGGGTAGAGCTCTAGAATGTTCCAGAGCTAAATTCCATTGTAGGAGACAGCAAAGAACAACTGTAGTTTTATGAGGAGCCTGAGACCACTAACAGAATTATCAGCTCCCTGAACGTCTATTCCCAAGACTTGTTTGGGAAAACCATGGCAGCTAACACAAGTACATTTTGTAATGTAAAGTCAGTCTTCCCTCTACTGCCTGGTACACTGGCTGTTTTCCTCTTTAGTCCCATTAATTTTTCCTGTTTGCTCTTTCCCCATATATTTTTTCACATGTATGTCAGTTCTCTTGTATGTACTATGATTATAATTCCAATAAAGTTTGCTTTTTGGGGGGGAAATGTATGTCAGTTCAGCCTTCCCAGTACTTTGATTCTCTTTCAGCTGCCTAATTAGTGCATATCCCATGAGTGTGCTTTTGCCTGTCTCATCAGTGCAGCGAGTATTTTGAATTTTATGTTGGACAGAAGGTGATAAGTATTGGAGTCGGGAGTCCATGGAATAGTGAAACAGCTAGATCTTTATTGCTGGTCCGGATGGAGCATACAACCCAGGGCTCGAAGCCCTCCTTTTATGCTGGTCAGGGACAATCCCCTGACCTCACCCAACTGGCCTGATAGGCTATTAGAAGTCTATTTACATTTCATAGGTTCCCTGGGAGAAACCTAGGTACAGGATTGGTGGCCGGTTTGAATCCACCTGGCCTTTGTTCTACCTGGCTGAAGCTCAGGTAGTTTCTTGGCCATGTGCTCTGGCCATGCTCTGGCCATGTGCTCTGGCCATGCGGTCGCAATTAAGAGAGCACATGGCGACCGCATGGTCAATACATAACACCCCTCCCCCCATAGTCCAGAACCCCTCTGCACACATAGTCTTTGAGATAGTCCCGGCGTCTGCGCTCACGTCCAGAGCGCCGGGGGGTTGTAAGGCGGGGCGTGTTGCTAGTGTCGGCAGGTTGCGGTGTGGGTAGTTGTTCTGCTGGCGGGGCCTGTCTGCTCGGGGGTTGTTCAGGTGTGGATGGTGCGACTGCTTCGTCCACGGGCAGGAGCGGCATCTCCGCAGTCTCCGGATCAGGGTCTGGCGCTGCTTCTGGAGTCGTGTCGATGTCACGGTCTGTTGGTGCAGGGAGTTCGGGGGCCTGGGTATCATCGTGGTTCTGGGTATGGCGTCGAATCTGGTCAATGTGCCATTTCCAGACTACGCCATCTTCCGTAAGGACCTTGTAGGAATAAGGCCCTGTGACTCGGACGATCCTCGTGGGGAGCCATGTCAGACCCCGCGCGAAGTTCTTTGCATATACGGGGTCTTCGGGAGCAAATCCTCGGGCAGCTGGCCGGTCCTCCATTGTCGGGTTCCCCTCGATTGCTCGGTCGGGATGTAGGCGGTCCAAGACGGTTCCCAGTCGTCTTCCCATCAGAAGTTCGGCTGGCTGGCGCCCGGTCCCTGAGTGGGGTGTGTTCTGTTGGCAGAACATGAACTTGTACAGCTGCTCTTCCCAGTCGCCATGCTCCATCTTCTTTAACGCGTCCTTCGTTGTCCTCACCAAGCGCTCGGCCTGGCCGTTGGTTGCGGGGTGGAACAGAGCGGAGCGGATGTGGCGCAGACCGCAGGCTTCCACAAACCATTGAAACTCGCCGGAGGTGAAGGCGGTCCCGTTGTCAGTCACGAGAGTTTCTGGCATTCCGTGTGTCGCGAAGATCGGCCAGAGACTTCTTAAGGCAGCGTTGGTGGAGGTTGAAGCTACTGGCACTACCTCAAGCCACTTGCTGTAGCTGTCAACAATGATAAGAAACAACCGGCCCTGGACCGGTCCCGCGAAGTCTAGGTGCAGGCGGGACCAGGGCTTGTTAGTAGATTCCCAGGATCGGACAGGAGCGTGTGGCGGATCTGGCCGTGACTCCTGGCATTTGGTACACTTCTGGACCTGCCCCTCAATGTCTTTGTCCAGGCCTGGCCACCATACGTAACTCCGGGCCAGAGCTTTCATGCGCACAATTCCCGGGTGAGCCTCGTGGAGGGCCTCTAGCACTCGGGGCCGCAGGGGCCCGGGGATCACCACTCGAGATCCCCATAGCAGGCATCCCTTGTGGGCCGATAGTTTGTGCCTGCGTGCCTTGAAAGCGGCGAAATCTGGTCCCGGTTTTTCTGGCCACCCCCTTCCCACCCAGTCCGAGACACGGGAAAGGATGCGGTCCCGCTGCGTGCGACGGGCCACATCCGATACCTGTACGGGGCGCTCCGGTAGATCCTCTAGGAGCGCGACGTGGAAAGCGGGAGCCAGATCAGGGTCGCAGGATGGGAGGGGAAGATGACTGAGGGCGTCTGCATGACCCATCGCCTTCCCCAGGTGATGTACCAATTCATAGGAGTAGCCTGACAAAAAAATTGACCACCGCAGGACCCGCGGGGACAGCATGTGAGGGGTCTGCCTGTGGGGGACAAGGAGACCCAGCAGCGGCTTGTGATCTGTGGCCACGGTGAACGACCGTCCGTAGAGATAGTCGTGGAATTTCCTGACGCCAGCTACGATTGCTAGGGCCTCCTTGTCAATCTGGGCATAGTTCCGTTCTGCCGACGACAGGGTCCTGGAGTAGTAGGCAACCGGTACCTCCTTTCCGTTGGGTAGCCGGTGTCCCAAGACCACCCCAACGCCGTAGGGGGATGCGTCGCAGGCCAGGATGACAGGGAGCCTCTCATCGAAATGCGCTAAGACTGCATTTGAAATTAATAAGTCTTTGACGGCCCGGAAGGCTGCATCATGCTTGGGACCCCAGGCCCAAGCCGCTCCCTTGTCCGGGAGACGATGCAGGGATTCAGCGACCGCCACCTTGTGCGGAAGGAAGGCGTGGTAGAAGTTCACAAGTCCCAAGAACGCCTGGAGTTCCGCCTTTGAGGATGGGCGGGGTGCACCTGTAATTGCCGCTACCTTCTCCTTTGTAGGGTGAATGCTGTCTGCGGTGACTTGGAACCCCAAGAAGGTCACTGAGGAGACTCCCAGGGTGCACTTGTCTTTTCGAACCTTGAGACCCGCGTCCTGGAACCTTTGCAGCACCATCCGGAGGCGAGCTGCAAACGTGTCGGCGTCCGGGGCGGCGATGAGGACGTCGTCGAAGAACGGCTTCACTCCTGGAACATCTTTTAGGAGAGAATCCATTAGATTTTGAAAGATTCCGGGTGCTACGCTGACCCCAAATTGGAGGCGTTTTACCTTGAACGCTCCCTTGTGAGTCACAATCGTTTGTGCCTCGGCCGTTGCTTTGTCTACGGGAAGCTGCTGATAGGCTTGGGCCAAGTCTAATTTTCCAAATATTTTGGCACCCACGAGGGAGGCCAGAACATGGCTGACCACCGGTACCGGGTACGCGTGGTCCTGTAATGCCTTATTAATTGTACATTTGTAATCCGTGCAGATGCGGACTTCCCCGTTAGCTTTGAGGGGGAGTCTCCCACTTGGCGTGGGAGACCGGCTCGAGCACCCCTTGTGCCACGAGCTTTTCCAACTCCGCCTCCACTTTGGGCTGGAAGGCGAGTGGTGGCCGGCGGATGGCCACGCGAATGGGCCGGACTGCCGGGTCCAGGTCGAAGGAAACCGGGGGTCCTTTGTAGCAGCCCAATGAGCCATCGAAAACGGCGGGAAATTCCTTGCAGATGGATGAGAAGTCAGTAGAGCCCATGCGGTGTATTCCGGTCCACTGCACTCCGAGCGGCTTGAACCAGGCGCGACCTAGGAGACTGGTTAGATTGCACTCCACCACGAGAAGGTCCAGCAGGCCATTAAAGGCATGGTACTGGACCCGGACCCTGGTTAGCCCCTTAATAGCCACTGGGTTTTTCTGGAAGTCCCGGAGGACCAACCCAGCCGGCAGCCGCAGCCAGCATGCCCCCTTCGGGCAGAGGCGGCAGAACGTAGCTGCGGACACAATTGAATATGCTGACCCTGAGTCCAGTTCCATGGAGCAAGGAACTCCCTCTATTCAGAGAGACACGGAAATTGCGCCCGGGATGGGCTGAGGCAAGTTCATTACCGTGGCCATGGGAACGACACTACCCACTTCTTCGAAGTTCGCTGCTGGGGCACGGTGGCTGTTCCTCAGGCGGCAGGCCCGGGCGAGATGTCCTGCTTTCCCGCAGGTATGGCAGATGGCATCACGGAAGCGGCATGTCCGTCTGTCGTGGGGGTCCCCGCAGCTGGCGCACATTGGGGCCTGCCTGTTGAGGGAAGCAGAAGAGGGAACAGAGACAGATGCTGGGCGCCGGCCCTTGGGCCTGGGGATGCCGGGCTCACCCTTCTTCGAGCATGGTTGCATCCGGTGGACGTCCTCTTCTTCGCTTGAGTCGGGTTCGGGAGGAGCCACCTGGTGGACTTTGGTGGCTGCCTTGTCCTTTTGCGTTGTCTCGAAGGCTGCCGCAGTTTCGAGCATCTTCTCCAAGGTTGGCTCCGGCATTGCAATGAGGCGCCGGCGGAGCTTGGCTTCCCGGACCCCTCCCATGAAGGCGGTCTCCACGTGGTCATCCATGTGGCAGAATTCGCAGCCCACGGCTAGTCGACGGAGTTCAGCCAGGAAAGTGGCGGCCGACTCCCCCGGCTGCTGCTGGCGCTGTATGAACTCCCAGCGCCTGGCCAGTTTTGATGGCTTCGGGGCGAAGTAATCACCGAGGGTCTTGGTGAGCACGTCGTAAGACACCTCGGTGGGGTCTTGCGGGGCTAGTAGGTTCTGGGCCACCCGCATGACCTCCACCCCTCCGGAACTCAAGAGCCAGGCACTCTTCAGGTCCGCATCTGTGATTCCGCGGACCTTAAAGGCGCAACCCAGCGTCTTGAGCCAGGACTCCCACATCTCGGGGCGAGACGTATCGAAAGGGGTAATTGGTCCTGGAGCGTTTGCCATATTTACCAGAGCAGGAGCGGCGGCGGCTGTTTGAGTGATGTCCTCGTGTCTTGCGGCGGTGCCGGGGAGCGCTGAGGCTTGGCGCTGGCTAGTGCCGGAGGATTGGGCTCAGAGCGGCTTGCGGCGAGGTGTTGGAGCGCTGGAGCTCGGAGATTCCTGCGGCCGGCGGGACAGAGCTCGCTGTGCTGCTGTGGTCTGCTGGAGAGTCGCTCATCGGGATCCCATCCTCGTCGCCACTGATAAGTATTGGAGTCGGGAGTCCATGGAATAGTGAAACAGCTAGATCTTTATTGCTGGTCCGGATGGAGCATACAACCCAGGGCTCGAAGCCCTTCTTTTAAGCTGGTCAGGGACAATCCCCTGACTCACCCAACTGGCCTGATAGGCTATTAGAAGTCTATTTACATTTCATAGGTTCCCTGGGAGAAACCTAGGTACAGGATTGGTGGCCGGTTTGAATCCACCTGGCCTTTGTTCTACCTGGCTGAAGCTCAGGTAGTTTCTTGGCCATGTGCTCTGGCCATGCTCTGGCCATGTGCTCTGGCCATGCGGTCGCAATTAAGAGAGCACATGGCGACCGCATGGTCAATACATAACAGAAGGGATGTGCATTCATTTTCAAGCAAAAACGGGGGGGGGGGGGGATTAACCAAGGCCCAGTTTGTTATGTTCCTTAGGGTAACAAAAATGAATGAGTATAGCAATTAATGAATAAATGCAACTTGTTTTATCTATTTCATTTGTTCAAGGAGAGGTCACGGAGAATGAAACTGACACCAAAGCTTAGGGAAAGGGAAGAAAGGCAGAAGATACAAAAGGGACGTCCTAGCTTTCCAACCGTCACAGCCAGTAGGCTCTTGCAAAGGAAGAAATTTGTGTGGATAGTGTTTTAGTTTCCAAAAATCACTGGTAGCTCAGCAGTTTGAGAAGGGCTTCCTTGATTCCACTTCTAGAACACAGCATCATAACTTCGATTATACTTCTTGCACTGTCATAAGGATGGCCTGTTGAGTGTTAACGAAAATGCATTGAAGATTATCTTGATGGCTCCTTGTTTCCACCAGTCTTTGCTGGCTCAGTGGATTTGGGGTGCTAACTGTCTGCTTTTGCCTGCTGTACACTGTATGCCTCTCTATGTGGGAGTGCAAACGTCTTCTGAAATTCTGTAAATCTGGCTGGTTGGCTGGAAATGCAAAATGCATGTCACTACTCCTAACATATCCATTAGGTATCAGTAGAGGCCCTGCCTGTCCATGCTGAAGATGGACAGACTTTGCCTTCTTCAGTTATTGGGTCACCAGGTATAATGGTTCAAGATTCCCCCTCCCCCCCTCAAATGAGAGGCAGAAAAGCAGCCTTTTGCTTATATTCATTTAGTTAAAATGTTTGGGTTTTTCCTTACCTCCAAAGGGAATCGGCAAATCAAAAATATGCTGAGGGCAATAATAATGAAATTAGAAATAATCAGCAGTTTCAGACATTCATACAATTTGCAATTAGCTTGCATAAAGAATCCTCTTCTACCTTAAAAGTCCTCAACAATCCTGGAGTCAATAAAAATCCCAAATAGAGCTGCTTTATATCTCTTCCTGCAAACAGTCAGAGGCGGTATCTGGCATGAGACCAGGGCTACAACTGAAAAGTCTCCGTCCAAGGAGGCTGACTTGGGAGCAGGACAGCAAGCAGCAGCTGGCAAGAGGAGGGCAATTGGCACCGAGGTTTGCATATAAATAGTCCTCTAGATACATGGGTTCCAGTTGGGAAGGGTGTGTCTGCATGACATAGTTCTGAAAGAAAGGAGAGTTCTTAAAGCAGTTTGCTGTACTACATGGGAAGGAAATATACCTTGGTGTTCAAAGGACAAATGTCCTATTGGCCATGCCCAAGCCCTTGTGTGCTATTATCGGTTGTTTATTTTGCCTGAAATGTCTCTGTTAATGTTCCTCAAAATAACTGTTTGCCATCTCATATTGCCTGTATTGAGCCTCAATTCTGTGCTTACAACAAAATGTCAGAAGTGCAGCATCCCTCACATTCAATAGCTAGCAAATTCAAGGCTCTGTCCACCTCCTAGTCAAACCAATGGCAAAGCTATTGGTTTTAAATGATCTCTCTTTTGTTCCATGTCAGTAGGTAGTGCCTCAAAGTTCAAGCATCTGATTCTGTAGAAATGCAGCAGACGTCACATGCTGTGTGGCAGGCTAGCTATCTTTGGGCACAAAGGTGCCACAAAATAAGAATTCTAGTGTGTACTGCTGTGTGTATAATGATGGGCTGAGGGAGCCATCAACAACTTTGTGGTTGTTGCCTTCTATAAATATGAAATTTCAAAAGACCTCAGGTCACCTACATAAAGTTGTATGCTGTTCTCTAATTATAAACTTTGTACTCCAGCTGTGATTAGGAATCTTGCCATCTTTGAGTTACCATTTCAAAGCAGTAGGCATGCTTGGGGTGCAGTTCATTCCATATTAAGTGGAGATTGTGGGGGGGGGGGGGGAGATGTGGTCACTATCCTCTGTCTAATAGTAAGGACGTTCAACCTGGGAATAGACTCAGGTGGGCAGCTGTGTTGGTGTGAAGCAGCAGAACAAAGTGTGAGTCCAGTGGCACCTTTAAGACCAACAAAATTTTATTTAAGGTATAAGCTTTTGTGTGCATGCACACTTCCTCAGACACAATGAAATGGAAGTTACCTGTCCACTCCATACACGTAGGTAGAGGGTGAGCAGTAAATCAGCATATAACATAATGAAGATGTCTTTTCAGATTCAAGGATCATACAGGAATAACAAGCTTAGTTTATATGGTTACCATTTGTTTGGGTTTAATTCTGGGGGGAGAACATAGCGAAGAAAATAAATATGTCAAAACTGGAGATTGGTGGGCAGATGTGAAATGCTGAGGGTAATTAACTCTTTCCCCTCAAGTAAGGAGATGACCTTACAGCATCTTCTTATTTAAAGTGGGGCAATTAGCTATGTACAGTATCTCCCCTGTCCCCAAACCAGAGAAATACATTCCAATATACCATTCCAGATTACATTGCATTCTACTATTCATTATGTTACAATCTACGATACGATACGATACGATATTATACTATACTATACTATACTATACTATACTATACTATACTATACTATTATTATCTATATTATAGTATTACAATATATTATCTATAGTAATATCTATAGTAGATTGTAATGTAATGCACTGGGCCACTGTGCTGTAGCCTACAACACTGTCCCATGTGTTGAAACATGTAAGGTAGCTCCTCTACCTTTTGTGACAGTCCCTCCCACTGATCCACTTGTTAGAAGTGTATAGTTGGTGGAGCCTTCCTGGCACTAATCAAAAATGAGGAGAGGAGATCTGGGGATGGAGTTTTTGAATCTCTTTGTGGCTCTTCCCTAGCATTACCCCATAATTTGAGCATGGATGGTATGGCTGGTGCCAGCACCTATAAATATTATTTCTGCAGTGGCCTTCCAATGCAGCTCCTGTGTGTTATGCTAAATGATCCCAAGTGCAAGCTGAAACATCCCCCCCCCCCCCCATCCAGCAGTATCAGTCACAGGAACCGGAAGAAGGCCATTGCTATACACTTCACGCCGTGACTCACTGGAGGCTGCCAGGCTGTGTCCCTTTACCGTGCCTAAATAACAGAACTTCTGAAATCAAAAGCTGGCTACCCTTCTGGTTTCTAGGTCCTGGGCATCTGAAAACTGAGGCTGAAGACAGACTGGAAAACTGGAGCGCAGTGCGAGCGGGCGAAAAATCCCCGGGGCCAACCTGTCCCGTGGCTGCCCGTTCGCACTGGCTCCAGTGCTGCAGGACCTTACCGGAGAGGAGGTGGAGCAGAGCGTCCACATCACCAGCCGTCCTCTGGAGCCTCCTGTGCTGTGGCGCATGGCTGCTGGCCGGTCCGGGGACGCGCGCCTGTGCGCAGCACGTCCAAACTTCCGCCGCCGCTTCCTGTGCACCATAGAGGCGTCCACACCGGCAGGAAGCGGCAGCAACGTGCGCCGAGACAGCCGGAGACCACTTCAAAGAGGTCTCTGGCTGCAGCGCTTGGAGAGCGGCCCGTATGCGGGTGAGTGCGGGCCGCCGACGGGGGACAGCTGCGGCAATCTGGCCGCCCTCTCTGCCTCCGCTTTAGAAGCGGAGGCAGAGCGGGGCAGATTGCCAATCTGTCCACGGCCTGAGACTTGGGTGACATGGTCTGGTGACTATAACTTTGAATAGCAGTACTAATCTTGGTACTGCCCCACACCACTAGAAATCGTATCACATGGCATCTGTGAATGTGTGTAGTCACAGTTATGTGGCTAAAGAGGGAAAAAAAGGACCTTGCAAATTAACTATGTGTTGCAGTTAAAAATAAAATGTAGCTGAACTGCTAGTGCCAGATTATTGCCTCCTGTCTCCTAACGACAGTAGCTGCTACCAAAAGCAGACATGAACAGAAGGCTTAAAATAAGCCACCAAGTGTGTGGGCTAGCTGGCGGCCCTGGATCTCAACCTACCATCCTCAGAATGAGCCTCGCAACTTGAGGCCCAAAGCCTGTCAACCCTACTTGGGCCTCAGAGCTTCCTTTGGGCACAGAAAATAGTAGGTGTTTTTGACATCAGCCCCCAATATGTAGCATCTGGATTGGCCAGGCTCAGGATAAATCCTAGAAGCCTGGCCTACTGACTGGTTTTTAACAGAGCAGATCCTTTTGCCCTTCAGTTGCCAGATCTTGCCTCATCAGCCACCTCATCTGGAATAGACAACAGCAAGCACAACTTTCCACAGCCCCCAAAATGGCCCCTATAAATATACCCCATTAAAGTACAAGGGAATCTCTTTAAAATAAGTGGGTCAAGGATTGTGATCGAAAAGAGATTTTCATGCCCAGAGAGAGTCTGTTGATCAGTTACGCTAGGAAAACAGTCCCTGATTTGTTTACTTGTTCAAGAAGCCAATGCAAAGTGATTTGAAAGGGAGCCAGCAGCAGCAAACGAGTGTGACTGAAAGTCAGTGGAATCCCCATTTTTTGGCAGGTTGCACCTATCTTGGGATGATAACCTTGGGAAAGAGAGAACAATCTTGGATAGTTGAATAACAGTTTCAGAACAACTGGGGCAGAGTAGGGGAAGATATGGTTTCCTCACAAGCTGACCTAGAATGCCTGCCTTCATATTAAGTGATAGGGGGCCAGTAAACATTGTTATCTTTCACGGATGCAGTGATTAAATGGCAGAGCTAGTTCACTGAGCCCTAGTTCACACAAGCAAGAGACTGTGGTGGTAGAATGGACTGCTCCACTTTATAATACAAGTGCTAGATTCCAGTTTTGAATGTTCCTTCGCATAGAAAGTCTGAGCAAATAGAAACTAGCTCAGTGGAGAGAAAAGTACAATACTTTCTCAAACCACGCTGTACTTTTTTTTGGTGGTTTTTTTGCAGGGAGTTTTTAACTTTGGAAAATTCCAAAATGTAATCCTCTAGCAACAGCCAGAAGTAGAAACATCCATTCTACCAGTTCAGAGGTGTGAGTGCTCCCTTTTGCAAGTTTGTCCTCTACTGACCAGGTAAGTACCCTGACTCTGTGTCCTCAGTGTGGGAGGCTGAGCCTGGACATGAACTTGTGCCTGGACAAGAGGTATTTGTCCCTTCATTGTTACCCCATTTCCTGAACCAGTCCTAAGATACACTCTTCTGTTCTGATACTACTGTTTAAAGGGTTGCCGATCTCTAGGTGGGGCCTGAAGATCTCCTAGAAAAACAGCTGATCTCCAGACTACAGAGATCATTTCCCCTGGGGAAAAAAGGCTGCTTTGGTGAGTAGACTCCATGGTATTATACTCTGCTGAACTCCCTCCCCTCTGCAAATCCTCCCCTCCCCAGGCTCCCCTCCCATATCTCCATGAATTTTCCAACCCAAATTGGCAACCCTAAGCATTGCTATGTGCTCAAAAAGGGCATTGAAGCTAGATGTCAGATTGCCATGTTAATTTGGAAAATACATGTTCGTTAGGGGTTGTCTGGTGCTGCAGCCTGTTGCCCACTGCTGGTAAATTTAGTGAAAAGATGGCAAAGAGGGGGAACTGGGACCATGTGTATTGTGATGTCATTTCCAGCCAAAAATCCATGACACTGCTGGAATTCCACTAATCTGTGGTGGGATTCCTAGAGTGTCACTGCAGAATGATGTTGTCAGCCAGAAATGACATTGTGGTGGTGTGTGATGCCATTTGTCTCACACTGTGCCACCCTGCCATCCCAGGAAGCCTGCTAGTTGCCAGCCAAGGACAAGCAACCTTAATGCACACAGTTGCAAAGGTAATGTAAATGTAAGGAGCATTTGTAGGAAAGAATCAGCCAGCGGGAGGAGGCTGTGATTACTATTCCCTGTGCCGGGGGGGTAATTAATAATCCTTGTGCCAGGGACATTAGCTCCCCAACAGAAGCAATATGAGTGGAAATACTGGGCCGTAAGGGTTACCTAAAAGTGGGAGTGTTCTATTGCCACCCAATCAAACCCTTGAGGCTGATCTTGAGATGGAGAAGGAAATAAGAAAGGTGACTAAAGCAGATAATGTTGTTATACTGGGAGACTTCAACTACCCTCACAGTGACTGGGTAAACATGTGCTTGAGCCAAGCTGTAGAAATGAGATTCCTAGACATCATAAATGACTGTGCATTGGAACAGTTGGTCACAGAGCCAACCAGAGGGGTTGTGATCTTGGACTCAGTTCTGCATGGGTCTCAAGATCTGGTGAGAGATGTAGAAGTTGTTACACCAGTTGGGAACAGTGACCACAATGCTATTAAGTTCAGCATTCAAGTCAATGAGAAGTTACCCCTAAAATTCAAAATGGTAACATTTGATTTCAAAAAAGGATACTATACAAAAATGAGGGGAATAGTAAAAAGGAAGCTGAACGAGGAACACAAGAGAATAAATCCCTAGAGGATGCTTGGAAGTTATTTAAAACTGCAATAATTGAAGCCCAAATAGAATGCATTCCACAGGTTAGGAAAGGCACAAGTCTAAAAGAAGCACTAAGTCTAAAAGAAGGCCTCTATGGTTAATAGCACAAGTCACAAAGAAACTATAAAAAGTAAAGAGGCTTATTTTTAAAAGTGGGAGGTCTGCCCCAATGAATTGAACAGGAGGGATCACAGGCTCTGGCAAAAGAAATGTAAATCAATAATTAGGCATGCAAAAAAAGATTTTGAGAGGGAGTTGCTAAAAGCATCAGGACAAACAATAAACATTTTTAAAAATATGTCCAGAGAAGAAACCCAGCCAGAGAAGCAGTGGGGCCTTTGGATGACAAAGGAGTAAAAGATTGCTAAAGGAAGATGGGGAGATGGCAGGGAAGCTCAATGACTTTTTTGCTTCTGTGTTCACTGTGGAAATTGCAGGGCATGTACCCGTCCCACAGCCCATATTTTCAGGAAGGGAGTCTGAAGAACTGAGCCAAATTGAGGTGACCAGAGATGAAGTTCTATACCTACTGGGGAAATTAAAAACCGATAAATCTCCAGGTCCTGATGGCATACACCCAAGAGTTTTTAAGGAACTCAGAAGTGAAATAGTTGATCTACTAACCCGTATATGTAACCTATCACTAAATTCAACTGCTGTACCAAAAGACTGGAGAGTAGCAAATGTGACACCAATTTTTAAAAAGGAATCCAGAGAGGAATCAGGAATTATAGGCCAGTCGACCTGATGTCTCAGGAAAATCAGTAGAAACTGTAAGCAAAGATAGAATTGTTAGGCACATAGAGGGACAAAGAACTGCTAAGGGGAAAACAGCATGGCTTCTGCAAAGGGAAGTCCTGCCTCACCAACCTTTTGGAGTTCTTGAGAAAGTGAACAAGACAACAATGACCCAGTAGACACTATATACATGGACTTTCAGAAGGCTTTTGACAAAGTACCTCACCAAAGACTCCTGAGTAAACTTAGCAGTCATAGGATAAGATACATTCTCTTATGGATTAAAAATGGTTTAAGTTACAGGAAGCAAAGCATAGGAATCAATGGACAGTTCTCACAATGGAGGGAAGTAAGTAGTGGGGTCCCACAAGGATCGGTATTGGGGCTGGTACTATTTAGTTATTCATAAATGAATAATTTGAACTAGGGGAGAGTAGTGTAGTGGCCAGGTTTGCAGATGACACCAAATTATTCAGGATGGTGAAAACCAAGGCTGACTGTGAAGAGCTCCAAGGGGATCTCCACAAACTGTGGCAAATGAAGTTCATTGTTGGTAAGTGTAAGGTGATGCACACTGGGTCAAAAAAATTCCAACTTTGAGTATAGGCTAATGGGGTCTACAGTTGCTGAGACTGAGGGAGAAAGATCTTGGGGTCATAGTGGATAGCTCAATGAAAGTGTCAACCCCAGTGTGCTGCTGCGGTGAAAAAGGCAACTCTATATTACAGATTATTAGGAAAGGGATTGAGAATAAAACAGATGATATTGTAATGCTCCTGTATAGATCTATGGTGCGGCCTCATTTGGAATACTGTGTACAATTCTGGTCACCATATCTCTAAAAGGACGCAGAGCTGGAAAAAGTACAGAGCAGGGCAATCAAGATGATTAAGGGGTCGCAGCACCTTCCCTGTGAGGAAAGGCTAAAGACAAGAGTCCAGTCTGGCTCTTTTCAGTTTAGAAAAGAGACAACTAAGAGGGGACATGACAGAGTTTTATAAAATGATGCATGGGGCAGAGAGAGTTGACAGAGAATTTTTTCTCCCTCTTCCAAAATACTAGAACTCAAGAGCATCCAGTAAAGCTGATAGACAATAGGTTCAGGATGGACAAAAGGAAATACTACTTTATTCAGAGAGTGATTAAAAGGTGGAATTCGCTGCCAGATGATGTAGTGAAGGCTACAGGAATAAACAACTTTAAAAGAGGATTAGAGAGATTCATGGAAGATAAGTCTATCAATGGCTACTAAACCTCTTGATCCCAGAATCAGGCAGCAACATCAGGAGAAGGCCTTGGCCTCTATGCCCTGTTGTTGGCCCTCCAGAGGAACTGGTTGGCCACTGTGTAAGACAGGATGCTAGACTAGATGGACTATTGGTCTGATCCTTCGGGCCTCTTCTTATGTTCTTATGCCCTCTGATTCTGGGGAGAAGCAGAGGGCGAGGTAAGGAAGAGCCTTCTTCCTGACAGTTCACCCTCCACTGGTGTAATGAGGTAAACCCATGGTTCCCAGTCCCTTGCCTGCCTCACTGGCGTCATGAGGTAAACACACAGTTCCCAGTCCCTTGCTTGCCTCATAGTGTGTAACTCTGGCCTTGGTAACCCTCAACATCTTCCCTCTCTTCCCTTCCTGGGTAGCAGTAAACATTCATGAAAGTCATCTCTTCTCTTTCTGGAATGAAGTGTCAGTCAGAAATTCAGCAAATTATGTGTGCTGATTTACTGTGACTACTTTGCCCAATTAGCATCTTTAATTAGCATAGTATGTAAATTGAATTGCTAGGACTGGGGCGTTTTTGGATAAGGCAGTCTCTCCTGTGCACAACAAGAAGTTGTGCTGTCATTTTTCTATTTTATTGTTTCTGCCTTTCCCTTACAAGAAGCAATAGCAGCCTGCTTCCCAGAAATTAAGGGTTGCCAGTTCTGGCTTGGATAATTCCTGGAGATTTGGGGATGATGCTTGTAGAGGGCAGAGTTTGGGGAGGGGAGGACACTCAGCAGGAATGTGACTGCATAGAGTCCATCCCCCAAAGTTGCCCTTTCCTCCAGGAGAATTGATCTTTATAGTCAAGAGATCCATTGTAAATAATTCTGGGAGAACTGCAAGCCCCACCTTGACAAGTGAAACTTCGCTTGGAGAAGAGATAAGTGGTAGGAACAGCATCCCGTGCTTAATCTCCTTGTTCTAGGCTGCTGTTAAAATTAGGGGGGCTGCAAACTGCACATCAAATGTGTTTGGTATCAAACTTACTGTGTTGGACAGAGAGGAGCCAGTTACTGGGTCTTTTTGGTTTGGCACCAAATACCTCAAAGCTTGCCAAACAGGTTTGTAAAAGTCCTCCCCCCACAAAAAAACTATACATACACAAAAACACTGCCAGTCCAAACAGATCAATAGCCATTTCTGTTGCTGAGGACTACTTAGACAAACATTGTTGGATGCTGTTTGTGCCCGCCATTGCATATGAATTATCTTAGTACTAGCACTTTGTAATGTTTTATACTTATATTATTATGATTTTATCTAAATTTGTTTTAGCTGTGTAATATCCTACGTAAGCCACCCTGAGCCTGCTATGGCAGGAAGGACGGGGTAGAAACGAACTAACTAGCTAAATAAATACCAAATGGTAGGGTTTTGTTTTTTTTTAAAAAAAACCCCACAAATCTTATTTATAATGGATTTATATAATTTGTGACTGAGTTAATGGTCTGTTTAAACAATTGTCTGCTGAGTGGAGCAATGGTGCGGCATGGAAGGGAGCAGTGGAACTCAACTGAGCTGTGTAAGAACACACATAAGCAAGAGACAGGGGAAGTAACTTGCAAAACAACCACAAATAGGTCAAAGAACAAACTGTCAGTCAATGAACTGGCTCTGTGTTTGTGACTGGCAAACAGGATGTGATCGAACTGTCAGGCTGACTACAACCAGGGCCAGGGCCTTCTCAGTGGTGGCTCCATACTGGTGAAATGAGCTCCCAGAAGAGATCAGGGCCCTGCGTGACCTTTTACAGTTCCGCAGGGCCTGCAAGACAGAGCTCTTCCACCAGTTTTAAGTATTGAAGTCGGGAGATGATGAATCAAAGTGCAAGCTTTATTTCAAACATCATTCAGCTCTGGGACAGCTCTAGCAAGAGCGGCAGTCAACTTATAGTGTTTCAACAAGTAACTATATACATTGTAACTATTTACATGCAATCTCACTGGACCTAAGCAGGGCTCTGTGATTGGTTCCCTGGATTGGCTTCAGGACCAATAAGGAGTCTTTATTCGGCAGCCAGTAGGAATGAGGGAGCCAATAGGAATGAGGAAGTTAGGATACCAGAGCCCTGACAATGCAATGCATCCTAATGTATAAAGACATAACAACCAGGCTTTTGACTAAGGAGCCACATTATACACCGAGGAGTGTCCCTGTGCCCTGACTTTACCATCTCTCATCTCCAGCCTGTGCCCTGGCTTTACCATCTTTATCTCTAGCTTGTGCCTGCCACACAATAAGTTGAGTGAACTGAGCTGGCATGAATACCATCAGAACATATGGTCACCTAAGCTGTATTATAAATATCTCTTGCTCTTGTTTTTATCAGATCGTGTTCCAGCATTTTAGGAGGATTTTAAATGATTGTTATTTTATGTTTATATGTTTATGATATGTTTTAAATTGTATTTTATATGAAATTCTATGTAAGCCGCCCTGAGCCCACCTTGGCGGGGGGAGGGAAGGGGCATAAACCTAAACAAACAAACAAACAAACAAATAAATAAATGGACATCCCTAGTTAAAACTGCAGGAACTGGGCCACCCAAAAGATGACCATTCTGCCAAAAAGCTGACTCAGTCTGTATTCTGGGGAGGGAGAAGAAGTTAGCATTGTAAATCAAAATTGTTCTCAGTGTAAATTCCTGCAGGAATCAAGGAAATATTCTGAACTTTATATGATATTATAAACCCAGCTAGATGGCACTAGGGGGCCAAGGATAGCAGAAGTGTTCTTTATAACCAAGCCACTGGTGTCTCAAAACCCAATTTTCTCTTTTCGCAGTGGCATCTTAACTCAAGTTCTAGTTCTAAAGTTTCTCTACACAGTCCACGTTGGGAATACCGCTGATTCACAGCTAGCTAATATTCTGGCCTAATCCGCTCACAGTCACTACTAGCATGTAGTTGCTCTTCTAACCCTGACTACCCCTGGCCAATCACCCTTACCTTCATCAGGACTCAACCTTTGCCCAATCTGCTGTCACATTTTCCAACAGAGGGAGCTGCTAATATATGCCTTACTCTGCCTTCCTTTGATCTATGCCTCTCAAGAGTTTTTTGCTTCCAGGGCTGTGGGGAAAGGATGTGTGTAGGGGCATATCATGTTAGAGACATTACGCAGGGGAATGTGGAGATGCTGACACCACCCAGCATGGGTGAATGCTCCTTTTTGCCTCTTACTATGATCCTTTTGGGCTCTGTGGAAAGACGTGCATGAATTTGAATGTGGCTGAGAAGCAGGTGTTGACCTCATTAAAGAAGGAAGAAAATAAGAGAACTGGAGATGGAATCGGGAGGGGGGGGGGAAGGAAAGGGGAATGAAAGGCAAAGCTCATTCTTTCCATTGACTGAGAAAATTACTGTGGCTTTGTGCTTGCTCTTTCTCTCTTTTAAAACCCCTCTTCTTCTTTTTTTCTGGCTTTCTTTTCATCAGCATTGCAAGGAGTAATGAAACAGGCAGCCAGAGCCTTGAGATAAAGAGGAATGAATCAACCCCCGCTGTCTGAGTCCAGAGCAGATTACACATGGCCAAAGGGGCAGGGGAGGAACCCATTCGGAAGGACATGGAGATCCCACATGCTGCAGTGAGCTTGGAATGATTGTGCTAGCACACCACTGATGGCTGGAGGGGGGGAGAAAGATGGCTCATGTGAAGCTCTGTAGTACCTGAATTCTTTACCCAGGTAGTGTTGCCTGCTTATTCTCTGTCAGGTCTAGAGACCCTGAAACTAATGGTGGAATAATGAGAGGCTTAATAAGCAGATGGGCTGGCGGACTAGTTTGCATCTGAGTTCATGATGGGCTGCATAACATGAAAAAAGGTCAAGGTTGTTGTCTTCTCTCTCTCTCTCTCTCCCAAGAGAGGCAGAGCTTCTGGAGGTCTTCAGAGCAGCCAATAACTAGGCATCTCACTAGAGCTAAAATATCTCTGGTGGAAATAATTCTTTCATATGCTTCCTTGTTAGTGTAAAGCTGCCAAACTGTTAGACTTCCAAAAGCTGGTGTGTCCTAAGGCAGGCAGTGACAGAGGTAATCGGTTGGGCTGGAGGTAAATGAAGCATATGAAGACCAAGCAGTATTTCTTTACGTTTGTTGGAGGTCCCACAAATAATGGAGCAGCCTAGTTAAGAAATTGCTATAGACTGAGAAAAGGATTCAAGTGGGTTTCTCAGGAGAATGGGTTCTTGGATCTAATCCAGTTCTCTTCACTGTCTGAATTAATGACCTGGGTAAAGGAGGGAACATTGCGTGTATCAGATTCAAAGTTGGGACATACTGTCAAGCATTTTTTAAGGAAGAAAATTATAAAATGATCCCAGTAAACTCCAGAACTGGGCTGGAGGGAAAAGGTCTTTAAAGAAAATCTCAACAAGGACACATATAAAGTGTCTCCAGGAACAAGGAGCAAATGCAGAAGAGGGTGGGAAGAAGAGAATTACTGACAGTAGCACTTCTAAGCAAGATTCAGAAGTTATATAATATTAGTAATAATGAGGAAGGGGATAAAATAGCTATTATAAAACATTAATGCTGTCAGAGAGAAGAAAGTTGACAAATCTTTAGCATATTAATCAGTTATTTTACCCGCTAACTAGCAACGCTGCAAGCAACTTAAACTTTTAAATATATTAGAATAAAAACATCATATGTCATAGTCATACTGAAACCGTTACAGTAGCAACTCCAGGAGAAGAAAAATTGGTCTCAGGACTTCATGTTAAATTTTATAGATGCAATAGAGCCCTTCAAATCTCTTCCTAAATTAAAAAAGAGGTTGTTTTGCAGTTTATGTT
The DNA here is from genome assembly GCA_029233225.1 of Lepidodactylus listeri. Classification (NCBI taxonomy): domain Eukaryota; kingdom Metazoa; phylum Chordata; class Lepidosauria; order Squamata; family Gekkonidae; genus Lepidodactylus; species Lepidodactylus listeri. Next base: position 38,727,390 of record JARCFY010000008.1, on the reverse strand, counting down.
GCAGGGCGGTGAACTAAATGTTTAGAAGAACTTCATAATCTGCCTAAGCAATTCCAAAACAGACTTATTGTCTTACAGATGTCTAAGCTAATTTCTAGTATAACACCACTTCATGAGCTATGTTTGCAGTAGCCTGGCCAAAGCCAGTTCATTATGTATCTGGTGCATGCCAGGGGCACATGTATGGCCACATCGCCACAGACAGACTTGAAAACTGTAGCCATTATGTATGAAATGAGTCATGTGTGAACAATGCAGGAGTTAAAGAAGACTGAAAATGCGTGAGCCAATTCAGTGTGGGATTTTGGCATGATGGAACCGTGGTGGGGATCCTTTGCCTTCTTACCTATGGAGAAATTGCTGGATCAACCCATTTGTCAATAGTTTTCTTCTGAGATAACTTGCTAAACTGCAGTTTATGTGTGTTGGAGCCTTCACCCACTCCAACACTCTATGAAAAGTATCCTTGTTTTGACTTCACTGCCTAGGAAAAGGTTGCAGTGGTCAGCACATCAGTTCAGGGTGTGTGACTCTGGGAGAGAGTTACCCTTCAGTGGATTTTCCCATCAGTTTGCTGTTCCCTGGGTTCCAATCCCTCTTGGCGGTTCAGTCTCACCTTTGTCTTTTCAGAGGGGACTTTACATACAGGGATATGTATCCATGACTTTATGCCAGAATGAAAAATCCCATGATCTGAAATCCAGTAACTTAATCACTCATCTGTGTAGGTTTTGTATTGTGACAAATCTGACCACAGGCATTCCCTCAGGTGTAAAATATTAGTGAATCAGGCCTGTTGGTCATGTTCTGTTTTTGCAAAACAAACCAACAAGGAAAGTCCTTCCTTATCTGCATGTTTATCACTAGTTCAGTATTCAGCTGCCTCTTCTATCTGTTCTGCTGTCAGAATAATGATTAAACCAGTCCGCCAGTGTGCTTTCAAAGTCACCACTTGCCCTCTTGTCCTGCTTTTCCTCTTGCTCTCTCCAGAGAACAAACCCAGAGCCGCAGCCTCCACTCAGCCACATGGTTGGTGTTCAAAGATGCTACCACACAAAGCAGCCAGTATTAGTCTGTCATAAGGTCCCATCCCGGGAGGGATCAGATGGACTGCCAGAGACTTGTTGCAGAAGGTGTCCTTCAAGGCAGGCCTCCTTTGCAAGATCATCTGCTTGCCTCATCCTTCTGTGTGCAGCCTGCAACTTGCTTATCTAGTCTCCTTGCAGGCTAATCACGTACAGGGTATGGATTGCATCCATCTCGGCTATGCAGTAAAATACCTGGGGGAGCCAGTGCTATTCTTTGAGCTGTTCTCTGTCATTTCCACATGAGGCATGTGCATCTATTCTGCTGTATGAACAGTTACAACTTCCCATATTGATATGCATATGCTGAAATGCACATTCTTTCTTCATGCATATGCAGCACAAGTACATTTTCTGGCACAGAATCTGTATAGGGATATCACCTTGTGCAAAGTAGCTTCTGAATGTAGTGCTGATTCTACTGCCCCATAGTAAAGAAGAATCACTGAGAACGACAAAGTAAGGAGGTATTTAAAGGAAGGTAGAAGTGGCAGAGACAATATAAACTGTCATCTAGGGGCTTGGCAAACAACTGGAAGTTTATATAGTTTGTGGCAACACTGTAGTTTTTTCTCCTAGCCACTCTACTTGATTGGTCACATCCTCCCCCCCAAAGTATATGGAAGAACAACTATTTATGCCCCGTACTGAGGACCAGCACATTTGGCGGGGGGAACTCTCTCCAGTCTGGTGCGATGGCCTGCCCCACTATGACCCTTTAATTGCCCACACCTATTGTGCTCTATATAACTATGCAAGGTTAAGGAGAGACTGAACATGCTCTTTACTTTGGAGGAAACCTTGAGCTTATCAAGAAAGATTTTTTGCAGCATTCATTGGTGAAATTTGGGTGAATACCTTGGGTAAGAACTTGGCATTTTCTTGGGACTCTGTGCATTATGAGACTACTAGTATTGTAATCTATTCTGTTTTTGCTACCTTTCATGTTAGTATTTTACAACCTTGTGTGTGGAAATATCTGTTGAACTCCCTGAGGAAGACCCTAAAACAGGAGGCTATCTGGACCTCTGTTGGAGGAAGAATGAAGATTAATTCAAAATAGACTTAAAGGAGTCCTCCTTTTTAAAAACTTTTGTATAATTAAGGAGGAATGGTATTAATCAAGGAGTTGTGCAATATCATGAAATTATTGCATATATTATTCTTTCTATGTGCTAATGTTTATGTGGTCATTAATATAATGGTGAATAATTTGTAGGATATATAGAAAAATATTTTTTAAAATATACAAAATTGAATAAATATATAAAAATTACTTGAGATACTTTGTAGTCATCTGTGGCATGGTATTTGTTGATTTCTAGTTTTTCCAGTACTGAGGACCAGCACATTTGGCGGGGGACTCTCTCCAATCTTGAGCCTGATGGGATGGCCTGCCCCATTCAGCCAGAGAAAAAGAGAGAATAGGGATGATGGGTGCAGTTGTGTGTATACAGGATCAGTACCGACTGGTTTGTTTCCCTTATTTAGGATGAGGACATTTTGTTGAGTGACATAAGCTTTTATTCGTAAACATACACATGCGTGATCTTTTTCTCCCCTCACCTTTGGGGACAGTGTTTGGCAAAGTTCTTTTTTTGGCACTAGGAGGTAGGCAACAGGTATCACCCTCCCCCACCGCTGAAGGGTGCAACAAAACTTGGAATTCTACCCCAGTGCAAACAGAGCATTTCTAGTACCCAACAAAAGCATTATGGCACTTTTTGCACCTTCTGTAACACATACTGTGATGCAGAGTGTCTTCTTCTCCTTATCCCCAAGATACACGACTTTTGAAATTGGAGGGGCATAATTTACCGATGGGGTGGCATTCATATATTTATTATGAGAAGGAAAAAGTGCACTCTGTATTCAATCAGCACATTGTAAGGGGAGCCCTAATGAAGATATGGAGATTGATTAAAACGAGATACTATGAAAAAATTCCAAAATGGGTCTCTCCCTTAGAGGCATTGATTAAACCTTCATTAATAACTGATATGAAAAAAGTAACGTTTGATATATTGTTAGATAAAAATAACGAACTGAAAACGGAAGAAAACAATATATGGGAAAATCTAAATCTGACATGGTGGGAAAGAATACAAATTAAATCTAGGTTTAATAAAGATCATAAGAGCGGGTTTCAGAAAGAGAACAATGATTTAGATAAAAATATGGTTTTCTTCAAGTGACAAACTGATACAAAAACTGTATAATTTATTATTAGAGGACTATATGTTGGATGAACAGGTTAAAACAACTATGATTCTATGGATGAAAGATTTTGGTTACAATATTGAGCTGGACCACTGGACAAGAACTTGGAAAATGGTAAAGTTTATGAGAGCTATTCCCTATAAAGAGAATATTTTGAAAATGTTCCACAGATGGCACTGGACACCAGTTAAAATGGCTAAGTGTTATAAAAATGCATCTAGCAACTGTTGGAAATGTAAGAGAAGCGTGGGAACATATTATCATGTCTGTTGGGAATGTGAAAAAATACAGAAGTATTGGGGTGAAGTGTATCATATGATATATGAAATACTGGGTGTAATGATACCAAATATTCCAGAAGTTTTTCTGTTAAATATGCTTACAGACGATTATGATAAGGATGTGAGATATTTAATAGTTTATATATTAACATTGGCAAGAATCTTAGTGGCTAAGAGTTGGAAAGGAGAGATGCTACCAACAAGAATGGACTTAATACAAAGATTATTAAAAGTGGCTGAAATGGATAGGTTGAATTTGTTACTACAGGGAAAAGATCTAGAGGAATTTATTAAAAGATGGAATTTGCTGTATATGTGGTTAGATCGTAATAAGGAAAAATAGACTCAAAATAATAATATATGCATATGTAACTTGAGTGTTAGAGGCAGCAGCTTGTATGGGCTCTGCCTTAGATATCGAAAAGTACAATACATGTAAAGATAGGCTATAGAATATATGTAATGTTTTTGACCTCCTTAGTTGTAAGTGAAATATGGATGTCTTGTGAGTTGATAACTGTAATACATGAAAAATGAAAATATATTTTTTTTAAAAAATAGTGTGTCCAAGATGGTGGAGGTCTATGTGGTACAGAGAACCACTCCCAGCATTCAAAGTTATAAACTATTTTATTAAAAAGAAAATGTTCACAAGCATATTTTTAGAACAGCACTGAACTGAGCAAGGGATACCAAAATAAATGGAGGAAATGCATTTCCTCTGTCCCTGTCCCTATACATGCCCTATCAGATGTTAAAATAGGACAGACCCTTGTTTCTTAGGATGTTACAGATCCCTATATAGTTACCATTACCTTGAAGCTTGTACCTTGAAGCTCTTGAGTACATGGTCAATGGCTGCCTTGCCAGAGGAAAGCTCTGCATCCTCTCATGGACTCAGCATCCCAGGAAAAGAGAGACCTCCTTCCTGTTGCAAGGAGTTTTTTTTATCACCTCTCTTTTCCTCACCCACTGACCAGGTCAGGGAAGCGTTATCTGGAGCTTCTTCCTGGAGCTTCTTCCTGGACCTTTCTAGCCTAAAGTCATCCAAAAATATCTGTTCCATACTAGGAGAAAGGGGGAGAAGGGGGAACCTTGACCATCCCATTGCCTACACCTATTAGCATTTGTACGAAGTAAAGTCTGGAGAGCAATTGCACAGACTTCCTCCTTCCCAGCCTGTTCTCTGCCCAGAGGGCAGAAAAACTGTTAAAAGGTAAAGTGGAAATTTGGCTAATTTCAAACATCCCAGGGGGGGGGAAATGCATTTCTTCACAGGGTGTAACTGTTTAGGCTTGCATTCTTAGTCAGAATACTGAATTACCTTTTTATTTCATGTTTCCTAAAAAAAGCTAAATTGGGCTGAGAAGTAGCAATGAGTGCAAGGCAAACCCGTTGGGCTTCATAGCAGAATGAGATTTGAAAACCAGCCTCCCAGACCCTCCCAGCTACTACACCACAATGTCTTGTAGAACAGCAAAGGCTTAATTCCACCGTACATCCTTGGAGAATGGCAACAAGAAATATCAGAATCTTTTCCACTTCAGCTTAAATTCAGGAATGTAATCAAAATTAATGCAAAAGTTCAAACAACTATCCAAGTTACTTTTCAAAAGAAACACAGAGTTAGCTGCAGATTTCACAGCCAGCAGGAGGCATCTGAACACACAGGCACACAAAGCTGCCTTATACTGAATCAGACCACTGGTCCAATGAGGACAGTATTGTCTCTACGCTAACTGGCAGCAGCTCTCCAAGGTCTTTCACAGCACCTATTTCCTGATCCATTTAACTGGAGGTGCCAGGGATTGAACCTGGGACCTTCTGCATGCCAAGCAGATACCGTATGACTGGGCCACGTCCCTCCCCCAAATCTGTTTTTTTTGTATGTCACATCCTATTATTCCAGTCAATGTCACATCCTATTATAACTGGTGTATGTAGCTTTCAGTTATGTTACTTTTGTTGATGTATATGGGCAGATATGGATAATCCAATATCATGTGATTTAAGTGTGGGGACTGATTTGGGGCAGTGGTCAGTAAGTTCAAGGTTAGACAAAACCATTGCAGTGGCTGGTTACTTGATGTCCGTTTAGTGCCCCTTGGGGAATCCTGGGTGGAGGCATAGAGAAAAAGGGGACATTGAGCTTTTAGTTGGAGGAAGAACACACACACCCCGACCTCCCCGGCTCTTGTTGATGGTGAGGTCAGGCCTTCTCCGGCCTCCTGTTGTTGTCTCATTCAGACATTTGTTGAAGTCACTTGCAACGAACACCCCGGGTCACTGTGCAAGCTGCAACTCCCAAACAACATGCGCCCAGCTAAAAAAAAAAAAAAGGAACCTGAAACTGCCACCCTCCACTGAATTTTTTCTTTGGCCCTCCAGGTCAAGCTGGAGAAGGTAGGGTCTCTGGTCCAAATGTGGGGAGCTCAGTTGATCTGCGGTAAAAAGCAAGGTAAAGAGCAAGGTTCGAATCCAGTAGCACCTTGGAGACCAACACGATTTTGGAGGTCTAATCTTTGGGAGAGTCAGAGCTCCCTCAGTCAGATAACCCTGAGAATCTGGTTGGTCTTTACGGTGCTGCTGGACTCGAGGAACTTCATGGATGGGCAGTCGCACAGAGAAGGCTACATGGAACTGTACTGCCAGTTTTGTCACAATGTTATAACATTGCTATATTGGGGGGGGGGGGACTGAAACATAACTCAGTCACTACTATTTATGTTTCAAGAAAAAATTATCAGACGTGTCATGGGGGGGGGGGGCGGGGCAGAGGTTTATCAACCTCCAGGTGGCATCTGGTGCTCTCCTGCTTGCTAGACAGTCATTTGCCCAAATGCGGGGTGGGGGACCCTAACACACATTTGCCTTCCAGGAACTGCCAAAGGGAGACTTTTTCTCCCTGACCACTGACCTTCCACAGCCCGGCTTAAGGCATCCCTAAGCCTCTGGCCTGAAGATCACCATGTCATAATACAGTCAGTGTTATGAGTTTTTTTTTTTACAGGCAGATGTCTCCGGGACAACCTGGGGACAGGAGGGCGGTAGGTGGGGTAAACACGCATCACTGATGGCACAACATGGTGGTGCAGCGGGAAAATAAATTTGAATACGGGAATTCCTCACTCAAAAACTGTGAGTTAAGATCTGGAGGGAAAAAAAACATTGCTGGAAAAGTGATTTTGGAAAACATGGGGTAAGGGGGCGCAGCATTCATAACTACTCCTGGGGAGGAAAAATTTTGTGCAGACACTTTTACATTGTCCGATTATTTAAGAACGCCGATGCAGGGGTTTGCTCTTTTGCAGAAATGGTCAGAGTTAATGATGTCAAGAGAGCAGAAAACAGATGTATGCAATAGAGGCTGGAATATCAAGGAGTTGGGACTGTTAGCTGATAGCAATTTCTAGCTTCTTTTTAGGCAATCACTAGATGGAGACTTTCCTCCTCCCACATATATTGCAAACTGTGCTATCTGATCCTAGTGTTAAAGAAAGCAGAAGGCAAATGCATTTTCACATTATCACGGAGTTATATGCAGGAATTTTGCATTTATGTGTTCAGAAAAAAAGAGGAATGTGGAATCTAATCAAGCAGAAATATCATGGACTTCTATATCCTCCAGCTGCACAAAATGTACCTGGAGTAGGTTAAGATGATATCTTTTATTGAATCAAGTTTTCTTGGTGGAACTGCTAGGCAGTTTTTCTTCAGGGGGAAAAAAGAGGGTGTGTGTGTTGGGGGGGGGGGAATAAAATAGAGTGCATTTTTGTGCTTACACAGAACCAGATGGGATGGGTACAAAATCTGCATGTCAAGTACCTCTGAAACAAGGTCGATTTCCAGAAGGAAGGAGTCATTCACTGTCACTTCAGCCAGAAGGGAAAGTCTTTTAGGAACAATGTTCTTGTATTATTTTATTACATTTGTCTGGAGAAGTGTGCTTTGCACATGAAAGCTTACACTTTGACTAAAACTTTTGCCAGTTTTAAAGGTGCCACTGGACTCAGACTTTGTTCTGCTGCTTCAGACCAACACAGCTACCCGCCTGAATTTTTCTTATGTTATCTGTTTACTAAGGCACTGATTTCCGGCCCCTGGACTGTGCCTCTAAGGCTGGTCCCGATGAGTTTGGCTTGGGGTTTCAGAAATAAAATGGTCTGGTGGACAGTGCTTCAGCTGGAATGCTTTAAATTAAAGTGTGGGTGAGCAACATCAAGGCAGGAGGAGGAGGAAGAGGAGCAGTGCAGAACAGAACAGGAGAGAGGGTTATGGCAGCAAGAGATTGAGTGAATTAATTTAGAAAACTGGACCACTAATCACCAGAAAGAAAGCAAAGCCCTCACTTTTTTTAAAAAAAGTTTCAAGCCAGTTGCTAGGTAACAATGGGAAGGCCATCTCCACCCTAGGGATGCCAACCTTCAGGTGGGACCTGGAGACATTCCAGAATTACAACTGATCTCCAGGCAACAGTGATCAGTTCCCCTGGAGAAAAATGGCTGATCTGGAGGGTGGACTTTATGGCATTATACCCCACAGGGGCCCCTCCCACTACCCTCACCAAGCTCCACCCCCAAATCTCCAGAGATTTCCCAACCCGGAGCTGGCAATCCTACTCCACCCCTATTAGAAGAAGAGATTGGATTTATATCCCGCCCTTCACTCACTTGGAGTCTCAGAGCGGTTTACAAACTCCTTTCCCTTCCCTTCCCCACAACAGACACCCTGTGAGGTAGGTGGGGCTGAGAGAGCTCTGAGACAACTGTCCTTGAGAGAACAGCTGGTACAGAGCTATGGCTTGCCCAAGGTCATCCAGCAGGTGCAAGTGAAGGAGTGGGGAATCAAACCCGGTTCTCCCAGATTAGAGTCCGAGCACTTAACCACTACACGAGACTGGCTCTCTATTAGGCTGCCTTCTTTGAGCTTTGTTTTTGGACTGGCCCCAGATTGCTAGTCTCTGCCACGTTCTGGATCTGTCTAAACATCCCCATCTCCCCAGGCCCTGCCGAAGTGTCGAAATTAATTGCTTTGAAGAGTTTCCCGCTTTATGTAACTTACATGAGGTATGCCTAATTTGGCCAACTAAAACATTCATTGGAAACATTTTTTTAAATTCAAAAGTAATCTTTTGAAACATTAGAATCTAAGGTTAATGAAGCAGTTGGAGTGCCATTTTAGTTTTCTGTAGAAAGGGGCTAAGATTCCCAGAAGGGACAGTGAGATTCAGAACGATCCATTCGTAGATATAGAATAGGTTAAAATTTCTAAGAAGCAACATATTGTTTTGTCTTCCCCATTAAAGCAGCATCAGTTCTCCCAAAAGCATGACCTTGGAGTTCCCCAGCTGCTTCTTGCCAGCCAGCCGGAAAACCTCTAGCCTGGATCTGATTCCCTGAACTGGGGGAGCGATTCACTGGCAGGATGGAGGAACAGAGTTTCTCATCTAGTCAGACTGTACTTTGCAGTCCTGAGAAAGTCTCCCCAATCCATCCTGTTGTCCTCCCCCCCCCCCCCCTTGCAGGCACACACACTCCCTGGGTCTTGACAAAACAGCAGTGTGGGCCAGTAGCAGGTTCCAGTTGTCAGTGTGAATACTTTGACCACGGTCTCAGAAGCACAGCTGAAGTGACATGCGCCTGAGGCTTCGTGCTGGGCACAATCTCATGACAGGCTGGGAGGGTTTTCCTATCACAGTTTGAGTGTGTTAAGTGTTATCAAGTCACTTCTGATTTATGGCAACCTTATGGATCAATGACCTCCAAAACATCCTATTGTTAACAGCCTTTCTCAGGTCTTGCAAAAACTGAGGGCCGTGACTTCTTTGATCAAGTCAATCCATCTCATGTTGGGTCTTACTCTTTTCCTGCTGCCTTCAACTTTTCCTAGCATTATTGTCTTTCCCAGCGACTCTTGTCTTCTCATAACATGACCAAAGTATGATAGCCTCAGTTGAGTCCTTCTAGCTTCTAAGGACAGTTCATGCTTGAATTGATCTGGAACCCACTTATTTGTCTTTTTGCCGGTCCATGGTATCCGTAAAACTCTCCCCCAGCACCACATTTCAAAGGAATCAACTTTCTTCCTGTCAGCTTTCTTCATTGCCCAACTTTTACACCCACACATAGTAAATCAGTGTTCCCTCTAACCTGAGTTAGTGTGAGCTAGCTCACAGTTTTTTAGCCTCTGGCTCACACATTTTTGCCTTAGCTCAGGAAGGATGGCTCCAGAGCAAACTGATTTATGCAGTGGCTAAATTGCTTGCTCACAACAACTTTAATGCCAGTCGCTCATAAAGCAGAATTTTTGCTCACAAGACTCCACAGATTAGAGGGAGCATTGATAGTAATGGGGAATATTATGTCACAGTTTAGTTTGTTTAAAAAGAAATATGATTTATGTCTGAATGTTAATGTGAATATGTGAATATATCATGGCTATCACTAACCTGAAATAGTCATTGTGAAATTACTTTTGTAGGCAGTTTCTGCAGTGTGGTCTGGCAAATCATATGCACGCTCAAATGATAAGGATTGCTACACTAAACCCCAGTATGTATGTACAGATCTTTTTCATATGGTAAAGGACAAAATGTGTATCTCCCTTCTCATACACATAAGACCATTCTGTTGTGAGCAATCAGTACTTATTTAATGTATTTCATTTAAAACATTTATTTGCCACCTTCCCGCCCGAATAGGATCTCCCAGGTGGCAAACATCAAAACATTACAAAATATAAAATAAAGTATACAGGATTTAAAGTAAAGCATGTATAAAAGAAACAATTTAATAAAAACTCATAAACAAACATGCATAACAACACAATAAGGGAGAAAGACCAATAACAGTTACCAGGGGTATGCCAAACAGGACAAAAAGTCTTTACCCACTGGTGGAAGACAACAATAGAGGGAGACAGACAAATCTCCCTGGGGAGGAAGTTCCATAGATTTGGCACCACAACCAAGAAGCCCCTTTCTTGGTGGCCACCTGCCTGGCCACAGGTGGTGAGGACACCCAAAGCAGGGCCTCTGAAAATGATAGGTAGGTTCATACAGGAGAAGGCGCCCCAGTGTCCAGCACCCCGGCTGGCACCTGTAATCTCCCTTTCTTGTCCTTCATTGCTGTATTTGTTGCAACATTTCAAGCCATTTGCAAGCCTACTTTTTCATTTTTTAAAAACCCTTACCAAACATTTAGCAAAGCCCAGAGCGAAGAGTGACCCACACACACCACACCAGGGCACAGTTACAAAGCTAGCTCACAGTGCAAAACCTGGAGAAAATATCCTCCTGAATTGCAGTCATTTTGACACTTTAGAAATCTGAGTTCCTGAGTGGGAAATATTTCTGCTTTGGCTTCAGATATTAATGTTTTTTTACATGCAAAATACCAGAAGGCCAGCAACTTCTTTTCTCAGCACACTCATAACCCAGCTCCTGTTTTGATTTCTTATTGGATACTTGCATCATGCTAGTGTTTGGTGCTTCTTGAAAAATACGAAAAAAGCAAGGGCAATAGAAACACAGCAGAATAGAATCAAAATCCTGGATAATCTCTGCAGTAGAAACTGAAGTGGAGGGCATTTTTGCAATTCCAGCCGAACCAGTGCCCCGTGGCAGTGCAAACCCAACAGGACTAAGGTCAAACCAGAGGATCTCTGTAATAGAAACTGAAGGGGGGCATTTTTGCAAACCCAGTAGAACCAGTGCAATGTACAGAGTGCCCAGCAGTGCCAGTGCAATCACAGAGTGCTCAGCAGAACTCAGTGCCATTGTGGCAATGCCAGCTCAGCAGGACTGATGTGAGGCACAGAATAATAATCCAAACCAAGTCCAATCCAATAATAATCCAAGGTGGTGGTGGAAGCCCAGCAGAACCAGTGAAACATACAGAGCCCAGGAGAACCCAGTGCCACTGTGGCAATGCAAGCAAAAGGGGACTAATGTCAGAGAATCCCTGCAGTACAAACTGAAGGCGGTGGAGGAGGGCTTTCAAGCCCAGCACAATCAGTTTAGTGTACAGAATGCCCAGCAGAACCCAGTCCCACTGTGGCCTTGCAAGCTTAAAAGGACTAATCTCAAAGTGTAGTCCAAGAAATCCAAGCCGGGGGGGGGGGATTTTGCAAGCCCAGCATAACCAATTACAATGTGCAGAATACCCAGGAGAACCCAGTGCCACTGGCATTGCAAGCTTAAAAGGACTGCTCTCAAAGCACAGAGTAACAACAAATCGAAACAAGGGGGAGAGAGGATTTTGCAAACTCTGCGCAAGAAAATGGAAAGGGAACTCAAAGGAACATGGGCAAAGGGAAGAAAAAACACCTCTTGAAAGTGAACAGTCTAGTTTGAAGCTGACAAGAACAGCAGGGAAGCCCATAGAAACCCTGAAACACAGAAACAAACAAAAAAAGAGGAAAAAATAGTACCCAGGAGCCAATAATGCAGGCTCCCAAACTTCCCAGAAAATCTACCTGAAAAATATACCCCTACCCTCCTGAACAGAGGGAGAAAGGGAGAGAGAAAGAGCAGGTCTGAAGGTGAGGCCTGCCAACTTGCATGTAAAGTGATGCCTCATGTAAAGTGCTGGCTAAGCCCACTTGGGTTGCCAGCCCCTAGGTGGCACCTGGAGAACTCCAGGAATTGCAACTGATCTCCAGATAGCACAGATCAGGCCCCAGGGCTCCAGACTTCAGGGGTCAGTTATCCTTGAGAAAGTGGCTGCTTTGGAGGGTGGACTCTATGGCATTATACCCTGCTGAGGTTCCTCCCCTCCACAAACCCTGCCTTCCCCAGATTCCACCCCCAAAATCTCCAGGTATCTCTCAACCTGAAGCTGGTAACCCTTACCACTCACCTGCCTCATGTGAAGTAGGCCATTGGCTTATAGGAGCTCTAGCCCTGCTTAAGAAAATAAGAGCCAGTGATCCATCTAGTCAAGCATCCTGTCTCACACAGTGGCCAACTAGTTCTTCTGGAGACCCAACAACAGGGCATAGAGTCTGAGACCTTCCCCTGATGTTGCTTCCTGGCTCTGGGACTCAGAAGTTTAGCACCCTCAGATCCCCCTCAGTCACCAAGGCTCGTAGCCATGGATAGACTTATCCTCCATGAATCTCTCTAACCCCCCTTTAAAGCTGTTTATTCCTGTGGCCTTCACTACATCCTCTGGCAGCGAATTCCACATTTTTGCCTCATTCAGGGCCTGGCCATTGGCTCACTGGGGCTTTTCCCAATGGCCTTAGTGGCCAATCTGCCCCTGAGATTTCCTTTGGATTTCTAAAATTACAACCAGGCAGGCATCCATTCTTTAATTAAAGGCAGGCACCAGAATACGATGAGGCTGAGAGGAGATGAAACTGGGACGGATTCTGCCATCAGTACAAACCAACAGAGTCCTTTGTCTTCGTAGTCTGATGCCCCCTCTCCTTGCTCCATTAATCAATTTAACCTGATAGAATGCAGCCGTTTTAAGCGGCTCCAGCATTAAAAACTCTGACAGGCATGAGATTTATGAGGCAATAGGCTAGTCATGCTTCCTGTTATTTCCCCCCCTCACTACTCCCTTTACTCTGGGGATACTGGGAGTTAAAAGAGCTTTTGGCACAAAATTATGAATATAGTATAAGTAGGGATTAAGAGGCAGCAATTTACTAACCTGGAAGCTATCCAAGTCTGGCCTGGCACCAAACTACTGGTGCTAAGGTTGCCAGTGGGCCTGGAGAAAAACATCCTGTCCCTTTAAACAGAGGCTTAGTATGTGGAAACGGTCAGCTGAAACTTTTCATGGCATGGGGATAAACAATATCACCTGATAAATAAAGGACAAGCATTTTTTTTTCTTCAGGCAGTTGGCTGTCTTAATTGGTATACAGTGGCAGTCCTCAAACAGAAAAGCTTCAAAAGGAGATTGCAATGTGAAATTGCTGAACTTGAATTCATTTACAAATTCAGAACACTGGACACCCCCCCCCCCCCCGGGCTGAACAGAGACATAGGATTCTTGTCTCACTACAGATGCTGATTTTTCTGCCCTAAGAATCTCTCCCCTGTTCTAATGAAGCTGATTATATTTTGCATTCTACTTTTACAACATCCCTCCTATCTCTGACTGGGATATAAGGGTTCAGGGATCTCCATTCCTACTTGTATCTGATAAAGTGAGCTTTAATTCTTGAAAGTTTATACCCTGGAAAACTCGTTAGTCTCTAAGGTGGTACTGGACTCAAATCTTGCTCTTCTACTGCAGACTAGCATAACTACTCCCCTGAAATTGGTATAGAAATACATTTCTCATTCACAAGACCTCCCATAGAGTGCTTCTCCAAAGTACCATCTATAGAGCGACTCCCCCCAAATTTCCCCCCATTGCTACATCATAAGATGAGCTTTAAGGCAAAGTGTATACCCTACTCCAAACTGAAAGAAAAAAAGTGGAATTTTATTCAAAATAGCACATATTAGATTTTTTATATGTGGTCCTTAATATATTTTCTTGATATACAAGATCTTTTGAAAAAGTAAGACAAAGCATATTCACAGGTAATTACACTGTGTATAATTTTAAATTACCTCTCCTCTCCCATTGAGAAACTGCTGGGAGTGTACACACATTGGGGACAGAAGGAAGAGTTCCCGTATTAGAGACTCTGGGCTGGATCCAGACTAAAACTTAACATAAGAACATAAGAGAAGCCAATGTTGGATCAGGCCAATGGCTCATCCAGTCCAACACTCTGTCACACAGTGGCCAAAAACACCAGGTGTCATGAGGAGATCCACCAGTGGGGCCAGGACACTAGAAGCCCTCCTACTGTTACCCTCCTGAGCACAAAAGAATACGGAGCATCACTGCCCCAGATATAAGAACATACGAGAAGCCATGTTGGATGAGGCCAATGACCCATCCAGTCCAAGACTCTGTGTCACACAGTGGCCAAAAAATACCAGGTGCCCTCAGGAGGTCCACCAGTGGGGCCAGGACACTAGAAGCCCTCCCACTGTTGCCCCCCCAAGCACTAAAAATACAGAGCATCACTTGCCCCAGACTGAGAGTTCCTATCTGTACCTTGTGGCTAATAGTCACTGATGGATCTCTGCTCCATGTGTTTATCTAATTCCCTCTCGAAGCCGCCCTTTTATCAGTGGGGTGGAACTTTCCTGCTTCCCTTCTCCCACTACAGCCCATTAATCTGCTGCACCTAGGGGACAGAGGACCCTGAGGAATGACATGAGGATGATCTGTAGTGGGGGTTGGTGGAAATTGCCAGTTTAGTCTGGACTTCCTGTTACTTCCAGACTGACTTCAGCTTGGGCCGTTCTTTTAACATGATTCCATAGCATCATGTGGACTATAGTGAGCATGGACTGATTAAAGTCATATATTCAAATAATAAAAAAATAAGAAGGCAAAAGATGCTTTCTTTCATTCTGTCTGAAAAAGTCCCATAAAACCTTTCCAGTCCTTTCCTTCTTCCTCCCTCCCCATTTTTCATGTCTACAGTATCTTATCACTAGCTTTCATCACATATATTCACAAATTGGCTTCAAGGCAAGAAGTTAACCATGAGCTCTCAGCTCAGGAGTCTGTATCTTTGTAAACTGACTCCGGAGCCCTGCATGCAACTGGTGAGGGCTGACAATGCCATTCTAAAGCAGGTCTGCTCAGAACTGGACTGGCGTTTACTCCCAGGTAGTGTTCTCAGGACTGTACTGTGAGCCAGGTATCAGTGCAAACAGAGCAAACCATGCAGTTCCTTATTATAGAAAAACTATCATTAGCACAGCATAAATTTAAGGCTCCATATAGTATCTTTGTAATTTGCAGTTTGTTTTTAAGCTCTTTAAGATGTATGCCATTGTATTGAGCAATATGCACACGATTTTTTTGGAGCCACGTTTGGCATCTCCAAATGTGCCTTGATACAATCTTTCTTGGAAGACTGTGCTCAAAATGAGTAGGGGGAGGTATGGATGGGAATGTGCAGATAGCCACACCTCCCCACCCACATCTAGTGCCATTTCCCCTTGCATCTGCCATATTCTCCACCAACACCATTGGTGGGCTTTTGCTAGCTATTTTTTTTCTTATTGATAGCAGATCTATTTCTATAGTGTCCTGACATCATTGTGTGTGTGTGTGTGTGTGTGTGTGTAAAGTGCTGTCAAGTCATAGCTGATTTATAGCGACCCCATACAGTTTTCAAGGCAAAGGGATGAACAGAGGAGGTTTGCCATTACCTTCCTCTGCATAGTGACCCTAGAATTCCTTGGTGGTCTCCCATCCAAATACTAACCAGGGCTGACCCTGCTTAGCTTCTGTGATCTGACAAGATTGGGCTAGCCTGGGCTATCTGGATCAGTGCATTTATTACCTTTCCTTTAAAAAAAAGAAGGCAAAAAGCCCACCGGTGGCCAGGGGGAATGGTGAGCACAAGGGGAAAGTGCAGAGCATAGATCTATGTGGAGACTCCATTGCCAATGAGAAGGCCTCTGCAGTCACAGTGGCAATGAGAGCAGAATGGGGACTCATCTCTCTGTGTAAACCACCTAAGGAATTTGTTTTCAAGAAAAAGATTGTGTTTAAGGCACTTTTCCTATTAACTATTGACCTATTACTGGGGGGGGGGGGTACATAGCCACAGTGGCCCATAGCAAAATCCAAAAACTAAAGCCACAATACCTTTTATTAAAACTGAGCAGATAACACACTGTGCTTGCACATTGTGTTGTTTTATTCTGGTTGATCTTTCCCAAAGGTATTATCACTTGCTTTTTATTGTACCAAGGAATCCCTCTCCCCCTTGTGTTCTGGTTAGGCTTGCTAACAGGCCTGGAGAAAAATGCCCCGTCCCTTTAATAGAGGATTAATGAGTAGAAATGGGTAGCTGAAGGTTTTCATTGCATGGAGATCAATAACATCACCTGGTAAATAAGCCTCTATTAGAGGACCAGGACATTTTTTCTCCTCCAGGCATTCGGCAGCCCCAGCTCTGGTTGATACTCGTCCCAAGGCCAGGGGTAGAAAGCAGTGATTCTGATGTGAACCAAGGAACATCACACACGATATGTACCTGGTCCATGTAACCTAATAGGAATTACTAGCTTAGGGCTGCCAACAACCTGGAGGGGGGAAAGTCCTGCCCCTTTAATAGTGGCCTGATGTATGGAAATGGGCAGACAAAACTTTTCATGTCATGTCACAGGGAGGGTGGGGTAAAAATGTGAAAATAAATAAATAATGCCACCATGCTTTTTAACACCTACATAAAGTGGCTTGGAGAGATCATCTGGAGATTTGGGCTGAGTTTCTACCAAAATGCAGATGACACTTCCTGCAGATCCTAGGGAGGCTGTAGAAACCATGAATGGGAGCCTGGAAGCAGTTTTGGAATGCATGAGGGCTAAAAAACAAATCTAATCCTGACAAAATGGAGGTGCTACTAGTGAGAGGAAGGTTGACCCAGGAACTGACATATCGCCTGTTCTGGATGGAATGTCCTGCCCTAAAGGAGCAGCTTGGGGGTGCTGCTGGACCCAGGCCTCCTGTTGGATAAACAGGTGCCATTGGTGGCCAGAGGTGCCTTTTACCAGCTTCTGCCCTTTGTGGGTGGGAAAGATTTTGCTGCCGGGGTGCATGCCCTGGTAACATCTAGATGGGATTACTGTAATGTATTCTACATGGGACTGCCCTTGAAGACTGTCCAGAAGCTACAGTTGGTACAGTATGCTGGGGCTAGAATATTGATTGGAGTGGGTCATAAAGACCATATCACTGTACTCTTGTTTGATCTGCAACTGGTTCTCAGTTAGCTTCCTGGCCCAATTCAATATCTGGCATTGACCTTTAAAGTCCTATACAGCTTGGTGCCAGCATACTTTAAAGGCTACCTACTCCCATATGGACCTACCCAACCATTCTGGTCCTCTTTGGAGGCTCTACCCCAGGTGCCACTGCCATCTAAGAATAGATGTGTGGCAACTTGAGAAAGGGCCTTCTCTGTTGTGGTGCTGAAATTCTGAAGATTCCTCTTCAGGACAATTTGTCTGGCTCCCTCAATCACAGTCTTCCACCAGTGAAGAAGAGATTGGATTTATACCTCACCCTTCACTTGGAGTCTCAGAGAAGCTCACAATCTCCTTTCCCTTCCTCTCCCCACAACAGACACCCTATAAGATAGGTGGGGCTGAGAGTGCTCTGAGAGAACTGCGACTGACCCAAGGTCACCCATCTGGCTGCATGTGGAGGAGTCAGGAATCAAACCTAGTTATCCAGATTAGTGTCCGCCGCTCTTAACCACTACACTACACCAAAAGTGAAGACTTTCGTTTCGTTTGGCCTCCTCCACAAACTCTTTTATTGTTTTATTGAATTGTTTAAATACTTTATAGACACTGAGATTTTAAATGCTGTTTTAATATTGAAATGTTTTGATGTTCACTAGAAAGGCAGCATAGAAATGTTTAAAATAAAATAATAATAAATAACATACCATAAAGCCTCTATTAAGGGGCAGGGCATTTTTAAAAAATATTGTTGGTAATCCTGGCCAGCCTCCTCTTTGGAAAGTACACTATAAAAATGAAAAGTCACTGAGTTTGTTTCCATACAATGACCTTTTTTGCTGTGCTGAAGGATCCCTTTTCCACAATCAACTGCAAGAAGAATTGAAACAGGGGTTCCAAATAGCACCTCATAATATATCACTATATTCCTCATAAAATGCACTGAAATTCATCTTTAAATAGCACAATCTCACTATTATAATTTCCTGGAAGTAAATCCCATTAAGCAAATGTTACACTGCTCCTTGCAGCTGTCTCTTTAAATTTCATTACTTCCTTGTCTTGTGCCTCCGCAAGCCAATTCCAAAGTGGCATTCCTGAATAAATCATCAATCAGTTCCTTTTCTTTGAGGGTGGGGAGGAAGAAGCTTTAATTGCTGCTTTTCTCTTTTCAGTGAAACTGATTGTTCATTATTTTTTATTTTTCATGATTGTAATTTTGTAATTGCACAATTATGATCATTTAAAACACAGAAAAGCAATAATTAAATCCCCTCTCCCAAACAAGGACTGATTAAGAATTAACTCAGGAATGCCACATCATCCCAGCAAACAACAAATAATTAATTAATCTAAGTAGCAGAAGTTTTAAATAAGAGAAGGTATGACTCAAATTTAAAAGGATCGTCATCCCGGGCAGCTTTGATAAAGCTTTGGCAATCCCCATGCGGACAGGATTATTGGTGCTTTAATTGAACCAAAGCTAAAAAACACTGCTCAAATCAGGTCTGAAAAAAAAAATGGGAAAACTACACAGAAACCACTAGAAGGCAATGCCTGGACAGTGATATTTTAATTCTCCTTAACAATGGATTACTGTTATCTATTCCAGACTAAACGGCTAGCATGGAAGCACAATGAGTATGTGCAGAGTGCTTTTAAATTGCCACTGAATAACACAGCCAGAAGAAGAGAGGAATAGCTGTCAGTAACATTATAACTGGGAGGAAATGTTGACTGGTTTGACTTTGTTGCTTTCCCCCCTTTAATGCATTTTCTCAGTCTCTCTCAGAGCTGGAGATGCCCCTATTAGCTTCATGATAGGTAACCAGTCTGGGATGCAAGCGGAAACAGAACCCTCCTAGCCTCCCTTCTAGAGCCTTGTCACAAACAGTCAGCTTCCAGCCCAGGATGTCTGTGTACATTAGAGTTTCCTCCTGAGCCACTGAGAACTGCCAGAGAGCAAGCCTGTATCATTCACAGCATTAGCGAGCAGAGCATAGTCATCCTGACAGTCTCCACCCCGCAGCTCCAGAAGATCGGGGTTGGTATGATTTGAAAAGGACTTGCAGATGCCGCCACACGCACGATACACTCAGTGACGTGCCTGAACATTTGCACAGACCGGCAACCACAAAGTAAACAGCCTGATTGCCTTTGCTTAAATATGCTAGCTTCTAAATCAGGAGTGGGCAACTTTCTGGAGGGAGGGGGCTCTGTGAGTTGTAAGGTCTGTCTGTGGAAATGGTGGTGGGCTGGCAAACAAAATGGGGGAAGGGATAAATTAAGGGCATACTTGGCCAGTACCCTGGGAGTAAACCTTACTGGACCAGCACCATCAGTGCCTTAGACTCATCTGGTGGCTGTGTTTGCATGGGAGATAATACAAGGAATAAGCCATATATTTTATACCTTCTACCATTCTGCCATGCCTAGCAGTTCTGTCAGCGGGGCTTGTCTCCATCGCCTGGGCAAAGAGCCAGCCCTATCCACTAAGCAAAATGGTCTGGGGTGCCACACTGTTTGGCTGCATGCCAGGGAGTGCCTGTCTCAGTTTGAAACACACCTTCTGCCAGGCAGTTTCTTATGCTGTGCATGAAATAAATGATTATCTGTAGGCCAGGCCCACTATGCTTGTCGGGGATTCTTAAAGGGACAGCAAGATCCATATACCAAATATCTCTCCAGATATTAAAGGCTTGAGCGTGCCTTTGCCCCCATTCGTAGGGTAGCCAGTTTTTAAATGTGTCCTTCTAGCTGTCCCTATACTATCACTTTGCTTGAAGAGTTTGTCACTTTCTCTGGCTTACAGGAGCCATTTCTAGGTGTTGTTACTTAGCTCCATGTGATGCAAAATTCAAGAGACCCTTTCTACATATTAAACCTGCAGTAAAGTATGAGGACATATTGTTAGCCAAATTGCTCTGTTCTTTAATAAAGATGGGGAATTATGATATTCATGAGCAATTGGCATAACTATAGGATCAGACCTGTGTATACCAGAGTTAGAATTCCCAAGAACCCAGGAACAGACACAGAGACTTGGTGGCTAAAATAATGATTTCTTTACTAAATATCCTCAAGCATACAAACAATAATCAAACATTCATACACACAATACAGACCTAAGGAAGCAGAGGTGATTGATAGGGAATAGAGGGGGTCAGTTATGAGGTGATACTAACTGTCCATGAAGAAAGGATTATGGCCTAAACCCAAAGGGTTTAGGGGTGGACTGCCAGTTGGCATCAGGGCAGAAGCACATGGTCTGGAGGCCATGTGCTCACGGATATAGACATGGAAAAACTGTTGGAGAAATGAGCATGTAATGCAAGGCCTGAGAAATTCAGTCATTATAGGGTTAACTATGCAACTTGTTTGTTTACCTATGTTAGCCTGGAAGTGATACCTGGCAGCTGGCCAATTGACTGTAGACCCGGGAAAACTAAAGGTGTACTGTCTTGCTAATTGGTCAATGATATCAGGAGTTTCCTTTCAGGGGTCAAGAAGAAGGAGAGATCCTCCATTACAATCTCTCACTCTCTATCAGTATGTCTTAGTGTGAAGACGGAGCACAATGCAGCTCCTTAGAAAGCATGTTTTGTTTATTTGTAGCTAATCCCGTTTACCTTTTCCCTTTAGTAATAAACTTCTTTTAAACCAAAAGAAGCAATCTCTTCTTTCCAGAAAAGCAAGATTCATTACTCTGATTTTTCTGATTATTGGACAAAAGTCCTAACAAATGGTAGCAACAGAGGATGGTTCTTAAAACATGGTTCTTCTAAAAGCTTTCTGGATTGATTGAGAAAGAGAAATAGGGAATAAGAGCTAGAGGCTTGGATTTTTAAAACGACCACTTTTTTTCCTTCCTGCTCTCAGAGCAATCTTGCAGCCAGAAAGGCCCAACCCTGTTTCCTTGCTGATCAGGGGAAAACCTATGCTGGATTGTAGTTTGCCAGGAGCAAAGGATTTTTTTTGACTGGATTAATTTTTGCCTGCTGTAAGTGGAGCTGAGCCTTGGAGCACCGGAGAGACGCTGCTGCCGGGAGTACAAAGGAAGGCGAGGCAAAGGAGCTTTTGAACTTCGCGCTGCTGCTTCTGCTGCAGAGAAAGGAAAGATTAACCCTGCCAGCTCCTGGAGAAATAGATGAGTGAGCCAGAACCTGTGCTTCTACCTCAAATCCAAAGGGACGTGAGTAAAAAAAAAAAAAAATGGCTTTTAATGCCCCATCCCAGGAAATGCCAAATCTCAGACTTACAAAGGCTAACTATCAGTGGTGGGAGGAGTATTTGAAGAGTCGCCTGCAGACTCACAATGCCCTTCAAGTATTAACAACTGAAAATCCTCCAGAAACTGACCCTGATAAGACACAATTCCTTATGATGGATGGTTTTGCTAAAGCCCTGATTTTAGGGAGTATTCCCTACACAGAGGTACCAGGATTAAGAGGGCTAGCCACGTCCAGATTGATGCTTCAAAAGCTAAAAGACAAATTTGATAAGCACAGCAAGAGTAAAATCTATTCCCTCAAGGGAAAGATTTTTGATTTCAGGATGAAGGAGGGAGACTGCCTTCCCAAAGAGATGGACAAATTAATGGGCATTTACACACAGCTTAAAGACCTGAATGAAGCACCCTCTGATACAGATATGATTTCTTCAATTCTCAAGGGTCTGCCTGGTTCCTATAAGTCTGTAACCAGTATGATTAGACTGAAAGATGATCTGACTTTAGAAGGTCTTTTGTCTGCACTAACTGAGGAATATGATTCTAGAAATTTGAAAGAAAGTTTGTCTGATGAGATGTCTGTTTTGAGTCTAAAGCATGGACAGAGATTTAAAAGGAAAATAGAGTGTTTTATATGTGGGAAAAATCATCTTGCAAAGTACTGCTCTTCTAAGTATGTGTTTAATGATGAGCCCCAAGAACAAAGAGCCACAGGAGCACATGGTTCCAGTAACAAAGAACCAGCCAGTGGAAGGGGAAGCCATTATGGGAGGAGCAGAGGTCACGTTTCACACACACAGCACAGAGGAAAGAAGTTTGCAGCACAGACAAAGAGCAAAGGCAATGCTTTTAGGATCACTGATGATTTTAACACAGATGATAAGAAAATATTTTTAATCGATTCTGGCGCTTGTACACATGTATGTAGAGAAAAAGCCTGGTTTAGTAACATAGATGTTGAGAACAAACCAAGAATTTACCAAGCTAACAGGGAATTATTGAATGTACAAGGCGTTGGGACTGTAAAATTACAATTGTATACTACAGATTATCAATTAATTGAAGTTGAATTGCGAAATACAGCTTATGTGCCTGAAGCTGTTGAGAACTTAATTTCAACAAAAAGCCTCATGAATACTGGACATATTGTAGTGCTCAAACCAGAGCAAGGAAGCAAGGTCTCTACCAAGGATGGAGAGCTTGAATTTAAAGTGGAAGAGAAAAATGGCTTTCATTACTTTGTAGCTTGTGATGATGAGGAGACAGAAACTTTTGATGTTGATCCTGATGAGGAAATAGAGACTGTTGATGATAAGGAACAGATTTGCCAGACTAAGGATGCTTGTGATAATGCTTGTAAACATGAAAAATGTTTATTTTCGTGGCATATTAAAATGGGACATAGAAATTTGAAATCTGTTGAGCAGTTGTTAAAGCAATGTGGAATACCTGTTGTGCATTGTGAAAAGAGTGAAACTAGATGTGAGACATGCCTCAGAGCAAAGGGAGATGCCCCAAGTTATTCTGGGAAAACTCCAGCGCAAAATCAAGAATTTTTGGAAACTGTATACAGTGATCTTGTTGGGCCTTTACCTGCATCCCTAGGTGGGAACAAATATTTTGTGACTTTCACAGAGAATAAAACAAAATACACTTATGTGTATATGCTGAGAAATAAGGACGAAACACTGCGTAGATTTAAAAATTATGTGGCTATTGTTAAAAATAAATTTGGCAAAGCACCTCAAAGCTTACTCACAGATGGAGGTGGTGAATATTGTAATGCTGAATTCAAACAATTTCTACAAGAGCAAGGAATTCAACATAAAGTATTCATTGCTTATTCACCCCAGCAAAATGGAGCTTCTGAGAGATTAAACAGAACACTGCAGGGGATGTGCAGAGCTATGCTGATGCATTCTGGACTGCCAAACGGTTTATGGGCAGAAGCCCTGAACACAGCAGTGTACTTACACAACAGATTACCCTCAAAGATTATTGGAACCTCCCCTTTTCAGGCTTGGTTTGGAAGACAGCCTGGTCTAAGGCATATCAAAGCTTTTGGTGCAAAAGGGTATGCACACATACCAAAGGAAAAGAGGGGAAAGCTTGATTCCAGAACTGAAACTGGACTTATTGTAGGCTATCCTGTTGGTGGGAAAGGGTACAGGATATACAATCCCCAAACCCACACAGTAGAAGAACGCAATGTTGTTTTTATTGATGAGACTGTATTGCCTAGTGTTTCCACTGCAGCTGATCCAAAGATGCCTGGGACTGCACCTGATGAGTTCGTTGCTTGGCTACCTGTAGTGACTGCTGGTGAACTGGCCGGGGAACTGGCAAGTGAAGCAGCAGGTCCACCTTCTGAGGAAACTACTGAAACAGAAGGGGAAGCAGGGGCCACACCAGAGGAAGCGGCTCAACCCACGGCAGAACCCACACCCGGTGTGAGGCGATCAGAAAGGAGCACTAAGGGACAACCTCCAATGAAGTATGGATTTTGTGAACTTGTGCAACCTGCAAAGGAACCCAAGAACTGGAAGGAAGTTTGCAACTTACCTGCGAGTGAAAGAGGCAGATGGCTTGAAGCAATGGAACAAGAGCTGCTATCCATTAGCGAAAAAGAGGCCTGGACTCTCACTCAACTACCTCAAGGCAGAAACCCTGTTGGATGTAAATGGGTCTTCAAAATAAAGCACAAGGAAGATGGAACTGTGGAGCTATACAAAGCACGCCTAGTAGCTAAAGGCTACTCACAGCAATATGGGACTGATTATTTTGAAACTTTTGCTCCAGTTACTGACCAAGCAACATTCAGAACACTTCTAAGTGTTGCAGCATCTAGGAACATGATAGTAGAGCATCTTGATGTAAAGACTGCTTTTCTCAATGGAGAACTATCTGAGGAGATCTACATGGAACAACCTGAAGGTTTCAAGGTCAAAGGTCAAGAAAACTACGTCTACAAACTTAATAAAGGACTCTATGGCCTAAAGCAAGGAGCAAAGGCCTGGTATGACAAACTTATTGAACTTTTAAAGAAGCAAGGCTTCAAGCAAGGGAAAGCTGAACCTTGTCTGTACACTAGAATCAGAAATGGACAATACCAGTATGTTCTTGTTTACGTTGACGACTTGATCGTGGCTTGTCAAAACAGAGGAGACATCAAAGCAATAGCTGATGGACTGAATAAGGAAGTGGAAGTCAAACAGCTAGGAGATGTTCAACAATACCTCGGAATGCAAATTGAGAGACTCGAGGATGGAACTTTTCTTTTATGCCAGAAAAGAAAGATTATGGACTTTATAGAATCTGTTGGCATGAAGAACTGCAAAGCTTCAACAATCCCACTTGAACCTGGATATCTGAAGGAGAAGGACGGCACACCACTAAAGGACATAGGAGGATACAGAGAGGCTGTTGGAAAGCTCTTGTACCTGAGC
The DNA here is from genome assembly GCA_029233225.1 of Lepidodactylus listeri. Lineage (NCBI taxonomy): Eukaryota > Metazoa > Chordata > Lepidosauria > Squamata > Gekkonidae > Lepidodactylus > Lepidodactylus listeri. The sequence continues at coordinate 38,702,344 of JARCFY010000008.1, read as the reverse complement.
AAATCAACGCGTCCAGATATTACAGCGGCAGTTGGATTTCTAAGCAGAAAAGTAAGTTCGCCAAATCATCATGATTGGAGCGCAATAAAGAAGATGGCACGTTACCTAAGAGGAACAATGGACTTAAAACTGAAAATTGCACCAACTGAACAACCAAGACTAGTCGGCTACATGGATGCCAGTTGGGGAGAAGAGATGAACAACTACAAGTCTACCAGTGGATACCTATTCTTTTATGGAGATGGACTGATAGACTGGACTAGTAGAAAACAGACTGTTGTAGCGCAATCCACAGCAGAAGCTGAGTGCATTTCAGCAGCAAGTGCCTGCAGCAGACTTGAATGGATCTTTGAGATGTTGAAAGATTTTGGAATAATTGAACCTGTACCTATACTTATGTTAGAGGATAATCAAGCTTGTATAACTATATGTAAGGAAGAGAGCACGACTGCTAGAAGTAGATCTATTGGTATTAAATGTGCATTAGTTAAAGATTTGTACCAGAAAAAGCTGATAGAGATTAAGCATTGTCGTACAGAAGAGATGGTGGCTGATATTCTGACTAAGCCACTGACCAAAGACAAGTTTGAAAGACTTCGTGAAATGTTGAATATGCTTGATGCTAATGCTGGATAATGTTTTGTGTATGCATGTATAATGACTTGCATTTCAGGTCTTGAGAAGGGGTGTTGGAGAAATGAGCATGTAATGCAAGGCCTGAGAAATTCAGTCATTATAGGGTTAACTATGCAACTTGTTTGTTTACCTATGTTAGCCTGGAAGTGATACCTGGCAGCTGGCCAATTGATTGTAGACCCGGGAAAACTAAAGGTGTACTGTCTTGCTAACTGGTCAATGATATCAGGAGTTTCCTTTCAGGGGTCAAGAAGAAGGAGAGATCCTCCATTACAATCTCTCACTCTCTATCAGTATGTCTTAGTGTGAAGACGGAGCACAATGCAGCTCCTTAGAAAGCATGTTTTGTTTATTTGTAGCTAATCCCGTTTACCTTTTCCCTTTAGTAATAAACTTCTTTTAAACCAAAAGAAGCAATCTCTTCTTTCCAGAAAAGCAAGATTCATTACTCTGATTTTTCTGATTATTGGACAAAAGTCCTAACAAAAACAACACAGACCAATGGAAGGTCTTGGGGGCTGGTCTCAGGTGAGAACAATAGATTATCTGGACCAATGATGAATCCCAGGGGTGCATGGCATCAGAATGGGCAAGGCCTAGATGTGACCAGTGAACTCTCAGAGAGGCAGAGTCAGGCTTTAACAATAAAAGCCTGGTGTTGGATGCCTGTACTGGGGCTAGCTGAATGGATTTTATGACCACTGATGGTTCTGCCAAGGCAGTTGAATAGGTTCCCAGATACAGACAAAAGATGGGAGATCGGTCCCTGATTAGCGTCAGGAAGGATCGTTAATAATTTGAATGTTTGATTCGTTTATCTTGGTATCCTGAGGGATGGGGCAAGGAGAGACAACGAACATAGACATGAGATGACACAAAAAGGGCTGGATGAGGTTCTGGAGGCAGGGCTATTTGCCAGGTGGCCTCTGAATAGCCTTTAGAAATGTAGATATGTCACCTGGTGGAACCCATTGTTATTCCATAAGCATATCTCTGCTGGGTGGAGGAAGAAGACTGGAGGTTTGCTGAGGGCTGTCTTGGTTTGTCACCTGAATATGGAAACCCTGTTTCCAGAGCTATGATTTGCTCTGTGTTTCAGAACCAGGAGTGTCTTCCTTAGCCTGAGTTTTGTGGGTCTCTGCTTCAGGTTAGAAGTAGGGTTCCCCTTGCTATTGGGGCTACCTGAGAGTAAAGGCAGCACCTCTGGCAACAATATTTTTTCCTGGTCAGTCGGCAGCTTTAATCCCTGGTAATGCAGAAGCCTCCTCTGCTTTCCTTAAGAGTTGCAGTTCCTTGCTAGAAGGAAAAAAAGAATATGGTCTACACATGAAGCTGCCTTATACTGAATCAGACCATTGGTCCATCAAGGTCAGGACTGTCTACTCCGCCTGGCACTGGTTCTCCAGGATCTCAGGCAGAGAGATCTTTCACATCACCTACTGCTGGGTCCTTTTTAAGTGGAGATGTTGGAGACTGAACCTGGGATCTCCCGCATGCAAAGCAGAGACTCTTCCACTGAGCCACAGCCCTTCTCTATAATTGCTAGTTGATCATTTGTTTCCTCTAACCTAGCATTTCCAGAATGGTGATACTTAAAAACAGAGAAGTGGTATGATACAGTGGTTATACTGTTTGACTTACACCAAAGAGATCAGGGGTTAGAGCTCTTGGGCTAGTGTTATAATGACAAAACTGATGTATATCACCCTAAATTCCATAGATGATAGGTGGGAAATAAGTATGCAGTATTAATGAAAACATTGTCATAATCTACTTGAAACCTATGATCAGGATATGCATTTTAGACAGAACTGGAATATATTTTCACAAACTGTTCAGTCTGGAAACACAGGGAGGAATTTGATGCATATGCTTAAGTTACAAAGTGCTACTTATTTAGAAATGGGATTTGTATTTAATGGGAAAGACAATGAATAATCCTTTTTTATATATAAATATAGTGAGTTGGATATAGATTATGAGAAAAAATGGGAACCGGTCTTGAAATTCTTCAAAAAAAGTTCTTTGTTGCCTAATAGATTGGATTATTTGTGGATTTTGTAAAAAATTGTACACAACAGTTTAGTCTGTGATTGTGTGTTTTGGTTTATGTGCTCATATTTGGCCTATGCTTTGTTTAAATTGTATATGAGTTTGTTTAAAATGGATTTCCATCTCTCTTTGTTTCTGTAGAAAATTTTCTTTTTCTTCTGCTACTCAAGACTTAAAACTTTTAAAAAAGAGAAATGTTTGATTTTCATCATTTTAAGGCAAAGTGGTCACTTTCATTCAGGATCCACGCAGAAGCACTTTTTCTAAGGTGCTGCTTGCCATATGTGTATGTAAATGTAATCAGTTAACTGATAAATCAGTTTAAACACCGGAGAGGTAAAATTAACAAAATACTGAACACACACTGATTGCTGGAGTATTAAACTTATCATAAGGACAATATATAGCCAGATTAAAGGTACCTGAAACCTGGGAGAGGAAAACCACGGAGCAATCTACTCCCCTAATTTGGGAACCAGATTTCTGCAGAATTTCCATGCCTCAACTAGACTGCCTGAAAGCAAGGAGGGATTTATTGTTTACTGTTATCTACAATAGTCCTGGATCCTAAAGGCCTCACTAAGCTTTTGTGATCCATGAAGCCAAAGGCAGCCTACCAACCATCGATGATGGCCCTGCAGGGGAAATGCCTACTTTTTGCTTCCATCTAGGGTTACCAGCCCCCAGGTGGGGCCTCGAATTCTCCCAGAATTACAACTGATCTCCAGACTACAGTAGGGTAGCCAGCCCCCAGATCACAGCAGGGGTTCCCCTGCCTTTGGGGTGTGTGATCCACCACTGGGCAGCTGGCTAGTGGGGGAAACCCCACCACCAAATAGGGACATCCTTGGGTGATGTCCCTGACACGATGACTTCACCTGGAACTGATGTCATCATATCAGTGACGTTGCACACGACATTGGTTTTTGGGCAAACTGTATGATTTTGAAGCAACCCCCCCCCCAAACTCTATGGTTTTGAAGCAACCCCCCCCCCCCAAAATAGAGTTTTTGTCCAAAAAAACCAGAGTGTCGTGCGTGACATTGCCAACACAATTATGTCACTTTTGGGTGATCTCATCATGTCCTATGTAACAGTGACACATAACTTTCATGTTTTCTTCAGTTCCTGTGCACATAGTGCCTGATTCAGACTGTATCTGTGGTGTGCAGGGGAAGAGGCTTCAGCCTTCCCCTTATGCTGTTTCCCCAACCTTCCCAGGTCCTGTGGTACACTACTTGGCCTGCTGGGGAAACCTATGTGTACACTTGTGGGTTTCCCCAGCAGGCGAAATAGCGCCCCTCAGAATTGTTTTCAAGTCAGGAAAATGGTGGAGTGGGAAAGGCTAAGGCCCCTTCTCCATACATGCCATAGTCATTATCCAGGTCAGGCAGTGCACATGGAAAAATTGAGGAGAGGCTGTAAATCATGTGTGAATGTTACACAAAACACACAGCGGGGTAGGGACCCCAGAGCCAACTTGTGTCCCCCATAATGTACATGTCTAACAGAATAGATTAAATAGAATGGATTAAAAAGAGGCAGAATTGCTTTTCTGCAGTTAACCCAGCAGTGTGGCCCTCTTGAGCTAATAAACATTCAAAAGCATACTTCAGAGTGATTTGAACAGTGCAGCCCTTGCATAAAGTAATGTCTGCCTGAATCCATCCATGCAAGAAGAGACCGTTTCTATTCCTGCATTTTCCAAGAGGCCCTCTGTGCACAGCTCTGCTTTGAAGGGGGTATTAAAAGACAAAAGCCTTCAAACAGAGCAAGGAACAAAAGGGGCCAGATTGACTGATCCAGAGCACTTAGTGGCCCTGGGCAGCTAGCTGAACTAAAACTGTAATGCCCTGGGAGGTCTCTATGGCTCTCCATTAGTTTATTTGTTAACCCAAAAACACAAAGTTGCCAAGGAGAAAAAACTCATTTCCCAGGGACTGGCTTAAAACTTATTTTTTCCAAATCCAAGACCCTGCCATGTCATTCCTGCTCAAAGAAGCCAGGCAAACAGGCTGAGCTGAAATGTATATTGAGGTTGAGGTAGGAAGGCAACTGGGGTACAATAAGGCACCCAGCTTGGCAGAAGGCACTTTACTAAAGACAAAGGGCCTCACAGGCAGCCCAATGCAAAGATGGGATGAAGACACCTGGGGGTGTTAATAGAACCCAAAGCTTTGGGAAAAGTCTAAATCTTTCCACCTAAGACTGGGCACAGGCAGCCCAATGCAAAGATGGGATGAATACACCTGGGGGTGTTAATAGAACCCAAAGCTTTGGGAAAAGTCTAAATCTTTCCACCTAAGACTGGGCACAGGCAGCCCAATGCAAAGATGGGATGAATACACCTGGGGGTGTTAATAGAACCCAAAGCTTTGGGAAAAGTCTAAATCTTTCCACCTAAGACTGGCAGAGGGCATAGGCTAAAAAAATCTAGCCCACTTCCCCCCCTCAGAGGCAAGATCTTCCTTCTGTTTTTCTGTTCCTTTTTGACTGAGCAGCCTATTTATCAATTGTCTTCTTTTCTTAAGAACTATGGCTGTCCCACCCTTTGACAGTATGAAATATTGCTGCTGGCTCAGCCCCAGAACCTGAGGGAAGGGTTGAGATCTCCCTTTAACTTAAACCACTGAAATGGCACTCAAGTCTTTTTAAAGTTCAAAAATAACAAAATATTTTATTCAACATAGAAGGGGAAGATCAGGTAAAATCATGAGTAAAATTTCCGAGGTAAATCAGTATAGGCACAGACTACAGTTCATATGTTTCAAGCAGCTGGGCATTTTGTAAGTTTTTCACAGTGACTTAGGATCTTTAAAATAAGAGGTTTTTGTTTCAGTGTTTCCCAAACACTCCAGTATACTTTCTTCAGCATATTTGGTTTTCAGAAGGCAGGGATACTCTGTCCAGTACCTGAACAACTTCACTAAACCCACCAGTACCCTTCTTGAGTTTCAACTGACTCCTTGGCATTTAAAAGGCAGTTTCTAAATGCACCAGACCAGGGATCTCTCCACTCTTCAGAGCTATCTCCCTGTTTTAACTGGGTAGGGAAATTCTTCTCTCACTGGAAGATCTACCCCCTTTTCTTAGCCTGAATAGGAGTCTTCCTCTAACTACCCACTCCTCCTGCCAAGCTTCCCAGTACTCTGTCTGTGTTAAACTTCTCACAGTCAGGGCTAGACACAAGCCCTGTCAGTACTAAACTCCTTTCTGTCAGGTCTAGACTCAGACACGTCAGGATTAGACTCTTCTTAATCAGGGCTGAATTCAGACTTTATTCTTCTTAGCATCCAGTTCAGAAACCTTTCTCTGCTCAACTGATGTTAACCAATCAGATCTCTTGGAGCAGCCTTTCACTCAACGCTCTCTGGCTCTGTGAGGAATTAACCCTTCACAGCCCATTAGCTGTTTACACAGCATTTGTAAGCTTCTAAAAGTGCAGTCTGTCACAGGGTAAATTTGGGACTAAATCCTACAAATATATGTCTCACTTGGAATGAAATACTACAGATGTAGGCTTCTCAAACACCTACTAGTTGGGCTCATGTATTGTTCATCAGTTCATCAGTTTAGGCATCCAAATTTTTGATAATCAGTTTGAGTATTTATTGACCCATTGGTGCCTGTTTGGCAGATTGATTTCTCTATTCCTTCCTAACAGTGCAACTGGCTGTTCATACAGTTATGTCTGCTATATTCCCCACTGCACCACTAGAAGACTTTTAAAGATTTAAGAAAATTGATAATTGCTATTGTGAGCTAATATTCTAAATACCTATTATCATAGTCTCTGAAGTTCCAGCTTTCATTTTTTAAAAAAAGTAAGTCTCTAACCTTTTCCCTTGCTGAGATAAGGGGAAAGGTGGGACTTCTGAAACCATGGCACTAGATTGTTAGCCTGTTAGTTCACAACTGCACAATGGGAATTAACTTTTTTTTTTTAAACACCCTTAAATAAGCTCTCCGGTAGGGTGACAGGAGAAAACGGTAGCTCAAAGTATGGATGCAGCCATAGATAGTCTCAAATTATATACACCAAACATAAATAAATTCTGTGGTTAAAAAAATCCTTCCCTTTAGTGTTCATCTAAGTAGTCCTTAGTTAATGGCTCCCCTTCCATTTGGATCAGCAGCATTTTGCACATGCTCAGTTTTTTGGGGGAAACAGCAGATGTGAATGTGTTTAGCAGGCATTTGAGTCATTCAGTATCAGCTGTACAGACCAGTTGATCAGCTCACATCTCATCATCATATTCAGACACGCAGGGCTGGTGCCAGGTTTTTTTGCACACTAGGCGAGGCTACCTTCTGGCGCCTCGCCCCATACGCCCACCAATTTTCAAACCTAAATGCATCCAAACATAATGCACTGCAGAGAGGAAGGAGGCCCCCAGGGCCTCCCCCCAACTCCCACCTGCACCTGCACACACACACCCTGCCCGCCTCCCCCTGACAGCACTGGCCACAGCAGACCCAGGAGGGCTGCCTGGCTGTGCTGCAGAGAGGAAGGAGGGTGCGCAGGGCCTTCCCTCCCATCCAATCAAGCCCTCCCCACCAGCCAGGCCACCGGTGTCTCTCCCATCCACCAACTTACATGCCTTCTTGCTGGTGGTGGCTGAAAGAGGAGGCAGCACGTGCTGCTTCCCGCTCCAAGCCCGATTAAGGGCTGTTGGGAGTTGAGGGCGGGACTTGCCCTGGGAGTGGCCCTCTGTCTGCGAAGCTCTGGAGCCTTGTGGGGAGCCCCTGCCCCTCTTTCCTCCCCAGGTGAGGAAGGCGCTGGCCTGGCAAGGGCGGGGCAGTGCTCCCCATCGGGCCAGGGGCATCCCATGGACGGCTGTGCCCATAGGCAGCTGCCTCACCTTGCCTATATGGATGCACCAGCCCTGCTGACACGGTAAGACCGACTGACAGGCATGTTTAACACACAGTTTGCAGCATCCCTACCCTTAAAGCACTCTTGGTTTAGGGTGGTTCCTTCCATAATTTTCCTGGGAGTGGAGACCCAGCTGATAGAAGTCAGAGGCAAGATAACTTGTGCTTCATTACAGCTGGGGAGAGTGAAGTGATGCTGAGATAAGGGTGCAAAGAGAATACTGTTCATACTACATTGAGGGAGCAGAGGGGCCCTCCTCCAGCCTTCCTGTCCTGTTTCCTTCCAAAATATGAGGAACTGCAGCAAGCAGTGCCAGTTTTGACATACAGTGGCATCTAGCCCTTCTGCTATTACTTTCCAAAATACCCTCCTACTTTATTGGCCCAGCAAGCATTACCAATGCTTTGCCAAAAAATGAAAAGAAGATGACAGTTTCCCTCAAGCTTATTAGGCGCTCTTCTCCCTGCTTTTCTCTACCTCCTCCTCCTCCTCCTCCTCTTTCCTGTTCTTTATTTCCCCCTGTAGTCATCCTCCTCTAGCCTGTCTGTTTTCATGCATTCTGGAGCCATTAGACCCCACTGTGTCACAGCCTGCTGTGGGCACGGTTAGTGAGCATCAATTAAGACCCATGTGGGGCTGTGCTGATGAGCTTGCTGCTTTGTAGAATGGTGGCTCTGGGCTCCCGTCTCCCTATCAAATGGATCCGCAGCAAGAACATTTTCCGTAACGATCCCTTGCGGTAATAAATATCTGGACAGGAATTAGATGGCCACTTGTCACGGAGAATGCCAAATCAATACCCTATCAAGCTCTTTCCTTGTTCTGCCAGGAATTCCTTCTGAGGACGTTAGCTAAGCGTCCAAAGAGGGGGGGAGATGCTCGCCCCTTTGATTTCAGGCACAGTGTTGTACTGAGATAGCAGAAATATGCTGGCTTTTATGTAAATTTAGTGTTGTGCTGAGGTAGCAGGAATATGCTGGTTTTCATGTAAAATTTATTTGGGTGGGGTATGGAGGAGGGAGGAAAAGGTCAAAGCAAATGGACCCCTCCAATTTCTTCATAACTAGTCAGTCATAAATTAAAATCAAACAAAACCAGTATTTAAATAGACAGAATATGATAAAAAAATCAATCATCTCTCCAGGACTTTAATCTTATATTCCCTGATTCTCATAGTAATTAGAAGGAACCTCACTACTAAAAGGGTAAAATGGGAACACTGAACTGATAAAAGAAAGAAACAAGCCTCCTTTTCTTCTTAACTATCCTTACAACGAATGAGGTGCTAGATGAAATCTAAAATAGTGTATTGTGCAACCTCAGACTGCAAGCGGAGTCTTATTTTTGAATACCGCTCCCAATAAAAAGCATCCTGCATGTGACAAGCTAGCTCATCAGAAGGAAGGCTGTCCTAAACATTTCTCCCTGCTTTGCTAGCTTTCTACACGCAGGAGGTTCGTTGTACATGGGTGTCCCTTCTGGCAACCAGCTCTATCACCTCCCAAATACCAGATCCTTACACCTTCCGAACTGCAGTCTTTCAGTACCAAACCCTGCTTCAAAAAGCACCATCCAGACAAGGAGTTTGATTATTTATATTTTTAGAGAACCAGTGTATTGATGGTATGAGTACAGGACTGAGGATGCCTAGGCTGAAATTTCTGGAAATTCTGCAGAGATCTGAAAGACCTTGGGCCAATCACTCACTCAGCCTAGCCCCTTTTCCAGAGCTTTTTTAAAAGATAAAATTAGGAAAGGGAGAATCATGTGAGCCATTTGGAACTCCTTGGAGACAGGGCAGAATAAAAATTATGTGACTGATTTCTAAGAATCTTATTTCACTGCTGCCCCACCAAACCTGTGGGGCTTACAGGTACTTAAAACTTTTACATCAAAAAAAGTGAAACTCTTGTCTGTGTATTCCCAGGCTTTCTTTCTGAGAAAGTCCGCTGATCTCCCAGAAGTCTTTTCTGCCTCTGTCCTCTAGCTGGCGCCAGAGGTGCTTCCTCATGCAACCATAGGGCAATAGGCATCCACTGTAGCTGTTTTCCTGGAAGGGAGGGGAAAAGAGGCTCCCAGAAGCTATTGTTCTTCTTACCAGTGTTTAGGTCTAGACTTGTTTCCTTTTGGTGGATGAGGATGAGAATTAAAAAACCATGATGGAACAAGTCTCTGACTTGGCTTTTATCTGTATACTTGAAGTAGCCGATTAATCTTAGAGTACAGAGAAACTTTCTATGGTTTATTAACCAGCAGGGATTTAAAGACTGATGTAGTAATCCAGGATTTTAGCCAAGATATCTTGTTTGGTCTGTTGTCCTTTACATTTGACAAGGTTATACATTTTAATTCCCAGGCATGTCTTTTAAAAATGCTGTACAAGGTTTTCTTTTAAGACATGACCAAGAAAAACTGGTCATTTTAAGGCCAATTTTTATTTGCTCAGAGGTGAAAAGATGTTGTTGTTGCTAATATATTTTTTCTGCACAAGATCTTGAGATCTGTCAAGAGACAATAATTTGATGTTTGCCACGTCAAATCTGGTAACTATGGCAGATTTTTAAAAAGCCCTTTAAACTTGGATTTAAGCTGCCATATCCATAGGAAGTTTGATCTGATAATAAATTGTGTAACCTTTAAAAATGTGTGCCTTCTAAGTAATATAATAGCTATAACTCATATTCTTCTATTCATAGCTAAGTTCTAACAGTTACAGGCAAATATCCTTTAGGTGCTATCGCTGTAGGGAATAACTGAACACCTTGAAGGCTATGTTCCTGAAGGAAATTATCTTTGTGTTTTAGCACCTGGGGATGTCATTGATAGAAATTTATGATGTTGTCCATGTAGTTTCAAGAAGTGCAGAAGTTCACTGCCTTTATGCTTTCCCATTCCTTTCTGCATTGGCTGGTCCATCACATGGATTGGGGTTGGCTGTGAGTATATATTCTGACTGAAACAGACAAGCCATTTTGAAACATTTGTAAAAGGTGCCATTTTGTAAAAGCTTCCAATGGAAAATTATGTAATATGTCACAATGTTGATGGTTGCGGGGCTCCTTCAACCCATACTACCAGTGTCAGCAACATCTGTTCTAGCATTCCACTGTGCAGCACTGCTTTTCACTTCTCCTCCCAGATGCCTAACGACAAGCACACCACATGTGCTTAGTCAAGTTCACGCCACATATGTGGCATCACAGCGTAGAGGAACACTGAGTATGGTGACATCAGAAGAAGGTATAGACCTTCACTGGACATTAAAAATGTCAGTGCGTAGTTAACTAATTTTGATAATTTTATCTCACTTAATGAGCCTAACAGCTAGAATTGAGTTCAGTAGCGCCTTAGAGAGCAACAAAATTTGGGGGTTGTAAGCTTTTGAGAGTCAGAGCTGCCTTCATCAGATATCATATCTGACGAAGGGAGCTTATACTCCAAAAATCTTGTTGGTCTCTAGGGTTTCCATTCCCCTGGCGGTACCAGGGAAAACCCAAATTTTGGGGGCTTCAGCTCACTGCCAGCCAGCTGGCTGGGGAGTGAAGCCCCACCCCCAAACAGGGACATCACTGCATGGGCGTCAACTACGGGGGGGCTTGAGGGCTCGAGCCTCCCCCGAAATTTCCCGGGGGGGGGCTTAGCCACCCTCGGCAAAATGCTCGCCCAGCCGGCCGTCGCCTCCTCTCCTTCCCCCCCACCCCCGGCCTGCCCTGCCTCCCTGGGGCGGGGGGGGGGGGAGAGAGGCGGCGGGGACATAGTCGCGCACGCGCTTCACGCGGGCGGCAGTCCCGGCCAGCTGGTGCCGCCGCCGCGGGTCTGCCTTCCTGGGCCGGGGGGGACGGACGGAGCGGCGGGGACATAGACGCGCGCACTTCGCGTGGGCGGCAGTCAGCCGGCCAGCTGGCTGCCGCTGCCGCCACCGTGGGTCTGCCTCCCTGGGCCGGGGGGGGGGAGAGGAGCGGCAGAGACATGGTTTCATGCGCGCGCACGAGAGAGCCCCTGCCCCCCCCCCCCGGGGATTTAGAAAGTCGACGCCCCTGCATCACTGTGCAATGTCCCTGACATGATGGCATCACCCATAAGTGATGTCATCTCACTTAGGATGTTGCATGGGGGACGCTCTGGTTTTTGGGCAAACTCTATGGTTATGAGGCCAAAAAAAACATGGAGTTTGCTCAAATACCAGAGTGTTTCCCCTTTACAACGTCCCCAGCGCAATTACATCACTTCTGGGTCATTGTGTCCCACGATACCCCTGTCCACCCCTGGAATGCCCCCAAAGTAGGTTTGCCAGGTCCCTACCTGCTGCTGGGGTAGGCTCCAGCCTGCTCCCTGGGATCCCAGAAGTGATATCATCATGCTAGGCATGTTGCGCAGGGGACACTCAAGCATTTGGCCACAAACTCTATGGTCACCATAGAGTTTTTAGCCAAATGCTAGTGTCCCCTGAGCAATGTGCTTGGTGGGGCTCTTTGGGGGTGGGGAATCCCCACCGGAATCCCGGTCCCCATTGGGAGGATGGCAACCCTACCCCAAAGTCCCCCACTCCATCCAAGGTAAGACCTGGCAACCCTATTGGTCTCTAGGTGCTACTGCACTTGTATATAACTGTTCCATTGCAATGAACACAGGTACTCTCTGAAACTATCCTTATTGAGCCTGAAAGACTCTTGTACTAGATAAGAGCAGGTGTCCTTTCATAAAAAAAGAGCTGCAGGAGCTCATTAGCATAACTCATTAGCATAACTCATTAGCATATGCCACGTCCCTTGACATCACTGGAACTGTGTCAGAAAGGGAATGTCAGTTTCAGCCCCATTATACCCTATGGGCCATTGAAATTAATGGCAAAAACTCATAGGGTATATGAGGGGCTGGAGGAAAGGGGATTTGAGGGAGAGGCTCCAAACTTGCAGGGTAGCTGCTGGGGCCTTTCCTCGAAATACCCACCAAGTTTCAAGAAGATTGGACAACAGGGTCCAATTCTATGGGCCCCCAAACAGGTTGTCCCATCCCCTCCATTGTTCTCTATGGTGGGAAAAAGTTACCTTTTTTTCTACCATAGAGAACAATGGAGGGAATGGGGGCAACCTGTTTGGGGGCCTGTAGAATTGGACCGCCTGGTCCAATCTTCTTGAAACTTGGTGAGTATTTGGGGGAGAGGTCCCAGCAGCTACTCTGCAAGTTTGGAGCCTCTCCCTCAAACCCCCTCCCCTCCAGTCGCTTTTAAAGTTGCCGCCGAATTTCGGTGGCAATTCGGCAGCAGGCTGAATCAGATCAGAGAATCTGATTCAGCCCACGGCTGCCCTAGTGGCCACTCCTGAGCTGGCGGAGCTTTGCTCCACCTCGCTCCAGCCCCAACGGACCCCTGGATAAGAGAAATACAGAAATTAGAAATTAAAATATAATTGCAGTATAAAGTGTTATATCGTGGTGGCAAGTTGTGAATTTGGTGATGTTCCCTCATTGAGCTGTTTAGTTATTTTCCCCAGGTCCCTTAGGGCCGAAAAGCATGGGCTGTAGTTTCACTTTCCCCTGCTGGTTGTTGGCTGTTAGTTTTTGTTCAAGCACAGACCAGAGAAGGTCCTGCTTTTGTTCCAATAAAACTTTTAATCCTTCTGGCACTGTGTGCTTATAGAATTATTATACAATGGATGGTTAAGAGGAAATACATAAAATGAGACATCCAGCTAACCAATGACTTAAATGGCTTCCTAAAAAGAAAGATTTAATAAAGGGGTTTCTTTTTTGGGGGGGGGGGGGTCACTTACTCATCACTTGGTCCCCATGCAGAGTGCTGCTACTTCCCATGATAACAACTCTTTCATGATAACAACTCTTTCAACTCTTGACAGCCACTTCCAAACCCATCTAAATGGGACACCTTGTCAGGGGTGCTCCACTTCACACCCAGACCCACTTCATTTCTGGATTCAGCCATTTTGTTTTCATGGGAGCCACAAACTCCTGAGCAGCACCAGCAAGAGTGGCCTTGAACACAGGAAGTTCCTCAGAACTAAAAGCCCAGGTGATCTCCACACCAGCTTCACTCACCTCCATTTGTTTCCGGGCCCAATTCAAAGTGCTGTTTTTGACTTTGAAAGGCCCCAACAACCTGCGACCACTTTCATCCATATGAATCTGTCCAAGATTTTGCTCCATAAGCCTTTGAGGTCAGGCCAGCAAGCATCAGGTAAGGAGCTTTCTTGCTTGTTTCTTGCAGGTTACTGAACCCTTTGCCATTTCAGGTTTGTTTAGTCCCTGACTCCTGATCTTCTTATGAAATGTGATAACCTATTTGTTTCAAAAGGCCTTTGTGGGGTAAATTATTTGTGCACTAATTGTTTCCACTGTTGCTGTACTGGGATTTTAGGTTTTATGAAGGCCACTCGCTGCTATTTCTTTTTATGGTGTTTTAATTTATTTTACAGTTTTTATTGTCAGTGTTTTATTCTTGTACGTGTCTTTAGAAACTGTAAAAACAGAAAGGAAGGGTATAGACCTACTAAACAAATAAATCCAAGAGGAGCGGTAGAGCATCTCCTTTGCATGGCAAATGTCCCAAGTTCAGTCCCCGGCATCTCCACTTATAAGGATCAAGTAGTAGGTGATATGAAAGATCTCCACTTGAGAAGATGGAGCACTACTTCCAGTCAGAATTGTACAGCAGTACAATAATTCAGTACAGCAGGTTCATGCATTCATATATGTTCAAGAGTGTCTCCACCAAAGTATTCTGCGAGTCCTACTCTAGCAGAATCCCAGTCTTTTTTGATTACTCAGCACCACGGTGGATGGGATATGTGGTGAGGGAGCTGAAATTGCTGTAAACCAACCCTGCCCTGTACATTCTCCTTTAATTCTCTCCTTAGTGCTGAATCCAGGTAGAAACCTCTGCCATTATCCAGCAGTTCTTCAGTAGTATGAAGCTGGTTGGTCTTGGATTAAATAATAGCAGTCAGATTTAAAACTGACTGACACCAAATAACAGCAAACTGCAGCATGAGAGACAGATTTCCTTTAGCTGGAAGGGGGCCCAGAAGAAGGGATGGAGATATATTGGGTGTCTGTCCATCTGGCCTGGCCCCCTTACCACTGGGATGGGTAAAATGCCTTTTTGCCCCCGGGGATTCTGAAAAACAGTGTTACATCAGTTCACCCCTACCAAAAACTGGTGTCTTGTGTAATTCAGCTTCTCTCTCCTCAGCAATGGGAGAAGGCACCTGCCTTCTGGGGAACTGGGGCTCCCTCTGCTGGCAGCCTCTGGGCAGATGTGATTCCCTGACCCAAATGTAATGGCTGCCACTCCGTTGCCTCACTGTCATCACCTCTTATCACCCACTGGCTCCTTTTGCTCATTAATCATTTTCTTCCTTCTGATTTCCTTTCCACCTGGGCTTGTGTGATCCAAGTTTGTGTCCTGAACTCGAGTGCCCTGACAGCTGATAATTACCTGCTGAATACACCAGGTAATAGAGCTTTGGCTCGCTTCCTCCTCATGAAATATTGACATCAACCTTCGGCTCTCCCCCACCCCCCGCTGCTCTGCTGCCCCCGCCTCTCCTCGCCACCCTCTGTGTCCCCCCCCCTCATGTCTTCTCACACTGGCTCCATTGTCAATTACTTCTTTATCCATCACTCCTTTTTAAAAATTCCCTTTTATGTATCAGATGGTCCCGTCCCCCCCACTTTTATGTTTAGTTTGCTTCAGTGGGGATGGGTAAGACCAAAGAGACAGTGGAATCTGAGGGATGGGGGGGAAAGGAAGGGGTAAACAGGTTGCCCCAGCCCTCCTAGAAATACAAAGGCTGTTTATCTGTTGCATACTTTTTAATTGGTGGCTTTTCTGGCACATCAGCCTTTTTCTCAGGGATGAAACGGAGCTTTACAGCTCCTTTTCTCGAAAAGGAGCCTGGCAAAGACGGGGCCTTGTGTTCTGACATGGGGGCTGGGAGATTATTAAATGGGAGAGCAGGCAGAACAGCCCTGGCTGAGAACAGCTCTGTGTGGTACCCGTCGTTGTTCAATTGCCAGTCATTTGTATCTGTCCGGCAATGCTGGCTGATTCTCTCACACGGGTTTATTATTCCTCTGCTTCTAAAACCAGTTGTGCAGGGAGCAGGATGTGAAGCTTAGAATGGGTCTGTGCAGCAGTGCATTTTCACCGGATCTGTCACTGAACAGAGAATAAGGAGATGCCACAGCCGTCACCTGGTTCCATTTCCTGCCGCTGATTGCCCTTCCTTAACACTCCTCTTCTTGGGGTTTTTGTTGTTGTTGTTGTTTTTCATTCCAGGAAGAAGTTACTACTTCATTAAAGAGGGAAATAATCTTCCAGCAATTAGTACAGACAAATATTTTGGTGAAGTTCCACATCCCAGGCAGGTATCCTGTCATTCCCCTCCCATTATCCCAGCATTTTTTTTTTTTTTTAAAAACCCCACTGACCTGAAAAAGTCACCAGATTTTGAAAGCTTATTTTGTGCATATCCAGCAGGGCAGCATAGAACACCTTCCCACCCCCGCCTCCACCTTGTTCAGAGTACAGCTAGACAGTAGCTGAACTCTACTGTGATCCTGCCAGTTCCTTAAGGTGCACGTTATGGAGCAGAGATCCATCAGTGGCTATTAGCAAGTGATGCCCTGTATTCTTGGGGCGGGAGGGGGGGGCAACAGTGGGAGAGCTTCTAGTGTCATGTCATCCAACTTAAGCCCCACTTCTTAAAAAATTCTGTTCAGAAGATGAGGGGGGGAGCTTTTTTAACCAAGCACAAATCTAGCTCTTCACAATCCCAGAATAAAACCTAAAGTCCCCCCCCACACACACCCTGGGGCATGCATGATTCCATTGACACATACCTGTAAGCCTGCATGCAAATTGTTATTTTTAAGATTTTTATTGTTTTCCACAAAAGATGGTAAATATAACATCAAACTCCCAGTAAGCATCCCACCCACCCTCCCCCAACCCTCCTTCCTAACATAGTCCATCAACAGAAGAACAAAGAAAAGCTACATAAACTCAGGCAGCTAAGAGTAGGTATTAAGAAAATAATAAAAAGGGGAAATGGGAGGGTAAGCGTAAGAAAAGCCTCATACTCTAAGAGGAGAATGTGTGTGTGTGTGTGTGAGAGAGAGAGAGAGAGAGAGAGTGCTTGTAGATGCACAGACTTGGAAATTAGGGCTAGGACCACAAGGGAGAAACTGAAGTGAAGATTCTAAGCAATATGGGGTGCCAGTTTGGTGTAGTGATTAGGAGCGCAGACCCTAATCTGGGAGAACCGGGTTTGATTCCCCACTCTTCCACGTGCAGCTGCTGGTGTGACCTTGAGCCAGTCAAAGTTCTTTCAGAGCTGTTCTCTCAAGAGCAGTTCTCGGGAGAACTCTCTCAGCATCACCTACCTCACAGGGTGTCTGTTGTGGGGAGGGGAAGGGAGAGGAGATTGTAAACCACTCTGAGACTCCTTCAGGTAGTGAAGGGTGGGGTATAAATCCAATCTCTTCTTCTTCTATGCTGAAAACATCGTCCACAATCTTCAGCATCACAAGAGTTGCCATCGTAGTGTATTACTAAGAAGCTGAAGCGGACTCATGCGGCCAAACATGTTTCCCGTGTCAAGTCCATGCTGCCTGTCTCCTACCCAGACTCCTATCATCACTTTGGCATAGGGCTACTAAGAACTTCACAAAAACTGCAGTTGACATTCAAGCTTGCTTTGTTCGTAGCACCTGTTTTCTACTGAGCTGAATACCTCATGTGATCACATCCGTCATTTGCTCACAATTAAAACTCAACAGCATTTTGAATAATTTTGAATAGGCACATTAATAGCATTCAGCATGGCGGCTAGCCAGGTAGCTGCTGTTGGCACATGTTCACAATTTATTGGCTGGCCTGGATTATCTGTGCCCCAGGGTGATCATGGGCAGGTAATGTGCCATTTAAAGCCTACAGCATTAAAGTGATATGTGCTGTTTTTGCACCTGCACGGCTGGTGGCATTCCTCAATTGGCTGCATATGTCATTCTGGTGCATGTTCAGAACTGACTGGGTCGAACTACAGTTTCCAGACCACATCTCAAGAATAATAAATTGAATGAATAAAAATTGAGCACAAACATACCTGGCTTTGAGAGTCAGGCAAGGGCACAATGTGAACAAGGCTGCAATATTAGAGGGTTTCCACCACCACCCTAGCCCGCTTGGAACAATCCAGGAAATCTCCTTGTAAATGAAGATTGTTTCTTGTGTGCATTAAGGGAACGCATGGGGGAGGTGAAAGCCATGACAAATTGGTGCAAAAATGCACATGTGCAAAGTATTTGCGATCTGACTCCTAACACTGAGCCAGCCAGGTAAAATGGAGGAGGTCAGAGTAGAGAGTCAAGCCACACAGCTAGCTTCCTTCCTGTTCCACTCCCCAAAGCAGGACTGAAACACCTCTTTCTATTGTATTTGTTTAGCGCAAAGATGAGGCAAGGCAGGGAAAACTTTTGTGAGCTTGTACATGCGCAACCCTCTGAGATCCAATTTTGACCATTCACAAAATTACTAAATACATTTTCTGAAGTTCAGTGGTGGGGTTTTTTTTGCTACTTTTGATCAAATCACAATCTGAGCAGAGGGGAGATCTAGCATCCCTGCTTTGGTACTATCCTAGCTGACATGTCTCCATATACACCCATCTCCTATTTGTATAAACAAAAAGATAGTTAAAGGATACTGAGATTCAAGTTTTTGTGTGTAATCCATGTGGCCTCTGCCATGAACTCACCAGGGCACGTATGCTTGAAGATGACATCTGATATCTACCCCAAAGAAATCCCAGGAATCTGAGTTTTCATTATTAAGAACATATACGTTTATAAACTTTGTGGATATGGAAATTGCTGAAACGTGTGGGCAATTTCTGCTTAATGGCTGCAAACCATGGAGGTTTTGATTGGGATTTCCCGTAATTGGGCATTGGTTGTCACAGTATAAGGCCCAGTCCAGACTAAATTGGGCATTTGCATGGACTTCCCCTTACTGCTGTGGATTCCCCTAACGTCTTTCCTCCATGGATGGTGGTGTACAGGGGTCACTTTGTAGAAAAAGAGGTGCATGAGCTCATTAGCATAACTCATTAGCATATGCCATGCCCCCTGACATCACCGGCCTAGTGTCCGTTTCAGCCCCATTATGCCCTATGGGCCATTGAAGTCAATGGCAAAAACTCATAGGGTATATGAGGGGCTGGAGGTGAGGGGGTTCGAGGGAGAGGCTCCAAACTTACAGGGTAGCTGCTGGAGCCTCTCCCCGAAATATTCACCAAGTTTCAAGAAGATTGGACCAGGGAGTCCAATTCTATGGGCCCCAAAACAGATTGCCCCATCCCCTCCATTGTTCTCTATGGTGGGAAAAAACATTACTTTTTCCCCACCATGTAGAACAATGGAGGGGCTGGGGGCAACCTGTTTGGGGGCCCGTAGAATTGGACTCCCTGGTCCAGTCTTCTTGAAACTTGGTGGGTATTTGCGGGAGAGGCTCCAGCAGCTACCCTGTAAGTTTGGAGCCTCTCCCTCAAACCTCATCCCCTCCAGCTGCTTTTGAAGCCACTGCTGAATTTCAGCGGCAATTCGGCGGCGGGCCAAATCAGATCAGAGAGTCTGATTCGGCCTGTGGCTGCCCTAGTGCCCACTCCTGGGCTGGCGGAACTCTGCTCCGCCTAGCTCTGGCCCCAAATGACCCCTGGTGGTGTAGTCTCAGAGGGAACCTCTGGCATGCATCCGACCATCCATGGACTTCATGGAACAGAAGTCTCCTGCTGCTTCACCTGATGCAGCTCACTAGACCTTCTTCCACAAATGGAATTGCCATTCCATCAGAGGAACCGCATGCTTGGATTGTTTGTTGGGGCGCCTTTGTTGGGGCGGGGAGCATGGTTATTGGAAGCCCATATTTACACACACACACACACTGGGTACACAGAGGACATTTTGGGCAATTCTCAGCAGGTTCTGAAACCCCAAGCCTGCATGTTCCTGCTTGCTATGAGGGAAAACTAAAATCTCATTTGTTCTGGCAGGAAGGAGAGGTGTTGAGAGTGGGACCGGGGAGAAAGAGGGTAGGCATAAGCTTGGCTGCATCTTCTTTCCAGGCTGGGGGACAATCAAGCAGACAGCCCTCCAGGTTGTGACCTAGCAGCCTGATGTTACCTGATCTTTCACATGGCCTTTTTCTAGGAGCCAGGGATTTAATTTGCTAGTGTGTATCTGTGTGCATAACAACATTGGACTGCAGCTTGACAGTCCAATCTGGCTCAGAGAGGGGATTCTCTAGTAGCTGTTCGGCAGTCAAAAGGAGAGCATCATTAGAAGAGACAGCTGAACATGCCCAGTGGTGATGGGGCTGGGTGTTTTGTAACAGGCCACTTTGTCTGGGTTTGGGGGTGGACTTTTTTTTTTTTGGTCGCACACTCTGAAAACAAACAAAACATTGACAAAAGAAACTTATGGATTGAATTACTTTTTTTTAACTTGCTAAGCCATCTGTTCTGCTCAAAGAACTCCTGCTCTGCTTTTGCTTTTTTGCTTCCCCCCCCTTTCTTTTTGGTCTTATATGCTGTGTTTTCATCAGTGTGTTTGATGGGAGGGATGGGGGCGGGGGCTGCGAATCTCAGATAGAGAAAATGCAGTTTGGGCATGTGAATGCAGTTTGTTCTGAACTGACTCCAGCCTATGACACTGTGCGGCGTGTTGGGCGGGCTGCCAAGCTGATGCTCTTTCTTCCTGGAAGGCAGTGGATGTCATCAACCTTAGAAACAAACAGCACATGAAGCTTGGCCTTCTGTTCTCAGGGGAGAGAGCCAACCGAACTGGATCTTTGGCTTTGGGCTTCCACAAGTGTCTTCTGAACCACCTGTTTATGATTTTCCTGCAACTGCAGCGTGTCCATTAGATCTGAAAGGAATCTGTTCCCCAAAATTCTCTTCATTGTTTTGTTTCAGCATCCGTTTGCTGGCATACAGCAATCTATTGTTTCTAGCAGTATTTGGTTACTGACATGTCGTATTTATAATTAAAAGATTTGTGTCTTGCACTTTCTCCCTCAGGGAGGACTCAAGGTAGCTTTCAAAAAAAATACCCCAGTATCAAACAATGAAGCTTTGCCTGGTTAAAAAAAAACCCACATCAAAATAAATGTTGTTGCAGAAAGGCCCACAGGGTCCATTATACTTCCTGTGGCCACCAGCAGAGGCTCACCTAAAAAGCTGTGCCTTGCGGGACTTCCTGAAAGCCAACAGAAATGGTGACGTTCTAACATCCTCTGGAAGGTTGTTCTAGAGGATATGAGCTTCTATAGAGAAGGCCCATGACTGGAATGAGGCATTTCTCACCAGCCTATATGAAGGTACCATTAAGAAGAGCTTCTAGGAGAAGGGCAGTCATCATACATGCTGTGGACACAGGGAAAGACAGTCCTTCAGGTGTGTGGGCTCTGGCGTGCGAAGGGCTTGAAAAGTAGAACCAGCACCTTAAATTTAATTCAGAAACAAATAAAGTGCTGATTAAGATATTCCGAGTAGGTGTTACATGCCCCAACTAGCTAGTTCTAGTCAAAAGTCGAGCTGCTGCATTTTGCATCAGTTGCAGTTTCCAGGCTGTCTAAGAGCAGCCTCACACTGAATGCATCACAATCATCAAGACTAGAAGCTACAGTATAACGAATTAGCATTAGGCTTGTTATGTGCTAGGGCTGCCAAGTCCAACTTGGGAAATATCTGGGGACTTTGGGGGTGGAGCCAGGAGACTTTGGGGGTGGAGCCAGGAGAAAGGAAGTGACACCATTTTGTGATGTCACATCCTGTGATGTTGCTTCCACATGCTGACACATGAACTCATGAAGTTTCCTAATACTGAATCAGGCCATTGGTCCATCAAGGTCAGTATTGACTACTCAGACTGGTAGTGGCTCTCCAGGGTCTCAGGCTGAGATCTTTAATGTCACCTATTACCTGATCCTTTTTTAGCTGAAGAAGCTTATACCTCCTGCATGTCAAGCAGATGCTCTATCACTGAGCAACAGCCCTACTGAATCCTTCCTCATCTCGGCAGAATATGAAGCACTAAGTGCTACACAAGTGCTTAATATGATTTTCATATCATAAGAACAGGAGAGAAGTCACAGTGGATCGGCCCATCCAGTACAGCCCATCCAGTACAACACTCTGTGTCACAACAGTGGCCAAAAATACCAGGTGCCCTCAGGAGGTCCAGCAGCGGGGCCAGAACTCCAGAAGCCCTCCCACTGTTACCCCCCAAGCACCAAGAATTCAGAGCATCACTGCCCCAGACAAAGGGTTCCATTTAGACCTTGTGGCTAATAATAGCCACTGATAGACCTCTGCTGGATGGGGACAGAGAGAGACAGACAGACAGACAGACAGATGGACAGAAAAAAGAAAGAAAGGGGGAGGGGGAGAGAGAGAGAGAGAAGGAAAAGAGCTGGAAGAGAAACTTACCTTGCAAGCCACATGCAAAAGCAACCCCTTCAGTCCCTCCTTAATCTCTGGGCGGACCTCTCTTGCTGTGGAAGCTCTCTTGCTGACTTCTTAAAGGGGAAATGTCTGGTGAGGCTTTTTACTGCAGGGCAGGCTCTCTGCAGACATTTCCCTTTTAAGGCAGGGCAGGGCAGACTCTGACTTCCTGCTGGCAGCCATTTTGTCCCCCGGGGGCCAATTTTGAAAAAGCGGGGGTAAGCAGTAAAAACCGGTGTTTCCCTTGCCCTACCGGGGGACTTGGCAGCCCTATTATGTGCCTATATTAAGGCGGCAACCCCCCTCCAGCACTCTTTATCTCCCACCAGCTCTCAGTGGAGTGGGAAGGGAACAAATGGGGGGGGGGACAGCGTTGCATGACACTGCAGTATCACTTCTGGCTGTAACCGAGAAGTGACATTGGTGCAATGCTGTGATGCCCTAGGAATTTTCTTGATCTTTATGGTTTTTACTATAGAAATTGGTGAAATCCTAGAATGGTGCCATGTTGTGGTGACATCACTTCTGGGTTCCTTGCCAGGGGTGACATTGTGATGTCATGTGTCACTGTATTGAAGTCTCCATACACACACACACACACACACACACACACACACACCCAATGTTCTTGCTGCGACTCAGAGTTGGGTTGACAATCAATCCTAATCAGCATAGCTAGATCAGTAGAGCCCAGAAGAAAAGACAATTTCCAAGTCAGTTGTGTGTGGGGGGGAAGTATTGGTAATTGGCAGAGGTGGGTATATGGCATGCCATTCTAGTCCACTGCATTATACTGGAAAAACTGCATAGGATTGCACTGTTAGTATAAGTGATTGCTTAGAGAGTTGGCATGGTTAGACTAGGATGCAGCAGATCTGGGTTCAAGTCCCCACCTCACCATGAAGCTCACTGAGTTGGTTTGGGGCAAGAAACTTTATTTTAGTTTGACATGCCTCACAGAGTTGTTGGGAAGATGAAAGGGGTGAGCCATATTTAATTTAAGCTCTTAATGCATATGGATTTATGTACAGTTTTTACTGATGAAACTGGAAGCACATTAGGAAATCTCAACCAAGATAAAAATTAGAGCTAAGAGCAATTACATTTTTAATACATTAACTGTCTGCTTTAAACTAATTAATCACCTAATTAAGTGATTGCATTTAAATATATTTACATATTGGAAATCTTAACAAAAGTGCCATTTTGTGAAGGAAGAGGGGCAGTTTCTGTTAAGAATGAGACAAGTTACAATTCAAGGAACAAAAGTAGTCAGAAGAAAAACCCACTTTTAGTATTTTCTTTAAAAATCACATTTGGGGATTTGCAATATTTCCTACTATAGTGACATACCACAACTAAAATGAATTCAAAAACGAACATGTTCAAGACCCATCAATCTTGTCGAAGATCCAATTTAAAAGGTATGTGTGGACATTGATCCCCATGGAGTGATGTGCAGCCACCTTCAGATACTTATTGATTCAAGGAAAGTCATAGTAGTTTCAGAATGAAAAGCAAGTTATCTGCTAAATTTTGACTACAATATGTCATCTGGGTCCCCCCCCCCCCCTTCAAATTTAGCATAGGAAAAAAGTGTGCCTGTGGCACTGCGTGATGGGCACAGCACTAGGCCCTAAAAGATTTCTGAACTACAATTCTGAATTACAATCCAGTTTTTTCTTTTTGCTAACCCTTCAGTGTTTAACCAAAGTTTCTGGTGCTCCATCCCTGTAAACCAGCACAGTGCTTTATGTGCAGTCATCTCAGTATACGCAATTGTCATTTTGTCTGAAAATGGCGATGCATATTTTTTGCACCTTCAGTTTGCAAGAATGCATAGACCCCTGAAAATCGGAGTAGTGTGTACTGAAGCTGCAAGATGCATGTGTTGTGCATTTGCACAAAGTGGTAATTGCATGTACCGAGATATACATGTAGCTCACATCCTAAGTAACTGGTATTGGAGTACCAGAAATGTAATGCCTAGGAATGACATCTGTCTGTGTGTGTGTGTGTGTGTGTTTGTGTGTGTGTGTACACACACACACACACAAACATCATGACACAAGGCTCCATAGGATCCTGATCTTGAAGTGGACTTGGTGGATTTCACACTGCGTACTGCCACCAGGCTCAGGCCAAAGGAAGGAACTGTACTAGGGTCGCCAGCCTCCAGGTGGGGTTTGGAGATCTCCTGATATTCTGGAATTATACCTGATCTCCACATTACATAGACTGCTCATTTATTTATTGTTTATGTATTTAAAACATTTATTCCTCTTCTTCTGGAGAAAATGGCTCCTTTGGAAGGTGGCTGTATGGCATTATACCCCACCAAGGTCTCTCCCCTCCCTAAACCCCACCCTCCAGGTTCCACCTTCAAATTTCCAGGTATTTCTGAACCCTGAGTTGTCAACCCTAAACTATGCAGAGATCAGCCACAGTAGCAAAAGAAGTCTGTTTATACCATTAGTTCCGAGAGGGTCTGGAAACAGTCCTTTCTGGTCTGAGCAGCCAGAAGATGCGCTCCTACTGGCTGTGGATTGCATTTGCCTCTGCCCCCCCCCCCCCGGTCTTTTTCTTCCCCTTATACACATGGGCACGGGAGCTGGGTCTGACACAGCAACTTGAATACAGTTGGATTCACGGACTCATCAGAAAACAGCATTATGGATGCATCAGAACTTTTAAGTAACAGAAAAACCGTTTCTGAGGAGGAAATGGACAGATGGAGGAATCTGTATAATTGAGCAGTTGCTGAACACCAATGTAAGGAAATGAATTTGACCGGGGGGGGGGGGGGTGCACCAACTCTGCAACTGTTCCTGAGAAAGCACAGTCTTGCCCCTATTATCTATGCTTGGGTAAGGTACAGGATAAATGAATGCTGTATGTCATACAGGAAAGGGCTTTTGAGGACTTCAGCTGGCTCAAACGTAGAATCCAGCCCGGGGTATTTATAGGGCCAGTGTAGATCTGATCACATCCTTCCAGTGCTTTAAGATCTTCACTAGTGACGAGTTTGTTCTCAAACAGTTCAAACCTTTGTTTCTTCCCCCAGATGACCTGGGACTGGGGTATCTGAAGAATAGTTTGCTTCCATATGAATCTGCCTGTGCTCAGATTGCCAGTTCTGGCTTGAGAACATCCTGGAGATTGGGGGCAGTGCCTGGGACAGAGGCAGGCCTGTAGCCAGGATTTTTTAAAATTTGGAGAGGGCTTTAAATAAGTCAGGGGCACCCCCCACACACCCCTGTGCACACCCCCAAGCAAGCACCACAAATAAAATAAAAAATTGGAAGTTGGGGGACCTGGGCTGGATGGGAAGTTGAGGGGCCTTCACAGTAAGTCGGGGGGGGGGGGGGGGGAGCTGCCCCGCTGTAGCTACAGGCCTGGACAGAGGACATTCTGGGAAGGGAGAGATCTCAGTGGAGATGTGATTCCAAATATCTGCCCTTTGAAGCTGCCATTTCCTCCGGGGAAAGTGATCTTTGGAGTCTGGAGATCAGTCATAAATCCTGGAGCTCTCCAGGCCCCACCTGGATGTTAGCAGCCCTAACCTGTGGCTTCAGATCTTATGCTAAGGCCCTGCTCAGGGCTGCTTCTGCCTTCAGGATAGAGGTGGGCAGCTAGCAGAACTGGGATATTTCTCCCATGGTGGAACTCAGGCTTCAAAACACTCTTTCCAGACATGTTTGCCAGTTGGATGTTTTGTTTTTCTTTAACCACCACCAGTTAAAAATCCTTTTGATTCATCCAGGCCTTTGGTGGCATATGGTTGCTATTTTTAGGATGCTTTCTGCTGGCTGCGAGTTTCTGTTGTGTTTTGTTTTCACTGTAATATATTGTTATGAATTGTTTTTAATTGGGGTTGTAAATTACCTTGGGTTGCCTAGATGAGGTGAAAAAGGCAGGATATAAATGTTTAATAAATATGTCAATTGGTGTTATTGTGAGCAGGCTTGAGATATACAGACCCAATCTACCTGTGTGTGTGTGTGTGCATGAATTTGTGTGACTCCACTGGAACTTTGGTGAATGGTTGTCTCTGAGGCTGCCTGGAGAGCGAGGCTGGATGAAATCAATCTATCATGTCCTCACTTGACTGGCACCTCATTCCCACACAGAGCTCAGCATGTGGTGCCAATTCCGCAGTCTCTTCACGGCCCAGCCAGGAATCCAGCCCCCTGAAGTCTGGGTTGTGACACATCACTTGGTCTGTTGACACTTCTTTAACAAGATGGCTCAGATCTCTCCAACAGGAGTGTTATCGGAAGTACTCCACAAGCAGAAGGTCAGCCACTCCAATGAACTTGAAAAGTGAAGGCCTTCATGGAGTTATCTCTGGCTAGGACTAGAGGCGATAAGAAATGCACGATTGCTACCAAAATAAGTTACCAAGGAAGAGACATACAGCTGCTGGTTTGGAGGGGCTACATGTGCTTCCACTACCCTTGAATTCAACCTTCATGTTCAAAGTACCTTCAGGAATCCACCTGGGAGTGGGGAATCAAACACAGTTCTCCGAGATTAGAGTCCACACACTTAACCACTACACCAAACTGGCCAGGTGCAACCACCTGCTGATTTGGGCTGCAGTTACAATTGGTCCAATCTGGTTATGTCTTGACCCTGAGGCTAGGACCCCATCTAGGGTTGCCAAGTCACGTGTCTGAGCGGGGGAGTCCTGCTTCCAGTCCAGAACCCGTCCACACGTGATGCAGTGTCATTGCCTGGAAGTGACGTCATCACGCCAGGCACATCACTGGGTGATGCTCTGGTAATAGTCCTAAAAACTCTGTGGTACCATAGAGTTTTCAGGGCGATTGCTAGAGTGTCGCCCTGCGATGTGCCTGGCGTGATGACATCACTTCCGGGCAACATCATCACGCTGGGCACATTGGCCTCATGTGGCCATTTTGGGATGGGTTCCCCCCGTCGGCTGAATCCAGACCAGCGGATTGGGGACCCATTTAGCGGGGTAAATCTCCGCCCCCCTGGGAGGACTTGGCAGCCCTAACCCCATCTGAAGTTATGGTCAGATTATCCCAATGAAAACACAAAAGCATATACCGTGAATAAAATTTTGTTGGTCTTCAGGGTGCCACTGGACCCAAACTTTGTTCCAAACACTATGTGTAACCTTTGAAAGGTTACTCATGAATCAGTGTGCATGGCGCTGGGTTGAAAAGTGTTGTATATCTTGAAGAAATGGCCACTTGGAACATGTGTGGAAGTGGTGTTTGTGGTGTGGCCCTGGTCTGTGGCATGAGGGAGGGCTATGCTAATATATAGAGGGTGAATGCAGGTATCTTTGTGTCAGGAGCATGTGTGAAAGTGTGAGGTTGAGGAGAGGAGTGGGGGCCATGCCGTGGTACATCAGGATGCTGAGGAAGGAGCTCCAACAGCCTCCCGAGTCCAGTACTTTTCACCGATCAACATGGCAGCTTCTTGCCCCCTCCCCTAAGACTCAGCCACACGTCCCCTGCAGCTGTCTTGCATGCTAATGATCGAGGAGGGTGACAGATAACGACCTCTGCCTATAAATTCCTCCAAACCAGAACCTGCCATCTCCCCCCCAACAATTCCTGCTCTCTCTTGCTGGAGCTTGGTTGCCATAGTAGCTGACAGACGCACTGGGTCCTGCCTCCTCCAGGGACAGCAGCAGCTCCAGCAGAAGCAGGGGGAAAAAATGTTTTTTATATGACCTAGAAGGAAAAAGGCCTAAAGCTTGGCCTTATTGTTGCGACTGCTGAACAACAACAGAAGACCCTTCTGGGATTACAGGCCTTCCGTCTCCCAACTTGCCCCCTCTCCCTCCCTTCAAAAACAGTGGTCCAAAATCCCAAGGCATTGTTGCATTTCCTGTGCTTTGTATAACGTTTTACATGCATTATCTCGGTAAGCCTCATGATGACTCTTTGAGGTAGGTCAGTAGCATGCCCATTTTGCAGAAGCTGACAACGAAGAGAGGGAAATTTACTTAACACCACCTGCTGAGTTCATGGCTGAAAGGAGATTTGAACATGAGACTCCTTGGATAACATGCAGCTCTCAGGCACCGCGCTCTGCCTGCCCCAAGTGTTAGTGGTACAGACTCGCTTCAGACTCTTCAGTTGCAACTTTAAAGTGTCTTGTGCTGCTAGTAGTAATTTCTTTTGCATCAGCTCACAAGGTCCACTCAAAGAGTTGGGACTCAACTTCTCCAAGTGCTTCAAATAAGAGGACTCCGCCTCTTTTACTTCCCAAAGGTAGACAATAGTTTCTGAGATAGACAGTAGGAACCTTCCAAACTCCAGTGCTCACAGTGCCATGTTCCAGCTTATGGAGCCACTAGCATTCAAGTCCGTTTCGCAGAATGCTTTGTCAAAACGGAACAATTCAGCTGTCATACCACTAGCTTCCACTTTCACATCCCACAAAACATCACGTATTCTTACACACAAGAAAGGAGATTGGAAGAATATAGGAGTATCCTTTGTATGAACTGTGATATGATAAGGAATTGTGAATGACTGATTGATTACGTACTTGACTTTGTGAAACATATATATTTTGTGAGATGTTCTTTAAGGGTGATTTGTGATTTGGTCTTCCTTGTTCATGTTAATTGTTGAATAATCAGTTGATTAAGTATATTTATTAGTAATTCTATCACAGTATACTGTGTATTATTTTTCGACCCATCTGGAGGTTGGCAACTCTAACTAGGAGCCTCAAGCAACATTTTTAGCCATTTTTTCTGGACCTTTCTGGATTTTCTACTGTTTCTCAGTTGCACAACAAAACAAAACAAAAGGTTTAAACATTTTAGGTGCAATGGAGCCTATGAGACTACCTACTGTGCAGACTTTGGGATGAGTCATGTAAACTAACAATTGTATTTATGCTTTGGACCTTCCACTGTGACAGCTATCCCTTTCTTTGTGAAAGCCCTTTCCTGGTTGCACGGGGCTTGAATCAGCTGGAACTCTGCACAGCCAGCACCTCAGCATGGTTCATTCCTGCTCATTTCTTGTCACACACGAGAGATCACACTGTGTTCGTTTATCTGTGTGGAGCAGGAGGTGGCTGGACCAGATGACTTCCCAGCCCTCTGCTGCTGCACCTTCCATTCAGAAACAACCGTGTCACTCTCCAGTGGTTTGGTGTGAATGGCCTCATTAGAGTTGGTTCTAAATTCTGCCTGTTGAGATTAATCTGAACAATGATTAGCACCTAATAAGACATGATACTGCATAGCACAGCATACATCATCTTCCACGTTTGGATACACTATAGTATCATTTTGTTTATGGGACACAGTCAGGGCTTTTTTTGTAGAAAAAGCCCAGCAGGAACTCATTAGCATAATGGACCACACCCAACAGCAGAAACTCATTAGCATATTAGGCCACACCACTGACAGCACAGATTATTAGCATATTAGGCCACACCCCCATGTTACCAGAAGAGAGGTCATCCAGCCACACCTGCCTTTTGCTTCTTATTCTGTTTACCTTGTTTGTTGTCAAAACCCAGGGCTTTTTTTGTAACAGGAATTAATTTGTGTGTTAGGCCACATACCTCTAATGTAGCCAACCCTAATGAGTTTCTGCTGTTGGGTGTGGCCTATTATGCTAATGAGTTTCTACTGGGTGTGGCCAACTCAGGAGCCAGCCGGAACTCCGTTTCTGTGCGTTCCTGCCCAAAAATAGCCCTGGACACAGTAATGCCATCATTGTCATTGGCAACAATAAAGTGTGCGCCAGATAGATATGTGCCCTAATTACTCCATGAAAGGCAGTCTGCTATAGTAGTCAGACTAGAATCTGGGAGACCCAGGTTCAAATTTCCACTCTGCCATGGAAGCTTGCTGGGTGACCTGGGGACAGTCATGCCCCCTCAGCCAGCCCAACTCACAGGAATGTTCAGCAGGGATGCCAGCCTCCAGGTGGGACCTGGGGATCTCCTCAAATTACAGCTCATCTCCAGACTACAGAGATCAGTTCCCCTGGAGAAAATGGCTGCCTTGGAGGGTAAACACGGTGGCACTGAACCTCACTGAGCTCCCTGTCCTGCCCAGGTTCCACCTCCAAATATCCAGGCGTTTCCAAACTTGGATCTGGCAGCCCATCCAGGGAGGACTTGGCAACCTTAGCCAATGCGGAAGGGAGAATAATGTGTGCCATCGTGCACTCCTTGGAAGAATAGTGGGATAAAGTTGTACTAAATCAGTAGATCAAAAACTACCCCCCAAATCAAAACTCAAAAGAAGATTTTTCAGGCAGCTGAATCTGTGAAGGCCTTAATGGGGAGCGCAAAGGCACAGTGTTACACTTGAGGAGAGGCCTGCTCTAACGTCTGTGTCAAGAGCACTGCTACAGAACAGAAGGCATACTGTGCACACCCCTTAAGAAGAACCTCTGCAAAACCACATTAACATTTTGCTGCCCACTGCCAGGCCCCACATGAAGATCTCGGCAGTATGTCGAATTTCCACTCTCGCTCTCCCAACCATATGGGACAGCCAACTGGCAGTCCTTGACAACTTGTCCCAATGAATGCATACAGACTAGCTGGCATGTGCTGGCACTTGATGTAAGCGTGTGTATTTTTTTTATGATAATAGGAACCATACATCTATTCAGACTTTAAAGTGCCATAAAATACTCCGAAATTTAGCATTGTATTTTCCCCCCATAACAAAAAAGCCACATTAATTGCATTTGCTTTTTGTCTACCGCTAGATAGGGAGTCTAATTATCTGCAGAGTACCTCTTGCCACCCACACTTTTCATTTGCATATGTTAGCATGTATGCAAAATTACGGGGAAGGGCAGATGCATTGGTTTGGTCTGCTGTCAAGTTGACCGCTTGGCAGCCCTGCATTGTTCAGCTGTGCAGTTCAATACAGTAGTTTTCTTTCCGTGATGTCGTTCTAGCTTGGCGGCCTTCAACGCACGGTGTGTGATTCTCCGTTGGGTCACTGTGAGGTAGGTGGGGCTGCTATAGAGCCATTTTCTTTGCTGCATTTTGGAAGGACTTGCTGCCACAGCAAAAGGGCACCACATGTCCACCACATCGTTCTTTGCTTGCAAGCTGAGAGGAGTGACAAGACACTTAAGGCAAGACGACTCAGTGGTGGGGCAGATTCTTCCACACCTTGTTCCTCAATAGGGCACAGCTCTTGGTGCCCAGCTTGTGTTTTCTGCCCCCAGTGTTCTTGGTCTATTGTTGGCTCTCTTAGCCTTGAAACTGGTGAGGTTTGGCTAGGGATCCTGGAGGTTTTTTGACATCTTCTGGGCATGGAGCAGGGGTCACTGGGATGTGTGGGGGGGGTAGTTATGAATTTCCTGCATTGTGCAAGGGGTACGACTAGATGACCCCGGAGATCCCTTCCGACTCTACGATTCATAACCCTGGCTCCTCTTCTTCCTTTCATGAGACTGTGCTGTGCTGTGTTTTCAGCTTAGTGGGACCCTTTCTACCCACCTAGATGCTCAAGGTGGGGCCTGGGTGTGGACAGCGGAAGACTGCTGCTCTAGTTCTCCTGAGTACTGGCAGTTATGTACATTTAGCAAGGCTTTTTCATGATCCCACCCTACACCACTAGACTTCCCGTTTAACAATTGCACCACAAAGGGCTTTAAAAACTGACCCTGATTTAAAAAATACACAGCATTTATTTATTTATTAACTTTATTTGTAGCCCACTTTTCTCCCTGAGACTCAAGGCAGATATCTCTCTCTCTCTCCAGTTTGATCAGACTCATAAGACATCCAATGAACAATGCAGTAGAATTAGAACTGTGTGCATGTGTTATGTGCTGTCAAGTCACTTCTGACTTCTGGCAACCCTATGAATTAATGCCCTCCAAATCTTCCTATCATTGACAGCCTAACTCCGGTCCTGCAAACTGAAAGCCATGGCTTCCTTTATGGAGTCAATCCATCTCATATTGGGTCTTCCTCTTTTCCTTACTGTCTTCAACTTTTCCTAGTATTATTGTCTTTCCAGTGATTATGATTACAGAATTGAAAAAGAACACAAGCAAACAAACAAAAGAGAAACCTGTGGAAGGCATGATGTACTATAATGCAGGAAGCAGGTTAGAAAGGTAGAAGAAAATGAAGTGAAAGCGAGGTGATATATTTATTTACTTTATTTATACTCTGCCTTTTGACCCCAATGGGTACTCGAGGCATCTTACATCATTCTCTTCTCTTCCATTTTATCCTAGCAACAAGCCTGTGAGACTAAGAACGTGTGACTGGCCCAAGGTCAGCCGGCAAGCTTCCATGGTAGCAAAAACAGAAAGGACCCACAAAGACAAATGGCACAATCCAACCACTTTTAAATCACATTGGTTTTAATAGGAGAGATTTAAGCTACATGCTTAACTCTTCCTTTGCTCTCAATGGGACTTTAAAAAAGACAAAAGACTTTGGCTGGATTGTGCCCACATTGTGCGGAGAATACAAATGTATGCATTAAAATCAATATACCCATGCTTTATATCTGATTTTGGTCATAATATTTCTGTATTAAACCTGTGGAAAGCCATCTGTTCTGCCAGTAGTGAAAATGGGGCAGCAGAAAGATAAAATACTTCCTGGTCAGCCAGTTGTGCTGGGAGGGGGAGCATTGGGTAAGTTCTGAGTGGGGAAAAGAAAATGAGAACAATTTTGTTTCCTGCATTTTTATAGTACCTAGCAAAATGAAAGATTGTTGTCAGAACGGAGCATCTGCAACTAATAACAGTATTTGAAGTTGGAGAAGTCATTGGTAAGAAATAAAACGGGTAGCATTATTCAGAACTTTTGAAGCTGATAGATTTCACTGCACTTCTGTTTTTCCCCAAGTGTGCATTTTATGGAGCCTCTGATATAGGGGTAGAGCTAATGGGGGCCTCATTGATTCCATCACTTGTGATAGAAAGACCAAAAAAAAAATATTTGGAAGAAGGCAATGAGAGGTAGGGTGATGGGTGAAAACACCCAAGTGAATCCTCTATTTGTAGTAATTTCTAAAAGTGAATTTTAAATGGGTTTGAGTGTACATGTCTCTGTGTTTCTGTGTGTTATTTAACACTTAGCATTAGTAGTAGTGCTTTTCAGTGTCTGAGACACTTCACACATAGTATTCTTAATAATCCTTAACGACAATCTTGCAAAACAAAGTTTGAGTGCAGTGGCACCTTTAAGACCAACAGAGTTTTATTCTGGGTATAAGCTTTCGTGTGCATGCAAACTTCTTCAGTTACACACTTCCGAAGAAATATGCATGCACATAAAAGCTTATACCCAGAATAAAACTTTGTTGGTCTTAAAGGTGCCACTGCACTCAAACTTTGTTCTTCTGCTTCTGACCAACATAGCTACCCACTTGAACTATCTTGCAAGGTGGTTTAGTATTATTACATTTCTGTGTCAATGTTACATTAGATTTACTGAGACAGACGTATCTGGCTGTGGACATGTACGTTTCTCTCCATTCTTTCTCACCCAAACCCAGTGGCACTAATGCTTAAGGAATTTTCACTATCTGCCTTTGGCAAGTTACTTCCTCTGAATGGGGCAAACACATTTTACAATGTCTTCTAAGTGGTGTGCGTGTGTTAAGTGCTGTCAATTTGCTTCTGTGTTATGGTGACCCTATGAATTGATGTCATCCAAAACTTCCTGTTGTTAACAGCCTTACTCGGGTCTTGCAAGCTGTGGCTTCCTTTATGGGGTCAATCAATCTCATGTTGGGTCTATCTCTTTTCTTGCAGTCGTCAACTCTTCCTAGCATTATTGTCTTTTCCAGTGAACCTGGTCTTCTCATGATGTGACCACAATACAATAGCCTCGGGTTAGTCATTTTAGCATCTAGGGAGGGTTCAGAGCAGGCTTGACTTGATCTAGAACCCACTTCTAAATGGTACAGATGCCAATTTCACTTGCATTATGTTTTTGACTTAATCAGTAGCCAGAAGTTTGACTTATCTGTGGTTTTGGGCATCTGGAATTATCTGCACTACATGCATTCCATTATTAATTTCGTTCTGCTTACAGCACACTTGTAGTCTCATTTGTGGGGGCTCCATGCCTCCCCATATCATCACAAGCATATCCCTCTTTCCATCTCAAATGCTGGGCCTCTAACCTAGTGGCAGAGCACAGATTACACCTGCAGAAGCTTATAGGTTCACTCCCAGGCATCAGTAGTTGAAAAGTTTAGAAGGTGTTGGTAAAGACTTTAAGGCAATAACATTATACTAGATGGACCTATAGTATATGACAGCTTTATATGTATATGCTGGAGGGCATACGCAGTCTAAAATCCAAAAATATTATTATTAGACAATGGCCATTGGCTAAACTGTGCATTTCAATTTGCAAATGCCTTTCTTCCTCATTATCAGTACACACAAGCCCCACAGAAGACTCAGAGGGAGTTTTGATATCATGGGCGAAGATGCTCAGTGAGTATGTGGATGAGAGATGGAGGAAAGGAGGGAAGAAGAATATGAATAAGAAAGATGAAGGAGAGGCAGGGAAAGACAGATGAAAAATGGCAGGAAGTACGGGACAATTATTTTGTATGCACCATGTTTAAAAGGAACCTGCCGTCTCCTCCCCATGTTTAGGTGGTTTTTAAGGGAATCTGATAGAATTTATTAGAAAATAAAAACCCTCTAATTGAAAGCAAGTGCAGGCAATTTGTATTAATAATAGAAGAAATTGTCAAATAATGGAATTGTTTAAAATCTATTAGTTTGCTCCATGTGGAGAGAGGAAGGGGTTGATTATCTTGCCATACGGCACACTGAAAGGAGAGCCCAGACTGCCTGTCCCGTGGCAGATTAAAGATATAATTTATTGAAGCAATTTATTTTCTGGGAAGGAGAGGGGGGGGGAGAATAGAAAAATATGATTACAGTCGCAATCAAGCCTCAGATTCCTAATTTGAAGCCCTGCCTCTTATCTGGCTCATTTCAATCATTAAAGAGTGTATTCATTTCTTGGCTGGGTTTAAAGCTGCAGGAAGACTCATGAAGGCCGGTAGGAGGGGGAAGAGCATCCCAAGAGGAGACCCATTACTCACTTCTCAAGGTCTGCATTATCAGCAGTGGTTGTTGCCAGTCCAGGGAAAACCCCACTGGGTTGGAGGGCAGTAGTAAAAGGACTATGACCTCCTCATTTGCACCTCCAGGAGGAACTGAAACAGTCGTGTTGGCAAACATGTCACGAATCTGGGGTTTATTGGACCTGTCTGTCATCATTATCTACGTATTATCTCACTTTCCTTCCCCTTCTTCCCAGTTTTTGTCCCCATGGCTGCAGCTTCCTACTCTTTTCACACATCTTTCTTACTGAGGCTCCTGAGAAAGAGACGTTATCAGCCCTTTGGAACAAGAGTGGGAACTCAGGAGCAGAGATCTGCAATACCCAGCTAAATTTGGTGCCCGGAAACCAAGTTGGATACCAGCTGTCAGATATCCTGGGATAACTCTACCCCAGAATATTCATGTTGAGGAAGGGACACTCCTTGCAGTTCTTCTTTTAGGGCCAAACTAGAGGTGATAGTGTCCTCGTAGCCACCATTTTTAAAAGTCATTTTAAAACGTTGTGAGGGCCCCTGCAGTGTGGCCCTTTTCTTCCCTCCCTCGTGCATTTTTAAGTGCCAAAACAGCTGTGTTGGCAAGTGTGTGTGCAGTCATTTTGGCACTTGATAAGTTGCAGGTGGGACAAGAACACTTCAGCCTGCTGTGTTGCAAGTCTGATCAGGATTAGGCCCCAACAGCATTTTTAAATGACTTCAAAATGGCAGTGGCAGTTTTGTAGCAGCCACAAAGATGTCGTCGTGTCTTGTTTGGACCTTTGACTTTCCTCTCTGTCCACCAATGGTAGGATGAAGCCTGTCAAAATTAAAAGACTGTCCAGAGAACAGAAGGAACTGGGGGAAATGGGTTGTTTAGGAAATGCATATTAAGGCCAGGAGATGTTGAGTATGCTCCTCCCCAGAATTCTTCTGTCTAATAAGTTATGGGCCAAAGTAAAGTCCGGTGTGGTTGGGCTGGAGGAGGAGGAGAAGGAGATTGGATTTATACCCCGCCCTTCACTTGGAGTCTCAGAGCTGCTTCCAATCTCCTTTCCCTTCCCCTCCGCACAACAGACACCCTGTGAGGTAGGTGGGGCTGAGGGAGCTCTTTCGAGGACTGCTCTTGAGAGAACAACTCTGAGAGAACTTGTGACTGACCTGAGGTCACACCAGAAGCTGCATGTGGAGGAGTGGGGCATCAGACTAGGATCAGGGTGCCAGGGTTCTTCATCTGCTCAGTCAGCCATGAAACTCACTGGCTGACTTCCGGCCATTCTCTCAACCTAATCTACCTCACAGGGTGGGTGTGGGGGAAAATGTACAAAAAGAGCAGCCCAGTCTTTGTGAAAGCATAGATTGAAGAGATGTCAGGTTAGCTGTTCTTAAATGGCCTGGTATTGTTCATTTGTGTCACCTGATCCCTGCTGAGGTGGTAGCTGCAATAGCGCCATCTGCAGTGCTAGAGTGCAACAGAGAGGAGACAAACAACTGTGACCTCTACCAAGCCATCACTGGTATTACAGGTCCAACTGCCTTACATCCAACTCGTGACTAGTATGGATGGTGCTAACTTCACCATTAATGTGTTCAATAATTGAACTTAATATATCCAAAGGTGTCAACAAGGCATAAGCTAATTACCCAGCCTGTTAAATTCATTGCTGAATGACTATGAATGCCTGCTAAACAGGCTTGCTTTGGATTTTTGCAAAAGGATATGTGTGCAAAGACGCTACCAATTCAAACAGATCAGCAGCCATTAGTGTTACTGGGGTCTCCTTGCCCTAAACCCAGAGGGTAGGGTTTTATTACACAGCATTTGTCTATGACTGATTTATATGATTTTATGGCTGATTGAATTGTCTGTTTAAACCATTTCCTGTTGAGTGGAGCAGTTAGGCACCAAGGACAGGGGTAACAGAATTCAATCAGGCTAGGCGCATGCGTGAAAGGCTAATTGCTCTTAACAGCATGGTTAGGAAGGAATACAGTGAAGCAACTTACCAAACAGCCACAAACGGGTCAAGGAATTTTCTAACCAATCATTGAAATATCCACTCCCTCTTTGTAACTGACAAACAGGACATGAGCCAAGAATCTGTAGGAACTATCCAGAGTGATGGCTATAGACCAAGCAGGTGAAGCAGCCTAAATGCTGAGACAGCCAGGCCACTAGTGGTTGAAGTTTGGAGGCAGTAGTTAAAAATGCCACACTACTGGAAAACCTCCAAGGCCAGGTCAGAAAAGCCAAGGTGGGTGCGGTAGGTGGAAATACCCTTCCTACTCAGGAGTGCTTTTCTCACTCCTCTACCCTCACACTTGGCTAAGAATTAACATATTCAAGGATGTGAAGAATTTGGGGGTAGCCAGAAAAGTGAACATAATGGGAATGACGGTAACTGTCTGGAAAGGCATTTGTAGCAGAACGCGTTGCCAGCTTGGATTTGGTGTTCTGAACTGGCCTAGAAATGAAACAGATGCTCTCACGCCTGGGGGAGTTGAAAAGAAACGATTGTCTCAGTTGGACCAATGCCTTGTGAGGGCAGAGAGCCCTACCCATCTGTGTTCCCAGTGGAACAATGGACTACTTAGATGGCTCCATTTAAGAGTTGTCTTGTCACCCAAATTTCATCTAAAACAAACAGGGAGTGTCCTTCTCAGTTATGGGGAATTTTCCAGAAAGGTGAAAGAGGAAATCCATCCTCCAAGCTCCTCTGGGAGAGATTATCAACCTGTCCCTGACTTCAGGGATGTCCCTAGGTTCCATTTCAGTATGGCTGGAAGGCTGGCCACAGGATGGAGACTGTACTGGTAGCCTTACAGGTGACCTCCAGAGACAATCTGGACTGAGGCAGGTTGGCGCTGCTGTCACGACTGGATTTGACAGCAGCGGTCGACACAGTCGACCATGGCTTTTTGACCCACCTCCTCACTGACGTGGGGATTTGGGGAACACACTTACAATGGCTGTCCTCCTTTCTCCAAGGTTGGGGACAGAGGGTGCCACTTGGAGAGAGCGTATGGTATGCTACCGTATGGAATGTGGCGTCCCGTAAGGGGTGATCCTCTCCCAAATGTTATTTAACATCTATATGTGCCCCTTCACCCAGTTAATAAAGGGGTTTGGGCTGAGCTGTCAACAGTATGCTGATGACACCCAGCTATATCTGTTAATAGATGGCCAGCTGGAATCCACTCCAGATAATCTGGCCAGGGTTCTGGAGGCTGTGGCTGCTTGGTTAAAACTGAGCCAGCTGAAACTAAATCCAGCTAAAACGGAGGTCCTGTTTCTGAGTTATGGGGGGATGGGGGTCAGGAATCTGACTCCCAATCTTTGGTGGGGCACCACTGACGCCTGCACCATTGGTGTGGAGTCTGGGAGTAACTCTGGATGCCTCGCTTTCTATGGCGGCCCAGGTCACCAATGTTGGCAGGTCAGGCAAATGATAAATGATAAATGATAAATCATCTTAGGATGGTCAGGCAACTTGTTCCTGACCTCTCCTCCCATGACTTGGCAACAGTGATCCATGCAATGGTCTCTTCCAGGATTGACTACTGTAATTCGCTGTACATAGGCCTACCCTTGAACCTGATCCAGAAACTTCAGCTAGTCCAAAATGCAGTGGTGCCTGCTGACTGGGATGCCTGTGTGGGCACATATTCAGCCAGCACTGCACCAACTGCATTGGCTGATGGTTGAATACTAGGTCAGGTTCAAGGTTATGGTGCTAACCTTTAAGGCCCTTTGCAGCCAGGGACTAGCGTACCTGAGGGACTGTCTCTCCCCATATATGCTCTGCAGAGCCTTGTGCTCCGCTAACCAGCACTGCCTTGTAGTTCCCAGCCCAAAAGACATCCATCTTGCCTTGACCAGAGCCAGGGCTTTTTTGGCCCTAGCCCTGGCCTGGTGGAACATGCTCCCAGTTGAGATCAGGGCCCTGCAGGATTTGTTGCAACTCTGCAGGGCCTGTAAAATGGAGCTGTTCCACCAGGCCTTTGGTTGAGGCAGCAGACGTTGAATATCATCTGCCTACCCGCTTTGACCACCCATGGTGCTTTCATATTATTGGTGTTCAACTTAATCCATCCTGATCCATTGCCCTTCTAGCATGGGGCTAGTGTACACTGAATGGCAAAAATTGCCAAACTGTTGGTTACGAACTTAGATTATTATTTAAATTTCATTCTTATTTATATGGTGTTGATTACTGGTGTTTTATACAGTCTTTGATGATCTAATGTGAGCTGCCCTGAGCCCGGTTGTGGGATAGGGCAGACAGAACCTGTCTATTTAACTTTGTGCTTCCTCCCTCTGTATGTTTATGATTTGAAGCTGTTAGCCACCTAGAGCCGGTTCACTGGCAAGGCAGGATACAAATCGAAATAAATAAATAAATAATAAAAGTGACTTGACCATAACCATCAACCCTGAAGTGGTCCCACATGACTTCTTCTGTCCATCAAAAGACTAAAACCTCTTCTTTTCAGTGCTCATTTTGTAGCAGGAGCTCCTTTGCATATTAGGCCACACACCCCTAATGTAGCCAATCCTCCAAGAGCTTACAGAGCTTTTCTTACAGGGGCTACTGTAAGCTCTTGGAGGACTGGCTACATCTGGGGTGTGTGGCCAAATATGCAGAGGGGCTCCTGCTACAAAATGAGCCCTGCTTCTTTTGAATTGGTTCCTTTTACAATGTCTGGTTTTTGACAGCTTGATTGATTGATCTGCCTACTACAACACATTTTGTGGAGTGAGGCTATTTACCTTTTAATTTTTTTTAACTAATTATGAAATTTAATTACACTTGCCAGGACACCAAGTGATCATTCCTAGGGCTCCTCCTGACTGTCTTGCTCCTCTTTTGCCAACAGCGGGCTTGACCCTTCCCTCGGTGCAAGGAGCAGACCCCTTGCAACCCATCAGCAGTTAAGTGGGAGATTTGCTGGGGTTGCTCTACTTCACTTCAACATGTGCTGCCCTCTGTTGGTACGGGCACCTATCACATCTCCTGCTTCTGTACTATATATCACTGCTTCTGTGTCCGCACTGGCTTTCTGTGGCATTCCAGGCATCAGTTCAGGATTTGTTTCTAATCATTATGCACTAAATGCCTTGTGTCAAATGTGTCTTGGAGATCCCATTGCGAACACGTTGTTAACAGGATGCCTGAATCCACCCTAAGGCCTTTTTAAAAATATTGTTTGGGTTGGCTTTTGGTACCCAAGGCTGACTTATTAAAAGGGGTGGTGGAGAAGGGGAGGTAAAGCATTGTTTTGATCAAGATGTGGCTGGCTAGAAAATTTAAATAAATAAATAAACTCAGTGGGTAGAGCTGGGAGGAAAGCGGAATCTGGAACAGCGTAAAGACCTCTGTTTGTGTGTGTGGGGGGAGCTGTTTGTCACTTAATGTGCGGGAAGGCATGTAGCCTTTTGCTTTTTTAGCACTCCCCTTTAGCGCTTAATAATTTTCCTTGTGCCCCGTGGAAACTGCATGGAACTACCCTTGTTAACTACCCTCCTGACCTTGCCCCAGGAACACAAGAGGGGCCTAACAAGGGGAAACCACCCAGTTCAGTCCAAAGAGGCAGCGACTCTGAGTTCTCCAGTGAATCAGCAGGTCTCCACTTGTACCGAGCAAAGGTTTGGCGAGAGCCGAGGGACTGTCTGCTGCAGCTGAAAGGACCCGCTGGGGAATAAATGAGCACCTACAGATATTAATCATGGCCCTCATTGGGAGTGCAAAACAAAGCCCAGTAGAGGCTGTCCCTTGAGGAGCGAGTTACCTGCCCGCCTCTTCTGTGGCTTTCACATTTGCCTGACTCATGGCAGCCAAGTGCAGCTGGGCTAAGCGGTATGTGTTCTGCCAGCCATTGTCCTGCCGCTGTTTTCTTAGAAAAACCCTGTGTGGTAAATGAGCAGGAGTAGCGTGTGGAAAGGAGGGGAGAAGGTTCTGGAATATTTCCCTCCTTCTGCGGTGGCGGGTTAAAATAAAGGCAGCTTTGATCGCTCAGGTAATTTTTTTTTTGCGCTCCCCACACAAGTTCATTATTTCCTTTCAGTATTTCTTTCCCCTGGTTTTACCTCCCATTTTTTCCCCATCAGAGCTATTAAGGTTTTTGAAAGTTAGGCATTGAGAGAAACACTTCTAAGTTGCTGTTATTTATCCATTATGGTGCCAATCAGGGGTCAAGGCTAGATTTGAAAGAGCAAGATTTTTTTTTAAAAAAAGGAAAACAACTACAAGGCAGGGAGTTATGTACTCTTTCTTACCTCTGCCACATACCTTTTCTTAAAGATAGATCAAGATGGGTAGCTGTGTTAGTCTTGTCTGTAGCAGTAGAAAAGAGAAAGAGTCGAGTAGTATCTTAAAGACTACCAAAATTTGTGGCAGGGGATGAGCTGGTGTACTCACACAAGCTCATCCCCTGCCTCAAATTTTGGTAGTCTTTAAGGTGCTGTTGGACTCTTGCTCTTTTCTACCTTTTCCTGAGTTATGATAAACCATAGAAAGAAAATCTGAATGCTTTTGTTATTATATTTAGCCTTTGCCATTGTTGATGTCACCTTTGGTCTAGACTAACAAATATTTCATCTAATCTTGGATGTACTCATTTCATGCTCCCAGTCTCTGTAAGCCTTACTGCTTCTACACACAAATAATATCTCACACAGCAGGGGATCAAGAGGGTGTAGGGTTGCCAAGTCTGGGTTAGAAAATACCTGGAGACTTTGGGGGTGGAACCGGGAGAGGGTGGGGTTTGGGGAGGGGAGGGGCCTCAGCATGGTACAATGCCATAGAGTCTACCCTTCAAAGCAGCCACTTTCTCCAGGGGAGCTGATCTCTGTCAGCTAGAGATCCATTGTAAAAGCGGGAGATCTCCAGGCCCCACCTGGAGGCTGGCAACCCTAAGTGTGTGTGTGTGTGTGTGTGTGTGTGTGTGTGTGTGTATACAGTCATGTGCATGGTAGATATATCTATGATGTGGAACACATTCAGATCCCGCAAAAAGTCTGTATCTATGACAAGCAAGAATCCAAAGTAGTCATGATTGTATGCTCTTTTCATCGATGTAAATGCAGGCATCTGGACAAACTGGAATTTATTTACTCCCCACCAACTGGGATTGTAAATCACAGGGCCAAACTAAAGGTTACTGTTACTCTGGGGATGAGTTACTTCCCTGATTCTGATGCTCCGTGTGGCATATATGTGCATGTGGAACAGTGAAATCAGGGAAATAATCTGCTCCCCTAAAAAAAAATGTTTTGGAGAAAGGTAGGTACCCCTCCTCCCCCCATGACACTGTTCCAAGCCCAACTCTTTCCTGGACTCAACTTTTTAAAAACAGTGATGCTGAGTTTGCCCCCCTGTAGCTGCTGGGTCTCACTTGGGACCCTGCCTGAGGTGTGGCACCCACCAGAGTCGAGGCTTTCAGCAAGCTGAGGAGAGGACGACCCTCTCTTCCTACTGCTAGCAATCATCAAGAAAGCCAGGAAATGCTTGAAGAACATTTATTTACAGAGTCAATAAAAATGGCGGTCCTAGCAGCTGATAGCAGCTGAGAGTTGGGCAACAGAGTTAAGATTTTGACAGCTTCTTCTTCTTCTTCTTCTTTTGGCAACTAGGAACTGAAGTTTGGAGGCTGGGAGTGAAAGGAGAGAGTCTGGTGAAAGGACTTGTGCTGTTGCTACTATTAAATGCATATTTTGGTCCAATGAGAGAAACTGAGATAGTTTCGAATGCATGGAGGACTAAAAATAAAATTTAGAGGTCCTTTTGGAATGGTGGCTACTTGTAATCATTATTACTGATTATTATTTATGTATTTTAAATTTTTACCCCAGGGAATTGTTTGAGAGTGCCAGTCTAGGAAGTTGGCAAAAATGTTGGCTTTCCCATGGGGCTGTCTAGTTCATCCCAAGTTCAACCACTGTGAGCTCTCAACAATTCTTTGTTTGCATGGATGCCTGTGTGCTCCTTATAACAAGGAAACATGGAGGTCAGGATAAGGGCACCAGTGCTACTAGTAAAGCATAATATGCAAATCAAAGGGGATGGGAGAAGAGATAGAAGGAAGGCGCTTAGGATTAGCAGAGCTGGAGAAATAGACCACGCACATGCAGAGCTGCATTTTATAACGTTTGCTGCAACATTAATTAAGTGTAGTCCTTGCAGTAGCAGAATATTCATCAGGATACGAGTAATTTCGTGGTGCCTTCAGGTCACAACCAACATGAGGCAACCCTGTAGGGTTTTCAAGGCAAGAGACAGAACAGAGGTGGTTTTCCATTGCCTGCCTCTGCATAACAGCCCTGGATGTCTTTGGTGGTCTCCCACCCAAGTACCAACCACTGCTGACCCTGTTTAGCTTAGGGGTGCCAGCCTCCAGGTGGGACCTGGGGATCCCCCATAATTACATGTCATCTCCAGACGGCAGAGATCAGTTCCCCTGGAGAACATGGATGCTTTGGAGGGTGGACTCTATGGCATTGTACCCCACTGAGGTCCCTGTCCTCCCCAGGCTCCATCCCCAAATCTCCAGGAGTTTCCCAACCTGGATCGGGCAGCCCTAACCCCCACCCCTCACTGGTGGCCAGGGGGGACCTGGCAACCCTAGCTTTGACAAGAGAACAGGCTAATATGGGTCACTGCAGGCAGATAAAAAGCATGAGAAGAGGCACTAGAAACAGAAGAATTCAGTAAGCTCTGAACAGTACAAATAATTCATTACTGCTT
The DNA here is from genome assembly GCA_029233225.1 of Lepidodactylus listeri. NCBI lineage: Eukaryota > Metazoa > Chordata > Lepidosauria > Squamata > Gekkonidae > Lepidodactylus > Lepidodactylus listeri. The sequence goes on along the minus strand of JARCFY010000008.1, from coordinate 38,658,448 downwards.
CTTCCATAAGGATGCAAGGCTCAAGGTGGGACCGGGGGATCCCCTGGAATTACAGCTCATCTCCAGACTACAAAGATCAGTTCCCCCTGGAGAAAATGGCTGCTTTTGAGGGTGGACTCTATGGCATTGTACCCCGCCAAGGTCCCTGTCCTCTCTAGGTTCACCCCCAAATCTCCAGGTGTTCCCCTACTTGGCACTGGCAACCCTACACCCAACCCATGCTGATGGCAATGAGGAATCTGGCAACCCAGTGTCTAGGTGACAGAGATCAATGCCCCTGGAGAAAATGGCTGCCATGGAAGGGGGGGGGCTGTACCATGCTGAAGTCCCTCTCCTCCCCAAACTCCACCCTTCCCAGGCTCCAGTCATAAAATCTCCAGCAGTTTCCAAACCTGGAGATGGCAACCCTAGACTGCTCATATGCTGTCCCTTTGCCAGGAAATCCAGAGGGAGAGGTCAGCAGATATGCTGTGGCCTATGGGCAGGTCCATACGCATGGGGGTGCCTATGAGTGCCCAGCACCCTCCCCAAACAGCCATGCCCCCCACTCCCTCTCTGTGAAGTGCCCACCTGGCTTGCCTGAGGAGGGTAAGCACATCTCAGCCTGCACTCGGCTTGCTGCCAGTGCCATTGTAATGTCTGAGCTGCTTTGGGAGATGCAAGACGAAGTCCCTGTCTTGGCTCTCCTCTTGGATTATCTGCAAAGGTGTGAGGGGGGTGTAGGAAGGGGACACGAGGAGAATAGCCCATTGGCACCAGGGGTTAAGGGGCTGCTCAGGGGGTTATTGTCCTGCTGCTGCCAATGGAACCAGGTTGTGTCTGTAAAACCTCGAGGGGCTCTCCCAGCTCCTTCAGCAATGCTTGCCAGACATCTTGGATCTTCGGGGGGGCAGGCTTGGCTTCCAGAGCAATGCACAGTGCTTCAGAGAGAATACAACTCCCAGGCACAAATCCTGACCTTTCTTTATTATTTCCGAACTGCCCCAGGTGCTACTCCTCTTACCCCTGTTTTACCTGTCAGCTCTTACCTAGCCATGTCTCTCCTCCTCTAGATTTCCCTAGCAACTACAATCCTGTGATGTAGTCAGCTCCACTGTATTAAACTGCCCCCTTGGGGTCCCCCCTAGCAAAAAATGTGTGGGTACGGGGCTGCCTACAGGCCATTTGTTGACTGAGGAACTGCTGGCTCTCACACTTTGGCTGTAAGTTATCCTTGGTCTGCACCAGGCTGCTGAAGTTTGAAAGATTAGGCAACAAAGAAACCGTGCCTCCACCTTCTCTCTGCAAGGTTGAACTTTAGTTTAATTGAGGGATGGTATTTAAATGAGCAGTGACTCTCCACCCAGGAAAAATTTTTTCCCAGAGCTTCCATGTTCTTGTATGCTAAAGTTGCTGCTCTGACAACCTATTAAGCTTCTTTCAGAAGAGCATTGGCACAGGAGTGCACACAGTTCTCCACCTGGCTCCAGAAACAGGAATGAAAGCAGGAATGACTGACAGCTTCTCTGATTGAAAGTGTGTCAAAGGCTTCTCTGCAGCTGAGAGAAAAGAGCCAGAGTTCACGAGCCAGAAGGGCAACCGACCAAGGGCTGTGGCTACAATTTCACAAGGGGCTTGATGGTGGATATCGGATTGCTGGCAGTCCAGGCTCCCAGAAGGCTTTCCCCAGGAAATGATATAATGAAGGGATGGACAGACTGTTTGCATTTCCCATTTGGGCTGCCTGGTGGACAATTACATATGCTATCTCCCAAGGATCGCCTCATCAAATGGTGATTGATAGTAAGGTAAGCCTAATGCATCAGTGTGACAGGCCCACTGTGGGAGCTGATGCAATTAGGGACTTGACTCTCAGGCTCAGTCAGATCCCAATAAGATCTGTGTCGTTCATCCCGTTAGCCAAGTAGCAAATCCACATGAAGCTGCCTTATACCAAGTCAGAGCACTGCTGGGCAATCTGATACATATTCAACTGAGTTCTGTGGGGCTTACTCCCTAGTAAGTGTGTTCGGATTTGCAGCTCTGGCCTATCAAGGTCAATGTGGTCTACTCTGAGCAGAGGTAGCTCTCCAGGGTCTCAGGGGGAGGTCATATACATTAACTAAAACCTGATCCTTTTGATGCTGGACATTGACTCTGGGACCTCTTTTATGCACAACTGATGTTCTACCCCTGACCCATAGCCTCACCTCAAGGTTTGCCAACAAGGTTTCTCATATACCCACACACAAGCCTTTGTAATGTATGAACATATATGTTGGCAGAGTTTAGATATGCAGTAATGTGGAGCAAAAGCTGCTTAAAGAATTCAGTCAGTTTATTAGGAAGAGAACAAACTTTGTAAGAAAGAGGAGAGAGAGAGAGAGAGAGAGAAATCTAACTCTCTAGCTGGCTAGGAAAGAGTCAAGTAGCAATCAGTACCTAACAGGGCCAGGAAAACCCTAATTGAGCCAATCAGGGGACAGGAAGGAGACTATTTGAAAATAGTAGGAAGTCCCGAATCTCACTATGCTAACTAGTTGTCCCCTCTGCTGCCCCCTGCAGGATGCTCTTGTCATTTTCTTTATCTATGCACGATAGACCTTGCATATCCCAACACGCCTTCTCAAGGTCTAGTGTGCAAAGTCTACAAGATTAATTTTCTTGTGTAGACTCTCAAATTTCTCACATGGAAGCAACTTGGTAAGTGCATTTTCTTTTCTTTTTGCACAAATGTTAGGTTTATTCAAGTGATACAACTAGAAGACATACAGAAAAAAGCAAAAACTTCCAAAACCAACAACATAAAACAAAGGAAAAACGGAAGGAGATATAAAAGGCTTCCAATTTTCTCTACAACAAATATAATTTTGATTACAACATTTTCCTTGCTTATAATTACAAACACGACATCTCTCTCTCTTCATTCCCCTTAGGCATGTTTCTTAGTCAGAAAAACCACAAATCATCAACTTTGTCTTTTTCATGCAAAAAGTCAACGAGGGGTTTCCAGTCTCTAATAAATGGTGTAATTGTCTTTTCTCTAACCAGTACTGTAAGTGAAGCCATAGCTGCCAAGTCCAACATCTGCTCCAGCCATTCTTCTTGCAGTCATATTTTCTGTAGGACAATACTCCAATTCAACAAGCCCTTCCTTCTGCATCATGTTTGGTTTTGAAAACCTATTTGCATCCTACTGTCCTCTTTCTCAGAGGTAGTTCTGTGAGTACCCATGATTGTTTTTTGATTAGGGATTCAGTCTCCTCTTCTGCAGCCTTTCTCCTTCCTTCTGCTTGGCTGGTAGGCATTCTTTCTATGTCTTCCCATGTGGAAGGTTCAGTTACAGCCTCTGACTTCATCAGGTAGGAGTCCTCTGAGTGGTACGCTTGTGTTTGTTCTAGTTGACTGTCTGACATCTGGCTCTGCAGCCCTTCTTGTTCTTGTGGCTCTGCAGGTTGTCATCTGTATGGTCCATGGTGCTCACTTGCACTGTTTCTGGTTGATGTGCTCCAGTTTCTTCTGTTGGTGTGAATTGACTGATGCCCACTTTTTCTATTTTTGTAGACTTTTCTTTCTCAGCAATGTAGATTATGTTGCAGATTTTTACAGTTTCTGTTCTTGGGTTAAGGATTCTGTACCCTTTACATCCCAGAGCATATCCTACACAAATACCTTTTAAAGTTCTTAGATCCATCTCGGTCCATTTCTCCTTGGGGACCACTTTGATGTAGTGGTTAGGAGCGTGGACTCTAATCTGGGAGAACCAGGTTTGATTTCATACTCTTCCACATGCAGCTACTGGTGTGACCTTGGGTCAATCATGGCTCTCTCAGAGGTGTTCTCTCAGGAGCAGTTCTCAAAGAGCTCTCTCAGCCCCACCTACCTCACAGGGTGTCTGTTGTGGTGAGGGGAATGGAAAGAAGATTGTAAGCCACTCTGAGACTCCTTTGGGTAGTGAAGGGCAGGGTATAAATCCAATCTTTTCTCCTCCTCCTCTTCTTATTATTAATATTTATTTATTATTTATTTAATTTCTACCCTGCCCTCCCTGCTGAAGCAGGCTTGGGGCAGCTTACATAGGATAATAAATAGATAAAACAAATTTATCTAAAATCACAACAGGATACACATAAAAATACAAAGTGCTAGTGTTGACTTAATTCATATATTTTTTTTTTAATTTTAATTTTTCATATTTTATAACAAACAAAATAAAAACGTCATATTACTTACAAATATCAACAATTTCTTCTAACAAATAACAACAACTAACCAGATAACTTTTCTGCTACTTTTGTTTAGAATAATACTATTATCTCAAGGTACCTTTTCTGAATGGTACCTTTTGGAATATAGTCGTTGTACGTTGCTTCTAAAAGTGGTAACCATTTGGCGTACATATAGGTCTGAGTTTTAGGTGTATTGTTCGGTGGTAATGAATAGGCAATTTTTTCCATGGTATAGTACTCCCATAGGGTTGAGTACCATTGGTTTTTAGTTAGTAGGTTTGTGCTCTTCCAATTTGATGCTATGACGTGTTTTGCCGCCATGAACATTGTGGATATTAAGTCTTTCATCAGTTTGGGAGTGTCATCTTCTGGCCAGTAGTCTAAGAGAATAATTTCCGGTTTCATCGGGACAGAAACTTTGGTTATTTCTGACACGTTTTGCATGATCATTGACCAAAATTTCTTAATCTTTTCACATAACCACCAACAATGGAAGTATGAGGCCTCTTCTCCACATGTTCTCCAGCAGGTGGACGGGTAAGCATTGTTAATACGATGTAGTTGTAGTGGCGTATAGTACCATCTGGATATTATTTTGGTTGCTAGGGTGCTAATGTTCAGGGATTTAGATTGCATACTGGGTGATGTCCATACTTCGTCCCAAGTAAGTTCGTCGATGGGGAAGTTACAGTCTCTGTTCCATGCAGACTGATACGTCAGTGTTGTTTTGTTGGTTAATTTCAAAAGTTCCATATAGATATTTGAGATTAAACCTTTGCATGAGGGGTTATCTTGTTGCATTAGTTTTTCAAAGAAGGTTAGTGGTGTTTTTTCTTTTGTTGTTGGATATAATGTGTCCCATAAGTGTTTGACTTGCATGTATTCAAACCAGTCTATGGAACAATTGTATTTCTTTTCAAGATCTGATTTGTTGAGTAGACGAAATTGTTTGCTAACATTCATTTTCAGAGAGCGCCAAAGTTCATAGGAGTCACGTGTGCTCCCAGGATGAAACCAAGATTGTCTCGTGAAAGAGGTGAGTATCGATGGTTTGGATGTTATAGTTGTTTTAAGGTTGTCCCATATTTTGAAGGAGTTAGCTAAGAATAGGTTTTGATATATAGTTGAGGGTCGTTTGTTTCTGGTTTCCCATAACATCTCTTGGAAGGTGAGTTTGTTCAAATAGGTTGATTCGATGTCTTTCCAGTCAGCCATATAATGTGTGTTGTATTGCTTAAGGAGACCAACCAGTGTTGTGGTTTTATGATAGAGTGAGATGTTTGGTAGAGAAAATCCTCCTCGCTTCTTGGATCTTGTTAGTGTAGCATAGTTTATTCTATGACGTGAGTTGTTCCATACATATTTTAATATAAGAGTTTTCCAGAGTTCTAGCAATGAACTTGGGAGGGTGATGGGCATGGCACGAAACAAGTATAACATTTTTGGGAATATGAAGACTTTTACTGCTTGTAGTTTTTCGATCCATGACAGCAACGGTGATGAATGTGATTTGGGTAGATCTTCATGCATTTTAGTTATAGGGCTATAGTTAACTTTGGCCAAGTCTTTAAGATTGAGCGGTATTTTAATGCCCAAGAATTTCCAGGTGTCCTTGGTCCATATGATGTTGTAGTTACGTCGAATATATATGCGATGTGGTTCTGAGAGTACAATCGGGTATAACGAGGTTTTTGAGCAGTTAATTTTTAAGCCAGAGATTGATCCAAAAGAGTGCATTATTGAAAACAGTTCTGGTAGAGATTGCGTTGGGTTTGTGAGAAGTAGAGACATGTCATCGGCAAAGAGGCTTAGTTTTAGTTGTTTTCCATTGATGTGAAGGCCGGTAATCTGGTTGTTGAGCCTGATTGCGTTTGCTAGGGGTTCTATGGCTAGAGCGAAGAGGAGTGGTGAGGCTGGGCATCCTTGACGTGTACCTCTAGTTAATGTGAAGTTTTTGGTGGTTGTGCCATTTGTTGATATGCAAGCTGTTGGAGATTTGTAGATCGTTTCAATGATTTTCAGAAAGTTAGGGCCAAAGTTCATTGCTGATAAAATGGCGGATAAATGCTTTGGTTCCACACTATCGAACGCTTTTTCAATATCCAGTGATAGTATGAAGGAGGAATCCTGCTTGTGTTGCCAGGAGTATTGTATGGCATTTAAGATTTTGCGCGTATTGTCGGTTATCTCCCTTTTGGGGATAAAGCCGGTTTGGTCAGTATGGATGTAAAGTGGAATGATTTTGTTGAGTCTGGCTGCCACAGTTGCAGAGAAAATTTTATAGTCCTGATTGAGCAATGAAATTGGGCGGTATGAGCTCGGCAGTGTTGGATCTCTGTCGGGCTTAGAAAGAAGTATTATTTTTGCCTCATTCCAGGATGATGGCATCATACTTGATTCTATTACGTGGTTGCAGGTTTTTGCTAATTGTTTGCTTAATAAGAGGGCAAATTTTTTATAATATTCAGCTGTGAAGCCGTCTTTTCCAGGGGTTTTGCCGTTTTTCAAGTATTTAATAGCAGATTGAATTTCCTGTGGGGTGATGGGTTCATCCAGCCAGTTCTTGTGTTGCTCGGATAATGATGAGGCGAGGGGGTATTGCTGTAGAAAAGTACTGATATGTTGGGACGAAGGATTTTCTGAAGAATAAAGTTTTTGGTAGTACTTGAGAAATGTCTCTGAGATTTCTGAGTCATTGTATACTATTTCACCACAGGATTTCCGGATGGCATGTATTGTGTTGTCAGATAATCTTTTTTTAAATTTCCAGGCTAACAGCTTGATCGATTGTGGTGTTTTAAACCAATATCGCTGTTTGATATAGGCTAGCTTTTTTTGTATCTGCGAAACTTCTAAGGATTCTAATTTCTTTCTTTCAGCAAGCAACAGTTTATATGTTTTCCTACGGCAGGTGGTCATATATTCAGTTTCCAATGATTTGATTTTAGTTGCAATATCCTGTATTAACTGTGCTTTTGTTTTTTTATAGGTTGATGCTGTTGCTATGTATTTTCCGCGAATTACTGCCTTGTGGGCGTCCCAGATGGATTGTTGTGATGCCTCGCATTCCTTATTGTATTTGAAGTAACCTTTGATGTCTGATTCGATGGTCTCTGAGATTGATTTGGACAATAAAAGTTGCGGGTTCAATCTCCAACTGTATTGTGTGTTTCTTTGTTCTGGTAATTTCATATGGGATTCGACCCATGCATGGTCTGACCATATTCTTGAGCCTATTGATGAATCCGAAAAGGAGCTAACCAACGAAGAGGATACCAAAATAAAGTCAATCCAGGTGTGGGTTTGATATCTATGTGAGTAGTATGTATAGTCTCTGCAATTCGGGTTGTGAAGTCTCCAAAGGTTGGTTAAGCCTGCTTGTGATAAGGTATTTGTTAGTTGAGACATGCTGGCCTTCACCCTGGAAGAGTATTTTGATGAGTTAGTTTTTGCATTTCTTGAAATGTCCAGGTTATGGTCCAGAGCGTGATTCAGGTCACAACCTATCACACATGGGCAGTCACTAAACTGAGACAGCTTCAGGAACGTGTCTTGGATGAAGGATAGTTGTCCCACATTGGGTGCGTAAAGGGACGCTAGAGTGAGTTGTTTGCCGTTAAACTTGCCATTCAAAAAGATGAAGCGTCCTTGAGGGTCAATTTCAGATTTTATGTTTTGGAATTTGATTGATTTGCGTATCAATATGGCCACCCCACGGGATTTTGAGGTGCCTTGAGCTTGGATTTGAGCAATAAACTTGTTTGATTTAAATACATGATCTAAATTTCCTTTTAAATGTGTTTCTTGTAAAAAAATAATATCAGCTCTTTGCTTCAATACTGCTGACAGGATTCGTTTTCGTTTGATAGGTGAGTTCAATCCTCTACAATTGAGCGTGAGGTAGTGGATTTTAGCATTAGATTCCATCATAAAGTTTTAGCTTATACATAAAAACATAGAATATCAACAATAGTGGAATATAGAGACTATGTAATCTTAAAAACCGTAGGTTGGGAGGAGCACCAATCTTAATACTAATAAGATTCATAAATGTTTCATCAGAAGATTGAAGTTTCCAAAATATTTTTTCTTTTGAGCTTAAAACAAAGCACATGGTATTGGATTTGAATACATTGGTTACCATAAGTCTCAAATGATGCAATAAGTCAGTAGCAGAAAAAAACAAATGAATCGGAGTCAACTCAGTTGCTCCTTTGTCCCTTTTCCTTAGGGACGTTAATATTGATGCTAACAGTAAAAATTTAAGTAAACTCTTAACATTTGGGCTAGGCATTTTCTAAACTTATAGAAAACTCCCACAACCCTTCCCAAAAGACTTTATATTTTAGTTTTTAAAAGATTGTTGCAATACCATTGTATCATACTAACCTTTAAAAATAGATTTGATATTATAACATAAAAATGGTAAATAAGATAGATCATAAGTGCCCAGACAGTCACTATGAAATTAAAGTAGTTATTTAAACCTCATAACTATTACGCATTAATTCTGCAATCCTATCTTAATCAATAATATAACTACATCTTAATCCTAATAATGATTTTCAAATTACAATTTTAGGTGCCTAATATTGAACAATGATCAAACAGCAAAAGTCATAAAAAAATTACACCCCATTATAGTTCTGATATACCCGCCAAATTATATAAAATTAGGATAAGTTATTTAAACTTCATAACTTTAACACATTTCTTCTGTGATTTTGTCTACATAGTATAATGTAACGTTTTCCTTACAATAGATTAACATATTTCAACTATGGAGTGTCAAGAAAAAATATATGTATATATATATCTCACAATATTTAGTGGTAATGCTAGCACAATCAAAAGGGACAATTATAAGTATAGAAATATAATATTTTATCTGTGGTTATAGCTTAGTACCCTTATAGAGAAAAAGATTTAAAAAAAATATTTAATACAACTGTCACTTATAAATGATGTGCTATGTATTGCATCTTGAATATGTGTTACAAACCAAATCTATTTGTTATGACTTTTCGCTACCACTGCAAAAATTTTTGATCAAATGCAATATTAAGTAACACTACTTAATTAAAAGGCAAGATTTAAACCGTTTTGCTATATGATTATAAGAAGGAAATCAGGCAAGTTTAGATCTTTTCTCACGCCTGTCTCTCACTGTTTGCCAACGCTGTGCAGGAGGTGGTAGCTGAGTAGGTATGTTTTCGGGTGTTTCTTCAGTAGGGGGTTGAAGTTGTAGATCTTGTAGTAGTTTTAAGCCTGAGCACATATCTGAAGCATAAAGCATGCTGCCCTGGTAAGAGACTTGTAATTTGTACGATGCCACCCAACGGTACCTGATTTTAGCTTCGTTTAACTTGGAAGTTATTGGGCGGAGAGCTTTGCGGCGAGTTAAAGTTTCTGGTGACAAATCTTGTAGAGCTTGAATCTTTGTGCCTTTGTACTCTAAAGAGCCATTCTGTCTGGCTAGTCGCATTATTTTAAGTTTTATTTGGGAGTCTGTGAACTTCACTATGATGTCTCTAGGGTAATTCGTTTGGCGCGCTCTCAGTGTTCCCGCCCTGTAAGCTGTATCTATAAACGAGGCAGTGGAAGGCTCTATTTCCAATAAAGTTGAGAGCCATTCATGAAATAAAGATTTTAAGTTTGGGGATTGGTCGCTATCTTCCGGGACCCCCCTAAATTTAATATTGTTCGCTTTCAGTTGGTTTTCTAGCATTATGATTTTGTCCGTATTCCATTCTTCCCTTTCATAAAAAAATCTGGCGTCCTCCTGTAGGATCATAGTTGATTCCGCCGTTGTTTCGGCGGTTTGCGTTACTTGGGCCATTGATTGCTTAAGGTCAGCGATTTGTGAGTTAATAGGTAGTAAAAGTTCCATCATGGTTGTGGCCATATTGCGTTCTAGGGATTTTATAGCCTCAAGAAATTCTTGTCTAGAAACTCCGAGGCCCTCCGGATGTGCGTCTCTACCTCCCGCCGCCATGATGGTGTCACTTGGTAGGGCCTCGCTCGGGGTTTCTAAATTGTCTCCTTTAGCAAAGTACGCAGTGACGTCCTTACTTACAATTTGCTGCTTTTTGGTCTTAGAAGTCTTGCCCATCCCTCTAAGCAGTTTGTGGTAGCAGACGATGTGGTATTGTTGATATTTTGGGAGAGGTTTGCAGGAGCCGGTCCGTTATGCGACCATTACTGTTCGCGCCGACGCCACGCCCCTCAACTTAATTCATATATGATGGCGGGCATGAGCAGCATCCAACCGTACAAACAAACAATCAGCTGCCAGCATAATCTGGGTTATATCTGGCTGTTTAAATGATGTTATAATGATGTTAATGACAATGTTAATATTGGGGCCAGGGCCTTAGTTATATAGTGTGGCTTCTTAGTCGAAGGCCTGGTGGAAGAGCTCCATCTTGCAGGACCTGCAAAATTGTAAAAGGTCCCACAGGACCCTGATGTCTTCCGGGAACTCATTCTACCAGTGTGGAGCCACTGCTAAGAAGGCCCTGGTCCTGGTCACAGCCAGCCTGGCTTCTCTGGGGCCCAGCAGGGCCGGGCAATTTTGGGACCCCGATCGTAGTGTTCTTCTTCTTTCTTCTTCTTGCTGGACTTGTGCCCATACCACAATTTATATGGAGTACACCTTTTATAGGCAGTCTATTCTGTAGATAGATAGCAGTATTGATTACTTCTCCCCAGTATTTCTCAGGTAGCTCTGCTTCAAGCAGCATGCATCAGCACATCTCAGTCAGGGAACGATTCTTCCTTTCTGCTATGCCATTTTGTTCTGGAGTGTATGGGACTGTAAGCTGATGCTCTATTCCTTGTTCAGTTAGGTAGTTCTTCATGTCATATCCCACATATTGTCCTTCATTGTCAGTGCAAATTGTCAGTGGCTTTCTCTGGAATCTGTTGCTGACCATTGCAACATATTCCTTAAGTTTCTCCAATACCTGACTTTTCTCTCTGATTAAGTAGGCTACTGTATACTTTGAAAAATTACCAATAAAAGTTAGTATATATCTGGTCCCACTAGGGGTCTCAGTCTTCATTGGACCACAAACATCACTATGTATCAGTTACATAGGGAACTGTGTCTTGCTTGTGTCATGGCTCTTACTGAAACTAGGTCTGGTTCTTTTCACTTGAATACAATGAATATACTATTTGAAAATAGTAAGAAGTCCCTAATCTCACTATGCTAACTAGTTGTGCCTCTGCTGCCCCCTGCAGGATGCTCTTGTCATTATCTTTATCTATGCACAATAGACCTTGCATATTCTAACAAAATCCCAACAATATATGCACCATGGAAATGCAGGCACACTCATTGTAATGGCACTATACACATTATAATGCACATCAGTTCTGCATTGTTATCAAGCACTACCTGTCATATATATGCTTGTAACCTGCTGAACTGCACCTCGAGGGAATCCGTGCTGGAGAATAGGCAAACAACCAACCATGTGGCAAGACCTTGTGAGTGATGTACAAGGAGAGCAAGGGAGCATGGTAGGGTTGCCTAGGCAATGGGTTGCCTTCATCCCACATCAGAGTTCCCACACAACAACAAAAAGTGATAAAAAAAAATAAGTTTGCAGGGGTCGCTCGTAATTGGCAAACCAACTAGGATTTGAATTGCAGACAGTTTGCCCATCACTAGTGCTGCAGGGTTTGAAAAGCTGTACCTGCCAAAAGGCTACATGAATTATAAAGGTATAATGCTCAAAGTGGGCATCTCTAAACTAGGATTGAAAACATGGGGAGGAGAGTGGAGAGATCGGGGCACCTGGTTTTGTTTTTCCTTCTTCTTATGCAGCTACTACGAGCACAGAGAGCCCTGCCAGAGAAAAGGATGGCAGCCCCACCTTGTTCCAACATGTGAAGATAACTTACTTCAGTAGATTAACGCTCTGTGTAATGATATATGTCTTTAAAATTCAATTAATCAAAGTGATGCACTCTAAATTTGTATTAATCTGACTCTGGTTTAATTAAATCCCAATTACTTCCACATTAACTCAAATTTGAATGCATTGGTTTTGAAGTAATTCAGATAAACAAAATTTGAATTAATCTACACTCCTGATTTAAAGTTATTGGTGGCTCTAAAACTGGATACCATAGGAGATTCCAACTTGTTTAGACCATGTGGACCATTGTTTGATTACTTAGACACATAAAGACATGAGGTACCGGCTGCTGGGCCTCCTCCTGAACCATTCCTTGATAGGCCCCATAACTCATCCTCCTTCTCCTCTGTTTGGCTTAATTTTTGCCCCACAGCAGAATGAGTGACGTAACCCAGGAGGAAACAGAACAGGGAGCAAAGTGGCAGCATCAAATACTGGGTTGGATCCAGCCAGCTTTGTCACTCAGCCTAGGGCTGCCAAGTCCCCCGGTAGGGCGGGGGAAACACCAATTTTAAATACTCACCCCCGCTTTTTCAAAGTTGGCCACCAGGGGGACAAAATGGCTGCCTTAAAAGGGAAATGTCTGCAGAGAGCCTGCCCTGCAGTAAAAAGCCTCACCAGACATTTCCCCTTTAAGAAGTCAGCAAGAGAGCTTCCACAGCAAGAGAGGTCCGCTCAGAGATTAAGGAGGGACTGAAGGAGCTGCTTTTGCATGTGGCTGGCAACGTTGCTGTAGTAAGTTTCTCTTCTAGCTCTTTTCCTTCTCTTTTTTCCTCTTTCTTTTTTCTGTCTGTCTGTCTGTCTGTCTGTCTGTCTGTCTCTCTCTCTCTGTCCCCATCCAGCAGAGGTCTATCAGTGGCTATTATAGCCACAAGGTCTAAATGGAACTCTTTGTCTGGGGCAGTGAGGCTCTGAATTCTTGGTGCTTGGGGGGCAACAGTGGGAGGGCTTCTGGAGTTCTGGCCCCGCTGCTGGACCTCCTGAGGGCACCTGGTATTTTTGGCCACTGTTGTGACACAGAGTGTTGTACTGGATGGGCTGTACTGGATGGGCCGATCCACTGTGGCTTCTCTCCTGTTCTTATGATATGAAAATCATATTTAGCACTTGTGTAGCACTTAGTGCTTCATATTCTGCCGAGATGAGGAAGGATTCAGTAGGGCTGTTGCTCAGTGATAGAGCATCTGCTTGACATGCAGGAGGTATCAGCTTCTTCAGCTAAAAAAGGATCAGGTAATAGGTGACATTAAAGATCTCAGCCTGAGACCCTGGAGAGCCACTACCAGTCTGAGTAGTCAATACTGACCTTGATGGACCAATGGCCTGATTCAGTATTAGGAAACTTCATGAGTTCATGTGGAAGCATGTGGAAGCAACATCACAGGATGTGACATCACAAAATGATGTCACTTCCTTTCTCCTGGCTCCACCCCCAAAGTCTCCTGGCTCCACCCCCAAAGTCCCCAGATATTTCCCAAGTTGGACTTGGCAGCCCTAACTCAGCCTCACCCCAGGCAGGGACTTTTATCCCACATGGCTTTTGTCCGGGCAGGTCCTGTTGTCCTCAGCATAACCTTTTTGTTGGTCACTCTTCCTTTTCGCCAGAAGATAGTCAGCTCCAACCCTATATCAAAGGTCACAAGATGGTCAGCTGAGCTTTAACCCTATATCAGAGGTCCCATTCCTATACAAACAGGTTGCTTTCAGCATAGTGGATATAAGTGACTCTCTGAAAACTTTATTTATTGCATCACGTACACACAGAGTCAGAATAGCTTCAACGCTGCTGATTTGAAGTTCTGCTCCACCCATACTTGTATCTCAGTCCCAAAAGTCTACTGCTGAACAATATCCTTAATTGTCTCTTGTGTTGCCTATTAAATATGTTCTTTTGTTCTGTGATTAGAATATTGTTCATTCTCATATGCAGAAAACACACAATGGCAGAAGGTCTGATGTATGGAGATGGTTTTCATTTTTAGGCTGGGTTCAGCTTACTAAACATACCTAATTATGGGGTCAGGTCGGGTTGCTGTTTCACATATCATGAGCAGGGTCTTGCTTTGCAGATCCAAACCCACGACAGGCTTTCTTTTACAATGGAAGGAGCAGCTATTTCAGTCTGGAAAAGCAGGAGGGAAGCCAAGAGGAAAAGAGATGTCTCTCTATCTCAACTAATCATAGCCAGCAGAACAGCAGCATTAATGGATATTAAAAGTGTCAGCTTCAAGATTTAACAAAACAATACCTCTTCGGATCTATCTAATCCTGATACACAGAGCCTGAAGCAGGACAGACAGAAGCCAGCGTGAGGTGTATGCTGCATACAGTTATAGACCCCTTCCTGTCCCATCTAGGACCTCCTACCCATAGAATTTCACATCTCACTCTGCCAGCCCCAGTTTTGGCAAAGAGAAAGAAATAGGCAATTGAATGCATCTGGGATTATTTTGTTGTTGCTGCTGCTGATCCTCATTTTCCTATGTTCTGGTTGCCCCTGTGTTCTTTCCTCTTGAGCCCTTGAATTGTTCTGTTTGGTCCTGATTAATGGAGCCTTGCTGGTAAAACTGCAGCCATATGATGTATCCTTCATAACCTCTGAGAAAAGGAGACAGTTTCCCCCCCCCCTCCTCACACACCACCTCCTATCGTCTGGTAATAAGGGGAAGAGCTCCAACAGCTTGCATCAGATATCCTCTCAGGAGTGTTTGCCAGGCCCTGAGGGGCCTCTTACCTTTATGAGTTACACAGAGTTTCACTACGTGTGATTCTTCCCATTGTGGGGTAGCAGTAAGATATTCAAAGCTGCAATATTTGCATAGGGTAGAACTTTTGCAAGATCTGAAGATCCAGGTTAATTTCTAAAAAAAGAGGTACCTGCCTGGAAACACTACCAGGAGGTGAAGCCATTCCCTTATTCCCTGATGTGTAAAGACTCTGGAGTTACATATGGTAGTTCACTTTGTGCTTGCTCAGGAACACTCTCATCTAGTCACAGTCCATATGTTCCAGAGCTGTAGAAAACAGATGATGGGACACAACTTCAGCCCTGTGTTGCTCAAACCTGAGTTGGTCTCTCCTAAAAAATTGGGATTATTTCATGAAAAAGTCACAAAGTTTTCAACAGTACATGAACTTTTTTTGGGGGGGGGGGGGCAGCGTTTCTTGTTTTCAAAAGATATCTCTTGATACAAGAAGTTGTGGGCAACACTAACAGCCCAGAATCTTCACAGTTTTGTCATGGGCCTAAAGCTAAAGTGCTACCCAGAAAACAAGAGACTGTTGGGAAACCTATCAGAATCCAGCAGCCTGTTCTATGCCCTCTGCTCTTCACTGTGAGATTTCCCCAGAGCCTTTCAACGCCCTCTTTTCCTTCCCGGGTAGGCCTCTCATGAATTTAGAGAGTGACAAGGTCCCACTTTCCTACAGGGCATGTTCCATCTGCATCCAAGTATGCTGGCAGAGAATGGTGTTCCGCTGTTCTCTGTCACTGATGGGGGATGCTTCTTATGGCACCAAAGAGTACATCAGGCATTCTTTGGAGAAGGACCACCTCAGTGCTTCAGACCCAAACAAACTAGGACACCCATAGTAATGTTTTAATAGAACAGTGGTGCCATCGAGTGGCTAGTTTGAGTACTGAGTAGAGAGAGGACATATACAACAAGTGCCCCCCAAGGTCTTGCTCCTGATTATATTTGACAGCAAACAGCATCTGAGACGGAGGAGGAGGGGTTTGAATGGTCCATCAAAATCATCTCAAATTGAGCAAACTGCAAATCAGATCCTATATAGTAGCCAAGAGAAATCTATTCCATTGGAATCTTTTTTCACTGCTAATAGAAGTAAGCAGTTTCAGATAGATAGATGATAGCCAGCCAGCCAGCCAAACAGAGTGACAGACAGACAGACAGACAGATAGATCGATGGATGATGGATGGATGGATGATAGTGGATAGACAGACAGACAGATAGATGATAGACAGATCTAATGAGGATCTTCTTTTGCAAAGTGGGCAAATATACAAAGTGGGCTCTAATACACAAAAAATGTGTTTATTTCTGAGGTGCTACAAGACCTGGTTATTCCATAAAATGGCCACAAAGATCAGAATTAATCCAGGAGAAAAATAACATTAAAACTTTCTTACATATATCAGAAACAGATTAAACATGTTTTGGCAAAGAAGGTACGCAAAAGCTATCCCAGGTTGCGTATAGGCATCCAATCCAATTTGTTCAGTTATATTTTTCTATTCCATCTTTCCTCCAAGGATCTCAGGACAATATATATTAACCCTAGCAATGCATGAACACCTGCCAGCATGGTTCACAAGTTAACCCGAAGAGGGGGGCAATTTTTCAGTGGTTGGTTCAGCTGTATGTTGATTGGCACGTGGCTGTTCAGCAGTTCACTTCACTGTATTCCCTCCTGAAAATGCAAAACAGCTCAACTGGCTTCTCCTGCAGCCTTAGCTGCTATCTTTCCTGCCATGCCACCAGAAGACTTTTTGACTTTTTTTTTTACATTAAAAACAAAAACGCCCTGATAACTGTTATTGTGAAAGAGCACTCTAGCACTCTAACCGTCTATGGCCATGGTCTCTGAATTCCCAACTTTCTTCCTTTTTTTTTTCTAAAGTAAGTCTCTAGCCCTCGTAGAGTCATAAGGGGGAAAATTTTCTCCAGTGACACAGCAGGTGGGAAATGCAGGGGAAGTGGTGGTCCAGTGTCTTGCATGCAAGCATAGACAGAGAAATCGGTCAAAATCACATAAATCAGTCTTAAATAAATGCTGTGTGTTGTGTGTGTTTTTTAAAAAATAGCTTTTGATGCTTGTCTAAGTTAATCCTTCCCTGAGGCTAGCCCAATCTTGCCAGCTCTCGGAAGCTAAGCAGGGTTGGCAATGGCTAGTATTTGGATGGGAGACCTCCAAGGAATACCAGGGTCATGACATGGAGGCAGGCAAACCACCTTTGAACGTCTCTTGCCTTGAAAACCCTATGAGTCAGCCATAGGTCATCTGTGACTTGACAGCAAAACTAAAAAAGTAGTCCTTAGTGATATTAATGGCTGCTGATCTGTTTGAATTGGTGGTGTTTTGTCACATGCTGAGGGTTGGGTGTGGGGGGGAAGCAATGAATAACCTGTTCAGCAGCTATCTGAATCATTTGGTGTGAATCGGACAGCCTGAGTGATTGGCTGGCATCAAATCATGGCATTCAAACAGGGTACCTTCCACAGTTGAACACATTTGATGCAAAATCTGCAGTATCTTTATCAATCCCCTGTCTTAGCCTTATAGCAATCATATGTGGCATTATTTATTTAATTATTTGGGATATTTTTATGCTGCCTGTTCAAAGTCCTGCTTGGGGCCACTTACAAGTAAAACCATGGCATGATATTAAAAAAATAATAATCAAAAGGTAGGTAAAGTTGAGAGATAATGACTGACCCCCCCCCCCCCCCCCCAGTCAATCAAAGGTCTTCACAGGAATTTGAACTCAGGCCTCTCCAATACTAGCCCAGCATCAGCCTGCCTCTAATTCTCAGGCTGCGCTTGCACTTTAAAATGATGGGTGTTGATATGCCATTGTTAGCTTGGCAGGTTTTGGAGACTGCATACTGGACTAGATTATCTGTAGGGCTTTCCCTGAGTGAACAAATCCATATTTATGTATTTCTTTCCCTACCTGCGGTTGTGCTCTCCAACCTCAAAGATACCCCTGCCTGAAGTTTCTGAAATAGCACTTATTAGCTCTGAGTAGGGTGCTGCATCAATGCCGCCGTGAACGACAATCTTCTTTCTGCTCGTTGTGTTTATGTGCTGGAAAATATACAGTTATCAGTGGAGTACTCTAAGAAGAAAAGGTTGTATATCATCTGCCTTGTCCCCAAATTCCCTGGTCTCAGCTAAGAGACTGACAGCAATTTGAGGCACTAACTGGGACTGATAGATTAGTTTCCACACCAATTACCAGGGTGCAATTGTACTAAATGCAACGATGTGGACACTGTTTGTTTTTTTAAAAAACCCTGACTTTTGGGGGCTTTGTTTCAAATCTCCAGTGAATCTGTGAAAAGGGAAAGAAATGAAGGGAAAGCACGAGAGAGAAGAAATAACGAGGAATGTTTCTCAACCACAGAAATCCCATCAGGAGCATGTGGATTGATACATGTTGTCAGTGAGGCATAAATGATGCTCGTTTTTAAGTGCCACAGCTCATCCCTGAGGCATATGAGGAGGATGGTTATGTATCTGAGCATATGCGGAGTGCCTTTCAATAATGAGTAGTGCTAACACTTTATACATAGTGATTCAGGCACTCCAGATATATCATCTGAGGACTGGTTCCTAGTAGAAGGGGCTGAACCACGTCAGGTCAGGGATGCTGGAACTTTAATGCAAACATGGTCACTGGCCAAACATACTTTGCTCAGTCCCCTCATTTACACTCTGGATCACCATGACCTTGTTGTTCAATGCCTGATTTGAATGCCATGTTCTGTGCCTGGAAATTAGACCAGATATGCATCTGGACAGAATAAAGCTGGAAAACATCAGAATCCAGCCATTTTTAGTTCAGCTCAGATACGTCTGAATAAAAACAAATACTCCCAGACTTCAGAGAATAATAAAAAGTTATCTCCCAGAATTTCAACAGTCTTCGTCCCCACACAGCCCTTTTTTAAAAAAAGTTAAAACAGGGAAGGAAGGCAATACGTGGCAGCTCTCTGGGGCCGCACCATAGCCGCTGACCCTTCCGTCCCTGGGCTGCTGCACTTGAGCCCACCAGGACCCTGACATCCAGATAATGGCTTCTGGGCTGCTGGCTGCAAATTGCAGCTGGCCAGGGCTTCTAGAGTCTCCAGAGGACTTTATGAGTCTCTGGAGTCTAGGGTTGCCAGGTCTGGGTTGGAAAATACCTGGAGACTTTGTGGGTGGATACAGGAGAGGGCAGGGTTTGGGGAGGGGAGGGGAGGGGCCTCAGCATGGCACAACGCCAAAGAGTCCACCCTTCAAAGCAGCCATTTTCTCCAGGGGAGTGAATGTTTGTCAGCTGGAGATCAGTTTTAAAAGTGGGCGATCTCCAGGCCCCACCTGGAGGCTGGCAACCCTACTGGAGACTGAACCGGAATTTTTGATAGCGCACACCCCCTAAATTAGACATTTGTACTATAGATCAGAGATAGGGTTGCCAGGTCTGGGTTGGAAAATACCTGGAGACTTTGAGGGTAAATTGGGGAGACGGCAGGGTTTGGGGAGGGGAGGGGAGGGGCCTCAGCATGGTACAATGCCATAGAGTCCACCCTTCAAAGCAGCCATTTTCTCCAGGGGAGCTGATCTCTGTCAGCTGGGGACCTGTTGTAAAAGCAGGAGATCCCCAGGCCCCACCTGGAGGATGGCAACCCAGATATGACTTAACAGCATGGCCAGCATATGGTAGGAATCCTGCTTTGGAAAATTCATTGGCATGGAGGGTTTATTTAAAAAAATATGGAAGAACACTCAAAAATATGAAAGAACATTCAAAACATGCTCCCAGTTTGCATGGACATGACGTGTGCATAGCCCTTCCTTCTTGTGTCCCCCTACAGTCTTTGGTGGTGCAGCCCAGTCCACCATGTTGGGGCTCTGCCACCCCATTCCTTTATTCGGTTACGTGTAACACCCACCTCAGTAATCCTTTCTACTATGGTGTGCTGTAGTTCAGCACAGTTATTATCCCCACTCTGCAGGTGGTGGCTGAGGGAAAATAGTGTGCCTGAGGCCAAAATACAGGTGATATCTGCAGGAGGAGCTCCCTAGTTCAAAGTATAACCGTTTTTACACTGAGTGCAACATAGATTACGTAGAGTAATACAGTTCACTACTCTATGTAGGCCTGTGCAGGTTATGTTCACGTGAATTAGGAGCCTGCCAACCACACAAATCAGGAGCATACAATCCCCATGATGCACCCAATAGAAACAATCACTGTGTTGTATGAATTGGGCAATGCATGGAAGCTAGATTTTAGATTGCATGCATGCACTGAAGAAGAGTTGGTTTTTATACCCTGCTTTTCTCTACTTTAAGGAGTCTCAAAGCAGCTTACAATCACCTTCTCTTCCTCTCTGCATGACAGTCACCTTGTGAGCTAGATGGGGCTGAGAGAGTTCTCAGAGAACTGTGACTGGCCCAAGGTCACCTAGCAGGCTTCATGTGGAGCCAGGTCACTTCCAGGTCACATAGGCATGTCGTGTTAATTTCTGGCATGGGGGGGGGGTAATTCTTCCACACTGGCTATCTGGCCGGTGGTGGAGAGGTGGGCCCTCAAAGCAGGGGATCCCCACTCCCACTGGGGGGTCTGGCATCCCTACTCCCAGCACATGTGTTTGGCATGCTCCCAGTTTGCATGCATGTTATGTGTACATAGCCATTCCTTCTTGTGTACTAGTTACTACATGAATTCTGGATAGTACCCTACTACGTTACCACAATCAGCCCCCAACAGGGCTGTACATCTAGGAAGGTTTTCCCTCATCCCCTCTGCCTTTAGAAACAAAGCACAGGTTCTCAATATCTGTCAGCCTGTCAGTTCTTCAGTCTCCTCTCGCTTGTTTTATTTTTCTGACAAGCACTATCCAAACAGTGCCTTCCGAAGCATCTACAAGGTGCTATCCTTCTGCTCAGTGACACAGTCCTTCAACAGGAAAGCTTTTCAAGGGCCTGTCTGGAATGGATTATTGCAGCAGCACAATACCCAGTGGCACGTGGATCCAGTTTGAGAACAACAAACATCAGTTATATAAAACCAGCGTAAATATAAGTAAACCTGGGTTTCCCAACCTTGTTGAGCCTTTGGGCACTTCTGAAATTCTGAACGAGAGTTGTGGGCCCCATCACAACATGGCTGCTAAAGGGGCAGGGCCGATCACGAGGCTCAAGTACCATTAGGTGCCAGGAAACAAATTGGCAGGGGCCGTGCTAGGGATCACTAAAGTAAAGAACCAGGGGTTGAATGATGACCCAGGAAGAGCCTAGTTAAAATCTCACCTCTGTCATCAACTCACTAACTGTCTCCAGCTCTCTGAATGTTTACTCAGGAGAAAACTTAGCTGAGTTCAAAGGTCCTTACACTCAAATAAGTGTGGATTGAATTACAGCCCAAGCTAGGGTTGTCAAGTCTGGGTTGGGAAATACCTGGAGACTTTGGGGGGGGGGGGGAACCAGGAGATGGTGCGGTTTGGGGAGGAGAGGGGCCTCAGCATGGTACGGGGCCATAGAGTCCACCCTTCAAAGCAGCCTTTTCTCCAGGGGAGCTGATTTCTGTCAGCTGGAGATCAGATGTAACAGCGGGAGATCCCCAGGCCCCATCTGGAGGCTGGCAACCCTAGCCCAAGCGAGCCTCTATACGTTAGCCCCAAGGCCTGTTATCCACAGTGGGGATAATCATAGCAGGTCCATCTTAAGCTTGGTTTAAGGATTACAGAAATAATGTATGTGAAGCTCCTCGAACACTAAAAAAAAAACAACCCCTACATAAATGTGAA
This sequence comes from Lepidodactylus listeri, assembly GCA_029233225.1. Lineage (NCBI taxonomy): Eukaryota > Metazoa > Chordata > Lepidosauria > Squamata > Gekkonidae > Lepidodactylus > Lepidodactylus listeri. The sequence goes on along the minus strand of JARCFY010000008.1, from coordinate 38,636,772 downwards.
ATATTATTACTTCAGATTAAGTGCTTTGAGGACTGTGGACACAGCTCAATAAAGAGTGCAATGCTCTTTAATGCCTAGCAGTGCCATTGTGCCATATAAAGTGTAATGTAATTGCTTTCTGGCCTATTTTGCTCTTCCATTTTTTATATATCTTCCCTTCCCTTTCATATTTTTTCTCTCCCCGCTTTGCGGCCTCCTTGTCCCACTGTGACGCAAGCATAGGCAGACACTGCCTGTTTGTGGCGGATTCATGATTGTTCTCCTTAGTGTTTAATGTCAAATACCTAAGGCTACGAGTAACTGGAAAGAAAAACACACCTCTCCCCTGCTCATGTCATGACTGCAAACAGACCTCCAGATGGAAGGAGATCTGTATACATAAAATTCGCCTGCCATTTTGTAAGCAGAGTGCTAATGACGAGGAGTTTCCTTTTGGGGGAATTTTAGGCTGAGGAGGGAGGGGAGCAAAGACAGTTCCATCCTCAGGTTTGGCACTCTCGCTGAAACACTGAGCTTCCCCTCCCTTCCCAATCATATCATGGCACTCCTGAGATTTCATTAGTGATGCTGATGAAATCGTTAATCACTGGGCTCGAAATACAACTTTGCACAGCTCGTAATGTTCCCATTATATTAATAATTATGAACTGAGCATCATTTCCCTACACAGTTTTAAAGTAGCTTATGATGTAAAACAAGACTGTGATGTAAAATGTACAGACATTTTGAATTTTTGTCGTCATCCAGAAGATAAATTTCAGCTCAAACAAACAGCCTCAAAGGGGGGATTTGTAAGGCTTCGCAGAATGGTGGATAAACCCAGAATTCTTTGCAACCTCCAGGGAAGAAAGAAGCAGTGTAGTCCCTGAACCTGCTTGACCAAATTCTTGGAACTTTTCGACCCAAAAGCCAACGGTTTATAGAAAGGTCTTTTATATATTCTCTGTTAGCCATTCCCCACTAGGGCTCTACTTTCTTGCTCTTTGATGAATGGGAAACAAAAAAATAAATTTTTTTCCCCAAAACCTGCTACTTTTAGATGTAGTTCAGCCTCAGCCTCAGTGTCCTGTGTTCCAAAGAACTGCTCTTTCAGAAGTCAACTAGATGTGAAGAAATTCCCAAGTTCACCATGGGGATGCCACCACTATTTTAGGGATGAAATTATCTCTGTTTACAAATGCTGCAGGGGCCTGATCCTGATGGGGACACATATTATGGGTAGGAGGAGTTCCTGTTCCCCACTGTGTGATTTTCAACAGCCCAAGACCCTGGTGTTTGGGCTCCTGAAAAAAACACATGGTGTGGGGGGGGAAACAGGTGTGGGATAGAAAATACCTGGAGACTTTGGGGGTGGATCCAGGAGAGGGCAGGGTTTGGTGAGCGAAGGGGCCTCCGCATGGCACAATGCCAAATAGTCCACCCTTCAAAGCGTCCATTTTCTCCAGGGAAGCTGATCTCTGTCAGCTGGAGATCAGTTGTAAAAGTGGGGTTTCTCCAGGCCCTACCTGGAGGCTGTCAACCCTATTCCGACAGCATTTGTAAATGGAATGAATTTCATACCTAAAATGGCAGTAACATCCCTTTAGTGAATTTGGGGATACCATTACATCTAGCTGAACCATCACGCTTAGGGTTATGAATCTCCAGATGGAGTCTGGAGTTTTCCTGGCGTTAAAACTAGGGTTGTCAAATCTGGGCTGGGAAATTCCTGGAGATTTGGGGCTGGAGCCTGAGGAGGGTGAAGTTTGGGAAGTCAGCAGGATATAATGCCATAGAATCCACCCTCCAAAGTAACCATATTCTCCAGGAGAACTGCTCTCTGTAGTCGGGAGATCAGTTGTAATTCCAGGAGATCTTCAGGCCCTACCAGGAAACTGGCTACCCTAGAACTGATCTCTAGAATACAGTGAACAGTTACCCTGGAGGAAATGGCAGCTCTGCAGGGCAGACTCTATGGCATCATATTTCCACTGTGCTCTCCTTCCCAGATCCTACCCTCCCAAGGCACTTCCCCCCCCCCCCCCAATTTCTAGGAATTTCCCAACACAGAATTGGCAATCCTATCCACATTTTTATCACAGCATGCTAGGGTCTACTGAATCAAACCCATTCTTCCCTGTCTCTCTTGCCTGTAGGCTGTCCCTTCCTTGTCTTCCCTGGGAAAGGCTCCAGCAGGTAAAAATAGTTACACTCTTGTGTGTACTTTTAAACCCTATAATCTGAAGGATCACAGCCTGAATCCCAACTAGGGGGCTGGGGCCCCTTTCCCCCACTAACAGGCTTTTGGTGGTGGGGAATTAAGGGGGCTCCTCAATGTTGCATAAGTGTCCTCACCCCTAAACTCTCCTGGTTGGTTGCCAGCATTGACTGACAGCCTTAATCCCAACTTCAGTCTCACTTTGCTAAACACTGTATTCTCTGTTCAGGGTTTTTTTTCTGGAAAAAGAGGTGCCAGAACTCTCAAGGGGGAAATGAAGGAGAAACACACGAGATTCTTTAAAACCCTTATTTAAATATTATTTTTAAAATTTTAATATTTTTGTGATGTCACAAGTGATGTCATGCTCTCCCGATGCCCGTCATGAACATAATTTTTTTTTTGAGAACTTTCTTTTTACAAAGAGGTTTCGGAACTCTGTTCCATTGCGTTCCCCCAGAAAAAAGCCCTGATTCTATTCATTTACTGTGCAGTAGCCGGTTTTGTGTGGATTAACTAAAAGGGCATTTGTTTTCTTGTCATTTTAAAATATGTTCTTGTAAAATGTAATTGTCTATAATATCTTTTCAACAGTTCAAAATAAACGTTGCCAGCTGCAGTGTGTAGCATCACAGCTGTAAGACACATGGGGCCTTCAATCTAACCAAACATATTTATTTACCTCATTTGTACCTTTCCTACAAGGAGTTCAGAGTACAATGCATGCTTCTTTGCTTTCTTATTTTATCCTCACCACAACCCAGTGAGGTAGGTTAGGCTGAGAGAATGAATGGCCTAAAGTGACTCTGTAAACTTCCTGGCTGAGCAGAACCCACGTCATCCCTTGTCTGGTTAGATACTCTCAGTGCTACACCATACCAGCTTCTATACTGCCTATGCCTTATTGAAATCAACAGAATGATTTACTGGATAGGCTTGGGCTGTGAATATTCATGCAAATGCATTTCTATGCATGCATCTTATAGAAAATATGTGTTTTCTGCCCCACTTATAGGGATCCTGTGAAGGGGAGGGCCCTGAAACATCACCAATGGCAATTCCAGCAATTCTTACTAATAAAATGTTTGAAAGAAATCTCCAGAGTCTCCCTAACAACATTTTGATGGTGATTTACTCACTTGTTTATTCATTTAGAAAAAAATTGTGCCACCTGTGATGGACAGTTAATACTGTAAACTGGGCCAAGAATCTTGAGCGACAGGGGATTCAAATGTAATTTTCCCATTGAGAGTGTCAGTTAGGAGTTGGGAGTGGACAGCTAACACTGAGAAAGCAAAACACACTGTGAGAAGATAAGAAGGATCATCAGCTGAGGACAGACCGGGGATCTGCAGCGCAGTGCAAGTGGGCGAAAAAGCTGCGGGGACAACTCGTCCTGTGGCTCCCCATTCGCACTGGCTGCAGCTCTGTGGGAGAGTACCGGGGAGGAGCTGGACCACGGCATCCACACTGTGCAGTGGCTCCTGGTGGCAGTGGTGCAGTCCACGGCTGCGCTTTTCCAGTGCACATTCACACCGGTTGAAAGCGGGAGGAAAACACGCCCGGACGGCTGGAGACCAGTTCCCAGGGGTCTCCGCTTGAAGAGCGAGGACAGCGCCTCAGGGACGGGTGAGTGCGCGCAGGTGACGGGGAACAGCTGCAGCTGTGTGGACGGCCTCCCTTCCTCCACTTCCAAAGCAGAGGCATAGCGAGCCACTTTCCCAGTCTGTCCTCAGCTTTAGTTAGGGAAGTGAGACACTTAGCTCATCTCTGTCAAGGCTACTGGAAATAGCTCCTAGTGAAGGGCAATGATCCCTAGCCAGTGGATAAGGAAGGAAATTGGAACTTGTGTGTATGTTCCTGCCTTCACCAACCTTAGTGTCTGTGAGACCAAGAAGCTTATGCTGGTTTATGTAAGCAGAGGCTGCCAAGAAATTTCTCTCAAGTTTTTAAGACATGTCTGAATAACAGAAACAGTTACTTGTTTGTGAGAAATTATCTGGTGTTTATTTTTATACAAAGTTACTTCATTTCTGTTGCCTGTTCACCTCATAAGTTCCAAACCTGATTCCTACCTGACCATTTCCCCTCAAAGTGAAATAAAACAGATTGTTAGTTTTGATTTACCATCAGTCTCTCGTGTGCCATTACAAAACAAAGACAAAAGAAGGATTTTAGTCTCTCCCCTCAGTTTCCTAGGCTGGGTCAGCATTTACCAATATACATTCAAACAGCTGTGTGGGATAGCCAGAGAAAAACAAAGAAGAAACAAAAAGGGGCTGTTCAAAATAAAGGGAAAAAAATAAAGGGAAATCCTGTAAGGGAGAGTGAAATCATCATATAATCAGGAACCTGCCCAAGGCAGCTTACAAGATAAAAAATGGTTTAAAAAACCTCCAAACATGAAAAGGTAATCAGTTAAAATCAAGAATTGTTTTTATTTCATTCATTCATTTATACTACACTTTTCTCCCCAATAGAGATCCGAAGTGGCTTACATCGTTTTCCTCTCTTCCATTTATCTTCACAGCAATCCTGTGAGGCAAGTTAGGCTTAGTGTATGTGACTGGCCCAAGGTCACCCAGCAAGCTTCCATGGTATGAGTGGACTCACAGATACTAGTCTGACTCTTCACCGCGATAGAAACAGACCCTAAAAACAAACCACTGACTGCTTAAAACAACAGTCCAGACTAAAAGAAATTAAAATAAATTAAAAGCCTGAATTAACAGAAATGTTTGGGCCTGGTGCCTAAAACAAAGCAAAGAAACCCACCCAGTGAGACTTAGGACAAGGTATCAGAAAACCAGACTGTTGGTGTCCAATATGGCCATTGGAGTATCCACCCCAGTCAGCTTTGCCTTCTTTAGCTGCAAGAATCAGTGTAAACTCTAGGCTTTTGCAATACCATAGGTCTAGCAGTATCTTTTTGAAGCAGTACTAATTCACTTGCAAAGCAGCGTGGTGTGCATCGGATATAATTGTGGGCAGGTTTCTTGGAACAGAGTGAAGATGGCACCAGCTGATTCCAGAATGTTCTGGAGCACATCACATTTTTAAAAAAGCTGGTACAGACATACCTTCTTCATTCTGTCCATTTTTCCTCTCCCCTCACCCCCAATATCTTTTTTATGCTTTGCCATGTCCAAAAGGTCCTAGATCATTATTCTCCTCCTAACATAGGAGATGTCCCTGAGAGAGAACTTTCTAGAAGGTCTCACATAATCAGATTCCTCCCAGGCTGTTTCTGTCTGGGTCCCAGAGCAGCTGTAGCTGTTGCAGCAACAGCAGCCTGGCCAGGCGAGATGCTGAGCCAGTTTGGGTATTCTGGTCGCAGCAGCGTGTAAAATCCCATTATGGTTTTACTACGGTGAGTTTAAATATACTGAACCCTTCGTTGCTCCAGCTGCCCCTGCCAGCCGCCTCTGTAATTCACCCCAACAGGTTTTCAATCTCTAAGCAATTCTGTGGTCTGGCTACAAACCGGAGGGAAGGTGGGGGCGGGCGGGTAGGCAGCAGCTCTGAGCTGTGCGGGAGGAGAACAGTAAGGCCCTTTTGCCTGCTGGAAAGATGTATGAGCCCATCTCCAATATGGGCAGCTCTCGGTGGATGCAGCTGGAGTCCTGGATACACGACACTGTGAGAAATTCAGACAGAAAGTGATGGATGAGCAGCCCAGCGCAGGAAAAAGAATAACCAAATTCCTCCGGTGCTCCACACTGGAGAGTCTGACCTGATTGGGGCTTTGTAAAGGCCGGTGGTTACCCAAATGTGCTTAGCCAGCTTAAGCAGACTTTGAAAGCATATTAACACTTCAGCCTATTTTTTAAAATCATTTTTTGCATTGATTTAACTGTCATGGCTTACCTCCAGAGAATTCTAAGGATTGGAGCTGACATTTCTCTGTTACAGCTCCATAGCTCCTCATAGACCTCCTAGGGATGCCATCCTCCAGGTGGGACCTGGGGCTCCCCAGAAATTACAGCTCAACTCCAGATTACAGTTCCTAGGGTTGCCAGGTCTGGGTTGGAAAATACCTGGAGACTTTGGGGGTGGATCCAGGAGAGAGTCGGGTTTGGGGAGGGGAGGGGCCTCAGCATGGTACAATGCCACAGAGTCCACCCTTAAAAGCAGCCATTTTCTCCAGAGGAACTGATCTCTGTCAGCTGGAGATCTGTTGTAGAAGTGGGAGATCCCCAGGCCCCACCTGGGTGCTGGCAACCCTAAGTCAGTCCCCCTAAAGAAAATGGCTGCTTTGAAGGGTGGACTCTATGGCATTGTACCCCACAAAGGTCCCTGTTCTCCTCAGGCTCCATCCCCAGATCTCCAGGAGCTTCCCAACCTGGATTCGGCAACCCTACCCTCCACCCTGTGCCAGTGGCCATGGGGGACCTGGCAACACTAAGACCTTCTGATCCTTGGTCTCTGAAGGGAGAGAACACCATGAAGTGTAATGGTTAGAGTGGCGTACTGGGGACAAGAAGACTTCCCATTTAGGCCTCAGGCTCTCCTAACCCTAACCTACCTCACTGGGTTGTTGTGAGAAGAAAATGGAAGAGTGGTAACCCTTGTAGGTCTGTAGCTTGCTACGGTAATTGGAGCCCTGGGACTGTGTGTATGTGTTGAGGGATCAGACGAGAAGAGTAATATGAACTGTTGTGGAGGATCAGAAGGGTCCTGTGAACAGGGTCACTCCTGTTTCCCAAGTGGCCTTCCAAACACGTATCAAGACTTTTGAGGGCCTTTTTGAGTAGCTGTACCAAAGGCCAGCTGCCAGTTCAGTTTGTGGAGTCAACCTGTATATGTCCAGTTTGTCCCTCAGTGTAATAAACTCACACCAGTGGCTGCCACAGGTTCAAGGGTGGGTATCACAAATAGGCTTTTCTTTGGTTGCCAATCTCCATGTAGGGCCTGGAGAGCCGCTGGAATTACAACTGATCTCGGGACAACAGAGAGCTGTCCCCCTGGAGAAAATGGCTGATTTGGTGTGTGGACTGTGTGGTGTTATGTCCTATTGAGATCCCTCCCCTCACTAAATCCCGCCCGTCTTCAGCAATTTCCCAACTTGGAACTGGCAGTCCTAGGTGTTACTTGCTGAGTTTTGTTCTGATTCAGAGAGGTTCCGAGCTCAGAATGTTCAGCTGTTCTTTTGTGTTTTTCTGGAAATTCAAAGGCATGGGCTCAGTTTCCCTCCTGCATGGAACAACTCCTTGGGTGACCTTGAGTGAGTCACTTAGCTCACTGGACACATTACAGTGACTCCATCCTATCAAAATCAATGGCTTCTTTGTATACACAAACCCAGAGTTCCTGCTTGCCTCAGCACTTTTATACTGTGCCTTCCCTCCCAGAATTCAGAACTGATTGGAATTCATAAATGCAGCCTCACAACTCTGGATTTGTTCAGTTTTTCTTTCCCAATTGACATTCAGAGGGGGGAAAGATACATAGATGGGCAGAAAGATTTGGGCCTGGCTCTCGTATGAGCCTTGAGGCCACAAAAGGGATAAAACCTAATCACAACTGAAACGCTTGCTTGGCTTTTTAACTATTAGCTTCTCTTTAACCAAAAAAGGTCCAGATATGAGCATTTGGAAGCATCATAGGAAACGCATAAACAATTTGGAAACTTCAGGTGAAGGAATAAAGCCATAACAAAACAGTGATTTTCTTCAGTAACACAAGAGGAACCAAATACTACATCAGATTGTAGGATTACACCAATTCAATACACCCAACCTTTACAAACCCTTCCCCCTTTCAAGTTTCCTGACCCTTTATTGCTTAGAAGTCACATTCTCTGGCCTGTAAGTATACTCCATGGTAACCTGTAAGGATGTGATGGCTTACACTCAAAAGGGCTCTATGCATGCTCAGGGGCAGTTTATGCTTCACATTGTTCCAGGACTGCATTGAAAGTGCTCAGCCCTGGCAGTACCAGTTAAATTTTGTTGAGAGTGTGAAGGGGACAGGACACAGGAAATTAGCCATGATAACCAAATGGAACCTTCACATTCAAAGGCAGTATACCTCCAGATACCAGATTCTACGGGGGGAGAGGGAATAGGGTAAGGCTATCACTAGGTTTGCCACTTTCATGTTGAAAAATTTCTGGAGATTTGGGGGCAGAGCCCGAGGAGGGCAGAGTTTGGGGAGGGGAGGGACCTCAGCGGGATATAATGCCATAAAGTCTACCCTTCACAGCTGCCGTTTTCTCCATGGGAACTCATCTCTGTAGTCTGGAGACCATTTCCATTTCTGGGAGATCTTCAGGCTCCACCTGGACGTTACCAAAGGAGAGAGATCCCGGGATGGAAGGTGGAAGCAAACAGAACAACCGTGATATATTATGTCAAAAGAAAATATCCACAAACTTTTTTATCCAATATCCAGTTTACTGGAACAATTCAATTTTTCAAGATTCATTCATAATGACGCTATCCCAGGGGTGGCCAAACTTGTTTAACGTAAGAGCCACATAGAATAAACATCAGATGTTTGAGAGCCACAAGACATGAACAAACATTACATGTTTTTATTGGGAAATATGCAGATTTGCCTCTTATCAACATTAAATGTGACTGCCAAAAATAATAACAAAAGGGGTAAAAGCAGATATTGATAATGGTATTTATTTGTCCAATGATATTTGTTTTCTAATGATATTTAGCTTCCCCAGCTGCCCTGCCAGGAGCCACATAATATGTGTGAAAGAGCCGCATATGGCTCCCGAGCCACAGGTTGGCCACCCCTGCGCTATCCACACACATGGCGCCATTATGAATGAATCTTGAAAACCTGACTTGTTCTGTTTGCTTCCACCATCCACCTGGATGTTGGCAACTCTAGTAATAACCCTGCTTCTGAGTTTCCAGAAGCATCTGGCTCCATTTTGCCAAAACACACACATACACAAACACACAAAATGACAGGACAAGGAAGATGTTGGTATGATCCAGCAAGGTAGTTGTTACGATCACACGAAAGACACACAAGAGGATGTGTAATTACAAGAAGAAGAGGAGATTGGATTTATACCCCGCCCTCCACTCCCCAAGGGAGTCTCAGAGCGGCTTACAAATTCCTTTTCCCTTCCCCTCCCCACAACAGACACCCTGTGAGGTAGGTGGGGCTGAGAGAGCTCTTTCCCAAGCTGTCCTTGAGGGAACAGCTGGTACAGAGCTATGGCTTGCCCAAGGTCATCCAGCCAGGTGCAAGTGGAGGAGTGGGGAATCAAACCTGGTTCTCCCAGATTATAGTCTGCGCACTTAACCACTACACCAAACTGGCTCTAGCAGGTGAAAGGAGAATGGTGTCCTAATAGATTGTTGCTTTGTTGTGATGTCATTCATTCCTATTCTTCTATAATGTGTAGAACTTCTATAATATACAGAACTTGGATTGTGATACATTGCTTTGGGAGAGCAAGCTTTGAAACAATGGCAGCTCAAAGGGGGGCACTTCAGGCCGGTGCTACTGCTCCTTGCAGCTGTGGCTCAGCCCTCCTGTCCACACTACCCAGATACCAGAGCAGCTAATGTTTCTTTCCTCCTTTTCCTCCAAGGATCTTGAAACAGCACAGCAAGCTGCACACATGCAATAGGGCTTCACAGCTGCCACATCTCACAAGAGTTCGAGAAACCCTCTTTGGCATGTGTGCCTTGCCACACTGTGTTTCAGGATCTACGGGCTATAAGGAGGGTGAAGTGCTCTGGTTCCTGGGTGGGAGGTTAGGCCATGGTGTACATGATGGAGGTGGAGAGACTGATGCTGTGGCAGCAGTAGAGGCAGAGGGCATCATCCCTCAAAAACTGCCGTCTAAGGCCACTGCCTCATCTCACCTTCTTGCAGACACCACTGTGCTCTGTAGAGTGGTGAGGGAAAAGTACCTCAGCGATCCTTTGATGGGCCTGTTGGCTAAAGGCCAACATATGGGGATCTGTCTTAATTTGTTTTGAAATTGCTCGATGGAACTCATAAAAACAAATCCCACAGCAACTGAGCTGAGCTCTGGCAAGCAGTAGTCCTAATTAAATAGGCAGGTTCTGGCAATCGTACCCTGACTGACCAGATCTTGGATTTCAAAGAGAAAAAGGAGCAGGCTGAGGAGGGAAAAAGTTAACCAATGGGTGTAACTTTGACAGCACTCTTAATTTCCTAGGGCTTTACAAATACATGCCCTATTCTGACAACATTTCTCAGTTTGCAGAAGAACAACATTGGTTGAGGGCCTATATATGAAAAGCTGTTTTCCCCTCTGTGTAGGGGGAAAGCAGTTCAGAGGTGGCAACAAGAAAACATCAGGGCAGGAAATGGCTAAAGAGACGGACTCCCTCCTGCTGCTACATTCTCCCCTTCCAAAACGGCCCAGCAGTAGTTCAAGTCAAGTCAAGTCAAGTCACCCAGCAGGAGTTACTTGTGGGAAAAGAAAAAGCCTTTTAAAATAGTTACAGAACTGAACGTCACGTGTCATTCTGCCCCCACTCTCTGTGAAAGTGTCCTTCACTAGTACAAAGTCATCCCATGAGCCAGTCGTACAGATTAGACTGGAATCTAGGTCTCCCATCTATTGGGCCATCTAGCTCCCAAGGGCACTAACACAGATAATGTAAGTAGAGTTTCCCTGCATGAGTCATCCCTGATATCCCAGTCCTCTATGAAAGATTTAAGGATGAACGATTTGTGCTGTGAGAGATCAGTGACCAGACAGGTGGCTTGGCTAAACATATGACATTTTGCTCTCCACAAAAAAGCTGTACTTCATGATCTGACATTGTGTCCCAGGATCCCTTGCAATGCCTCTGACCGTTCATTTGTTGTGTAACATCTGAGAATTCTGCCCCAGCATCCTCTGTGATCCTGCAAGGAATGCTGGGACACACGAATTAGGTCACAGACTTCTTCATGGATACTCCTAGAAATATTGCCACATTTAAAACATGCCTACCCAAACTGGGTTGCTTGTATTCTCAGGACTTGCCTGAGGTATCTGAAATCCCTCATACAAACATACAAGGAGGCCCACCAGTCCCTTTCCCACATGCAAACGCAAGCCATTCCCTACAGATTCCTTCAATTACAAAGTGTGTTTCCTCCTACAGAAAGCCATCTGGGGGCAGGTGGGGTGGGGGTGGAGAGGGGGGAGAAGGCTGAGCATTTTAGCTCTTGGCTTCAAAAAAGACGACTCAAAGCAGAGCTGTGGGACTGGCAGGAATAGTTTGGGGGCAAGAGCAGCGCCAACAAGCCCATTAAATAAGCATAAAAGATTAGATTTTCACTCTTCCAACAACAAATCTTCACAATCGCTTTGTTTCTTCTGCTCTTAGGCCATTTTGGTGGGGGGGGGGCAGAATGCTATTTAGAGAGTATGCTGGCCGTGCTTTTCCTTGTTGCTTCGTCAGAGAACCTTGTTGGTGAGTTTCAGCAGCCTCAAAGGGGTGCAAGGCAGAGAGGTCCGACAGCCCCTTTCTCAAAAGCCACCCCTCTTTTTTCATTGGGAAGTGATCCATTACAGGAGGTGGTTAATACTGACACTCATTGCTCCTCATAGATTTCAGAGTTCCAAATGTTGCAGTCCTGTGTGCTTGAGGAAGGTATCTGGGTCTGCCTGTTTCTTCCCTACCAGGCTGCTGGCAGCTGGGGGGGGGGGGGGAGGAGCTCCGCTGCCCCGCTGACTCCCGACAAATCACTATAATCTTTGCTTCCCGTTCCTTCCGCATGGGGAAAGCTATGTTTCTTTCCCATTTAGGTAATAACCATCTGTTGGGAAAGCTTCCAGCATGGATAAGAACCGCAGGTAAACGGCAGGTGCCGTGGTGTTTTGACTCAGATTTAGCTATGAGCTTTTGAGTGATAATGGGAAGCTAAAGGGGGGCATCTTTTATTGAAAGGCCTCCCTCGAGCTCCACTGCAGTGACAAGACAGACTCTTAGCTCTGCACCTTTAGCAACTGATCCATGGTAAATGATCCATGCTGCTATCTGGAAGGAGTCCCAAATGTACTGCCAGGGTGATAGGTGCTCCTTAGGCTGCAAGGCACCAGGAAGTTCTCTTGCACAAGCCACAATGAGGTGGATGGGAGAAGTGCAAGAGAAGATCTTGGCAGTAACCAGTGGGCGAATGGATCAGTTACAAGGGTCATCTTTATGTTTAATTTTTCTTTATATTTATATTTATTTATTTATTATTAATTTTTTATCCCGCCCTCCCCACCGTAGCAGGCTCAGGGCGGCTTACAGAACATACATAGATGTATACATTAAAAACTCCAAAGTATGCTAAGAACAGAATTAAGTTAAAATCACAGTATATAAACCCATAACTACTGAGAACACAGGTATAATGAAAGATGGCGGCATTCTCTCAGCATTTGAATGGTCGCCTACCCCCTAATCCAGGCTCCTGCCAGGCTGGTGATTGTCAGGTTGGTGTTGGTGTTAGGGCCAGGGCCCTATATATATGTACACATATATCTGTACATATAAATTATTGTATCCCATTCTCAACATGGCCTCATCTGTGGATGCTTAAATCTAGAGACTGCTGGAGCTGTGAGCAGACAGACTGCAAAGCCCCAGGTTAGCAGAAAACTGAACTCTAGGGGGGGAAATAGTACATTGGAAAGTTAAAACTCTCCAAAATAATAGAAGCAGCACCTGTACCTTTAAGAAACAAATGACCTTTGAATAAGCAAATGACCTTTGCAGTGCCTAGCAACCTGCACAGTATTGCCAGACTTCAGTGTTGGTTTCTGTCTTAAAAGGTAGGGTCCTTTCCAGGTCTGCTTTGGCCTTGGAGGGAAGTCAAGTCTAATGGGGGCCAGGCCTGGCAGCAATCACAGGAGATGCATGACTTGCCCAGGACTGGCTGCTTGCTACTGTTCAATTGCACTCACCCCACAAAAGCCAGTTAGAGTTTCAGCCTAGGATCTAGGAGACCCAGGTTTGAATCCCCATTTTGTCATGGTGCTCAGTGAGTGACCTTAGGCCAGACACACAGTCTCAGTTTAACCAACCTCATAGGGCTGTTGTGAGGATAAAATGGAGAATGATGTGAACTGATTTGGTCCCTTTTGTGGTTTCTGTTAGATATAAAGGAAGTAAATAAGTAATAAATATAGTTGGGGGGCAGATAAAAGGTATGCTGGTTGGTGAGTGAGAAAGAGAGATGGTAACCGGAAAAGGTGAAGATATAGGGGCTGCCAGGAGGAGAGAAATAGTATGTAGAAGGGGGTACGGGGGGAGATAAGGTGCTGCCTGCAAGTCCTCGCAGGTTCCCCTCTGTACAACTGGACCCAGCCCCACAGTCAAGCTGGCACTATGCAACTCAACCAAACTTTATCCAGTGGCAGGGGAGAAAAAGCTGAAGACAGGCAAATAAAGGTAGGTTGACTGGTTTTGAGAGGAAATAGAGAAGGAAGTGGGAAAAGGGGAGAGGCTGTAAGGGCTTTCAGGAAAGGGAAAGAAGAAATAGTGAGGAGGATGAGATGCCCCCGCATGTCCTTTCGGATCCCCTGTTTATATAGGGAAATATATTCATAAATATATAAATTGTACACGTAAAATTTTGCTTCAATTTCATCAGAAGCATTTGAAAGAGCTGCAAGGTGTTCTGTGGATTTTTGGGGATTTTAAAATTTATTTATATTTATTTATTGTTCACATTATTGTTCACATCCCGCCTTTCCAGACAGCTGGGTCAAGGTGGCTACCAGCAATAAAATACCATCAAATGGTTTACAAATTTAAAATATAAAACAGCCTCAGAATTAAAACAACATAAACACAGCAATACTGGCGGCAATCAGAGTTCTCATGGTGAAGATGGCGGCAAAAGGTTCAGCTCGTGGGTCCAAGCCGATGGTATCCTAAATCCCCCCGGTGGTGGCTCCTAGTCAAAAGCCTGGCAGAAGAGCTCCGTCTTGCAGGCCCTGCGGAACTGTAATAAGTCCTGCAGGGCCCTGATGTAGTCTGGGAGCTCATTCCACCAGTATGGGGCCACCACCGAGAAAGCCCTTGCCCTAGTGCTGGCCAGCCTAACGTCTTTCAGACCGGGGATAGTCAAGCGATGTTGTGAGCTTGACCTCAGTGCCCTCTGGGGCATATATGGGGAAAGGCGGTCCCTCAAATAGGTAGGCCCCTGGCCATATAGGGCTTTAAAGGTCAGTACCAGCTCCTTGAACTGGATCCGGTATGCTATAGGCAGCCAGTGCAGCGACCTCAGCACAGGCCAGATGTGGTCCCGCATGGAGAGACCCATCAGCAGCCTGGCTGCGGCATTCTGCACCAGCTGCAGCTTCCAGATCTGAGACAAGGGCAGCCCTAAGTAGAGAGCATTACAGTGGTCTAGTCTCGGGGTGACCATAGCATGGATCACTGTAGCTAGGCCATCGCATTCAAGGAAGGGAACCAACTGCCTAATCAGCCGTAGGTGGTAAAAGGCTGCCTTGGCAGTAGCTGCTACCTGGGCCTCCATTGTTAGGGAAGCATCCAGGAGCACTCCCAGGCTCCTGACCCTCGGCGCTGGCACTAATGGTGCCCCACCGAAGGTCGGTAGTGGGATCCCTACCCCCGACCCATTCTGACTCAAGCACAGGACCTCCGTCTTCGTTGGATTCAATTTCAATCAACTCAGTCTGAGCCAGTCCACTACGTCCTGCAGCGCCCACTCCAGGTCATCTGGGGTAGTGTCGGACCGGCTGCAGATATAGCTGGGTGTCATCAGCATATTGATAACACCCAAGTCTATGCCTCCGTGCAATCTGGGCAAGGGAGCGCATATAGATGTTAAATAACATCGGGGACAGCACCACCCCTTGAGGGACACCAATACCAGTGGGTACCTCAGGGAGGTCTGTTCCCTGAGTGCAACCCTCTGTCCCCGATCCTGGAGAAAAGAGGCAAGCCACTGTAAAGCAAGCCCCTGTATCCCCGAGTCAGCAAGGCGGTGGATTGGCAACTGGTGGTCGACCATGTCGAACGCAGGCAAGAGATCTAATAACACCAGTGCTGCCAAGCCGCCTCGATCTAGATGCCTCTGGAGGTCATCCGTGAGGGTGACCAGTGCCATCTCTGTCCCATGACCTGGCCAGAAGCCGGACTGAAACGGATCCAGTATGGAAGTGTCATCTATAAAGCTCTTTTCAGGATGAGTAAATTCATTTGACAGTATTCAGTTTAAAAAATCAACCGTATTTTAAAATTTGAACCCTTACATGCCAAAGCAAGAATGGCTGTACCCACATAATGTGGATTCCATGTTCTGCATTTATTGCAAATAAATGCAGAGGACAGCATTGTATGGATGCGCCAAAAAATAAAACAAAACTCAGCACTTCAGATTGGAAGCAAAACATCCATATGCAAGCAGCCAATGTTAAATATCAGCTTGCCGTATTCAATTATTTTACTCTTCAGTGGTAGAGCAGAAGGTGAACAGCCACCAGACATGAGGACTGGACAGCTAGGAATTACTGTGACTGCTCCACTGATACATACAAACCTTCTTTAATCCTGACTGAGGGATCAGTCCTGGAGGACCCTGTGTACTGGTGACAAGACGGGATTGGGTTGTGTCTTGCACATGCAATAAGATCTTCTGAGGGTCAGATGAGTCATCTGTGATTAGGGTGTGTGTGTGTGTGTGTGTGTATGTGTGAGGCCAATGATCAGCTAGCTTCAAATAGCTGCTTTAACAACTGAGAAAGAGTCAGGGTCAGGATTCCCTCTAAGCTGAGTTAGTGTGAGCTAGCTCATTATTTTTTAGCCACCAGCTCACACATTTTTGTCTTAGCTCAGGAAGGATGGCTCCAGAGCAAACTAATTTATGCAGTAGCCAAATCACTCACTCACAACTGTAATGCCAGTAGCTCACAAAGTAGAATTTTTGTTCACAAGACTCCTTAGAGGGAGCACTGGTCAGGG
Organism: Lepidodactylus listeri; assembly: GCA_029233225.1. Taxonomy (NCBI): domain Eukaryota; kingdom Metazoa; phylum Chordata; class Lepidosauria; order Squamata; family Gekkonidae; genus Lepidodactylus; species Lepidodactylus listeri. Next base: position 38,620,653 of record JARCFY010000008.1, on the reverse strand, counting down.
TGTGTGTGTGTCTTTCAGTCTTTCCCTCCTGTTGGCCAAGGTCAGGAAATAATCCAGTCCACACTTTGGAGTTTGCTTTCAATGAATTTACTGCAACAGGAGTTTGCAAAAAGGCAATAACTGACTGCAGGCCATTAAAGCAACAGAGCACAAGCATTAACACATACCAGCGCACAGCAGAGAGAGAAAAACAACAACTAGAGGTAGGCTGAAGTGCAGGAGAAAACATTCAGGCAATTCTAAGCACTAGAGAATGCTCCACAGCTCCCCCTAGGGTACAAGTGGACTAAACAACTCTTTCAGCAGTATTTACAGTAACTAGACTCTTAGCAGGCTGTCACTTCTCCATCACCCCCATCAGTCTCCATGATTGAAACCATCCCTCTAGAGCCGCAATTGTTAGGTGAACAAGACACGGGGACTGATTCTGCACCTGCTTTCCTCCCCCTGAGTTCAATTGCAGCTTCAGAGGGGCAGTTTAAGTGGGTGAAGAGGAACAGGAGGAGACAGTTAAACACCCCCTCTCCCAACCCTCCAAGCAGCCACATGGGCTGCTAATTAACTTTAAAAAAACCCACTCCTGGATATCTCATGCCATGTCCGTTTCAGTTCTGACAGCTACAGAAAGATGACTTTACACTTGCACAAACAGGAGCTTTAGAGCCTGAGCTCTGGAGAAACCAAGTCGTTATGAGAAGCCGTTCTCTACTAAAGATTCTGGGAAGGCCAAGCAGGGTGGCCAGATGTCTCTTATTAATACTACTATCCCCTGTTCTGAATTTTACAGTGCCGTGCATTTTTAAACTACTATGGAATGTGCATACAGTAGTGCTCTACAAGAGTCCCATATTTAGGTTATACCCTTTGAAGCCCCATTGGGATCCATAAACTTCTCTCTCTCTGTGTTAAGTGCCGTCATCACTTCTGACTTAAGGCAACCCTATGAATTAACATTGTCCAAAATGTCCTATTGGTAGCAGTCATTCTCAGGTCTTGCAAACTGAGGGCCATGACTTCTTTTATTGAGTCAGTCCATCTCATGTTGGGTCTTCCTCTTTTCCTGCTGCCTTCAACTTTTCCTAGCATTATTTTCTTTTCCAGTGACTCTTGCGTTCTCACAATATGATTGAAGTATGGTAGCCTCAGTTTAGCCATTTTAGCTTCTCGGAAGAGTTCAGTCTTGATTTGATTTAGGACCCACTTATTTGTCTCTTTGACAATCCACAGTGTCCGTAAAATCCCAGCACCACATTTCAAAGCCTGAAAGGAGACGAATGGAGAGTCTCAGTTTACTTCTCACAATTAGAAAAGATAACTTTACACATTTATCCCCTATTTTGACATGTTTATTATTCTATCCCCCCTTAATTAAACAAAACTACTGTTGACCTTATAGCTTGTTATTTAGTTTTGTCTTTGCATATCTTAAAACATCTTCATCGTGTTACATGTTAATTTGCTATTTAGCCTCTGTCTATAAGTTTGAACCTTACCTACCATTCCAATGTATCTGAAAAAGTGTGCGTGCACACGAAAAGCTCATACCCTGAATAAACCTTTGTTGGTCTTAAAGATGCCACTGGACTCTAAATTTGGTCTACTGCTTCAGACCAACACAGCTGCCCACCTGGAATTACTTTCTTCATTGTCCAGCTTTCACGCCTATACACAGTAATGAGGGATACTATGGCATGAATTCACTTGATCTTGGTTGCCTGTAATACATCCTTACACTTAAGGATCTTCTCTAGCTCCTTCATGGTTGCCCTTCCCAGTCTTTTTTCTAATTTCTTTTTCTGATTTCTTGGGTGCAGTCTCCATTTTGGTTGATGATGGAGCCAAAGAATAGGAAATCTTGAACAATTTCAGTTTAATGATTGTCAACCTTAAAGTTGTCCAATTCCCCAGCAGTCATTATTTTTGCCTTCTCGATGTTCAGCTGTAATCCAGTGGTTTCATGTCTTTGCTGTTTTCTGCCAATAATGTGATGTCATCTGCATATCTCAAATTGTTGATGTTCCCTCCACCAATTTTCACTCCACTTTCATCTAAATCTAATACAACTTTCCTTATGATGCATCCTGCATTCAGGTAGAAGAGATAGGGAGAGAAAATGCATCCTTATCTGACACCTTTGCCAATTGGAAACCGTTTGGTTTCTCCATATTCTGTCCTAACAGTGGCCTCTTGTCCGGAGTATAGATTGCACATCAAAACAATCAAACTTAGAAAAGTATAACTGTGCTTTGGATGCCATGGTTAGGGTCTTTCTAGCTAGAAAGTAAACCTCCAGTCACCTTTCCTACTCTGGAATCAGTTTTCCCAAATGGCACTAGAAAAAGGGACAGGAAACCTTCCAAGTCCAACAGAGAAAGCACTGATCCTCTTAGGTCAAATCAAAGTGGACAGGGGAGAAGGAGAGTCACCGACCAAGAAACACCAACACAACATGAAGGGTTTTGTGTGTGCTGCTGATTCCAGGCTATCAAGAATCTAACTGCATCTGGCAAGCCTTTGTAAATAGTGATAAATATTCATAGCACTGATGAGCCATGATTGCCACCCAAATCACTCTTTCTTTGCCCAGCTTGAGTATCCTATGCAATTGGCATGGAGTTGGAGGTGGGTGGGGAAGGATCCCTTCACAGCGTATTTTCAGGATGTGTTTGGCCACATCTCTGCAATAGTAACTGCTCTAAAGCACATTTCACAGTGCATCTTACTGACATGTTCTGCTCCAGTGCCTATCAGCAAAACAGATTATTCTGTTAGAAAAGAGCAAGAGTCCAGTAGCACCTTAAAGACTAACCAAACTTGTGGCAGGGTATGAGCTTTTATGAGTCACTGCTCACTTCTTCAGGTACAGCTAGAAGGTGCATCCATATAATTGGAGCAGAGTGATAATGACAATAGCAGGTGAACGACAACAGCAGGCTTGATTGGATTAGGTGTAATATGCAGAGGGGTAGTAGGCATGGAGAAATCAGCACTGGTAATGAGACCAGAAACTGTGACATTTGCAGCGTTCCCACACTTGCAGATGATTGATTACTTGTGGACTAAAAGGGCAATCCAGTCAATGGAGTTCCTGCAAAGTGAAGGGGGTTTTTTGTGTGCAGGGTGGATAGTACTACTGCATTTGTGCAGAGTGTGAATTGAACATGCCGACCCTCTGCTCTTCATTTCCCATGTTGTGCATAAGCAGAGATAGGTAGTGGACTAGGAAAGGAGGGAATTGCCAACACTTGCAGCCAGTGAATGTATCCACCCATCTCTCTTTCAAGGTGACAGCCCTGAATGTGGCTCAGTACAAAACAGGATTAAGGGGCTGCTGAGTATCTGTGTGGATACAGTGTGCTGAGCAAATTATTCAAGAAATCAGAAATCCCATCTCTGTGTTTTTGCCTGATGTTTTCCCCCAAACTTTTTGCCTGGTAGGCTGGTACCGAGTAGGTAGAGTCCCCATAGGATGTATGGAAGCATTTATTTATATCCCACTTTACTCCCCAAGAAGGACCCAAAGTGGCTTTAAACATTGTTCTCCCATCCTCCATTTCTCCCAGTAACCACCCTGCGAGGTAGGTTAAGCTAAGAAAATGTGACTGGCCCAAGGTTGCCAAGCAAGCTTCTATGACAAAGTAGGGATTTGAACCCCAGCCTTCCAGGATCCTTGTCTGACACTCTACCCATTATCCCACACCAGCTGTCACAGCAGCCATGGATGGCAGGGACCTGCAAGGAAAGTAGTTGATGCGATGATGGAGGGGACCAACACCATTCCCGTGATGATGTGTGAGACACACCACACCACACCCTCACAATAATTCCCAGCATTCATATGCTACTTGTAGAATGTCCAAGACACTGCACAGGTTTTAGAATGGGAATTCTTGTGACAATTGAGCAAGGTCGGTCAGCTATGCTGCAGATGGAAGGCTTGCATAAGCCAGTCAAGGGATTCATCACTGACAGTCAGATTCAGCTTAGGGGCTTCCTGGCACAGCCACTTCACTGCATTACATCAACTCTCGCCAGTCCTTAATGCAGCCACCTCTAACAGCATCTCTCTCCAGGAGTTATGAGGTCTCCCACACTGGAGAGAGATGGGAAAGGAAGCTTATTGTATGGCTCCAGCAGTTTTCGAGTGACTAGGGAATCCAGTCCTGAGACACAGTTGGCAGAGCCTGGGAGTGCTGCCTCAGAGGATCTGGTATTGCATAGGATCTGGTGGAGTGGGTCAGCTTCTAAGGGGCAAGACTGGCTTTTGTCTGCTGGGTGAACCCTAGTTAATATGAAGGGTAGAGTTACTAGCTGATGCTCGTCAGTTAAACAGAAACTAGCCAGTATCCTTGGCTCTCTCATCTTACTCTGAGATTTTACTCCTTCCTGAGACCCTTAGAAGGGGACTAAAATCCTGAAAGTTCAGATCAAACCCATAGACTGGGCAGAGTCCATCCTGGCTGCACCATTTCAACTGCAAGGGAGAAGTGACTGAATGCTTGGCTATCAAAAAAAATGCATCGAAAGTTGGCACATCATAGAAACGTAGAGCTGAAAGATATCCCAAGGGCCATCTAGTCCAACCCCCCCTGCACAATGCAGGAAATTCATAGCTACTCCCCCACCAACTCCCCGTCACCTTTGCTCTATGCCCAGAAGAAGGCAAAAGAACCTCCAGGATCCCTTCACCAATCTGGCTTGGAGGAAAATTCCTTCCTGACCCCAAAAGTGTGATTTGCATTACCCTAGGCATGTAAGAAAGGGCCACAAGAGGCATCCCTTCCTGCCCTCCCTCTAACAGTCTGCCTAAATTCATAGTGAGTCAAGGTGGAAGGTGGGCTAGAACCTCTCTGTCTGATCTGGAACAGCCACAGGAGGTTTATCAGAAGGGGGGGGGGGACTGGGTGATATGCTGGCAGATCCGTGAGTAGCTCTTCTAAGCCTTTCTTCTTGGTAAACATCATCTGCTGGAGGCCTGATTCAGACTGTGGCCTCAGGCAGAGACATAGGAATTAACCTCTTCTTGGGAGATCCAGTCCCACATCTCCTCCTGTCTCAACTTGTTTGGACCAGGATACATTCCTGGAAGTACCCTCCATTCATCCTTCATCCCCCCACATCTGGGAAGGCTCACCACTGGGCTGCTGGGGTGCATCTTTGCCAGCCCTCAGGGTGCATCTTTGCCCGCTCTTATCGCCATGCCCCCCTTTCCAGGTCTCTCATTCATTCTGGATGCACACAGGCTCTTGTAACCGCAAATCTCAGCAGTGAGGTTCACAGGCAGCAGGTTTGGTTTTGTTATTTTTCTTCCTGCCCGATATTCAGGGTGACCCCCCCCCCCCCCGGAGATGCTTCAGCACCCGTCTCACCGGTGTTCGGCCTCCTCTTTTGCCTGCTTCTGCAACTTTGGCACCTCCTTGTGGCACCAAGAGAAGGTTTAGTGTCAGAGATGCAAAGAGGCGGCTGCCCTGCTTGTCCCTTCCCTTCCCCTTTTATGGGACAGGGCCCATTCATCATCATCAGAGGGAGTTGGGTGGATTGGAAATGGCACCGCAAGATTAGACTGCAGCACATCCCTGTCACAGTCGCTTAGCGCAGAGCCACATTGGTACTCATTAGATGCAGGGCCAGCGGGAGCGCAAGGGCTGGAGCCATAGGGACACAACACTCGGAAGAGACCGGTGCTTTTCCCAGCCTGGTGTTTGAGCACTGTGGCCTTGCACTCTCACTGTAAGGATTTGCTACGTGGAACTGGAGCCGGGAAAGGCCGGTCCCTACCATGGGCTGAGGGACTGAAGAGGATGCCTGTGGAATAACAGTGTGGGGGAAAGAAAAGGGTTGGTGGGCGTGGGATGGCACCAGCCCCGTCCTACCACAGCAGAGTTATTTCCTCTAAGGACAGCTCTCTGGGTGGAATGTACATGACTCTGTTTGGCACGTACGTAATTAGCACTGTCTCCACAGAGACTGTGTGCAGCACACTCCGTTTATATTGAGGGCTTTGGACTGCTTTACAGTCCTGGTCAGCAACTAATTTTAATAAGGGTTGTATTTTTAACAGAGTGAAAGCATCACTGGCTGTTACCCTTGACTCGCTCTCTCACAAGCCAAGCCTCAGGAAAAGGGCTCTTTAACTGTCCTCAGATGCACTCACATACCTGCAGGATACACTTGCATTCACTGTAACGTGAACAGGGCTAAGGTCTGATCTCTTTGTCAACAGACGTGGGCTTGCTTTGCAGGAACACTATTAGGAGTAATTCTCAATGGTGTAACTGGTTATTTGAAGGTGAATTTTCTTAATATATTTGGGTGCCACTGGCATTTCTATTGTAAGTCTCCTTGGGCCTTCCATGGGATAGGCAGGTTAGACAAATATTTTAACTCCTGCATTCATTCTGCCCCTTGCACGATTCGCGGCTTCCCTCTCCTTCTCTTCATCACACCTGCATGCCTTTCTCCCATCATCTCCTGCTCCTCAGCTGTTACATTAAGCTCCACCAGCATTTCAGCAGTGCTTACCTGTGAGATGCCAGGCAATTCTGAATCTCTCCTATGTTTCTCCTTGGAAAGGGGAGTGACACTGGCATGTGTCTTTTCCCTCTAAGGACATAAACACAGCTGGTATCTATTGGATCCACGGTATATCAAGGCAATACGGCAACCAATGTCTTCATGTGTAGTCTCCACAGTGTTGCATGATTGCTCACCACTGCCTGGCCTCAGTCAGCTTTTCAGGCTCAATGGCACTGGCCTCTGGAACTAAAGCAGAACTGTCAGCAGCTCTGGGGCTGATTCCGCACCAGCAGTTGCCCTGGCGTTGTCCCCCGATAAAATCCGCAGCAGAGCAACAGTTCCCCACTTGTTGCCCCGGATCAGCAGTTGGCCCGAATCTAATCCTCGTTCCCCCCGGATCTCCCGTTTCAGGGATTTTTTTTTTTTTTTGCCACGGGGTTGAAGTCAGGGCATTCTAGTGAGGAACTCACAAATCAGGGTTTCTTGCTCCACTCCTTTAACGCCCCTCTGCTTCTTTCCCTCCCCTTTCCCGCCTCTCCTCTCCCTTTCCCCTCCCTTTCCCGCCCTGACACGAGTGGGGTTTTTTTGTTCCTCCACCCTCATTGCATTATAACACCATGACACAACAATGATGGATCAGTGTTGTGTCATGATGTCGTAACGCAACAATGGGGGGGCAACCCCCCCCCTCACACCAGGGTGGGAAAGGAAGGGGAAAGCACACCTGTTTCTCAAAATGCGTGGTTGCGTTGTAACACAACCATGCCCCCGATTTAAAAAAAAGGAGGAGGAAGACGGAAGGGGATGCTAGATCCGGAGCAAGGTGACAAATGCGGAACTCTCTCAACAGAATTGGGCCAATTAGACCCGGGGGAAACGGAGAGCAAACCATTGGTGCAGAATCGGCCCCATGGGAGAATATTTTCTTCCTTCCTGTTTTAAAGCGTTCCGCCCCACATTGCTAGGCTCTACTCATTTTCACCCACATGGAGTTTTCCTAAAGAATCCTTGTGCAGGCATTCGTGACTAATGGACACAAGGTGGAGGGAGGGAGATCAGTGGAGGGAGGTAAGCAGTGGGGTACCGCAGGGATCAGTATTCGGTCCAATGCTTTTTAACTTGTTTATTAATGATTTGGAGTTGGGAGTAAGCAGTGAAGTGGCTAAATTTGCAGATGACACAAAGTTGTTCAGGGTGGTGAGAACCAGGGAGGATTGTGAAGCACTCCAAAGGGATCTATCAAGGATAGGCGAGTGGGCATCAACATGGCAAATGGGGTTCAATGTGGCCAAGTGCAAAGTGATGCACATTGGAGCCAAAAATACACATTGATGGGGTCCAAACTGGCGGAGACTGACCAAAAGAGAGATCTTGGAGTCGTAGTAGATAACTCAATGAAAATGTCGAGACAGTGTGTGACTGCAATGAAAAAGGCCAACGCTATGCTGGGGGTTATTAGGAAGGGAATTGAAAACAAATCAGCCAGTATCATAATGGCCCTGTATAAATCAATGGTGCGACCTCATTTGGAGTACTGTGAACAGTTCTGGTCACCACACCTCAAAAAAGATATTATAGCATTGGGGAAAGTGCAGAAAAGGGCAATTCAGTGGCTATTAGGCACAAAGTATAGATAGAAACTCTCAGTCTGGGGCAAGTGATGCTCTGTATTCTTGGTATTTGGGGGGGGGGGGGGGGCAACAGTGGGAGGGCTTCCTGTCCAGTTTGGTATAGTGGTTAAGTGCGCGGACTCTAATCTGGGAGAACCGGGTTTGATTCCCCACTCCTCCACTTGCACCTGGCTGGATGACCTTGGGCAAGCCATAGTTCTGTACCAGCTGTTCCCTCAAGGACAGCTTGGGAAAGAGTTCTCTCAGCCCCACCTACCTCACAGGGTGTCTGTTGTGGGGAGGGGAAGGGAAAAGGAGTTTGTAAGCCGCTCTGAGACTCCAAGTGAGTGAAGGGCAGGATGTAAATCCAATCTCTTCTTCTTCTTCTTCTTCCCCACTACTGGACCTTCTGATGGCACCTGGTATTTTTGGCCACTGTGTAACAGAGTGTTGGACTGGATGAGCCACTGGCCTGATCCAACATTGGCTTCTCTTATGTTCTTAAGGTGGGGATTAGTATCTCCTGCCTTTTCCACAACAGTGCACATGCATCCATTCACAGTTACAGATAATGCATAGGGGAGTCTGCAGAGATCTGCATGGATGGGAAGCCCTTGTGCACAGGGCTGCCAGAAAGAGTGGGCCGGGGGGTGCAGAATCCTTGGCTGCAGGTTGTCCCAGAGGCTCAAGAAGCCAGAGAAAACCTGCTGTCTCGTTTTTGCTCTTGAGCAAGTAGTTGGAACGAGGCCTGCTGGCCTGGCTCAATAGCTTAAATCATGGAGCCCCAGGAACAGCTAGTATCCTCTTTAGGACTCCGGAATCACTCACTGTAATCCTATGCTTGACTTAAAATCACAGAAGGCGATCTCCGGCAGCAAGAGAGGAGTTGCTGTTTTCTAGTTAAGCAAAGAGTTTAAATGAGAGAATCTGGATTCCCAGAGAGGCCTTTCCCCTTTGAGCAGAGGTGATTTCCTTCCTTCCCTTCCCCAAATATATGTGTACTTTTTTTTACTGTCTCCCCCACCCCATCCTTTCCTTCTTAATTCTGTGTTTCTTTAAATGTGTCATGGGGAGAAAGAGGAAATCCTTGTCCGTGGGCCCTTGGTAGCTCTTGGCAACCTGGCTGATGCAAACGTGACTTTGAGCGAGTGGAGGGTGGAGGCAAAGCTGGCAATCATGGTCCTTTTTGCATTTTCCTGCCACTCCAGATTTTCTCAGTGTTTGAGTCGAGGGAATTTAAGGCCCTTTCTGCACTCTCTTTTTAATCCAAGTTCCCCGCAGTGTCCTCCAAGCAATTCTGCACTAAAATTGAATTCAACCATCTTTTTAATCCAGTTTTTCCCCCCCATTCTGCACTAAAATTGAATTTGACCTTTTTATTCCAGGTTTTTCCCCCATTCTGCATTACATTACCTCCCTTCAGTGGTCAGCCTGGTTTCAGCCTGCTGGTGCCCTAGGTCACTTGGATGCTTTTTTGCTGAGGATAAATTGCCTCCACTCAAACACTGAGAAAATCTGGAGTGGCAGGCAAATGCAGAAAGGACCTAAGCCCACAGCAAAACAGCATCCAAAAATAAGTTTGAATTCGATTTTAGTGCAGAATTGCTTGGAGGACACCGCGGTGAACATGGATTAAAAGGAGAGTGCAGAAAGGGCCCACAACTCTGATTCTGGATACACCTTTTCAGTCTCAGCGATAAGGATCCCAAGATCACTCTAGCAATTGCAAAATTCATCTCAGTCCTTTCAGCCCTTGCATCTGAAAAAACAAGAAATCAGTGTCTTCTGCTGCTCAAGGTTCGTGAATCAGTGAGCTCCTAAAAGGAAAGGAAGTCTGATTTTCCCCATTCACACATTCATGTGTACTCTCCACAAATGCACGTGTAGGGTCATCTGCCGCTGTGTCTCACTTGCCAAAAACGGCTTGTTAATACTAATCAAAAAGCTGTGGAAGGCAGCTTAACCTCCTGCAAGTTTGGCAAGTGCTCCTTTGCAAATGTAATTTGGATCAGGGTTGGAATCAGGATAGACAATGATGTCCGGGGCCCAGAGCTGCTCCCTTGTCGTCCCCCTCTCTCGCACTCCCATCACCTCCATTTCCTGGTTGCATGCTTTCCGCGTCCTGCCCTACACGTCTCTCTCTATATTCAGCTAACGCAATCTTTGGCTGGCCTCCCAGCTTCAATCTCCTTCCCTGGCAAATGATTTCTCGAAGCCTTTTAAAATGTATTATCTTTCAAAAGAAGAGCTGATAAACAGAGGTGGGGAGGGGGAGGTGCAGGAGGGACCGAGCTGAAACCTGCCCGATTCCTCTGCTTTATGCCCAGTGCCTCCTGGCCTTTTATGAAGATATATAGACATTTATTATGAAAATAAATTACCAGCTGCACTCAGAAGTCCTTGATAGGAAAAAAGCCCCAAGTGTCAGCCTTCGTTTTCTGTCTCCGAGCGCGCTTGCGCTCCTGAGCGCAGACAGAAACATGTTAGCCCAGCCAGCAATCTATCAAATTTACTATCCGACAGCACATTGCGTGTTTCTATATGTGAGGCGGGGGAAGGCATACGTGGCCAGGGAAGCACCAATTGGCCAGAAAAAAAACATGGCCTGGCCTGCTCTGGAGCCTTTAACTAAGGTCTTGTATCCAGAAATGTGCTGGTGAAGCAGTGCATGGCTCAGAGATGGGCACAGTTGTCTGCTAATTCTAGCACATCGGACTGTTCTTAAAGGGACAGGGACTGGGTAGAAATCTGGCAGCTTTTGTTGGAAGTGAAGGACTGGACACTGTCCCATGCCTCAGCCTCCAGACTATGTGGCAACAGAGTTAGACAGCCAGAGAGGGCGAACCCTAAGCTTCCTTCCTGTGTTTACTCTTCTGCCACTGTCCCCCTTGATGTGGATATTGTATTCTCAGCGAAACTTCCTTCCTTCCCTTCATCCTCTCCCAGAGCTCTCCTTTCTCTCTCCCTGCATGCATCAAGAGGGAGGACACATTGTCCTCTCATCTTGGCACCATGACACAGATGGCCTGTCACCATCTGTGATCATCCTTGGTTAGCTAGACAAGAATACTATCCTGTCTCTGAGCTTTCCTATCTAAATTGTAGTACTAGGATGAAGTGACTAATATGAGTCTTAAATTTGCGCCGTGGCTTTGTGCAGCTTTGGGAACTGGGTAACCTGGTGAGAAGATGCTCTTGCATTTGTAGCTTTATTTAGTCTGCTAACTAGTGGGAACTGGACTAGCCATACCAGTTAACCCAACTACTCTACAGGCAATTTGCATGACGGTGTGGACCAGAACCTGCTGGTGGAGGGGGGAAATGTTAGTTTACGGGGTTGATGGTGGATTAAGTGGACAAGGTGGTAGATTATGGTGGATGAAGTGGACAGCTGCCTTTAGAGGGCAGTTGAAGATGGTTTTATTTAGGACACCATTTGATCAATTTAATTTTTCTGTTTATTATGTGTCTTCAGTTGTAGTTTTAAAATGATGGATTTTATGTATTTTTATGGTTATTGTTTTGTTTACATTGTAAACCACCTCGATTTCCATATGGCAGAAAGGCAGCTAATAAATGTTTCAAGTAAATAGGTGAAACAAGATGAGGGATAGACTGGGATGTGAAATCAAAAGGCTGTAGTCAGCCAAAGCCAGTGTTCCCAGAGGTGCTGGCTGCAGGGAAGGCCTTGACCTGGTCAGTCTTGGCTGTGGTGACCATGGGCTAATCCTGGTTTATTCTGCTTGTGGCCACTTGTGTGTGTGGGAGGGGGGGTTGAAGTCCTGCCTTCTCCACTAGGTATGCCCCCTTCCCTTTGGCCCTGGTCCAACACCCCCAGGGGCCTCAGTTCAAGAGGAGCATGAGCAGAAGTTAGTGAATACCTTCACCTTCCTCCTCTTCTTTTTGGTTTTCTGTCCTGTGCAGTCTGGGAGCAGGTAGCCAGGGACATGTTCTTCACCTCCCCCCCCCCCCCCCCCCCCCCAGCCTTCTGAAGATGGCACAGCATGCTCCACATGCGCTCCCACGGCTCCTGGTCCCTTGCGAGGGTGCCTTTGCTCACAAGAGGTCAGGAGCTGCTTCACTACCATTACCTCCACCCCACCTCTGCTTCCCCCTGAGCGATCCCAACATGCTTCTGATTGGTGGCATCCTCTTCTCCTTTCCGCAGCAGCTACCAGTCAAGGACAGGGAATTTCCAGTCCTTGGACACTGCCAGCAGCTCTTCTCTGCTGTAGCATCCCATTGGAATTTTCCCTCTACGTTTAAAGGGCCACTCTGCACCTGCTTAATATGAAGCCAAGGTCAACCAGAGCTTTGCCCCAGAGCTTGCTTGCAGTGTAGTCAGTGGGGAGCAGTAAGCTATGGTGTTCTGACCATTCCCTTGTTAGGCAGATTGCTTGTTTTAATAGTCCACATGGACCATTGGATGTCCCCTCAATGGAAACTAATTCTAAGGAGACAGTGGCCTGGCCAGGCAGGGGAAATCTGTGTGTTCGAAGGCTGTTTGCATTGGAGCTTGGAGAAGGTCACCCTTCTCCCCAACCCTAGCTGAAAGAAGGGGATGTGTGAGTTTGTTTTTTGTATGAAGAGACACAAGCTGGCAGTTTTGACGGCAGAGGGAAGAGAGGCAGAGAGCAAGAGCTGCGAGTTAGCCGAAGGTGAAGCACCTTGGAGTGCTGGGTCTCTCTCCCCCCCCCCCCCGACCCCCGGGATCTGATTTGGAGTAGCAGATCTGCTGCCCGGCAGGAATGCCTCTTTGCCTCCACTTATGCTCTGCTTGTATATTGGTAAGTCAAGCAAATATTGTAAAAGCTCTGTGTGTCTCCAGTGCGCTCTCAATCCTAAGCAAAGTAAACCTGGCAGCATTGCCCCTGGAACTTCTTACCCCTTGGGGACACAGGGAAAGTAGATGAAGTAATAATAAAATAACATCCTAAATTACTACAGCCTAACCAACACCAACCCCCCCCCCTTTCCAATTGGCCACTTACACAGTAGGATTAGTCAGAATAGCTTCTAGGTCAGAGGATATGCATTACATACAACCCAAAGCCTTGGTACTTCAGAAATCTGGCAGCGGCTTTGGCAAAGTCACTAGGACTCAGTTCAGAATTTCAGACATCAGAAACAAGCCAGAGTTAACTGCCAGGCCTGCAGGTCTTTCCCTCCTCTGTTTTCTTGATGTGCCAATATTGAAGAGTCCATACCAGTGAGTGGTGGCATAGGGAAGAAGGTACCTTTTAAGTATTGAGAGTCAGGAGACGATGAATCATAACAAGGCTTTTATTCAGAACATCACTCAGCTTGAAGACAGCTCCAGCAGAGCGGCACCCAAACTTATACATTCTCAACAGTGAACTAGATACAATGTAATGATATATGCAAAGTCTTATTGGACCTAAGCCAGTGGGGGGGGAGACACAGTAAAGGAAATAAATATGTCAAAATTGGAGATTGATGGGCAGATGTACCTTTAATTGTGGGATGTTAAGAGTAATTAACTGAGACCCTGCCATTACACTCCATTTGTCTCCTCTCAAGCATGGAGGCAACCTTACAGCATCTTCTTCTTTGAAGTGGGGCAACTGGCTGTGTAGTTATCTCCCCTGTCCCCAGACCAGAGAAATATATTCCAGTCTGCCATTCCAAATTTACATTACACTCTACAATTCATTACATCTACTATTCTAATCTACTATTCCAAATAAGAAATAAAATAAAGAGGATGTATGGCCCTTCTGGGGATTGGTGAGAATACAGATGTAAGGACTGAATGAGGTTAGCATATGTAGTGAAATAAGAAACCAATATCCCTGTCAAGTCCTGGGGATTCCATTGTTCTGAGTGTTATAATAACTTGCAACTCAGCAATTTCCCCTTCTAGTCTGTTCCTAACGTTCCTTTGCAATAAAACAACTATTTTGAGGTCATCCACTGAATGTCCTGGAAGGCTGAAGTGTTCTCCTACAGGTTTCTCAGTTTTGTGATTTTTTTTAATGTCAGATTTGTATTCATTTATCCTTTGGCATATGGTTTGACCTGCTTGCTCTATGTAGAGAACCAAAGGGTATTATTGGCATTTAATGGCTTATATAGTATTAGACGATGAGCATGTGAATAAGCCTGAGATGATGTAGTTGATGTTATTAAGTCCAGTGATTGTGTTGTCTGGGTGTATGTGACAGCAAAGTTGGCATCTGGGTTTATTGCAAGCTCTGGTACCAGTGTTCATGTTCAAATTATATGTTGTATTATTGTTAGTGAGGAGGTGTTTGAGACTGGGGGGCTGTCTGTGCACAAGAAAATTTTTGCCCCCCAGTACTTGTGAAAGAGAACTGTCATTATCCAGTAGAGGTTTTAAGTCACCGATGATGCATTGAACTGTTTTAAATTGAGAGCTGTATGTGACCACTAGCGATGTTCTGTTATTGTCTCTTTGGGGCCTGTCTTGCAACAGATTTTCTCTGGATACCATTCTGGTTTTGTCAATCTGTTTCTTGACTGTATCAGGTGGATACTTTAATTCCAAAAAGGTTTGTTGTAGATTCCTCAGGTGAGAATCTCTGTCTGTAGGACTGGAGCAGATGTGGCTGTAGCTGAAAGCCCGGCGGTATACAATGGATCGTTTGGTATGTTTAGGATGGTAGCTGTAGGCATATAGGTATGTTTGTCAGTCAGTAGGTTTCTGGTATAAGGTGGTATCTATGCATCCATTGTGTATTTTTATAGTAGTGTCCAGAAAATATATTTCTTGCATTGATTGGTTAAGTGGGTGGGAGTTTAGGAAGTGTTGCTCCAAGTCAGCCATAAAGATACTGGCATACTGTGGGGGCATGGGGGTGCCCATAGCTGTACCATAGGTCTGAAGGAACAAGTTGTCACCAAATCTAAAGTGTTTATGTGTAAGAACAAAATGGCATAGTGTCAGAATCTAGTGTCAGGCCAAGCCAAATTCCAGGGTCAGAGTCAAACTTCAGTCCAAAGGTCAGTTACTGAGAGAGTAGAGTCCAGAACATTATACAGGACACAAGGTCCAACAGTCCAAGGTCATTCAGGAGTGCAGAGAGGAAGATTCCAGAGTCTCAATCCAGTCACAGGAGTAGAGTTCAGAGCTTAGTGACTTGTTGCTTCCACAGCAAGCAGTCTTCCTTGACTGGCTTTTATAGGCCTTTGCTGGAAGGTCTTACTTGCAGCCAGCTGCTTGGGAGTAACCATACAGCTATTCATCATCAGCAAGCAGCTGGCATCAGGCCGGGAGACGTGCCTTTTGTCTTCTTTCCTGAAGCGCCATTCTAAGCCTTCATCTCTGTCTTGGTCTCAAAGGCTGTGAGTGAAACTGGAGGGCTGGTAATGTCCACCTGGGTTTCTTTTGTTGGAACAGGGCTGGAAGGTGCTGGTGGCTCTGCATCAGCTGTCAACTGTGATCTCTGACAAGCCTGCAGCTCATTGTCTTGCTTGACGGTTTCTGCTTGTTCAGAGCTGATTTCCTGAGGTTCTTCTTCTCCTGAGGAGTCCTCACTGTTGCTGAGTCCTAGCTGACCCACAACACACAGTTTGGTGGCAAAATCAGCTGTGGTGTTGTCATAAATCATATTCTTTATGGCTTGTAATCCATCTTTGTGTGGGATGTTGGCATACAGAGATTCCACACCCAGGGTGGCTAAAATAGTATTCTCTGGAAAGTTGTTCAAACATTGTATTTTCCTCAGAAAGTCTGTGGTATCACGAGCATAACTAGGAGCGTTGATGGTATAGGGTCTATAAACAGAGTCCATATATCCAGATACCCCCACAGTGATGGTACCTATGCCTGAGACAATGGGGCGTCCTGGGTTGCTGGGTTTGTGTATTTTGAGTAGAAGATAAAAGGTACCTGGTTGAGGTTCCTCTGGTGTGTCTGAAAGGATTTGTTCCTGAATGTACAGGGGTAATTCCTTTAGAATCTTTTTTAGTTCTTTTTTGTATTCCTGTGTGGGGTCTGAGTACTGTTTGTAAAAAGCAATATTTGAGAGTTGTTTTGGGGCCTCCCGGATGTAGTCTGATCTATTCATGATGACAATGGCTCCACATTTGTCTGCCTTTTGAATTATAATATCTGGATTGTTCCTGAGACTGTCTGTGGCCTTACTTTCAGCAATGGTTTGACTTACGATAAAGCAGCTTCATATATTCATCTAACTAAATGTGGAGAAGTTCTACTGTGTGCCTGTAACAGTAAAGCTGATGTCCTGTATCCTGTGCATACAACATGACATGGAAAATGAGTTTTCTTTTCAAACAAGCCCTTAGAAATTTTAAGAAACTGCCCTTTCACCTCCACTCCTCAACTTCAATTTCAACTAAGAATGGTTTGCCAGATGGATATTTTTTCCTCTTTGGATCAGTTTGAGTTACTCAGCAATTGAACCACCACTGTCCTCCATTGCCTGGCACATCTCTCATCCTAGGCCTTGCTCATCTTTTGTGCATGCACAAAATGGCAGAGGGTAGGAATCCTAGCCACACCTTTTTTCATTGTGTCTCCTTTGTGATCTGGTGGGTTCATCATCACTGGAGGGTTTTAAGGATCAATTGGATATTTAGTTGTCAGGGATATTATAGCTGCAGTTCCTGCATACTATCTCTGGTACATTGGCTCTGATCAGCACCTGGACTTCCTGGACCAAAACTGGAAGGCATACAATGAGAAACATCACTCAGCATGTGTGCAGTTGACTAAAGCATAAGGCCAGACTCAAGAAGGCCTAACAAACATTCTTTTGTTGTGTGTAATCTATTCTTGATTGTTAAACTCCTTTCTTGGTCCCACGTCAACCTGTGTATTGCTTTTGTATATTGTTTTACTACTGTATCATGAGCCTTAATGTACAGATGTTGCTTGACCATCGGAAAAGCCCAATTTGGGCAGAAACACATCAGGTCGCAAAAGTTCCCTTTTGCATACATTGCATTTTTATGTTGTAATGAGGCTACGGGTGGGCCCATAAACATTTTTAACCATTTGAAAAAAATAAATACATGTATTTTTGATATTATTTAGGTTATACATAGAGTTTTTAGTAATTGGCCCTATATTGGTTGGTAACTAACCTTTTTGGTTCTTGATTCAATTATTTTGGGTTAAGTATTTTCCCCTCCTTTCTTTTCTTTCTTGGTTGGACTAGGTGACCCTGGTGGTCTCTTCCAGCTCTGATATTCAAAGCAGAGCAAGGTCCATATGAGGGTGTCTCAACTCCTGGTAAGTTAGATCCGGGTTATTACCTAGATCCTTTACAATATGGCTGGTCATGGGGCAGAGACTACTTGAGCACCCCAATGTATGATTTACCCATCTATTGACACAGGGAATATATCCTTGTTGGATCTCTTGGACCCCTTAACAGCTTTCAGTACCATCAGACGTTATATCCTTTGGGATCACCTATCAAGGATGGCACTTTTATTTTTATTCCAGAAGTTCTTTCAGGAGGAATTTTATCTCAGTCATCTTCTTGGTTGTTATGGTCTGTTTTGTGGTGGATTTCAATCATTACAGTGGTTTCCCCCTCCTTTGTGAGCTGCCTTAAACATATTTTTAGTGGAAAGGCGATATAAAATTTGTATAAAGGTGCCTTTTAACAGCTGTGCAACATGTAGAAATTCAGCAGGTAAAGTTTCTCTAGGCAAGGAGGTGCAGTGATGGGGAAAGCTTCCTTGGTTGAATTTCTGACTAGCATGTACCTGTTTATTGACCTGTTGCCCTTCAGGTGAGTGTGAGTCCTGGCAAAACACCAGCATGGCTTGGAAGGCAAGAATTGGAAGTGGATTTCATCCTTGCTTGAATGTACCTTAAAGACAGCCTCTGGGGAGCAGCAAATGAACCACAACTGGATTGCTGTGCCCTGAGGAATAGACTCTCGTTGCGCAGCTTCCAGGGAATCCAAAAAAACAAGCAGAGCACAAACATTCCAAAGAGCTTCTGGCTGGGAGCCAGGCTGGCAAGCAAACTGCTGGCACGGTCCACCTTCCCCATATATCCAGAGGATTCATTCCCAGATGAGCAAAATGTTCTGTCCCTCCCTCCTGTTATTACCATGCCTGGAACCCACCGGGATTTCTACTGCTGTGCTTGTGGGAGGGGGAGGCGCTTTGTTCCCTTGCCAGGGGAAGGTCCATGACATGCACTAGATAAATAAGGAACAAAACAAAATCCTGAGTGCATCATCATCACTACAGGAAAGAGCCACGCACAGCCATCATTAGAAGAAAACCACCATGTTCCTTCTCGCAGGTCTGCACGTGCCTTGACTTGAAGATACATATTCTCTCTCTCTCCCTCTCTCTCTCTCTCTGCCTGTTGGAATAAATTCAACTGCCCTGTTGCATTGGCAGAAGGGAAAAAAAGGTAGATGAACTGGCTGCGCAGTGCTGGCTGCAGATTTCCTTGTGGACAGAGCCCCCTTCAGGAGGAAAGGTAAGAAATCAGAGCTGGGAGGGATTGCAGACCAGATGAGGAGGAATGCCTTATGGGAATGGAACGGGTGAGCAATTAGTGAGAGGATCAGGAGGAGAGGAAGCCACCCAAAAAGAGAGAGAGAGGAAGAACTGCCAAGGTACCCTGTGTATGTGTATCCTGCCCTCTCCAGCTCTCACATTTACTTGTTTTGTGCCCTTCACATTTTGAGCAGGAATGGGCAAGGCTGGGACATCTGGGATAGCACGCAGGGCTTCTACAGGGAAGCAAGCGAGGGAGCAAAAAACCTCAAACCAGATTGCCTGCATAAGTCAGGATTTGTTTTATACATCTTGCTGACTAACCAAAGTTTGTTACACGGCAACATCATGACCTGTGAATTCATCCTAGATACTCCACTGCTTTTTTAAAGACAACAGCATGCACCCAGGTAATCCAGACTCTGCAGCGAGGGAAATTGCGGCCTGCAATTATTTATTTATTTAGGCTTACATTCCGCCTTTCCCGTGAGTGGGCTCGGAGCGGACGACAACAGGAGTTGAAACATTACATATTAAGTATTAAAACATTTCATAATAAATCTTCCACAATAAATAGTTAAAAACAGACTGAAATAAAGCTATAAACAAGACAGATGCCACGGCAGTTTGGTATGGTAGTCACAAAAACTGGAGCCGCTAGACCACAGACCAGACTATGGATCTTCACCTGATGAGCCATTCGAAGATGGAAAGTTCAGCAGGGGAGGCCAATAGATGGAATAATTGGACGCCTGCCTCACCCAAAGGCCTGGCAGAACAGCTCCGTTTGACAAGCCCTGCGGAACTGCAGAGTTGCAAAATTTCTTACTTTTGGATAACATATTCAGGTTGGAACAGCTAGATTCTAGTCTAGCAGCAACTTGGAGACCACAACCGGGGATGAGCTTTGAAGAGTTCAATCACCCATCATCAGATATGTTACATCTGATTGAGGAAGCTTTGACTCTCGAAAGCTCATTGGTCTCTAAGGTGCTACTGGACTCAGACCTGGATGTTCTACCGCAGACCAACGCAGCGACCCTCTGAAACTAGATTCCAATTTGCCAGTTGTTAGACAGAAACACTGTTTTGGCCAAAAGGACTTCGAAGTTTTGTTTCAAAAAGGCAGCAATTTCTAGGAAATGCACAGTGTAATCTTAAACACAGTTACCCCACTCTAAGCCCATTTTCAGAGGGCTTTAAAACTCTGCTTAGGATGGCACCGTCAGTTCTGTATTCCTTCGAGGGCTGCCAGGTTCCCCCCTAGCCACTGGCAGCAGGTGGTGGAGGCAGGGCTGCCAGCTCAAGGTTGGGAGAACAGCAACCTCAGAAGGGTACAATACCATACACTCTACCCTCCAAAGGGCCTGTTTGTTCCAGAGGAACAGATGGTTGTAGTTTGGAGATAAGCTGTCATTCCGGAAGATCCCCAGGTCCCACCTGGAGACTGGCACCCTGAGTTCCATCTTACACCTTTTTTCTTCTTCTGAATGTTCATGGAATTGGGGCATCTATCGAGCCTTAATTAAGACCAATACTATCACATCTATGGAGCTTTCAGTGAGCGTCACAGTGATTCTCTTGTCTGTCTTCAGAATAGCCCTCTGTGGATGGACAGTAAAACGCAGATGAGGCAGTAGGGCTCCAAAACTTACAAAAGGTCTCCCAGAGAGTCAGCGGAAGAGGTAGGATTTGAAATGGAGGCCTCGGTCTAATGTTCTTATTCCCCAGGCTTCCTTTTCTGCATCCTTAGGTGCCGACAAGCTAATTTAGAACCAGACAGGTGGTAAATATGGCCAACAAAATTATGTGCCGGGACTCATTATTAAAAGGAATGAGAACCACAGCGATACAGCATGCCTACTGCTTCTGTTTGGTGTTGATAAAACAAAGCCAGGCTGAAAGTGTCAAAGGCTGCAAGATGTTTTTCCCCACATTTTAAGTTTTTTAAACAAACATTGGCATTTGTCCATCCTTTTGGCTTTGAGCATGTGTGTTGATGCATTAGACGTTTTTGCATCCATTTGCTTTTGATTTTTCCAAACATTTTTTTTACCATTCTCTGCCAACTATTTCCCCCCCCCCCCACACACACACACCAATTTATCATTTACATAGCATTTCTGCTTCACAAAGAGCTTTACAGAGTAGTTATCATGTTTGCTCCCAGCGAAGCAGGCTATTTTTTTAATGCTCATTTCACAGATGAGAAACCGAAGCCGGCCAGTAGGGAACGAGTTGTCTGAGGGCTCGGCATGAGCTGGAGCAGAGGAAACTTGAAGGCAAGCCTCCCAGACCAAAGCTTGGTTCTTGATCCTCTGTATGGGACTGCTCTCTAAGTGTTTTACTAATCCTGACACTCACCACTCTTCTCGTCTGCTCCAGCACTGATGGGGCAGCCAACTTGGAGAACGTAAGAACCACCTGTCCCTGAACAGCCATTTTAGAGCCAGGATGCCTGAAAGCTTCCGTCCTGAGAACCCACACTTCAGCCTTACAGTTGCCTTGGTTGGCAGCAGTTCACACATTCAGAAGAATTATGGGCCAAGCAATATGAACCAATGACACAAGAGTGCTTCCGCTCGCCAACCCCTACCAGAGGGCATTGCGTTCCTTCATCCCTCCAGGTGACCACTGTCCTTTGAGTCAGAATTTATCCATTCCTTCATTCCTACATGCTAGGGAACACTCAGATCTGTTATCATTATTTAGGAGATCCCAGAGCAACAAGCTGGAAATGATTCCATGTAAGCAGATTTCTCCTGCCTTGTTAGGGCATTTAATGGCCATCCATTGGTGGACACTTCGGTCTTCTTGTCTCAGTTCTTGAAATATAAAGTCATGGTAGCTGCATTTCTTTCCTGGGCTCCTTCTGAACTGCTAATATAGACCCAGATCCATGATCAAGGAATCACAAGCATCTAACCCTGTTTAGTATGATGCATGAAAATGTCGGGAAGTTCAGAAGCTGGCTAACGTTTGTCCTGTACAGACACAAGAGAGCCACAATTCCTGAAAATGGTG
Source organism: Lepidodactylus listeri (assembly GCA_029233225.1). Taxonomy (NCBI): domain Eukaryota; kingdom Metazoa; phylum Chordata; class Lepidosauria; order Squamata; family Gekkonidae; genus Lepidodactylus; species Lepidodactylus listeri. The sequence continues at coordinate 38,599,030 of JARCFY010000008.1, read as the reverse complement.
TCCAGATTCTGGCCGTGAGAATGGAAGGATGAGGTCCAGTTCACCAGCCTTTCAGTCATATTCCTGTTTCAGACAGGAAGTTGGGTACTGCTTGGAGAACTCCCAAGGAAGTAATGATCTTGGAGTTAAATATTAGGGAAACAAGGTGGCAGGGAAAAGGATCACTTTTTGCTGGCAACCTTTTTCTTACGAGCTGCAACTAGGTCATAGAAGGGGTCTCGAGAAATGCTGGTTCTGGAATAAGAAAAAACAGGAGAAGAATTCAGTGAGCTGTCCTTGTGAGGGCCCACAGGAGTATCTCTGAACTTAGCTTAGATACACAGACTAACAAGAACATCATGCCCACCAGGTAATCAACACAGAAGTCCGAGGGAGAAGAAAGAAGAAAGAGTCAATCTGCTGCTGAAGAGATCATAAGACCAAGCCCTTTCCAGAACCACAAAGGTACCCAATGTGAAAAGCAGATTACGTGTTTATTTGTTTTTGCCCAAGTTCCTGTAATATCTTTCTAACACTGTAATCTCACGAATTCAAGTGGATGAAATATATTACCAGAACTTCATGTTCTAATGTCCACTACCTATCTATTTCTGCCAACTGCCATCACTGAAAGATTCCAGCACCCATGATCCCACAATCGTCACAACAGTTCAAAAGTATCTGCACTCAGAGGAGAATGACATCACACCCACTGGCCTTGACCCCCCCCCCCGTGTACTTCTGAACATCTGCACAACCCCTAACTGTTGAATTTTTTACTTAAAGTCCCACCTCTGCACAATGGGCTTGATGTGGCTTTCAGAAAACCCCATAATCAATAAAAACAGCAGTTGTTGGCATAAGATCAGTCATTACATTACGAATCTAAAAAAGAATCCGAATGCTCAGCTAAAAAGCTTGTCCAATAGTTGCACCTTTAGCTGCAGCTAAAAGGAGGCCAGGCAAGGAACACACAAGGACTTCCAATGGGAAGGCATTGCAGAGAAAGGAGAGCTGCAGCAGGAAAGGGGCTCCGGCTCTCTCCCTCTTGGCAGGATGATCAGGGAGGAAGTGGTCCCATAAATACCCTGGTCCCACACCACATCGGGCTTTAATATATAGGGTTTTTAAAACTGAGGTAATATGCTGATGATAACTGACCCTGAACAATAAGCAAGTAGCTGTGGCTGGAACCATTTAAAGCTTTTAAGCCAACCATCTAACCTGGAAGTGATTTGCACATGGATCCAGAATGCCAGAATTTTATTGTGTATATAGCCAAAGGCCGTCACGATACAGAATTAGGGTAGTAAAAAGAAGACAATTCTAATCGTACATAAGTAAAACAATTAAAAGAGTTTTCGCTCAAATAAATGCGGACCAGTTACAAACAGTAAAATTGTCAAAACAGAAGATCCAGTTAGTCATAAAAAGGTCATTAAAAGTTTAGCTTTCTGAAGCTGCAGTCTTGGCCCTGGTTTTTTTGGCGGCCAAGGCACAAAGAGACACTTTGCAACTAACAAGCAGATCAGTGTCAGATAATAGAAAGACCAGCTTGTCAATGTCAGAGGAAAAATTTTGTCCTGTTAGTAGATGATCAAGAAATTTAGATCTAACTGCTGTATACATAGGACAAAATAGTATATAATGAAAAATGTCCTCTGGGACTGAGGCACCGCATATACAGGAACGATTTGCACATGGCTCACTATTGCTAGATACCACAGATGGAAAGCCAGCCTAAGTTGCGGAAAACTGCTGTACACTGCAGTGGAGATTTGCCTCTCCGTCCGTAAGTGTAGATTTAACTGCATACCACAAGATGCTACTCCTTCAAGGGGAGTGCTACCCTATCCTGGGTAGGTGGTCTCCCAGTCCCCTGATTAGCTCCCAGACCGACCAACAGAATCTCAGTTTTGTCCAGAATAAGTTTCACTTTATTGGCTCTCATTCAGCCCGTTTTCCCATCCTGGAATTAAGCCCCATTGAACAACATGAGACATAGTTCTGAGTAGGCCTGCTTAGGGCCTCTCCCTTAAATGAGGGAACAGCCAGAAGACAGCAATCTGAAGACCACAGCTGGTGCATGGGGAGCTGTGATTCGCTATACAATTGACCCCTTGCCCCGTGATTGGCCAGTGATAAGATAATCAATTGGGGTGTGTGCATGAGTGTGGCCGCCAGCTATTAGATTCACATTAGACTTTCAATTCTTGATAGAAAATGCCCATGTTCCTTATTTCTGAGCCTTTCTCCATGGAAGAATGCATGCCCTGCTGTTGCTATCTGGTCCCATAACATCATTATATCCCTGTCTCCATGGAGGAAGCACTTCCACATTCTCCCCTCACCTTATTGCTTCAATCCATAGGTCACGCTCCTCCGGCACGGCTGCTGAGATCTTGTACGACTGGTGCTTGCCTTCAACCACCTTTCCATCCCCATCAGTTTTGCAGGCTTTGATCTTCTGCCCCTTGCAATTTGCATTAAAAAGCTCAAAACAATTCTAAGGGGAGAGGATTGAAGAGGAGCAGAGCGTGAATTTCACCACCCAATGGTGTGCTGTAATTTAAGATGCAAAGACAATTACCCATCACGTCTTCCCATATCCGTATGTACTGAATCTCATATGATCCAGTGCCAAGGATGTTGAACCAGAGGACTTGGAAATTATTTATTTTCCTGACACTGACTGACTGTTTGACCTTGGCAAAATCACCACTCATAAAATACTACAACTGTACATTTAGACTCTTACAACTGTACATTTAGCTTATAGGGTGAGATATTTTTGAAGTAGACGCTGCAGTTTTATTGTTTAGCCATATTTATGTCTTGCCTTTCCTTCCAGGTGCTCTGCCTGGCTTTCAGCAACAACCCTGTAAGGCACGTTTTGCTGAGAGAGGATAGCTTGCCTAAGGCCATCCACCGAGTTTCATATTTGAGGTGGTGAAACAAAGCACTTCTTTATCCAAAGAGTAATTAACACATGGAATTCACTGCTGCAGGAAGTGATGGCAGCTACAAGCATAGACAGCTTCAAGAGGGATTGTATAAACATACGGAGCAGAGGTTCATCAGTGGCTATTAGCCACAACGTATAGCTTGAACACTATGTGTGGGGCAGTGATGCTCTACATTCTTGGTGCTTGGGGGGCAACAGTGGGAGGGCTTCTGGAGTTCTGGCCCAATGGGGGACCTCCTGATGGCACCTGGGTTTTAGTCATTGTATGACACAGACTGTTGGACTGGATGGGTCATTGGCCTAGTCCAAAATGGCTTCTATTGTGTTCTCTTATGTTCTTATGTTCACTCTAGCCACCAGACTACAGTGGCTTTGTTTGTATAATCCCTTATCTCAAGAGGATGTAGAATCTGAGGAATCTCAGAATGCCACTTAGAACAAAGCAAGCTGAGCAGGTTACATTGTAGTGGTGGCGGAAAGTGCCATCAAGTTGTAGGTGATTTATGGAGAGCCCGTAGGGTTTCCAAGGCAAGAGAGGTTCCCAGGTGGTTTGTCATTGCCTGCCTCTGCGTATCAAGCCTGAACTTTCTTTTTTGTTCTCCCATCCATGTACTAAACAGGGCCGACCCAGCTTAGCTTCCAAGATCTGACAAGGTTGGGCTAGCCTGGACTATCCTGCTCAGGGCTACACTGTAGTTACTCCTATATATGTCTACTTGGAAGCAGGGTACCTGATGAAGGGAGCTTTGACTCTCAAAAGCTTATACCCCAAAAGTCTTGTTGGTTTCGAAGGTGCTACTGTACTCAAACCTAGGTGTTCTTGGAAACAAGTCCCATTCAACATGAGACAAGAGCTTTTTAGTTTAGGGAAAAGGTAACTGAGGGGTAACATTACAGAAGTCTGCGGATTTATGTGTAATGTAGAGAAAGAGGATAGAGACCTTTTCTCCCTTTCCTGTAATACTAGCATTTGGGGTCATCCTCAGAAACTGCTTTGTAACAGATTAAGGACCGAAAAAAGGAAGTACTTCTTCAAATAGTAGAGAGTTGACTTGTGGAACTCACTGCCACTAACTGTGGTGACAGCCACTGCCTTAAACTGATTTAAAAAGGGAGGCAGGCAGATTTATGGAAGGGCTACTCTATCATTCAGTATCAGCTATAACAGTCAGTGGGCCTTCTAGGTTCAGAGGCAGAATGACGTAAACTGTCCTGAGCCCTTGGAAGGGCAGGATAAAAATGTCCTGAATAAAAATAAAATAAACCACTTTTCTAATGCACAGTGGCATGCTAGCCCAGAATCCTTTCATGATCCGAGCAGGCTGGCCAGCTGAAGAAGGGCCCTTCTATGCCTTCTCTTTAGCAAGGATCACTCAGCCTGCTGCCTTGTCAACATATATACCTCGAGTGCCAGAAAGTTGGGTGCTTTGATGTCAGCTTTGTAAGATAATCTTCACTCCTTCCATTTTCTCCTTTCTTCCCATAATGTCCAGAAATATCTGGCACCAAATATGATTTGAAATCCTTGTACAGGAACCGTGCCCCTTTCTGTCAAGACTACTTTAAGTTGAGCTATCAAGCAATCTATGGAATCGATTGCACTCCACTCTCTGAGAAAAGCTGCTGGTAGGACTCTTTTGTTCTTATCTTGAACCAGCGTAAATTTGTTGCTTTCAGATGAGACAATCCCAACTGATAAAACTGCGAAAGGGGGTGGGCGCTCCCTCAAGATCAGAGGAGACAGCAGCACAGCAATAACCAAGGGCTGTTTCTCAAACTGCTTCTTAAAAAGTCAGATATATTCTGGTGGCAATACACATTCAAAAGATCCATACATGCAAACATAATTTGAAAATGGCAGGTACCTGTTTCAGTACACTGTAAATTTCCAGAACGTGCTTCAGAAATCCCTGCAGTTATTTTCTTGAAGATAACTGAAGCATGATTATTTTAATAGTATAGAAACCTGATCTCTGTATACCTGAGGGTTAGTTTAGTGGATTTTAGTTAGTATTTTGTTTTTGTAGTGGTGTAGAAAATAAATAAATAATAAGAATAAAAAAAGAAATCCCAGCAGTTTTCTCTCAGAGAGAGCAAGAGACATTCTCACATTCCATGTTGCTGGGTTCTTCTCATAACATGCTTAATGTAGGGCAATGTTTGGTGTACAAAGAAGAAGACCCTGAAGGGGGCAGCAAAAAAGACAAGTAGATAGGAGAGGGAGGTCAGCACCTTCTCTCCTGATAGTGTCATTCCTTGTCTGTCTCCAGATTGCTACTCTTAGGGCAATCTCCTCCTCCTCCTCAGAAGTTTCACACTCAGTCTTGCTCTCTGTCTCAGCTAGTAACGTAGTTAGGACCCTGTCTCCATCTCTCCTCTTCACTATCACGTATGTTAGTTCCTAAATAAACCTTTATCTACACTTTAATCAGGTTGTGCACCATAGCTGTGTTAATTACTCTGCCAACAGTTAAGACTTGCCAAAAGTACTTGTGTTGACTCAGATTTGTTGTGGGAGTCCCTCAAGGACAGAGCAACACAGGACTGGACTAGATGAAACTATATCCTTGTGTCCACCACAGGGATGCTGCCACTGTTTTAAAGACTAAAAGTGAGGCTTTAAAAATGGACCTGATTGGACTCTCAGCACAGTGGGACAAGGTGCTCTTGTCCTCCCCCCCAGGCCCCCCAGGCCCCTTCCCTGAGTGCTGAGCTTTGCATGACAAAAGTAAAATTCCAGTCTATGTGTTATAGTTGTGGCAAGTTGTGAATCTGGTGATGTTCCGTTTTTGAACTGTTCAGTTATTTTCCCCTGGTCCCTTAGGCGAAAAACATGTTCTGTAGTTGAGTTTCACTTTCCCCTGGTGGTTGTTAGTCTTGTGTTTTTAGCAGAGGCCCTGCTTTGTTCTAATAAACTTGCAATGGTTCTGGCAGGGTGTGCTTGTGGAATTGTTACACTATGCCTTTGCATTACGGAGATATAAGGAAAAACAAGGCAGCCTTCTGGCAAATGACTGGACAAGAAGTAAGCCTGCCTCTGCCTCTCTGTGTTCTGTCCAATGAGTGCCACTGACAAGCCACTTTGAGCGTGCTTTAAATTAAAATTAAAATAAATGACTGAAGTCTCATACTAGACAGCCACTTGGCTTTTGCATTTTGTTCTTTCACACCAACTCACAACTCATTTCTGGTTCCTGTATTTTAGCGTATTTTAAGGGGCCTGAGGAAGGGAGGAGAGGGAGGGAAAATCAGACCAGCTAAGTATCATTTAATCTACTGCTACTGCTTGGGAATCCTTGTACTTCTGAAATCAATAGGACTGCCAATTTTTGAACTTCAGAGGTATTGACCCTGTGGCTGCGGCAGATTGAAGCCTGCACAGAGACGGGGGCGGAGGCAAAGGAGAGCTGTTGCAGCTTGGGGTGGAGCCTGAAAGAACCTGTTGGGTCATTATGGGTGGAACCAGGGAGACAAGAATGGAGGATTCTGTGGAACCAGGGAAAAGAAAGATAGCAACCTTTAAATAAATTAATTAAATCTGGAATTTTTTTTGTTTGTTTTTCTGGTTTCTCATACCCCAATGTTGGTTACCTCACAAAATATAGCTTTACTGGTTGGACCAGGAAAATGCTTCTGGATGAAAAATGTAATTGTGAATGCCTTGTTCCATACTGCAGCATGCACACTGATATATGGTAACCCCCGTGGACACACACAGTATGAAGTCCCACATAACAAAGTCTTCACATCCCACATGGATACCAGACAAGGGTACTGTGCTCAGAACGTGATTTCCAGGTGGGCAGGGGCCCAGTTTGGATTGGGACCAAGGCATGATGTGGGGAGAAGGAGCTTCAGCACACCCCTTCATGTAATTTTCCTGACCTGAATGGCCCAAGGCACTGTCATTTGCCCCACTGGGAAAAAGAACTTATGTACTGATGAGCTACATGTAAATTTCCCCAAGGGGGCAAACAGTGGGACATTTCAGGTTGGTCAACTGAGGCACAGGGGTGGAGGCTTAAGCCCCTCGTCTTCACATGCTGCACTCCCAATCCAAATACCCGTGCCTGAGAATTAAGCTTTCAGGACAGAACACCCAGAACATGAAGAGGACATGAGGACTTAGTCACATGGAAGGCCCTGAACGGGGGGTGGGGGTGGGGTTTGTGTCCCCATGAATGAGGCAAGGAAGTTCTGGTCACAAAATTAGCAACAGTGACTTACTGGTTTCTTCGGGTCATCTACTTTCCGAACAGAAAGATTTTCCAGGGGAATAATCCCTAGAGGCTCCTTATCCTAGAAAACAATGCAAATCATGGATGAGTACCTCCTTTAATGTGAACACAATACCAGTTTTTGTGCCCTCTTAAGAGACCCTCGGTGCTCCCCTTCACCCTACCCTCTCAGTGAAAGCAACCAAGACTGCCACAGAGCGGCAGCTGCAGGAAAGAGACATGCCACAATCTCACCGTGGAAGGGACCATCTGCCAGAATATGAGTGATGCATTTGTCAGTCCTCTGTCCAGGCAGTAGCCAAGAAAGACAACACTGATCTCCCACTTCCACAATCCTTAATCCATTCTCTGCACTCCCCCTACTGAGCACAGAACTGCATTCGGAAGTGTAGATTAGGGACCCACCATGCCAAAACAGAAGTTATAAAAACGGGTAGGAGCAGGGGCTTATTGCCTGCACGCAACAAGGGGTGGAGCTCTGAACACCAAGAAAGCAACAAAACAAAAAAAGAAACTCCAACTTTTGTACTGAACCGTTTAAGGACATTTTTCCTTTCAGTGCTCCTGAGTCCTCCTGGGATTCATGGGCTCCCAGTGGCTGAGCACATCTGGGCCCACCTGGATGGACCATTAAAGCGTCCAGAGGCCTCAGGCAGCTCCCTGATCTGCTCTGCTTTCAGTGCCAGTAGTGAGGGGAGAGGAGCATTGTTTTCTCACCCTCTGGAAACATCTCTCTTTGGACAGGCTTGTTTCGAGGAGCCCTTACCGTGGTGAATTCAAAATAGTACAAGCAGTTATCAGTCAAAATGAACCAACGCCTTTTCCAAGTCTTCACTCTGCCCCCTACAGGAAAAGAATTAAATGTTGGCCAATGAATATACTTATAGTGCTTTCCCTCTCTGTTCTCACACACCACACACACACCTTACACTTCATGGGTCTTGTCAGACTGGACCCTTGTGCATTCCCAAAGGTGTCTATGACTGTCTGGTGTATGTATATCTATACATATCTCCCTATACACCCAAGTCTCTGGATATAGTGAGGAAAAAATTCTGAATCACGAAGCAGAGGTTTCCATGTCATTTGATCTGATGGTTCTACATGCCTGTGCTCTGCCCGTAGTCTGATAATATCCTTCTTCCCGGATTTGTCCTAGAAACGCATGCTGTGAGTGTCTCTCTCTTTCCCCACCCCAGAATACAGACAGAGAACAGGGGCAGCTGAGAGCAGGGTAAGGCATCTCTCTCTCTCTTTCTCTCCCCTTCATCAGAGCCAGAGCAGCTTGTGCATTCAGAAAAGGGACTCTCTCAAGGGAAGACACAGCTGAGCTGAACGCTAGGGGTCGCTGTCACCCCACCACAGCAGAAGGCAGGCTGCTGCAGCAGCCTTAAACTAATTAGGGGGCTTGCCTCATGAGAGGGTTTACTTAGCGCAGAGGGCAGCAGGAAGATTTTCAGCAAAAAAACAAGCATTACCTAGTTTAAGGAGCCAGCCTTCCCGGCTGGGGTTGAAGAAAGTGTGGGTGAGATCATTCCCATCATCCTCAGGGATGGAAAACGGTTCATTCTTGATGCTGTCAAACAAAATCTGCCGCAGAGGAAAAAGAAGGGGAGCAAGAGAAGACAATTCCTGAAGAGTGCCAACTTACGAAGGCCATCACATCAATATTCTTGACACTCCCGCCTACCTGCAATCCCCTAACAATAATCATGCAGGCACAACATGGGAATTACTTATGCCCTGTACAGACAGCCTCTGCCAGGCCACACAGGCACACAAACCAGTCGCATCTGCTTAGTTATACACTTAGGCATTTTCTACATGGGGACAGTCTTGTATACAACAGCAATGGGTCTCCACATAGCAAATTTCTCTACATTTTCCCTGCCCCAGTATCCTAGCAGTGGCCACCCACTGCACCACTGTGTTTTTTTAGTTTTTCAGCAATCAAATATTGTTACAATATTATATCAGTCTGCATACCAAATCTCCCAGATTTCTGTTTTTTAAAAAGCAATTCTAGCCTCTTTCATTGTGGCAATATAAGGGGAAAGGCATAGTATCTCTGATACAAAAGAGGCTAGAGACTTACTTTTTTAAAAAAACATGAAAGCTGGGAATTCAGAGAACCTGATACACAGCTCATTAGAGCATTATAACAATATCACAGATTTATTTATTTATTTTTTTAAGCATGCCCCCAGAAGCCTGCCGCAGGGTTAGAGCAGACTATAGCAGCCTTTGTGGCCATCTTTTCCAAAACTTCACAGAAAAGACGAGGAAAGAGGAAAACCTAGGAGGTTCAGAAAAGCACCACTATGCTGTGGGAAAGCAAGAAAAAACAAATCCCATCTCACCACAGCATTGAATCTGGGGCAAATAACGCATGTGGAAAAGATAACAGATGGAAACAAGTGACTCAGAACCTCCCTGCTTGGTAGCTGTAGTCTAAAGGGACATGCACAGTAATGCATAGAAATGGGCACACCTAAAACTAGCCTTGATCTACACGTGCAGCAAATGCATGAAGATTGTAATGCTTCTCGGTGTAAAAAGTCTAAGCAAAAAGGAAGGGTTTTTAGTGCCAGGGAGCATTAATTTTTTTTACATTTAAACCGCAGTTTGTCATCCACTGTACTTGTTAGGGCTCTACCACCATTTTACTGCCTGCTTAGATTTAGTCTTAGTACTTTCTTCCTTTTGGTTACAGCAAAGGGGCTGAAATGCATAGGCAGGAGCAGGAGCTCCTTTGCATATTAGGCCACACACCCCTGATGTAGCCAATCCTCCAAACACTTACAGTAGCCCCGGTAAGAAGAGCTCTGTAAACTCTTGGAGGATTGGTTACATTAGGGGTGTATGGCCTAATATGCAAAGGAGCTCCTGCTACGAAATGAGCCCTGTGCATAGGCAGGGTTTGGGGAAAACATCACCAGCACCAACCAGAGCAGTGGTAGGGTGGCTTCCTGTGATCACGGGACCAAACTTCAGTGCCTTCCCTATGGCCCCTTGTCCCTCCTTCTCGCCTGCCCTTCCTACCAGGATTCCATTTTGTCTTTCTGTATGCCTTTCCTTGTCCTCAACCACGCTAAACTCAAATTTTGGAATCCATATAAATTACGGGTTGGATCCACGCTAGATTTTCTGCTAATGGAAGGAGAGTGGTAATTTCTGCCAACGCCATCTTCCTGCTGGTGTTCCAAAAGCCCTGTCCCCCAGGAGCAGAGTTTTGGGGAGCTCTATGGACCACAGTGGGAGGAGGGGAAGCAGTAGGGTTACCAACTCCAGGTTGGGGAACTCCTAGAGATGGTGAGCAGAGCCTGGGGAGGGCAGAGTTTGGGGTGGGGTGGGGTGGGGAGGGAGCTCAGCAGGGATGTGGTGCCACAGAGCCTGACCTCTAAAGCTGCCATTTTCTCCAAGGGAACTGATCCCTATAGTTTGGAGAACAATTGTAATTCCAGAATATCTCCAGGCCCTGCCTGGATGTTGGCAACCCTAGGAGGCAGAAACATTCTGTTCCATTAGCAGAACCAAAAGTGCTTTGTGTGAGCATGAAAATTTTGTCTGGATCCCACCCTATGATTTATGTTTCATTTTCAGGACTTATTTTTGGGTTTTTTGAAAATGAGAACTTTTTGAAAACTGGCAAGAAAATACAGCTGAGATTTATGCACCTCTGACTCACTCGCAAGGGGGAAATTTTGATCTGCTTGTCCGGGACAATAGCAGAACTGGAGCTACTGGAATTTTGATGTCACATATTTGTAAGTTTCCTGCAACTTCCTCTAAACTACCAACAGGAAGTGACTTCAGCAGAAAATCCAGCCTTTATACATTCAGCCAGTGCCTTGCCAACTGCACTGGTTACAGCTAGGGTTGCCAAGTCCCCCCGGGCGGGAGAAACCCCTGCTTGATTGGCTTGCTCCCTGCCAGCCCAGATTGGGCCACTGGGGGGAACCCCATCCCCAAATTGGCGGGCTGCAGAAACATGCCTGGCATGAATACATCACCTGGAGGTGACGTCATCTCGTTGGGCACGTTTGGGGGGGGGGACACTCTGTCATTCAAGGAAAACCTCTATGGTTTTCCCTCAAATTACAGAGGTCCTGGCCCAATGTGCCTGGCGCGATGATGTCACCTCCGGGTGATGTCATCACAGTGTGTGTGCTTCGCGCACACACCAGAAAACTCCCAAATAGAGCCGGGACTCCCCCCACTAAACAGTAAGTTCCACTTGGCAACCCTAGTTACAGCTGAGTACCAGATCAGGTTACCCTGCTTATCTAGGGTTGCCTGGTCTCCTCATTGCTCTGGTGGGGGGATATGGGGTGTGGTCCAGAGGTGGGGTGGGTGGGGAAGCCCCACCCCCATGAGTGACCACCTATGGCAACCCCTCTCCCTCCCCTCCTGTGAGATTTAAAGGGCTTCAGCTGATCGGTGGGGAGCACGTGGCTTGCAGTTTCTTTCAGGGCGGAAGGAGGGAGAGGGGCTGTTGCTGGCAGCATGCTCCGCTCGCAAAAAGACCCTTTAAAGAGTCTTTTTGCAAGCAGGGAAGGGGCCATGGCAAGCGGGGCTGATTCAGCTGCGTGTTCTACCACCCTGCTCATAGCCAACCCTGCTCGCAGCCAGACCCGTGCTCTGCTGCCCCATTCGTAGAGAGTGGGATGACGGCCTGCACTCTTTAAAGGGTCTTTTTGTGAGCAGAGGGTGCAGCTGGCAACAGCCCCTCTCCCTCCCAAAAGATTTAAAGGGCCCTCCAGCTGATCGGCAGGCCACGTGCTCCCTGCCGATCAACTGAAGCCCTTTAAATCTCACAGGAGGGGAGGGAGAGGGGTGGTTGTGGGTGGTTGCTCTTGGGGGCAGGGATTGGAGCATTTTTTGGCAATCCCTGGCCCAAAGAACATCCGCCTAATCTGGCCTGGTGAAACATACTCCCACTTGAGATTTGGATCCTGTGGGATTTATTACAATTCCACAGGGCCTGCAAAACAGAGTTGTTCCACCAGGCCTTTGGTTGAGGCGGCAAATGTCCAATTACATCGGTCTCCCCTGCTTGAATCCATCTTATGCTGATGGTGGTTCAGGTCACCTGCTTAAAACTATCCCCCCCTCCCCCAGGCATTCCATACAGCATGCACTCTGGGCTTATAAGACCTTTGGACCGCCATCATGTTTTAGGTATTTAAACTGGTATCAGATTTTAAATTGGAATTAATAATGTTTTATAGTGATTCTTTTTACTTGTTGTAACCTGCCTTAAGCTCTCTTGCAAGGGTGGGAGGGACATAAATCGCATTAAATAAATAAATAAATAAATAAAAATGTACAGAAAGGGCCATTCCATGCTTTTTATACTCGTCATGCCATGAGGGTTGCCAGCTTCCAGGTGGCAGCTGGAAATCTCCCACTATTACAATGGATCTCCAGGCAACAGAGGTCAGTTCACCTGGAGAACAATAACCATTTCAGAAGGTGGACTCTATGGCATTATAGCCCATTGAAGTCCCTCCCCTCCCCAAACCCACCCTCCTCAGGCTCCACGCCCAAAACTCCCAGGTATTTCCTAACCCAGAGCTAGCAAACCTAGGTGCCATCCTAAGTAAAGTTGCACCTTTCTAAGTCTATTGAGGGGGCAGCTCTGCGTTGGAAGGCACCATAAAGCAGAGTTTCAACCGGGCTGACAGTCCAGTGAAGATCACAGCTTTATATAGCTGATGCTGAATTTGAGAGGCATTGCAGAATTCCTACGGTCAATGCCTTCAGCTGTGTAGTTATCAAGAAGGGGTGTTGACCCTATGAAACCCTCTGGCGTCCTGAGCAGCCCTGCTTCACCAAAATTGAAACCTCATTCAGGAAGTGGTTCTCTGTCGTGCACTGTACACTGACTGTGACCATACAAATCCAGGGCAAATACTATATAGGGCTACACTGAACATGTGAATGGGGGATAGGACTGTGAACCCTAGCCCTGTCCCTGACTCCCTACAAATGTGCAGCACAATTTATTCAAGAGTCTTCATGTAGGCAAAATGCATGTGCATCATAAACTGTTACAGGGGACCCTGCTTGCTGCAGACTTTCTAGCTCTTTTCAGTCATTATATTTTGTGTGCTACATGCAATCCTCTCAATCCATGCAATCACCATTTCGTGTGAATGAGATGACGTGATCAGAAACGCAGTTTTCTTGCAAGTACACGTTCACGTGTACCAAAGCTCGAAAGTGTACACATTGCCCTATGTATACAAAATGGCAATTATATAGATTGGGAGGATCACTTGCAGTATGTGTGGTAGGAGCATCAAAAATATAACAACTGAAAAGGGCTACTGATTGAGTGGAACAGCCAACGCTGTTTGTATAAAAGTAGGCACTGTTAGATGCTATGCTGAACATGCATGAGCAATGTGGCCAATAAGCATATCCACTTCTCCCTCTGCCTATACATATTCAGTGTACCCACATACACTGAAGCCAGTATGGTATAGAGGTTGAGAGCTGTGGGCCCTAATCTGGAGAACCTGGTTTGATTCCCCACTCCTCCTCCACATGAAGCCTTCTGGGTGACCTTGGGCCAGTCATCGCTCTCTCAGAACTCTCTCAGCTCCACCTAGCTCACAGGGTGCCTGTTATGGGGAGGGGAAGGGAAGGCGATGGTAAGCTGCTCTGAAACTCCTTAAGGTAGGGAAAAGTGGGCCATGAAAGCCTTTCACTGGAAAGAAAAAGCTTTAGAGCGCATAACCCGTAGGAAAAAAAATTCTAGAGTCAGTAGGTGTCATTCCATTAACGCACAACATGCATCTGTAAAGGATACCACTATACCAGGTATATATGAAAATAAACACATGTAATCGGATAAACATCTCTACCAACTTTCTCCCCTGAGGCACTAGGAGTGCCTCATGCAGACAACTTGGTCTCATTCAAGGCTACCGAGAAGAAAGGGAGCTAATACACAAGTTGCCTCCTGGTGGCAACAGCATCCATCTCCACAGCCCTTGCTGAGCCCAGAAGCTAGAGAAGACAAACCCTTTCAGTTGCCTGGCAACAGACGACCAGCAATGGCAGCCAAGCTCTCCCAAGAGTTTACGAAATGGCAGGCGTGGCTTACCATTCAGCTTTTAAAAAGGCTTGGAGGAACAAGGAGGATAATCTCCTCTGACTCTTGGACAGGGTTAGCACTCAGATTGGCACCAGGCGGGCAGCTGGCTGGTGGTAGGCAGGACTGAATCCTGCTGTCCCCAAACTCTGCTGCCCACCCCACCCCCGGATCACCACCGTAGGCTGCCTCATTAAAAAGCTGACCCCGACTTCCCTACTGCTCATCTACATCCATGTCATTTCCGTCTTGCCACTATGCATCTTTTAAGCCCAGAGAGATAATTCTAGACTTTTGTGCATTGAAGGGTGTTATCCAGTACTTTTCATAGGGAGAGGGAAAATCTGGCTTCGCTGCTAAGGGTACGCAGAGGCAAACCAGCACAACCTCTCCCTCAGTGGGACAACGCAACCCTCACTTTCATTTCCTCCTCATAAACTCCCTGAGCCAAATGACAAATTATCCTGAGGAGCTGTGATCTGATCTCCAAATTTGTAATTTTAGCTGCAAAAGGCAGTTGTGAGGGCTTTCCCTCAGCATGGATCAGGGCCATAAAGCTGGGGAAGGGGAGAAGTTAGCTCTCTCCCCTACCCTGCATGTGACATTTCCCTAGTCAGAAAGTGGCCCTCTGTGCTGCTTTAATCACAGGGAAGAGAAGCAGCTACATGTGGAGTGGTTGTTGATTGTTCCTTTTGGGACTCAAACGGTGTGATCACACGCACCCATTTGCCACACAAGAGAGACGATTCACCAGCGGATCAAACTGGCGCGATCACACCAACACATCTGGGAAGTGTCCCACAACCATTGTCAAACCATCGCAAGCTGTTTTGATCCAGTGGGGAACCGGAGTAAAAAACTACTAGTGAAAATGTGGTATCAAACGGTTTGCTGTGGGCCAGATCCAGACTTTCCCCGTGTGATCACTCCAGTATGGAAGTGTGGCATCGCGGACAGCATGATCACACGCTATTCCGACACCACACTGTAGTTTTTTCCCCCTCTTCTCCATGTGCACATCATCAAAAGCCCGTAGGGTGGGGAAGAGATTCATCAACCCCCCGTTTAAGCGCCTTGGAAACCAACCACACCCAAAAAAACAACTCGCCCATGGTTGCATCAGATCATGCAGTGGCAAGTTGCCCCGGCAGGTCCACAGACCTGTGTGATCACGCAACTGCGGGGCAAATTGCTCCGGGGCAAAAAAGCTTCGCTTCCCCTCCGGATTATCTCGCTTGTGTGGAAGGGACCAAACTAACATAAAGAGGGACACACCAAATCCAGGGAAATGACTGCAAGGAGGGGAAAGAGTCTTTTAAAACCCCTAACCCATAATACCACCCCCACTAGCTAAGTGATGTATTTGAAAATCTGATAATAGATCCCCAGCATAACATGCCACCTGACTCTGTTCCCCAGGTTTCTTTGTATATCCAGAATATATAAGAGGATCCAACCCTTCTTGTTTTGACTTCAAGCAAGTAGGAACAGAGAAAGGCCTGGCGCTTTCTTACCCTCAGGAGTGGTTCCGGTAGGTCTGCTCCATCATTGATGTCTCTGTTCATGGACACAAACCTCTCAAAGGGGGGCTTGTCTTTGACATTGGGGTTATGCAGGCTGGTGTTCAACATTATGATGGAGAAGGAGAGGATGTAGCAGGTGTCTGCCAAAACAACACAGGAGAAAGGAGTGGGTGGGCAAGCCCTTGGTTTTTAGGTGTAGGTTGAGGTGGCATCTCTGGCCAGAAAGCCTGCAAAAGGGACTTCTTCTGAATTTGCTTCCTAAACCCAGCAGACCTGCAGGTGGTCCTATCAGAGCCACAACAAACTTTATATGCAACAGGACAAAACAAACATGCTAACAGAAATTCCCCTTTCCTCAGAGGAATTCGGGAGGGAGAAAGAGCTTGCCTGCCAGCCCCATGCAGCTTGGTCGCGTGCCTCCTTTCCTGCCTGGGACGGAATCTGTACACCTCACCCTCGGTCAGGCGGGGAGGGAAGGCCGCTGGCCTGTGACAGCTACAACCCACCAGCATGGGGTGTAAGGACTACCCCATTGCTTGGGGCCTCACTGGCCCTGGTGGTGGGTGGCCCCTAGAACATTGGCCCATTAGACTTAGTGGCCAATACACTTCTCCCTGCAGTGGTCCCTGGGGTGTGCTATTTGGCCCACTGTGGAAAATCACATCTACAGTCATGTGATTTCCCCACAAGGCCAAATAGCATAGGATTGTTTCAGGTCAGAAGGTGGGGTGTGGGAGAAGGCGAAGCTCCTCCTCTGTGCATGCCACAATTGTGATCCTAACTGGGCATCACAGGGACAGGAACTGAGGAGAACCTGCAAGTCAAGACTGACCGTTGCAGACAGTGGGGACCTGAGGCCCAGCCTGTGCCCACTGCAGTGTGCAGAGACTGCTCACATGCTCCACCCAAACACATCATTAGATATTGCACTAAAGCAGTTGTTCAACTTCCCAGACTGTTTTGTTCACAAAGAAAAAGCCAGTACAGAAGGGTTGCTGTAGCACAACTATCAATTTGACACAGGCACATTTAGGACTGTATTTCTCCACTTTTCATACTGGATATTTGTGTATTTGCTTCGAACACATGAACTCAAAAGTCACACGTGAGGCTGCCTTCTACTGAATGAGACCCTTGGTCCATCAAGGCCAGTACTGTCTACTCAGACTGGCAGAAAGTGTTTTAGGAAGCACGTGTGAATTCATTCTTTGAAGAAGGAGAACAGACAGAGCTTCAGAGGAGAGCAAAGCTGGCGGTGGCCGTGGAAAGAAGAAGAAGAAGAGAAGAAGAGATTGGATTTATATCCCGCCCTTCACTCACTTAAGAGTCTCAGAGCGGCTTACAAACTCCTTTCCCCTCCCCTCCCCACAACAGACACCCTGTGAGGTAGGTGGGGCTGAGAGAACTCTTTCCCAAGCTGTCCTTGAGGGAACAGCTGGTACAGAGCTATGGCTTGCCCAAGGTCATCCAGCCAGGTGCAAGTGGAGGAGTGGGGAATCAAACCCGGTTCTCCCAGATTAGAGTCCGCGCACTTAACCACTACACCAGACTGGCTCTCTGTCACTGGAAAGCACTGTCAAGTCCAGTGTTCCCTCTAAGCTGAGTTAGTGTGAGCTAGCTCAAAGTTTTTTAGCCTCCAGCTCACTCATTTTTGTCTTAGCTCAGGAAGGAGGGCTCCAGAGCCAACTAATTTATGCAGCTGCCAAATCGCTCACTCACAAGTTAATTGCCAGTAGCTCACAAAGTAGAATTTTTGCTCACACGACTCCACAGCTTAGAGGGAGCACTGGTCACAGCCCACCTGTAGGGTTTTCAGGGCAAGAGATGTTCAGAGGTGGTCTGCCACTGCCTGCCTCTGTGTTAGTGACCCTGGACTTCCTTGGTGGGCTCTCATCCAAGCATTCACTAGGGCTGACCCTGCTTAGCTTCCAAGATCTGAAGAGTTCAGGCTAGCTTGGGCCACACACATCAGGGTGCCTAACTATAGGATATAGATAAGAAAGCTGGTTTTCAACAGGGCAACAGGGCAATCTCATGGAGGTTGGGGGGGGGAATGCCTGGGGAAATAAGAATTTGGGCAAAGGAATGTGATGCCACAGAGTCCACCCTTCAAAGCTGCCATCTCCTCTAGGGGAAGTAATATCTGTAGTCAGGAGAACAGTTGTAATTCTGGAAGAACTCCAGGCCTCACCTTGACATTGATAACCCTTTTAGAGGCTTGAGCTATCCCTTCCTTCATTCTGGCAGAGTCTTGGACGCATTTGTGACAGACTGCACTTTAAAATCTTTTAAGTGCTGTGTAAATAGGTAATGGACTGTGAAGAGTTAATTCCTCACAGAGCCAGAGAGCCTTGAGTGGGATCTGATTGGTTAGCATCAGTTGAGCAGAGAAAGACTTGAGAGCTATATGCGCAGGAGAGGGCAGTATGAATTCAGCCCTGACTGAGAAGAGTCTAGTACCGACAGGGTTTGTGTTCAGCCCTGACTGTGAGCAGTTTAACACAGATGGCATACTGGGAAGGTTGGCAGGAGGAGAGGGTAGTTAGGTGAAGACTCCCATTCAGGCCAAGAAAAGGGGATTGATAATCTAGTAGGAGAAGAATTTCCCTACCCAGTTAAAACAGGGAGATAGCTCTGAAGAGTGGAGAGATCCCTGCTCAGATGTGTTTAGAAACTGCCTTTTGAAACCTGAAGAGTCAGTAAACCTTAAGAGTACTGGTGGGTTTAGTGAAGGAATTTGGGTACTGGACAGAGTATCCCTGCCTTCTGGAAACAAAAAGAGTCAAATACGCTCAAGAAAGTATACTGGAGTGTTTAGGAAACACTGAAACAAAGGCTTCCATCTTAAAAGATTCTTAGTCACTGTGAAAAGCTTAAGAAGTTCTCAGTTGCTTAAAACATATGAACTGTAGTCTGTGCATGTACTGATTTACCTCAGACCTTTTACCCCTCATTTCACCTGACCCTTTCCCTCCATGTTGAATACAATATTTTATTTTTGAACTTTAAAAAGCCTCATTTTGGTAGTTTAAGTTAAAGAGGGAGACCCTGTCCCTTCCCTCAAGTTCCTTGGGTGAGCCAGCAGCAAAATATCATATGGAGACAGAATGGGACAGCCACTGTTTTTCATAAAAGAAGAAAATAGATAAATAAGGCTGCTCAGTCAGAAAGGGAGAGAAGAAAAGAGAAAATCTTGCCTCCAAGGGAGAGAAGAGAGCAAGGTCATCATAGCCTTGTTTCCCCAAAGCTTCCCTCACAGTTACCTGTTGATTGGAAAACCCCTGGGTTGCACTGACAATACCAGTTGGCAAAAGCTTCCATCATGCGGTCAATTTTCTGTGCCTCTCCAGGCAACCGGAAGCTCCACAGGAACTGCCTGTGAATGAAACAATGTTGGCAGATTGCAAAAATCACTATCAGGTTATTTCTTCCCTCGTAAGAGGAAAACCTTCCTCCTCCACAGAAAGTAGAGAGGAAAAAAGATATCCTTCTTGGAAAGAGATGATTATTTTCTACCGTCATTCAAGAAACTGGCGCTACAAAGAGCAATTTTTACACACAGCTAGAATTCTACTTGAGAACCATTTTGTGAAATTTCTCAATTCCCCACATATTTGAGATTATTTGAGGCAGTGATTCTGCATACATATAATTCAGTGGGTTTATTCATCTTGGGCCACAACTTTCAGTGTGCCCAAATTACATGTATGTCGTGTCTTGTTTTGCAATGAAGGAAGATTTATGCAGCATGATACATATCCGTGTACACAGGAATTTACACAACAATCATAATTTGTAAATAAATCTCATCAAGTTCAGTGCACTTACTCCTTATTAAGCATGTTTAGGAGTACTGCCTGACTAAAATGCCATGCAAGATGTTTCTTGGATTGTATTTATATTTAAATGGGCAGGATATTTTTTTGAAATTTAGTCATTTGGAACCCAGCTGCCCCCCACCCCAATTTGTTCCAAATGGTGATGTAAAAAGTATTTTGGGGGGTATCAGTTTTGCCATGTGCAAAGCGGCTCTAATCCAAGAATCCATCAGGCTGTCAATACGACTTCCTCCAATGTTCCCTGTCAATACGACTTCCTCCAACATTCTAGCATTTCATCCCAAATCCACAGAAATGTTTTAAAGCCCCTCTGCTGTGTCAGATGTCAAAAAGGAAGAGGAAAGAGAGCTTCAAGAAGAAACTACAGGTTCTGATTGGCCTGTAGTGTAATGGGTTTAGAAGTCAATGGGTTTAGAAAGGCATAACTCTGCTTAGGATCGCACTCTGTTAGAACATTACTGTACTATATTATGATTTTGAAAGTTTCAAATGTTATCAGTTGCTCCTGGGTAATGTATTGGACAGAGAGATGACTGGAAAATATTATAAATCGCAAATAAAGAAACAGAACTGAATATCAACATTCCAAGGGTTTGTGAAAGTGTTCTGTATTTCTCTGCTGAGGGACAGTGTGGTGTAGTGGTTAGTGTGCTGGATCTGGGAGACTCAGGTTCGAATCCCCACTTGGCCATAGAAGCTCCCTGGGTGGATGGGAGAGCCTGTATGATGTAGTCAGTGGTTAGAGTGTAGTTGAATGAGGATCTGAGCAATCCAGGTTTGAATCTCCACTCCGCCATGGAAGCTTGCTGAGCGACTTTGGGGGTCAGCCACACACACTCAGCCTAACCTACCTCACAGGGTTGTTGTGAAGCTAAAATGGAGTAGAGGAGAATGACATACACCCCTTTGGGTTCCCCTTGCTCATGAGTCAGTTGGATTTGCCCGGGAGGCTCAGAATTCACCCACAGATACACATAGAAAACAGACGTTTGGCCAAGTTAAACAAATGTGAGAATCCACACCAAAGGATCCTGCTCAGCAACACTGAGATTTCTTCTCCCTTACCAGCTGGCACTTGCAGGACCTGAGTTTCATTTAGCACAGGCAACTGCTGTTGTTGCCCTTCCAGGATTTTGCTCACCTGAGCGCTTGCACGAGGTTGAGGTTGGCAAATTGGTGGCACTCAACAAAGGCCTGAAGAACCTGGAGGTTCAGTGGATCCCTGGCAGAAGGAAAAGGACAGAGTGAGGCAGGAGAAGACAAAAGGAAACTGTGTGTGTTCAAGATGGGTTTTTCTACACAGGAAATAGGGTCCTACTATAACTACAAAGGGTTAGAGACTGTGGTCTATACTGCTGTGTATGGTTTGTACAGCCTGTTGCTGTAAATAGAATCCTTCTATGTGATTTTTGCATCATTTAACACAGCATGTTAATTGCTATGCTTGCTTCTGTTCCGTTTTGAGATTATTGGTTGGTTCTACAATCCAAATCTTATTGCACAGTTTATTGGGTGTCCCATCCTGCTGATTGTATTGACTTACTCCGTGTAATCGGCCTTGAATCCCAGTGAGAAAGGTGGACTTGGAATAAATCAAATAATAAATAATAACATACACACAGTTTCCCCGGGGCCTGCAAACCATCAGTGTGTTAACAGAGAAATGAAAGGACAGCACACTCACCTCTGACCCAGGTAATCTCCGATGGCTGTCTTGTTGAGGCCTTCTCCTTTGTAAAGGAATCTGGCAATGTCTTGCACATCTGAGGACAACACTTTGTGCTCTGCCAGATATTGGAGCCCCTGCTTGGAAGAAACCAAACCGTTTATTACAGAGAGCCTACAGGGGGCTCTTGACGCTCTAGCAGCTTTTCTGCAAGATTTAAGGGAGCAAGCCTCAGCAGTGGCCTGTGATGTCTCTGGCCCAACCCCAGCCCGCCCCCCCCCCCCGGGAAATTGGAAAGTCGACGCCCTTGCTCAGAAGTAAGCCCCATTTTATGCAGTTATGGCTGACTCCCAGGCAGTGTTCCCTCTAAGCTGAGTTAGTGTGAGCCAGCTCAGTATTTTAGCCTCCAGCTCACACATTTTTGTCTTAGCTCAAGAAGGAGGGCTCCAGAGCAAATTAATTGATGCAGCAGCCAAATCACTCACAACTTTAATGCCAGTAGCTCACAAAGTAGAATTTTTGCTCACAAGACTCCACAGCTTAGAGGGAGCATTGCTCCCAGGCAAGTATGTCTCAGTGACACAACCACAAGGGCCAGAGCTGACCAGCTGGAGCCTGAAGAGGGGCACTGATTCCAGGCCCACAGCCCACCCAGTCAGGTCTTTTCAGGATGGTTTCCCCATTGGCCCAGAATTGCACAATACAGCAGCTCCTGTGCAATTAGGGTGGTGTTGTTTAAGAGGTCCCAGAAAGTAAAAGTGGAGCTTTGCATTATGAACACCATTCGAGAGAGCAGACTGCGTCTGCCACCTGAAAATCCTGACAGCTCCCCCACTGATAGAGATTTCAGGGGAATCGCAATGAAAAAGGCAGTCAAGGCCTATGCTGGCCCTCATAGGGTTGCCAGAAAAAGCCACCTCTCCCTATGATGAAGGTTTAATGGGATGTTATTTACATGGTGATGTTTCTTCCTGCCATGATGAAAAGCTTCAGCTGCCTATTTCGACACACGAAGACCGTCTTAAAGGGACAACACACTTTTCTGTAGGCCTGCTGGCATTGCAACCCTATACACAGCTAATACACTGGCTGCACAGATGTAGCACCTCCCCTCTTCCTGCTGTCACTGCAGGAATGGCTGTTTTATGCAGCTCTCACAAGGCCCACATTCTCTTTCACTAGATGAGACCTGCCAGTTGAATGCCCAAGACGCTGGCTGCTAAACACTTGGAGTGGGTATCTCCTGGAGAAAACCATACGTAGAGATAGAGATGGCCCATCACTGGAGAAATCCCCTCCATTCTGAGACTTCTAGCACCCACAGTTGGGTCAGTGAGGCCAGGCTTTTGACACTGCCTCAAAGTAAAGGGTGTAAAGCCTACTTTTATCTTAGGACATTCTAGATTTTTTGGTGAGAACACTGCATAAGGCACCCAAGACCTTCCTCCCATCTTTCCCCTGGAAGTCCTAAAATAAGAGTTGGGATAAAATGGGGTTTTCTCAACCTTCATCCATTGAATTTAGGACTGGCCCAGCTTGCAAGAGCAGTATGAACTAGAAATATTGTCAGTTTGGGGTTAGCTAGAAACCAGTATTCTTCTGGACTCCATGTCCCTTTCCCTTCACCTTCATACCTCTGTGTGTACAAAGAAAACTTTTTTAAAAATTGGAAGCACAGCCTTGCTTAGCTTTCCCCATGCGTGCTGCTCAGCTGATCATTAGTTGGAGAGCCAGAACCTAGAGGCCATATGGAGACAAGGCTCATGCCGTGAGGGCTCCCTACCGAAAGAGGCTGAAGCAGAGGACTGTCTTGAAGAGGCCCATTCAGCACAGAAAGTTATAGAGAGAGCCAGTTTGGTGTAGTGGTTAGGAGTGTAGACTCTAATCTGGAGAACCCATTTTGATTCCCCACTCCTCCACATGCTGCTGCTGGCATCACCTTGGGTCAGTCACAAGTTCTCTCAGAGCTGTTCTCAAAAGAGCTCTCTCAGCCCCACCTACCTCACACAGTGTATGGAGATTGTAAGCCACTTTAAGGCTTTGAGGGAAACCCAACCCCTTCTTCTGATGATGGTGGTGAGTGCCTGCCTGTTTCAGAGAGGCAAGGGTGGTGTGTAGAGCCCCTTTGCACACCAGACCCTTTGGGGGCAGTAACCAGGGGCGTAGACTTTTGAAATTCCCGGGGGGGCAGGGGCTCCTTAGTGCACGCACAAAGCGCATGCGCTCGCTGGAGCAATGTTCTCCCCCCCCCGGGAAACCGCCCCGCCAACCCGGGCCCTTCCGAGGCCCACCAGCCGCTGCTGCCGGTGCCTCTCCCCCCCCCGCCACCCCTTCCCTCTCTCTCTCCAGCAGCGGCGGCCGGGCCTCGGAAGGACCCGGGGAGGTGCGGCAGCAGGTGCTCCATTTTCCCAGGGGTGGCTGAGCCCCCCCCCGGAAATTTCGGGGGTGGCTCAAGCCCTCGAGCCCCCCCGTACTCTACGCCTATGGCAGTAACAACTGCCAGGAAAATTTCAGAGAGTAGCCATATTGTCTGCAGTAGGAGAGCTAGATTTGAGCCCAGCAACACATTAAAGACCAACCAGATACAAGCATTAAAGAGTCAAGTCTCCCTTTGTCAGATGGAGGAGGTATGGAAAGCCAGCAAGAGCAGAAGAGGCCAGCAATGGAAAAAAGACTTCTGAAAACAGCTGTGGTTAAAATGATTCATGGTGTAGCTTGTGGTTTTTCTTCTAAAACAAGTGCTTTTGATCCTGTGGAAGATGGAGGGGCAAATTTAGCAGGCCTCATTGTGCTTTTGTTTTTAAAAACAAAAACAGGAATGTATTTTTACTGCTAAGTTCTGAGCAGAATCTCTGGAGAACCAGAGTTGGATATGGCCTGAGGCTGGGAAAGGGGAGCCATTCTGCTCCTCATGAGGAAGAATTCTCAAGATAAGGTAAGTGGCACTTAGCACCCCTTGTTCTCTTCCTTAGCTAGGAAGGCACATAGTCAGACTTTAAACCCTTAAGGGCCCTGGTACTGGAGAGTTTAGAGGAATGCCTTCTCCCATATGATGCTTCCTATCAGCTGAGATCTCTAACGGAGGCCATACTCTGTGTGCTCCCACTTTCAGAGGTGAGGAGGGTAATGACAAGGCTTTTTCTGTAGTGGTGACTTGAGTAATGAAGCACCATTTGAGGGGCCTGGCTGAAGCCTAACTACATGTTAATGCTAGGTGACAATAATTTAGCCAGGCATTTCTGTGGAATTTGCTGGTTGGGTGTAATTAAACTGTGTCTCTTGAGTTTTCTACTTCTGCTTTGAAACATCTTTTTTTAAATTGATTTTACTCTGTTTTATTCTAAAAAGGAATTTTTGTTTTGCTGACTATTTAGTGATTTATTCCTGTTTTACAATCTGGATAGCAGTTTTGCTGTTGCTTCCAGTGACTCTGCTGTGGTGAGGTTTTCTTTTGTTGTTTTTATGGCTAGTGCTTTGGATGGCCTTTTATCCTTACATTTTTTTGTGCGAGCTGCCCCAGGAATCAATTTGGTTACAGGGGCTGGGTTAAAAATAAACTAAATATTAAAATAAGGAGCCACCATATGACCATACTTTATTTCTCATTGCCTTCATTGGCAGTTTCCATACAGCCATTCCTGTCTGCCCCATCCCGTACTGTTTCTTTGAAGCAGGCAACTTTAATCTGCAAAACTATCTGATAACATAAGATGCTAAGAGTTTCAGTAATATGTCTTATGCAGGGCAATGCATACTTTCTGCTTAAAAGCAAACAACACCCCTATACACACACAGTCCTATATAGGCAAGAAACTTGATTCGGTGATTCTTAAGTACCCAAACATTGTAACTAATGGCCAACTTCTGCACTTGTACAGTGCAAAATGGACCAAAATCTGATCTTACCTTAGTTGGGTCCATGTTAAATTTCTTCCTTCCTGTGGACAGAATTTTATCCCTCTGGATTAGTTTGCTGCAAATACAAGGATGGAGATTTGAATACAGAACAGATCAGAGAAGGGCATTTTTCTGTCTTTGTCTCTTGAATGTTTGCTGGTTTTCAGTTTTTTTTAAAAAATCCCACATTCTCCCCATTCTGCTTCCTTCAGAACCATTTCACACAACATCACTATTTCATTATACATATTTGGCAGAACTGATTGATCATGTATTATGGATAAACATATCCATTGCTCACTGCTTTTAGATTAAGACAGAATGTACAGCCAAAGTGTATGTCATGCACACAAAAATCTATAACAGTAGCCCAACCACCTTTTTTCTGGGAGGGGCCAATTTGGGACAAGAAAACATTGGGCAGGGAAATGGTTATGTATCCCCTTCTTATTGCAGCATTTCCACATCCAATTGCCCCCTCCTAAAGATACTTTTCATCCCCCAAAAGGATAGCCCAGGCTAGCCTGATCTCATCAGATCTTGGAAGCTAAGCAAGGTTGGCCCTGGCTACTATTTGGATGGTAGACCTCCAAGGAACACCTGGGTTGTGATGTGGAGGCAGGCAATAGCAACCCACCTCTGAACATTTCTTGCCTTGAAAACTCTATGGGGTTGTCCTGCCATAAGTCAACTGTGGTTTGATGGCCAACAAAAGCCAATGGGATCACCATTACATGTATTTGCTTATGTCCACCAAGTTCACAGCTGAAGAACTAAACAAGGGGGTTCCCTGATCCATCCCTGCACTACATCATCTCTCTTTAACTGCTCTGAGGAGAAGGAGCTGTTACAAAAATCTGAATCTAGGACGTGACAACTCAGACACTTCAAGGGAGGAGTCAGAATCAGGCAAACTACCCCAGGTTATCCATAAAGCCAGCTTTTGCAGAGGTAAAAAGCACGGTTTGAGGCTGTTAATAGTGCCAGAATGCACAGCTCTAACCTAAAGCACTGCCTCTTTAAGTTCTTTGCATTTTCCCTCAATAAGTGGGGCTCTGGCACCGAGCTGGCCTTGCTTGAGGACATAGGATCCCAGTTGGACTTGGGCCTTTATTAGAGCAACATCTGCTGTCCTCAGGAACTCTCCCTGGTCCTGAAGTTCCCTGGTCTGACCATCTGCAGGCAACTGGCTCTCTCTAATCTCAGAGTAGCCGCTGGTTGCTGCTGCTGCTGCTCCTGGCTGCTGCAGTGGCTTCTCTCTAATGAAGGACAGTTCCCTTTAGACCTTTCCCAGCACCATGTGGACTCTCAGCCCAGCTGGAACAGGAAGGACTCTCTTCTTCTGGGAAGCCCCCTAAAAAGGACTGAAAGCCTAGACTCTGCAAAAGGCCATCAATCCATTGGTATTCAGAGTAAAGGACAACCTTGCCATAGATCTTCAATAATACATGATCAATCAGTTCTACCAAATATGTATAATGAAATAGTGATGTAATGGTTGTGTGAAATGGTTCTGAAGGAAGCAGAATGGGGAGAACGTGGGATTTTTAAAAAACTGAAAACTAGCAAACATTTTTCATAGGGGGCTGGTTCCTCACCTGGACTGTGACTGTTGGAAAAGATCTATCTCAGCAAATACTTCAGCGATCTCATCTTTTAGCTTCTAGAAGAGAGAGAGGGAATGAGGGGAAAAATCAGGGAAGAACATGATGAATCTTTTCCTATCATAAGAACATAAGAAGAGCCCTGCCGGATCAAAGCAGTGGTCCATTTATTCCAGCATCCTGATCTCACACAGTGGCCAACCATTGCAGAAGCCCTTTGCGTGGAAAGGATTCCTGTCCTTTTCAGCAGTGATTAGCAGTTCTTTGTTATGAAAATGGGTGTTGGGCTAATTTCAGTCATTTTTTAAATTGATAGAATGATTAAAGCATTTTACAAACAACAACATTACATATGAAGCTGCCCCGTACTGGGTCAGACTACTGGTCTATCAAGGTCAGTATTGTCTGCTCTGAATGGCAGCGCTCTCGAGGGTCTCAGGAAGAGGCATTTCACGCCACGCACAACCTTGTCCTTTTAACTGGAGATGCCAGAGACTGAAGCTGGGACCTTCTGTATGCAAAGCAGATGCTCTTCCCCTAAGCAAATTTGCGGGGCAGACTCAGCTCTAGTAAGTGCTTTCCAAGCTGTTACCTAATGTGGTAGGTTGCTGCTATTCCCGTTTCTCAGATGAAGAACTTTTGCTGAGTGGCAGTGATTTACACAAGTGAGTCAGAAACTGAACAAAGACAGTTGCATACAAGGTTAACAGTACAGATCTATCCACATTGTCTCAGATGTATGTCCCACTTTATTCCGAGGATCTCACTCTGAGATATGCCTGCAGAGAATAGCAGCCTAAGACTCTTTCCATGAAGCATGTCAGTTTTCACTGGGGCTGATTTCACATGCATGTTTTTCGCCCCCTTTGTGCCTGAAATGGAATGCTGTTTTTTGGAGCATCCATATGACATCATCCTCTAATTGTTCAACTTTCCTTGTTTTCCCTGTGCTCAGCAAGCTCTTTCTCAAACTGACTTTGCTATGATCTTTTCAGATCTCATTAGCATGCAATCTAGACAGGAAAGTATTTTCAACAGTCCCACCCACATCACCACTATTTCCCTTCTGCCAGCCCTTCACAACCATGCCACCGGAGGCTCTTCCAGGGTTTTAAAAATCAGTAATTGCTATCACACTATAGCAATAGCCAGTTAAAAAAAAATCCCAGAACCCTGAAAAAGTCCTCTGGTGGTACAGCATGGAAAAGAATACAGGGAATATGGCAGCTGATGGAGGAAAGTGAGTTGAAAACTCCAGTGCAGGTGTTCTGTGGCCAGTGTGAATGCCTCAATATTAGCAGCAGTGATGAATGCAAAGCAGAGAATCCTTGCCATGGGGATGCAGCCCCTGAATGGCATTTTGTGTGATGCCGAATGTGTGTGTATAGAGCAGAAGCTTTGGCTTTGCGCTCATGAGAAACCTAGTTATTATTCAGACACTACACTGACCCATCTGCAGAAGGGGAGCAGGCCTTACCTGAATGTCCTCCAGCAGTTCTGTCCTGTGCTGCTTGATTACCTCGATCTCAGCCTCTTCAGTCTCACTCAAGTCAGACGAACCTGGAAGGAAGCCACACAGTGAAACTTTTTACCTCCATCTTTACACTTGCTGCATTCTAAGGCTACACTCTGAAGTCATGATAAACCAAGTTTAAGCCATGGTTTGCACAATAAACTCTGGTTGGTCTACCAGATAAATGTAACATATTCTGGCTTGTACATAAATCCTAGTATGTCTACTTCTTACCTACCCCTTGCTTCCCAGCAGGGTGAACATCCTTCCCCTGCCATCTCTGCAGCCAGGTGGCAACAAGAAGCTGTGCTGCTCAGCAAATTCAGACCTCCCATCCAGTTACAGTTAGTAAAAACTGCAGTTAACAAATCAGAAATGAGCCCGAGGTTGAAACCGCTACCCACACACTTGGGCTGTCTATAGTCAGATTTCACAACTAACTGGGGTTTGATCACACGATAGCTGGTAAACCACAGTTTATCTGAATGCAGCTTAATAGGTAGTCCACATGTTCTGTGAGTACCATTAGATTCTACTCTACTTTTAAAGCTTTTTTTCTCCCACAAAGTCAACAAACAGTTCTTTCCGTTCTCCCAAGTACACAATGCAATTTAGAAGAAGAGTTGGATTTATATCCCGCCCTTCCCACAGAGCAGCTTACAGCCTCCTTCACTTCATCTCCCCACAACAGACACCCTGTGAGGTAGGTGGGGCTGAGAGAGCTCTGAGAGAACTGTGACTGGCCCAAGGTCACCCGGCTGGCTGCATATGGAGGAGTGTGGAATCAAACCTGGTTCTCCAGATTAGAGGCCACCACTTTTAACCACTACACCAAACTGGCAAATATAAGCCAAGGAGACGAAAAGAAATATAGGGTGCAAACATAAACCAAGGAGACAGAAAGAAAATAATGGACAATATCAATTTTTTTCTCCCCATCCTATTCATGCCCATCTCTCCAAAGGGGTCACAGGCAGCGGCTAGAAAGGTTCTCTAATGACTTCCACCACTCTGGTATGGGTTTCCTCGGAGGGTCCTGAGCACCCACCCTACCCCTTTATACGTTCTTTTCCAACAGGTTTCCCTGTATAAGTGACCAAATGAGGCATGAGGACCCAGGCAGAGTAACAAACTAGTTTTGTTAAAGAGATTTAATAACAACTGTAGTTCAAAGACATGTAGGAAAAATGAGCACAGGAAAGGTAGGTAAATCAGTAAAATAATACATCGTAACGCGTTTGACCAGGGGTGTCAAACATGCAGCCCAGGGGCTGGACCAGGCCCCCAGAGGGCTTCTATCAGGCCCACAAGGGACTGGCTGTCTTCTGCTTCCTCCTCCAGTTCTGCTGCTGCTGTTGCATCACAGCTTGCTTTCCCAGACTCTCAGTCACTCAGGAGACATAGATAGGCAAACTTCTGCTCCTTGCACTGGGCTGAGGCTCCTCCCCCTCCCAGATTGCTACAGCACAGATATTTTGATGCAGTAATTCAGAGCAAGAACTGTCAGTTATCAGAGACTGTTAAATAAACAAAATATTGCAAGAACACTAATGTTTCAAGCATGTTTTTATTTTAAGTAAAAAAAAACTTTGTGTTTGTGTCCTTTATAAAGTTTACATCTCCGCTATCTGGCATTACATTTTATGGCACACATGGCCCAGCCCGACAAAGTCCAATCTATGTCAAATCCAGCCCTCCTTAACAAATGAGTTCGACACCCCTGTGTTTGACTATACTATCCCAGCCTTCCCTAGGTACCTGGTCTCAGATTCACTCACCTCTTTTGGGTGAGGGATCCCTCCTTCTGCACCAGCCTCACCTGACCTGCTCCCTGAGAGAATCCCCCCCTCCCAACTTTGGGCAAGGCCTTTTATTTCTTCTTCCCAGGCATCACCCTCTATTCCTCTGCTGGTATAAGTTTTCCCTCCAAATCCCCTGTTAGCCAAACAGAGGGTCCATAGGGAACCTGGGAAATGTAGGCCCTGATGGCTACTCCAATACAGACTTCCCTGGAGACACTGGGCCACCATATCATAGGCCTAGGATCATGACAAAAGGGTTGGCTCCTGGAAGTGTAAATAATTCTTTTTCATTGTAAATCATCCCTTGAATGGCAAGTTGACCATATGTAGTAAACACTTTGTGGGAAAGTTCTGCAAAATTATAAGTTCACACTCAGTGGGAATGTAGCCCTTAGATTTTAAAATAAGTCTTCTATTTCAAAAAATACCTTTATTGTCCCTTCCTCCATCTTACATGAGGCAGAAACTTTTGTGGATTTGCAGAAATGGAGGGTGTGTGTGTGGGGGGCTTGCTAACCAAGCAGTGGCTTCACACAGAAGTAGCCTGAAAAGTTGTGCTCAGTTCCGCTTTCAGGCGTAGGAAGTTGGGCAAATGATGTCAGAGATGAAAAGACCACAGTATGACTCACTTGAGACCAAACCGAAGCAGAAGTAGTGGTCTTGGGGTGCCAGTTCCTACAGTTAAATAAAGGTTGCTTAGAGCACTCGGCAAGAGTCCAGCAGCAAATGGGAAGCTCTTTGCTATAACCGAAAATAAAAGTCAGTGCTCGGATTCAGATCTCTCTTAAAAACTAAACTGGATATTCAGAATGGTCTTTGAATTGAACAGGTTTTTACAAACCAAAGTCTTCTTTTGTGAGAAGCAAAGACAGCCCAGCCCTACCAATAGGCAGTAAGAAGAAGGACATAAGTGGCAGATTTGGGGGTCACCACCACTGAACAATGAAAAACTGCAGATAACCAACAGTGCAATCCTAAGTGGAGTTACACCCATTGAAGTCCATTCACATCTATCAAGGAAGTCTTGTTTGGTGGTGGAGGAAAGCACTGTCAAGACACAGCAGACCTATGGCAACCCTGTAGGGCAGGGGTGTCAAGCATGTGGCCCAGGGGCCAGATCAGGCCCCCAGAGGGCTTCTGTTAGGCCCACACTAGAACTGGCCATCTCCTGCTTCCATTTCTGTTGCTGCTGCTGCTGCATCACAGCTTGCTTCGTCAGACTCTCTCAATTGCAAAGCCATTTCATGTTTTCCCCTGGGTCCTAGACTTAGAACTCTGAGCATGAGATTTCTGTGGTGAATGTCAATGAATCAAAAGTAGGTTTGCAGCTTACAGATACACACCTGAACAGCATACTCAAGATTGCACCAGCACAGACATTTTGATGCAATAATTCAGAGCAAGAGGTGTCAGTTATCAGATACTGTTGAATAAACGAAATATTGCAAGAGTGCTAATGTTTTAAGCATGTTTTTATTTTAAGTTTGAAAAAATCTTTGTGTTTATGTCCTTTATAAAGTTTATATCTCTGTTACCTTACATTACATTTCATGACACACATGGTCTGGCCCAACAAGGTCTCATTTATGTCAGATCCGGCCCTCGTAACAAATGAGTTCGACACCCCTGCTGTAGGGTTTTCAAGGCAAGAGATGTTCAGAGGTGGTTTGTCATTGCTTGGCTCCACATCATGCCCCTGGTATTCCTTGGAAGTCTCCCACCCAACTACTATCCAGGGCTGACCCTGATTAGCTTCCATGATCTGTTGAAATCAGGCTTGCCTGGGCTATCCAGGGCAGGACAACACTGCACAGAGTTGCACAATATATTACATGCTTTTAAAGCTGTGCCAGTATCAACCAGCCCTGCTTCTCCCAGAGATGATGAATTCATGAGCCATGAGATCAGACAAGCAGCAGGTGCTGCCCACTGCTCCATCACTGGCAGCCAAGAAGCAAGGCCTTTATGGTGATTGCCCCGAATCTCTGGACGCTTCTGTATAAAGGTTAGGGAAGGTGCCTATTTGTTTGGGTCCTGGGAAAGGTATTTCTAGCTACTATGATTTTAACAGGTGGATTTATTTGTTACTTGCTATAGCCTGTTCCGAGGGATTTTGTTGTTACTTCCCATTACAATGAGCTTATCAAACAGAGATCCATATAGATATTCAAATAAAGAAACTGGAACACTTAAGGCTGTTTGAGGCATGATTTTCCCTTGACAAGCACACATATCTCTATGCTTTAAAGAATCTTGTGTACTCTTATCATTTTATCTTCTCATGTCTGGAAAGAAAGGGGAAGTCCACTCCAATCGCCCTGGAAACTTTTTCTCTATTTTGGATCTCATGTGCAAGACTTTTGCTAAATATACAGTAGAAAAGAGGAAGTTATGACATAGTTCTTGGGGGGGGGGGGGATAAGGGGATGGAATTAATAGGGGGGCCCCATACCATAAGCTTTGACTGACTGAAGGAAGAAAATGTCTTTCTTTTCTGGAATTATCAGCAACACTGATCTACACTTAGGGGCAATTCAGATAACTGCAAGCACAGCTGGCAATTCAAGCCATGTATACTTTCCCATGCTACCAGTTAACTAAGTCTCTCCAACTTTTTGATAGTCAGGATTGGTTCTCCAGCCAAGCTACCAAAGTGTCTTTGTGGGACACCACAATGAGGAGGGGGCTGCCATTCCATAGAAGCTCTGCTCACCCCCCAGGTGCCAGTTCATGAGGATGTGATGGCCATTACCAATACCTGTTATCATTTCTACCTTGGCCAAGCACCTGTGGTACTGCCAGAATTGTGGCTGGGGTGGGGGGAGAACATGACTAGTGTTCCTTGCTTTGGGATGACAAGCAGGAAATGAAGGCCATTTGCAAATGGGGTTCTTGGATAAAACCATGCAAGCGGTTGTGTGATCCATTTTTCACCACCATTGTGACCAGGGAGGAGGCAAGATGCTTAGAAGAGTTCTTCATAAAGACAATGACGGGTGTTGCTCACAACTGGCCTATTCTCTGGAAGCAGTAGGGCCTTCAGCCAAGTTACATGCTAATGCCCAAATGAATACCGTCTACCGAGGAAGATTCACATCTATCAAGGAAGTGTCTGAGTAAGATGTAAAAGGTCAGCAATATTTTTTGTGCGATGTCAGCAATGTGTCCATGCAAATTCATATGACAATCTAAGGAACTGGGTTTTTTTTTTCTTATGCAAGGAATCCTGTCAGATCGAGGCAAGCATCCGTCTAGTCCAGTCCTCTCCTATAATCTATCATCTGCATCTGACACATGGAGAACTTCATTTTGGCCGTTGTGGCTAATTGCTGTTAACAGACCCACCTGCATGAATTAATCTGAACTCCTCATTGGGCAGCCACAAGTTTTATTGATATAAGGAAGGGTGATGACATTTGTGTATTTAAATGTTTATACTCTGCTTTTCTCCCCAGTGGGGACTCAAAGCAGCTGACAACATCATTTCCCCCTGTTCCATTTTATCCTCAAACAACAATCCTGTAGCTTTTCATGATGTCAGTAAACTATTAAAACTCAAAAAAACCCCACCCAGTCTTGTGAGGTGTGTTAGGCTGAGGGTGTGCGAGGGGCCCAAGGCCATCCAGAGAGCTTCCATGGCAGGACAGGGGTTTGAACCTGGATTCAACATTCTAACCATCACGCCGTGCGTGGAAAAGTGTTCACAACACTATAATTTTTGTCAACCTCTCCCCAGCCTAGTTGTCTTTTTATAAACTAGAAAGCCAAATGCTCATGAGAAAGGTGTTCTAACCTCTCCATCGTTTTTGGTTGCCTTTTTCTGGACTTTTCCCAGCTCTGTTTTGAACCAGGTGATTTGAACTGTGCACAGCATCCCAAATGTGGTCACACCACAGAACAGCATTATGTACGGCAGAGGACATTTTATTTTCAGTCCCTTTCTTAATAATTCCTGATATAATTTTCAGTCTGTTTCAATGCCAGTTATCAAAGAATGAGCAAAGAAATGGGATGATTTGCCCATCTGACCAATCAGAAGGAAAACGGGAGAGGAATAAATGGATATTGAGCATAGGTTGCCCATGGAAAAGGGATGAAGAAAAATATAACCCATATTTAAAGCACATAAAGAAGGTCAATGAGCTTAATTTATGCTCTTTCATTTCTTTGTTGTTTCTTGGCAGGCATTTTGTGGATTCGGTTTTTGGGCAGATGGTGGATAATCTGATCATTTTTTCCCTCGAAATTGCTAGCTGCTAGATATCTTAAAAAAGAAACCATTGGCAAGAGGATCTGCCTTTCACAGCATGATCCATCAATGGATAGAAATCTAGCATCTGCTTTGAAAAATCCTCTGAAGATCAATGTCTGTCCAGGTTTGTGAGCTGAAGAACTGAAAACCACAGAAGCCACACAAAACACTGACTTGGGTAGTGTCTATTTTCCCACGCAAGGGAGCTCTCTGCCAGCTGGGCCTAGGCAGGAACCCAGCAGGATGCTTCAGACTCAGACAGTTCTTGCATTAGGGCTGTCAACTCCAGACTGGGAAATTCCTGGAGATTTCAGTCTAAAGCCTGGGAAGGGAGGGAGCAGGGATGTGGTGCTATAGAGTCCACCCTCCAAAGCCTCCCTTTTCTCCGGGCGGGGGGGGGGGGGGGACTGATCTCTGTATTTTGGAGATCAGTTGTAATTCCAGGAGTTCTCCAGACCCCACCTGGAAGTTGGCAAATCCAGGGGTCATTTCGAGCAGGAGCTCGGCTCCAGGAGTTGGTGCCAGCCCCCCCCCCCCCCCGGGGGAATGCCTGCTTGTGTCATGGCTGCAGCAAAATGACCCCATCCCCTGGAAAGGTCCTTGTTCCTCTGACCAGCCTTCTGAAGGCTTCAGCCACCACTGAAGCTATCCTCCCAGAATAGTGGTATTTCTGAGGCTTGGATTAGTAGCGGTCCCCTCTCTGCCAGCTCTCTCTCTCTTCTTTCTTTCATGCCTTCTGACATACTTCCGGTGATGTCAGGTGATGTAGCATATGCAAATAAGTTATGCTAATGAGTTATGCTAATGAGCTCCTGCACCTCTTTTTCTATGAAATGACCCCTGGGTAAATCTATCTAGCCACCATTTCCCTTCTAGGCCATTATGTTTTTTAACAACTCTCTGCCTCCGTTTGTCCCGGCGCTGGGTGTCAATTTCACACCCTTTGCTGCGGCGCGTGTGTTAATACGGGGCTTCGCATCATTTTCTCCGTGCCTTCGAGCGCCGGGACAAACGGAGGCAGAACGCCGGCACAATGTGAGTGGGAAAAAGGCCTCAGTGTCTTCGGTCAGAGGGCAGTCGCTGTGAGCTAATGTCGTCGGTGCCACAGGGGCTGATTCAGATCAGAGCAGTCACTTGAGGGGAGAAGTCCCTTCAGTTTCTGCCCCCCTTTCTGTCCTGTTTTTCTGACCTTAAATGGGCATGGGAGGGACATTATATACTCCGGGGGGGGGGGGGGGACTGCATGTGTGCTGCTGGGCTGTACATGCTCTCCCCCAGTGGGGCAAATAACACCCCTGAGGCCATTTCAGTTTAGGAGAATATGGGTGGTGGTGGAGAGGAGCTGAAGCCCCTTCTCTTCCCGTGCCACAGTCCCAATATGTAGGTGGTGGCTGGAGATCTCCTGGGATTACAACTGATCTCCAGATGACATCAATCAGTTTACCTGGAGAAAATGGCTGCATTGGAAGGTGGACTCTATGGCATCATGTCCCTTTGAAGTCCCACCCCTCCACAAACCGCACCCTCCTCAGGCTCCACTCCCAAAATCTCCAGGTATTTCCCAACCCAGAGCTGTCAACCCTACCAATATGAATCAGGCCGCTGAAGTGCTTTAGAAACTAGTTCTCAGCTTTTGCCCTGTGACTAAAGGCCATGAAGCTTGGGCCGGAGAAACTGTCTAGTTTGGAATCTGGACTGAGTCAGTCCAGAAGGAGAACAAAGGGGCTTCTCGGGCTTGTGTGTGGGGAGAAGAAGAAGAGGAGATTGGATTTATACCCCACCCTTCACTCAGAGTCTCAAAGCGGCTTACAATCTCCTTCCCTTCCTCTCCCCACAACAGGCACCCTGTGAGGTAGGTGGGGCTGAGAGAGCTCTGAGGGAACTGCTCTTGAGAGAACAGCTCTGAGAGAACTGTGACTGACCAAAGGTCACCCAGCTGGCTGCATGTGGGAGAGTGGGGAATCAAACCTTGTTTTCCTGATTAGAGTCTGCTGCTCTTAACCACTACACCAAACTAGGTGGGAGGAGGAGATGACAAGTTTCCACTTTTCATGTTTTTAGAAGCAGGTCTTGAGGAATGTTGTTGTTTGTTTAGAAGTCAGAGCTGCTGCCCTCTGTGCAGCTAAAGGAAGTTCATAGGCTTTGTGTGGGAAGGGATTGTGGACAGTCCTTCTCCCTAGCTAGTTTCCCCTCACTAAGATTGCCAGATGGCCAGGGAAAAAATCCCCTTTAACAGTTGGAAAGGTACAGTTGAAGATTTTCACTGCTTGATAACGGCTTGCAGATCAGACTGATATTAAAGGGACAGCTAGGGGGACCCATTTAAAAGTTGCAAAGCATTACACCACACCCTGCATGCAAAGCTATTGAAATATTATTTGGGGAGGGATTCACAAATAAGCATGAGTAAATTGGCAAGATTTTATTCCATGCCTAGTCTTCTCCAGGAGGTAGCAACCAGGGCTGCTGAAAATGACCACGGCCACACAGAAATGTTCTCTGCCCCCCCTCACATTCAGAAGAGCCAGAATAAAATGCTTGGTTAGAACAGAGATGCTGCCACTATTCCCAGAAACACCCTGTCCAAACTTCTGGGCTCCGAGGACAACTTGACCTACTGCAAATCTATACCCCTATTCCCTCCCTCTCAGCAGCCTTAGGTCAACCCAAAACAAAGGCTTAGGGAGTTTCTCTGTAACAATAAATGCAAGCGTTTCTGCTATGCTAATACGTAGGAAGCAAGTATGGCACTGGGAGAACTGCCTGTTATTAGTTCTTTACCCCAAGAACCTCCCAGAAAAGTCCTGTTCACATGTTACAGTGAACACATGTACATCTCTTTGTAAGAAAGAGCCAACACATGTTTATTTTACAAAGGAGACTGGGGGCCAGTACCTGGGAAAAATTGGGTTTTAAATCAAATGTTGAGCTGTACATGAGGTGACCATGACATGAGAATGGAGGTACAGAGAAAAATCAAGCGTAAACTGTACATAGATCAGTCATTGGGCTACTGTGGAGGCTGTACAGATAAGGCTGCATCTTGATCAATTCTGAAAACTCATGTGCATTTATTTCCCTTATCTGTTCCCCAGAAACTCACAAACAATTGTTTTCTTCACGCTACATGGCTTTTGTGGCATCCCTTCCATGTGTAATGGGTGTGCTGGATCTGCTAGGACATACAAGGTTAAAGCCCACTTAGATCCTTCTGGGGGGAAATTAACACTTAGAGATACTGATAGATTGTTCCAGGTCAGGCCAGGGTCTCCAGGGGGAAAAAAACATTACCCTTTTTGCTCAAGAGGGAAGCCTGAGGTTTCTAGTGTCCACAAGACAATGGGCCTCTCCCCTCTGAGTGTTCCTGACAGATGGGTGAAGGGGCTTGTGATGGGGTGGTGGCAGAAACTAACACAGACAGTCTCTAGGAGTTGAAGAGGCTAGTTTAAGCACATGCAGAGAAGCAAATACTGGGGGTTGAGCAAAAGGAAACACAGAACATAGAAACAAAAGAAAATACAGCTTCTGGCTAACTCCAAACTTACAAGGTTTCTGTAATAATCATGTCTCCCTTGTGAAATGGGTTGAGCCCCCATCCAGTTAACAGCCAACAAGGTTGACAACTGGCAGATGGAGTATGACAATAAAAGGAACACCTTCTCACTAGCACGTATTTCAGGGGTCTCATGGGAAGGCGGGATTCCATCGAATCAGAAATTAACCCTTTTCCCCAAGGACAATGTGGGATTTTGCAACCAGCAGTTTTGGGATTGTGTAAAGGACCGATTCCCCACGAGGTGCTGCTTTGCCATCGCTCTTCCCTTTCCCCTGACTGCGTGCGTCAATTTCCCACTATTTGCCCTGCTCCGCATTTTGACTCACGGCTTCGCCTGATTTCCCCTATGGCTTCTCAATCCTGTTTTTTGAGGATCACAAAACCGCAGGGGAAATCGGGCAAAGCTGCAGGTCAAATGCGGCGCGGGGCAAATAGTGGGAAATTGATGCATGCAATTGGGGGAAAGGGAAGAGCAACGGCAGAGCAGCGTCTCATGGGAAATCGGTCAAGGTAAGTTTGGAGCGCATAGGTCTGTGGGTAGGGGCTCCAAAGGTGTCACATGGGAGACACTATGCCGCTTCATCGCCAAAGATACTTGATATGCTACTCTGACAGCTAGCTAGGTGACAAGACATGTATGATTTATGTGACATCCCCATCTCAAAAGAATGGTGGTTTTGGTCAGTTGAGATCCTGGCACAAAATTAGCCT
Source organism: Lepidodactylus listeri (assembly GCA_029233225.1). NCBI lineage: Eukaryota > Metazoa > Chordata > Lepidosauria > Squamata > Gekkonidae > Lepidodactylus > Lepidodactylus listeri. Next base: position 38,560,383 of record JARCFY010000008.1, on the reverse strand, counting down.
TTTCTAAAAAACAGAAAAGGGGGTTCAGTCATCACAACATAAAACCTTATGGGCCTTGTAAGCTACAGTGCAATCCTAAACTCCATCTAAGTGCATTGAAATCGTTGTCAAAAACTACCAAAATAATCTAAAAGCTAGCCACCTGAATAGAGATAAAAGCAGACCTATAGAAAAATATTTTATAACATTTCAAAATAATTGCAAGAATTTACATGTGTTATTAAATGGCAGCTCATTACTTCCGGAGAGTTGGAACCACCCTGGAAAGGGACTAATATTAGCACAGGAGGTGTTAGTAATGGGCTACTTGGTTCCTAGTTGCTGATATTAGGGCCGTGGAGACGCCCTCATCGCTGGATCTGAAGCAACGGATCATCCTACCTGTTAGCAACTTCAGATATAGTTCCATGTAGTTTATCTTATACTATACATAGTTTATATAAACTATATTTCTGGTATAATTTTTCAGGGGCAAAGGAGGACCGTGGCACCTGTACCTTTTCAAAGCTCTGTAGAGAAGAGGGAATTTCAGCTTAACCTGAATGACAAGCTGTGTCCCCTGAAAGACTCTGCTACAGAGCTGTGGTGTCTGCTACGGAGCTGTGGTACAGAAACCATGCAAGTCTGGAGTTAGCCAGAAACTGTATTTTCTCTTGTGTCTGTGTTTCCTTTCCTTCAACCCGCAGCATTTGCTTATCTGCATGTGGTACCCTGTTCTGGGATCAAAATGATGCACAGGTCAAACCTGCTGGGTATATAACAGATCTTGATATTCTGGCTCCTGTACATGACATTAGGGTTGTTGGCTTACTGTTCTGACCTAAGCTGGCGGGGGGACAGGGGACAAAACATCTGTCTGAACTGGATAAGAAAGCCTGCCATGTGTTAATTAAATGTTATCATCTCATCTGATTTTTGATACTTTAAAAGGGGTGGCTAAGACCCAACTTTAATATTTCCTCTTCTAAACTGAAACCAAGAAATTGTGGCTTTGTGAAGCACTCCTACACAAGAAACATGGAAAAACAATAAAACTGTACAATTCTAGTCTTCTGCATTGTCCTTATTCTAACATTTTCCCTTCTATCTCATGTACTTTACTGAAACACCAGCATGTGGAATTTTACCTTATTCTTGCAGGTATAATGTGTGCTCATCATTATCTGAAAATTACACCAGTGCAAATACATTCAGAAACCCAAGCACATTTACTCAGAAAGAAGTCCCAGGTGTTTCAGTGGGACATATTCCCAAAGAAGTGGTACAGCACCAGAGGTAGTAAACAGCCTTGTGTCAAAATGGCATAGGAGCTGGATTTTCTCCCTTTTAAGCCACAGATCCCTTAGAGATATTGGAAGGATTTTTTAAAGCCTAGACGAAACTGACAGTCCTTAAAGTCACACCCTAAAATCAGAGCAACTCCCCCTTTCTCATTTCCCTCTTAATACTTTTGGTTAAGTTGATTGTGCTCCTATCAGATGAGTTATTTTGGATACCCAGCACATATACAAAGAAGAGAGACTAAACGCATGCTCAGAATTTCATTAAGAGAAGACTTACTGGTGGGACAAACATCCATCATGAAGTCTCACGACGGCCCCAGGTGTAGTGTAGCTGCTGGTTTCTCTTCCCCTTTGCTTCTTCAGAATTAAAGTGACTTCAGTGCAATCATAACTAAACAGGAGGCAGCAACCCAAGAGCTCAGCTCTGGTTTGTGACTCCTCCCTTTCCTCCTGGTTCCTCCTCATCTGTTCTGATTGACAGAGGAAACCATTTGCTCATATTGCAACATAAGCGTTAATGAACTTTGGGTGTTTCCTGGAAAAACCACAGTGTTGGTGCATCATATCCACAAGAGGGGCCATTCTGTTCTTGTCGAGCAGGGTCTTTGAACCTCAAGATATGTACCATGAGCCTTAGCGGGGCCAGTGCAAAGTACTTTGTCATTTCAAGGAAGGTGTTGTATCCAATAACGAAGAGTGCCAGAATGAGGAATGGCTTAAAGCAACATTAATATGAAAAGCAACTAAACCCGTCTAAAACAGCAGTCTCACAGAGGGCAGTCATATCTTCTTCAGCCCACTGTGGCTTTAGAAGAGTATAACTCTTAGGACTGTACTGTAAACTTTATCCTAGAACTAAGATCAGTGAACTTAGAGCAAGCCATTAAACTACCAGTTCCTTAAACACAGTTAAACCTAAGGTAACATCTCTAAATTCTCACTACAGAAGGCATGTCTATTGCCTGCTCACACACCACTGCTGGCTGGGTCCAAGTTGTCCAGTGGTGGCATGGATTTAGGAGGCAACGCCTGGTACCTCCTGTACAGCTGGTGCCTGTAAATGAGCAGAACCCCTGCAGTGTGTTGGCGTCCTCATTGTGCTGGCCCAAGCAACAACATGGCCAAAGATATGGACCTGAACCTAAATATTACTCATGTGCTACTGCTTAGGATTGTAACTTTAGCTGTACAGTTTCACTGTTCAGTGAAAGAGGGAACTTGGAATCCTAGAGCATCTTCTTATTAAGGAGGCAGTTGTAAGGGCCTGGGGCAAGGGAAATATGGAGGAAACCAGCATGTGGAAGTTCCATTGCAATGGAAGGGACACTAAAAAAAAACTGGTGCCATCTGGATGCAGCCACTGATCTCTGCTTCTCCATGCTGTCAGTTAAGCAACTTGGGACTTTTATGAATAACTCGCTTCTGCAATGTGGCAGGAAACAAGAGGAGAGGCTATGGAGAAAGGAGGGCATGAAACAGAATGATCCCAAGCTGATGCTGTTCTGACTTCTGTATAGGTGACCACAATGCAACTGCAATAGCCATTATGGTGTGCTGTCGTGTTGTCTGGCTCTCCCATAGTGGCCCAGTCTTGAGAAAAGTGTATGTTGATGCCTTGTAATACTTGTGTGTCTCCGTTAATCCTACTTAGGAAAAGGACTGTCGCTACATATCACACATTTCTCCAACAGCACACACATTTGGCTCCATAAGTACATAAGCAGGGCCAATCCCAGCTCCCTGATGCACATTCCTGAATGGAACATGAGCACGTAAGGAGTGGCTGTTACCAGCTTTGACTGGTTAGTCAACTGTGACTTTCCTGGACAGACCTGACCACTGTGGCGCATGCCCAGGTAACATCAAGTACTCAGACATTGCCTTTTCCAAAACCCCTTCTCAAGGTCTAGTGTACAAAGTCCACAAGATTCATCTTCTTATATAGACTTTCAGACTTTTTCTTGAGAAAGTGAGTGCATCTGCAATCACTTCATCTGTAGGATAGTATTCCAACTCAACAAGCCCTTCTTCTTGCATGTTTCTTACTAGGTGATGCTTCACATCCATGTGTTTAGTTCTTGAGCTGATCTTCTCCATCTGTGCTAGTTTAATGCACCTTTGGTTGTCTTCAAAGAGCTGTACTGGCTTGGATTGTTCAAATCCTGGTGGCTGTTCCATATTTCCCAACCTGGATCTGGCAACCCTATGTATAAGGGACATATAGCATTACTCAAAAGGTGAGGGGGGGATGGGATAATTTAGGAATTTTTAGTCTTTTTTAAATTTAGAGGCTTCTCATAACCTGGAGTCTCTAAACTATCTTACTAAGCTTGTGCACAGAGTAGGGTTGCCATCCTCCAGGTGGAGACTGGAGTTCTCTAGGAATTACAACTGGACTCCAGTGATCAGTTCCCTTGCAGCTGCTTTAGAGGTTGGACTCTATGGCATTATACCCACTGAGGTTCCTCTTTCCCCCACATCCCTCCCCTCCCCAGGCTCTATCTCCAAATCTCCATGCATTTCCCAACCCAGAGCTGACAACACTATATGGACCTAAGAACATAAGAGAAGCCAATGTTGGATCAGGCCAATGGCCCATCCAGTTCAACACTCTGTCACACAGTGGCCAAAAACATCAGGTGCCATCAGGAGGTCCACCAGTGGGGCCAAGACACTATAAGTCCTCCCACCCCAGCACCAAGAATACAGAGCATCACTTGCCCCAGACTAAGAGTTCCTATCTATACCTTGTGGCTAATAGCCACTGATGGACCTCTGCTCCATATGTTCATCTAATTCCCTCTTGAAGCCATCCATGCTTGTAGCCGCCACCAACTCCTGTGGCAGTGGATTCCATGTGTTAATTACTCTATGGGTGAAGAAGTACTTCCTTTTATCCATTCTAACCCAACTGCTCAACAATTTCATTGAGTGCCCACGAGTTCTTGTACTGTGATAAAGAGAGAAAAGTACTTCTTTCTCTACCTGCTCTATCCCATGCATAATCTTATAAGCCTCAATCATGTCACCCCTCAGTCGTCGCTTCTCCAAGCTAAAGAGCCCCAAGCGCTTTAACTTTTCTTCATAGGGAAAGTGTTCCAGCCCTTTTATAATTCTAGTTGCCCTTTTATGCCCTTTTTCCAAAGCTTTAATATCCTTTTTGAGGTGTGGTTAACCCTTGTCTCTTCCCTCTGCCTGATCCATCGCTCCATTTCACCAGCGACTTTAAGGGGTTGTTAAAGTATCTCCTCCCATGGATTGAGGACTTGACAAGCTTTAGCCTTCATTCCTCATACCTCGGGTCCTGTCTCTTTCTTCCCCCCTTCCAATCCCAACCCACAACCCCCCTCAAAGTTACACACATCATCAGTTTTGTTTCCTATGAGACACGAGGCATGTTCAAGTGTCCCAAAGTGGAACCAGCACATCAAGAATTCCTTTTTTACTTCCTGTTATTATCTTCCGCAAACTGCAGAGGAGAGAGATAGGAAATGCTGAAAATCTGCATCAGTCGTTCTGCCATCTCTATGACACCGGATGATGGAACCAGAGCAACAGTGCCCCCAGCTGGATAAAATGGTGGCTATTGTACAAAATACAAATTTTAGAGCTGCCACATTTGATCAGCTAATCAATTATCAAAATACTTTGGTTAACTAAAAAGGTGCCCTAACTAATTACCAGGCAGATTAATTTTTTCAAAAAGATTATTTGAGTACAAGACATAAAAATGTAGATGTCATGCAAACAGCACCCTTGTTAGAGGCGTGCCTTCGGTGTGTAAGCCAAGAGGGAACACCTCTTTTCAAACGAAGCCTGCTCTTGTGTAGGGCTGCCAAGAAGCCTGTAGGAAAATGTCCTGTCCCTTTACCGGAGGCTTAATAGGATGTTAATTCACCTGGTGATATTATTTCCCTGCCATACCATGGGTGGATGAAACTTCCTGTCCATTTTCACACTCTGAGTTTCTATTAAAGGGTTGGGACATTTTTTCCAGGTCTCCTCCTGGCAACCCAAATTACTTTGTGTGTATTGCATTGTTTTCTCATTTTTGTAACCCTGTTGTTGTGTTGTTTATTGTGCGCCCCATATTGTTTTTCTTGATTGTATTGTTTTCCTGACTTTTGTAATCTGCTCTGCCTGCCAAGGAGAAAGGCAGAGTATAAGCAAATAAACAAATAAATAAATTTGTGCAAGTTTAACCAATTAAAAGTTAAATATTAAGATTTCATTATTTGAGCAGCAGCTGCCTAACATTCTAATTTGAACACTTATCGTAAATAAGTATTATGTGAACGAGATAAATATTATACAAATGGGAAAGTGCCACAGAGCCAGGGAGGGCCTGGTCTAGCCAGGCCAACATGTTTCCCGCAGTGCTGTTCGCTTTCAATGTATAAAACCTGTTACTGGTTAAGGAGGCTCCATCTTGGCTCCTCTGCTCGGAGTTATACTGTTTCTCTGCCTTTGCATATTTAGTTCCTGATAAGCAGGATGCCTGTTTGCACAGGAGAAGTAGCAACTGGCAGGAAGTCTGTACACCCCCTACTTGCATAATACAGGACAGACCAACCCCAGCCTTCTCTGACATTCTCTTGTGGACTTATATATGAACTTACGTTAGATAGAGAGAACAAGCTGATTCTGCTCCAAAAAAATTTTTTTTTTGCAGACTCAGATTTTTCTTATCAGTATTCATCCAGGAATCTATATCATATCATAGTGGTCCCGACACTAGCATTTCTAGAGACAGCAGGCTTATAGGTATGGGGCAAATGGCTGCAATGCCCCTCCAGAAGCCCCTCTAAATCCCTGAGTTTTATTTTTAAAAGTAAGTTTCCAGCTCTTTTTGTTGCGGAGAATACAAGGGAATACATACAAGCAGTTTTTGTCTGGAGTTCCCTGAAAGGAAAGTACAAAATGACTGGCACTGTGTCCATTAGCCCCCCCTCCTAATCCAATGCATTCTCGTCTGCTGTATCCATGTGTCTTTTTTCCTTGTCCCCTTTCCTTGTTTCTCACCTCTTTTATATAAGTGAGAAGAACACTAGGCAAAACTTTAAGTGAGATTGATATTGCCCAGGGGTTGACTCCTCTTTTTGCAGGGGGACACTTGGCTCAGGAGCAATGTTCCCTACCATGTAAGCAAAAAAAGCTAGTAGCGTTAAAGTTGTGAACAAGCGTTAAAGTTGTGAACAAGTCTACATTTGACTATCACATAAATTAGTTTCTTAGAAGATTATTTCCATAATCTTGTAAAAATCTCAGAATGAATTCTTTTAAACTATATTTAAACTATATTTTAACAATAATTTTAAAATTATAAGAGAAAACAGAACCAAGTCAAATTTCAATACAGAAAATATAGTCCTCTATGGGAGTAGACCAGGCCTCCGGAGAACAGGTCTACCCACCCCAGTCCACTATATTCGAAGATCTGGCCTCTAACACATCCCTACATTCTCCATTTACAGGTCAGAGTTGGTTCCCCCCTGCAATAAACCCAGACACATTCACAAAATGAGGGATGCCAACTTAACAAGACTTTTAGATATTTCCTCAAAGGGAATCTTAATGAACAAAATTGAATTAGACCACAAAGTAGGCTATAGACTTCCCTGGTTTGAATACATGCAACTACAACATCTATTTAATACAACTCAGTTCTAAAATCTTGGGATGAAACCTCTTACCCCATTTGAGATTATTATACAATCTGAAACAACCTCCTTAAAAGGCTTGATTTCCATACTATATAACATATTAGGACAACCAGATATCAAAACATCTTTTCTATCAAAGAAGTTGGGAACAAGACTTCAATAGGACTATATCTAACCACCAATAGCAGTCTGTTTGGAAATCCTCAACTTTACAGTCTCACTCAATAAACATCAAAGTACAATAATTCAACATTCTAACATGATGCTATCTTTCACCACAAAAACAACATCATATATATCCTTCCACGAGCTCAATGTGCTGGAAGGGCTGTGGGTCATCAGCTTCCTGTATTCACTGCTGGTGGTCATGCCTGCAAATAACCCAATTCTGGAATCGGATAATCGAACATAGCCCAAGAAAATGGAATCAGACAACAAGGTGCCAGAATAAGTTATCAAACAGGAAAGCGTTTAACCATTACAGAATGCTGAATATAATTCAGTTGAGATTTGGAGCATTTACAATATTTATGAAAGAATGGAGGAGGGGTTGGGGTAGATCTTGTGTATTTAAATTTCCAATTGCACACCCCTAATGTTTAGGATTGCCAACTCTGGGCTCAGAAATACCTGGGGATTTGAGGGTAGAGCCGCTGAAAAGGGGGAGGGGGATCCCCAGCGAGGGGAAGGACCTTGTCAGGTTGTGATACCATGCAGTCTACCTTGCAAAGCAATCATTTTCTCCAGGAGAAGTGGAATAAATATTCTAAATAAATAAGTATAAATAAATAAGTGACTGATGTAGACTGGAGATAGCTGTAATTCTGGCTAAGGACAGACTGGCAAAATGAAGGGCAAGGGAAGCGGGGCAAAAAGACCCGGGCAGAGTTGTCGCGGGGCTTACCGTTCCCACTGCGTAGACTGATGCGGAACCATACTGGGGAGGAGGTGGAATGGAGCGTTCACACTGCGGGGCAGCCCCTGGCGTGCGGCTTTGGTCTGTTTTGCTGAGGTGCACATATGTGCATAGGCGCATGGGCACAGCAGCCTGATCAGCGGATTCACATTACTGGCACCGCTTGATGCACGGCCTATTTGCATCCACACTGCCAGGAAGCGGGATGAACATGCACCCAGACAGCTTGACACTGGTTTCACCAGGTACCTGTTTAACGCAGGATGAAAGCGCTTCAGGACCGGGTGAGTATGCCTTGGCAATGCCCGGCAGCTGCGGCTGTCTGAACAAGCTCTCTTGATCCACTTGAACCTATATCAGGCCAAAATGCCAGTCTGTCCTCGGCCTCTGGGAGGTCTCGACTCCCCACCAAAAGGTTGACAACTGTACTAATGTCCTCTGAGTGCAAAGGTAAGGAAAAACACTGTGTGATCTCACCCTTCTGTAGCAGGAAGGTCAAATGGGAAGCGGCATGTGACAAACATAAATAAGTGGAGGCTGATGAGAAACATCTCTTGAGAAGAGACTCGGAGAAAAACTGTAGGTGAAAGATCTTGACAGCGCATTGGAAGACAGATCTGTAGTCAAAGAGTAGAGAGATATCATAATGATATGGGTAATTTAGCAATTACCTTTTGTGCAGTGTAATAATAGTGATTACCATGCCTTCTTCTGAAACGCTGAGAATACAGTAGAGAGACACATCACCTTCAGAGCGTCTGGGGACACTCAACCCTCCACAGGTGCAAAATTATACCTCCTCATGGTTCTGTAGCCAACACCAGCTAGACCTGTAACCCCCTGTATTAACTCCCATTGTTTGATAATTACTTGGTATGATAAGAGGCAATTGTGATAATTAATCATACAATAATTTAATGTCGACAGAGTGGAGTAATGAGTAACAGAGCAGTTCTTCGAATTATCAGATGATAGCTGCAATTATCACAAGGATAATTCATTCCTTGTTAAACAGATAGACAGATTTGTTTTTAACAGAGAAAAGTGGTTGACTTCAGCCTGGGTATGTTACTAAGGCTTGGTTTAAAGACAGTGCTGGCGAGGCAAGAGAGTTGACCCATGAGACTTTCCTTTCCACACTTGCCTGCCACTCCAGATTTTCTCAGCGTTTCAGTTGAGGCAATTTAAGTCCATGGCAAAACAGCATCCAAATAACCCAAGGCAACAGCAGGCTGAAACCAGGCTGACCACTGAAGGGAGGTAATATAATGCAGAATTGAGGGGGGGGAGAGAATAAAAAGAAGGTTGAACTTGATTTTAGTGCAGAATGGGGGGGGGGACCCTGGATTAAAAAGAAGGTTGAATTCGATTTTACTGCAGAATTGCTTGCAGGACACCGTGGTGAACATGGATTAAAAGGAGAGTGTAGAAAGGGCCACAGTCTCTCATTTAAACTGAGGAAGGCCACTTTGTTGCGACATAGTTGCATAGCATGGATAGCCCAGTTTAAACGAGATGTTATGTAATTACAAATTCCCATAGGTCACTTATTTTGCCACAGCAGCACTGTATTTTAACCAGGCCTTACTGCTACATTTCTGGGGTTTGGTATGGGGTATGTGGGGAAATCAGAGAGCTGTGCTTGTCAGGGTAGTTATTATTTATTTATTTTATTAATTAAAATATTTATATCCCTCCTTTCCTCATGGCTCTAAGAGGCTTACAAATCTTAATTAAAAACAGAACAATTTAAAAGCAATAGACTAACCCCCACCAATAACTCTTCTTCTTGGGTGGTGACAGCTATGGAGAAAGACTAGCAGGGATTCTATCATTTCCTCTGGTCTAATTACTCACTATTAATTATCTGGTGTGTTAGGCTGTAAAATCACAAACAGTCCTCCTGCCGAGGTGCCAGGAAATGATAAAGGGAAGAGTTGTGTTGTTTGTCTTGGTTGTAACGGAGGTGTTTTATTATGGAACGTGTTAATTGAAGGGCTCACAAGAAAAGTGTATGACGGTAGGGTTTGCAGATGGGTGGCATGACTCAGTTTTATTTACTTATCTATCAAATTTATATCCTGCTCCCTCTCCCATGAATAGGACTTGGGGCAGCTAACAATATCTAAAATACACACAAAAAAATACAAAGATATAATAAATTATCTTTAAAATATAAAACATTTAAAAATCTATCCCCATTAAAATGTATTCATTGTCAAGCAGGATAAGATGTGTGGGTGGTGAAGACACAGCTGAAGTATACCAGCTGCCTGGTGAATGGCAATCACCCAAAGGCCACCTGAAAAAGAGCAATCTTGAATGCCCTGTGGAACCTAGGGAGGTCCTACAAGGCATGCACCTTTTGGGGCAGATGGTTCCACAGGACAAGGGCCACTGCTGAGAAGGCACTCGCCCTTGTTGACACAAGGAGGGCAGTTCATGGAGCAGGGATCTTCAATGAATGCAGAGATGAAGATTGGAGGAGACAGGGAGGATCATGTCAGGAGAGGCAGTCCCAAAGGTATGAGGGTCCCTAGGCCATTTATGGCTTTAAAGGTAAGTACCAACACTTTGTATTGGCACCAGAAACTAATTGAGAGGCAGTGCAGCTGCCGTAGGGTTGGCAGTATATGTGGTGACCAGGACACCCCTGTCAGCAATCTGGCAGCTGCATTCTGGACCACTTGCAGCTTCTGAAGTGTTTTCAAAGATAGCCCTGCATAGAGCATGTTACAGTAGTCAAGTCTCGAGGTGACTGCTAAGTGAATTACTGTAGTAAGGTTCGCCTGAGACAGACAGGGAGCCAGTTGGTGGGCCTAGCATAGATGGTAGAATGCAGTCTTTGTCAGCGAGGACACATATTTGTCCATGGAGAGCAGAGAATCAAGCCGTACCAAATTCCTGACTGAGTCGACTGTAGAAAGATGGACCCCATCAAGGGTTGGTAGAAGTTACCATCCCAGTGGTCTGGGCTTCCCCAGCCACATGATCTCTGTCTTTAACATGTTCTCTTTTGCCGGCAGATTCACTTACAATAATGATGTTCATTGTGATAGTTATTTGAGATGTTGAAGGGCAGAGTTAAGGTGCGTAACAGGTGCTGATCAAGAAGATCACATTGGTTGTTGAGAGAGGTGTTCTCTCAAGACAGAAAGTTCCCTCAAGTCTTCCAAGGTAAGTGAGAAACAGAGTTGGTTCACTGCAGCCTTCCTCTACAGAGTCTCCAAATACTGACCCTGCTTGTCTTCTGAGTTCTGATGAGACTGGACTATGCTGGACCATTCCACATCCCATTGAGAGAAGTCAGGGTGTGCAGTTATGGGTTTCCCAGATCGTTCAAGTGGAAAGGGAAGATTATTCTCTTCTTTAAGAACAGGATTATAGAATGGTTTACTTTCACTCCCTTTTGGTCTCCCGTTTATGGGAAATCCTTGTTCTGCACTGGAAGGAAATGCCTCTTTTGTAAATCTCCACTGTGGTATCAGAGAGGGTACAGAGCCAAAGCCATTCTTCGGCCAGGCATTCTCCCCCCACCCCAGCTGAAGTACCGGGAAAGAAGAGAGAACCTTCCTTCTGTGTGTCCTCCTCCCCTGCATCTGCTCCTCTTCATGGTGCTTCCTGGGTGGAAGCTGCATAGCAACCTCTTTTCCCAACTGCCCAAACCCTGGGAGTCACAGAATGTGATGAAAGGAAATGCTTAGCCATCTGGGGCATGCAAAGATAGAAATATCTTTCAAACCGCACGCTTGCATGCCCCTCCCCTCCAGCAAACAGTCAGGGCTGCCTGGCGGTGGGGGAAGGGACTGGGGAACGGGTTGAGAAACACGCTCTCTTCCCTTTCCTCCCAGCCCACAACCTGCTGTTCAATTCAGCTTCGGTTTTGACATAACTATACAGCACTTTCCGCCATCCACTTTTTGTGAGCCGTCATTTCTCCCCCCTGAGACTTGCTGGACCCCCTCAGCCCCACCAGGCCGCAGAGATGCAAGCCATCAAATGTGTGGTGGTGGGAGATGGGTATGTACCATTCATTTGAGGGTCAGGGGAAAAGAGGGGACTCTTTCTTGCAAGAACTTCTTCTGGACTCTGATGTCTCATCAGTTGGGTGCTCAGAGAGGATGGGCAAGTGTAAGAAGGAGCTGTGGCTTGCGTCGAGGGCGGGAAAGGGTGCTTGAGTAGGTAGCATGAAATGGAGGAATTTTCAGCAAGAGAAATTCTAGCCCAGATCGTTTGCTATTTCTGTGTTGCGTCTTTTGGCATAGCTATTGAGGATGGAGTCAGGGACAGAGTGCAGGAAGAGTACAGAACTGCCACCTGCTGAATGATAGATGGTGTCTTTCTTTAAGCCTTCTTGGGCAAGTCACTGTTTCAGAGATGCGGAACAATGCCCTGATCCAGAACATTTAACAAAATATATGCAGTCAATGAGCTTGATGAGTGGCAGTCTTAGGACTGCACAGCCTTTTCTCAGATTAATTTGGCACAAAGACATTTCCTTTGGTCTTGTGATCTCGTGTTTGGGTCAGGCTTTCTCTGCATTGATTATCCTGGGGAAAGGAATATGTGTGAATGTTTGCAGGCAGAACTTTTTTTTTTGCAAAGATAGCAAAATATTTACTTCCAAAGAGGCCCAGATGTTTTGTGCCACAGAGGTCCAAGACACCTGTGATCTCTGGGATGTAAGGAGAATGGTCTTTGTAACTTTCAGTAAATGAGGGATCAGCAGCTGGAAGCTAAATGTGGCCGTCAGAACAATGGCACTTAGCCCCACAGTTGCCAGTTCAGAAGAGAAAAGGGAACATGGAGTGATTTTTGGACTTGCCAAGAAACTGCCATGCCGGGGGAAGGGAAGAGAAGAGTTTTGGCCCATCACTTACATATCTGCCAGCTTGGCACAGTGGTGAGAGAGTCAGCCTAGGATCTGGGACACGCAGGCTTGCATCCTTACCCATGCTATGGAAGCTGGCTGGGTGACCTTGGGATAGTCACACGCTCTCAGCCTAACCTACCTCACAGGGTTGTTGTGAGGATAAAATGGAGGAGAGGAGAAGTCACTTTTGTTACCACTGGGGAGAAAGTGGGATAGAAATAAATAAATAAATAAATATTTTCTCAAAGTGAACATCCAGTTGCTTCCACAGACAGATGTCACCATGGTTTGGTGACCAAAACAGGCACTGCAAAATGGGAGGGAAACTTCTGCAATTCAAAGCTTCCTTGCACACACACACACACAAAACCATCTGCCCCCTCCTTCCTGATAGAGAGTGCTGGGTGACTCAAAATAGCATTTATTTTCCATAAATGGAAGTTGTCCTTAGAAAAGCATGCCATGGACAAGAGTCACAGTCCTTTGGGTGTGCTTGCTTAGATGTGAAAACTGTTGAGTTGGAGGGGGCTCACTTCCTAGTGAATATTCATAGGGTTGCAGACTTTGTTTCAGAACAAAGTCTGTGCATGAATCTGTTGAAAGCATCACTGCAACAGGTAGGAGGAGAGAAGCGAGGAGGTTGATTTTGAGCTCAGCCGCCAGGGCTTAAGCTGGTTCTGCAATGACATCACAAATATGGTCAGTTGGTGTCTGAAGAGCAGATGAACTGGCAAGGGCAGCCAATGAACCCTGCCAGTCCTTTCCTCTTGAAAAGGGCCAGGAAGGAAGTCTGTCAGCATGCATACGTGGGTGTGTGCAACCATGCACACACACACAATTCAAATAAGACAAAGCACCAGGGCGTGTTATTTCATGCAGGTGGAAATGGGGTTGGGGCAGGAAGGGGAAGAAAAACAACGCCTATCTAAACCAATTGCTGTCATTTGCTAGAAAAGTACAATATGTATCTGAATGACAGTCCATTATACCTTCCCTCTGTAAATTGTCCTGATCTGACTGGCTAGATTGAAGTCCAGTTGCACCTTAGAGACCAAGAAATTTTTCAAGGTATGAACTTTCCAGAGTCAAATCTCCCTTTGTCAGATCTGACAGGCATGTTTACACAGAAATAAGTCCAATTGATGTTGTTAGGTCTTACTTCAAGGTGTTTAGGAAGATGAAAGCCATAGAAGACAACTGAAACTGGGCTACCAGCTCATCAAAAACAACATCCTGGCTAGCTCTTGTACTCTTTGCAGGAGTCTAATGTGCAGAAATCATTAGGTGATGCTATCACCTCCTAAGACCAGCACACCAAACTTGCCCTGGCTGAAAAGGTGTCATTCGGAATCTGAAATGGATTGTACCTGAAATGTATCCCATATAATATACTTAAACGTCACCTTTCTTCCAAGGAGCTCAGGTGGCATGCATGGTTCTTCCCTTCTTGGTTGTGTCTTTGCAACAATCCTGTGATAGAGTGCTTGACTTCAAATCACTAAGTAGGGATGTGGATCAGGAACTCCCAGCTCCTATGTGACACTCGTACCACTATTCCACACTGAATCTCTAAAGGAGCATTACCCTTGTGACTTGTCATCCCCATTTAGTTCATCCCCGCCAGTTGCACCATGCTGTTCTGGTCACTGTTTGCTTCGTTCCTCGTGACAGGGCTAGTTGCCTCTTCAGGACTTGATTGAGCCTACTAAGTCTCCTAGCCTATCCTGCCCAACTCCTCTTTTCAATGCAGTCACCTTGGTTACATGCATGCAGAACTTAATTGCCCATTAGATACTTGCAAGTTGCCACGGCCCACCTTCCAATATCATCAAAAATAAAGGGGATATGAAGTCTTCTGGCCCTGACCTGGATAGCCCAGGCTAGCCTGCTGTCATCAGATCTTGAAAGCTAAGCAGGTTCAGCCCTGGCTAGTATCTGGATGGGAGACTTCCAAGGAATACCAGGGTTGTGAGATGGAGGCAGACAATGGCAAACCTCCTGTGAGCATCTGTTGCCTTGAAACCCTGAGGAATGTTCAATGTGCCTGCACAATGGTCAAGTGGAAGTAGGCATCTTAAAGGTCTAAGGTGGTCATCCAAGAATTCCTGCGCAGGAGGGGAAGAATGGATCGAAGGGTAACCATGCAGAAACGCCCTTATCTTATATACTAGTTCAGGCCTCAATAGGTCCAGTATTGGTCTGGTGCCTCCGTCCCGCTCGGGAATTGTGAAACAATGGGAAAAGAATCCTGTCCTGAGGTGGTGGGTGGGAACGGGTTCTATGGCGTCCTTCGCCAGTAGAGTGGCTACCTCTTGCAGGAGGGTAGGCGAAGGTGGTGTGACGCCAAATACCGCTGGAGGGGGCCAATGGATCAGTTCTATAAAGTACACCTCGGAAATGATCGATAGGACCCAGACATCTGAAGTTATCACCTGCCAGGATTGGAGGAAGGGAGCTAGGCGGGTGGACAGAAGAGGTGAGGATAGGGAGTCAAAGGCCCTGCTTGGAGGGGCGAGTAAACTTCTGGCACCCAGATTGTTGGCTTGAAGCGAATTTTTGCTCAGGTGAAGCCCTAGAGGATAGTCTCCTGGACCAGGGTCTCATCCAGGAACGCTGCTTGTATGGCCTTGAGGTGGGAGCAGAGACTCCAAGAGTGCGTGAGGCTTTGATGCTCTTATCGAGGTCTTGGAGTACTGAGTCTGTCGTGGAGTGAAACAGTCCCTGGTCATCAAAGAGTAAGTCCTCAATGAAGGACTTCATGTCCTGCTGCAGGGTAGTTGTACGCAGCCAGGAATGCCTTCTCAAGGCTATAGCTGAGGACATAGTTTTTGAGGAGCTGTCGAGGTGCTCAGAGGAATTAACCTGCTGTTTAGCCAGGAGTAAGCCTTCCTTCTGTATCTTTCGAGCAGCCAGTCACTTGTCCTCCGGGAGGTAGTTGACCCATTCAGAGATTTGCTCCCATAGGGTGTATTGATAATGACCCATGCCGGCCAAGTAGTTGGTGGTTTTAAGGCCAAGCACCCCTGCGGAGTAAAACCGCCAGCCAAATGCATCTAGCTTCCGGCTCTCTCTATCCAGGGGGGTGGAGTGAGTTTTCTTGGTCCTTGTAGATGAGGTGACCACCATGGAGTTTGGTTTAGGGTGGTTAAGTAGAAATTCCATTCCAGACTCCTGTAGCCTATACATATGATCTAGTCTGCACGAAGATACAGGTGCTGAGGATGGTTTATCCCATTGGGACTTCATAGCCTGCAGTAGAACAGAAAACATAAGCAAGGCAATCGATGTAGATGTGTTCATCTGCACGATGTTAAAAACAGGGTCGGTAACTACCGGTGACAGCTGAACTATTGGGATCCCAAGGGAATGCGCCATGTGCTTGACCAGCTCCCCATAGGAGGAGATGTCTTCCGATGGCAAAATAGGGAGGTTGTCTGAGACATCCAGTTTTGGTGAAGGTAGCTTAGGAGAACTATGCAGCTGAAGCTTCGCCATCAGAGTCTCCCTCGGAAGAGTCTGAGGCCAGAGGAGGCGTTATGGTGATGTCTGGGTCCGGGTGCTGTGAAGGTGGTGGCGTTGATATCGACCGTGCGGGCAACAGTGGCTGGGATTCCGGTGGTTGTTGGTAGCATGGCGGACGGGGCTTCCAGGGCGGAGACAGAGACCGGGGCCAATGGTAGTCTTGATACCGAGTGTCAGCCTGCTCGGGAGGTTTAGAGATAGTGGCTGACAGGCGTAGGTATCCCAGGGACCGGGATCGATGCGAGGGCGGTCAGTCCCAGGCGCGGCTGGAAGGGGAGAGCCATGGCACTGTTGAAGAGAGTGGGTATGCTCCGTAGTGGTAACAGTGTCTTTGCTCCCAATGTGGAGGCGAAGGGTATCCGAGATGAGACCGTGGAGATCTTGCGTAGCATTCCAATTGTCTATTGGGATCAGCCGGGGATCGATACGGAGATCTAGTGTCAAGGGCACAGTGTCTGGTGTCGGTATCAGGTCGCTGAGGCAGTTCCCTGCCTAATGAAAAGGCAGAGTGGTGGGAAGGCGAGAGAGAGGATCCTGATCAATCTTGACGCGGGGAGCCAGAGGTGTAGACTGTGCCAGGGAATGCCTGGGTCTCCAGGATGTCGTCTGGAAGATCGGCATCAAGTTCATGAATGGGTGAATCCAGTAGGTGAATAATCCCTGAATGAGCCACAGGCTGTAGTCCGATGGTGGACATTCCGCGGGGACAGCTGGGATCGAAGCCGAAACTTCCGTGGCTACGTGTCCAGACTCCGTGCCCTTGTTGCAGGACTTACTGGTGACAGACTTCTTAGGATGTTTCTCTAGCCTGTCCTTTTTCTTCTTCTTCATTGGTGTTGAGGAGGAAGATTGGACCAGGGCAGGTCACTTCATAGATCCAGTGCCCAAGTCAAACGCCGCCTTTGGCATTGGAGGTTTCGATACCGTAATCGATGCCAATGTCGATGCCGAAATAGGGGGTAAGCCCGACGATTCCATCTGTCTTGAGTCGGCTTCGGTGTGAGGGCAGAGAGCAGTGCTACTTTTAAGTGGGCTGCTCTATTTTTACAAGTCTGGTTTGAGAACTTAGAGCAATGAACACAGGACTCAGGATGGTGTGATTCCCCCAAACAAAGGATACAAAGAGAGTATCCATCGGGAGCTGCAAGTTTACTACTGCAGGAGCTGCAACATTTGAAACACCCCAGCACTGAGCCATGCAGAGAGGGGCTTGGATAGAGGGGAAGGTTCTAAGGGGGGGAAGCCCAAAGGCAGGAAGAACACCCCGGGTACTTCCCTCAGAGGAACCGTTCCCTGAAGTAAAAAGGTCCAAACCAAATCAAGTCCGTTATCCAAAGAGAAGTCCAGTCCAGTCCAAATAAGTCGAGGAGAAAAGCTTTTCAAAGAACTATTTCGAACCGATGAAGATAGCTGTTAGCTGCGCGGCGGTCAGAAGAGAACTGGCGAGATGTCAGTGCCTGGCTCCTCTGGGCATGTGTGAAGGGGCTGCATGCATGCCTGGAGGCTCTGGGCGCAAAAATCCATTAAGCTTTCTAGATACCGATGAATTTCAGCGCAGGTGCAGAAACCCATGGGTGAGAAGCACAGAGACCACGTTGAAGATCTGCAGTTATCACACTGTGATCCATTACAGATCATCATATTTTATGACCTGGGGGTCACAGATCCAGTCTAATTTGGTTGGCAGTTTTCTGTCTCCAGCTGAGTATGATGACCAATGCCAGGCTAAGAAACCTACCAACTAGACAGAGGAGCACAGTGTTTTCCCCTCTCTGTTTCCTGGCCTGTCAGGAACTTATCCAGTCCTGGAGGGGATAAGATGCAGGGGTTAACTTATCACCTCTCCTGTGAAACCCGTCTGTTAAAACTCATTGTGTGACTTCAGCCTCATATTAGAAGCATGTAATGTCAGCTGTGTGCCATAAGAGAGGTGAAGGTAGCGTGAGGAAACTACCCAGAGAACAGTGAAGGATGATGAAACTTTGAATTCCTGTTTGGAAATATTGAAAGTTGTGCCAGCCAAAATCAAAAAATTGCCCATTGTGCAGCTTTGCTTTTGAGTGACATTTCAGCCAACTCAACTGAGAAAGAGATGTGCTATAGACATTTTTTGCCACGCTGGTTTGAGTATCGCTTTTGTACATGATCACAGTGACTCAGGAGCTGCTTCCCTTTGGCCTCTTCCCATGATGTCATGACAATATCTGCAAGCCCACAACCACATGGGTGAGGCCAATTGCATGAGCCCCTGCTGTCAGACTTGTGCCCTCTCTTCCAGTTGCAATCAGGGGGAAGGGATTTGCACATGTAACTTCAGCTTGTGAATCCTGTGGGGCAGAACTTGGAAGGAATCTTGCAATCATTCCGAGAGAATAAAACATTTTCTTTTTTACTTTTCAATTAACATCATGTAACAAAAACATAGTAACACAACAGGGATCTTTTAATGTCCAAACCATTAACTTCTCCCTCCTTCACAGCCTGCCACCCCCAATGTCCATCCTGAACACTCTGTGCACCAGCTTCCAAAAAGAGGGTCCCAGTTGAACTCCCCACTAGATGACACAGCCCTGAAACAATAATTCTGAAATTTACAATTTAGAACAAAACTACTCCCTCCCTTATCAGTGTCCATCCATAAATCACCGTTACCCTAAACAAGGCATTAAGAGCCTATGGTTTAAGCTCCCCAGCAAGGCAGTCCCCTCTTCTGCTGTCCACAAAGACTGCACCATTCTGCCTCTAGAGGCTCCACCCCTTCCTGGCTCATTCCATTCCTAGCTAGGGGTCACACACAAACAAAGTTCTGGGTCTGCAATTATTTAATGGGGCAGCGTGGGAAGAACCCAAGGAAAACTGTTGCCCACAGCATAAGGCAGGACTGGATTTAGGGGCTACTGTCTCTGGTGACCTTTGGGGAAATTAGCCTTGGGGTGTTTCTTTCATAGGCTATCTACCCAATAGCTGAAACAAATGGTAAACAAGCACTACCATAATTACAGATGGATAGCCAAGCTAGTCTTTGGCAGCAGAATAACACAGGAGTCAAGTATGGATATTCAGATCTGATGGAGTAAAGTTCTAATACACAAAGCTTAAGTGGAAGAAATTCTGTTAAGTCTCTAAGAGTCCTGTTTTAGTACAAAAACAGGTCATATTCGCTCGTAAAGCAGGTAACACTGGCCAGCATTGTGTTAATGGGAGGGGGGCAGGGCTCTTTCTCAGCAGGAACACACTGGAACACCGTTCCGGCTGGGGTCCAAGCCTGCCCCGCCCCCTCCCTGCCAGGCCTGAGCTGTTTACACTTAAAGGAAAAGTTCTTCCAGAGAGCTGGCAGGAAAAAGCCCCACCCGGCGCTTTCCCTTTAAGTACAGAGAGCCAGCAGGAGAAACCCCACCCAGAGATTAAGCAGGGGGCTAGGCTCTTTGCATCTGGCTTGCCGACGTCACGTCATTCTCCCTGCTCTGGTAAGTGCCTCCCCCATTTCTTTTCCTTCCCTCTCTCTCTCTCTCCCCCACCTTTCTTTCTTTCATTCTCTTTCTTTCTTTCTTTCTCTCTCTTTCTCTCTCTCCCTCTCCCTTTCTCTCTCTCTCTCCTCCACCTTCCTTCCTTCCTTCCTTTCTCTCTCTCATCTATCTATCTATCTTTCTGTCTTTCTTTCTGTCTTTCTTTCTCTCTCTCTCTGTCCCCACCTTTCTTTCTTTCTCTATCTCTCTCTCCCTCCCCCTTCCTTTCTCTCTCTCTCTCTCTTCCACCTTCCTTCCTTCCTCTCTCTCATCTATCTATCTCCTTCCTTCCTTCTTTCCTTCTTTTTCTCTCTCTCCCCTACATCTCTTTCTTTCTTTCTTTCTCTCTCTTTCTCTCTCCCTCCCCCTTCCTTTCTCTCTCTCTCTCCTCCACCTTCCTTCCTTCCTTCCTTTCTCTCGCTCATCTATCTATCTATCTTTCTGTCTTTCTTTCTGTCTTTCTTTCTCTCTCTCTCTGTCCCCACCTTTCTTTCTTTCTCTTTCTCTCTCTCCCTCCCCCTTCCTTTCTCTCTCTCTCTCTCTTC
Organism: Lepidodactylus listeri; assembly: GCA_029233225.1. NCBI lineage: Eukaryota > Metazoa > Chordata > Lepidosauria > Squamata > Gekkonidae > Lepidodactylus > Lepidodactylus listeri. Next base: position 38,540,075 of record JARCFY010000008.1, on the reverse strand, counting down.
CACCTTCCTTCCTTCCTTTCTCTCTCTCATCTATCTATCTCCTTCCTTCCTTTTTTCCTTCTTTTTCTCTCTCTCCCCTACATCTCTTTCTTTCTTTCTTTCTTTCTTTCTTTCTTTCTTTCTTTCTTTCTTTCTTTCTTTCTTTCTTTCTTTCTTTCTTTCTTTCTTTCTTTCTTTCTTTGTCTCTCTCTCTCTCTTTCTCTCTCTCCCTCTCTCCTTCCTCTCTCTCTCTCTCTCTCCCTCTCCCTCTCTCCTTCCTTCTCCCCTTCTCTCTTTCTAGTTCTTAATTAAGCACAGTGTTAGTACAGTTCTCACAACATAAGGGGTATTATTAAGGCAATGATACAAGATGAAAATGATGCAGATAGGAAATTCTCAGGGAACTGGGGAGATGGGTCTTGCATGAGAGCACACTTCAGGCTCAGGTTAACCAGCATCCTTCCTTCAAGATTCAATAGCCAGCCACAGTTACCCTTTAAATAGTAACTTTAGATTAGACATACACTAGAAGCAGGGGTAATTTCATAGAAAAAGAGGTGCAGGAGCTCATTAGCATAACTCATTATCATAACTTATTTGCATATACTACACCACCTGACATCACTGGAAGTATGTCAGAAGGAAGGAAAGAAAGAAAGAAAGAAAGAAAGAAAGAAAGAGAGAGAGAGAGAGAGAGGAAGGAAGGAAGGAAGAGAGAGAGAGGGGAAGGAAGGAAGGAAGGAAGGAAGGAAGGAAGGAAGGAAGGAAGGAAGGAAGGAAGGAAGGAAGGAAGGAAGGAAGGAAGAAAGAGCTGGCAGAGAGGGGACTAGCTACTAGTCCAAGCCTCAGAAATACCACTATTCTGGGAGGATAGCTTCAGTGGTGGCTGAAGCCTTCAGAAGGCTGGTCGGAGAAACAAGGACCTTTCCAGAGTATGGGGTCATTTTGCTGGTATTCCCCTGCGGGGGGGGGGGGTATTCCCCTGCGGGGGGGGGTATTCCCCTGCGGGGGGGGGGCTGGCACCAACTCCCGGAGCTGCGCTCCCCCAAGCTCCTGCTGCAAATGACCCCTGACTAGAGGTGCTCTTAAAAGACAGCCCAGAAGCTACAATCGATACCGAAACAAGTGGTGGTAAAATTCTGTGATATGCAGGGAGCCCACTTGCCAGTTTTAGATAAACTATGTTGGATCCTTACCTGTTTCTGGGTCCAGTTAAAGCACAATTGTGCTTTATAGTCCTTTATTGTCCTTTTTTGGCCAAAAGCAGTGCATTTTCACTGATGGCACCCAAGCCACCTCCTTGGATAAGCCCCACCAATCCTTCTGATTGCTCAAGTTTTGTAGCACGGTGGAATGCCAGCCTCCAGGTGGGAGCTATGGATTCCCCGGAATTACAGCTCATATCCAGGCTACAGAGATCAGCTCGCCTGGAGAAAATGGATGCTTTAGCAGAGGTGTCAAACTCATTTGTTACGAGGGCTGGAACTAGTCCCCAAGTAGGGGATCCCCCAATTTCACAGGCTTCTGCTCGCCACCAGCCAGCTAGCCAGCAAGCTCTGCCCTCAACAGCAGCCACTGGCAGCCACCCCTCCCTCTTGTGAGATTTAAAGCACATGGCCCGTCGATCAGCTGGAGGGCCCTTTAAATCTTGCAGGAGGGGAGGGGAGGGAGAGGGGCGGCCACTCCCACTTGCAGAAACCATTAAAAAGGAAGTTTCCCTTTAAATGATTTTAATGATTCTTGCAAGCCAGCACCAACAGTGCCCTCCATGGGGCTATATACCTAACGTGATGACACCACCCCCTCCAGGACCCCCCCCCCCCCCAATTCCCCTGTCGGCAATGAGGCAGGACCTGGCAACGCTAGCTGGATCTGACATAAATATCATTTTGTCTGGCCTAGCCATGTGTGCCATAAAATGTAATGCCAAGTACCAGAGATATAAACTTTATAAAGGACAATATTATTTTCTACTTAAAATACAAACATGCTTAAAACATTAACACTCTTACAGTATTTTCTTTATTTAACACTCTTTAGTAACTGACACGTCTCGCTCTGAATTACTGCATCAAAATCTGAAGGCAACATCTGTCCTTTAGCAATCTTGAGTATGCTGCTTAGATGTGTATCTGTAAGCTGAGAACATACTTTTGTTGTATTGACATTTTATTACAGAATAGAGTTGTTCACAGACACACGTTGACCCAAACATAGACAGAATTTTAGAAGCAAAAGCCTTAAATTGGGGGTAATTCAAATCGAAAAAGTGGTAAAATTTGCTAATGCTAACTGCAGAAAGCTTATCCTTCAGTACAGCATCACACTGCTCACCCACCTACCTGCGATTTGTGGCATCCTTTTATTAGTAGTTGAGGAGCAGTGTGAATGGCCCATTATGTCAACTGTACTGACTCACTATGCATAATCCACCTTGAGCATGCCTTCCACCTTAGAGAAACTTTTCCCCCCACCCAATTTCCAGCACAAGTAATCCCAAGGGTCCTCTTCCCTCTCTGAAAATACACTTCCCCACTACACTAGATCAGCGGCTTTTTTCTGTGCAACCCCAGAAATAATTTGGTGTGTGAAGCAGGGTTTCTTCCCCACTTAGAGAGGTCCACCCCAAAATGTACACATGTAATCTGAACTCTTCAAGGAACTGGAGCCACTGCCCTCAACGCCTGCTCAATCCACCAGAAAAATCATGAACCCTCCACAGATTCACCAGCCAGTGACCAGAACTCCTAACCATTTCTCCCACCACCTCTGTGTGATTCATCCACACCAATCCACCCTCCTCCAAATCTCAAGTCTGTTCCCACTGACCACTCCTTTCCTTGCACTTCAGTCCCTCTTAGAGACCTGAACTTCCACAAAGACATCCCATGGTGCTGAGGTTCAAGCATGGGGACGAACAACTGGGAGACCCAGGTTCATAAGCCACACTCTGCCATGGAAGTTGCTGGGTGGCTTTGGGCCAGTCTCAGCCTAACGTACCCTGCAAAGTTGTTGTGAGAACAAAAACATAGATTGGGCAAACAATACTTGTAAATTGCTTTGGGTCCCCATTTGGGGAGAAAAGCAAGGTGCAGATGCCTAGAAAATAAAATGATGCAACAAAATTTCGTTAAGTCTTTAAGGTGGCTCAAGACTTCTGTTTCGTCTTAGCCCCCAACCATACCCTTGCTCTTGCATGCCATCTACCCCAAACATAAACACTTAGTACTTTTCCTTAGTCCACATCTATATTTCTCCTCCTCTCCCATGGTTTTCCAGTTCCTACCACATACCCCACTGCACCCACTTCAACCCTTCCCTTACGTGCCCCTCCCTCCAGTACCTCATGTCTTCCCCCCAGATACACTCTGGCATTCCCATTCCTACCCTTCCCCTAACACCCATTTCCATCAGCAGCCCCCACCACCACCTTCACACATAATGACTTTCTCCCTCCCTTCTTCCTTCCCTCCTCCTTCCTCCCAAGGGTCAGCTTCTCTGGCATTGCGGCAGAGAAAAAGCAAGAGAGGCGGGCAGAGGAGAAGAAGGTGGCGGTGACAGTGGCAAAGGAGGCAGCTTCTGCTGCTGAAGCAAAAGGGGAGGCCCAGCATGCACGTGCACTGATGGCTGGGTGGTGACCCCCCCCCACACACACACCTTTGACAGAAGGAGGAGAGGGGGCAGTGGCCGCATGTGCTCAGCCTGGCCCAAGCAAAAGAGAGAGATGGGGCGGAAATGGAACCTTCAGCCAGTCAACCGGACACGGGTCTTTTTGCTGCTCTTGCCACTGCCGCCACCCCCCTCGTCTTCCTTGCTCACGGGCTGGATAACAGACCTGGACAGGCCGGCCCCGGCCCCCAGGCCTTATGTTTGACACTCCTACTTTAGAGTACTGTACTGCACTGAGGTCCCTGTCCTCCCAGGTTGTTGTTGTTCAGTCACACAGTCGAGTCTGACTCTTTGTGACCGCACGGACAACATCACGCCCGGCCCTCCTGTCTTCCGTCGTGCTTCAGAGTTTGCTTAATTTCATGTTCATTGCATCGATAACACTGTCTAACTATCTCATCCTTTGCCGTCCCCTTCTTCTTTTACCTTCAATCTTTCCCAGCATCAGGGTCTTCTCTCGTGAGTGCTCCCTTCTCATTTGGTGGCCAAAGTATTTGAGCTTCAGGCTTCACCCTCCCCAGGCTTCACCTAGGGTCGCCAAGTCCGGGTTGGAATATACCTGGGGACTTTGGGGGTGGAGCCAGGAGAAGGTGGGGTTTGGGGAGGGGAGCGGCCTCAGCATGGTACAATGCCGTAGAGTGCACCCTCCAAAGTGGCTATTTTCTCCAGGGGAGCTGATCTCTGTCAGCTGGAGATCAATTGTAAAAGCGGGAGATCCCCAGGCCCCACCTGGAGGCTGGCAACCCTACCTTCACCCCCAAATCTCCAGGAGTTTCCCAATTTGGATCTGGCAACCCTGCCCCCCCAATCCAGCACTGGCAACCTTACTTCAAGCCTTCCTAATGGAAGATTATTAACTTGGCTTTTAAATACACGTTCTGCCAGTATTACTGTTGTCCAATGGCGTTTTAGGATCTTAATTATTTATGATCCTATAGTTGATGTGTATTTTAAGTAGTATGAACATTGGTATGATGCTTTGAGCATTTTGTTAGGGAAATATGACTGATAAATACAATGAGCGGAAATATGATGTCTGTTCTTGCTGTTCTGCTAGCTCTGGGTACGTAGAACTTGCAGGAGATTCCTGCTTTCAATCGCTCTTTACTTCCCGCTGTACCTAATCTGTATCATGTCTCTCCCCCCGTCCTTCAGAGCTGTGGGTAAAACCTGCCTCCTCATCAGCTACACCACCAATGCCTTCCCCGGAGAATACATCCCCACTGTGTGAGTATGATGAAGGGGACAGTGGAAGATTTTGAGAATGACAAGTTGGGTGCTAGGTGAATGAATTGATTTGGCAACCCATTTTTTTCAACCACAATTTACCTTCGGTGTGTAAAAAAATGTCCTGACCTGGATAGCCCAGGCTAGCCTGATCTCATCAGATCTTAGAAGAGAAGCAGAGTCAGAGACAGCCTCTGAATATCTCTTGCCTTGAAAACCCTAACGGGTTGCCATATGTCGACTGCAACTTGCATCTTGTTCCCCTTATACAAATAACAATGTGAAATGTAATGGCTTAGCAAGAGATTTCTACCCATGCTGCAGGCTATGCACATTGCAACAGTACAGTCGGATGTACAAGTGTGGCTGGGAAACTATTTACCATAAATCAGGTGTAAACCCCTCCCTAATGTCCTGGCTTGCTACATGCAGGGAGCTTTTATGCGGGGGAGGAATAAAAGAACATGAGCCACATTCAGTTGCCCTGCAATGCATTGCAGCTCAGTCTTCTACCACCTCAGTTCAAATTCTGAATAAATGTGTACAGAGCAACTGAGAGATATTCAGTACTGAAGTGCAGAGATCATACTGCAGATACTATAAACTGAGACCCCCCCTGTGGGCACAGGACTGTGACTTCTGTCTATTTTAGAGAGCAGCCAGTATAGAGATATGAGTACAGTCAGATTTGTGGATATGCCCCTTAAATGAATGGATGTACGCCATTTAAAGGGTCCTTTGTTTATCCTTTCTCCTATCGTGTGTGAGGAGAGCAGGGTGTGGACAAAGAAACCTCCCTCCACATACCTCATATTCAGATTTAAGGAACTGACACTTACTTGTATTACAGATTCGATAATTATTCCGCCAATGTGATGGTGGACAGCAAACCTGTCAACCTTGGGCTGTGGGATACGGCTGGCCAGGAAGATTATGACCGCCTAAGACCCCTCTCCTATCCTCAGACGGTAGGTTCCTTCGTTTGAGAAATTCCCCTCATGCCTGTTTGTATATGTTTCCCATGGGATCTGGCCTACGGTCTGCATGTTTAGTCTAACTTTGGTGGAATGTGAGAGCTGTTCACTTCATTTATCCATCTCCAATATTCCAGTAATAATGTATAGCTATGAGAGCTGGACCATAAGGAAGGCTGAGTGCCGAAGAATAGATGCTTTTGAATTATGGTGCTGGAGAAGACTCTTGAGAGTTCTTTGGACTGCAAGGAGATCAAATCAGTCAAACCTAAAAGAAATCAACCCTGACTGTTCCCTGGAAGGCCAGATACTGAAGCTGAAACTCAAATACTTTGGCCACCAAATGAGAAGGGAGCACTCACTGGAGAAGACCCGGATGCTGGGAAAGACTGAAGGTAAAAGAAGAAGGGGACAGCAAAGGATGAGATGGTTAGACAATGTTATTGATGTGAAGAGCATGAAGTTGAGCAGGCTTTGGAGCACGACAGAAGACAGGAGGGCCTGGTATGATGTGGTCCTTGGGGTCGCAAAGAGTCAGACTCGACTGTGCGACTGAACAACAACAACCACAACAAATATCCCTTGAGGCCACCACTTCATAAATTAAATGGAAACACCTTCACTTCCTGAGAAGAGTTGTTCTTGTGTCAGGGATTCATGGTCCCTAACTGTAGGGACTAGAAAGTATCTGGGCTTCAATTTTGTGTAACAGCAGAGGGCAGACAGGAAACACCACAAGAAGAGAGGTGAGACAAGGATCCCAAGATGATTCCCTCATCCCTTTGAACAGTGATGGCTGGCGACATTCTTATGCCGGAGGCAAAGAAAAGGGGACTTGCCATGATGGTAAAAACATAATACATTAAATAATTGACTATTTGCTGCCCTTTTAATGGTACCCTAAACTCTGCCCCCTGAGGCGATCTGCTTCACTGTGCCTAATGGTAGGGCCAGCCCTGCCTTTGAAGAGCAGTGCTATCAGGCTGCATGGCTCCAAGGAAGATGTTGATCAAAATGCCTTGGGCTTTTCAGAACATTTTAATTCTGCACGAACAATTCTTATCCAAGAACAGCATGAGTCTTGGCTCACATTTCTCATCTTTGGGGGTTGTCGCCTTTTCCCCTCCGCATATGCGAAGGAGGTCAGAGCTTCTCTACCTTTAACAGTAGAGCAGAAGAGACCATTTCTGTGGGCGTAGTTTTTTTTTTTTTTTTGCATGACAAGCTGCACCAGTTAAAAGTTTCGACTGCTAATGGCATAGAGCAAAGGCCAGTGGGAACCAGGGGATAGGGGGAAAAGGGAAGCTGACAGTTCTGCAGACCGAGATCTAACATTTGGGGGTTTCATGCTTACCCAGAAATACCAAATGGTTATGGTAAGTGGGGAAATACAGACATCTTGCATTAGTGAAACAAAGTATCGTTTCTTACAGTGAGTTCAAGATTATTAGAATCTGCAGTTTGGAAAGGAGAAGTAGATAGTGACAAGTCTGTACATGTATTTTTAAAAAAACCACACAGAATCCCATATGCTCAGTATAAATATGTGTAGAAATAGCTCAGGTTGCAACTACGGCCGAAGCTGCTCCCACCTGGTCCTGCCTTAGGGCAAACATGGAATTTTGTTCACTAATGTAAGGGTAGGATAGAAAAAACCACAAGGGCACCTATGGAGTGAGAGAGACTTCACCTTGTTCTTGATTGGGGCATTTATAGTGGCCTGCACAACCGGGGACTCACCAAGGTGGACACACCCCACCAACCATGAGCTGCGGTTGTCTACCAGGTGGTTGACAAACTCCACCCTGCTCAGTATTTGCAGTCCAAACTAGGAAGTTCATTGAGGCACTGGTGGGCTACCATATATGGCTGATGGGTAGCCCTGAACTTGACAGGTCACATCTAAAGGTAATGGACATGCTATCCAATTTGCAGTTTGGTCAACTCTAGGAGTAGCTGAGAAAGAGGAATAGATAAACTGATGCTAACCCCATGAATCATAGAACTGTCAGAGACCTAGGCTGCAGTCACACACAGTAAATAATCCACTTTCAGTGCACTTTCAAACAGGATTTTTACTGTGTGAACTGGCAAAATCCAGTTGGAAAGTGGACTGAAAGTGGATTATTTAGTGTGTGTGACTGCAGCCCTAGTCCAGCTCTATGCACAATGCAGGAAATCTAGACCAGAGCATTCAAACAGCCTCTGCTTCTTCAGCAAAGAAGACTGTGGCTGAAATCTGCCCTCCTATAATTTAAGCCAGGGATACCCAACTTTTTTGAACCAGAGGGCACCTTTGGAATTCTAACAGTGTCCTGTCACAAAATGGCTGCTGCGGGAGGTGAAGCCAGCCATACAAAATGGCTGCCACAATTTACCTTCCATCATACAGTGAAGATCCTTGTGCTGTGGTGGCAGCTGCCGCCAAAGCAACATTTAAAAAATCTGCACAGCCAATCAAATCTCCAGGGGCCAGTCAGAAGCCATGCTGGACAAAAGCCCCACCTGTTCCCACCCACTTCCTAAAAACATTGGGTGGGTACCAGGAAAGATGCCATTGGATATCATGGTGCCCATGAACACCACACTGGGGACTTCTGACTTAAGCCAATCAGATCCAGTCTTGTCCTGTGGAGCAGCAGGGAACAAGTCCTTGTCCTCTTCTATGCGACAGCCCATCGGGTCTCTGAAAAAGGTGGTTATATTCACACACACACACCCGTCTTCTCTTCTATAGGGTAAACATATCCAGTGGGAACAGAACGGTGATATGAGTAAAGGTGGCTTGTTAAGCGTCAGAAGAGACCTATGTGGAACAGCTAGTTGAGAGACCTTAATAACTTCCGCACTGTCATTTTTGTCACTCCTTTTCCGCTATTGTTTTGGGTTCCCCCCTCGCTTTCCACATGTCTTTTGCTCCCTCTGGGACTACTAGAAAAAGCAAAACACATGGGGGGGGGGGGGACACCCTGAAGCAACAGGGACAAACGAGTGACAAAAATGACAGTCCTTCACGCTATTGACTGTGTCCTTACACTTTTGCAAAGTCTAATCCCTTTTTTAAATTTGAGCACTCTATTCTGTTTCATTGTATTTCTCAGTCTATTTGGTATTTCTGTGCAGTCTCTTATGTTTAATGTATTGTGTCTAGTGCTTGCCATTGTTAAATGACATGAACTAGACAAAGTTAAACCATTTTAAACTGCCTTAATTTCAATAAAGCAGATTAGTCACTTTCCCATAGAAATCAATGGGAGTGAAAAGTGTTTTACTCGATCATAGCCTAAATTTGTAACCCACAGAAGAACCACTGGGGTGTGTCAGTGTGCCCTTTGCATTGGGTTTAACAATTACAAGTATTTTGGTTGATTTATGTGATTTGATGCAGTGATTATGGTTAAGAAAGGGTTTGTGTTTCTATCCCATTATTACTGGCATCAATAATACTGACTTCACATGCATGGTTTTTTTCAAGAGGACCTCTGAGCCACAAAGTGTGAATTGCTTTAAGACTTGGGCAAAGCTTTGCATAAATACTGCCTATTAGAGTGTCATAAATTACAGTTCACAATTGTGGAGCAGCGCCACCCCACAATGTGACTTCCAAATGAGTTTTTTTGTCTTATTCTTGCAGGACGTCTTCCTCATCTGCTTCTCTCTTGTCAGCCCTGCATCTTACGAAAACGTTCGTGCCAAGGTGAGATCATAAGAACATAAGAAGAGCCCTGCTGGGTCAGACCAGTGGTCCATCTAGTCCAGCATCCTGTCTCACACAGTGGCCAATCAGTTCCTCTGGAGGGCCAACAACAGGGCATAGAGGCCGAAGCTTTCCCCTGATGTTGCCTCCTGGCTCTGGGATTCAGAGGCATGTGGAGTTTCCCTCAGTCACCATGGCTAGTGGCCACTGATAGATTTATCCTCCATGCATCTATCTAACCCCCTTTTAAAGCTGTTTATTCCTGTGGCCATCACTACATCCCCTGGCAGCGAATTCCACATTTTAATCACTCTCTGTGTAAAGTAGTATTTTCTTTTGTCTGTCTTGAACCTACTGGCCATCAGCTTCATTGGATGCCCTCAAGTTCTAGTATTTTGGGAGAGGGAGGAAAAGTTCTCTTTGCCAACTCTCTCCATCTCATGCATAATTTTATAAACCTCTATCATGTCCCCCCTTAGTCATCTCTTTTCTAAACTGAAAAGTCCCAGAACCTTCAGCCTTTCCTCATAGGGAAGAGGCTCCAACCCCCTAATCATCCTAGTTGGCCTCTTTTGCACTTTTCCCAGCACTGCAATGTCCTTTTTGAGATATGGTGACCAGAAATGTTCACAATGTTCCAAATAAAGCTGCACCATAGATCTATAACAGGGGCATTATAATCTGCCATTTTATTTTCAATTCCTTTCCTAATAATTCCTAACCTAGAGTTTGCCTTTTTCACCGCTGCAGCACACTGGCGTTGACACTTTCATGGAGCTATCCACTACGACTCCAAGATCTTTTTCCTTCTTAGTCTGAGCAAGTTCGGACCCTACTAGCCTATACTTGAACTTTGGATTTTTGTCCCAGTGTGCATCACCTTACACTTACCAACACTGAACTTCATTTGCCACATTGTCACCCGCTCACCCAGGTTATGCAAGTCCTCTTGGAGCTCTTCACAGTCAGCCTTGGTTTCCACCATCCTGAATAATTTGGTGTCATCTGCAAACTTGGGCACTACACTACTCACCCCTAGTTCCAGATCATTTATGAATAAATTAAATAGTACCAGCTCCGATACTGATCCTCGTGTTTTTAAAGTGAAAGTGCCTTGCTTGCTTAGGGTTTCCGGCCTGAGGCTGGCAGCCATTGGGAGAAACTTTCAAGGGGAGCTTCTATGATGATGTGGTGACGTCACTTCCAGGTTACATCAGAAGGGATGTCACTGTGTAGGGGCTAATGCATCAGGAAAGTATTAGCTAGGCAGTCTGCACTAATATAAAGGGTAGCCCATTTCCTTTTTCTTTTTCAGGTAAGTTTTTTTTTGTCTCACTCTTCCAAAATCTCCCAACTTTTCTCTAGTGGTTTCCTGAAGTACGACATCACTGTCCTAGCACTCCCATGATCCTTGTGGGCACTAAACTGGATCTTCGGGATGACAAGGACACCATAGAGAAGCTCAAGGAGAAAAAGCTGGCACCTATTACTTACCCACAAGGCCTTGCACTGGCCAAAGAGATAGGTATGTGATTATGTGGGGAGGGAAGCAAAAATGCCAAATGTCACCTGTTTCAGTTACAACTGTGGACACTCATCTCACTTGAACAGAGCAAATGCTGCTAGCATCCTTCCTAGCCCTTCAACCTAGTAGATGCGGGAAGCTGGTTTTGTTTGGGATTTGCTGACTTGAGAATGCTACAGACATATGATCCAACATAGCAGTTCTCTCCGTTTCCCTCCATTTCCCAAGTGGTCTGCACTTTAGCTTCTAGTCCTTTAGCTTCTAGTACAGACATTTACTCTGCTGCTTTTTAAGCAGAAACTTGAGCATTGACATATGAGGTCAGAGGAGCTACATCACCACATAGGGAGGTGAATGCACATCAGCTACATGGGGAGGGGGGGTGGAATTGCTGAGGAAGCTGCTGCTCAGAAAAAAGCAACAGCTCTTTACCTCAGGCGGCAAACAGACCCTGAGAGTCCCACCTGCTGCCAGATTGTTTACTTTGCTAACATAATGATCCCATCATTAGTAGCTCTTTCGACTGCTCCTTATTGATTTTATCTTCCTTAACTGTGAGAACAAGGGCTCCGGTTACCAGTTGCCTTCCTCTTTCCCTTCCCTTCCCCAGCTCGCTGCATCCATAATTAAGAGGAAGAACTGAGCCTGCAACATCAAACCCTTAGCTGCAACCACAGTTTCCTTTTCCTGCCATGTGATCTGAGGCTCGTTAGCAATGAGTGAAGCTTTGCTCTCCAACTCATTTGTTAAGGGCCTTTTCTTGTTGCATGGGCACTAGGGTTGCCAGCTCTGGGTTGGGGAATACCTGGAGATTTTTGAGGGTGGAGTGTGAGAAGGGTGGGGTTTGAGGAGAGCAGGGCCTTCAGTGCCATAGAATTTATCTTCCAAAACAGTCATTTTCTACATGTGAACCAATCTCTGTCACTTGGAGATCAGCTGAAGAAGAGGAGGAGGAGATTGGATTTATACCCCGCCTTTCACTACCCAAAGGCGTCTCAGAGTGGCTTACATTCCCTTTCCCTTCCCCTCCCCACAACAGACACACTGTGAGGTAGGTGGGGCTGAGAGAGCTCTCTCGAGAACTGCCCTTGAGACATCAGCTCTGAAGGAACTTATGAGTGACCCAAGGTCACACTAGCAGCTGCATGTGGAGGAGTGGGGAATCAAACCCCGTCTTCCCACATTAGAGTCCACGCACTCTTAATCACTACACCAAACTGGCTCTCACCAAACTGTAACAGCGGGATATCTCCAGCTACCACCTGGAGCTTGGCAACCCTAATGGGCCCTCATTTTCCCTGTGTGGAATGAGTTAGCCTTTCCTTTTCAGCCCAATTCACTACACTAAGTAGTCAGGAGGGCTGTGGGATACACAACTGGAGTGAGAGAACAATGTATTTTCAGATAGCAGTTTGAGAAAAGAAGTAAAGACGGTCCTATATTGAAGTGACATGAGGTGGTGACTTCTAGTGGCAGGTTTTGGTGTAGGTTGGCAACTCTGGGTTTGGAAGTACCTGGAGATTTTGGGGGTAAGCCTGAAAACGGTGGGGTTTTGGGTGGGGAGAGACTTCAGTGGGGCATAAGGCCATAGAGTCCACCTTCCGAAGTGGCCATTTTTTCCAGGTGAACTGATCTCTGTTGCCTGGAGATCAATTGTAATCCCAGGAGATCTCCAGTCACCACCTAGAGGTTGTCAATCCTAGTGGGAGGGTAGCAGCACCTCTTCTCCGAATAACTGCCAATCAGTTTTCTACTTGCCTTGTGCCCGGGTCTATCCCCATCTGGGAGCCAGAGGTCATAACTAACCCTTGGGCGATTCTGCATGGCTTTTCCTTCCATTGTTTTACCAAACCCACGTTGGAACAGAAATTCCCCTCTGCATTGCATGCTGCTTTCACTTTCTTTGATCATCGGGGTTTATGGTACCTTCTGCATAAATTTACAGTTGTTCAGGGGTGACTCTGCAGTCAGTACGGCGTTGCCCCATGGTATATGAATGTGGTTTTGAGTTGCACCTTTTCCTCAGTGTTAAGAAAATGTGGAGTGAATGCTAGATGCAGAATCGCCTCTTGTTATCTCCTAGCATCACTTAAAAGTGATGGTAGAGTTTGTCTACCCTTTATGATTGCTTCTTACCAGGACAATAAAAATGGTGCCAGGACTCTAGAGACGGAAAGGAATCTTGTAAGAGTTCAGGAAGCCCTGTAAAGCATATGAGGCTTTCCAAACTAATTTTAAAGAGTAAAGGAGCAGAAAAGAGATAAGGTTATCCTGGAGAGCGGCAGCAACAGCAACAGCAACACGTGGGAGGGTAGAGAGTACTGCAGCGAAACACCATGAACTGCCATTGGAAATAGATGGGTAGCCGTGTTAGTCTATCTGTAGCAGTAGAAAATTGTGAGAGTCCAGTAGCACCTTAAAGACTAACAAAATTTGTGGCAAGGGATGAGCTTTCGTGAGTCAGATATAGCTAGAATGTGAGACTATCTGTCCTATATAATGGAAAGTAGAGTGATTTCAGATGCCAAATGGCATTAGCAGGCAAATGACAACAGCAGGTGTGATTGGATTAGGTGTGATATGCAGATAGGTAGTAGACATGGAGAAATCAATATTGGTAATGAGACAGGAAACCCAGATCTCGATTAAGTTCAGGTGGATGCAGTGTCTTGAATTGCAACTGATAACGAAATGTACCTTTGCTTAATTTTTAAATTGATTCTTAGGATATTCTGCACTAGCTGGCAAGTCAGTGCCTGGACTAAGAGTCACTCGACATTGTATGAGATTTTTTTTGGCCTGAACAAGCATTTCAGAATCTTCTGCTATACTATCTCTTCCTGATTTTGTGCACATCTAATCTGTGCAATATTTCAACCAATGGATAAATAGATGTCTGCTGCAGTACTCTCATGGAAAATTAGTATATTATTTCAAAAATGTACATGTATAAGAACAAGTCATAAAAGCTGCAGCATAAAAACAAGCCTCGGGCATACAAACATTGTAAAACAACATTCAGCAGCTTAAAATGATATTATTAAAACAGTCTAAGAACAGGCCTTCAAAAAACAGCTTTAAAATGTGGGACCCCCCCCCCCCCCCAGTCAAAAGCTTAGGTAAAAAGAAATGTTTCGGCCTGGCACCTGAAAGTGAGTAGGGGGGAGGAGAATCCAGAGGTAAGGCACCACCACTGAAAATGCCCTACTTCTGGCCGCAGCCCCAGTACAGCTCCCAGGCAAAGAGATCAGCTTTAAGCCAGTTGTTAGAAAGAGTACTTTATTTACATAAAAACAACCTCAAATATTCTGTTTGTATTTTAAAGTCATTAAAAACTAGCATATATTTAGGAATGTTATCCAATTGATTGCAAATATTAAAAATAACTGACCCAAGTCAGACTTTGAGATTGCCGTCTGAGTTGAGCAACAGGGCCTGTGAGTCAGGGACTTTTTAGGGAGTTTGCTTCTTCTGGATTGCCAGATGTCTGCAGGCCTGTATTAGACTCTCAGGATTGACCCATACCAGGTAAGAAACTGCTGTAGCACATTCTACAGTCTTCCTGTTCCTCCAAGTAATGGGCTTTTTGTACTTGCAGATGCAGTGAAATACCTTGAATGCTCAGCACTGACACAGCGTGGCCTGAAAACGGTGTTTGACGAGGCCATACGGGCAGTTCTTTGTCCACAGCCCACAAAGACAAAGAAAAGAGGGTGCAGGATCCTCTAAGGTAAACAGAGTCTGCACTTGAAATTGGTTAGTTCCAGTCAGATTCCTCCCCACAGAACCTCAAAACCAGTACAGCTGACCTCTTCAATCACTCAGGGCTTGCAGTTCTTTCTTAATGCTGCATTTGCCCCAGCACCTTTTTACCACTGTGTTATTTTTGCAACTCCATTAGGCAAAAGTTTCCTTCATACCAGCACAAGGATTACAGTGTGTAAGGAACATGAAGTAACAACAAATACACTGTAATAAGATGCTTAATAAAATAAGATTCTAATTATACTTAATTTATATATTGTGCTGAATTATTTTTGTATGCTAAAGTATACAAAAATATACAAATATAATATTCAAAAAATAATCACAATATGAATCAACATGGAAAGAAGAATCATTTGAAAGAAGAAGCAACCATCTGAAAGAAGAATCACATGAGGATCCCGGGTATAAATGCGCTCGTTTTGTTAAACTTCTTCAGTGAACCAGTTTCAATAATGATACAAATATATTTTTCTGTCCAAGGTATGTGAATACCAGAGAGGTAACAACCATTCCAGAGTAGTTCAATAGTTGTTTGCAAAGTCTTATTCATTGGGCACTAATACATTAGAAGTCTTTGGTTAATTTCCAGCAATTCTGTTACTTTGAACTGGTGCCTCATGAATAAGATTTTGCAAACAACTATTGAACTACTTTGGAATGATTGTTACCTCCCTGGCATTCACATAGACTGGAGAGTTTCCTTCATAGGCTGTCCTAAAACTGTCCAGGACTAGCTGATATGGTTTCATGATCCAGTTCTAGGGGTATGAAACTTCATACCTTCAAACCCTTCACATGTGATGACCAGTTAGCAAAATGATGACCAGTTAACAAGATTTTTTCACTTCCTTTATGCCCCAGTGGTAACTCTAAGCGGTTTACATTGTGCTTCTCCATTTTATCATCACAACAACCCTGTGAAGTAGGTTAGGCTGAGAGTATATGACTGGCTCCAATGAGTCACCATGGCAAAGTGCAGGGTTTGAATCTGGGTCTCCCAGATCATTTCCACTAGCTCACTAAGCAGATATGCGGTGGCCTCTCCATTTGCCCAGATTGAAATTTTACCCACATATTTGCTACATCGTTACTGTGAGTAATGAATATATAGAGAAAAAAGCAAGCCATGCCATGGAAAATGTGCTATAACACACACATACCAGACGGCCTAGGTCTACCCAAGTCACACTCTCAGCACTCCATTTAATTTGGTCATATGAATCAGAGAGCCAGTTTGGCGTAGTAGTTAAGAGTGTGGACTCTAATCTGGGAGAACTGGGTTTGATTCCCCACTCCTCCACATGCAGCTGTTGATGTGACCTTGGGTCAGTTGTAAGTTTTTTTCAGAGCTGTTCTCTCAAGGGCAGTACTCAGGAAAGTTCTCTCAACCCCACCGACCTCACAGGGTGTCTGTTGTGGATTGTCTAGATGGCGTCCACTGCAGGAGGCATGTGGGGAGGTTTTTTTAAAACAACAACAACAACAACACCGTGACTGATTTCCCACAAGGCGCCCCTCTGCCGTCGCTCTTCCCTTTCCTCCGATTGCGTGTGTTTGAGGATTGCGAAGCCGCAGGGGAAATGGGGTGAAGCTGCGGGTCAAAATGCAGCATGGAGCAAACAGTGGGAAATTGATGCACGCAATTGTAGGAAAGGGAAGAGTGACGGCAGAGTGGCACCTCGTGGGAAATTGGTCCATTTGGGCATGCACACAGGCGTGACATCACGCCCCTGTTGATCCACGCACGCACCCGTTTGAGATTGGCTGTGACATCACTACCCCGATGAGAGGACTGCGTGCTGGAGTGAACGATCAGACAGGGGAAAGTCCGCAATTGGCCCATCGGAACTGAAAAAAATCTAGATTTAAACTAGTATCTTTTAATGACGACTCCGAAGCGTGGCAAAACGGGATGCTCACGGAAGAGGGATGTTTGCCAGACGTTGATGTCTGGACATTACATTTAAATTCGTGAGGCACTCGTGCCTTGCGTGGATCTAAAGAGCCGTCTGATCAGGCTCTCCGTCCTCTAATAATTGGAGGGTGCAACTTTTATAGTTTCATTTCAGAAGCATCATTTGTTTTCATTATATTCATTATTATTCTCATTTTTTTTTTAAAAAATTCATTTCTATTTAGTTTGAATGGGATATTAGATTAGATTAGATTATTAGATTATACTTTATTGTCATTGTACATAGTACAATGAAATTAAAAAGTGCCATCATTCAGTGACTCGCAACATATAATCATGCGCACTCACACAGACATTCACTACTGCTTCTCCCTTGTGATTTACATATTTCCAGCTGCAACTCCCCCCCCTCCAATTTGGCTGAAATGTTCAGTGAGGGTGCCCCTCATTCATAAGATCCATTATTTCAGACAGACAGGAAAAAGAGTTGCCATTTCATAGGCAGTTAAAGGCAAAACACATTTCCAGCTTCAAATTGTTTTCTATCCAATGTGGATAAAACCCTTAGGATTTACTTTCCTGTCAGATTTCAGGCAGGAGTATAGATCCCAAGTAATTAAAGGGAAAACATGGCAGTTAGAGGCAAAACTCGTGGAAACTAATTACATGTGGTGATATTTCCATTTGCTTTTGATACGCGAGTGAATATACCAAATGGCCCTTTTCTAGTTCATTTTTAATAGCCTGGAAATAAATGGACATTCCTACAAACATGGGGTCATCAAAATATAGCAGATCATACGACTGTCAGCTAATCAGCCTTGGTGGACTGAGAGAACTATGAAAGTGTAGGCTTGAAGCCTCACAGGCTCACTGAGGTAGAAAATTTATGTCTGGACTATACTTCTTCAAAATGCTTGTAGGGGCTCATGTTGTTGAATGTGCTTCCATATAAAAATATTTCCTGTGTAGAAAACTAACATCCCAAGGAGAAGTTTAGGTCTTCTCCTTGATAGCTAGCTTTCTCTGTGAAGAAAATTTCTTAGCATGGAATAGCAGCTCCCACCGGCAGTCAGGAGTGGTATAGCCCAGACTCAGTGGGAAACAGGTATAGAGTGGGAGAGGGGCCGAAAGCTGAAAGGAACAGTTCTAAAATTTAAGGCTGGCTTTAAGCAGTTGCTAAGTAGCTTCTAGCTGGCACAAGCAGCTTTGAGGATTTCAGCATGCTGGTGTTGCTGTGAGATTAATGCCATGCTGTGTGTTCATTTTGTCTCCCCACAATATCTTTTTCAATTGTACATTTGCACATACATAGCATACTACAAAACACCGTAATGCTCCAGTTTTCTCCTCTGTGGAGGAAATTTGATGTTGAAAAGTTTGCCTGGACCTTTCTAGTGCAGGGGTGGGGTACTGGTGTTTATTGTACTTTTGTACCTTATTGTGAACATTTCTCAGCAGACTGACTTTCTTTGTTTACCACACAGATTTCAAACTCTGACCCCTCTCCTCTTGGAACCTTAGCTGGGCTTTGCTGATGAGGAAAAGCATGGAAGGTTTCAGCAGTGGCTGGATTCTTCTCCTGTACCTCTGAACACCAAACTAGACAAAGATGCTGAAAGATGCATAAATGGATCTCCTGTATGGTTTGTTATTCGTATATAACAGCCAGAAGGAGGGGAGACGATTTGGATGGGGGAGGGTTAACCCCTTTCCCCCCATGCTGATTTTTTTTCCTGGCCTCAAATGTCGCCCTAAAAATCTATATTTGTCTATTTGGGGAAACAAAAAGGTTGTCTGTATGTTTCTCCCAAGAGAGTAAACAGTAGATCTGAAGTAAAGGCTGAGGTCAGGAAAGTGGCCTGGAGGGACGTGTTGTGAACACAGAATTAGGGACCCCAAAGTGGCTGTTTACCAATAAAAACCCTTTGGGAGATCCATTCACTGATTTCCCAGCATCTCATTTAGTCGACCTCTCAGCACTTTGTTCTCTGAAATCTCTCTGCTCTTGCTCTGAATAACTATATAGCATGTAAGATTCAATAAAGCCATTCTGTTTCTGCCACTCCTGTCTTGTGCTGCTTGTGTGGAACTTTGACACAGAGAGGGATTTTCCAGGGCTGGATTGCTCAGGGACATGGCTGCTGCTAAGCCAGAAAACCAGACCTGATGCTTTGAGTCTTCTTGTGCAGTGTGAGGATTTTGGCCCAAAGCAAATCCTGAACCTGGACCACTGGGCATGTTGAGCTTGAATGCTACTGTTGAGCCGTGGCTCAGGGGAGTATGGTAATGGTAAGGAAGCCAGCAAAGTTCACAAGAAAATTTAACAGACCAGAACAGGTGCTGTAGCAAGGCCAAGGTCAGGCCTATTTCTGTGGTCCTAAGACTTAAAAGGAAATGACATTTCTGCGTTGAACCTCGCCACCTCACAGAATTCTCACTGATTGGTTACCAACCTCTAGATATCACCTGGAGATCTCCCAGAATTACAACTGATCTCCCGATGACAGAGAGTACTTCCCCTGGAGAAAATAGCTTTGGAGGGTGGACTCTGTAGCATTATATCTCATTGAATTCCCTCCTCTTCCTAAACCCTCCCCTCCCCAGGCTTTACTCCCAAATCTCCAGGAATTTCCCATCCCAGAGGTGGCAACCCTATGGAAGGCTGCAGAATCTAAGACAGAGTGAATGTGGACATTGTTAAACGTGAGTTGGGCCCACAGGTGCATGAAATTCCTAATATCATTTTTTCTAGGACCTGTTATCCTTGTCCTAATTTGACTGACTATCAGTATTAAAGCCTCAAGGACTACTGAGATTCTGGACTCTCTGATGTCATTATATCAGGCTCCTTCACCATACATGCACTCTGAGGGAAGGGGAAGGACAAACAGCCTTCAGCCAGAAGCATCAGCCAATAGGCTGTCTGATTCCCTAACTCCATCTTGGTGTATCGCAATATCATGAGGCACATTAGTGGGTAGAACTTGCCACTTGCAGCCTGACGCTCTCTGGAAGCACTCCTGCGCAGGGCTGATACAACTCTGTTCTACAAGGCTGTGGGGTCTGAGAAAGAGTTGGCTTCAAACCCCCTTCTTGTGGGTTCTTAGTAAGTACCAGCTGCCATGTTTCCTTGCTCTCAGGAGCGACAGTATATCTTGCTGACAAAATGGAGATCCCTATGAGAAATGACGATTCAGGGAACATATACATGATCTAATTAAACTTTTTCAGAATCTCCCCTGGCTCTTCTCTCCCCCCAACACACACACACACACACCCTAGTAACTATAGATTTATGGCAGTGATAAGAATTTACCATTAGTCACTCTCCCACTGGAGGTGAGTAACAATTCCTTGTGGACCTGTGTGTGGTCTGACTTGCTGCTCACTCTGTCCTGTGACATATAATAATGCGTGTGTGAGAGAGTGGGATGGTGCTTTTTAGGGCTGCCAACCTCCAAGGAGGACCTAGGGATCTCCTGGAATTACAACTGATCTCCAGATAATAGAGATCAATTCCCCTGGAGAAAATGGCTGCTTTGAAGGGTAGACTTCATGGCATTATACCCTGCTGAGGTCCCTTCCATCCCCAAACATTGCCTTTTCCAGCCTCCATCTCCAAATCTCCAGGAATCTGCCTGCCTGGAGCTGGCAATCCTGTCTGCAGAGCTGCTTTCCACTCTGCTGAAGGAAATAAATTGACAGTTGACACATAAGCTCAGGTTAGTGGCTAGGCAATCAACAGTGTGGTTCGTGAAGCCTGGATGATTGACAGGGGATTAGAGACTGGAGCACTTTGCAGAAGAAAACCCGCTTGCTGCTGCTGCTGCCTGTTGCCAGTCTCCTCCAGGATACACACGAGGAATTGTGCACGTCTCCAATTGTATTCCAGTCTCATACACACACAGAGACACTAATTTGTATATGAGGAACAGGAGATAGGAATGGAACGCTGCAAAGAGCAAGAAGGGAGAGAGAATGAGTCACCACCAGTCAAGACTAATAGCCTACGGGTTGCTAAAATAAAACTGATGAGAGCTGTCCCTGTGGCGCAACAGAATTGGCAGCTTTGGATACCGGTGTTACTGACTCATTACAAGGGCTCCCGCAGCCGTGGATGCTGCTACAGAGCAAGAGAACGGAGTGGTGCTGGATGATGTTTGGCTGGGTGTCATCACTGGCATCAGCAGCCCTTGGAGGGCACTGTTTCTTATGGGGGGGGGGGTCCCACTTGTTTTATTGCCCAGTTGCTAGGTTGATACAAGGTTCATGGGCCAGCAGAAATAAAAAGCCAAAAGAGTGAGAGGAAAAGTGATGAAGAAAAGGCGATGTCTGCAAGGGAAGCAACTCCTGGCCAATCCACCAGCAGTACCAGCCCAGAGCCCATGCTGTGTCCCCCGCGGGAGAAATGATGCAGTCAGTAAAACAGTGGTCATTTTCGCTGTGACCTAAAGCGAGTCCGGAAAATGACAGTATGTTATCTGTCGCAGCTGCTGAACTGTTTGCGTGAAGGACTGGGCTCCCTCCTATCTGGTAGATCAAATCCTTTACGGCTACTCTGTCAGTGGCAAAGCTGACCCAGCCTTACCGTGCCATTTTTGTCCTGCTGTACTGACAGGTCCTGGGTTCCAACTCCCATAAGCTTTGATGAAGGTCAGCTCTGTTACCGGATTAAATAGTTAGCCATTGTTACCCCCTTCCCTGAACCTCGGCCTACTGGAAATGAAAAAAGAAAGGAAAGCGAGCTCTACAACCACTTGTGCCTATTGTCTGAAGCATTCGATGCAGCATTAGCAGAACAGTGCAGCATTAGTATGCCATTCGTCACTTAACACGGTGGTTCATCTGCTCTTAATGAGATGCAAGTGGTAGGCAGTTATTAGAACCATCTTTATGCCTAGTGAAATGCCAGACTCCCTGGATCGTACGTTCAGGGTGGATCAAATGCTAGGGGGCTGGGTTGAAACTGTTTCTTGAATCAAATCTGAATTCATGCCTTAATACAATCCTGGACTACCCTCTCTCAGCTTCACTTTCCATCTGTCGGATGGAAATCAGCAATCTGCTTCATAGGATTAGCGTGCGATGGGTAAGATAGGGAGTCACTCTTAATGAAGGCAAGGAGAGGGTGGGTTCTATATCTGGCCCAGGTGTGTACAACAACCACCAGTCAGAGAAAGGGTCTGACCCTCTCAGGCCGCGGTCACACGGCCCTTTAATGCGGGAGGAAGGGCTCTTTCCTCCCGCATTTAAAGGGGCCGTCTACAACAGCCGCAGCAAGTCCCGCACCGAAGCGGGCTCAAATGCGGGTTCCTCCCGTATTTTCCGACCCCGGGAAAATTGACAGTTTTCCCAGGAGTCGCGCAAGGAACCTGCATTTGAGCTATCTGGACAGCCCTCTCTCGCAATCTTTGTGAGAGCAGGGCTGTCCAGATGGTCCCGTCAGCCACTTGGGCGCTTGGGCAGTCAAGTGCCCAAGTGTAAAAGGGGGAAACCCCCCAAAAAAACTTACCAGGTGGCTGGCGGGGCTCGGGGAAGGGCGCCTCCCCCTGCCGCTGCAGCCGCTGAACACCTCGGGTCTTTTGCCACTTCTTCTGCCGCCTCCTTCGCTGCTTCTGCCGCCGCTGCTTCTGCCACCGCCTCCTCCTCCTCCGCCCGCCGCCACTGGCTGCCACAGGGGTTGGGATGTGTAGACATCCCAACCCGAGGTAAAAAAAATGCAGCCCCTTTAATCCGGGAGGGCTCCCGGATTAAAAGGGGCCATGTGACCGCAGCCTGAATATGACTACAGAATGACCGACAGCTGAGGACAGCCACTCACTGGTCTTGGACATTTGAGCTGAAAAACCCTGGCACACCGTGGGACTAGTGGCTCTCTGCCACCCACAGCTCCCCAGATGCTCAGAGGACTCAGCATGTGGAAATTAATTCTGACCAGTTTCTCCTCTGCACTTGGTTTGGCACTTACTGGCAAAGAGAAAGCCCTGCTGCTCCCACTTCTCTTATTCTGGTGCCAGGCTGACCCAAGAACACCAGTTGTGCTTTTGTGCTAGTAGTGGGGCCTTTAAGTGCCATCCAGTATGTCCTTGTAACACTGTGGTAGCACATAGCACAGCACTTCGGGGCTGTGTCTACATTGGCACAAATTTGTGTGGGGCGGAGAGGTCAGTCTTGACTGCTTGCCAGTTGCCAGTACATAATAGATTCAAGAAATCTGTCCCCTGCTATAGTTTGTTGGTTTCATATCGCTTGTACAGTTTGGTGAGCCAGTTTGCCGTAGTGGTTAAGTGCACGGACTCTAATCTGGGAAAACTGGGTTTGATTCACCACTTCTCCACTTGCACCTGCTGGATGACCTTGGGCAAGCCATAGTTCTGGCACAGCTGTTCTTGAAAAAGAGCAGTTTCTGTCAGAGCTCTCTCAGCCCCACCTACCTCACAGGGTGTCTGTTGTGGGGAGGGGAAGGGAAAAGAGTTTGTAAGCCACTCTGAGACTCCAAGTGAAGGGTGGGGTATAAATCCAAACTCTTCTCTTCTTCTCTTCTACACTAGTGCTCAACCAAGCCATGGGCTGGCTCCACAGTGCACAGTGGGTTAAAACACTGCAGCTCATGATGACTGTGCTGGAACCCAAAGCTTTGATCCAGCAAAGCAGGCCACCCCATAACACACTGTCCCAAGCTTTGTTTCTTGAGACCTGATATATACTGGACTCGGAAGGCCATGGAGTGATTTCAAACAAAGCTCTTTTTATTAGGTGGTGAGTGGAAGCATGAGGGACAGTGGTTGGGGGGCCCGCTTATATTTACAGGTAAGCCACACCCCAACCTCGCCTCCATGGGGGATTGGGTAAACAGGGATTAGGTTATCACCAGAGGCTATCATAGGACCATTTGAATATCCTAAGCCTCTGATAGGGGGACAATCAGGATCCTAGGGTCTATTGTTCTTTGGGACTGAAGCTCAGGTTGGTGTCTCAGCCATGCGCTCCTGGCTGGTATCAATTACCATTACAGGAGCACCTGGTGAACATGTCCAGACATGTAGCAGGGTACATTACAAGACCCTTCCACTTGGAGGAGGAGTTGTGGAAGGTGCAGGTGAGACCCAAATGACTGAAGTGTGAACATGACAGCTTAACCAGTTTGTGGACAACAACGTCAAGTCTTTCTCTCCTTTGTTTTCTCAGCTATAAATGGGAAGGCAACTGGGGTGGGGTGGGGGGGCTAGCATTAAAAAATCCCAGGTGTCTGGCCTGCCCTGGTGGTCCAGATAGACAGCCAAGATGCGGGGGTGGGGGTAGTAGCATAATCTCTGGCATCTAATTGGGTATCTCGTGCATGTGCTTCTGAAAGTAAAAGAGGGTGAAATGAGGTGAGAAGAGGGGCCGGGGGAATCTTGGACTGGGTCTTCACCAAGGCTCTCTGCAGCCCTGGAAGAAGAGACGACATAGCCTCAAATGTATATTGTAATCAAGCAGGAGTCAAGTGGCCCCTTAAAGGCAAACACCATTTATTCCAGGGAGTCAGAGTTCCCTTCATCAGATGCAGACACACGCTCCATGTATTCGGTAAAATGAGCTCTGACTCACAAAACCTGATGCCGAGATAAATTTTTGTTAGTCTCTAAGGGGCCCCTGGACGTCTGTTTTATTCTGCAGAAATGATCCGGCTTATTAAGAAGGTGAAGTAAGCTGGTTTTTACCTTTCTGACACAATGTCGATGCAAAGTTAGTGGGGCTCAGACGACTTGCTTTAGCCGAGTGGACAGAAGCCAGGGACCTCTCTGCTCAAGTGGGATTGCATCCACGGACAGCAAAGTGAACTTGGCCCCTGAAATCCCACTTAGGAAGGAGGGAAGTGGCGGCTTTGAGGGTTCTCAGCTGTGACGGGGGTATGTGAATTGTGAGCACAGGAAGCAAAAACAGCGGCGTGAAAGACAGCAGGGAAGGGAGCAGGAGGTGAAGGCCAATTTCAGAGTGGGAGGAAGAGAACAGGCAGATGCTGAAAGGAGAGAAGGTAGGCGCGTTTGCTCACTAGGTAAATGCCAAGGGCACAGCAAGAAGGCGCTCGGAGAAGAACACAAAGCAAGCTGAGAAACAGAAAGATCTCACTGACTTGGTGCATTCCTTGGATGTGTTTAGAGGCGGTGCGGAGTAGCGACAGCGTTGTGTTTCAGAGGGCAGCCATGCTGGTCTGCAACAGAACAGCTAGATTCAAATCCTATAGCACCTTAGAGAACAAAAAGATTTTGGGTTATAAGTTTGAGAGAACCAAAGCGTCCTTCATCAGACACTTTGTGGTCATGGAGGCGCCGGGACCGATTCCTAGAAGTCCGGGTGCCCCACTGAGGCAGTAGGGATTAGTGACTGAAAGACCTGCCTAGACTTTAAACCTCTTGGAGGCGAGGCTTCTCCTCTGACGTCTCATGAGAGCAGGGCTTAGCCTGATGGCAGTGACATCTTGGGCAAAATACTGTCGCCTTGCAATTAATTGGGTTTGGTATTTGTGGCCGATAGTGGTGTGGCTCCAACAGGCAAGTTTGTCCTGGGAAGAGGAAGGGTTAAGACCAGCCCTGCAAATGATTTAGACAACCTGTGGGCTACATGCAGTGTGGAAAGAAGTGGCCACCCATGTGCCCGGGGGACATATTAAACAGACCCTAATAAGCACACTTCATTTGCATGTATCCAACAGAGCTGACTTGGGAGAGTCCTTAAAGCTTTGCCTTTGAAGTGGAACTTGAGAAGCTTTTCACAAGAAGTCGTTTTTACCTTGTGGCAAATTTAGTGTGTATCTACTTCCGCCCTGTAATGTGTGAGGCCATGACACATAGGCTTTTCAGCATGGCTACATCACACAAGGCAAGGACCCAAGGCCAATCACATCTCAATATAATGCATCTCCATGGCGTGCATATGTGTGTGTGTGTGTGTTTTAAAAAAAGACAAGTAGCCAGCCTCACATTACGGGGCACAAACTATCTTTAGTGCGGCTACAACAGCATATAAAGTGGTGCTTAGTCTGGATTGATTACCAGAGACTGTTGTCAGTGGAAGAAGGAAGGGTCATGGCTCAGTGGTAGAGCATCTGCTTTGCATGAAGAAGGTCCCAGGTTCAATCTCTAGCACCTCCAGTAAAGGATAAAGCTGCTGGTGACGGGAAAGACCTCTGCCTGAGACCCCAGTCTGAGTAGACAATACTGACTTTGAGGGACCAGTGGCCTGAATCTGTATAAGGCAGCTTCGTGTGCATTCAAGATTTACACACAATGCATAAATTAACACATTAAACTCATTGTCGTAAAATTGATTGATGTCCATTCTGTTAGAAGGCTCTGAAACGTGATTCATAGAGGATATGCCCATCAATAACAATTAGCCACGAAACAAACATTCATGTTTTCAGGCAGTATATATCTGTGTACCAGATGCTGCCCCCCCCCCACCCCCCAAAGCCTGCTGGTGGATTTCCAGTGGCCCTTTGCTGGCCATTGGACAAAACAGAATGCAAGAGCAGCCAGAACTTGGTCTATTCCAACAAGATCAATTCTGGGGCTTATCAAAAATCCAGAGTCCCTTCATTCGAGCCATCCTATTTATTCCCATTCCCAGTGCCGACAATGCAAAGCATTTGCATTCAGGCATCCCTGGGGAATACACAGCCCAGAGGCACAGAGATACATAAACTGGTTATGCAACATCCAATTAACAAAGGCCAAGTCAAATTTTATAAATTAAAGACTGGTGAGCTGCAGTTTACGGAGGCTGAAATGAGGAAGCGGAGAAGCATCTCCACCTGTTCTGAATGCGAAGTCTGAAAACAACTCCACAGGAGCCAGATGCAGAGGTATGGGATCCATGGGATCCAGTATAGGTGGGGGAAGTCCACCTCTAACCCCCCCCCCACACACACACAGACACCTTTCCTTGCTTCCTACAGCACACCAGAGCAGTCTGCACGTTGCTCCTCTGCATTCACCTCTTCCCTTTTCCCTTTCCCGCTCACCATCTGTCACCATTGCGCTTCAACACCCCCTCATTTCCCCCCTTTTCTCCCTCTTCCTCCCCCTCATTTTCTCCCTCCCTCCTTCACTCTCTCTCTCTTGCTTTCTCTCCATCAGAAACACTGTGTCACTCCCCCTCATTCCTTTCCCCCCCATTCTCTCTCTGTTCATTCATTCTCTCTTTCTCTCTCTGGCTCTCCCTACATCTCTCCCCCTCCGGTCCAAGCTTTGGATTGGCTGGCGGTGGGACCATTCCCAGGAGTCACTGACATACAGCTTGATCCACCTAACCCTGTGAGACGAGCCCCTCACTTCAGCAGCAGGAGAGCTGGAGGGGGCAGTCCGGGCTCCACTCAGCCAGACTGGCAGACAGCCTTCTTACTTGCGGCAGGAGAGCAGGTGGGAGAGGGCTGGCAGCAGCCAGATGTGTGGCCACAGGGGGTATGAGGAGGGGAGCCACCTCTGGAGCAGCAGGAGGAGAAGGAGAGGGACTCCGGGATCTCAGAGGGGGAAAAATGGGCAAGAAGGCATTTCAGACCCCTGTCAAAGACTCTGGATTCAAGCTGCCCAAGGACGGGTTTCTGTTTTTAAAGAGGAAGAAATAAGAATATGAAACATTTTTCCAGGGAGTGAAGGAGAATATCTGTTCCTTGGATAGGTAAGTATTGGGCAAACATGCCTCCTCTTCTTGGGTGCTCCCACACGTTCTACTGCATGCAAAAGTTTACTTTGGCATCCTATAAAGATCTTTGCTGTATCTCCTTTGCAGCATCCCTTCTAGCCTCCAAGAGATCTGCAGGTTTTTAAAAACCAGTTGGGGGAGGGGAAATAAACCTTGAATTAAGACAGGAAGGGGAGACAAGTAACCAGACGGAATGGCTTGAATGAAACTGGGGCTTTTGGAGGTCCTGAACTGCCTTGCCATTCGTTTGTGTTCTTCAGGTCTGTTTGTTACACCCACCTGTTGTTTTCCATGACAGACGCTGGGTTGCAATCTGCAACTCTTTCCTTCCAAAAAGTTCCACTGTCTTCAGCAGGGTTGTTGTGGAGTAGCTGATCTGCCAACTGCAGTCTCAGATTGTAAAACCATTTTGGGGCAGAGATGGTTTGTGGCATGGGGGACAGAGTGAGCCCTGAAGTTCCTTTTATGAATCAGTCTCCAAATCTAAAAGGTCAGAACAAGAACTCATGACTAAAAGCATCTCTGGTTATCTCTGAATTTCAATGGCATCCATGGGGGGCACAGTCATATGGAAGTGGAGCTTCCTAGCATTGCTGAAAGTAACAGAAGAGAATGATGCCTGCTTATTCTGGCACAAGGAATTATGGGAACTGCGGAAGAGATAACATGCTGATTTGGGAGATGGATTACAGGTAAACTGCAGAGTGGTGTGGTGGTTAGAGCATCACATTAGTATCTGGGAGACCTAAGTTCAAATCCCCACTCTGCCATGAAGTTCATTGGGTGACCTTGGGCCAAATGCACTCTCTCAATCTAACCTCACAGGGCTATGGTTGTAAGGATAAAATGGTGGAGGGGAGAACAATGGTGCGAGGCACTTTGGCCTCCCTTAGGAGATATGTATGTGTGTGTGTGTGTGTGTATATATATATATATATATATATATATATATATATATATATATCCTATATGTGTGTGTGTGTGTGTGTGTGTGTGTGTATACACACACACACACACACAAAGGAGATCCTGATTAGGTTAGGTTAGGTTATTTCTTTTATTTTTTTATTTTTTTATTTATTTATTTATTTGATTTTATTTATTTTATTTATTTGATTTATTTATTTGATTTATAACCTTCACCCCTGTATGTGTGGATCCCACGTAAATACCTGGAGTGCTTTGATTCTGCCCGGAGATTTTTTTTAACCAAATGCTGGTTTTCAGTTTAATCCAGTGCGATTACCAGGAGGCCTGAATAAATTTGTGCATATACATGGTGGCCAACAGCACATGGCATTCTCACTGCCAGGATTCTGTCTTTTCCTCTCTTGCCCTTAGGTATGCTGGTAAAAGGGCTAGAGTCAGGTTTAATTTCCAAAAGAGCTCTTGACTCGTTTTGAAATGCTGTACAAAATGGAGTCTAATAACTGGAGGTTCCAAAGCGTGGATAAATCTCAAGTGCTTATGGACAACATCAGACAGCGAGGTTGTGCTGGGCTGGGTGCTGCACATGCATAATTCATGCCCCAAGGAGCCTACAAAGCGAGGGTGTGCCTGTGCTAGCCCTCCGTGTCAACTGGAAGTGCCCATCAAGCACACCTGCTCTGTCTTGCTTCAGACTTTCCCCGCAGACTAATTTTATTTACGTGCGTATGATAAATGCAGTTGTTGCTAATTTTCCGCATGGGGATCCAAATGTTTTCCCTCAAGGCTGTATTTCTATATTGCTCTTGCAGAGATATTATATTTTTTCCCCTAGCACTCAAACTACAGTGTTTTGTCTCTGGGAAAATGCAATCCTTCCCCAGTGAAATCAATACGTTGCAATTAGAAGTGCTCTCTGGGATATGAATGCGAGTATCATAGAGCAGTAATGGAGGGGTCCTATCCCACCACCAGTGGCAAGAGCTTACCGTGCCTCACCTTTGCCATCCACATATAGCTAAATTTAACAGCACCATAATATTTTTGGCTGAGGGGAGACTTTAATACATGGCTTTGGTGACTGTGGGCTGTCACGGTGTGCAGTCCACTGCTGGAAGGAACCCTCATCCAGGGCTTGATTTGAAAAGTGACTCACAAAAAAAAAACCCTGAATGTAACACAAACTGACCAACCCAAGGCTAGTGCCTTCCCGCCACGTCACGTTGTCCATTTCAAGAACTGTTTCCCAAAACTTTGAGAATAAATGCTGCTGCTGAGAGTGCCAAGCCCACACTGATATCTGCATTTAGACCAAAAGAGACCGAGAGATTAAAGGGCAGTGAAATGCTAAGAGCTGGGTGTCTCGGTGGAGAGAGGGAAAGGACTCCAGGTCTCTCCACTTGCATTACTCTTCTTCCACTCCCTTGATTAGACACTCCCAATGTTTTCCAGGCTTTGGGGTCCCCACCAGTGTTCCCTATAAGTTGAGTTAGTGTGAGCTAGCTCACAGTTTTTTAGCCTCCAGCTCACACATTTCTGTCTTAGCTCAGGAAGGTTGGCTCCAGAGCAAACTAATTCATGCCATAGCCAGATTGCTTGCTCACAACTTTAACGCCAGTAGCTCACAAAGTAGAATTTTTGCTCACAAGACTCCACAGCTTCCCAACTCTGGCTTGGGAAAATCCTGGAGATTTGTGGGCGGGGCGTGGGTGTGTGCCTGGAGCGGGTGGAGTCTGGGGAGGGAGCTCTGCAGGGATGCAGCAATCCTGTTAAGTCCACTCTACAAAGCTGCCATTTCCTCCAGGGGAATGGTCATCTGCATAAATCAATAAAACTGGGGGAGAACCCTACATTTTCAGCCATTTTTAAGTGGGTCGCCATGCCAAGTAAATTTGGACTTCTGGGTCAGCATACCAAAAAGGTTGGAAAACACTGGTTTAGTCCATCCTGTTTCCCACAGCAGACCCTTTCCCTAGTAGCGCCTTCTGTGCCATTTCTGGGAGCCCTGAAGTTCCCTTTATGAATCAGTCTCCAGATCTAAAAGGTCAGAACAAGAACCCATGACTAAATCCGTATCTGGTTATCTCTGAATTTCAATGGCATCCTTACTCATGCCATTCTTGAGCTGCTCTTACAGTTAGGAGCATATTTTAAAGAGAAAGTTACCTCCAACTAGCATGTTGAAATAAAGTTGCTCCGCACTCAGCGAGAGAACAACAAACTTTCCGCTCTAACTTCCCACATGGCAACGAGACCAGTAGATGAAAATCCTGCCATCAAGATTATTATCCTTCATTCCTTTGGTTCCAGAGGAGAGGTCTGCATTTTCTCCCTGCTCTCTCTGTATTGCACCCATTGGAAAAACGCAGCAGGGGCAGTGATGGGATGCCCGGACCTGGATAGCTCAAGCTAGGCTGATCTTGTCAGATCTTCGAAGCTAAGCAGGGTTGGGCCTGGTTACAGTCTGGATGGGAGACCACCAAGAAAGTCCAGGATTGCTAAGCAGAGGCAAGCAATGGTAAACCACCTCTGAAGATGTCTTGCCTTGAAAACCTACAGTTTGCCATACATTGACTGTGAGTTGACAGCACTTTCCATCACCAGCACCAGAATTAAAAATAGAATAAATTGCACAGGCAACAGGTTGGCCATTACCAGGAATGCAGAATCACTGAGTTATATACATTCAGCCCCTCAGTAGGTCTTCATGATGAGAAGTTGGTTTGATCCCTCTTGAATGGTTACACATAAGCATTTCTCTAGTTGAGCGTGGGGGGTGTCTGACTCTGATAGAAATCAGTAATCGTTCTCCGATATATCTAGAAAGCTACCAGGGTGAAACAGAGTGTCGGACAAGGGGAGACTCATGCTCAGATCCCCGCTCTGCCTTGGAAAGCTGCTAGGTGAGCTTGGGCCAGTTGCTCTTTTTCTCTGTCAGCCTAACCTACCTCACTAGTTTGTTGTTGTAAGCCGCTTTGGGTCTCCATTGAGGAGCAAAGTGGGATATGAATACCCTGATCAACAGGGACAGCCAAACTGCCTCACAATAACTCAGTCTCTCCAGTTGAAGGGTTTCCTTTTAATAAAACACACACACAAAAGAACAGACATCTGAACACAGCCTGCTAAAGCTAATGCAAATGAGTGAATCAACAAGGAAAGCTGAGTAACTTCCAAAGGCATAGAAAAGCCATTATAAGTGACTGTGTGGACGCAGCAGCACTTAAAGTGACCGAGAGCTCAAGAACACTGTTTTCCACATAGGAACAGGTTTGTTGGTTTCCTCAATGTTGCTGCAGCTGCCAATATAGCGCAGCAGCAATGGGGCTTCCATATGGCAAAGTCCCCCTGCATTTTCTTTCCCCATCCCCTGCAGCAGCTGTTCCCCCTGCAACTGGAGGGCTTTTTTAAAAAGAAGAACTGGCAATCAGCATATTGCTATAACATTATAAGAGTATATCTGTCATGTTCTCTTAATTCCATGCCTTCATTGTAATGTAGGGTTGCCAGGTCAGTAGGACTCACAGGCAGGGGACTGGGGGAGGGGGGAGCTTACCAGGAGCTGGAACAATGTGATGTGCCTACACCACCTGGGAGCTGGAAATAAATGCAATGTGCCTACGCCACCCAGAAGTGACGTAGGCATGTTGATGACATTGGGAGGGATACTCTGGTTTTTGGGCAAAATTCTATGGTTTGAAGCTAATTCCACCATAGAGTTTTGCCCCAAATCCAGAGCATCACACACACACACACACACACCGATGACATTGGCATGCATACATCGCTTCCGGGTGACATAGGCATGTAGTGTTTATTTCCTGCTTATTGCCCTTTTTGGGGGGAGGGGGTAATTCTCCTCTGCTGACCAGCTGGCTGGTGCTGGGGGGGAGTGCTGGAAACTGGAGGATCCACCATGTGCAAGGGGGGGGGGGGACCTGGCAACCCTATTGCAATGACAGGGGTTACACCATTTTTAAAAAATGAAAACTGTGAATTCAGAGAATATGATCGATGGATTGTTGTAATATTGTAATCATATGTCAATTCCTTTTTTGAAAAGCCCTCTGGGGTGGATGGGGAAATGGCTGCTGTGGAGGGATTGGGGCAAGGGAAGTGGTGCCAATGTGGTTAGGACTGGGAAGATCCAGATATCCCAACCACATGGGGGGCAGCCTGGTTTTGCCTCAGTCTTTCCCAAAACATCACAGCAAAACAGGTTTGGGAAAGATCTTTGAAAAGATGTTGAAAGACTTGGAGGTGCAAGGAATCACCACCACACCTCTGAGAAGTGGGGGGGGGGGGCAACTTCTCAATAGGACCCAAACCAGGCCAAAGAAGGCATTTAGAAGTGGCCAGTGACAGGCTTCATTGCAATCCCAAGCCCCAGTGCAAAGAGAGAATGCCCAAGTCCTGCAACATCTTGCAAGTGTGCAGCAATCACAATGGTCATGCAAATAGTCCAGGAGTTCATCTCTTCACAGTTTCCCTCAGTAAGCCATTTTATTGGAAAACGAGGATATTTACTTCTTTCCACTTCCAGAGATAGTTTACCTTGGCACAAAATAAAATTTCTTTCATGGCATTTAAAGAGACTTTACAAACTAGGCATGTTCAGAACTAAGATTGAGAGTAAGGATGGGCACAAACCACATTTTTGTGTTTCGGTTTGAGGTTCGTGGCTGAACCACAAACTGAATAATAAACCATTACAAACTGGGAGGTTGGTTCGCAAACTGAACTGGTTCGTAGTGGTTCGTGACCCATTTAACCCCCCGCTTTCTGCTCCCTGCTGCTTCTTGTGGGAAGAATAAAGCAGAGGTTTCCCTGTGAAAAGTGGTGGGAAGCAGAAAATAGGGGTTCTTCCCATGAAAAGTGATGGGGAACAGAAATATGAGGGTTAAATAGCTCCCCACTTTTTAGGGGGAGCAGAAAGGAGGAGTTCCCCTGCAAAAAGCAGTGGGGAACAGAAAGCAGGGGTTTAAATGGCTCAGAGCCATTAAAACCGCTGCTTTCTTCTCCCAGTGAAAAACAGCTGAGCAGCAGGGAGCTTTCTGCTCTTCATGAAGCGCCATGAACCTCCATGAATTGCCATGAATGACCTTAAAATTAATAGAAGTTCATGATGGCTCTTCAGTTCACAAATGTCAGTTCATTAACCATGAACTGGCCAAAATTTCTCCCACTTGAGCCAGTTCGTGTCCATCCTTAATTGAGAGGCACAGGTTTCTGTTCCTTAAATCTCAGAAGTATTTAACTGATGTTATTCTCACAGAAGACTTAAGCTCACTTGCCTCCTTTACAGTACAAAATATGTTCTCCATCACACATACACACGCACACACAATACAGTGATCTTCTGCACATGAGCTAGGACCCTCAGGTGGGTCACACAGCCCACCTGTTGGCTCATGAGCCCCTGCAGAACTGCCTTTTTCTTTCCCATGCTTGGAAGGGCCTAATGGTAGTGCAGATGTGCAGAGAGCAAGAGAACCATGCACAGAGAGCAAGAGGATTATGTAGGGCTGCTAGCCCCCAGGTGGGGCTTGGGGATCTCCCACTTTTACAACTGATCCCCAGCTGACAGAGATCAGCTCCCCTGGAGAAAATGGCTGCTTTGAAGGGTGGATTCTATGGCATTGTACCCTGCTGAGGCCCCTCCCATCCCCAGACCCCACCCTCTCCTGGCTCCACCCCCAAAGTCCCCAGGTATTTTCCAACCCAGACTTGGCAACCCTAGGATTATGTCTCTTTGCACAATGCATACTGCAGGAATCTACCAATAGCCATTTCTCTTTCGAATGTATAGAGAAGTTTATACTCACTATGGTTTAGAATTTGAAAATTTGAAAAGGTGGTGACTCATGTCAGTACTCTGTATCTCTGTACAGTGTACCATCTCTCTGTATATATCTCTCCACAAACTCATGTAGCCTGGATCAGTCACTCTCTTCCTACCTCCAGGCAGGGTTGGTTTCAGGGTTTGGAGGTGGAGGAGTCTCGAGACATTGGCCCTGGTTAACCAATAAGTAGGGTTGTCAGCCTCCAGGAATCTGGACATCCCCCTCCCCACAATGCTCACTGCTGTCCCCACATCACTTCTGTATCATATCACCACCAGGCCCCTGTGTTCCAGCAACCTGCTTCCTTTTCCCCATCATAGCTGAGCCTTAGTTAAAGGGACACACCACAGCTCAGCTGTGAGCTAAAAAAAAGGCCTGAGAAAGGGCTGCAGAGGGAGATGGGAACACAGAGTTTAGCTCTGCCATTTTGAAGGCAGAGGTTAGCTCCACCCTCCTCACCGGATTGGCTGCAGGCACTCTGCCTGCTGCCATCTCACACTCCCTCCTTGGAGTTGGAGCAAAGGAAGTATTCCCCGCCCCCTTTGTTCCAGTTTAAAGGCAAAAGCCCTGGGAGCCCCAAGAGTCAAGCTCAGAAAGAGCATGATTCCCAAAAATCCTATGGGGAGGGGGACATGCTGCATTCCATTCAGGGGGGGGAAATCTCCGTGCAGGAGCAGCCATATAAAGGTACTGTGCCTAACCTTCAATTGCTCTGGATCAGGAAGCATCCCCGAGCTTTATCAGGCAAGCTCTGGGATTGCACAGCTTTCTTGATGCCAGCACTCAGGAGGTTCCGGTAGGTTTGGCACAGTTCCTGTATTCCTAACAATCTGCTGTAACCCAGCTTGGACGAAAATGTGACAACAGATGAAATTTTAAGGGGCAGTTCAAAATCCTCTCTTGTTGCTGGGTGTGTGTGTTTTGGAAGTGGGTGACAGTAATGAGATTTCCAAGTGTCTCTGTGGCTGTTGCTGGGAAATACAGTTCCCAAGAGACAATATGATAAGGCGCACTGGCTGGAGCTTACTTCTCTCCTTCCTGTCCATACTATAAGTAGGCAGTACCCTCCTGGGGACTAGGGATTGCCAACCTCCGGGGGGCATGCAGTTCTCCTGGAATTACAGCTGACTGATAACCGGATGACAGAGATCTCCTAAAGAAAATAGCTTCAGAGGGTAGGCTCCAGCATCACACCCCTGATGAGTTCCCTCCCCCTACCAAGCTCTGTGCTCCTCAAGCTCCACCCCAAATCTCCAGAAATTTCCCTGCCTGGATCTGGGAGTTTGCCTGTTACTAGGTTGGGAGCATGAAGTGAGAGCATACTCTTCTGCTCATATGAACAAACAAGCGGGGGGCGGGGGCAAGGTAAGGTAGAACCTGTCTGTCTACCCGCTCATACAAGTGAAGCATTTCCTTTTATCCTCACACAGGGTTACCAGGTCCCCCCTAGCCAGCAGGGGATATAGGGGTAGGGTTGCCAGATCCAGGTTGGGAAACTCCTGGAGATTTGGGGATGGAGCCTGAGGAGGACAGGACCTCAGTGGGGTACAATGCCATAGAGTCCACCCTCCAAAGGGTGGAAGTGATCTCTGGGGGAAATGATCTCTGTTGTCTGGAGAGGAGCTCTAATGCCTGGGGATCCCCAGGTCCCACCTGGAGGCTGGCATCCCTAATCCCAGGATGGTACTGCCTACTTATAGTATGGACAGGAAGGAGAGACGTAAACTCTGGCCACTGTGCCCCTCTTCTTTTGTCTGCAGCTCCTGCAAGAAACCCCCCCCCTCCCCATCTGCCATTCAAGGATCTCAGGAAAGAAGGGAAAAACTCAGGCCTCAAGCTAAATTATGCTTGCTGGGGCCTGCTGTTCAAGAATGTTCATTGCATATAGAAAATACAGCAGCTGCTGATAGAATTAGTTGTACATCCAATATTAAGAAATCCAACTCATGTTTTTAAAATGACATGCCGTCCAAATCTAATTTTTTTTCATGTACCCTTAGTTTATATCTGAATTAGGATTCCCCCCCCCCCCCCAAATGGGGTCAATAGCAAATCTAGTAAAGGGGTAACAAAGACCATATGATTCCTTTGCCAGAAGGTTTTGTCCAGGCCTCTGACCTCCATGGAAGGCTTCTTTTCGGCATCAGGACCACAACAACTGTGTCACCTTGCCCTCTCTGGTACCAACCATGCCCCCAAGATAAGCAATTACACACTCTTGCTGTGGATAAAACTGTCAAATATTCATAATAAAAGGAATTAGAAGCAGAAAGAAAGCTAATTAGCCATCCCTTTCCTCTACTAGAACAAGACAATGAGTTCTGGGCTTTGCTTAATCTAGTATCAGGAGACGCCAATGATGGGATTTCATTGGAAGATTAGTGGTTTTGCTATGTCACAATCATTCATCTAAATGACTTGGGAAATATAATCAGACAACTGGGAAAAAACAGGTTTATAGTGTCATAGCACTACTTGAAAATCATGCCGTAGATTCAGGTAATAAGGGGTTTTGAATAGCAAAGGTTTGGCTAATGAAGGGTTTCTCGTACTAGGAAACTATTTCTTGAGTCTCATTTCAATTTCCCATGATTCAGTTTCTTCCCACATTGTTTCCAAAAACAATTCAGTTCCAGCACCTATAGCAACTCCATCCTGGTAATCTAATTATATGTTCTTTAAGAAAGGAACATTAAAGATAGAAATGTCAGCAAAAATGATACTGTGTGAGGATGGCCAATGGTATAAACTGATTTTTTAAAAAAAAGAACAAGAATCAAATTTGCATAACAAACAATTTATGGCTAGAAACGGGAACCTGGTTTTGTGGAAGACTAGAAGGGGGTGACAGCAGAAACAGAAATTATCATCATCATCATCATCATCTATTTAATTTATATCCCGTCCTATCCCACAAGTGGGCTCAGGGTGGCTTACAATATAAAATCCATAAAACCTAAAACAATAAAATCAATAAAACAATAGATGGCACAATAGGCAATAACAAAAAAAAACAAAACCATGCCTCCTATCAGGCAGATACCTCAGAAAGCTCCAGGGCCCAATGGTATTATCTAAAACAGAAGGGCACTGGGAAGGGGCCATGAACTGGGGAGGCCAGAATGGTTAAAGGTCCCCCACCTCAACCAAAATCAAGTGGTGCTTTAAAGACTAACCAAATTTATTCCAGCATAATTTTTTGGATCTGAAGAAGTGAGTTCTGATTCATGAAAACGTATGCTGGAATAAACTTTGTGAGTCTTTACGGTGTTCCTTTATTTCTGTTATACTTTGCTGCAACAGACTTACAAAGCTACCCCTCTGAAATTATTACCATGTCCACATGGTACATAAATAGGATTGTCAACTTCCAAGTGGTAGCTGGCGATCTTCTGGGAGTACAACTGATCTCAAGGTAATAGTGATCAGTTTGCCTGGAGAAAATGGCTGCTTTGGAAGATGTACTCTATGAGTTTATATCCCGTTGAAGTCTTTCCCCTCCCCAAATCCTGCCCTCCTCAGGCTCATCCCCCAAAATCTCCAGGTGTTTTCCAACCTGGAGATGGCGTCCCTGTATTCTGCTGCAGCCAAAAGTACAGAGATCACATGTTTCTTAAAGCAATTAGAGAGTCAAAGAGAAGCTTTTGTCCTGTCCACCTAGGGCTGCCAGCTCTGGGTTGGGAAATACCTGGATTTCTGGGGGGTGGAGCCTGGAGAAGGCAGGGTATGGGGAGGAGAGGGACCTCAGTGGGTTATAATAGCATAGAGTCCATCCTCCAAAGCAGCCATTTTCTCCAGGTGAAATGATCTTGGTTGCCTGGAGATCAATTGTAAACTGCAGGTCTCCAGCAGCCACCTGGAGGTTGAAAACCCTATGTCCATGTCATGGGGAAGGTTCACTGCATCTCAGGTGCTGCTCAGAGCTATATCTGGATTGGCTTCAGCACCACTGCAGGGTAAACTTGAATATTTAAAGACGATGACACACAACAAGTCAGTTCCAGCTTTATTCCTCTAACACATCCGAGTGCAGACACCGAACCATTTCAGCACCACATGTAGGGCATACTACAGAGTTTGCTTCCACAGGCAATGCACAGATAAGCCATACATTCACATTACGCAGTAAGCATGTAAGCAAGGGCAGTTTGCTTAAGTTTCCATAGGAATGATTGCCTCTCTGATGAATTCCGCTCATTCTTGGAATTCAGCAGCATTTCTAAGGAAAATGTAAAAGGTGGTGTTTGAGCAGTAAGGTAAGCAGGGTACTTGGAGTAGGGAAAGCATTATGTAAACCATATTTATTTACGACCTGGTCAGCCCAGGCTAGCCTGATCTCATCAGATCTCAGAAACTAAGCAGGGTCGATGCTAGTTAGTATTTGGATGGAAGACCACCAAGGAAATCCAGTGTCATGACACAGAGGCAGGCAATGGCAAACCACCTCTGAACATCTCTTGCCTTGAAAACCACTGTAAGGAGTTACCATACCTATAAGCATGTGCTCTGCCATAGAGCTATGAGTCCTTCTCCCCAAAGACTTGCTCAAAAAGATTGCGCTAAAAATGTCCCAAGAATTTGTGGGCAAAAGGTTGCACGCAGCATCCAGTTTCACATTGTCTGTGTTGAATTTCATACCTTCTTTACCAAAGCCCAAGGAAATGGCAAGAAGGTGGATGTTACGTCTCTATCCCCTTGGCTGACAGCACTGCCCCAGCCAAGAAGCTGCTGTATTTTCAAGGCTTGCCCGGAGTCTATGTGTGCCATTTGATGCAAAGGCCTGATCTGACAATCAGTCTATTAACTCATGTAAAAGGGCTCCAGTGGTCCAATGCAGAGAGAGAGCTACTTTTCTCTTTTCCTGTTAATCCAGACCCTGGAAACATTCCTTCAATTTTGTCAGTGATGACTGCAAAAGTTTCCCTCAACTGTAATGTGGCAGCAGCTCCCCCATTACTTAGTACAGCAATAGATACCCTATTCTGAATCTAACACGGTTATAATGCCATTGCTAACTAAGAGAGCAGGATAATAATCCCTTTCTACATATCAGCATATTTTAGAGAATTAAACCACAATAAAGACCTAAGATTAGCAGGGGCTCTACATCTATGACATACTGAGCATAATAATTAATCCCGCTTGGGTCTGGGGTGTCATAGTAACTAGCTAAAGGCTAATAGGGTAAATGACCTGGCAACAATTCGTTCAGTGAGAAGACGCTAACAACCAATCCATGTCCAGCTGAATGGGCTTGCATGGCTTAGAGGCACACTGCCCCAAGCTCTCCTCCGGAAGGCGTTTGGGAGGAATATATTCCTAGACTTGGTTTTGCATTAAGTGTCCTGGATACCGATGAATGGGGTAAAATGGGCTAACAATAAATTTGAAATAGATTCCCAGCCGCGCTATTGTTGGGGACTGGATACAGGAATCATATCGCCCTGTGTGGAAAGATCTGCACTCTTTGTTCATTGGTTTCCAGCCACAATTCAAAGTGCGCGTTGTTAATAAACTTTTTTTTTTTTTAAATGCCAGTTCTTACCCTTAAACAGCTTGGAGCCGGGATACTTGAAGGGATGCTCATCCTGTACTGTCCAGCCCCCTTGAGATGCACCTGGCCATCTACATTGTTCTTATTTAAGGTGCCTGGCCAAAATATTTCTGTTCATCCTGTTGTTGTTGTCGTTCTTTTTAAAAATAAGGTTTTAAATCCCTTTTTTAGCTGTTTTATGGTCTGCTTCCAAAGTGCGGAATGTTTTATTAATTTTTTTAGCCTGCTCAGTGCTTGATTTATACTGTTTCTATGCCCCTGCTTTGGTTTTAAAGGCTTGTTTTAAACACTGATCACTTATGCTGTTGTTTTTATGGCATTGTTTTTTCACTTGGAGCTGCCTTAAGCAGGGAGGGTTGCCAGCTCCAAGCTGGGAAATTGCTGGAGATTTGTGAGGTGAAGACTAAGGAGGGAGGGGTTTGGGGAGTGGAGGGACCTCTGCCATTGAGTCCACCCTCTGAAGTAGCTGTTTTCTCCGGGGGAACTAATCTCTGTAGTCTGGTGATCAGGTGTATTTTCTGGAGATCTCCAGGCAGCACCTGGAGGTTGGCAAACCTATAAGCAGGTCAGTGGTGAGGTGGCATATAAATTACACCCCCCCCCAATACATAAATCTAGTGTTGCTGCAACACCATTTTATATGCAGTACTGAGACCAGTGAGGGTGTTATTCTGGCCAGTTCATCAGATTTACTCCCATTTTCCTTAGCAGGCCAATGGTCCAGTCTGATTACTCATGACTACCTTCACCCTTGTGAAACAGCAAAGTACACAGACTGTCCCACCAATGTGTACCATCTTACTGATCCTTCTGGCTTCTGTTTCCATTTCCTCTTCTCCTTCTAGCTCCTATAAAGGTTTAGTCGCTATTTCCAGTTCACATCTGTGCCAAGCCTGTAGAAATAGGCAGGCAGCCTCTGGGCTAAAATCCAAATTTTCAGGGGATGCCATCTGCCCCCCCAAATTTTCAGAGGCAGGCAATACAAGGGTATGAATGAGCATAATTTGTGGCCACGAGATTTGTCAGCAGGCTGATTGGGGCCTTCAACCTTCACCAACCACTGTTCTAAGAAAGTCTCTAACAAAATTGATGGGTGGACCTGAAATCTGAACTCATATCGTCACTTCTCATTCTTTCTCTGGTTATACCTTCAGCTGTGAATTCTGAAGTCTTCATGTCTCTTTTTTATGTTTTCCCCAACTATAGACACCCAACCAGTCCAGTGGGATAATCGCCCACTATTCTGCCATGGACAGTTTCAACTTTTCGACCACACTGGCTTCTTGGGAGGAGAATTCAACAGCCACCAGCGCCATCTTCATTTCTGGGAACCTGTCTTTAACTGCCAGTCTTGGTATGGATGTCAGTGGCGTCCTCATCCCTCTGGTTTACCTCATAGTCTGTGTGGTAGGGCTAGCTGGAAACTCCCTGGTCATCTATGTTGTTTTGTGCCATTCAGTGAGTGAATCAGTGACAAATGTCTACATCCTCAACTTGGCATTGGCAGATGAACTCTTCATGCTTGGCCTACCCTTCCTGGCTGCCCAAAATGCATTGTCATATTGGCCTTTTGGTTCATTCATGTGCCAGCTAGTCATGGGCGTGGATGCCATAAACCAGTTCACTAGTATTTTTTGTCTGACTGTAATGAGCGTTGACCGTTACTTGGCAGTGGTGCATCCAGGAAAGTCATCAAAATGGAGGACAGCACGTGTGGCCAAGGTGGTCAGTGCCACAGTGTGGGTGCTCTCTTCAGTGGTAGTGCTGCCAGTGGTGGTGTTCTCAGACGTTCCTCTAGGCATGAGCACATGCCACATCCAGTGGCCAGAGCCGGCGTCTGTATGGAAAACTGGCTTCATAGCCTACACAGCTGCACTTGGCTTCTTTGGGCCACTGCTGGTAATCGGTCTCTGTTACTTACTCATTGTTGTCAAGGTCCGATCCTCAGGCAGGAAGGTACGAGCACTGACAGCCAAGCGCAAGCGCTCGGAACGGAGAGTCACACGCATGGTGGTCACTGTGGTGGCTGTCTTTGTATTATGCTGGCTGCCATTCTATGTTCTCAACATTGTCAATGTCATCTGGTCTCTGCCTGAGGAGCCGTCGCTTTTCGGCATCTACTTCCTGGTTGTGGTGCTGCCCTATGCTAACAGCTGTGCCAACCCCATCATCTATGGTTTCCTCTCCTACCGCTTCAAGCAGGGTTTCCGCAGGGCCCTTCTGAGACCCTCCCGTCGAGTGCAGAGCCAAGAAGTTGCCGCCGCAGCCACTACACCAGATAAAATGGAAGAAGAGGAAGAGGAGGAGGAGGAGGAGGAAGAAATGGAAGCCGGAGTGACTGAGGTCAGCAAGATCACGCAGAATGGCAATGGCAGGCTAGAATGTGTCCCGAGCAGCGGAGCAGGAGGCAGCGAACAAAAACAACTTCCCGAGGATCCTGTTAGTTGTGAGAAACCCAGCTTTGTGAACACCAGCTACTTGTAGTGACTAGAAAGAGGTGTCTCTTCTCTTTCTCAGAACTTCTCTAGGTTGGACTCACAAGGAGCAATCAACAGTGGAGTCATCCATGATTCAAGACTTTCCTCAAAGAAGCCTGAAAGGCATGTAGGAAAATAGACAGTGGCTTTCAAATTAGGGTTGCCAGGTCTGGGTTAGAAAATACCTGGAAACTCTGGCGGTGGATCCAGGAGAGGGTGGGGTTTGGAGAGGGGAGGGGCCTCAGCAGGGTACAATGGCATAGAGTCCACCCTCCAAAGCAGCCATTTTCTCCAGGGGAGCTGATCTCTGTCAGCTGGGGATCAGTTGTAAAAGCGGCCCCACCTGGAGGCTGGCAACCCTATTTCAAATGCAGAAGTGAGGCCTAATACACTCATTTCCAATGCCCATTCTGCAGCAGTGATTGCTGGTTAGATAGGGTTGCCAAGTCCTTATGACTTACCGGCTGGGGGGAGTCCTCTTGAGGCCAGGAGCTTTCCCAGCGTGCGCGCTTGCGCACGCGCCGCAATAATATCACCCGGAAGTGACATTATCATGTGCCAGGGCGTACCATAGAATTTTGGTACCATAGAATTTTGGGGCGATTGCTAGAGCGTTGTCCCGGCAACGTCCCCAACGTGATGACGTCACTTCCGGGTGACGTCATAACGCTGGGGAAGTCTGGACGACTGGATGACTTGGGGGGTGGGGCCCCCCCGGACTGACTTGGCAGCCCTATGGTTAGAGCAAAGGATTCTGGGATCAGGTTTGGGAGAAGGGTTCCTGTTCAGCTAACATCATGCTAATGAAACTTTCTTAGTTACTCTACAGCTTCTAGTACACCTTCCAACTTTTCACAGATGAAAATAGAGAGATTTATGTATTTGGTCTCATAACCAAGGATCACTATTAAGTGCCCCCCCCCCCATGCACATTGCTGAAGGCTTGTCCTCGACAACATCACGTTCTGCATTCATTTATCCTGCAGCAGCCCAGCCCGTCCTGACAGCTGAAGAAAGATGTGTTAATAATGTGGCCATAGCAGGTTCGGCTTTTTTTTTTTTAAAGCCTTAATAGAATTTTAATCTCACAGTGAGAATAAGCTGCAACTCAAACACATTCAGCAATGTTTACTATCTGGGTAGACAATAGTGGGAAG
Organism: Lepidodactylus listeri; assembly: GCA_029233225.1. Taxonomy (NCBI): domain Eukaryota; kingdom Metazoa; phylum Chordata; class Lepidosauria; order Squamata; family Gekkonidae; genus Lepidodactylus; species Lepidodactylus listeri. Next base: position 38,496,674 of record JARCFY010000008.1, on the reverse strand, counting down.
AGGGAAGGGAGAGAAGGGACACAAGCGCACGGGTGCCCTTGCTAAAAAAGAACAAAAACAAAACTAAACTAAAACTTCCCCCGAAGGAAGGACAGGAACAAAACAATGACTAAGGCTAAGAACTAGAACATGGGGGGGGGGGGGGGGTGCCTCATAAATAGGGATTGTTGATGAGAGTTGCCAGCCTCCAGGTGGGTCAAGCAAGGCAACAAGGGCAACCGTGAAAAATTAACTATGAAAAAAGTCAAACATTCCACAAACTTCAGTACCTGTTCAGTATCTATTCATGTAAACAAATTCATATAGACAATTCATTCCATGCATAGCAATATCATATCCAAAATTTCAGAAAAACATTCCAGAACCACACAAATTAGGTGCGTGGTTCTGGAATGTTTACATGAATAGATACTGAAGTTGGTTGAATGTTTGACTTTTTTCATAGTTAATTTTTCATGGTTGCCCTTGTTGCCTTGTGTGATCTTCTTTCCGTGAATCTCTTTAGGTTGTTAACCTCCAGGTGGAGCTTGGAGACCCCCCCCCCTTCTTTTACAACTGATCTCCATCTGTCAGAGGTCTGATTCCCTGGAGAAAAGGACTGCTTTGGAGGGTGGACTCTATGCCATTGGACCCTGCTGAGGTCCCTCCCCTCCAGTGTTCCCTCTAAGCTGAGTTAGTGTGAGCTAGCAATTTTTTAGCCTCCAAATCACATATTTCTGTCTTAGCTCAGGAAGGATGGCTCCAGAGCAAACTAATTGATGCAGTAGCCAAATCACTCACTCACAACTTTAATGCCAGTAGCTCACAAAGTAGAATTTTTGCTCACAAGGCTCCACAGCATAGAGGGAGCATTGCTCCCCTCCCCAAACCCCACCATCTCCAGGCTCCAACCCCCCAAATCTCCAGGTATTTCCCAGCCCAGAGTTGGCACCCTACGGGGGCTGTAAGCATTTCAAGAGCTAGTGTTAATGCCATGGCTAGAAAATATAAACCAGGAATTTCTTGGATAAAAACTCACTTTTATCATGAACTCACTCATGTAGCAGTTAGTGGTTGAACAAGGGCTAGGGAAACCCAGAATGAAATCACCCCTCAGTCAGAAGGCTCCCCAGGTTTACCTTGTGCCAGTTACTCTTTCTCAGCCTTGTGCCAGTTACTCTTTCTCAGCCTAACCTACCTCACAGGGTTGTTGTGAGGATAAAATGGAGATCAGGCAAACGAATTTAAGGTAGCCAGCTGACCTGGGGGGGGAAATACTCTGTCCCTTTAATAGAGGCTTAATGTGTGAAAATGGGCAACTGAAGCTTTTCATGGCATTGAGTAACTAACATCCCCTGGTATATAACATGCTATTAAACCCCTGTTAAAGGGACAGCACATTTTTGCCCAGTTAGTAAACTTTAAGAACCATGTACCTTGCCCTGAGTTCACTGGAGGATAAAAACGTGATAGATGGCACTTTCTTCCCCATATGGCCTACTGGGGTGCTGAGCATGAGAGAACAGTAGCTTGCCTATTGTTCTGTAAGCCTCAGTTCACACTACAGGGAGGTAAAACTGCTAACCTACCCTGCAGGATTGCTGTCAGGACTATTGGCTGAGGTAGCATCTGTGCAGTGTTTTGAATGTTCTGAAGTAGTATATAGTATATAGATTCAAAAGTGTTGCTGGTATCCTCACTGCCATTTTACCTCAGTTCCAACATACAGACTATGTCAGGGCCGGGTTCTTTCAATAAAAGATTCCTTTAAATGTAAGGGTTTGTGTTTGTAATGCGCCCTTGTGGTAAGCGGTGAAGGAAGAAACAAGAAGAGTTTGTTTTATGTAGCATCCTTCCTTCCCCTCCCTCACACACACACGCACACACACACACACACACACAGTCATGAATAACCACTTCCTCAGGAAACAAGTAGAATTTCTTTTTTTCCTTTAGAGGTGTCAAACCACTTGTATCACAGTGTTTGATGAGCGTATCCAAGAAAATATAATTCTTTGGAATTTCCGCTAGTCTTTGCATCCAGCTTCTGACTAGATGGGGGATGTGATGTACTATTGAAGACTCATTCACCAAACACAAAATCTCTAGAATCAATTTAAAAGCACTGAAAAACCATGCCTTAGGTAGGGTTGCCAAGTCTGGGTTGGAAAATACCTGGAGACTTTGGGGGTGGATCCAGGAGAAGGTGGGGTTTGGGGAGGGGAGGGGCCTCAGCATGGTGCAATGCCATAGAGTCAACCCTCCAAAGTGGCCATTTTCTCCAGGGGAGCTGATCTCTGTCAGCTGGAGATCAGTTGTAAAGCAGGAGATCCCCAGGCCCCACCAGGAGGCTGGCAACCCTAGCCTTGGGCCAAAGGAAAGCCTAGCAGCGTGGTGCTAGGGATGGCAAAGCAGGAGGGTGCCGTGGTGGTTAATGGGAAGACCAGCTGGGGCAAGGGCCAGCCAGCCAGTGTGCATGAGTTTTTAAATTTTATTTTTTTATTTAAGTGCCCCCCCGACTTTTTACAAGGTCCCTCTGATTTAAGAAATCCTGGCTACGTAGGGTTGCCAAGTCTTCAAAATTCTGCCCTGGCAACACCCACCAACGTGCTGACGTCACTTCCGGTGACGTCATTACGTTGTCCTCGCTGGACGACGTCGGGGGTGGGGTTCCCCCCCGGCCAAATGCTGGCCGGCGGATCGGGAACCCCTTTAGCAGGGGATCCCCCGCCCCCCCGGGCTGACTTGGCAGCCCTATGGCTACGGGCCTGCTTATCTCCATGCTTACGTATCAGCACCCAAACAAATGTGGGATAAAATGTCACAAAACATAAAGAACACAGGCATATAGAGAGAGAGATTCAAGAAAGGAGTTTGCTGGTGGCAGCTATTACCCTTCTTTGCTTATGAAACAGGGGTCATTTCGAGCAGGAGCTTGGGGGAGCGCAGCTCTGGGAGTTGGTGCCAGCCCCCCCCTCCCGATGGGGGGAATGCCTGCTTGTGTCATGGCTGCAGCAAAATGAGCCCGTCCCCTGGCAAGGTCCTTGTTCCTCCGACCAGCATTCTGAAGGCTTCAGCCACCACTGAAGCTCTCTTCCCAGAACAGTGGTATTTCTGAGGCTTGGATTAGTAGCTGTTCCCTCTCTGCCAGCAGTTTCTTTCTTTCTTTCTTTCTTTCTTTCTTTCTTTCTTTCTTTCTTTCTTTCTTTCTTTCGTTCTTTCTTTCTTTCGTTCGTTCTTTCTTTCTTTCTTTCTTTCTTTCTTTCTTTCTCTCTCTCTCTCTCTCTCTCTTCTTTCTTGCCTTCTGGCATACTTCTGGTGATGTCAGGTGGTGTAGCATATGCAAATAAGTTATGCTAATGAGTTATGCTAATGAGCTCCTGCACCTCTTTTTCTACGAAATGACCCCTGCTTATGAAGAACTGGGACTAATTAAATGTTTTGAAATGGCTACTCTGATTGGTTGAATTGGATGTGAGGATACGGATGCTGGTGGAAGGGATACAGAGACACAGATTTTGGGGTGCTTGCTTAAAGTATGGTGCATTTTGGCTCCTTAACTACTTCAATATATCCAGGAGTATCTGTACAGGGCTGCGTCTCTGCAATGGGATTAAACAGGTGTGGACGGGCCTTAGCCCAAGAATCAAGAGCACATTCCACGTGATACCTTTTATTAGGATCAACCCAATGACACATAACACTGTGTGAGCTTTCAAGTTCACTAGAAGTCTTCCTCAGGCTAGAAACCTGGAATTGTAGGCCTTGGGTAGGGGTGTTAGGAATCTTCCACTCAGTACCTTCAGAAACCTAAGGCTCAAACTACACACTGTTGCATATTGTTCTATGTTATGCTACAGCAATGATTCAATGCCAGCTCCAGTTTGGGAAATTCCTAGAGATGTTGTGGTAGAGTTTAGGGAGGGTGGGGTTTTGGGAAGAGAGGGAATTCTGATAGGGTTGCCAAGTCTTGGTTGGAAAATACCTGGAGACTTTGGGGGTGGGTCCAGGAGAGGGCGGGGTTTGGGGAGGGAGGGGAGGGGCCTCAGCATGGTACAATGCTATGGAGTCCACCCTTCAAAGCAGCCATTTTCTCCAGGGGAGCTGATCTGTCAGCTGGAGATCAGTTGTAAAGTGGGAGATCCCCAGGCCCCACCTGGAAGATGGCAACCCTAAATTCTGAACTGTAGAACGTCATAGAGTCCATAGTTCAAAGCAGCCATTTCTCTAGTGGAAGTGATCTCTGTCATCTGGAGATGATCAGTTGTGATTCTGGAAGATCTCCAGGCCCCCACTTGAAGGATGGCAACCCTGTTTGCAACTGGTTTGTCTTACCCAGTCAGGATAATCCAGTTGCGAATTATTGCTATAGTGCAATATCCAGTGGTGTATTAATGCAGCCTATAAACTGGGGTGAGGAGATTCCTGAAAGGGGGGGGGGGGGCATCACAGTTAAACTGGGCCAAAGGGCATAAGATGTTAGGTGGGTCTGCCTGTCTCTGGTGTCCTAAATCCTAAAACTCTCAGGGGATTAGATCCAGCCAGCTTTTTCAGTCTTGATCAGTTCCCTTCCTTGTAGGGTTGCCATCCTCCAGGTGGGACCTGGGGATCTCCCGCTTTTACAACTGATCTCCAGCTGACAGAGATCAGCTACCCTAGAGAAAATGGCTGCTTTGAAGGGGGAACTGTATGGCACTGTACCATGCTGCAGCCCTCTCCCCTCCCCAAACCCCACCCTTTCCTGGATCCACCCCCCAAAGTCCCAGGTATTTTCCAGCCCAGACCTGGCAACCCTACTTCCTTGCTACAGCTGCCATCCAGTGTGGCTTTTGTCCATGCAGATCCCATGATCCCCCAGCATAGCCTTTTGGGTGGTCAAAATCAACCTTTCCCTCTCTATTTTAACAGTGGGAAAAGCATGTTGGATCCCACCCATGGGGTGGGGGCTAGTGATCCCATGATCCCTAGGGAGGCCACAATGAATAGCAGCACTAAGGCAATAGTTCTGCACATCACTAGGCATTCCAGAACACAGTATCTGCAAATATCCATAGTTATATTTCCGTGGCTTTGACTATTTATTGGAAAAATATATTTTTTTAAAAAAAACATTAATATCTACTAAATGAGAAGTGTAGTTGAGCTATTAATGCCAGATTGTTGATTCCCATCTCCAGTGTACACATGTAGTACTCACAATAGGCCAGGAACGCAGGGAAGAAAGCCATCCAAGTATGTGGGCTAGCTGATAGTCACCCTGAGGAGAAGTCCCAAAATGGCTCCAAATCGGGGCACTGGCAACCCTAGCTGCTGGGGATCTGTGTTCAGATCCTCAGACATGTAATTGAGCCTCAAAACCAATTACAGAAGCAGAGGATATGTGGATTAGGGCCACTGTGCTGGGGAAGGGATGGGGGGGTAACATTCTCCACCAACATCGTTCCTCAGATCAGAAATATCTCCTCCATCACTGGCTTTAAGTCCTGGGAAAAATGATAGATGCCAATATTGTCTTTTCAGGGAGGGGAGGTTCTACTTGGGAAAACAGTTCAAGGAGAAGAGTTAACTCCCCCCCTTCACTAATACCACAGACCTGATTGCTTTCTCTCTCTCTCTCTCTCTCTCTCTCTCTCACACACACACACACACACACATGCACACTTACAACCTCATTTTGCAGCTCAGTTGCATATCTGGGGATCAAAACACAGATCCCCAGTGTCACATGTGGTTTGGCTTGTACATGAAATATAAATACCAAGCAACCTCTGTGCCTTTAATAGCTGCACGACAGGGAAAGCCTCAACAGATTGAAAGATATGCGAAGACACACACAGAGAGAAAAACAGTTCTTTTGCTACTCTCATTAGCCTTCCCTAACTAACTTTGAAATCCCCACAGCTGTTATGCTGGAGCAGGGCCCTTCCAATTAGTCTTGAGTTTTGCTGCTGGCAAAATTTGGTGGCTTCTCTTCCCGTTGCTGCCCCGCTCCATGGCAAGACAGCCTGTGGCATATATCTAATGGTCATGCTGCTTTTGGAGGCAGCAGCTACAAAGTCTATTGCTTTGGGTACGAGCATGTTAATATGGAGTAAGGAGTGTGGCTGACAGAGCATAAGTACATTGTCTTCACCCTCTTATCTCATTTCTGTAAGTGCTCGTGTGTGTTTTTCCTGCATCCCCTTGGACATTTCTGAACATGTCATTGCTAAGATACAGACCAGTCCAGAGCTTGTGTGTGATTCTGGGCCCCCTTCTCTCGAGGCAGGTTTAGGAAACAGGAAGGGGCCATTTCAAGCGGAGAAGATACCAATGTACACAGGGACCAGGAAGAAAGCAGGTTTGAAGTAATAAAGATTTGAGGAGGAAATGCACAGGGGAATGTTACTCCTGAGAACAATTTTAAATGTCGTTTCTCCCCCCCCCCCCCCCACCTTGCCATGCCACGACTAGCCTCTGTAGAAGTGTTAGAAAGGATGCCACTGGTCACTTCCAACACATGGTCAATGATGTTTTTCTAAATCTATGCACACCAAAAAAATTATTTATTTCATTTATGCCTTATTTATTTCATTTATGCCTTATTCACCTTTCTCCCCAAAGGAGGCCCAAAAGGGCTTACTTAATTTTATCCTCACAACAACCCTGTCAGGCAGGTTAGGCTGAAAGCATGAAACTGACACAGCTGAACAGGGATTCAGCCTTGGATGTCCTAGATCCTGGTCTGACCTTCTAACCTACTAAGCACACTTAATATAGGGGTTTTTTTGTCACTTGATACTTTATACTCCTTTGCCTGACAGTTTACTTTATACTCCTTTCCCTGACAGTTATTATTTTCATTCATTCATTCATTCAGTTTCTACCACGCCCTATCCCACAAGTGGGCTTTTAAAAAGAAAAACAGCAAAAGGGTAGACTGACCTCATAACATCAAGTCCTGCCCGAGAAGTGCTTCCCACTTCAGCCCACTGTCTATCTAGTCCCTCATTCTTTGCAAATATCCCAGCAACCAACAGATGCCAGGTGACCCATTAGTAGTCTGTGGTCTTCACCTACCCACACCAGACAAAAGACATCAGAAAAACCTGCATCTCTCACGGTCTTTCTTAGTGATAACAAGGATGGGAGATGGGAGACAGAGAGGTACCCTCATGGTCTGGATCATACGACAAAATGATTGATGGGAGGTAACCGAAAGAGAAAGAAAGAAATCGCCTCAGTATAAATCCGGAGTAAGTTGAAACAGCCCTGAGAAAGCAATTCGCCTGGCCACTCTCACACTGGCCTATTTGCTGTTGATCAGGAAACACGTGAAAGCTATCCTATGACACAAAATACCACACCACAAGCCCTGCCCTCTGCCCTTGTTTCAGAGCCATTAATTGGGGGTGGCAACATGCCAGGGGTGGGGGCAGATTCCTACTCTAGCTCCTTTGCATGTTGGATGGTCGGAAGTAGTAACATTATGATCAGTGAGAACGTGGACACACACAAGCACACTCACACAACTTTACTCCTTTTGCGATGCTCATAGTCATTAGCTGTTAAAGGGATATTATTTGTTTGACCAGAAATATCCCTAGTCTAAAAAGAAGCTCCCATAAAAGGAGTCTGTCAAGTCACAAACTAAAAGGCTGTTGTTTCTAAGTCACAGAGGGGCAAAACAGCAGTCCAGATGGGGTGATTCACCCATTGGCCCCAATCTGGCTACAGCTCTGCCTAGACTGGTAGAGTCCAGGATATGAGGCCTTCAGGAACAGAATCCAGCTCTGAAACAGCAGTGTAATGGGATGGGCCTTCTCCCCATGTAATCCAGGGCCAGGCAGAAGGAAATCATCCCTCACAATTTTATGAACTTCAATCCAGATGGCAGCAGCTAAGAGCCAGAACACACGTTACATTTTTTGACAAATTGGATCTAGGTTCCCCTCTTCCTCCTGTACCATGATCATGCTCAGCTCAGTCAAGGTCCTGGGGACTTTAATAATGCCTTTCTTTGCAGCTGCTGTGTGACTGCAGGGAGAACAAGCTGGTTCCTGATACATGCCGTTAATCCAACAGCCACTAGAGCAGGAATGGCTGGCATTGCAGCAGAAAGAGAGGATTCAGGGACCAAGGCGCTCTCTGACAGGAGACAGAATTTGCTCCTGTTCCTCATTCCCTCTGGCAGGTTCTTCAGGGATTTGTCCTTCTTCATCTATATGTTGGCAACACCTGTATTTTGTTAATAACGTATACACAAATTTCACTGCCTGTTGATTCTTGAACTTGATTTTCTATAAGGCTCTATAAGGCCATTTTATTTTATTTTATTAGAAGCTGAAAGTAGGCATAGGTGGGAGCTTTTTTCTACTTCACATAGTGCTGATGGCATCAGGCTGAAAAAACCTTGTAAATAGAGTTGCCAACTCTGGGTGGGGAAATACTTGGAGATTTTTGAGGTGGATCCTGGGGAAGGAGGGGTTTGGGGAGGGAGGGACCTTAATGGGGCACAATGCCATAGAGACCACTCTCCAAAGCAGCCATTTTCTCCAGGGGAACCAAACTCTGTTGTCTGGAGATCAGTTGTAATACCAGGAGATCTCCAAGCCCCACCTAGAGGATGGCAACCCTACTGTAAGATAGGCCAGTATTATATTACAGATGGAAGAGTTGAAGCCGAATGTGATGGACTGCACTTTTTAAAAGCTTAGAAATGCTGCACAAACAGCTGAAGGACCGTGAAGGGTTAATTCTTCACAGAAACAGAGGGCCCTGAGTGACAGACTGCTCCAAAGAATCTGACTGGTTAGCATCAGCTGAGCAGAGAAAGACTTGAGAGCTGCATACTGAGGAGAGATTCAGTCATATTTTTGCCTTGACTGAGTTGAGTCTGATTTCAGCCCTAGCTGAGAAGAGTAGAGTACTGACAGTTACAGAATTCAGCCCTGACTGAGAGCAGTTTATCACAGACAGGAGAATTGGGGGGAAGTTGGCAAGGAAGTCTAGGAAATAGGTGAAGACTGCCCATTCAGGCCAAAGAAAGGGGATAGAGCTTCTAGTGAGAGGAGAAAATTCCTTACCCAGTCAAACAGGGAGTTACCTCTGAAGAATGGAGCGATCCCTGATCTGGTATGGTTAGAAATTGCCTTTGGTGACCTTAAGAGTCAGTTAAAAGCTCAAGATGAGTCCTGGTGTTTCAAGAGAAGGGGTCTGGGTACTGGAAAGAGTATACCAGCCTTCTAGATACCAAAAGAGTCAGAGAATACTTGAAGAAAATGTGATGGAGTGTTTGGAAAACACTGCAACAAAAGCCTCTCAACATAAAGATTTAAGTCACTGTGAAAAGCTTAAGAAACTCTCATTAGCCTGAAACATAAGAACTAATGTTCATGTGCTAGTTTTTACCTCAGAAATTTTCAACCCCTGATTTCACATGACCTTTCCCCTCTATGTTAGATCAAATATTTTGTTATTTTTGAATTTCAAAATGCCTCGAATGCCATTTAAGTCATTTAAGTTAAAGTGGGTTCCTGAACCTTCCTTCAGGTTTTTGGGCTGAGCCAACAGTCAAAATACTGTACTACAGAAATTAACAAAATAGGAGATACACAATAGATGATCAACCCCAAAAAACAACTCTGTAAGAATAATGTAATTACCAGACCAATTAATACTATTAAACCATTTATATGAAATTCATAAACATTAAACAATAGCCACAAAATTGAATGAAAAAACAACTCTTACCAAATCAATATATGTTAGAAATTGCTGTGTTACAAAAACTCAGGCGTTCACAAAAGATACGCCTATAAATATGATATAAGATGCTTGTATGATGAAAGTCCCACAAACATTTTTTCCACCAAACAGAATTACATCATAATCTTTTTATCGAATGAGGTCATCAGTATTCATCTTTACACAAAGCAGGTTCCATCAATGCTTCAAAAAGCAAGTTCCATCAATGCTTCATGCGTTGGCTAGCGGTGAAGCTCCCACGTATCACTGATGCTTCATCAAAAGAAGAACCTATAACTTTTAAACCAAAATCATACAAACAATGTAATAAAAAACAGATGAAACACTCCTCTTTGCATATACCTGAAGTAAAAATTCTTATCGTGATCTGAAATCTCTCATATGCACAGACTCTCTTAGCCGTTCAATCTGGTCAAGTGGTTTCAATAATAAAAAAGGCAAAACAACTCCAAATTTAAAGAGTTGCCCACCCAAATTCTTAAAGTGATCCCCACCAGGAGATTTCACAATTCATCTAGAACTGAGGGTTGTGCTACTTATACAACCTAGATAAGGAGGTTAAAATCCTCTGAGATCTTAACCATTGTTTTATACCAGCTCAAGCACATGCTGTGGCCATATACGCCTTTTAGCTAGCATAGTCATATAAAAACAGAAAGGTATTCTAGCCCAGTGGCACAAAGGCTGACAACACTGATTCCTGCACAAGTTTTCACGCATCAGAACTCACTTTATCAGATGTATATTCTCCCCACCCACCCCAATCTCAAGCATTTTCCATACTGGAACCACCCATTCACCCATTGGGGGGGGGGGGAATGGCAGGCACACCAATTTTGCTGACCAACTGGAACAACCAGGTGAGATATGAAGTCTACTTCAACTGGCAACTTGCTTGTTCGTACCCTTTCTGAATTCAGGGTATATCTAACAATAAAGGGAAATCGTGCCAATGGCCCATTTTTTCCCAGGTGCACCATACAAGTTATCAGTATATATGGTTAACCCCACACCTTTTCTGAACTACCTCGGTGGGGGGGGGGGGGGGGAATCATCTTACGTTCAGAGTAGTCTTTCTTTTGGGTAAATAACACCAGTTTCCATGGCCCAGAGCCCGCTTTGTCACAGGCACGAAGTGGTCACCTAAGCAGGTCCAGAGAGAGAGAGAGAGAGAGAGAGATTAAAAGGGGTTGGACTACCATGTCTGCTAATGTCTCTATGAGTGAGAGAGAGGCCCTGAGGTGTGAAATAGTCATGGCTCTCCACATATTTTAAAATAGACAAGAAGGGTGGTGAATGTGATGTCCTGACCTACTTGTAATTCTGAACCTGAGACAGAGAGGTGTGTTGTGCAAATGTGTGCACACGTGTCTATGGCTAACCGTTAATGGGTAATGTGCACCCCTTTCCCTTCAGTTTGTTTTACCACTATGGTGTTGCCCCCTTACCAAAGACATGAATGAGCCGACCAAAGCTGGCTAAGATACACTACAAGGTTACTTAAACAACACTGTCTTTATTAAAGTAATCAAGGTTAAACACAGCCAGGCATGAGGCCAGCTAGACTCTCAGCCGAATTCCCAAACAATACACAAGCCTATTTCCTTAAAAAGGAGATAAGTAAAGCTAAATGGATAAATGGACAGAGCCCCCCCCCCCCCCCAGCATGGACAGGAGTTCCTGGGCAGACCCAGTGACACTCAGGAGGTATAAGGTCTCGTTGAGATTCAAGGCCCCGAACTGGCGAAAGGAGCCTGAATTTATACAAAACTGATCAGTGATTTCACAGTTGTAAATTGTATCAACTGACATAAAATACTTGTGCGCAGAGGAAGCCCACACATTCCAAGGTTTACAATCTTAAAGTATTTCATTAGCAAAACAACATGAGATAACACCTTAAATTCTGAATGACAACCATGAAGATGTTTTGTGTTCCTTGATGTTCAAGATGTTCTTTTGTGTTCACCATGTTTTGAGATAAACCAGACACAACAATATCTGTAGGATGTATCTGGGAGTGAGAACTGCTGCATTTCTGAAGTCATTTAGTTTGCTAATGTTCAGGCCTTCTTGACCAAATGGTTGCCCTATAAGAATATTTTATTACTTGATGGTTTTAAATCTTTCACACCTATTCAGGGTAATTTAAACTATGGGAAAGAATGCAAGTCCTTTCCTGCATATATGATAGAGAGGGGGTTATGCTTTAAACAAAGAAACAGCATTGCATTTCGGGAGGTTGGTTTGGTGTATGGAAAACTGCTTGCTAGTTACAAAGACCGAAAATACAGAATGGTTTTCTTTATATAAAAGGTTCAATTTTCTGATCCAAACTTCTAAAATCCTTACACCAAGGTGTAGAGAGTGGTAGGCACTCTGTGTAAGTGGAGAACGGGCATCACACTCTGCAACTAAAGGGGCTAGAGATTTACTTTAAAAAAATGCTGAGAATTCAGAGAACCTGATCGATTGTTATATCATCATAATCATATGCTACAGTAATTGCCAATTTTAAAAAAGCCCTCTGGTGGCAGGGAGAAATGGCGAGACCAGGGGAATGGGGCATGGAACAGGGCGCTTATGTGGATTAGATGTGGAAGATCCAGACCGTCCCATCGACACGAGCGCCACTCTGGCTTATTCTGCCATCTTTCCCAAACATCATGGCAAAGAAAGTTTGAGAGATGTCACAGGACAGATGAGTTCAGATGGGTAACTGTGTTAGTCTGCAGTACCAAAACAAAATCTGAGTACATTCCTGGGATCCAAGATCATTGCAGACAGTGACTGCAGCCATGAAATTAAAAGATGCCTGCTCCTTGGGAGGAAACCTAGACAGCATAATAAAAAGTAGAGACATGACCCTGCCAACAAAAGTCCACATGGTCAAAGTGATGGTATTCCCAGTAGTAATGTATGGCTGCAAGAGTTGGACCATAAGAAAGGCCGAGTGCTGAAGAATAAATGCTTTTGAATTATGGTGCTGGAGAAGACTCTTGAGAGTCCCTTGGACTGCAAGGAGATCAAATCAGTCAATCCTAAAGAAAATCAGCCCTGACTCTTCCCTGGAAGGCCAGATACTGAAGCTCAAATACTTTGGCCACCAAATGAGAAAGGAGCACTCACTGGAGAAGACCCTCATGCAGGGAAAGACTGAAGGTAACAGAAGAAGGGGATGGCAAAGGATGAGATGGTTAGACAGTGTTACCGATGCAGCAAACATGAAATTGAGCAAACTCTGGGGGATGGTGGAGGACAGGAGGGCCTGGTGTGATGTGCTCCATGGGGTCACGAAGAGTCAGACTCGACTGTGTGACTGAACAACAACAACAACAACCAAAAGCAGCTTAAGAGTCCAACAACATTTTCCAGGGCATAAGCTATGGAAAGAAAGGGAAAATTTGAGAAATTCAGGATAGTACCATGATGCTGTGGGGACATTGGGGTGGGGGAACTGTGTCTCAAAAGCATAGAAATCAGGGCAAACAACTTGTATGTGACTAGGCAGTTTCTCTTTAGGTGTTTATTGACATGGTCTACTTGCTATGCATATTCACCCCTAGGGACCACTAATGTACATTTGTCATTGGTTCCTTATTCCAAGGAATTGTTCTTTATTTAGCTGTAATAGCAATGCTCAGGAGGAAAGAAGGGATGGCCTGTAACTGCAAAAGAACTTTAAGATATTACAACAATATATTTTAATAAAGGACTGTTAGTGTTCTGATACAAAGGACGTGCCATTTTCTCAAGGTCTCATAAAATATTAGTTTTTAGATGCCACAAAACTTGGTTGCTTTTGCTGTGGCAGACTAAAATTTCTATTCCTCTAGACATGAATATGCATATATTGTAATTCTGCTGCTCCTGCCCTCTGCATTTCTCTGGGGCCTTTCCTCCTTAGTCATTGTTATTCTTCCCCTGCCCTGCCTAATCCTTATCGTATCCATTTATCTTGTTTCTTTTTTGTGTATACATTGCTTTCCAACTTCCCTCAGGGAGAAACAGAATGCCAATTGGGGGGGAGAGTGGGGGAGGGGCACTTAATTTGCAAGTCTTGATTGGTATTAGAGCTACAGTCAAGGTTCTCAGTGTGTTCAAGACTCCAGGAGCTAAAAGCAGGGATGGAACAACAGAACTCTCACTGGGACTAATTCTGGAAGGGGTGGCTGTATGACTCTGCTGCAGCCCAAATCTCAAGCAATCCTTGCAGCATTTTAATGATAAACACATTTATAATAGCATAAGTTGTCATGGCCCTGACCTGGAAAACCGTTCTCGTCAGATCTCATAAGCTAAGCAGGGTCAGCAGTGGTAAGTATGTGGATGGGAGTCCACCAAGGAAGTCGAGGGCTGCTGTGCAGAGGAAGGCAATGGCAAACTGCCTCTGTTAGGCTGTGGTCAGACTGGCAGGTTGGCACAGTTTGGGCACACCACTAATTATTTTGTTGCATTTTGTGTCAGGGATTTTTGGTTAGACTCCCACCCTGATCTGGCCTCACTGTACACTTCTTCCTTGGTTGATCGTTCAGATTAGGGCTGCGCATCAACCACCGAGTGTGTGGTCTGGCCTTTAAAAAACAGCAACACAACTTTGACCATTTAAAAAAACAAAACGGCAAAGCCAGAACTTAAGGTTCACACTTCCAAACTGGTTTGAGCGCGCACTGGAGGAGTTCAGACATCTGGAAATGCAGGATAAATGCACGGGGATCCATTAGCACTGGAATTCGACTACTATTTACTCCGTCTCCAACTTGTCTTACGACAAGGATGAGTATGACTGGGGAATGGCTGCCAGATGTGGCTGTCTGGAACCAGCCAATTTAAGCCGTTAGGGAAAAGCAATTATATTGGGCCAAACTGCCTGTCTGACCGCAGCCTTAGTCTCTTGCCTTGAAAACCCTATGGGGTCACCATGAGTCAGTGGCGTCTTGATGGCACTTTTTACACACAAGTTGTCATGAGCCAGAGCCCATTTTGCTAGCTGCATGCCCTCAGATCCAGTTTGCACGACAGAAAGTCCTTGTGTCCCACATGGGTCAGTTTGTCAGATATGCCCTGGGAATTCCGTGCCTGGAACTTAATGCCTAGGTGTACATGTGGCCAGTTTGGATTAGGGCCAGGGTGTGCAGGGACCGGGGCCTTAAGCTTCCCTCTCCCCGGCTCTATTGGGTACCAGCAGGGGGAAGTTACTAATTGCCCTGTCGGGAAAACTTACCTGTAGTGCAACGGTAGGCACAAGTTTTCCCAGCAGGGCAACCAGTGACTCCCTGGGTTTTTTTTTCAGGTTGGGAAAACTGCAGGACAGTGTTGGGCTTATGGCCCCTCTCTGGCTGGTCCCAGTCCAAACAGGGCCTGCATACTCTTGGTAATTGAGTTCCAAGCACGCAGCTGCCAGAACACATCCAGTCAACAGGACTGGAGTGGATATGTATGGGACACACAAGGACTTTGTAAAGTGTGAATTGGCCATCAGTCAGCAGAGGGATTTATGCACAGGGTGACAAATAGCAAAAGGGCAGTGAGAAACTTTTTATAAAGAGAGGCCAAAAGAGCCAGTTTGCCAAGGCAAGGATAAGGCCGGGGCTCAGTAGCAGAGCATCTTCTTTGGAAGAAGAAGGCTCCAGGCTCAATCCCCAAGACCTCCATTTGAAAAGATCAGAGTGCAGGTAATGCCACAGCAGATGTATTTTATCTTTAAGGTGTCACAAGCCTCCTCTGTGACTGAGAGTCTTTCACTGCAGTTCTATTTACACAGGAACTGGGGAGCCGTAGCATACAAAGGGAAGAGGGCAAAGCAGGGGTGGGTGGGAAACGGCACATGAAGACATTAAAAGCTCAATGAGCGCACGTAATTAAGTTTCTTGTTCATATAGTGTGCTGAAAATCTAGTAAGTTCATGAAGAACACTTATAATTAGATGTAGTACTATTGTTAACCTATGAAGCACCACACTCCTTGGGGAACATTTGCAGAGGGAAGCATGTGACTAAAATAAAGTTCTTTTCAAAAAGATTGGTTTAGTTTTCAATCTCTCATCGAAATCTATGAAACTTGATCGTGCCAACTGTGACTGCATTGTGCCCTGGGTTTCAGACAACACCATCCACTTGTGTGTGTGTGCGTGCTAATGAAAAAGTTAAAAGGAATGAAGGGAAGAAAATGAGAACCAGCAAACCAAATACAGCATTTTTTTATCTGAAAAATTTTATTCAGGGAAAAGAAAACATGTCTGTTTCAATCATTTGTGTCCAACCATCTAGCCTTAAAGGAGCTTGAGGCAGTATAGATGGGAATATTCCCTTCCCTTCCAATAATTCTGTGAAACAGTTTAGACTGAGAGTTGCTGGCCTGGGGTCTTCCATGGAGATTCGTAGGTGAACAGAGATGTGAACCCAGATCTCCCAGTCCAAGTTCAACACACTATCCACTCTGTGTGTAAAGTGCTGTTAAGTTGCAGCCAACTTGTGGCAACCCCAGCAAGGATCTTGCAAAGCAAGTGAGAACCAGAGGTGGTTTGCCACCGCCTTCCTCCGCAGAGACTTCCTTGGTGGTCTCCCATCCAGGGCTCATTTCGTAGCAGGAGCTCCTTTGCATATTAGGCCACACACCCCTAATGTAACCAATCCTCCAAGAGCTTACAGAGCTCTTCTTACAGAGGCTACTGTAAGCTCTTGGAGGATTGGCTACATCAGGGGTGTGTGGCCTAATATGCAGAGGAGCTCCTGCTACGAAATGAGCCCTGTTCCCATCCATGTATCAACCCTGCTTAGCTTCCAAGATCTGATGAGATCAGGCTATACCATGCGATCTTACTTCCCTGTGAAGAAGAAGAAGAGCCCAGTTCCCATATGCACATGTTATACTATGCGGGAGGACTTGCTAGAACAGGGCCAGGCAACTTAAAGGTCAGAAGTAGTAGGAACAGCCAGTGGCTATGCATTTTCGCTCTTTAGAGCGTATTTCGAGGGACCCAGTTGCTAACAAGTTCGGTCTAAAATTACTTGAATTACTCATAATGTTTAATCTACATATGCTGCATGGTACTGCTTTTGACTCATCTGGTGGGACTTTTATGTATGTAGGACTAGTGTAGGACTAGTGTAATAGACTACATAGCATGTAGGACTAGTGTAATAGACTACATAGCTATATCACCTCCTTTAATGAATTTGGTTACAAAGTTTGAGGTTTTGGATCTTACTCTGAGTGACCACTGCCCCCTGCAATAGTCTCTTACCATTAATGCAAACACATTCATGAAACCAATTCCAGACTTTGTGGAAGATGTTAACCCCAACCTAAGGAGACTTAAACGGTCTGAAAAACTGTTCACTACTGTATCTCAAACCTTAACCAGTCCAGAATTAGGCGGGTTGAGAGCATCTCTTTTGCAACACAACTCCAACTGTATAAAATCTTTTATAGAGATTACCAATTTACTTAAACCCATGCTTACGAACAACAGGCCCATAAAGTCAGTACAGTATGCCCATAACAGATAATATGACCACGAATGCAGAGAGCTAAAAAAAAAAAGAATTACTCCACACTATAAGACAGACCAGGTGTAGCAGGGAAGGGACACAACTGTACACTTACTTAAAACTCAGATCTCAATACAAAGCCTTAATTAAGCAAAAGAAATCAGAGCATGCCAAATTTCTTTGGAAAGAGCTAGAGCGAGCTGTAGCAGAGAAAAATGATTTCCATTTTTGGGAACTAGTTTCAATCAAAAATAATAGTCCTTTTTGTCAGGTAGATACATATATACCAGGACATGTTTGGATAATAATAATAGTGGCCTGTCAAGTTGCAACCAACTCATGGCAACCCCAACCACGGGGTGTTCAAGGCAACAGATGGGCAGGGGTGGCTTCCCATGGCCTTTCTCTGTAATAATAATAATTATTATCATATGGCATTGTGTGTGGAATAGCCAGGAGATCCTAGGATCGTCTGGCAGCTGCAAGTTCTAGCTCTTAGCACTGTGCATCACTAGATGGTAAGCTAGAGTAGTTTTTAGGGCTGAGAGAGCTCTGAAAGAACTGACCCAAGGTCACCCAGCTGGCTCCATGTGGAGGTGTGGGATTGAACCCGGTTCTCCAGATTAGAGTCTCCTGCTCTTAACCACTACACCAAACTGGCTCTCGCCTTTCTCTGTGTAGAAACTACAGTCTTCTTTGGTTGTCTCATATCCAAGTAGTAGCCATGGCGGACCCTGCTTAGTAACAAGCTCTGACAAGGCAGGGCTACTCTACCATAGGGCTAGTCAGGGCTACTAGGCCATACAGGCTATTTTCTCTGGGAGAGGGCAGAAAACACTGGCTGAATGTATGATGCTTCTTGATCCTAGAGACTATTCCCAGCTATATTTTGCTCCTAAAGTCTGAACAATCTCATCTGACTTGTATGTATTTATTTCTTCACCTCATTTATATATCCCACCTTTCTCCCCAATGGGCACCCAAAGGAGCTGACATCCTCCATTTTATCTTCACCCCAACCTCAGGTTGGGATAAGAGTGTGTAACTGACTGGCCCAAGGCCACCCAGCAAGCTTCCATGGCGGTGTAGGGATTCGAACCTGGCTCTCCCTAGTTCAGCACTCTGACAACTACATCACACTGGCTCTCACATGCCATGTGTGCCATGCACAATTGGAAAAGTCCTGGGGAAAATGGCAGAGGAGAGCCACACAGACAGCTGCATCTCAGACCGTTGCACTGTTGACATGTCCTAGTGCCTCTGGTCCAGTCCAATTTGGAAATTACTTTAGACAGAATATTCCAGATTCATGGAGAGGGAGATAAAGCTTCAGGACCTTTAGAATGCAAAGGGTTTTATGCTTATCACCTAAGGCCCAGGGCTTTCTGTGACCACAGCAGCTCCTGTGGGGCCTCTTCCCGCTCTTTGTTTGATCACAGTCAGGTTGCATAGAAACAAGGAGTCTCCTTTTCAACAGGCAAGAGTGAGTTTGCTCACCTCCCTGCCTGCTTGCTGCTGCTGAAGAGAGAGAGGGTTCGTTCTCTTCTGTGGCCATGTCGCTAGGCCCACCGCTGCTGCCACCCACGCAAATGGCACAATTGCACAGCACTCCCCTGCAAACAAAGTTCACCCACGCTGCACACACACACCACGTACCACGCTCCGCTGAATGTACCAACCAAAGAAACCCATCACGTCTCTGCCTCCCACACTTGGCTTTTTGAGACCCTCGAGCCACTGCTGGTGGTGTCTTTGAAAAAAGGGACCTTTTACAGAGATTAAGGAGGCTTCAAGAGAAAAGGGGGTCGATGGCAGAATGGGGTGTGCATGTGACAAAGAAATGCATCTTACTTACACCGTCTGCACTTGCCATGTCTCTGTCAGCTCCTGTCGGGAGGGCCTGGACTGCACAACCGCTGCAGAGAAAAGCAAGTTTGATGTGGGGAATGGCAAGCTGTGCAGTGCATCCAGCAGTCTGAATAAGTGTGCAGATCCAGCTCAATGGGGAGGAGGGGAGTGGCACAGGGGATGAAGCGTGGCATCTTCTGGGGATGCAGCGTGGCACTGAAACCCTTCATCTGCTTAAACAAGTGGAAAATATGCAAATATTTGCTCACAAAAAATTCCCTTGTTCTGTGCCTTTTCGAGCATAATGCAAGAGCTTCACGCAGAACATCCAGTCCTCACACATCATATAGCCAAATTACATATCTGATGTGCCCTATTCAGGCACTCATACACACGCCCACTCTCTCGTTAGCACTGCATGACCCGTGGGTGACAGCTGTGTATTATTAGACAATGTGGGTTTGCTATGCCTGCCTACCTGGGTGGCTTTTTAATTTTTATTTTGGCCAGCCTCCTGTGCTTTTAATAGATGTCTGCTAGGCTGAGATCCAGTAGGTGATGTGTTTCACAGCACAGCATCTTTATGCTAGGAAAAGCTATACCAGTTGAATTCATGACAACCAGGCAGGTTCTAAAAGGACAGGAAGTCTGCCAGAAACAAACAAACAAAATGAAAGCCTAAACATACAACACAGGCTGGTAGCCTTTAACATGCAGAAAGTGAACAGGTGTCACCTTCACTTTGATTTCATCTCCTGTGCTGGAAAAACCTTCACCTGTAGCACTCCTGTCGGCCCTAAGTCTCTTAAAGTCATACAGCATCTATCTGTATCAATGTTGCTGGTCCAGCTATAAGGCAAAAAGTCCATGTTCCAAAAGGAAGAGGCTTCTGTCCTTTTCAGAACTCTAAAGCAAGACAATATTCAGCAGTTGCTTCATTTATTTAAAACAGTCATATGCACACCTTTCTCCCAGGCATCCCAAGACATAATACATATGTTGTCTGACAAGGTGCAGATACATAGACAAAGACAAGCCTTCACTGGATACATTACCTATTGGATAGTTTTGTGTCTCCTACCAGGTTGAAAACAAGTCTTGGGATAGTGGTGGTGCTCAGAATCCTGTATAGTACCTTCAGTGCCCATTGTCCACAACAGGTGCAGCTGTTCCCCAGGATAACAATAATTTAATTGCTAACAGTGTACAAAAACTGCTTTCCAATCCATTACTGTCAACATCCCTTGGCCAAAGGATCTCAGATAAAGGTGGCATCTTCTCCTCTATTGGCCTTACTAATGGTGTATCGGGCCTCCTATCAAGATTAAAAGTGTGTTCAAACAAGCAAGAATTTAAAAGTTGCTTTGAAGACTGTGATCTCAGGGTCTCTGTCTCTGGCCGGGTGGTGGTGGAAGGTGCCATCAAATCACACTGACTTTTGGCAACCCCTGTAGGATTTTCAAGGCAAGAGATGCTCAGAGGCGGTTTGCCATTGCCTGCCTCCGCATCATGCCCCTGGTATTCCTTGGAGGGCACCCCATTCAAATACTAGCTAGGGTTGACCCTGCTGAGCTTTTGAGATCTGACGAGATCAGTCTAGCTATGGCGGTAGAAAAGAACTAAGACATAAGAATATAAGTGAAGCCAGTGTTGGATCAGGCCAATGGCCCATCCAGTCCAACACTCTGTCACACAGTGGCCAAAAATACCAGGAGCCCTCAGGTCCACCAGTGGGGCCAGGACACTAGAAGCCTTTCCACTGTTGCCTCCCCTCAAGCACCAAGAATACAGAGCATCACTTGCCCCAGACCGAGAGTTCCTATCTATACCTTGTGGCTAGTAGCCACTGATGGACCTCTGCTCCATATGTTTATCCAATTCCCTCTTGAAGCCGTCCATGCTTATAGCCACCACCACCTCCTGTGACAGTGAATTCCATGTGTTAATCCCTCTTTGGGTGAAGAAGTACTTCCCCAAGCGCTTTATTTCATTTTCTTCCCAACTATCTTGGATTGTTCCATTTACATGGAAATCTGTACCTGTTCACCACTCACAGCACGTTCATAATAAAAAAGCCCTATTTATTCAAAAACATGACTGAGTAGCTCCTGCAACTGAATCTCTGTGATCTATTTGAGTATATTCACGTATTAGATTCACACCAGTCACTGAAAGCAGGCACGATATGCAGTGCGGTCAGCAGCAGAAATACCAATAGAACTATGGAAGCCATCAGTGGTCCAAAGATTGCCTCCTCAGGACATACATAGCAGTGTACAGGGGGAAAGTGCCGATTCCACAAAAGCAGGATCAAGAAGACACGGGGGAAATCGAGGGGAGATGTGGGTCAAAATGTGGCCACGCAGCAAATAGTGGGAAATTGAGCAGTACAACCCAGGGGAAACAGCAGATCGAGGATGGAACAACTGCTTTTGTGGAATCAGACAGGGTTTGCCTCCTGATCAGTGGTTGGCCTTAGAAAAAATTAAAATTGGATCGGTTTAAAGGGCTGTCAGCTATCCTGCCATGGAGAGTGGGGGGGGGGGGGAGGGGGGAATTGTGAAGCCTCTGGTATTTTAACTTTATTTTCCAAACAGACAAGGTTTGACCATGGAGATGCTTAGAGACGCTTGCTGCTTTTCCCACTGGGAACTGAAACCTGTTAGTTTAGGCATGCATGTAACCTGTTGCTTATTGGCTTGCATATATCAGATTACCCTTGTTTGAACCTAGTATATCTAACCCTTCCACCCTTGTACTGGCAGTCTTAACACAAGAAGTGTTTGGAGCAATACCTACTATTTTGTAATCAATAAATTTGATCCTACTTAAGAAACGTTGTTGGTTTCTGATAGCTGGGGACTCTGACATTAAGCTACACATGATGCTGCAGTTTCTGAATGGAAATCCAGGTATGTGATTTGGCCTTAGATGGGTGGCCCAATATGCATTTGGACTGTGGTTCTAAGAGAAGAGAAGTTAACTCTTTTCATCCACACAGTTCTAGGCCTTTAAGCCCAGGTAACTAGGAAAGCCTGTTTGGTGTTTGGTTCCCCCCACCCTGAGACTTCAAGCACTGTGTGCCAAACAATACGTCTGGAGTTCCAGGCACAGAACTTCAGCTCAGTGTGCAAAGCAAATATAGACAGGATAGTGATGCCAGCCTCCAGGTGGGACCTGGGGATCCCCTGGAATTACAGCTCATCTCCAGACTACAGAGATCAGTTCCCCTGGAGAAAATGGATGCTTTGGAGGGTGGATTCTATGGCATTGTACCCCACTGAGGTCCCTGTCCTC
Source organism: Lepidodactylus listeri (assembly GCA_029233225.1). NCBI lineage: Eukaryota > Metazoa > Chordata > Lepidosauria > Squamata > Gekkonidae > Lepidodactylus > Lepidodactylus listeri. The sequence continues at coordinate 38,474,310 of JARCFY010000008.1, read as the reverse complement.
CCCAGGGTCCATCTCCTAATCTCCAGGACTCAAGAGTTTCCCGACCTGTATCTGGGAACCCTGCTTCACCAACCTAACCCTAAATAAGTGAGGAGGTGGATGGCTCCCTCAGCTGCATTCAGACAGCACAAACAGCACCTGAACTCCCATCAGGCACAAACAGAGCTTGCCACTACCCTGGCCCCTCTTTCCACCCCCTGTCCCTCACTCAGAACAAATCTTCTCCCTTCTACCAAGTTCCAGTTCGCCACCATGCAGACATCTTAGGGAGATGGAGCTTGATCTAACTGGGAGGCTTTGCACCCAGCTCTATGCATTGGGAGGAGGAAGGCAGGAAAGTGAGAAAATGTGTGTGAACACAGCAACAAAATGTGTTCAGACTGGACTGTAAGTTTACCTCTGTTTGTGCATGTGCATGTGCATGTGCATGTGTGTGTGTGTGTGAAGTTCCATCAAGTCACAACTGACTTCTGGCAACTCCATAGGATTTTCAAAGCAAGGGAATAACAGAGGTGGTTTGCCATTGCCTGCTTCCATGTAGCGACCTTGGTATTCCTTGGTGGTCTCCCCTCCAGGCCAACCCTGCTTAACTTCTGAGATCTTGTGAGATGGGCCTAGCCTGGGCCACGCGGGTCAGGGCAGAGTCCAACGGCCACTTGCCATAGTGATGATGTCTGAATGCCGCCTGTGTGTGACATTCCTTGTTGCTCCTGTAGGCGGAGACAGAGGTCCCTAAATACCCACATGTAACATGCCCTCTTCAGCATTTTAGCAAGGGATGGAGATCCAAGAAAAACCCTGGTGTCCTCCAGAGTGTAGGATGTGCCTACACACTGGATTAAAACTGGTTTAACACTCATTCCCTCTCTGCAGGAAACCCTGGGAACTGAAGTTTTGTAAAAGGAATGAGAATCTCTAACCACAGAAGTCTCAGCACACGCATCAAATGACAATTCCCAGAGTTCTGTGGGGAAAGCCATGCCAGTAGTGGGTACAGGGTGATTGCTTTATTTGGTTCTGGAGCATTGTGGTTGAAAAGCAATACAGAAGAAAGGGACATGCAAATCCTTAGGATGAGGTGCCAAAGGCACCTCCTACTGGCTTGGTTACCACCAATGAGAAACAGCTTTGAAGTTTAGGGCAGGGTTTGGATGCTGAGCATAGGGATGACCATAGAGCCAGCGGTTTCCACTTAGTTTTGGGAAATCCTTCAGTGTCGGCCTGATAAGCTGTGCTGGTCACACACCCAGCAGGGTGGAAGTGATAAGCTATAATTGGTGGAACATGCTATAAACCTGGTAGTACAAATGTGTTTGTTAATTAGGGTTGCCAGCCTCCAGGTGGGGCCTGGGGATCCCCCGCTTTTACAACTGATCTCCAGCTGAGAGAGATCAGCTCCCCTGGAGAAAATGGCTGTTTTGAAGGGTGGACTCTATGGCATGGTACCATGCTGAGGCTTCTCTCCTCCCCAAACCCTGCCCTCTCCTGGATCCGCCCCCAAAGTTTCCAGGTATTTTCCAACCCAGACTTGGCAACCCTATTGTTAATCCATATATGAAACAGATACTTGTAAGGTAGATATACCCATGGCGTCACTGTTTCTATTTCTATAAGACAATGGTTCCTCACTAGGGCGCCCACCACTGGTTTTCCTGGTGCTCATTTGCTTCTTCCCCAAAACATTTATTTCACAAAACAAAGGGCCAAACCTGCCTTTCCTCCACCTCACTGGAGTGGCAGGGGCCTCAGAAAAGCCCCAGAGCATCTTTGTGTCTTCAGGGAGCACCATTTGGAAGCAGCCACCTCCATCATTGGAGAAGGCTCGGCATGGAGTCTCCCAGGCCTTGTGGCAGTCTTACTGTGGTTGGCCATGGTCCCCATGACAAGCATTTTGTGATGGCACTCCCCTCAGTGTTGTCAAAATTCCATAAAGTGCCAACAGGCTCAACAAAGTTGGGGATGCCTGCTATAAGGACATATCCCCAAGAGTACAAATACACAAGTGAGCTGTGTACTGTCTCTGCAATACTGAGTAAATGATCCATATTTTTATTTATTTTATTTATTGAAAACATTTTTATGCTGCCTTTCCATCTAGCTCAGGGATCTCAAAGAGGCAAACAATCAAAAACATTAAAGCAAGCCTTTTTAAAAAGCATAGAATATAAACAATTAAAACAATATTTGTTCACAACACACACACAGAGTTAAATGCATACAGAGGAAGAAGCGACAGTGAGGGAAAATCAGACAAAACAGGTAGGACAATAATAGAGGAGGATGGATAGATATCCCTGGGCAGATAATTCCATAATTTTGATGCCACAACCACCCAAAAGATTTCCTACCATCAGCCCTCAGTACACCATGCAATGTAAAGTGGATGTGCCAGGCAATCCCTGGCAAGCAGCAGGAGGATTGCAGGGGTGGGGGTGGGGGTGTTACAGCATAGTGGGAGAATTCTTAAAAAATACAGTCTCATGTACTTACTGGAAGTTGATATAGGAAATGACAAAGGATAGCTCTAGGAATCACCAGAGACTCTGTGGTAAAACCATAGAGTATTTGGCAATTCCTAGAGCTACTATTTGTCACTTCTTATATCAGCTTCTAATAAGTACATGAGGCTGCTTCCCCCCCCCCCTTTATTTTTTGCCTACTGCCACTCAAGAGTGAAGGCAGGCAATGGGACCTGGGGATGGAGGCTTGGTAGCTCTATTATACCATTTTAAAAATAGGTGTAGCAGGTTTTCTGAATTATCAGCTTCCATATTTATTTTGTTATTTATATTATTATTATTATAGTCTTATATTACATTCTTATATTATATTTATTTATATTATTATATTCTGAATTCTCAGCTTCCATTTTTTAAAAAGCAATTCTCTAACCTTTTCTCTTCTAAAGGAATATTTTCCCAAAAAGAACGGGATAGAGACTTTTGTTTTTAAATTAAAGCTGGGAATTCAGAGAACCTGCAACACCTATAGCTAGAAGGGAATATTAATATAACAGTATTCTAGAGCTGATATATTTTTAAAAAAATTGCAAAAAATTGTGGCCACTTCTTGGGGTATGGAAACAGCAGGAAAATCTGCCATATGGAAGCCCTGCTGCTGCTACGCTTTATCTGCAGCCACATCAGCAATGGAGAAACCACAAAATCCCATCCCCATGTGGAAGCCACCCAAGTCTGGGGCACCAGTCAGCAGACGCCTACCCCAGTGCAGGCTGTAGACAGAGATGGATGAACTCTGCCTGGCTCAGTTCCACCTTTATCCCTCTACTTCCTTCTCCAGTGCATTCTGAAATTGTAGTTCCCAGAATATCTTGCATTGATCATGAAGGGAGCTGCCTAAAACCATTAAATCCAGGCTACCTAACTGCAGCCTAACTGCAGCACAACTTATCAGCTAATGGAGGTGCAGACACAACAGTCTGGGAAACGTCCCACTGTTTTAGTTTGTTTTTCTGAACTGGCAGCATACCTTTGGGCCCCAGACTCATAAAGAGACATTGTCTCTAGGTCAGGAGATGGCAATCCAAGAATTCAAAGCCTGCTTAGCAGGAGAAATCATTCCACTTTGCACCAGGCTTTCTAGTGACTACAAAGGAGCTAAAGGGATGAATGGAGGAGAGCAGCCAAAGACCTGATCTGGCAAGTAAACCGGAGTCATCACCATAGGCGTAGAGTACGGGGGGGGGGGGGGGGGCTCGAGGGCTTGAGCCACCCCCGAAATTTCCCGGAGGGGCCTCAGCCACCCTCGGGAAAACGGAGCACCTGCCGCCGTGCCTCCCCGGGTCCTTCTGAGGCCCGGCAGCCGCTGCTGGAGAGGGAGAGGGAAGGGGTGGAGGGGGGCGGGGGAGAGAGAGGCAGAAGCGGCTGGTGGGCCTCGGAAGGGCCCGGGGAGGCGGGGCGGTTTCCTGGAGGGGGGGGAGAACATCGTCCCAGTGAGCGTGCTAAGGAGTCCCCCCCCCCCCAGATTTTCAAAACTCTACGCCCCTGGTCATCACAATGAAAGCCTCTGAGACAGATTCAAGTGGTGCAGCTGCTGTATCAGAGTCACCACTCTAAGTAGCTGCGCAGAGAAAATCTCTCATCATCACCAAGAGGAGACTGAGTCAGCTTGCCCCATAAAATGGTTAAAATTATGCTTCTTGACTGGAAATGCCCGCTGTCAAGGTGAATTACAAGCAGAGTCGTTCTGAGAAATGAGCACCTTGGCTTTTTAAGCATTACGAAATAGGACTAGGAAGATGAGGCATGCCTTTCCTAACCACAAAGTTCCAGTTCTGAATGACCTGAATCAAGACATAAATGAGAATGGAGGGCCAGTCTAGAAATAGTGCCCTGGAATGCGGACTCTGGGTCTGCTCCACACATAGCATGCATCTTGTGAACAAACACCTACATGCTTATATTTCTACCAAATGGAGTCTCCAAGTTGATTGGGAGAGAGACCTACCTAGGGTGCATTACAGTAGTCTAAGAAGAAGAAGAGATTGAATGTATACCCCGCCCTTCACTACCCAAAGGAGTCCCAGAGCAGTTTACAAACTCCTTTCCTTTCCCCTCCCCACAACAGACACCTTGTGATGTAGGTGGGGCTGAGAGAGCTCTGACAGAAGCTGCTCTTTTTCAAGAACAGCTGTGCCACAACTATGGCTTGCCCAAGGTCATCCATCAGGTGCAAGTGGAGGAGTGGGGAATCAAACCCGGTTATCCCAGATTAGAGTCCACGCACTTAACCAATACACCAAACTAATCTAATCTCAGCGCTGCAATAGCACAGATCCATGTGGCCAGATCAGCCGAGTCAAGGCAAGAGGCCATCTTCTGGGTTGAACTACAATGGAAAAAAGCATTGTTTGTGGCTGAATTAACTTATTTCTCCAGCAGTAATGCTAGGCCCAGTATAACCCCTAGGCTCTTAACTAAGTCAGCAACGGTCAGTGGGACTCCTTCAAAAGTCGGACGCACAATACAATTTAAGGCCTCAGGCTTTCCAAATAGAATCGCTTCCATCTTGCCTGGGTTCGGTTTCAGTTCATTCGCTTTCAGCCGTTTAACCACAGCAGTCAGGCAGTGGCTCCAGACCGCTATTGCATGATCGCCAGGTAGGGTTGCCAAAATTCAGGTGGTAGCTGGAGATCTTCTGGGATTGCATCTCCAGGCGACATAGATCAGTCCTCCTGGAGAAAATGGCCACCTTGGAAGATGGATTCTATGGCATTATACCCCACTGAAGTCCCTCCCCTCCCCAATTCCCACCTTCCTCTGGCTCTGCCACCAAAATCTCCAAGTGTTTCCTGACTCGGAGCTGGCAACAGTGGCGGCGAGGTGCGGCGGCAGGCGCTACGTTTTTGGGGGTGGCTTGAGCCCCCCCTCCCCCCCCCCCCCCCCCCCCCGTCGTCCATGCCTATGGCTGGCAACCCTATCACCAGGAGACTGGGATAGAGAGATACAGAACTGTGTGTAATCAGCATATTGAGGACATCCAACTACAAAGCTATGAGTGATTTCTCCTAATGACCTTACAAAGAGCTTGAATAACAAGGGATAAGATTGCACCCTGTGTGGAACCCCGCAAGACAGCTCCCAAGCTGAAGATAGCTGGTCTCCAGTGGCAACCCTTCAAGTCTGATCTGTGAGGAAATATTTAAACCAGTCCAAGGCACAGCCTGATACCTGCTTCTGCCTCCAAATGTCTCAGCAGGATGGCATGATCTATTTTATCAGAGGCTGAAGATAAATCCAGACAAATCCATTTACATTCAGACGGAGGTCATCAACTAAAGCCACTAGGGGCATTTCTGTCTCTCAGCCTGGCCTGAAACCAGACTGGAAGGAGTTGAGCAGTTACAAAAGAAATATATTAAGGCCCTAAAATATCCTGTTTTGTTATTGACTGTTTATTGACTCAGCAATAAGACAACTACAAACGTCTAAACTAGTGTTGGAACAGTTCTCCGCTATCTTTCCATCTTCCCAGGAAACCTGTAGATGTTGGAGGGAAGAGAAGAAGGCTACACAGCAACAGGGGATTCTTGGCCCTCACCAAACTATATTTCCCAAGATTCTTTGAGGGGAACCATTACTGTGAAACTGGCATCAAAATGACATATCTAAGAAATGCCTAGGAACTAGCTGAATGAAGATTTCTGATATGATCCAACTGCTGTGACTGGGAAGTTGGGTTGCCAGGTCTGACTCAGGAAATATCTGGGGACTTTGGGGGTGGAGCCAGGAGACTTTGGGGGTGGAGCTAGGAGCAAGGATGTGACATCACTTGTGTGCTGTCACATCCTGTGATTTCACTACCAGGTCCACCCCACACATCCAGAAGGTTCCTGTGATTCCATGGTAAGAGCTTGTGCTTCTAACACAGTGGTTACTCTCAACTCATTCTCTACCCACACTACATACACTGGTGCCATTTAGGGTTGCCAGGTGAGGATGCCCTGGTCCAATCTTTTTGAAAGTTGGGGTTTTTTTTGAGGAGTGGCATCAGATGCTGTGCTGAAACTTTGGTGCCTCTGCCTTAAACCCCCCCCTCCTGAGCCCCAGACACCCACAGATCAATTTTCCATTATACCCTATGGGGACCAGTCTCCACAAGGTATAATGGAGCGCCCAGTGGACACCCCGCCCCTGGCTTTCTGATAACCCTGAAGCGGGGGAGGACCTCCAAACCAAGGGATCCCCTGCCCCCACCCGGGGATTGGCAACCCTCCTAGGAAGAATCCTCCCATCTTTCTTTTGTCTAGAATATAATTTGTTTTTTCTCCCCATTTTCCCCTTTTATTTTGCTTTGCTCAGCTCAAGGACATTCTGCCACCTTCATATGAATCTGCCTAATTTTTAATCTCCAGAAGCTTTATAGAGGATTTAGCAGTGCTCTCTCTGTATACTCTCATTTGTCGGCCGCTGTTCTATCCATCCTGAGATTTTGCAATGCTGTTCTTACTATGTAGAAAATTCCTCAATTTGGGGTTTGTATTTAGAAAGAAGGAATCATCTCTCATATTTTATTTCCAAGTTTAACTCTGAGTACACCCAGATGTTGGGGGAGGTATGGTTCAGACTGTGCTTTATTCTACTTTGAACCTTAGAAATGGCTTTATCCTCTCAATAGAATGCATGAACTATACATAATTTCCCCCTGTGATGGTTTTCATGACGGGCTTCTCATATTTCTTCCCAGTCCCAAAGCACTTAACAGAGCAAGGAAAAGACAACTATCCTCAAACATGCCACAAAGTACTTTAAAACAAAAAGTGTAACCATTGTATTGATTTTTGCACATTAAAAATTAGTTGACATATTTGCTCAGCACTCTAAGGAATGATCTTATATATATATACACACGCATGTGCTGTTCACATGAGTGATATCCAGTTAAGACACTGTGCTCAAACTTTAAAACATCACATGGGATGCCAGCCTCCAGGTGAGACCTGGGGATCCACCAGGATTACAGGTTATCTCCAGACTACAGAGAGCAGTTCCCCCTGGAGAAAATGGAGGCTTTGGAGGGTGGACTGTATGTAGGATTGCCAGCCTTCAAGTGGGGCCTGGATACCTCACACTATTACAGTTGATCTCCAAATGACAGAGATCAGTTCCCTTGCAGAAAATAGCTGCTTCGGAGGGTGGACTCTATGGCTGTGCTGCCCCCAATCAGCGTTAACCGTAGTTAGTGAAGCTGCTGTGTGTAAAAGATACACGCAGCAGTTGCTCCTGGGAATTGTAGTCCCAGCTAGCCCCCTCTCTGGTTGGCTCATCCGGTAACTTCCTGGCTCATCAGGTAACTTCCTGAGTCATCGGCACGAAAGGAGTTTTATAGCTCTTCTTCCTGCCATTGTCTAAAACTTTCCTTAAGGAGAGAGGAAAGCCATCCTTTATTCTCCATGGCCAAGAGATTTGAATTGCACCATGGGAATGGCACTGTACCCTCCTGAAGTCCCTCCCTTTCCCAAACCCCATCTTCCCCCGCCCCCCAAATCTCCAGGTATTTCCCCACACAGAGCTGGCAACCCTAAGTTTCTATGACACTGTACCCCAGTGAGGTCCCTGTACTCCTGAAGCTCCATTCAAAAATCTCTAGGAGCTTCCCAACCTGGATCTGGCAACCCTACTTAATAGACACTGAGGAGAGATACATACATAGATATCTGAGACTGTGCAGTCCTAAGCACGCATTGTTCTAAGCCCCTTGACTTCAATGGAGTTGGGGTTCCCCTGACCTGACTCTCATTCTCATTCTTTGCTCCACTGGGGAACTGCATGTGCAGGGCAAGAAGCAGGGCAAGTAATGCCCTCTGGGGGTGTTTTTGATCTGGAAAATGGCACAGGTTGAAGGTATAGAACTGGGCTCGTTCAGGGCTTGGGGATTCAGTTCCCCGTGGCTGAGGGGAATGAGAGTTCCCTGACCACCAACCTGTTAAAAAAAAGTCATGTCTGGTTTGGCCCTATGTGCAATTTTCCTTAGAGTGGTCCTGTAAAAGCCAGCACTTGCAAATTCCAATCTCTTCCCCAAGGATTTTTGCATACTCTTCTAGTTTGCCAGCTGAACAAAGTTTAAGCCAGGAAGTACAGTCATATTAAGGCTGTGAAATGGATCCTAGTTGTTAGAGCAGCCCTATGCTGCAGTTATTAGTCTCAAACTCTTTGCCTATAGCCCCTTCTCTATCCCCTTCTTGCTCATATATAGGAAAATATTTTGAAGCTTCAATTAAAATGTAAAAAAAAAAATTGTTGTTATGCTCATGCCCACGTGAGGATATAGATGTAAAATGGCTGCAGGGCATCCGAGAGTGTCACAGCTGAGCACAAAATAACAAAATGTTTCGCAACACCTTAAAGCCGTGTTGTGGCATGAGTTCTCATGAATTAATGTTAAGCCTTTTTCAGCCATCACAATATTGGCACCTTGCTATCTATGATTCTCTCAGATGCACATTCACCATTTTGTGCAAATATATATATTTGCCAGCTTCAGTATATATAAAAATGTACCCTCAAAAACTTGGATTTCCAATCCTGTGTACTGAAGCTAGAAATTACACACACTGTCCTGTTCACACAAAATGGGGGTGGGGTGCACATATTAAGAGGGCTGTGCATACCGATACCATGTCCTTCTGGTACACGAGGCAGAGCACCAAAACCATACTGGCTGAAAGGGGAGTCTAGAACCACTTCATCAGATACAAATGGGATTTGGCTGACAAAGGCTTGTGCCTCAATTGTCATTTGAAGGTGCTGCAAAACTGTGCATTATTTTTGGCTGCAGCAGACTAACAGCACAGTCCCATGTAAGGTTACTCCAGTCTTAGTCCATTAAAGTCAACAGAGTGACTCTGCATAGGACTGCACTGAAACACACTCATTTACATGTAGGGGCACAAAATCCACATTTTTTTTTTAAAAAAGAGATGCTTAAGTAAAAATGAATAAAAACAGTAAGGAAGCAGTAAAACCAGGGTTAATTTCGAGCAGGAGCTTGGGGGAGCTCATCTCTGGGAGTTGGTGCCAGCCCCCCACCCCCGTGTGGGGAAATGCCTGCTTGTGTCATGGCTGCAGCAAAATGACCCCATCCCCTGGAAAGGTCCTTGTTCCTCTGACCAGCCTTCTGAAGGCTTCAGCCACCAGATTGCTTGCTCACAACTTTTAATGCCAGTAGCTCACAAAGGAGAATTTTTGCTCACAAGACTCCACAGCTTAGAGGGAGCACTGGCCCCAACCAGGGGTCATTTTGTAAAAAAAGGAGGTGCAGGAGCTCATTAGCATAATTAGCATAACTTATTTGCATATGCCACACCCCTTGACATCACCACTGCTCAGGCTCCACCCCAAAAATCTCCAGGAATTTCCCAACTCACAGCTAGCGAGCCAGCTTTACACTTTGACTAAAGACACTTTAGGTTTCTTTTGCTCCTGCAGAGAAGCTACCCTATAACAAGCATGAAAATACAGATCAAGTTAGTATGCTTTTGCTTTTTCCCATATGTGCCTGCTCCTGGGCTTGTTACTCCGAAACGGCGTTCCGGCGCAAAATGACCCCTGGCCCCAACTACCCCCTCCCAAGGAAGATTTGCCTAACTTCTCCTTTGTTATTTTTTAGGAGACAAGGAAAGCTCATCCTGTTCTTGGGGGATGTCATTTTCTGCCTTTATTGATTAACAGGGCCATGTCAAACATGTGGCTTTTATTTCATGAGCTGTGTGATCACATTTAATTATTCAGTGCCCTCTACTTTGTGGGAAATTGCCTGTTCTTATGCAGCTGGCCTTGGCTTTTGTTTTGACAGGTTTATCTTCTAAGGTTTGTTGAGATTCTGGATGGGTTTTGTTTTTACTTCTGATGGTTTCATTTTTATTGATTTTCTGTAAACTGCTGAATCCTAAACCAGGCAGAAGACAGCACAGAGATTGCTTCAGGACATTACATAAACACATGAAAGGAGGAGGGGCCGCAGCTCAGCAGAACAGACTCTGCTCCGCACACAGAAGGTTCCAGCTTCAGTCCTCGATGGCCCAATCTGCATTTGCTATATAAAGCTGTTCCGTGCTGCTGTAGCACCAGCTTCCAATTTGACTCGGTATAAAGCTCTCCTCTGTCAGGACTAGGATTGCCAGGTGGGGCCTGGGGATCTCCCACTTTTACAACTGATCTCCAGCTGACAGTGATCAGCTCCCCTGGAGAAAATGATTGCTTTGAAGGGTGAACTCTATGGCATTGTACCATGCTGAGGCCCCTCCCCTCCCCAAACCCCACCTTCTCCCAAATCCACCCCCAAAGTCTCCAGGTATTTTCTAGCCCAGAGCTGACAACCCTAGTCAGGACACAAGTTGTTTAGGGAGAACACATGAGAGAGGGAGGAGAAGCGGCCTCAGGAAATAACAAATGGTTCAGGGGTGGGCATGCTTCCAAAACTGCCCCCTCCCCAGTACGATCACAGTATGTTCCCTGGCTGCTTTTAAACACGGACGACTGGATTTTCAGCTAACTTGTTTCCTTTGTGACAATTTGCGTATCTCCTTAGAAAAGGGGGGGGGGAGAATTCGGCTCTAGTTGTCTGCTTTTTGCTCACAGTGAGGAGGAGCAATTGTAGCACCTTAAAACCAAATCAAGATAAGGCAATGAGACACCATAGTGAGGAGTCAACACTAAATGGCAATAAAATGATGCAGGCAGCCTATACTGAGATGAAACAATAGGAGAGTGGATGCGTATGAAATGTAGACAGATATTTGTGAGTCAGTGTGAGATCGTTGGCACAACAGTGCAAAATACCAATGCAGATTGGACTGATATCTCCAGTTAAAAGGATCTGTTAAGAGGTGATTTGGAAGATTTCTGCCTGAGGCCCTGGAGAGCCACTGCCAGTCTGAAGAGGCGATGCTGACCTTGATGGACCAGATGGTCTGATTAAGTATAAGGCTGCTTCATGTGTTCAGTATACACAAGTGGGTGATCTGGGCAACTGGAAAGAGGGTGTGGGAATCAAGTGCCTTCTGCGGAATATTCAAGCATGCTTCTTTGCCATAATGTAGCCAAACTACAGCATTTCATTTCCCTCCATCCCAAGTGCAGCAAGAAACATGAGCCTACCAGGTAATTGCTGGATGTTTTTATGCTGTTTTTCTGAGATCAAACAAAAGTGGAGGGAATCAAGCCTCACAGGGCCATCTGCAGGGTTGCCAACAGCCTGGAGAAAAAATGGCCTGCCCCTTTAATAAAGGCTTAATGTGTCAAAATCGGCCTCTGAGACTTTTCATAGCATGGAGACAAATCACATCAGCTTGCAAACAGCATCCTGTTTAAGCCTCTATTAAAGAAGCAGGTTATTTTTGTTTCCAGGATGTTGGTAATCCTAGGGCATCCTATTAATTCATTTTTTTTAATTATCCAACAGAATAAAAATATGTGCCTATTATGTATATTCTTTCTATTATGTATAAGGCGAGCATGTCTATCCAAACCGTCAAGACCTGTGAAGAACTCTTTCTGTCATGTTTTGCTGCAAGTTCCATTCTCTGGACAACTCTCAACCAAAACAAGTCTAATCTGGAAGAATCTCTGTTTTGCTGGCAAGCCATTAGTTTCCCCAGGATGTCCATCTCTGGGGCCTGATTTTTTTGCTGTTCCTAGCAAATGTAAATCTGGCTGCAGTAATCATATGTAAAGCTACTGCTTAAAGCTTTTTAAGCGTGTCAATTACACAATTTATCATTAAGATCTTTGGTTTATAGGGAATTTCTCTCTCTCCACTCTGACTGATACAATCTCCACCACTTGTTTCCAGTGAACTGTTGCCAGCTTATGTGTCCACCACGTGAGAAAAGTCTGCCTTTGCTACCTCACATAACCAGCACGTACTACTCCCAGTTCCATAGATCTTTGCTAGCCCAAAAGGGACATCCTATCAATTTAAATAGCCTACTACAAAGTTAAAGGTTGGTCTTCAACCCATGGTTCAAAACACTCTCAGGTTAGCTGTGATGCCCCACTTCTCAGTTGCAATCCCCCCCCCCAACTACCATTCCCCCCACCGCTTTACGGGGGAACTTGCTGCTGTTGCATATGCAAAGAAAGCAAGGTTTCCACATCTACCTCTCTTTGCATGTGTACTACCATGATACCATTTCCAGGTCAGTTCAATTGACAGATACGGTTTGGAAGTGGCATGCCAGAACATAATTTCCAGCCACATAGAGGCCAATTTGGATTGGGACCATGACCCACAAGGAGATGGTGTTTAACCCTTCTCCTTAGCCATTTTCATGACCTGATATGTACCCAAGGAGCTAAAATTTGCTTTGTTGGGGAAGCTCGTTTTATTTCATTAAAAAATTATGGGATGAGAGAAGAGAATATAAGAAGAATTTGTTAAAACTTTGAAACCATTTATTATTTACTGGAATAAAATTAAGTCAGATGAAAATCCTGAGTGGTATTTAAAAATAGACTAGAAACTATTTCGAAGTGTATTTGTAGTTAAGATATGTTTATAATGTACTTTGTACCGTGCATATTAGTAATATTCTTATAAGTGGTACTTAAGTTGACTATATACTAAAGGCCCTGACCAGGATGGCCCAGGCTAGCCTGATCTTATCTGATCTCCGAAACTAAGCAAGGTTGACCCTGGTTAGTGTTTGGACAGGAGACTACCAAGGAATACACAGAGGCAGGCAATGGCAAATCACCTCTGAACATCTCTTGCCTTAAATATATATATATATAAAGTTTCATTTCAGGAAAACTACCTGGGGAAGATTAATCCTGAGCACAGAACTCCCAGACCATGTCTGTTGACCTGGCAGAGGGATGAGTGCTGAAACAGGGTTGCCAGTCTCCCGGTGGTGGCTGAGAGAACTCCTGGAATTACAACTGATCTCCAGGTGACCGAGATTTGTTCACTGGGAGAAAGTAGACGTTTCAGAAGGTGGACTCTACGGTTAGGGTTGCCAAGTCTTAGGGACTCACCAGCGGGGGGGGAGTCCTCCTCCAGCTGGGAGTTTCTCCTGATGCACGCGCTTTGCACACGCGCGCCCCCAGCGACGTCACCAGAAGTGACGTCAGCACGTTGGGCCGTTGCCAGGGCGACGCGCACACACACACACACACACACACACTGCTGCTCAGCATTCCACGCCACTGGCCCCCTCCGAGGCAGCCCAGGCGACTGCCACGCTGCAAGGTCTCCATGGCTGCCTCCGTCGCCACCCTCCTCTCGTTTCGCCAGGCGGCTCGAAAGCGCCCCAGCCACTCGCTCCCCTCCAGCTGCTGTTGCAGCACCAACATTTCTGCAAGGCTTATCGCGAGAGCCAAGCAGGTTCCTCAGGCCAGCTGCAGCCTCCCAGCTCTCCAAAACATAAGAGTTTTGGGGCAATTGCCAGAGCGTCACCCTGGCAACACCCCCAACGTGCGAAGTGACGTCATTACGTCGTCCTCGCTGGACGACTTCGGGGGTGGGGTTCCCCCCGCCGGCCGAATGCTGGCCAGCGGATCGGGAACCCCTTTAGCGGGGGATCCCCCACCCCCCGGGCTGACTTGGCAGCCCTATCTACGGTATTATAACCTACTGAGGTCCCTCCCCGCCCCAAACCCCACCCTTCCCAGGCTCACCCCCAAAATTTCCAGGAATTTCACAACCCAGAGCTGGCAACCCTAACTGAAAGAGTGTGTCATGTAATTTGGCCTTTGTGACAGGAGCAAAAGGTCAGGGTAAAGTCACCGTCAAGCACAGACCCCTTCAAAAACCTGGCTCCTCCTTCCTGTCACATGACTGTGGAGTCACATGACTTCCTGGCACATCAGTGGTTCTTATGCTACTGGACAAGATTCAAAGTAGATCTAGGTCTGGAAAGGTTAAAGACCACTGTTGTAGAGGGTCCCTGGCTTCTCATGATGTGATGCTTCTAAACTAATACTCATAGGCATAAACTACGGGGGAGCTCGAGGGCTCGAGCCACCCCCAAAATTTCCCGGGGGGGGGCTCAGCCACCCCTGGGAAAATGGAGCGCCCAAGCCGGCTGGCTGGCCGGCTGCCGCCGCCACCGCCTCTCCCCCTGCTCCGTTCCTCCCTCCCTCCGTCCAGGAACCAGCTGGGCAAATGCCCAGTGTGCTGGACGGAGGAACGGAGGCAGGAGCAGACGGGGGGGAGGCGGCGGGGCAGGCGCGGGCTGCCACCTCGTTTGCCCACCCGCCGGCTGCCGCCGCCGCCCTTCCCCCCCTGGGACTGACCTGGCACGCTGGGAGGCAGGAGTGGCCAGGCTACGCCAGTCCGGGAGGGGCGGCGGGGACATGGTCCCAGCACGTGCGCGTGCACGCAAACAAGAGGCCCCCCCCCCGGGGATTTTAAAAGTCGACACCTCTGCTAATACTGCAGCACCAGATAAGAGCAGCTCCTCTGTAAGCAGAAGAGGGAGCCAGCTAGGGTTGCCAAACTCCAGGTGGTGCCCGAAGATCTTCTGAGACTGCAACTGATCTCCAGATGACAGAGATTAGTTCACTGGGAGAAAATTGATTTTTTTTTTCCGAAGGTGTACTTTATGGCATTATACCTCATTGAAATCCCTCCCCAAACCCCACCCTCCTCAGACTCCACTCCCAAAATCTCCAGGTGTTTCCTAACCTGGAGCTGGCAAGCCTAGTCCAGCTACTGACCACTAGTGTAGAAACCTAGCAGCAAAGCTTTTGATCTGGTTGTGTGTACCTGAAGGGAATCCTCTTTTGAATACAAGCAACCAGACAGTACGAGGGATTATTACCCTCCTCCGAAAAGAGACATTGGGGGATCCCTTACAGAGCAATTTTAGCATTTACAAATATGAAGCGTTGTGTTTTTCCTAAATTGCAACAAGACTGGTAGCAGATCCGGGATTACTCCTGAGAACTTCTTGGTTTTGTTTTCAGTTTCACATTTCACTGCCTTCAGGGATGTAGGGGAAAATTCACTCCACGTCTTCATCCATTGTTGGCTTTCAAGACAGCATTAAAATCAGCACCACTGCTTTCTGTTCTCTCCTCCCTTCCACGTTTCCTTAGCTTATTTCCCCAGACATTCCGTTTGCTTCTCTGCGCTCCATTTGCCTGCCAAGCTGTGGGAAGTAAACCAGTGTTTGGCACCGGCCACCCCTCACTCCCCAATCCAAACAAATGGAAACAGTTTGTCCGCTCCAGAACCTCGCATTAGGCCTTCTCCAGCTTTTCCTCAAATAACAGAAGAGATACAGTAAACCTGCTGATGCTGCTGTTCTGTCCTCAGCGTGAAGTGTAATTGATTTCTATTAGCCCTGCATTCCCCCGTGTCTCAGCCAGGAGTGAGAGGGTAGGAGAAGAAACCCAGAAAGTCTTCAACTACTGTTCCTACCCAGCCAGAATTTCACCCACTGTTGAACTGAAAGGCGCAAAGCCAGAAAAACGAATGCATGCAAGCTCTGCACAGGCATGTGCTCCAAGCGTGACACTGGCATGTATGACTTTATTTCCACCCTAATATGAGCACACATGCTTTACATGAGAATGCTGTTCAGCTCTTAAAAGGAGATGCAAAGAGGTGACTGGCACCATATTGTAAAATGCATCCTGGACTGTGTGTCTGAGTCTTGGTCACCTCTGCAGGTGAGCTCAGCAGAAGTCAAGCTGAACAACACATGAGTTTCTCATACTTTTTGTTCATAGTGATATTCAATGGGGAACGGCAGGAGGATGTACAAACTCCAAGGCTGAAGTTGGTTCGCAGATCCTGATTTGGATTTTCTAGTTCCTTATTCGTGAATACAACAATAAATCCCACAAGATCTGTACCCCAAGATAAGGTTTGGACCATGAAGTATCATGCATCCCCGCATTCAGGAGATCCTGCCCTCCAAAGTCCAGTTCTAGTGCTAACTGCTCCTAAGTGGGGGTACCCCAGGACAAAAGTACATGCAGAAACTGGGGAGAAAGCTGTACCCCAAAACAATCTCTGGACCACCCCAAATCACACATCCCCACACTCTGGAGACTCTCCCTCCCCCCAAAAGTCATGCACTAGTGCCCAGTCAAAAAAATATATTTATTTTTATCATATTGGATTTTAAACCGCTCTCCCCTGCTGAGGCAAGACTCAGGTTGGTGCACAACAGAATAAATTTACATAACCCATAAACCAAAACAATTTAGAGAAATTAAGACACAGTTAACCTAAAAGATGTCATGTCAGGGAGGCAGGGAGTGAATGGGAGAGCCAGGAGGATGTCACAGTTGCTGCCCTCAATGAAACATCTGGTGGAACATTTCTGCCTTACAGACAGGCCTATAGCCAGGATTTTTTTGTTTGGGGGCAGTTTATTAATCTGAATGCTTGTCTTTAAAAGGGAAGGCTCCAAGCCTGTTTGTAGCCCTTTCTTTCAAGGAACAGGGCAACAAACATGACAATTTCTAAGAAAAAATAGCTTAGAAGACATTTAAATGCCTTTTGAGTTTCCTTTCACAGGACAAGAAAACTTAGAAGGGCACTACAAGAGTGGTACCTTCAATACATCTCAAAGAATCCCCCTTTCTGCTAGCCCAGTCCTGCTATATACCACCTAGGTCATGGTGAGTCTTTCAAAAGCATTCCCATGAGCCTTTGGGAATACAGCAGGACTTGGTTAGCAGAAAGGTGGAGACCGATTCCACAAAAAGCAGTTGTTCCACCTTCAGTCGCCAGTTTCCCCCACTGTACTGCTCAATTTCCCACTATTTGCTGCACAGCGGCATTTTGACCCGCTGTCACAGGCTGGGTGCAGGCAGGGCAAGAGAGAGCGAAAGTCCAAGTCCAGTCCAAGGTCAGAATCAAGGGGTAGCAAACAGGAGCCAAAAGAGTCCGAAGTACAAACCGAGAGCATAGTTGTTGGAAGCCAGAGTCAAGGAGCCGAGAGTTCAAAGCACAAATCAAGAATCAGGAGCATGGGCAAGGGAAGTGCAGAGCGCCGTCAAACTGACTAGTTGCCGGCACGAGGAACCAGAGTCAGGAGTGGAAGCTAAATACCCCTCAGGTGCCGGGGTTAATTAGCACTCAGCATGTGTGTCCCGGCTTCTGAACTTAGGGCTGAGGGACCGCCTGCTGCGCGGGTGCGCCTCCCTCCGCCGGAACGCTAAGTCTTGCCTGAGCTGGTTCCGCAAACGCACCATCGGAGGAGGCAAGTCAGGGGGCTGCCTGTCAGGTGTTCCTCTGCTGCTGTTACTGGAACAGGTGGTAGGGATATGCTGGCGAACTCCGAGGCTTCATCAGGGTCAGGTGTGGGCTCTGCTGAAGCTGGGAGTGCGTGCTCAGCTGGAGCCAGGGCCACATCCTCAGCAGGACTCATGACACCCGCATCTCCCCCCAAGAAGACGCAGAGGATATCCGAGGGCAGATGCGGGTCAAAATGCTGTCGTGCAGCAAGTAGTGGCAAACTGAGCAGTACAACTGGGAGAAACCAAGGGCAGAACAACTGCTTTTGCGGAATCTGGGGGATTGTTGGAGATATACTGAAGGTATCATTCTTGACCTAAGCTTTCTTGCCCTGTGAAAGGGAACTCAAATGGCATTTAAATGCTTTCTGAGGTGTCTTTTCTCAGGTCCCATGATGTTCTCTCCCCCCCTCCCAAATTCCACAGTAGGAGGAAGAGGGAAACGCAAGGGCAAGCTGTGGTGCTCCCATTTTAGTTACTGCCAGCAAGAGACAGCAGGGGTCTCCCTTCACAAACAAGGTTTCTAGCATGGCTCTTTGTGGGGTGGGGTGGCCCCCAAATACCCCACTGTAGGGGTAGTGCAAACATTGCTTTGGGGTGCAGCTTCCTCCAGTGTCTGCTTTTGCCTTTGTCCTGGGGGTTACCCCACTTTGGAACAGTCAGGCGAAGAACTGGGCTTTGGACCAGGTTGTTCGCACAACCAAGGCATTCAGGTGGCTAATGCAGAAACCTGATGCTATAGAGTGCAAGTACCCAATTCCAGATTTTACTGTTCCTTCACATAAAAATATGCCACGCAAACCAAAATATTTACATAGCTAGAGGAGAGATTCCATCCTCCTTTCTCTGTTAGCTGTGCTGGTTTTCTGTGTGCAGGGAGTTCTGAGCATGCCTTCCTCCACTTGCGACTTAAGTGTTGCAATCTATTCCACCGTTGCAGGAGCCTGCCACTACGTTCTCCTGTGCGTGTAAACGAGGCCGCGCTCTTCCACGGGATCGGGGCGGGCGAGGGAGAGAGGCAACGCTTTGAATGAGGGAACGGGCTTCGGAGTCGCAGGCCTTTGAAATCCATGCAGTGTTTCCCTTTGCGGAGGAAAGAGTTAACGCGCGGCAGAAACCCAACACTCCCTGCAGATCCCAAACCCAGAAAGGGGACGGGAGGGAGAGAAAGGAGGGAGGGGAGAGGCTCAGCCGGGCTCGGCACCAGAGCCGGCGGTTTGAGGTGCCTTTGCCAACAGCAAGCTATTAACGCAATGGGACTCCAGGCTGGCTTTGCTAGCAGAGGTTATCCAGAGCGCCGAAGGGCTTGACCAGCCAGCAGAAGAGCTGCAAAGGATCACGAAAAGGCTGGAAAGCGGCGCATCTTCTCTAGGGTGAGCCCGATGGGCCACATGGCTCAGGGGGTGGGAATGGGACAGAGGGGCCTCGGCCCGAGTGGCCCCCTTTGCCGCTTCTGTTGCAGCCCCCACTGGGGCGTCCTTCGTTTCGGAGCCTCCAAACTCGAGCCGGGGCGGAATTAATCAAACGCACATGCCTGCGCAGCCCCCCTTCCTTTCTCCTCCTCCGCTTTCTGCAAAGTTTGCAGATTTTGCCTTCAAAGCACTCTGCAGACTTCCAAGGGGGGATGCGGAGAATTTTACTCTCAGGCGGAAGGGCGCACCTTCCCCCGAGGGCAGAAGTTAGCTCCTGTTAGAGAACCCGCAGAAGCTGCCCGGAG
Organism: Lepidodactylus listeri; assembly: GCA_029233225.1. Lineage (NCBI taxonomy): Eukaryota > Metazoa > Chordata > Lepidosauria > Squamata > Gekkonidae > Lepidodactylus > Lepidodactylus listeri. The sequence continues at coordinate 38,454,879 of JARCFY010000008.1, read as the reverse complement.
GAAGGTACGTGTGCTGCTAAAAGAGTGGCCCCCTTCCCCTTTCAGAATAAGGGGAGGAGACCCTGCAGAATTCGAGGTGGAGTTTAATGACTTGCTCACTCAAACAATGAGACTTTTTCTGTGAATGCTGGATTTTGGAATGTGAGATTCCCCCCCCCCCCCCCCCACTTCCCATTGTTATTGTCCCATTATACAGAAGGTAAAACTGAGGCAGGTTGTCCCATTAATGCATCTGGCTTTGAGGTTGTGCCTTCAAGCTACATGGACATTGCCTGGATTGCTAAACTACGCTTCTAATTTGGAATTAAAACGTGGGATATAAATTATTAACAGTGCAATCCTAAACAGAATCATAGCTTTCGAAAACCGGAGTGGGTGAGTTTGACAGGTTTAGGATTGCTTTGTTAGCCTACACAGTGGAAGTCCTGTTCAGCATTGTTATTTGAAAGATTTAACTGCTCATGGTTAAATGTTAGGGAAGAAATGATGCTTCCCCAAAAAGCTCATTGGAGCTGGCAGTCTAATACGGGTACAGGTTTCTTCCATGAAGGTCTATAAGTTTTTCTGTGAGTAGCCGTTTCAAAAGTATCTTGAAGGTATATGTACTGATGCTGTTTACTGAATTGGGTCATCCACTCTGACCAACTGTCAAATGAATTTATGGCCTAACTGGACAAGGTACTGGAGCTCTCCAGAGCATTTTAAAAAGACAGGCCTCCCCTCCACCCCAGCATAGAGATTAGGGCAGGTTATCATTTTCAGTTGGCAAAACTGTATGGAAAGTGGATTGCTTATGGCTCCTTTCTCCTCATGCGATGGCAGCTCCTTTGACTTTAAATACACTGGAGTGGATTTCATCAGTGATCTCCCAGTGTCATCTAGTTAGGCCTTAACCCTCAGGCTACACATTATGGTGTTCCCTGGGTCATGTCTGGGCTCCCCAATCTCACTTCCAGTCAGTCAGTCATCAGCTGCGATTTCCGTGCTGGGAGCTTGATTTCCAAGCTCCTGGAGACCCTGATTCAGATTGGGATCGCAGCGTGTATTCCCCCCCCCCCCCAAATGCCATTTTCCCAGCTCAAAATGTTCAGGGGGGCTAATGCTCACACAAGGCTCCCTCTAAGCTGGGGAGTCCTGTGAGCAAAAATTCTACTTTGTGAGCTACCTGCATTAAAGTTGTGAGCAGGCAGGTGATTTGGCTACCACATAAATTAGTTTGCGCTGGACTGGAGTCATTCTTCCTGAGCTAAGACAAAAATGTGTGAGCCAGAGGCTAAAAAACTATGAGCTAGCTCACACTAACTCAGCTTAGAGGGAACACTGGTTGCAAGGTCCCCCTGGCCACTAGCAGGGGATGGAGGGGTAGAGTTGCCAGATCCAGGTTGGGAAACTCTTAGAGATTTGGGGATGGAGCCTGGGGAGGACAGGAACCTCAGTGGGGCACAATGCCATAGAGTCCACCCTCCAAAGCATCCATGTTCTCCAGGGAAACTGACCTCTGTAGTCTGGAGATGAGCTGTCATTCCAGGGGATCCCCAGGTCCCACCAGGAGACTGGCATCCTTACTTACTGATGGGATACACATCCCCCCCCCCCCCAAGCTCTAATATCCACATCAATAGTTGAGGGTATTTGGAAGTAACCCTCCAAAAACAGGGATGAATTCAGCCTCATAACCTCTCCTTAGGGGCAGAAGTTACTATAACCACTGCTATACCTGTTTCCTACCAGCGGGTGGGGGAGAAATAAGTGATTTTATATCTTTGCATGTATTTTGTTTACCTGGCACACGCCCAAGGAAGAGGATCCTGTAGAGTGCTAATCTTGAGCTGTTTGCGATCTGAGGACAGTCCCCTCATGAGTGAGGCCACCTTCTTTTTAGGCGGTGGATTTTTTGGCATCACTGAAGTGCCATAAGTGGAAAGCTGAGGGAGATGATCTGTGTATGCCACGATCCTCTGGAAAATTTCCTGCTCATTATTGCTTTAAGTTAATCAGAGCAGTTCCCTTGTGCAGACCCCATTATTTTCAATGGGTCTGGTGCAGAACTTGCTTCTGAATTGGGCCCAGTATTCACTTGTGTATTGGAGGAGGGTATCATTTGGATTTTGAGGAGAGAAAAGAGGAGGAGGGAGGAGAAAGAGTACATACAAAGAGATCAGACTGGCAGATGTAAACAGAAGATCTGAACATATAAGGTACAGAAGTCAGAAGCAGGATCCCTGTTGCAGGTTGTGGCAAGAGGCTGGTGTTGGTTCTGTAAAGTAATAGATCCTAGCCATTCCCTGACCATCATAGGACTAATATTAATAATGTGCCACTGCTGTCATTGGAAATAGAAGTCCCTGTTCTACAGGCACTTTACACAGTGTTGCGCTTTATAATTAAAGGCATTTTGAAGCATGAACTTGCCATTGGAGCACCTCCGAGGCTAGAATTCTGTCTTGCTGCCTTCTGCCCACGTTTGACTCTCTTGGTTTCTAAGGGTTTTTTTCCACATAAGCACTTGGACCATCCTCCATCCCCCACTGGAGTGTGTCTGGGTTTTTTTTGTTTCTGCGCATCCACACAAAACATTGTTGTGAAATTGTCCATCACCTCGCTTTACTGTGCTTTTTGCCAAACCTGCTTTGATACGCCTTTCCTAGAAAGATCATAGTCAAAGTAGGCTTGTCCGCAACACCAAGGCCATTTTCCCTCAGTATCCCTGACCGACCTGGATAGCCCAGGCTAGCCTGATCTCATCAGATCTTGGAAGCGAAGCAGAGTTGGCCCTAGTTAGTATTTGGATGGGAGGCCACCAAGCAGTACCAGGGTTGCTACACAGAAGCAGGCAATGGCAAACCACCTCTGAACGTCTCTTGCCTTGAAAACTGTATGGGGTCATATAAATCGGCTGCCACTTGGCAGGAAAAACAAAGCAAACAAAACAATCCCCTCACACCCATCATTCCCGCCTCACGCATACTGCCCCAGGCAGTGCTTTTAAAAAACCAGTACTTTCTGTATTGTCATAACACTACAATAATACAGCTACAATCAGTTTTTTTAAAAAGCGGGCAAAAAGCCCTTTGGGGGCAGGGGATGACAGGCGCAAGGGGATAGCGGGGAAAGCACAGAGAATATCCTTGTGTGGAGGCTCCTTTCTGCTGCAAATGCCTCTGTATTCAAAGCAGCAGTGATGCCCAGCGAGGAATCATTGCCATATGGATGCAGCCTAAGACTGCTGTACAGCCACAGAGCTTCGTGGCCCAGCATCTGACCCTTTCTCCTCACCTCCATTGTTGTTGCCTTTACTCACCTGTTCCTCTCTTCCAGGTCACTATGGAAACCATGCAAAGGAGAGTCCATTTGGCTTTTCTGGTGTTCCCACTGGTGGTGTTTGGGGCTCCCAGGGACGAGTCTAGCCCACCACAGTTCACAACCAGCCTGAGCAGCTGCCGGCGTTGCTGTGACTCCCTGGATGCCCCAGGCTCCTCAGAGACCAGTCCTGGCACAAACAGCCCTCGCTCTGTACCCTATGTGGTGCCAGAGGTCCGTCCGTATATCAACCTCACCATTCTGAAGGGTAAGTGCACATTTACTCTTGCCTGCCCTTCCCCACACCTCACCCTGGTGTTGGGGTAGAAATGCCTAAAGGAGAGAAATGGGGGGGGGGGGGGGAGAAAAGGTGCCCGAGGGATGTGAGAGCTGCAAAGCTTGTGGGCCTATGGAAAAATCTCTTGCTGCACGAAAGCCACAGTTTGACCGCTCTTGTTACACTTTCATTGGGCGCTGCTTCCTCTCTTTGTGGGTTTCTCTTTCCTTGCGCTTTCTCTGTTCTGTTCATGCTCCTCCTTGATGGTTTCAAGTATTTAATCTGGGCCAGAGTTGCTGTGGCTGCTGCCTAGTGCCACTGGCTTGGATCCCATGGGACTGTCTCTGTAGATGAAAAGTTTCTGCCCCATGGAGTGGGACTTTCTCCCCAGTCCTCTCCTGCTGCAGCTCAAAGTACTCCCCAGAGTGCTGTTCCTGGAGGTCCCCAGTTCCCTGGGAGCAGCATTTGGGGGAGTATTTTGGATGGCGGCAGGAATGCAGGAGGCAAGAAAGGTTGCATTCCATGGGCAGAAATCCTTCAGTCTATGGAAACGCTCTGCTGCATCCAACTCCCTGCCTTGCATTCTGCTCCTCCCTCCGAACTCCCTGCTGGCGGCCATTGGTGGCCTTTTATCAAGGCTGCCAAGCAATCTGCTTATTTATGCATGTAAGCACACCGTGGGGCAGGGTTTCCAGGCCACCCACGAGCTGTTGGTATCCCGAGATTCTGCCTACAGTCCCTCTTTTCCCTCTCTTCGCAGGAGACAAAGGAGATCAAGGAGAGCCCGGAATTCCTGGGAAGTGGGGCAAAGAAGGACCCCCTGGTGAACGGGGAGCTCAGGGCCCGAAGGGGAACAAGGGACAGATGGGTGCCCCGGGGGATCCTTGTAAGCACCAGTATGCCGCTTTCTCAGTAGGCCGTAAGAAGGCCCTCCACAGCAGTGAGGGGTACCAGGCCTTGATCTTCGACACCGTCTTTGTGAATCTCTACAGCCACTTTGACATGTTTAAGGGCAAGTTCTACTGCTACGTGGCCGGCCTCTACTTTTTCAGCCTAAACGTCCACACCTGGAATTTCAAGGAGACCTACATGCACGTCATGAGGAACGACCAGGAAGAGGTCATCCTCTACGCCCAGCCCAGCGACCGCAGCATCATGCAGAGCCAGAGCCTGATGCTGGAGCTGCGGGAGAATGACGAGGTCTGGGTGCGCCTTTACAAGCGGGAGCGCGACAACGCCATCTACAGCGACGACGTGGACATCTACATCACCTTCAGCGGCTACCTGATCAAGCCCAGCCTGGAGTAACGCCTTTCCCTCTAAGCACTTCTTCTGCTTCCCGTGCATTCTCTTCGCTGCCTGCAGCTGCTGCAAAGCACACACGGAAGAACTGGAAGGATCTGGGCGCTTGGGAGACATTTTTAGAGAATGCGGTGCTGAGAAAAGAGCGGATGCTACTTTTCTGGACAGAAAGGTGTCGTTTGTTCAAGGAAAGGTTTCCTGCTGACCTTTGTAACCCTGCTCACTTTGGAGGAGACCCTGAAGTTAACAGTGGGAGTCCCCAGATTACCCAAATCCTTCTCACCTGCTATCTCTCAGGCTTTGCTTTTGCTTGAGGATTGATACACACGTGTTCCAGTGATAATTTCCTAATCAGTAGTACTCTTGTTTGCACAGAGGGGAGAAAGTTTTACTTGTTGAGTTGAGCTGTCTAAAGCAAGCTAAATCTTCATAAAATTTCCAAGCCACATAACAGCTCGCAAGCCTGCAAGGTGCTTGACAATAATCTGTTTTGGCAGCAAAAACCAGTTTATCCAGACCCTGCTGGGCTGCCATACATGGCGGGTCACAAGTCGGGCAGGCCTCATCTTGTCCAATCAAATCAAAGTTGAGTTCTGTGTGAGTATAGGCCTATCCTCCATGAACTAATAACAATTTAAAGTTGCGTTAACTTGTCATTATTAGAATTTGCTTCCGTTAGCAAATAGATGAAAACCCCACCTGGCCCAACTTGCAATATCACAGGGATAAAAAGGAGCTGGAAGGACCTAAGCCTCAACTTATTGAGCTGCTGAACCAGCTTCATGATCTGTTGCAACTGGCTGGATTGAAATCTAGAACGGTTCTGAAAGCGGTTCACTTTAAGGCTAGGATCCAGTGCCCACACTGTGCACGGAATCATTGGTACACCATCTTGCATCACTGTGAACTGGATTGCAGCCTGTGTTTGAGGAACTTGGTAGCTGGCGAGTTCCAATTCCATTTCAAAACTTGTGCCAAAGATGCAGGGAAGTGTAAGCAAAGGAGGGATACAATCTAGTGTTATCAGCCTCTGGTCAGCATGGGAATACAGGATCATTTGCACATGTGGAGACAGGCCATAGCTCTGTCCTGATCTACCCTTGCTTTGGCCTTGGCCTCCCTATGAGAAACAGGTCACATTCCTGGAATGGGTCAAACAGTGCAAAACCTTCCCATCCAGCCCTTCTATTTAGCATCAAACTAGACAAGAGAGCAGATTATCTATCTCTGGTGTGTGTGATTTTTCAAAAGCAGCCTCCCTTAGAGAGGGGGATCTGTTTAACATTACAGTGCTGGAAGAGGGAGTATTTAACCCTTTTCTCCGCACCATTTTTAAAAAATCTAAAGCCTAGTCTTGATACGCACACCATGAAGCTGCAATTTGCTCAACAGGGAGAAAACATTGCGGGGGGGGGGGGGGCGGTATCCAGTCACAGTTTTCCCATGGCCTCACTTCATTTTTATCTTGAGGTGGGGTTAGATCCTAGACTAAATTTCCCAGTAGTGGAATTTCTGCCTCCCCTCCCCGCCCCTGCAGCCCTCCACTAAATTCTGCTCCTGGGGGATAGGGGAGCCCAAGGAATGACATGAGCAGAGTTTGCAGCAAGAAGGGGAAACTGGTAGAAATTGCCACTTTGGTCTGGATCCAACCCGTAGAATACATTCATACAGGGAGAGGGACGAAGGGAGGGTTCCTGTATTCATTCCCAGGATGCAAAGGACATTTCAGATACCTGTCAGGCATACTGTCTAGCTCCTGAGAATCCACACAGGAAATAGGGATGAAGCTGGTGGGTGATCTCTGTCTAGCCATCTAGTGCAGTACCACCAAAGAGCCATTCTTGTCCACACGGTGATGAGCCAGAGTTCCTTCCTCATCCAAGCAGCACAGCGAGCCAGAGTCACTTCAGAGGACAGGAAAGTGACATACTACAGGTGAGCCATTCTGTCTTACCTGTGGCCTTCCCCTGCCCTATCTACAAAATGGGGGTAATAATGCTGACCTACCTCAGAGGGTTGTTGTCAGGATTACTGCATTTCTGTGAAGACTCCTAATGTGCTATGTGAATGCCAAGAATTGGTACATGAACTGTACTCTATTTAAAAGCAGCTTCTGTTGCATGAGTGGCAAACTTTTTCTCCCAGTGTGATCCCGAGGTCAGTGTGAAAACAGTGTGATCCCGAACAGAGTTACACTCTTGGCGAGTCCATTGAAGGCGATCGGCTTAGAAGAGCATAACTAAGTTTAGGATTGCACTGCAAGTCTGTTAAGACAACGAGCAGGAAAAGATCCACCACAACCACCCTGCTGTAGCTGAGGTGTCCCTAGATGAGTTTTGGAGGCAATGCAGAACATGCATTTGAACTGGAGCCTCTGGGTAGCCCTGCAGAGCAGGGTTACATAGAGGGGAGCCCCAAAGAAGCTTTTTGCTGATTCAGACAGGAAAATTTGGGACTGACTGAATTCCTCCTCCGCAAGGCACAGGCTGGAAAACCAGATGTTGTGTATTTACAACGTGCGGCGTCCCTGTGTCTCTCTAGGGAAGAACAGGAATTTCTAGCACTGAATAACTTCCAGACCTGAGCTCTGAACTCTCTGAGCCTTCGCCTGCTTTCCAGTGTTGGCAGAGTTCTCAAAACGCTTCTGATGAGAAACACCTACTTGGCAGTGAATATCAGGAAAGCACTAGAAAGTGTGCGTGTGCGTGTTTGGTTGGGTTATTGGATTGCTTTTCGGTGCTAAATGAGGCTTCTGATACTTGGTGCTACCGAAGCCCCTTTGGGGCTAAGCCAGGCTACTGGGAAACAATTGGTGCTTACTGGGGGTTACGTTGGGGTAACATGGACATAATTGACTGTGGGATTTATGGTGCTTTACAGAAAAACAAAACTAGCCAATGAGAACTTCTGTATATTTATATATATATATATTCATATTTTCTAAATATTAAAACTTCTTAATTGCACTTTGAAATGGGTTTTCTTCCTTGATTACTTTTATTCCTACCGAGTCGTTAGGATAGTGGTATGTCACATGGGGACTACTTATACGGTGTAGAGTTTGCTGCAGAATTCAACTCCTTAAGAATTGCACCTTTCATCTATGCAAAAGAAGGGGCTTGTGAATGAGGCTTGGAGGCAACAGCTGAAGTGCTTTTAGTCAGTGGAGAAAGCCCCAGGGTTCTAATACATGGATTTGGAGTTCAGTGGCTCAGTGAAAAAAACATGTGCTTTGCATGTAGAAACTTCTAGGTTCAAAGCCTGATACTTACAATTAAAGCATCTCCAGCAGCAGGCGTTAAAGAGAAACTTTTCTCTGCCTGAGACCCTGGATTGCAGTTGCCAGTCAGCACTGAGCTATCCCAGACTGGTCCAGGTATAAAACAGATTCATATGTTCAATCCCTCGCAGTGTTGGTTGTGCAGCTAAAGTGCTTTTCCTTGGAGGAAGGACAAGGTAGAAACCAATAATACGAATACTTGCTTGGAATAAACACCATTCTCTTCTTTCCCAAGTAAAGGTACATAGGATCAGGCTGCAAGCTTCAAGATGCTGGAAGTTCAGAGGTCAGGAGATAAAAAGAATTGCCATTTATAAGCCTCACGTCCTCATGGTAACTTTCAGAGCTCTTGATTAAATGCTGCAGTATTAAATTGGAAGCATGGAGTTGGGTTTTTCTATTCTAGATTTTAATTAATAACTTTTAAGTGTTTTGTGTTGTTGTTGTGTTTTATTTGGTAAGCTGCCCTGGTTAGGTGGAATACGAATTTTCTAAATAAATATGTATGGGAAGAGTCAAAGTCCCCTTTCCCCCAACTTGGATAGATAGAAAACAGCCAGTGGCATGGGCTAGGTAGCCCTTACAGACCTCTTCCTCTTACCCAGGAAGTTCAGAAAAGGGATCAGTGTGATAGCAGTATCCTTATCCGTGTGCTGCAAAGTTCAAAAGTGCTTCTCATGCCCTTCTGGCCCCTGTCAAACCTCCTAGGGTGTAGCACGGTGGGCTAGCTATCCCAGCAGTGTCAATCTCAGCTCATAGCTTTGCAGGGTCAAAAGCAGAGAACAAGAATTCTGCAAGCAGAGGTTTTGCTCAGCTTGAGATTCCCATAGCTGGAAATGCCAAGGGAGGGGAGTTTGGGCCGCCACCACCTGGAGCTTCTGTGCCCTGCCCAGTGCCCATTCCCTTTGGACACAACTAGACCTTGTCACTTCTTCCACACCAGGCCATAGTTTTAAAAGCCCAATGTTTTCCCAGTTGCACACAGTAGATACATGTATGTCAAACTGCATGCCTTGCATAGGAGTTCTGGGTTGAATCTGGGGTTCCTTGATAGAGAATTTGGATTTGGATTGTTTTGGTAGGGACGGTGTGCCTCTGAACTCCCCCCCCCCCCCCCCCCGGTTTTGCTATTATTGTAGGACTGGTGTAAGGATGTCAAATGGCACATGACTGAGACTATTTCCGCAGCAGTGAAATTCCCTGCATTGACGTTTTAAAATCTGCACGTCATGTAAAATTTTCCACATTAGATTTTTCTTCACCAGGCAGAAAAACTGAAGTTTTCTCCTTCTTTCACTGTGTTTTTGGAACTCGCTAAAACTGGGGATTCCAAAAATCCAGGGAAAGGAGGAGAAAACTTTGGGTTTGCACCTGGTGAGAAAAAATCTACTGTGGAAAAGTTCACATAATGCACAAATTTTAAAATGTCAATGCGAGGAATTTCACTACTGTGGAAAGGGTCAGGAACTGCACTTGTTCAGTTTGGTCCTCCAAATCAGCCACAGGGGGAGGACAGTCTGGATTAGGGATGAGAAAAGGGGGCTAATTTTCCTATGGAGGGCTGTTTCCCCTATTGGAAATGCCCCCAAGTTTTTTAAAGCTTGGTAGGGGGGGGGGGGGGGGAAGATGCCCAGTGTGGTTAGCTGTCTCTTTTCCTTACCAGGCCAAATTACAGATCTGGAGTTCCAGTCACCCAATTCCAGCATCACTTGTAGTTGACCCTAACATTATGCCAGATCTCTTCTGTACGGCCATCCTCATTCCTGCAGGGGTCACTAAACAGGCACTGGAAAGATGGAGTACCAGCAACTTGACTGACAGCTGGGTTCTGTAGTTAAAGTTTATTAGGCTGCAAGTCTCTAGTGGAAGACGTAGTATGTTTCCCTCTCATGGCCTTTCTTATTATTCCTGCCTTGCCAGGACTAGTAGTATATTCCAGTGTTGTGTTTGAGGGTCCAGCTAAGTCAAGAGTTGGGAAAAGCAGACCATTAAAAAAACCCTCAAGCAATTTTTACAAGCTTTGTTGCTGGCATGTGGGAAAGCAAAAGTTTTAAAGGCAGCTGGTAGGAAATGTGGGGAAGACTTGTGGCCAGCTTGCAAAACACCAAAAAGCTGGAAGTCAAAAAGGAACTGGTTTTGTGGGGTTTAAATGTGCTGATGCCACCCAAAGGAAGGGTAACAGCAGGTTCTCCAAATTAGAAGGATGATGGAGCTGTCGTCCCAGATTCTCTCAGGCACAGGTCCCACAGAGGTGATGATCAGTCTGGGTATGAGCTGGATCACACATAATCCATACTCCTACACACACAAATACACACGCATTCTCAACACATAGACTTGTAGGAGTCAGCAGAGATGCTGCAGACTTGGACCCGAAGGTGTTCACTTGATGAACTTAATTGCTGCACAACTCCATACTAGATTGTCTCAAAGCTGCTTTTCAATGTTCGGTTTAAATGCCATCCCAAGCAGCTTTGTGCCTGCACAGTAGTCACTTGTGTTTCAGGACTGTGTTCCAGGACTATTTGAGGTGTCTCTGTTGCAGCTCATGGCTACTTTTCCACTTGTGTAGACTGCAGGCTAGTCTGATGTCATCAGATCTCAGAAGCTAAGCAGGGTTGGTCCTGGCTAGTATTTGGATGGGAGAGCACCAAAGAATACCAGGGGTATGACATCCGCTTAGCCTCAACCAGGGCCAAGGCTATTTCAGGCCTGGCCCTGGGCCCAGCCTGGTGGAACATGCTCCCACTTGAGATTAGGGCCCTGCAAGAGCTACTGCAGTTCTGCAGGGCCTGTAAGATGGAGCTGTCCCACCAGGCCTTTGGGTGAGGCAGCAGACATTAAACCATCTCGGCCTCCCCTGCCTTTGGTACCTGCCTCCTAGAAACTGTTTATCATCTATGAAGCACTATATTTTAGTTATCTCCCACTATCTGATTAAAAACTGTTATGAATCAGGCCATCTACCATTGCCTGTGATAATGTCACAGGAGATGTTGGACTACTCATGTTTAATGGCATCTTGTTTTAATTGCTTAATTTTAAAACTGTTTTTGTATCTTGTTTTTTATTGTTTTATTATGTTGTGAGCCCCCCTGAGCCCATTTGTGGGGTAGGGTGGGATACAAGTTGAATGAATGAATGAATGAATGAATGAATGAATGAATGAATGAATGAATGATGCAGAGGCAGGCAATGGCAAAGCACCTCCGAATGTCCACCACCTTTTCTGATTCCTGCCAAGTGTTTCTAGAAAGCGGGCAGGGCCAGGTGGGGCTTCTGCCCAGCAAGGCTTCTGACTGGCTGCTGGAGATTTTATTGACTCTGCAAGGTTTTTTTTTTAAAAAATGTCACTTTGGCAGCAGTTGCCTCCACAGCACAAGGATCTTCACTGTGTGACTGAAGATAAGCTGTGGCAGCCATTTTATGGCTGTGCCCACCACACAGAATTTGAAAGGTGCCCTCAGGCTCATATAGATTGGGGTCCCCCAATAATAATTATAATTATCTTATGGCATTGTGTGTAGAGTAGCCAGGAGATCCTAAGATTGTCTGGCAGCCACAAGTTCTAGCTCCTTTAGCATTATGCATCACTAAGTGTCAAGCTAGACTTGATTTTAAGGCAAGAGACATTTTAGAGGTGGTTTGCCATTACCTGGCTCTGCGTCACAACCCTGGTGTTCCTTGGAGGTCGCCCTTCCAAATGCTAGCCAAGGCCAACCCTTCTTAGGCTCCAAGACCTGACAGAATCAGGCTAGACTGGACTATCCAGGTCAAGGACCCTTGTTGTGAATGATCTGCAATGGATAGACTGCTGTCAGGTTCCATTTTAGGATTTTGTGTTCAAAATACTCAGCATGTGGAGACAACCAATCAGAGCCGCTCTTCATCATTAACACTAGAGACTGTCTAGGGAAGGACAGGTCTTCCCCATAAAAATAACTGCAAACTCCCATGGAATACTGTAAGAACACTCGTTTATAAAATTATCCCCTTTTCATTTTCAGGTGGGTAATGTGTGCATAGTGACAAGCATTAGCGTGTATCTCTTGTAGTAGTGTGAAAGTTTTAAAAATAAGTTTGTTGTGAACACTGAGGAAGGCAGAGAGGAAACTGTAATTCCTATAAGGATTTGCAAGAACACACGTGCAAACTGATATAGATCCTGACAGCTCGACAGCCATTGACAACAACCAAGTGATGCTGCAAAGGGACACATCAGTAGTAAGTTTCAGCTCAAAATGTCACTTTTTGTCTTTTAACAGTGTGCTCTTTAACAAGTGGAGGTAGGAACAGCAGAAATATACCAAGAGGAGAGGAGAAGACAGCTGTGACAAGGCAGTATTCACACATGTGCAATCATTGTTTTCCCATAATTGGACACATCTGAGCTATCTGGAGCTGAACAGGGTACTGAACATTCAGCTGCCCATGGGCAGGATGTGAACTGAACTCATAAGTGACTGAGCATCCCTGGATGTCAGGAAGAGTGATTCTAACTCGCCCTTTTCCCCTGATGTTCTGTGAAAGAAACTCCTTTAAAGTAGAGACGTACGTTAAGATATTAACCAAACCCAGACCCAAAATTAATAATTAATATACAATTAATTATTAATATAGCCATAACCACGCCAAATTGAACAATCAGCTCTGGCAAGACTGGGACAAGACTGTCTGGTTTAGAGGTCGAGCAGGTCAGGTGGAGGGGGAAGGAACAGATATGAAAACCGATAAGAAAGATTACCATCAGCAGGGTTATACTCCAGTCTGTCCACCAAAGAGATTCTGCTGACAGATCTACCTTTCTAAAGTATGGTTGTCAGGAGGGGAAGTCTCTAGACCCCCTCCTGCAGCTTCCACTGAGACCGTGAGAGTACACCCCAATGAGAGTACACCCAGAGGTAGCACACAGGCAAACCGGCAAGGGCCGCACTGGCTGGGCCCAACCCCAGCTGAGAGATCCAGTGTCTACGAGAGATCCAGTGTCTACGAGAGATCCAGTGTCTACGGGCACCTTCAGGTGCCAGAACAAGGCAGAAGAGGGTCAAGGGAGATATCCTGGGGGACCAGGACTCCTGCCGTTGACCAGCCAGAGGGTCCCCTCTAAGCTGTGGAGTCTCGTGAGCAAAAATTCTACTTTGTGAGCTACTGGCATTAAAGTTGTGAGCGAGCGATTTGGCTGCTGCATAAATCAGTTTCCTCTGGAGCCATCCTTCCTGAGCTAAGACAAAAATGTGTGAGCCAGAGGCTAAAAAACTGAGCTGGCTCACACTAACTCAGGTTAGAGGGAACACCGGTCGCAACGGAGGCTGCAGCCGCCATCCCTAGAGGCGTTGGCCTGACTGGGAAGAAGGAGGATGGGAGCATACTGACGGGATGGGGGAATTGGCCAGTCCTGTGGCCACTCTCCTCTGAAGGGAAATGGGGAGGGGCAGGAGTGGGGTGAGAGGACTTAAGTGAGAGAGATGCCAGCCAGGGAGGATCCTCCTCAACCTCTATGACAGATGAGCAAACTCGTAAATAGAGCAGAGGGGAAGCACACGGGGAACCAGAGGTAAAGAAACCCCCTCCATAGCTTCAAACTGAGGTTGAGCTTTGTTCTCTCTCGCAAGAATCTGACGCCCTGGAGCCTGACTCTCTCCAGCCCCCGGGACTTCCCAGCCGTGACAATGGTTTAAACCAGCTAAGCAGTGGCTCTTTATCTGCTTGCTGTTCTGATCTATCTGATGCTGCATAAGGTGGCTATGGAACAAATATTTTGCTTGGGCATGCTGGCATACAGGCAGGCAGCACTACATATGAAGAAAAGGGGGATATGGTAAATGGTATAAGTGGTTAAGACGCTGAACTGCAGACCAGAAGGTCGGTAGTTCCGCAGTTTGAGACCTGAGTGCTGCATGATAGAGTAAGCTCCCATCTCTGGTCCCAGCTCCTGCCAACCTAGCAGTTTGAAAGCAAGAAATTACAAGTAGATAAATAGGTACTGCTCCGGTGGGAAGATAACGGTGTTCTGTGCACCTCAACATCTAGTCTTGCCAGCCATATGATCATGGAAACGTCTTTGGACGGCGCTGGCTCTTCGGCTTGGAAACGGAGATGAGCTCCGCATCCCTAGAGTTGTATTCGACTGGCTTTCAAGCAAGGGAAACCTTTACCTTTACCTATACTTCCCTCTAGATGCTGGGTATTGTCTGCTATGCTGTGTTAATGCATGTGCTCTGCAATCAGTAACATACGAAGACAGAAACAAGCTTAGGACCAAAACAGATGAAAGATCAGTGATAAATTGAGATGCCTGGATGTCATTCATGTTCTTTAAAATCAGCTGAAAGGTGTGAAGGAGAATTAAGGCAGATAAACTCTTTCTCCCTACACTGTTTCCTCTATTATCCCCCACAGAGGAAAAATTCACCTTTTTAAAGCCAATTTCACTGAAGGCCAAAGTAGATATGGCAAGGGGATCCTCACGTATACAACATATATTCATGCTGAAGAAAATGGTAATGGGATATAGTCCCTTTTTTAAAAAGGTGCCACTGGACTCAAACTTTGTTTTACAAAACAGATAGGTGAAACAGGGAACCAAACCCTGTCCTTCTGCACTTCCCTTCACCCTGCTCTAGCACTTGAAGCGTTTTTCTCTTTTATTTGTCCCCACTTGCTTTCTCCAGTTGCCAAACCCTGTGACTGCTCAACAAGCAAGAAGTCTGTCTACAAAATGGGAATCCTTTCTTCAATCTGCCTAAACTCTGGCAGGCAAAATCCCTCTGGAGAAAGAGACACTCGCAGATAAATTTGTCATAATTAGATGGAAGGAGGGAAAGGCTACAAGGGGAAATGAGTTTTCCACTGACACCAAAGGAAATGAAAATCCAATATAACATAACAAACATGAGTAATAATCAAAATAGCATTTTTAAAAAATAACTAACATGAACCAAAAACCAGAATGAAAAACAATGTGTGCATATCCCAACTCAAAATCTAGGATATTTTAAGCCAACAGGGTTTGGGTGTCAGTTTTAAATCTGGAGACCCTCTCTAGTTACATGCGTGTTTCTGGCCCAACTAAATATGAAAGCAGCAGCCATATTTGTTCCTCACATATCTTTCTCCCATTCATCTCTTTCTCTCAATGTGACCCCTATATTACATTCTCCCCCCTGATGGGCTCTGATCTAGATCTTGAAGAAAGGGCTCAGGAGACTATGAAGAGATGGGGGGGGGGGTTCAACTTCCCTTACCTGCATACCACTTTTAATGATCAAACCAGACCCCTCACACACCTTCACCTCCCACAGTATATATAAATGAGGCAGACACACAAACAAATGCTGATGCCTAATCTGGCCTTCCGATTACTGTCCCCAGACTGTGGTTTCTTCGTTTCTAAAAAGCTGAAAGCCTGATAACATCTATGCACATAGGTCTCCTAGAAGCAAACCACTCACATCTCGGTACAGAGTGGGTTGGTTTGTTTTGCTTCCAGTTTAATAGACAGATCTTTGCTTCATATAAGAGCAGTGTTAAAGCTGAGCATCTGTCCTCTCTCATAGAGGACAGCATTCCTTCCCACTTACATCCGATATCCTTTTTTACAGGATTCCAAGAACAAGTGATAGACAAAATGGTGGTTCTATCTCCCACTTAATCCTCCCTTTGAGGTAAAATAGTATGAGAGAGGGAGAGAGAGAGAGAACAAGTAGCCCGAAGTCACCCAATGAATATACTGACAGAGCAGGGATTTGAACCTGTGTCTATCAAATCCCAGTACAATGTTCTAACCACTAACACCACACTGGTTCTTTGTTTAATGTTTGCAACTATGCCTCAGAAACTCCTCCACCCAAGGCTGCCCCTTTTCTTCGGTGCCTCTAACAGCCCCTTTTCTTCTGGTGCCTTTAACAGCCATCTATTCCACTGGAATTTAGCAAGAAATGTTCTTTCATTTAATCTCCAAGTCAAGAAAGGTTCTTTCTGTTTAACCACCCCACCTCCGCATTCATCACAGGAATCCTGTCAGGAGGGGGAAATAATGCTATACCTCTTTCCAAACTG
This sequence comes from Lepidodactylus listeri, assembly GCA_029233225.1. Taxonomy (NCBI): domain Eukaryota; kingdom Metazoa; phylum Chordata; class Lepidosauria; order Squamata; family Gekkonidae; genus Lepidodactylus; species Lepidodactylus listeri. The sequence continues at coordinate 38,438,662 of JARCFY010000008.1, read as the reverse complement.
CATATAGTATCAAATGATTTTGTCAGTTTGGGACACAAGGGATTAAGGGATTGTTAGGACCTGTTGAAATATAGTACAGTGATCAGAGGACATTCCATTTGCACATTCTCCCCCTGTGCAGCCCATCATCTTCTCATAGCATCCATCCACTGTGTGGAGGTTGTCGCGATAGAAACCGGCTTGTATACACAACATCCCTCCTTCCAATTTACCAGGATAAAGGACCTGATGGATATAACACAAGCGAGGGACATGTTAAGCACACCCTGTTTGCACATTCAAGGTCTGCATAAACTGCAGCCCACAGACCACTATTTTAAATATTTCTCAGTATTCACCCTTGCAGCACTCCTTGGGGCTGAGCACCACCGGAGGCAGGTTGAATTCAGGGCTCTGAACCACTCCGAGTAGCATCAATGAGTCACGCAGATGGTTTTTTTGTTAATTCCGAAGTGAGGTGTGACTGTTGTGCTGAGAATAAATTGGATAGATTAAGGCTATTTTGCATGTATTTACTTTGCATAATTTGTACCGCTTCTGTGATACAGTTCTTAGAAGAGGTTGACATTCTTTGACCATGAAAAGAGTGATAGAGAGCTGGAGGGAAGCCTGAGGAGGGGAAGAGAAGTCACAGAGATTGGGGTGCAGATGTACGAGAAAGAACAAAGTGCCTTTCCCTCCCTGCTGAGAAACGCAACATATTTCCGAAATTCAGGCTCAGAAAACACCTTTGCTATTTATTGAAGAAGAAGAGATTGGATTTATACCCTGCTCTTCAATACCCAAAGGAGTCTCAGATTGGATTACAAACTCCTTTCCCTTCCCCTCCCCGTAACAGACACCCTGTGAGATAGGTGGGGCTGAGAGAGCTCTGACAGAAACTGCTCTTTTTCAAGAACAGTTGTGCCAGAACTATGGCTTGCCCAAGGTCATCCAGCAGGTGCAAGTGGAGGAGTGGGGAATCAAACCCAGTTCTCCCAGATTAGAGTCCATGCACTTAACCACTACACCAAACTGGCTTAAAACTTTTCTACCCCACCCTTCCATTCTTAGAATCACAGAGCTAGAGGGGGCCATACCATTTTTTAGCATTTAGCAGTTTTAGTTTATTGTACTGACCATGGGTCATAACAATAGATAACATAATCTTCCACATACTAAAACTACAAAAGTTAGCAAAATTAACAGAAGGGGCCATACAGGCCATCTAGTCCAACTCCCTGCTCAGTGCAGGATCAGCCTAGAGCATCCCTGACAAGTGTTTGTCCAGCCACTGCTTGAAGACTGCCAGTGAGGAAGAGCTCACCACGTCCTTAGGCAACTGATTCCACTGCTGAACTGCTCTTAGTGTAAAAAATTTTTTGCTAATATCCAGCTGGTACTTGTTAACCTTGTTATGTAGAGTCACTTTGCATATCTTGGCCATCATCATGTTGCATGTTAATTTGCTGTTCATTCTCTGGCTATAAGTTTGAACCTTGATTGCCATTCTAATGTATTTGATAAAGTGTGCGTGCACATGAAAGCTCATACCTCGAATAAATCTTTGTTGGTCTTAAAGCTGCCATTGGATTCTAAGACCGATTTCCCACAGCCACTGCTCCACCCCCACTCCTCCCTTTGCCCCAGTCGTGACTGTCAATTACCCACTATTTGCTGCGCGGCCGCATTTTGCCCCAGAGCTTCGCTCGATTTCCGCCACATCTTCTCGATCCTCAAAAAACAGGATCAAGTAAATGCAGCAGAAATCGGACAAAGCTCCAGGGCAAAATGCAGCTGCCCGGCAAATCGGGGCAAAGGGAGGAGCAGCTGAGGGAAATTGGTCTAAATTTGTTGTATTGCCTCAGGGGCGGGGAGACAGGGATGTAGCTATTTATGCTGTGCAGCTTTGGTCATGCTACATAGCATCCAAGCTATTACCTCCCTCCTATTGCTTTCAGCTTTCTTGAAAGCTGTCTGTCTCCTAGAAAACAATGTTGAGGCTGAGCACCACTGCTGGTGCCTTCTTCCAAAACAAATTAAAATGGGAATCTTGTTGGAAGAACAAGAATTCTGCAAGGCACCGTAGCTTGGCCCCCTGATCACTCCCATGCAAGCTTTCTGTCACTTCACCTGGTACTCCCCTACATTTCCCCTTGCATATGAAACTTATGGAGTAATTCTTGATTAGTCCCAAGCCAACATATGGAGAAACACACGCACATCCCAAACAGACACACAACACATCTACTTATGCAGATTTTGATTTGGGATTTTACTTTGGACTTGCAGCTAAAATAAACGTAACAAGAAACTTTTACCCGACCCTGAAGGCAAAATCTGGGGTAAGGATGTTGCGGAAATGACCTGGTTCAGTATATGATCTGGGTCAGCTCATCATGCTCAGTTGTATTATGAATGGAGTGAAAGTTTCCTGCAGAAGTTCTTCTCCATCTCAGCACGCAAAATGGGATTCTGCACATGTGTGTTCAGTGTTCAGCAGACCAGGCACCCAAAGCCAGCTGCTTTGTCAGTCCATGGCCAGGAGCCCTTTCATGTTAAAATGAAGCCAGCTGCTTCATGGGAACATGAGCAGGAATGATTTAATGTTAACCCTTTACTCTCAGAGACTACATGATCAAACCATTCAACCAGGCAACATTTTACTTGCTGTTGTCACTAGTTGGGCCAGTTCTCTTGATTGTTCTTTGAAAACAAACCTCTAATTCGTGGGTGAGTTCTTGGGGGGGGGGATGAGGCTGATGCTGTGGCTGCTTGCCAGTTCTGAGTTGGGAAATACCTGGAGATTTGGGGGGTGGAGCCTGAGGGGCGAGGGGAGGGCAGGGACTTCAATGGGGTATGTCACGATAGATTCCACCTTCCAAAGGGGCCATTTTCTCCAGGTGAACTGATCTGTCGCCTGGAGATCAGTTGTAATCCCAGGAGATCGCCAGCAAACACCTGGAGGTTGGCAACTTTAAGTCAAACAACAATTACTCAAAAATAGTACAGTAATGCATGTGTTGATGGCACTCTTGATGTGCAAGTACCAATCAAATTCATATGCTAGGAGAGGATAATTCTTGGAAAGCTTTTTCTGAACACACACCAAGAATAATATGCAACACTACAGGCAATAGTAACCTGCTGCCAGTTTGCTTCCAAGTTCAGCTGCATCCACACAGGGGCATGAAAATGCCACCGCAGCAGCAGCATCTGCAGCTAGATCTAGGGCTTCTTTCAGAGGTTGCTCCCATTTTATGGAATAGTGTTACAGAAGCTGCTAGGAGGGCTTCCACTTTGTTGAGATCTAGCACCTGGGTAAGGAGGGATTATTCGGCAAAACCTTTGACCCTGCCAGTGCCTCCTAAATTTTAATTACATATGTTTAATAGTTTTTATGGATGTTTAATTTCGTGTTGTTTTTACTATTGCTTTAACCTGCTTTGATTTTGGTTTTGAAGAAAGGTGGGCTAAAAATGCTCTAAATAAATGAACAAAAGAATGTAAATGCCCAGCCAATTCCAAATCATATTGAGGGGAGTTCCTCCATTTCACCATGGTGGCAAATGCCACTACATAGAACTAGCCATTTTCAATGCCTTTATGATTTCTCTTTTGGTAGGCTAGATGCTGAAAGGCATTTCATCCAGTCTTTTAAAAAGGGTACCCCAGGATAGATACCACATACATAGAGCAAATCTAATCCCTTCCCATGGGGTATGGCCATTGTGCAATTGTTTTTGAATCACAACATACAGAACCACTCTGCAACAACTAAAATGCCATAATAGCGAGCTTTTGAACGCTAAACCATTACAGAATATTCTGTCCTTTATCATTCATTCCCAGCTTCTGCATCTGCTGTAAACAGACAACAGACATCAGAAGAGAGTTTAACCTTCGGAGCAACTTAAGTTCTATTTAAATCTTCAAAGGCTGTTCTGTTTCAGGACTACTTTAACAGGATTCCTTGCCTTGCTTTTATGGGGATTTGTGGCTTTTTGCACAAGTTACAAAAGGGCAAACAAGGAAGGCACCGACGGACGGATGGTGGCAAGCCACACACCCCAGGGTGGCCCAGCTGCAGAGAAGCTGTAGCTCCCCTCCTGCAGCAACATATCCACATTGCCACGTGTTATAAGAGAGAGCAGAGAGAAAGGAAGAAAAGCAAATGTTCAGAAACTCCCAGGAGAAGGAGCAGAGAGGGGAGGGCTCAGAATCCCAAAGCCAGAAAAGAGGGGGGAAAGACATCTGCAAAAAACCCAAACCTTCAGAATCCCAGCTGCAGGACACCAGCCAGAAAGAGGGGGGGGGGTGCGCAAAGGCACTGGAAGGGTGAGGCTGAGGCCTTGAGCTTTAAATAAGAGCAGGCCCCGCACAGCCAGAGCCTGTCGAGGGTGGGGCCACAATAAAGAACAGCAGGCTGCAGTGAAAAGTTGGGAAGGGAAGCCATAAATCATTTCCTTGTCTGTCCAGTGATTCTTTTAACAGAGAGACACAGCCGTGGAATTTCTACTTTCACTGTTCTCCCAAGAATCTGACAAATCGTTTTACATGCAGCCTTATGTTTCAGAGGCAGCTATTAGGATCCGGCTGGTCTAGGGTTGCCACCTAGCAGCTGTTCCGTTGGGGCAACCAGAATTTTATTTGCTTTCTTGGGCTCCCTCCCTCATGCTCCTGCCCGAGTCTCCTTGCTAGTCAGCGGGCAGTGGAAAGGGAACAACTAACATATGCAAAAGAGCAGTGAGAGGTACATTTCCCACTCCGTCCCGGAATATGTGCAACCCTGCACAAAGTGAACCAGGTGCTGAGTCTCTGTAACCAGAGGATGTATAGATCCAGGTGGGTAGCCGTGTTGGTCTGAAGCAGCAGGACAAAGTTTGAGTCCAGTGGCACCCTTAAGACCAATGAAGTTTTATTCAAGGTATAAGCTTTCAGGTGCATACACACTTCTTCAGATACGTTGAAATGGAAGTTACCAGTCTATACATATAGGTAGAGGGTGAGCACCTTTTGCACACGAAAGCTTAGACTTTGAATAAAACTGTGTGGGTCTTAAAGACGGCACAGGACTTAACTTTGTTCAGAGGATTTATAGTGAAAACTGAAAGAGGATACAAAATCCCTCTTAGGGCTTTCCAACATATTTCATTCAGGCCCTGAAAACAAATAAGAAATGTGCACCCCTCCCCACCACAAAGAACCCTTTAGGAATGTCACAGCTCTTAGTGAAACACTTTTACCTTCCCTCGAAATTCCTCAGGCATTTTGCCTATGTAGGACCTAGGAAAAAATTCTCCTTGAATAGGAGAAAATTTGACAGCAACTGAGAGAGACATGAAACTGCCCTAAAAAATGTCATTTGTCTTGAGGAGGTTTTTTTTAATTGTGCCTTAAAATTCCTCAGAGAATGGTCTCCCATTCAACCACTGACCATCCCTGTGCTGCTGTGGGTAGGGTTGCCAGGTCCAGGTTGAGGAAATACCTGGAGATTTTGGAGGTGTGGCCTGGGGAGGATGGGTTTGGAGGAGGGAAGGGACTTCAGCGAGGTATAATGCCATAGAGTCCAGCCTACAAAGCAGCCATTTTCTCCAGGTGAACTGATACCTGTCATCTGAAGATCAGTTATAATCGCAGATCTCCAGCCACCACCTGGAAGTTGGCAACCCTAGCTGTGGGGCTGCTACATCCTGCAGCCTTAGTCCATACTATGAGTGCTGCTCAGAGACTTACTGAACACCAGTGAAGGTCTTTCAGCAATTGCATAGTATGACCAGTGCAGTGGCTGCTGTATTTTGAACCCAGTATGAGTCCAATGGCACTTTTCAAACCAACAAAGTTTTATTTAGGGTTTAAGCTTTCGTGTGCAAGCTTATACCGTGAATAAAACTTTGTTGGTCTTAAAGGTGCCACTGGGCTCAAACTTTGTTCTGTTGCTTCAGACCAACATGGCTACCCCACCTGTATTTTGAACCAGTTTGTGTGTCCCAAAATAAAACACTTTTGCAGAAATCTCAACTGGACATCTCATGCATAGTTAACAGGGGCATCATTATGATTTTTCAGGAGAGGACGCAGTTGGCATACCGATCACACTTCCTACCATTTCAAATGATTAGAAGATGGAAACTGGAATGATTGTGTTCTTTAATTGAACTATAGCTATTCATCTCATGCCGATGAGCCATCCTATCAAATCAGAAGATAATGTTGTTTTTTTCAAACAACTCAGTGGATGACATGTCTGGCTTCAAGGGAACAAAAACAAGAGAATCACAGAGCTTTGTGTTCTGCTCTGTTTGGAAAGCATGTTATTTAGCGCTATCCAGGCCCATAGTTTAAATATTAGTGGCAGACTGGCTAGGAAGGGGAATGACCGTACTTGGCTTCGGAAGGCCCTGGAACTCAGGCCACAAAACCTTGAAAGGTTTTCTCTTTCTTCCATCATTCAGTCCAGCAGTTATCCAACCCTTCACCAGAAATAATGACCATAGCAATAATGCCACTCATCTGAAGAAACTCATTAAGGCAAACAAAATGAGTGGCTATAGAACAGTGTTGCCATGTGTTCCCCATTTCCTCCCAGAATTACAGCTCATCTCCAGACTCCAGAGATCAATTCCTGTGAAGAAAACGGATACTTTGGAGAGTGGACTCTGAAGCATTGTACCCCACTGACATCTCTGTCCTTCCCAGGCTCCACCTTCCAATCTCCAGTAGTTTCCCAGCCTGAAAGCCAGTTTGGTGTGAGACCCAGTTTGGTGTAGTGGTTAAGTGCACAGACTCTAATCTAGGAGAAGCGGGTTTGATTCCCCACTCCTCCACTTGCACCTGCTGGATGACCTTGGGCAAGCCATAGTTCTGTCACAGCTGTTCTTGAAAAAGTGCAGTTTCTGTCAGAGCTCTCTCAGCCACACCTACGTCACAAGGTGTCTGTTGTGGGGAGGGGAAGGGAAAGGAGTTTGTAAGCTGCTCTGAGACTCCTTTGGGTAGTGAAGGATGGGGTATAAATCCAATCTCTTCTTCTTCTTCTCTTCTGGAGATGGCAACCCTACCATCACCCACTAGTGGCTGGGGGAGATGGGACCTGGCAACCCAATGGCAACCCCATGGGGCTTTGATGGGACCAGACTTGACTACCTCAGTGGGGCTGGCCCTGCTTAGATGATGATGATGATATTGTGCTAACCTGGGCCATACAGGCCAGGGCACAAGTAAAGCAGTAGATTGGCTGTTCTACCAGATCCCAAGAGAGAGAGAAAGAGTTCCTATACTTTAAGGTATTTTACCTTTCTGCAACCTTGCAGTGCCATTGCTCTACTTCTCTTAGGATGCCGACCTCCAGGTGTGGCCTGGAGATCTCCCAGTATTACAGCCTGGAGAAAATGGCTCCTTTGGACAGTCAAATCTCTGGCACTGTACCCTGCCAAGGTCCTTCCTCTCTCCAAACTCCACCCTCGCCAGGCTCCACCCCCAAAATCTCCAGGTATTTCCCAACCCAGAGCTGGCAACCCTAGCTTCTCTCCCGGTTTCTTCCAAAACCCAAACCCAAACCAGTTCCATGAATGGAGGTACCAGTATTTCCTTTTCTTTATGTAAGGAGTTCCCTTTTTAAACCAGGATTGTGCCAAAAAAGGAAAGGTAGGCTAAGCTTTCCCCTCTGCACTCTCTTCCTGACATGAAACGGTCCCACGGAGCTGTTACTTGCCCTGTTGGGGAAACGTATAAATACTGGTGCCTAGGGTAGTGCAGGAGGAGGAAGTGAAGTTTATGCATGGTATCCGACACCACCACTGACCAGATATGAACCAAGCAGTCACTGCTGTGTTGCCAGCATAGCTGAGTTTTTGGGTTTGGCTTCCTTCTGGCGCCTTACAGCTCTCCAGGGGAGCAGTCCACTGGAAGTTTTCCTGGTAAATTAAAGGGCCAACCTGTCCCTGAAGCCTGCTATTAAGTTTTAATCACCCCAAACCAAACTTTTTTTTTAAGGGATTATTTCTTTGGCGACAGCTGGCCTTTATTACAGATCAGCCATTCCAAGGAGAAACCCAAAAAATCACAAGCTACAGAAGCACACAGCAGAAAGGCTGCTGGTTTCTTTCTGCACCCTGTGATCAGTATAATCACGGTGTTATCTACAAATAGAATAACCAAGGTCAACACCAGGCTGCCTTACTTGGTATCATGACTCAAAACCAGATTATGTGACCATGGCAGGATTTTTTTTTTAAAAGACCAAACACAATGAAGCAGACCCCCACCCCTATTTTTCAGTGCACAAAGACATGCTGGATATTTAAAGATACCATCAGTCTAGGCTCATTCCTTCTTAAGAGTAATCCTCCCCTGCTTGTCTTCTGTGCACTGGCATTACGTGAGCGGAGCCATTTCTCATCTAATAAAGGATTATTACAGCATGGAAATCAATGGTAGCCTTTGGGAGAAGGGGGAGAGAGAGCACTAAGTACATTGCTCTTCTGAACACAAGCCCAGAGCAACCATCAAAGTCTACCCAGAAATTAAATGCTTTGTAAATGCTTTGTTCCCCCCCCCCCACTCTCCCGTATCACTACTCAGCCTCAGATCTGAGTTACGTACCAGTCACAATTGAAGGTGTAATTCATGCACATGGTTATTATTCATTAAAAAGGAATGTGAAGGATAATATGAAAATCTAGAATTGAAAACATAATTGCCTGAAATTTAATGTTCAGCAATGCACTTTTCTTTTCAGGTATGATTCCGGGAGCAAGCTCAGAGCACCACAATGAACTTGTCACGTCCGCCCACGTCAGGGGACATCTTGCTTTTAAAGTGAGTGGAGCCCTGTATTCATGTTCAGAAACAGCATGCTACCGAATGCCAATTGTGGGGGGAGGCTGTTTTCTTCTTGCCCCAGTTCTGGGTTTCCCAGGGCAACTGGTTGGCCACTGCGGGAGAACAGGATGCTGTATTCAATGGTCTGAACCAGCAGAGCTTTCCCAGGGTTCTTATCTTTATTCTCAACTGATGGTACTTATAACCAGTGTTCTCTCTAAGCTGAGTTAGTGTGAGCTAGTTCACAGTTTTTTTTCGCCTCCAACTCACACATTTTTGTCTTAGGAAGGATGGCTCCACAGGAAACTAATTTATGCAGCAGCCAAATCGCTCATTCACAACTTTAATGCCAATAACTCACACAGTCAATTTTTTGTTCCACAGCTTAGAGGGAGCATTGCTTATAACTATTATTATTATTATTATTTAGAATATTTGCATGCCGCTTCTTCAGAGCTTTGCTCGAGGCAGTTTACAATTAAAATGTCATTATATGGAGCAGCATAACAGCTATCCATAAAACAGAGTCAGACCACTACAAAGATTGGTAAGATAAAACCCCCAATTAAAAGCCTGGGTAAAAAGATGCATTTTGGCCTAGCACCTAAAAGAAAATAAAGTAGATACCTACCAGGTGAGCCTCAAGGGGGAGGGCATTCCAGAGGCAAGGCGCCACCATCCCCTTTTGGACCAATCTGAAGTTTTTAGACCATTTTCAAAAGAAACCCCTTGTACAGTGCATTAAACTGATCTAACTTGGATATGATCAGCACATGGATCATTGTAGCCAGATGACGCTTTTCAAGGAACAGACGTAGCTGGCGAATGAGCTGGAGCTGATAAAAGGCACTATGTGTCACAGAGGAGACCTGAGCTTCCAACTGTAGGCCAGGACCCAGTAAGATCCCCAAGCTACAAACCTGCTCCTTCATGGGGAATGCAACTCCCTCCAGGACACACTGACTCTGCAGTCTGCTCGGATTGACTCTGCAGTCTCTCCATTGACCAAGAGCACCTCCATCTTGTCTGGACTGAGCTTCTCCTTACTGGCCCTCATCCATCCCATTACATTGTCCAGGCACCTACTGAGGACTTCCACAAACCCGCCTGGTTAGCTGTTAAGGAGAACTAGAGCTGGATGCCATCCACATATTGGTGACACCTCACTCCAAATCCCTGGATGACCTCTACCAGCAGTTTCATGTAGGTGTTAAATAGCATGAGAAACAAGTTGGAATCCTGCAGGACCATAGTATACATGCCACAGGGCAGAGCAGCAGTTCCCCAGCATCACCCTCTGGAATCGGCTTGTCAAGTAAGAGTGGAATTACTGCACTCCCAGCCAACCAGCCTCTCCAGAAGGATACCATGGTTAGTGGTATCAAAAATTGCTGAGAGGTCCAGGAGACTCAACAGGCATAACTATAGTTTTATTCCATCACACCTTCAACACTGGCAGAATACTAAACTGCATATCCAGTCAAATTTCTTTTTCTCTCTTTGCAAAAGAGAGGGATCTACTTCTTTGTAAATGTGATGCTTCTAGGCATTATATCTGGGCACAGGCAACCTACTACACACATCTTCTACAAGTGTGCACATACGTACATACACACCAGGCATAAACACACTCCCATGTATGTTCACAACAGCATCAAGGGAAGACGGGGCAGATGCACCTGTCCTAAGGTGAACTGAACCAGTCTTCTCCCTGATACACTGACGTGCACATATCATGGTACTTCTAGGCAGGAGTCATTTCGTAGAAAAAGAGGTGCAGGAGCTCATTAGCATAGCTCATTAGCATAACTTATTTGCATATGCTAAACCACCTGCCATCACCAGAAGTATGTCAGAAGGCGGGAGGGAGGGAGGGAGGGAGGGAGGGAGGGAGGGAGAGAGAGAAAGAAAGAAAGAAAGAAAAAGAAAGAAAGAAAGAAAGAAAGAAAGAAAGAAAGAAAGAAAGAAAGAAAGAAAGAAATGGCAGAGAGGGGACAGTTACTAATCCAAGCCTCAGAAATACCACTATTCTGGTAGGATAGCGTCAGAGGTGGCTGAAGCCTTCAGAAGGCTGGTCGGAAGAACAAGGACCTTTCCAGGAGACGGGGTCATTTTGCTGCAGCCATGACACAAGCAGGCATTCCCCCGTGGGGGGGAGGGGCACTGGCACCAACTCCTGGAGCTGAGCTCCCCTGAGCTCCTGCTTGAATTGACCCCTGCCTCTAGGCACATAAAACCACAGTCATGTAGAAAGGCACTTCATGGAAACAGCTTTACAAGTGGTAACATACCCATGAGTATTTGTTTTCAAGCTGCAGCTGCACTGCTAATGCATTTATGACTCAAAGAAAATGGCACAGAAATGTGTTGGAAGAGGTACTAAATTAAAGCAACTGTTCCAATGAACATGCCTTAAAGCTGCTTCCACATGGAGCCGATTCCTCATTGCACACTATTCACCACTGCCAACACACAGACGTTCCCTGTGGCAGTGGAGTATCCACACAGATTTACTCTCTGGTTTTGCTTCCCTCTGCCCTTACACCCAACATTCCTGTCACTGCTTTTGGTCATGTTTCTTTTTTTAATGGTAGTAGCCTATATCACTATGAAAGACAGCAAAAAGTCAGCTAATGGCAGAGGGTGAGGAATTGTAGGTATGAGGAGACAGGGATGAGAAATGATACCAAAATGAGTGAGGGGTCTGGAAATCCGCATGGTGACCAAGCCAGCCTTGAGTAAGCTGTTTCTGCACAGATCATCCCAAATCAGGTTTGCGGAAAATGCAGCAAAGCACAGAAGACAAACAACTGCATGACATACTCATGGGGAAGCCCAGCCTCCCCACCCTCACTGCAGTTTCTGAGGTGATGTAGAGTTAAATGTCTGCATGGACGCGGCCTTAAGATTCTGAGGCAGAAAATATATGGAAAGTGCCAGATTTCTATACAGGATGGGTGGGTGGGGGGATGAAAAACTATACATGAGATTCTGTGTTGTCATTCCCCTCCCCCCATAACTTGGCCTTATTTTAAAGTGTTAGAAGTAACTAGATCAAGGCAAGGTGAAGGGGGGGGGAGGAACCTGACATGTCCAGATCAGAAGATAAAACAGAAAGCGGAAACGGTCATTGACGCAAACACATTCAAAGGGGCCCCACGCACACCACACTTCAGTGCCTTTCCACTCTATCTGTAGCCCTTGGTCGACTACAGTTCACACATATGGGGACCACAAGTCCTTCCACCGCCCACGCTTTTCTTCTGCCTCCTTGGCTTTGCAGGAAGGGGTGAATGTTCCCCAGGCAATTAACAATGCAACAAATTCAGCAAAGGAGTGACCCTCTTAGAAATGTTACTCACTCCTGTTTTGTTTGGCTGCTTTCGTTAGGGAAAGTCAATAATTCTAAAGTAGCAGCAATGAAAAATCAAACATTTTGTCTGGGCTATAAAAGTATAGCATAGTCTTCAGAAAAACCAACTTCTACCAACCTAAGCCATAGTTCTCATTCCAGTGAAGATAACATCCTGTTTACATATCTGCAGCAGCAAACCTCAAGGTTCTAAAACCTCATATAGAACACATTTGGAATTTATTAACATATAAATGCCAGGAAGCATAGGGCAAAGTTCCTTTTTCTCTGAAGAAAAGTTTACGCCTTATCCCATAAGATTTGCATGCTGGCTAAGAGGGAAATTAGCAAGAAAAACCATGGGAGAGGTGTGTGCATAGTTTACTTGAGAGTATTTCCCACTGGCATATATCTCATAGAGTTAATCTGATTTAATTGTTTGTCCGTCTCCACAGAGAATCCTGGGAACTTGTAGTCCTATGAGAAGAGCTTGGTGCTTTAAACAAATTCTCAGCATCTCACCAAACTCCGGGGAACAGTATTCTTTGGGGTAGCCATGACAGTTTAAGTGGGATAATGCTGACATCAACTAGTAGGATAGATATGGCCACATTAGCATAATGCCTTGTGTGAGTATCTCAGCTTATGCCTTTCAAATCACCATGCTGCAATCCATTTGCTCTGCAGGCATAATTTTACAAATGAAAAAGTGGCAGACCTGCAAGGACTTGCAGGAGGCATCTCATTTTCCCCTTTCTCATAATTTCCTCTTTGCCTTTCCTCAAAGCTCCCATACCCACTCCTCTTTTCCTGCCTCCTCTCCTTCCCACTCCAAGCCAACTTACCTTTATCTGCCCCTCTTCAGTTTTCCCTCTTTCCCTCCCCCAGCAACCTCTGCCTGGGAAAACTGGACCAGTTGTGCAGTGCTGGCTGCCAGGCTGGGCCCAAGTGTGCAGAGGAAAAACCACAAGAACTTACAGGCAGGGCTATTTTGGGGCAGGAACGCACAGGAACAGAGTTCCAGCTGGCTTCCAAGTTGGCCACGCCCCGGGTTCCCCAGGCGCCTCGCAAGCTGCAGGGCACCTGGGAAGCCAAGCCTCCTGGGGAAGCCAATCCTGGGAGGGAACTGTGCTGTCAGGGGTATGGCCTAATATGCTAATGAGTTTCTGCTGTTGGGTGTGGCCTGTTATGCTAATGAGTTCCTGCTGGGCTTTTTCTGCAAAAAAAATGCCCTGCTTACAGGGATCATTTCCTCCTGTACCCCCTTCTCCACACACTATTTTCTTGTTTCTTCCTCCTGGCAACCCCCATATTCTCACATTTCCCTGCTTCTTTTTCTCCTTACCACCCACTCACCAACCTATCTTTTATCTGCCCCCCATCTTCAGATATATTTATTATTTTATCTTTACCCCACCTTTCTCCACAATGGGGACCCAAAACAGCTTACATCATTCTCCTGCATTTTATCCTCATAACAACCTGAGAGGTAGGCTAGACAGAGAATGTGTGTCTAGCCCAAGGCAGAGTAGAGAGTCAAACTGGGTCTTGCAGATTCTAGCCTGAAACTGTAACCACTACAACACACAGGCTTTCATCTGGTGGCTGCTGTTGAACAGTAGCAAGCAGCTGGGCCTGGGTGAGTCATGTAAGTCATGTGGTAGCAAGTTACCTAGTGATTGCTGGCAGGCCTAGGCCAATAAGTCCTCCCTCAAAGGCCAAAACAGCCCTGGAAAGGGTCCTCTCCCTACCTTACTGACAGAAACCAAGGCTTCAACTGGCAATACTGTTTGGGTTGCTTAGCAACAGCCACAGAGACAGAGGCATACCTAGCCTATTTGGTGCCTGCGGTAGATAATAACATCCCCTCGTCTCTTTTTTTGCCATCAAGTCACAGCTGACTTATGGCGACCCCTTACGGTTTTCAAGGCAAGAGATGTTAGGAGGCGGTTTGCCATTGCCTGCCTCCATATCAGCCTTGCTTAGCTTCTGAGATCTGGCAAGATCAGGCTAGGCTGGGGGTATCCAGGTCAGGCCCCTCCTCTACATGACAAAATTATTTTCAGTAATAATCATAAAATAAAACAAATAATAATATGGCTAGAAAATAGATTCAGGTGGGTAGTCATGTTGGTCTGAAGCAGCAGAGAAGTTTGGTTTTATAAGTGCCACTGGACCCAAACTTTGTTTCAATGGCCAGAAAAGAAACAGACAGTGAAAATTTTCTTTTGTTTAACTTTGTATATATAATCATGCCAGTAAAAAAGATTCAAATTCCATCATGCTATTCCATCATGAAAGCCAGCATGGTGTATTGCTTAAAGTGCTGGACTAGGATATGGGAAGTCCAGGTTCGAATCCCCACTTGTGCCATGGAAGCTTGCTGGGTGACCTTGGGCCAGTCACATTACTTTCAGCCTAGCCCTGACCTAGATAGCCCCAGGATAGCCTGATCTCATCAGATCTCAGAAGCCAAGCATGGCCAACATAGAAGCAGGCAATGGCAAACCACCTCCAAATGTCTCTTGCCTTGAAAACCCTACAAAGGTTGCCATAAGTCGGCTGTGACCTGACAGTAAAAAAAACAAAATACCATCACACCATTCAGCTGGACACAAGATGGCACTAGGCTTCAAGGGCCGTCCTTCAAGGGTCTTCCTCAAGTTGCACCCTGGGTGGAGCGCACCTCCACCCTGCCCTTGGTATCCCACTGTACAGAGGGCATTCGTTTCTTAAAGCTACCAGCACTGCTTCAATTATTTTGGAGAGTTTTAACCCCTCAGTGTTTTATTTTGTTGTTGTTGTTTCAGTTTTCAGCTTTTTCTGTAAATATGGTGCTTTCCTTCAGTTTGTGGAAAGATCTGTCTTGTTTGTTCATCATGGCTCCAATCTCTAGATTTAAGTATCCACAGATTTGGCCACACTGAGAATTAAATATATTGATGTGTTCTGTGTCTGTAGCACAATGAGGAACCACTAGCACAGGCCAGTTTGTGATTGCTGGGTAAGCGGTTGGTTGTGTTAGTGGTCTGGAAACCCTTGTGTGGAGGGAAAGGGTAGACAGAAATATTGTAATCTTTTAAAAGTAATATTAATTTCCTACTTTTGATTGGGATAGCTTTGGATATTATAGTATGCACTGAGATACTGATGTACGAGACACCCATTTATCCACTTTTAATTCATGGGTCTGGTTGTCCAAAGAAAAACCTTGCACATCTCTCTTTTGGAGGTACAACTCACAGTATAAGGCAGCTTCATGTGTTCATATGTGTTTCCTTTGGAGAAAGTCCAGAAGCCTGACAAGTGAATGTGTTTCTCTCAACTACCCCTCAGCATTTCCTGCAGTGTCTAGTTCAGATGCTCAAACACCTGCCAGTTTGGCTCAGTGGTTATTAGGAAGCCGATAAATAACCACTTCGCAATGCGTTTGTGTCCTCAGGCAGGCAACCTGCAGCCATCAGAAGCCGACTCCCAGCTGATGAGATTAGCTGAGAAATTTTACTCTGTATCTGGCAAAGGGTTATTGGGGGCGGGGGAGAATCAGGAGCTGACTCCCAGCTAATTGCGGAGGTAAGCTAGAAGCTGAGTGTAAGTGATCCCAGACTTTCTGAGTTTCAGTACACTTGGAGGGGGGGGAGGGTCTCAGAAGCTCAGCTGATTCTCCTTCTCTTCTACCCTGCCCCCAGCTCTCAGCTTGGGCTGTAGAGAAAAGGAGATTATTCCCATTCTCCTCAGCCCAAAACCTCAGTTTGCATTGGAGAGAAAGAAACAGATTCTTTTCTTCTCCCCCACAGCCTCATAAAAGTCTACAGCCAGGCTTCCTCCTGCCAACTACAAACTTTCTGAATGGATAGCTGCAACAGATGCAGAAGTCCAGATTCACATGAAATCTAGCAACTTTATAATTGAACATCTGCATCTTCAGGCTTGTGAAACTGAGAATATCTATCGACAGAACTCTCTCCCTGTTCCACCAAGCTGGCATACTGGTAATACATTCCAACCAGGCAGTGATGTGAGTCAGAATGACTGCCACCATATGGCAGCCATAGAAAAGCCATAAAAACATAGGTGAGAGATGACACAAAGGCAACACCGGTGTTGGTTTCACAGCCACAGAAGACCAGGGAATGAGAACAGTTCCATGCTGTGCTCTCAGTCTGTGCAATCCTTCTCTCTGTATCTCGGGTGCCATCTGCAGAGATGTTTCTGTTCTCAATACATCACCCTGTGGGAACTTTTCCCTAGCAGACAGCTTCTGATTGTGATGATATAATACTTAATAGATTGATGACTCTTTAATAAAGTGGCATATTGATGATCACCAGAGCCGTTCCACGACTGGGAAGAAACAAAACTGGGCTACTGAACTAGACAGTTCCACCAGAACTAGACAGTACAGTATCATTTACTGTCTGCATGGAGTGGAAGATGAGCACGATGGTAGCAAGCCCCAGACTTTTGTGTGCCTGATGTTCACGCATGCAAAGAACATTTGCGCAAGGGTCTATATGCAGTTTCAGAGTACAAATTGGGCAATTGGTGCATATTCCTCCTAGCCTCCTGTGCAAATGTTCCACTGTACACGTGGACATTATGATTTAATGTCCTCATCCCCCAATTTTAGGGGTGCTAGCTACAGGCTGGGAAATTCCTGGAGCTTTGTGGGTGGACCCTGGGGAGGGTTGGGTTTGGGGGAGAGAGGAGGAGGAGGAGGAGAGGAGGAGTTGGATTTATACTCCGCCCTTCACTCAGAGTAGCTGACAATCACCTTCCCTTCCTCTCCCCACAACTGACACCCTGAGGTAGGTGGGGCTTCTGCTGGCCGGATGCTATCTCTGCAGGGGAGGGCAGAAGTGGCGGAGTTTCTGCCAGGGGAAAGGCCCAGGACAAGTCTCTGCCAGGAGGGCCAAGGAAAATTTGGGGACAGGGCAGATTTGGGGGGTATCATCCCCAGGTCCCTATGGTAGCTAAGGCCCTGTCTCCAGTTCTCACCTGGAGGCTATCGACCCTACCCAGTTCATAGAGAAAGAATGTCTGCCCAGGATAGTGGAATCTGTATTTCTAAGTTACATAACCATTGAATGTGTCATAATTCTATATTTGCATGCATACCTAATTGGCCATAAGATTCTTACTGTTTTAAGTATGCAATTAGAAGTTTCAGAGTAGCATACCGTCAGCCACAGATGTTTTCTATATACAAGGACTGTCCTGTATATTTTGTAATGTAGGCATTCATATAATGAGGTGGGGGGGGGGGGTTGTATCAGTATTGCAGAAAGGTTTGTTTGAATTAGCTCAGTACTGAGTTTACCTTCGTGCTCCCATACTATTTTGGCTCTTTTCTTCTTTCTGATGAACAGTACAGCAGGTGAGCCATATTGCAGCTGGGAGCCACTTATCCATGGCTCGTTTTTTATAAGAATGAAGAAAGCAGCTGCAAGGCCTGGTCATTAGCTCAGTGTAACTCAGCCTGTGCAGCTTCTCCTTATAAGTAGAGCTGGTAGTTCTCCCATTGACTGCATGTGATTAAAAAATAAATCCCCCTGATCCATCCCAAGATGGTCAAAATGCAGACATTCAAGACATCAATGGCATGTCATCCTCTGCTCTGTTTCAAGTTTACCTGTCTAACCCTTCTGTACTGAGGGCATGATCCAATCATGTGTGTTTGACAAGTGTAGTGAAGTCCCTTCCAACTTATGGTCACCCTGTGATTTAATGTCCTCCAAAATGTACAGTCTTTAACAGCCATCCTCATGTCTTGGGTAAGCAGCATTGAATGCAGTAGGGCTTACTTCTGAGTAGACCTGCATAGAATTGCACTGAGAGTCATCTTGCTTTTTATTTCTTCATGCAGGAAGGAGCACTTTTTCCATTTCTTTAGCATGAGCAGTTTTTCCATGTCTTTAGTAGAGGAATAGTGTTACAGCGACATGCCTTCCTGTCCTTTGTACATCTCATATCTTCTCAAACCACCCATATCATGCTTCCATTTTTTTTGCCTGTCTATAGTTCATGTTTTGGGGTTTCTGGTGTGTTTTGATCCAATAGCCTTTTGCCTGCAGTCTATACCCCAGTTTTATCAGTGTGTATCCTGGCTGCTGGTAATTAACAGTTTCAGCCACAAACGTCTTAACTTGGAAGCTGAAGATTCACCATTTGAGTCACTCACACTGCCCCTGAATGGAGTTTCGTGCAGCAAAATCCTGGTAGGCTTTTGAGGCTGTGTACAACTTCTAGATGCAAACAGAGGACTGATATGAATAGAAGTTGACCTTGGGGCCCGAGTCCTACATAGATCCTTATACTGGGACTTTCACTTTGATTGCAGTGGCACGTTGCAGCCAAATGTGCTCAAGATGAAAAATCATGTAGTAGAAAAGAGTAAGTAAGAAACAATGTACATGGCCATCAGCTTGCCAACTTCTTTTTTACCAGGCCCTGTTCCTATGTGTACTTTCACCCATTTGATGTGACCATATGGATCCATGCCATGGCAACCTTGATGCTATTGTAACAACCTCTACATGGGTCTACCTTTGAAGATAACTCTGAAACTCTATCTGGCACTAAGCAACACAGCTCAGTTACTATTGAAAACTAGGTAGAATATACATATCTCTCTTATATATAATTCTCTGCTGGTGGTGGCACTCTCCTGAACATTCCACACGCCACCACAGCCTTTGGTCCCCTGGCCTGTCAATCATAAGCTATCCCTATCCGCTGGCTCTGAGTACTCACATGCCTTTGGCTGGGTGCTGGGTCTGCTCCTCTTCTCTGCCCACTCCTTCAGCCACTGTGCCCTCTCAGAATTACTGGCGGATAGCTTTCTCTCTTGACGAAGACGCTTCTCCTCCTGTGGGGGATTAACTATTACCTCAGGGGATGTTGGTCGGTGAAATGAAATGGCAGTTACCTGTGTTTATAAGATGGCTGCTGTCTGTGGTTTGTTTAAAATGTTCTCCCATAAGGTTCAATTGAGCTGTAGTTCCAGAGAGGGGCCTGCAGGAATATCAGTCACTGGGTTGAATGGGGCTTCCTCATCTGCTGGCCTACAGTTCCCAGCTGCCTCAAAGCCAAAAAAGTGCGGGAAAAGAGGGACCGTCCCAAGGGACAAGGCACCATCAATATAGACTCCAGCCCATCCAGGAAGGATTGTGTTTAGCCCCTGTTTTATTTATATCCCACCTTGCCGGGCAAGCTGTTGATTTATGCCCTGTTGGTTCATAGTGTGTGCTTACTCCATTCATTTAGTGTGTGTGTGCTCCATAACTGTGTAAATACTAAAATAAATTATTCTATTTGGACCAATAATCTGTGTTGTGCTCCGACCCCATAGTCTCCCCCACTCTGCCAATACCAAAGGGAGGAGGTAGCCCAGGGAAGCAAGGAAAGCCCAGACCCTTGGGTTGCCAACTTTCTAGGGATCCCCCAAAGATTGGGGATTTTTTTTCTCCAAATAGGGAGATTTGGCCACAGGGGTCTCACTGTCCCTCTGAAAAGGCAGAGACACTTCAATGACTGGTGGCAGGGACTTTAAGGAGTGAGATACACCCACGGGACAAGGGTGGGAGGCAAACAGCTGAATTGTAAACTGGAACCTGTTTTGCCACAGCAGGCAACCAAGCTTGGTTCAGACAAAGGAAGGAAACCCTTCACAGGCCTTTGTAAAGAACACACTGGGACTAGGGTTGCCAGCTCAAGGTAGGGAGATTCCTGGAGATTTTCTGGTAGAATCTATGGAAGCCAGGATTTGGGGAGGGGACAGGCCTCAGCTGAACAGAATGCCATAAAGTCTACCTTCCAAAGCAGTTATTTTCTCTGGGTAGGAGAGATCTGTTGTCTGGAGTTCAGTTGTGATCCCTGGTGATCTTCAGGCTCTGCCTGGAGGTTGGGTACCCTAGGCGTGGCAATCAGTGCTTCAGAGCAGGGTCTGCTAGATCCAGGTTCTTGCTGTTGAAGCTGAGTGGGTGATTTTGAACCAGTCACAGACTTTCAGCCTAACCTACCTCACAGGATTGTTGTGCAAGTCAAAAGGGGGAGAGGAGAATGATGTAAGCTGCTTTGGTCCCCATTGCAGAGAAAGACCACTTTTCCTCCTGGGAAATTTATTTATTTAAATTTCTATCCCACTCTCCCGGCCAAGGAAACCATTGTTGCCAATCTCCAGGTGAGAGCTGGAGATCTCTCAGAATTACAACTGCTCTCCAGATGGCATTGATCAGTTCCCCTGGAGAAAATGGAGGACTCCTTATACCCTGCTGAGATGCCCCCCTCCATGACAGCCAATGTGACGTGGCAGTCAGGGCTTCAGAGCACGGTAGAGGCTGCAGGTGGGGGAGAGATGGAAAACTGAAGAGTGAGGGGGAAAATAAAGGTAGGTTGATGCTTGGCTGGGAAGGAGATAGGGTTGCCAACTCCAGGTGGGGAATTCCTGGAGATTTGAGGGTGGCACCTGGAGAGGGTGAGGTTTGAGGAGAGGTGGGGCCTCAGACAGGTACAATGCCATAGACTGTGCCCTCCACCCCAGCTATTCCCTCTTGGGGAACCACTGTTGCCAATCTCCAGGTGAGGGCAGGAGATCACTCAGAATTACAACTGCTCTTTAGGTAGCAGAGATCAGTTCCCCTGGAGAAAATGGTGGACTCTGTGTCATTATACCCTGCTGAGGTTGCCACAGCAAACTGATGCTGAGCGCCCAAGGCCTTGGCACTCTCCCAGAGCCTCTTTCTAGATTTGTATTTATTTCCACAACGGGCCTTATTCCTAGTTACACATATTCTGTGATGGCTCCATGGGTTACCCTTTAGTTGCTTGGTTCAAATCAAGGCACCAGTTATCACCTGCAAAGCCCTTTGTGGCCTTGGACCCACAAAGTGCAGGACCACATCTCCTGAGATACTCCACTCATCTGAGCAAAGCCTTCTGAAAGTACCACACTGCAAATGGGTATGATCAACAGTAGCTCAACAGAACCAGTTTGGTGTAGTGGTTAAGGGCGGCAGACTCTAATTCCAAAGTGATACTTATACTCTCTCCAATTGTCATGTTTATATTTTAGATCACTTCAATTGTAGCATAATTGTTAGTTCCTGTATTAATGTTCTGAATGTATTTTTAATAAAATTTGCTCAATAAAACTTCAAAAAAATTTTTTTAAAAGAACTGGGTTTGATTCCCCACTCTTTCACATGCAGCCTACTGGGAGACCTTGGGTCAGTAACAGTTCTCTCAGAGCTATTCTCTCAAGAGCAGTTCTCTCAGAGCTCTCTCAGCCCCACCTACCTCACAGGGTGGCTGCTATGGGAAGAGGAAGGGGAGGAGATTGTAACCTGCTCTGAGACTCCAAGTGAATGGTGGGGTATAAATCCAATTCTTCTTCTCATACCCAGCATTTTCTGTGGTGGCTCTCCCCTGCTAAAATGGCCTACTTGCCACGGTCAGGAAGTCTCCCACCCTTCTGTCATTCCTCTGAATGTTTAAAACAAAGGTTCAGAAGGGCATTTTTATAAAGGCAAAAGGACTATCATTAATTTCTAGGAAAGTTTAGGCAGCTTTTATTGCAGTGTTCACAGGATATAACATACTTTTTATTGCATCATTCTCTGATGTTGTAATTCAGCTTTATTACATCTTTGTGAGCAATATACCATTTCACTGCATTGTTCCTTGTAATCCTGTTTTATTCTACATATTATACTTTGTAGTGTGTTCTTTTAATTTTGTAATCCAATTTTATTTCATTGGCTGTTGTATGTATTATACTATTCTCATTGCAATGTTCTTAATTGTGCAATCCACCCTGAGTCGCAGTAAAAGAAAACAGATTTTAAATGAAACAAACAAATAAACAAGCAGGAAAACAAGTATTTTCTTTCTCTGCCCAGGAAAAGCTTCACCTGCTAATTTCTACTGGTCGAGTTAAATGCACGGGAACAGCTGATCAGCTGGCAAATCTACACAGATCTGAAAATATTATAAATGTAATGATATCTTGACTTTCTTCCACCAGGGATCCCAAAGTGGTGAATGAAGGGTTACTAAGCAGTCTCCTACCCTTGCACTTACTTGCTTTTCATGTGCTTTCCATCCATACACTGGGAACCTGTATTGAAGAACAGATATTCTGGACAGTTGGTTAATAATATGAGATAGATCTCATGCACAACCCCCCCTTTCCCATATATTTAATGTATCCATTTTGTCCTGATGTTTTTGTCCTTTTCTGTGCTTGTTTCTTTTTCAGAGTTTTTGGTCTGTGAACTTTGCTTTGAGCTGTTTGCAAATTGCTTTGAGTTACTTGGAGATTCTCCTTCTGTTCCTCTATGTAAGTCCTCCGCTTGTAATTCTTCGGCCAGCTGCTTGATTTAGTCCTCTGTTACAATTACTTTTCTTCCTTTTGGTAAGTATATTTCTATTGCAAATGGTATTTTCCAATGATATTTTATTTATTTCTTTTGTAAAATCTGTCTCAAAAAATCAGTCTTTCCTTTTCTTTGACACACTTGCTGGTAAATCCCAAAAGATTTTTTACTTCTTTTCCTGCTTTCTTGAGTTGAGATTCCCTTTGGTTCTGGGTACTGTGTCTCGTGTTTTCTTGTAGGTGAATCGAACCAGTATATCTCAAGGTAGCTTATTCTTGAATACACATCTTGAATTATCTCTAAAAATCTGGTCAATGTCAGGAAAGTCTTCTTGAGTCTTCTGAAGTAAATCATGAAAGCTTTTTTCCAAATCTGGTCTCCCAAAATCCTTTGGAATTCCTCTAAAATGCAAGTTATTAGATCTATGTGGATTTTCCAGGATTTCAATTCTTTATTCTGCAGTCTGATCTGATAATCTTGCCTTTCAAAATGTATGTCATTACCTTTTTGCTTTTCCTTGATATTTATAATTTCTTGTGTTTGTTCTTGTGGTTTTAAATTAATTTCTGATAGTCCAGCCAACATCTCTTGATGCACTTTTTGAATATTCTTTTGGTTCTTTCCTCAGATTCTTGATTGTTTCTCTGAATTCTCTGAATATTCTTTAGGGTTCTTTTCTCTGAATCTTCTTTTGAGTTCTTTCTTCAAATTGTTGCATTTAGTGCTCCAGTGTTTGTGATATTTTTTCCACCAGTTCTTCAATTCTCTGGTCTTCCTCTGTATCAGCTACTTTTTTCTTTTTCTCTTTGATATGTTCCTGTTTCCATTTTTTAACACTCTTTTAAAAATACATTGTTCACACTCCAGCTAGAAACAGAAGACAAACAAATTAAAAATGTATGATTAAGTGGATGCAATTTTTTAAAGAACAGATATTTATGCAGCAATGGGAACGACTATGGGGAAAAGATACCAAATTAGTGACAGCCAGACATTAAAAGAAAATTGGTGCAAAATGTTTTTTAGATGGTATATAACTCCAAAGGACATTGAGAACACAGATAAAAACTACAAAGGAAAATGCTGGAAATGTCAAGACATAGATGGAACCTTCTTCCATATGTGGTGGACTTGTAAAAAAGCAGGAAAAAAGGTTCTGGAAAGAAATATCCCCCAAAATGCAGAACATATTAAAGTTTCAAATTCCCAATGGAAACTAAGAGCATGCTATTAGGTGTTACCTAACAAATTACCAAATTTTTTAGAAGAGATATTCAAATACATGGTGACAGCAGCTACAACTATTTATGCAGCAAAATGGAAATTATATGTCTGTCCACGTTTAGAAGAATGGGAAAATAAACTTGCTAAATATGCAGTAATGTCAAGATTAACAACCTACCTGAGAAACAGGTCTATTACGGAATCTGAGGATAGATGGAGTATATATTACGTATACTATGCTAGCAAGAGACAAATTTAGAATGAGAAGCAGTCTAAAGTATTATATGCAAACATATGGTAATGAAATAGAAGTAGAATTAAAATCTGTTTTACATCTTGGACACAATTGGATTCTTAATATGAGATGTATAATAGACCTCCCTTCACACCTTGATATATTTTTTATCTGTTAAAGGTTCTAATGAATATGTAGAAGTGGTGAAAATATGTAATACTGAATATGTAGTAATGATGAAACTAATGATGTCATCAAAATAAATTAACTATGATGTTTGAAACTTAAACTTAAAATGTTGAATACAATCATATTTCAATAGAAGTAAGAACTATTGTATATTATACAATGACGGGGAAATAATTTCTGTCTTATACATTTTGTATTACATGATTGTCCTCGACAAATGCGGTTATGTTGTATAACCCCCCTTTCCCCTTTCCCTTTTCTTTTCTGTACCCCCACTGTCTTCTTAAATAAACAGATTCTAAAAAAAGAAGATAAATGGTCAATTGAATCACATAACATATTCTTTATGAACAGTCCTCCACATTCTCAGCACCTCAACATTCACGTCATTGACCCTCACCAAGATCTACAAATCCTTTGAAAAGTGGGTGAGCCAAAATAAAACGAGGATTGTAGAGGACTGTAGATTTTTTTTTAAAGGAAGTGGAATTAGCAAGCATGGTTACAATTGCAGGCTTAAGTGCTTAACTTTGGTTGGATCTTGCCCATATTTTCTCTCTTGATTCCTCACAGACACTAAACAGCTGCCTGGTGTACAGCTTGGGGGTTGTCCAAGCACAAACGTCTTGATGCTTCTCATCAGCTAATATCTCACAGAGAAACGAATGTGTGAACTGGCTCCATCAAAAACTGTTGTGTTTGAAGTGATATGAAAGTTCTCATCAGTGGTTATGTACTTTTGTTTTAATTTCTCTCTCATCTTTTCACCCATTGTCTCTTGGCCAAGAGCCCCTGTCTCCAAGGCAGTTTGATCTGTGATGAATCATTCACATATGGAAGTCATCACCTGATGCAAGAATCCTCAAGTAATGCACATGGATTTGCAAATGGGGCCTGGAAGAATTTCTGGGTTCTGTTTCTAGTACTACAGCTGAATCGCTGAGTCAGTGGAATGTGGAGTTAGTAATTTCAAAACCTCCCTGTCTACATTTTTTTCTAGAATAGGGATTACCCCAGTTACAAAGCTGGTTTATGACTCAGTCAGTCATTTTAAAAAATCTTGCAGTTCTTCAAGTGACACTTAACTCTTGGAGTGCTGACATTTTTTCATACAAAAGGACTATTTGCTCTAAACCAGATTTTCCTAGTACCCCAAACATTCATACGTACTGCTGCTCAGCCTCTTCTTGAAAACATACCACAAAGGACACTCACAGCTTTCACAAGTAAATTATATTCTAATTAAGGAATAATCTGATCACCAGACAAAGTTGAGGGTATGGGTACTATATAAACAGATGAACCTGCATCGTATCAGGTCAGATCACTGGTCCATCTAGCCTTGAATGGTCAACTCCGGGTCTCAGTGGCTCTCCAGGATCTCAAGGCTTTTCCCAGCACCTGCTGCCTCATGTATTTTATTTTATATAATTTGCTAAGGATTGAATCAGGAACCTTCTCTATGCAAAACATGTGCCCCACCACTCAGCTATATCTTTTATCACTACTGTGTAGACAAAGTGAGCTTCCCAGAGTCAGTTGCCTCACAACAGCTAGAGACAAAGTTTGGAACTCTAGAGTTGTGATCAGATGGCATGCTTATCGAGTTGCAGTTATGCCTCTTAATTTTATCCAGGTTTATTTTTTCCATAGAGATTCGATCAGACATCCCACTCTTCACCCACTTCACTGTGCGCTCACATCGTGGGTGACTGTTCAGACCATGGAGCCAGTGTACAAGTGCTGTCCCACCCCAATAAACAGGAGGGAGGGGGGCTTTGAAGGGAGCTTTCCCCTCAAAGACAACTCCCCTGGGGGCTCCCAATCCTGAAGGACAACCTAGGTGCTGAAGCACATCAGTGGTGATGCCGCACTCCAGGGGATGATTGACCGCTTATGTGCACATTGCTAACTTACCTTTTAAAAATGGCGCCAAAACAGAAGAGTGCGAAACGGCTTGACTTCACAAGAGAGCAGTCAGACATCTGGAAATTCACAGTGAAACTGGTGTCAGGAAACTTGAGGTTGAGATAGGGGGTGCTGATGACTGCTGTATGGGATACCAACAATGCTGTCTGAAAGAGCAATCTAAATCTGGAGGACAGGAGCAATGACACCAGATCAAAAATCCCATCTGACCGCAACCTAGAAAGGAAAAAGTCTTAAGGTAGAATCTGGAAAGCTTTCCACATGGTCACTTTCATTTTGGCCATGGGGCTTCCATGTTTTAAAGGTGTGCTTGATGCTCATTTCATAGAACTGTGGGGGATTTGGATGGGGGATCTCATGAAGGGGTAAACATAAAGGACCATTTCAGCCTGTACCTAGTCTTCTGTACTCTACAAGTTTGGCACTCCACCCCTTCACATCACCTTTACAAATCAGGAAGTGGTATGTGATCGTGGTCTGGTGCTTTCACACTGCTGGCCTTGCAAGCCCTATTGATACTTGGGGGCCTCAATCTCACTATGACACAGTGAAGGAGCTGCAGCTTCCTGTGTTAAGGTAAGGTAAGAGATGAGAGCCAGCAAGAGGCTGCATGTTCCCTGCTCACTCAGAAGTGATTCACTGCATCCCCTTTCTGTTGCTGTCAGCATCAGAAAGTCTAGCTGTTCTGCAGCTGTGCACAGAATTTAAGAACTATCCAAGTAATGAGGTATCCTAGACCTCCAAGGGCAGCATTACCATGGCTACTCCACCCTGAGGCATGACTGGAAGACAAAGAAGACTATTACACAACCAAATGAAGGGCAGGTATTATATATAATTTTCCATTGGGGTGGAGGGGTGGCTTAAGAGAGCAGCTTTTAAAAGGAATGCTCATTTCAACAGGATTTGGGTGGTTTGTTGATTTATTTTTGCACTGTTCAGGAGAAAACCCACCTAGGGCCTTTTTTTCCCTCCCTCGTTGCTCTTAAAAGTATGGAACTCCCTTTCTAGGTTAGGATTTCTTAACCAAAAATGTAGGCCCTAACCCAATTAAAGTTAGAGTGCCACAGCTGACTTTATCCAGACTGTGACTGGGATCCAGTAGAATCTTCTTAGGTCGTCCTTCACAGTATCTTGAGGCCTTAAAAATTAATTCCTTCTCTTCTCAGAAGCAGAATACCTCTAAGTTATCTGGCACTTGGGGGGGGGGGGGGGGGGAATAACAGGAGATGGCTGTTTCCATTATGCCCTGCAGCTAGTTGGAGGCAGGTTACTAGACCTTTCAACTGCTCCACAAAGCTTTTCTGATTCTTACAGTCTGAAGCTGAAATATCTTTCAGCAGCTTTTTAACCATCATCCATGAGTCCAGTTTTTGATCATACTTCTGTTCTCTTTATGATACAAATTCTAAGTATAGCTTTCACAGAGGGATGCTTAAACTCAAGGAGACGATCGTTTCATGTGAACAGTGGGGCATTTACGTAAGCAAATACAGTGTCTTATTACCTATGTTGTATATAATCACTTGGCATGATATGGCATGAATGAAACAATGAAGTAAAAATTTTGAATGTCAGGTACAAGCTTAAGTGGTCAGGAATAGCTATAGCAGGAGCGAACAAACTATGGCTTGGGAGCCACATGTGGCTCTTTCAGACATATTGTGCGGTTCCCGACACGGCAGCTGGGGAAGCAAAGGGAGGCATGCCTCCCTGATTGGTCTTCCCTTCCCCAGCCAGTGTTTCCCTCCCTGGGTAGGCTTGAGGCAGGGGGGAGCGGAGAAAGAAAGCAGCTTTAACTTAAAATGCATTCTCAAAGCCCCCCCCCCCCAGGTGTACAAATATCATTGGACAAATAAATATCATTATCAATATCTATTTTACCCCTTTTGTTTTTATTTTTGGTAGTCTCATTTAATGTTAATAAAAAGCAAATTTGCATATTTTGCAATTAAAAACATCTGTAATATTTGCTCATGTCATGTGGCTCTCAAACATCCGACATTTATTCTATGTGGCTCTTACGTTAAGCAAGTTTGGCCACCCCTGAGTTATAGTATGGTCAAAATGAGTAAAGCTAGGAATAGTGGGTAATGAGAATCCAAAGAAATGTTTGCTTTTGATCAGTTTTGGGAACAGCCCAATTGCATGAAGTTGGATTGGAGATGAGATTTCTTAGTAGTTTATTCTTTACAGTGTAAATCTCTTAGACACTGAGGCTATGCCATCATTAGGAAAATTTACTTGAGAGAATGAACTGTAGACAGGCAGCCTGATTCTGGATTATTCCTGCTGTGGACTCAGCTGTGTGCCCCTAAAAAGCTTCTGTCTCACACCTGCACTCTGAGCAATTGCCTGTTGAGTGCTGTGAGCCTTGAACCAGGAGCTCTCTGGATCAGGTACTAGCCACCCAGACTAGTCAGAGGAGGGAACTGCAGAGTTCAGCCTGGGCCACTTGATCTGCCAGCTCATAACCTTTTGTCTTGGAAATCGGGTAATCCCAGACAGCCAATCCTATGACATTACATGCTCCAGAGGTCCAAATCTGTTGTACTTTATATGAGAAACCTGTGGCTGAATAAGATCACTTTTCTGTGCCTGCCTGCTCAGTCTAAGGTTGTCAGTTTTCCCCTGGCCACCGGCAGGGTATGGAGGTAGGGTTGCCAGATCCAGGTTGGGAAATTCCTGAAGATTTGGGGGTGGAGCCTGGGGAGGACAGGGACCTCAGTGGGGTTCAATGCCATAGAGTCCACCCTCCAAAGCATCCATTTTCTTCAGGGGAACTGACCTCTGTAGTCTGGAGATGAGCTGTCATTCCAGGGGATCCCCAGATCACACCAGGTGGCTGGTGTCCCTTCTGCACACACACCTGACCAATTCAGGCACCCTTAGATGTGACCACCTGACATTGTCCTGTACATAGAACTGGCAGGAAATAGCTAAAGCAGGATTCTGTGTTTGGCAAAGGTAGTAGGTCTCAGCATTTCTATTCTATGGTGTGTCACTTGATGCTAGGGTTGCCAGGTCTGGGTTGGAAAATACCTGGAGACTTTGGGGGTGAAACCGGGAGAGGGCAGGGTTTGGGGAGGGGAAGGGCCTCAGCATGGTATAATGCCATAGAGTCCACCCTCCCAAGCAGCCATTTTCTCCAGGGAAGCTGATCTCTGTCAGCTGGAGATCAGTTGTAAAAGTGGGAGAACTCCAAGCCCCACCTGGAGGCTGGCAACCCTACTTGAGGCCCACACTGTAGAAAAGACAGAAGTCCATAAGCTCTTCAGGTGACCCACGTATGCCCTGCAGGGATGGAGGAAAGGGAGACAGTGACTGAGGCTGCATCAATTTGGGGGCCAGCACTCAGTTCCCCCAGTCAGTACGAGAGAACCCTCTTGTGCTAATCAAAAGAAGCTTTTGCCTGACCCTTAAGATCTTATCCCTGCTAGTCATCATGAAGCAAATGACCTCAATGAGCTCGGGATGCACTCTGATGCCCAGTTGGCTCTCAGTGGTTGTACAGTCATTCATTCTGAGGCAGCTTTTACAGTCAAATCTTTCCACTGAAGAGTTCAGATATATATTACTGAGAAACATACAGAGAAAAGGAGATAATGAATATCTGCACTATCTGCTGAGTAAAATCTCTTAATAAGTCCCACCCATGACTGTCTCAACTACAGTTGGCAGATATATATAAAACTCTCCAACAGCAGTCCCAGGAGAGAAAAACTGGGAAAGCTAAGGTCCCTTGTGGTTGCCATCTTCCAGGTGGGGCCTGGAGATTTCCTGGAATCACAACTCACCTCCAGGCAACAGGTATCAGTTCCCCTTGAGAAAATGACATCATTGGAGGGCGGACTCCATGGCATTATACCCTGATGAGGTCTCTCCCCAAACCCTGCCCTCGGTAGAGTCCACCCCTAAATCTCCAGGCATTTCCCAATCCAGAGGTGGCAGCTCTGTGTTCCCAGAGATGTGCTCAGGGCTATTTTTGGGCAGGAACGCACAGAAATGGAGTTCCAGCTGGCTTCCGAATTGGCCACACCTACAGCCTCCCCGCCCTCGGGTTCCCCAGGTACCTCACAGCTGCGCTGATCCAGAAACTGCTTTCCTTCCCTTGGGTTCCCCATGCGTCCCGCAAGCCAAGGGGCACCTGGGGAAGCCGATCCTGGGAGGAAGCTGCGCGGTCAGAGGTGTGGCCTAATATGCTAATGAGTTTCTGCTGTTGGGTGTGGCCTATTATGCTAATGAGTTCCTGCTGGGCTTTTTCTACAAAAAAAGCCCTGGGTGTGCATATGTTTGCTAGTGATATCTCTTTGGATTGCCTCTTTTCCTATTCCTCAGTGCAACCCTCTATTGAGCTCTGCAGTCATGAAGATGAGTTCTCCAGGGCTCCTCTACACTCTGTTGCTCTTGCTGGCATCAGAAGCCTGGCAGGGTAAGCCACGTTCCACCACCTATTTGAGCACAAGTGTTAGGAGTGTGGGAGGGTAGGTGGGAGGTGGACCACCTTTACTAGCTCCCAAATCCTCTGAGCACTGGGACATTCCAAGGGGTGTACTACCTGGGGTTTTTTTTTTTTTGAAAGAGAGAACACTGGTGTCTTCTTGGGACATCTTCACAGCCTTTGCTACATTTAGAAATATTGTGTATATCATATAATGTATTATATAACCAGTGTTCCCTCTGAGCTGAGTTAGTGTGAGCTAGCTCCCAGTTTTTTAGCCTCCGGCTCACACATTTTTGTCTTAGCTCAGGAAGGCTGGCTCCAGAGCAAACTAATTTATGCAGTAGCCAAATCACTCACTCACAACTTTAATGCCAGTAGCTCACAAAGTAGAATTTTTGCTCACAAGACCCCACAGCTTAGAGGGAGCATTGTATACAACACTTGCAAATATTTTATACGTGTTTTTGTTCATGTTTATTTCATTCTCTTCCACTTTTTTCTCTTTTTCAAAATAAAATAATACACATTAAATAAATGAATATATCGGTAGAACATAAATGGAAGCAACGTGGCACTCCTCTAGACCCAGGGAAACCCTTCACTGGATCCCCAGAGAGAGACTGTGCTCCTTCAGGGTGCCTCACCTTCAGCCCTTAGTCTGCCCCTCAGCCTATAGTCCTTTTCAGTCATTACATTTTTAGTACTCCTTTGCCGGAACAGTGTGCTACACACAGTTCTCCCAATACATGCAATCACCGTTTTCTGTGAATAGGGCAATGGCTGTATTTTCCAGCAATGATATTCACAAATGGGAAGCCAGGCTTGTTGTGGCATCAAAGCCTGAATAATAAGTGTATTGTCCTATTCACACAAAATGGCAATCATGCTATTGTGAGGATTGCTGGTAGCACACTTTCCGAGTACCTAATCTGCAACACCTGTCTTTCTTCCTCTCACACACGCATACCTGCCCCCTTCTTTCAGTTAACATGGTACCTCACCTTCTCCAGGCTCAGATGGGTACATTCTTCAAAACACTCAAGGAAAATCTCCTAACCATTAGCTCTCATTGATAAAACATCAGCATACCCTTCTAGGCTATTAGCCAGTGATCTAATTCAGGAACAGTAAGGTTTCAATCAATGGTTTACAAACTGTACATAGGTACATAAGAGTAGCCGTGCTAGATCAGATCAGTGGTTCATCAAGGACGGCCACAAAGAGGGCCTGCAGACAACAGCCCTTATGTGCTGATTGCCCCTCAACATCTGTCAATCAGAAGTATTCTGCTTTAGAACAAAATGTGCAGGAGTTCATGGCAAGGGCTCTTCATCAGACAAGCTGATGTAGAAAGAGTTTCATTGACGGTAGAATGTTGAAAAACTAGCAGCTTAAATTATTATTGCATAAAATGGGGTGGCTGCATATTTGGTAGTCCAGCTCCAATGTACTAAACATAAGAACACAAGAGAAGCCAATGTTGGATCAGGCCAGTGGACTATCCAGTCCAACACTCTGTCACACAGTGGCCAAAAACACCAGGTGCCCTCAGGAGGTCCAGCAGTGAGGCCAGGACATTAGAAGCCCTCCCACTGTTGTCCCCCCTCAAGCACCAAGAATACAGAGCATCACTTGCCCCAGACTGAGAGTTCCTATCTATACTTTGTGGCTAATAGCCACTGATGGACCCCTGCTCCATATGTTTATCTAATTCCCTCTTGAAGTTGTCCATGCTTATAGCCGTCACCACCTCCTGTGGCAGTGAATTCCAATGTATTAATCACTCTTTGGGTGAAGAAGTACTTCCTTTTATCTGTTCTAACCCGACTGCTCAGCAATTTCATCAAGTGCCCACGAGTTCTTGTAATGTGAGAAAGGGAGAAAAGTTCTTCTTTCTCTACCTGCTCTATCCCGTGTATAATCTTATAAACCTCGATCATGTCATCCCTCAGCCGTCATTTCTCCAAGCTAAAGAGCCTCAAGCGCTTCAGCCTTTCTTCATAGGGAAAGTGTTCCAATCCTTTTATCATTCTAGTTTTTTCCAATGCTATAATATCCTTTTTCCAATGCTATAATATCCTTTTTCAGGTGTGGTAACCAGAACTGTACACAGTACTCCAAATGAGGTTGCACCATCGATTTATACAGGGGCATTATGATACTGGCTGATTTTCAATTCCCTTCCTAATAACCCCCAGCATAGCACTGGCCTTTTCATTGCAGTTGCACACTGTCTCAACATTTTCATTGAGTTATCTACTATGACTCCAAGATCTCTCTCTTGGTCAGTCTCCGCCAGTTCCGACCCCATCAACATATATTTATAGTTAGGATTTTTGGCTCCAATGTGCATCACTTTGTTCTTGGCTACATTGAACCCCATTTGTCACATTGATGCCCACTCACCCATCCTTGACAGATTCCTTTGGAGTACCTCTCAATCCTCCCTGGTTCTCACCACCCTGAACAACTTCATGTCATCTGCAAATTTAGCCACTTCACTGCTTACTCTCAACTCCAAATAATTAAGAAACAAGTTAAAAAGCATCGGACCGAGTACTGATCCCTGTGGTACCCCACTGCTTACCTCCCGCCACTGAGAAAATTTCCCATTTATACTCACTCTGTTTCCTTTTAATTAGTCAGCTTTTGATCCACAAAAGGACTTGTCCTTTTATCCCATGACTATTGAGCTTACTTAGGAGCCTTTGATGAGGAACTTTATCAAAAGCTTTCTGGAAGTCAAGGTAAACAACATTTATTGGGTCCCCCTTGTTCACATGTTTCTTTACTCCTTCAAAGAACACTAACAGGTTAGTGAGACAAGATCTTCCCTTACAGAACCCATGCTGAGTCTTCCTCAATAGATTTTGTTCATCAACGTGCCTACTAATTTTTTCCTTAATAACAGTTTCCACCAACTTACCCGGTATCGAGGTCAGACTTACTGGCCTGTAATTTCCTGGATCTCCTCTGGAACCCTTTTTATAGATGGAAGTGACATTTGCTACCTTCCAGTCCAGTACTGTCTGCCTGTGTTATTTTTCCTAGCATAGTAAAATCTGTTGGAAAGCATCACAAAAGAAAACTAGATTCTTAATACCACTAAATATGACCTTTGTCCCAGATGCATAAATATCCATACATTTCTATATTTTAACAATATTCCTTCATGTGGTGAAGAATCTACTGGTATTTGGCAATACATATCACTTGAACACTACCTACTAGGGTTGGAAGAAATTCCTGGTTTATTACTTTTTATTTTATTTTATTAGGCTTTTAGCCCTCCCTCCCCCACAGGCAAACTCAGGGTGGGTTACAGCAGCATTAACTCAACATAATATCAGTAATTAATGTTTGGTTATTTAGTTGATTGAGAACAATTTAGAGGTCTAGAAATGAAATTATTGTTATAAATGTTATAGGGATGAGACCCTCTGTTGAGATTGTGTAAAGTTGATTAAGAAGATAAAATAATGTTTATATATTATTTTTATCTGTAGTTTAGATATTATGAAATTTGAATATAAATTTATATTTTGTATATAATGATTTAAATAAAGATTAATTTTAATCCTCAAAAACAATGCCAGTAATTAAAACATAATAAACAATTTAAAATCAATATCACAGCTTACACTACTGATAGTCCACTATTGATGGCACCAATAGTACATCTACTCCAGGGCTCCTATGTATATACAAGTAGATATCACTAATCTGAGAGGAGGTGGGCAGATGAGATTAGTGCCAGATGGAACAATGCAGATGGAATAACGCAAGCAAAGCAAGCAAGCCAGAGCAGGGGGAGGCCAATACAATTTGGGTTCCTGCCACCTCAACCATAGGCCTGGTGGAATATCTCTGGCTGCGGTCACACACGCTAAATAATCCACTTCCAATCCACTTTCAGTGCACTTCCCAAGTGGATTTTTACTGTGTGAACTGGCAAAATCCAGTTGGAAAGTGCATTGAAAGTGGATTGAAAGTGGATTGTTTAGTGTGTGTGACCGCAACCTCTGTTTTACAGGCCCTGCAGAGCTGCATTAAGTCCTGTAGGGCCCAGATCCCACTCGGAAGACTGTTCCACCAGGCCAGGGCCAGAGCTGAAAAAGCTCTGGCCCTGGTCAAGGCTAGGCAGATTTCCTTCAGGCCGGGGATCCCCAATAGATATTGATCTGTAGTAGAGCATAATGCCCTTTAGGGAGAGACAGTCCAGAAGATATGTTGGTCCCAGACTACAGAGGGCTTTAAAGGTTAAAACCAGCCCCTTGAACCTGCCCAGTATTCAACTGGAAGCCAGTTCAGCACTGGTTGTATGTGTGCCTTTGGTTGAGGCCAGCGATGGTTCCTCCCCCCTCCCCCCAGTGACTGAATGCAAGCACTGCCATCTTGTTTTAAAATGTCTTTCAATGTCTAATGTTTTTAATACTGAATTTTTATGGTTTTAATCAATTTTATAATGTTCTAAATTAATTGTTGTAAACTGCCCTGAGCCCCATGCAAGTGGGGAAAGGCAGTTAAGAAATCTAAATAAATAAATGAATGAATGGTGTCCCTGTGAGAACACGTGCCACTGCATTCTGGACCAGCTGCAGCTTTTGGATCAGTCTCAAGGGAAGGCCAGCATTAAGCGAGTTACAGTAATCCAATTTGGAGGTGACCATTGCATGGATCACTGTGGCTAGGTCACAGGGGGAGACCTGGAGAAGTTGATAAAATGCTGACCTGGCAACATTTGTGACTTGTGCCTCCATTGATAGCGAGGCATCCAGAGTCATGCCCAAGCTCTTCACAGCTGGTGCTGGTGTTCACAGTGCCCTGTCAAGAGCTGGTAGCTGGATCCCCATCCCCCCCCCCAGCCATTCCAGTTCCATTATAGCGTAGATTACATAGCCCCAATTCCATCAAACAAGATGCTTAAGAAATACATCAAGAACACCTTTCTAGTGGGTCAAGGCATGATCTGGAAGAACTATGGCCGAGTTCAGACTGGCAGTTTGGCCCAATATAGGCACGCTTTGCAAGTGGATTAAGAGAGCCCGTTCACACAGCTACAGCTGCCTGGCGTTGCTGTGCCACACTCACCCAGTCCTGAAGTGTTTTCATCCTACTTTACAAAGGTACCTGGTGAAACCGGTGTCAAGCCGTCTGGGTGTGCATTTATCATGCAAATAAGCTGCACATCAAGCGGCACCGGTAATGTGAACCCGCTGATCCGGCTGCTGCGCCCATATGCCTATGCGCCCATGCGCTTACGCGCAGGTCAGCAAAACGGACTGAAGCCATGCACCACCACGGTGGCGCTACCAGGGGTCGCCCCACAGTGCGAATGCTCTGTTCCGCCTCCTTCCTGGTTTGGTCCCACATCAGTCCATGCAGTGTGACTGGAAAGCCCTGCAACAACTTGGCCTGGGTCTTTTTTCCTCGCTTTCCTTGCACTTCATTCTGCCAGTCTGTCCTCAGCCTATATCTACATTGCAAGTTCAGGTGGCTGAGATAACTTCAAGCGATAGTGGGCACTCTTGTAAAATGTTTCTCATTATCCCCATTTAGCTCCCTCAACTTTCAGTCACAGTACTAAGGTCCTATAATGTGGGTTACAGTTTTATTTACTTCCATTCTAAAAAGCACTCCTTACGTATAAAGACCTTTGGTTTATCAAGGTTAGTATTGTCTGCTTGGACTGAAGTTCAAACTAAACAATGCCTCTGAATGGATCAGTGCTCAGAATTTTGCCCAATTAGTCATTTTTGCTACAAAGTAAACCAAAGGAAAGAGGGATCATCTCCAAGTTGCCCTGTGAAGTGATGAGGCCATATCGGGCTGGATGCTGCCAGATTTTTCCACTCAGTCTCACCCAGTTCTCACTACAGCCTCTATCTCACATAGCTTTTGTCCATGCAGGTCCCACGGTTTTCAGCTTAGCCTTTTTTGGGTGGTCAGAGGGGATCCTTCTTTCCTTTTTTTACTAAGGAAAAAACTGGTTGGAGCCAAACCACTGTTTTATTCCCAGGCTGTTACAGCTGTAATAAAGAAAACAAACCATGATCATTAGATATAGTCATTGCAGTACTGAGAATCTGGATATGGGGTGAAGGTTTAAAAATATGATTCCTAGAAAGCATTATTTAGGCTGAGATGAAATTAAACAGAAACAAAAGAGAGATTGTAGGTAGCTATGTAGGTTGCGCCCCACCCAAATCCAAACCACAAAAGCCATATAATGAAAGGTATTACATGACTTTTGTACACAGAAACTAGGTTGTGATGTATCACATTATTTTCATTATCTTTGTAATTATATACACAGTGAGGATAACAATGGGAATTTTTTTCTAGATCATATCCACTTTGAGTAATTACTTGAAAACTGAAAGGAAAGGAAATAGTTATTGTGTAAGATTTAGAAATTGTTTCTGCCTTTTTAAGATCACTTAGGCAATATAGTTCAGAGGAAACTGGAAACTATGTTGTGAATCCAAATTTGGGATGCTGCTTGGATCAACATATTTGCTAGAGAATTTGTCAAATTATTATGTGTAAATTTGAGCGGAAACCATTATACATTGTGGTATTGCTGGCATCTGACATAAGTTTAAAAAGTTAGAATAATCACAGACTGATTTCACACAAGCCACTGCTCCGCCCCCGCTCTTACCTTTCCCCTGATTGCACACATCGATTTCCCATTATGTGCTCTGCAGCCACATTTTGACCCACAGCTTCGCCCGATTTCCTCCACTTCTTCGCAATCCTGTTTTTTGAGGATCTAGAAGATGCGAAGGAGATTGGGCGAAGCTGCGGGTCAAAATGCGGCCGCGGAGCACAGAATGGGAAATTGACTCATGTAATCGGGGGAAAGGGAAGAGTGTGGGCGGAGCAGCGGCTTGTGTGAAATCGGTCCTAGTAAATGTTAGAGATTTCTCTATCAATAAGCTGTATTTTCATACTTGTTCAAAGCTGTACATATTTTGAAAAAACAACATATATCTAATATATATAAACAGCTGATACACTGACCAATAATCTTGACTATTTGGAAAGAATAGCACCAAAAAGGCGTCTAGTGCTGTTCTAAATCTTATGAGCAGCCATTAAGATCTTAATACCAGAAAACCCCAACGGTGAAAAATCTAGATACTGAAAATGTAGGAAATACCTGAAATAATAACATACATAATTATTCATTTTCTATGATACAATTATAAAACAATTTTTTAAACCAACAAATTTGCTTTTGGGGGGTTAGAGATTCTCCCAGGTTGACATCAGGATGAATGACTTAAGAAAATAGTTTTATGCTGTCATAGATTCGAGTCCAGCAGCACTTTAGAATCCATCAAGATTTCCAGGGTATGAACCGTCAAGTGTCAAACCTCCCTTTGCTAGATATCTGGTGAAAGGAGCTCTGACTCTTGAAAGCTCATAGCCTGAAGTTCTTGTGGGTCTCTAAGGTGCTGCTGGACTTGAATCTAGCTGTTCTACTACAAACCAATGGTATGCTCTCATAGATTCCCTAACCACACTGACTCAGTTTCTTGGATGCAGAACTGACAGGAGCGGATTAGGGAGTGAAAATGGCCCTAGAACAAAGCAAGCTGAGTAGCCCTTGTGGCGTTACAAGCGAGTGCTGCACAGCCACTCAGCTCAGTGAGGCAAACAGCGGGCATTAGCTCACTCATTGCACCTTCCACCAATCTGGCAGCAGTGCAGGAGGTAACCATTGAAAAGCTGACATCAACTGGCATTGCTGATGAAGGGTCTCAGCAAAGTGGCCTGAGGCACTGGCAGAGTTGCTGAGGTTTGGCTTTGCTTTTTTCTGGCCACCAGTAGCCTTCTAAGGTAGTAGCCCACTGGAAAATTTCCTCATAAGTAAAATGGCCATCCTACTCTTGAGATGTGACGTGGTACAAACTGACACTGAAGTGTTGTTATACTATGGGCAATGTTCCCTCTAAGTTGTGGAGTCTTGTGAGCAAAAGTTCTACTTTGTGAGCTACTGGCATTAAAGTTGTGAGCGAGCGATTTGGCTCCTGCATCTATTAGTTTGCTCTGGATCACTCCTTCCTGAGCTAAGACAAAAATGTGTGAGCCGGAGGCTTAAAAGCTGTGAGCTAGCTCACACTAACTCAGCTTAGAGGGAACACTGACTATGGGTGTATCAAAATCAAGAGAAAGCCTTGTGGTGGCTGTCCTCCTTTCTCCATTGTCAGGGACAAAGGGTGGCGCCTGAGGAGAGGGTTTCGCCATGTTACCCTATGGTATGTGGCATCCCACAGGGGGGCAATCCTCTCCCCGATGTTCTTTAACATCTATATGTGTCCCCTTGCCCAGTTAATTCAGAGGTTTGGGCTGGGTTGTTACCAGTATGCTGATGACACCCAGCTGTATCTGTTGATGGACAGATGGATGGACTCTGCTCAGGACATCTTGGCTAAGTCATTAGGGGCTGTGACTGACTGGTTACAACAGGGCTGGCTGAAACTTAATCCAGCTAAAATGGAGATCCTGGCCTGAGTCATAGGGATGGGTGCGGGAATCCGACTCCCATCTCTTGTTGGGGCACCATTGACACCAAAACCAACGGTGACAATTTGGGGGTGATCCTGGGTACCTCCCTTTCCATGGAGGCCCAGGTCACCAGCGGTGCCAGATCAGCCTTTTAGCATCTTCAGCTGGTCAGTCATTTGGTCCCCTACCTTTTGTCCCATGACCTAGCAACAGTGACCCACGCAATGGTCGCTTCCAGTCTCGATTACTGCAACTCACTCTAAGCAGGACTAGCCATAAACCTGACCTGGAAGCTACAGCTGATACAAAATTCAGCAGCACACATTCAGCCAGTGCTACACCAACTGCATTGGTTGCCAGTTGAGTTCCAAATCAGGGTTAAGATTACGGTATTAACCTTTTCAGCCCTGGCCCCAGACTAGTGGAACACGCTCCCAATTGAGATCAGGGCCCTGTGGGATTTCAGTTCCACAGAGCCTGTAAGATGGAGCTGGTCTGCCAGGCCCTTGGTTGAGGTGGCATACATCAAACAACATCAGCCTCCCCAGCTCTAACGTATTTACATCATGTATGATGTCATAAGATGTATGCTCAGCAGAAAGCCAGAACTGAATGCGGCTCCCCATGAGGTGTATAGTTAGTCGCAAACCCACTTCCTTTGTCACATAATATGTGGGAAGACCCTCCATAATAGGGAATTCTGGCTTCTCAAGGTTTGTGGGAAGAGTTTCTTATGCACCGTCAGCAGAACTGATTGTTCATTCAGCACTGAATGAAATGATATAATTGTCAAATATCTTTATTATCTTACCAGGATCCTCAAACCTGACTTGCGTATATGACTCAGTGGAAACCCTCATGTGCAACTGGACCCAAAGTCGAAATGCCACAGAAGTACAATGCACACTCACTGGCTACATCCCTGTGTGAGAATTTCGGGAATATATTTAGAAAATAAGTAGCAATGCAGACTTTGTTAGTTTATCCAGCCTGCTGTCCTATCATTTACATGGTTAGAGCTATACAACCTGCTTGTGAACCAAATGATCCTACAATGTCCTTTCTTTAAGAAGGTTTTTGTTCTCATAAATATTTTCCCATGGTAGCTCCAGAATCCTTCAAAAACTTCTAATCAAATGCCATTGAGGTATTCTGCCTGTTTGGCTAGCATATGGGAGTGTAGGAAGATGAATGAACCACTATGATTTGCAGCCAACTTAAAGGACTTTTAGACTCAAACTAGATGGGATGCTGAGACACCCATAATTTATATCAAGGCCTCTTGGGTATCCTATTTAACAAGCAAAACTGCTTGGGAGACCCATTAATGGATCTCTTAGCATCTCATTGGATTTGGCTCTCAGTGGCTTCTCCGTGTTTGCATAAGGTTCTGTCAAGTCACAGACTCCAAGCAAGGGGCTTTCAAGGAAAGTGAGGAGGAGAGATGGTTTGCCGTTGCCTTCCTCTGCAGTCTTCCTTGGAGGTCTCCCATCCGCATACTACCCAGGGCTGACCCTGCTTAGCTTCCGAGATCTGACAAGATCAAGCTATACATGCCGCCTTCCCTCCCATACGCTGAGTCTGAATATATTTTCTTTATGTGAAATATAGCAATGCCCCACCAAAACACAGTCAACAAGGAAGCTCACATTACAGTACCATTAAAAACACTAACAACATCCAGAGAAAATAGCAGTTCAGATGGCACAGCAAAT
Source organism: Lepidodactylus listeri (assembly GCA_029233225.1). Classification (NCBI taxonomy): domain Eukaryota; kingdom Metazoa; phylum Chordata; class Lepidosauria; order Squamata; family Gekkonidae; genus Lepidodactylus; species Lepidodactylus listeri. Next base: position 38,397,882 of record JARCFY010000008.1, on the reverse strand, counting down.
ATTAAAACCTACATAGAGACAGAAGAATTCCCACCACCACCACTGTACTATCACCTGTCATCACAGGCCTGAGAAAGCATCACCTGGCACCTAAAACTCAGAAGAGTAGGCACAAGCTGAATGGATACAGAGAAGGAGTTTCATTTATAAGGCAACAGAACCGAGAAAGGCCCTTTCTCTAGTATCTCCCGTACCAGACAGCAAATCTTGTCCTCTACGCCTCTGCCCAAACCTTGGACAAGTTTGTACAGGGATGTTCATCACTTGATGACTGTGACGCAAAGTGATGGTTTTCATGTGTGGTCAGAAATATAGCAGAACAGATATAAGAATTTTTGTAGTGTTTCCAACATACAGCTGTGCACTGGAGAGTTTGTACATCATTCACAGCCTTGTTCACAAATGCATGTTCAGCATTGCATTCCTTCATGATTACAGCACTTATTTACTTCATCTACAGTTTGCCGTTCTTGCCAAGACTCAAGGTGGGTTATACCATTGAAACAATACGATAAGAGCAATATAAAACAACCAACCAAGAGTGAATAAAAATGAATTACAAAATTAAAGAACAATGCACTAAAATGGTGTCATGAACACAATATAACATAATGCATACAAAAATGAAACACAGCCAGATTTCAGAATTGCAGAACAATGCAACAGAACAGGAATAAAACAATGAAAACAACTTAACATTTATCAGACTAGCAGCTGAATGTACGATGTGACTCAACCCAAAAATATTCCATTTAAGGTTATATGAAATGCCTGTTGCTAGATCTGTGAAATCCTGCGCATGCATACAAGGCATCACTTGGTATTGCAGTTGTGGTCACTGATGATGAGCATGCATGCTTAACCTTGGCCCAAATGATTGGCACCTGAATGTGTGAATTGACCCCACTGAAAAGTGTTGCATAATCAGTGTTCCCTCTAAGCTGAGTTAGTGTAAGGTAGCTCACAGTTTTTTAGCCTCTGGCTCACACATTTCTGTCTTCGCTCAGAAAGGATGGCTCCAGAGCAAACTAATTTATGCAGCAGCCAAATTGCTTGCTCACAACTTTAATGCCAGAAGCTCACAAAGTAGAATTTTTGCTCACAAGGCTCTACAGCTTAGAGGGAGCATGCCAATGCAAGATTTAATGCAAGTTTGATCAGTGATACTGTATCTGTGAGGGCTCATGCACACATGCAAGTCATCCCTCCATCTCACAACCTTCACAAGTCATCTTGAACATAGCTGAACCTAGCTCAAGTATACAGCAATCATGCAAAGAGGAATCAAAGAGTGTATAAATATGTGTCAGCCGCCCACTGGTGTTACTTCCAAAAACTATTTACAAATTTATAAACAAATTTATGCTGCCACACCAGGGAACCTGCCTGGACTAGTTAAGTCCATCTAAACTATAGATAGTACAAATGAGTAAAGTCCATCTCTCTGATTGTCAGCAGAGACAACTTCTGAGTTCTGGTGTAAAACAGGCAGCTGGGCCCAGACTTCCAGCTGGCATATACTGTTGCATCATACTGGATGTCAACATTGTAATGCTGATTTACATTTACAGGGGGCCTGACAGTCTCACTACATGTCATTTTTTTTAACCATACGCCTAAACAGTACCAAAGAGAGCCAGTTTTGGTGTAGTGGTTAAGAGTGGCAAACTCTAGTCAGGAGAATCAGGTTTGATTCCCCACTCCTTCACATGAAGCCAGCTGGGTGACCTTGGGTCAGTCACAGTTCTCTCAGAACTCTCTCAGCCCAAAAAAACAAGTCTAGTTTGCCACTAGCTAGTGGTGCATAATGCTAAAGAGCTAGAACTTCCAGCTACCAGACAATCTTAGGATCTCCTGGCTATATACTACACACAATGCCATACGATGGTTATTAATTATTATGCCAAAGGTGGAAGAACCATGAGTAGTTTGCAAATGTATGCACTCATATAAGTACACTTGTCAGGATGTAGAACAGGCTACAGCTCCTTGGCCCAGACCTGGATAGCCCAGGCTAGCCCAATCTCATCAGATCTCAGAAGCTACGCAGGGTTAGCCCTGGCTAGTATTTGGGTGAGAGACCACCAAGGGACACCAAGGCCATGATGCAGAGGCAAGCAATGGGAAACCACCTCTGAATGTATCTTGCCTTGAAAATCCTATGGGATCACAATAAGTCAGCTGTGATTTGACAGCACTTTCCACCACCACAGCTCGAGTGTCCACACAACGGTAAACATAGTTTTGCTATCTCATAACCGATATAGTCCAAAATGGTCCAGGATCAGGGCATTTGGACTACCCCATTGTCCCACATAAACATATCCATCCATTAAGGTCTACATCAGAGGTCTTTCTTCAGCTGTCCCCACCAGGGATAGGCACAAACTGGGAAAATGCAGTTTGATTCATGGTTCATGGCATGACTAGTTCATGAATCACAAATTGTCATGAACTTTTAGGGGTTAAACAAATTGGTTCAGTTTGTGAGGTTTGTGATGCAGTAGAACAACCTCACCCCAGCATGCTAGAGATACCAAACTTTCAGGGAATCTCCAGCTGACTCTCCTCTACCTGGCCTCCAAGTTTGGTGAGGGTTGGATTTACGGGGTCTGAGTTACAGCTCCCTCAAAGAAGGTGCCCCTATTCTCCATTGTTTTCAGTGGAGGGGGAAGAAAACAGCAAAAAACCCCAAGGGTAATAGAAGCCCAGCAGAACAGAATCAAAGTCCCAGAGAATCTCTGCAGTAGAAACTGAAGGTAGTGTTGGGAGGGGCATATTTGTAAGCCCATCAGAACCAGTGCAATGTGCCCAGCAGAGCCAGTGCCCCTGTGGCAGTGCAAATCCAACAGGACTAAGGTCAAACCAGAGAATCTCAGCAGCAGAAACTGAAGGGGGTACATTTTTCCAAGCTCAGCTCAACCAGTACAGAATGCCCAGCAGAACCCAGTGCCACTGTGGTACTGCAAGCTTAAAAGGACTGATCTCAAAGCAGAGTCACAAGAAATCCAAGCCAGATTTTGGGGGGGGGGGGTGTTTGCAAGCCCAGCACAACCAGTTAAAATGTGCAAAATGCCCTGCAGAACACAATGTCATTGTGGCAATGTAAGCAAAAGGTAATTAAAGTCAAACAGAGAATCTCTGCAGTCCAAACTGAAGGAAAGGACATTTTTTTCAAGCCCAGCACAACCACTTCAGTGTACAGAATGCCCAGCAGAACTCAGTGTCACTGTGGCACTGCAAGCTTAAAAGGTCTGATCTCAAAGCAGCGCCACAAAAAAATCCAAGCTGGGAGAGGGAGCTTTTGCAAGCCCAGCGCAACCAGTTACAGTATACAAAATGCCAAGCAGAACCCAGTGCCACTGGCATTTCAAACTTAAAAGGACTGCTCTCAAAGCATAGAGTCACAACAAATCCATGGGGGGGGGAGATTTTGCAAGTTGTGTGCAAGAAAAGGTGAAGGGAACACAAATGAACACTGGCAAAGTGGGGGGGACTTTCTTGAAACTGGACAGACTAGTTTGAAAGCTACCCCCTGTTTCTTTGATGTTTTAGATTAAGTGGAGGCAGTCTGTCTGGGAATGTATGTGTTCACAAACCCCAAAGAACCTCCACAAACAGCTTGAAAGTTCATGGAAAGTTTGTGCTGATTGACCTGCCACAAACATCTCTTTGTGAACCACAAACTGCCCAAAATTCATCACAAACATTAGTTTGTGAGCCGGTTCATGCCCTTCCCTAGTCTCCACCTTTGGAGATTAGACAGATGATGACCCACAGCAGGGCTTTTTCTGCAGTAGCACCCTGCTTATGGAATACCCTCCCAAGTATTACTTGTTTGGCACCATCTTGTAAATGACAGTGTTAAAATGGTCTTATTTGCAGGGGTCATTTCAAGTAGGAGCTTGGGGGAGCTCAGCTCTGGGAGTTGGTGCCAGCCCCCTCCCGCAGGGGAATGCCTGCTTGTGTCATGGCTGCAGCAAAATGACCCCGTCCCCTGGAAAGGTCCTTGTTCCTCCGACCAGCCTTTTGAAGGCTTCAGCCACCACTGAAGCTATCCTCCCAGAATAGTGGTATTTCTGAGGCTTGGATTAGTAGATGTTCCCTCTCTGCCAGCTCTTTCTTTCTTTCTTTCTTTCTTTCTTTCTTTCTTTCTTTCTTTCTTTCTTTCTTTCTTTCTTTCTTTCTCTCGCTCATGCTTGCTTGCTCTCTCTCTCGCTTTCTCTGCTTTCTTTCTTGCCTTCTGACATACTTCCGGTGATGTCAGGTGATGTAGCATATGCAAATAAGTTATGCTAATGAGCTCCTGCACCTCTTTTTCTACGACATGACCCCTGCTTATTTGTGTGGGTCTTTGATATTTGACTACAGTAATTATTCTACTACTTTCATTACACCGTCTTTGTATTGTATCTTAAGCTTTCATATGGGGGTGTTATGGTGGCTCTTTTTATTCAGCGCTGTAAACTGTCTTGCAGTTTTCCAATAAATAATGTGTGAAACTTCCTTCAGGTACAAAGGCAAGTTTATCAGCGACCTTCTCAGACATCGGGTTGATCAACGACCTTCTCAGACATGTCAGCTGCATGGTGTAGGCACTACCATGAGAAGCTGCAAGCTGATCTTTGATGAAAAGGTGGGTAACATAATTTAAAAATAGCAGCTAACGAGGAAGCCGGTTGCATTTTAATTGTTCTCAGTGTTATTATGGGATAAAACTAGAGCACAAAATGCTTCTGCTTTAATAAATTAGTCTCTAAGCGGGTTCTCCGTTGTGTTGCTACAACAGATTAACAAGCTTATTCTTTGCAAACATCTCTAATATAAAGGTTGCAGTGGTGTGCCACAACAGCTGAGAAAAATCCTTGTATTTTGCTGGCACGGAGAACACTGCAGGTGCTTCTATTATTGCTCTTCTCTGTGTTGTTTTGGTTTTCTCTGGGCTCTTTTTGTAGAAAAAGCCCAGCAGGAACTCATTAGCATATTAGGCCACACCCCTGACAGTGCAGCTCATTAGCATATTAGGCCATACCCCATGTTACCAGAAGTGTGGTCATCCAGCCACATCCACCTTTTGCTTCTTATTCTGTTTACCTTGTTTGTTGTCAATACGGTTTTGACAAAACCAATAAAAACATTATTTTCAGTCCCATCTATACAAAATCTTGCCTGAATCAATATCTTATGTCCAACAATTATTCCCACACTGGATTGGAATCAATTCCTAAAGGTTAGGTTCCCATGGAAATCAGCTTGCCTTCCTGCAGAACTAGGATGCTGAATATGAATTTTTAGGGTTGCCAACCTACAGGTGGGGTCTGGAGATCTCCTGGAATTACGACTGAGCTCCAAACTACAGAAATCAGGTCAATGGCTGCTTTGGAAAGTGGACTCCATGGCATTATGCCTTGCTTAGGTCCCTCCTTTCCTCAAACCCCACCCTCCTCAGGCTCCATTCTAAAATCTCCAGGGATTTTCTCAACCTGTAGTTGGCAACCCCACTTCACTGGCAGAACAACCCTAGGTTTGTGGATGCACTGGACAGTAGTTTGTGGACTATTTTATTCAAGGTACAAAATTTTATTCAAGGTATAAGATTTCATGTGCCACCAACATTTCTTCAGATGGAAGAAGTGTGCATGCATACAAAAGCTTATACCTTGGATGAAACTTTGGACTCCAGTTTTGTTCTGCTGCTTCAGACCAACACGACTACCCACTATAATATTTTTTACAAGCAATTATGTACCTGTGGAGTGGTTACCATGCAGAGTCTGTCCACAGGTAAAATGATCTTGTGAACAGGTGGTCTTTATCACATCGAAGTATCACTACCATCACAAGATCACCAATCGTTGGAAGTCAACTCCTCAGAAGCAGAAATCTCTCTTATTAGGAGGTTTAAGAACATCAGCTTTGCTGGCCCATTAAAGGCAGATGTCAGCCCAGTGGCAGAAGAAGAGGGACAATCATCTTCTTCAGAAACTCTGCCCACTTTTTAAGTTTCACAAAACAGGCAATCTCCAAAGTGCTGCTGACCATGCTCATTTTTAGTCAAAACTCTGTTTCTCTGCAGATGTCCCCCAAGGCCCCCATGCAACAGTCAAGTGTTCTACCAACACACACAACAATGAAGCTACTTTTTCAGATGTTTTCTCTTGCATGGCACTTAGCACCAAACAACTTTAATACAGTCTTTAGACACACATATATTTGCAAGCCATTCCGAATAAGACACAACAATGAACTAGTTACACTCAGGCTTCAAACTTACTTTTCTTAAACAGAAGATGCTATGAGAAAACTAGAGAGATTTTCAAAAATTAAAGAAATCAAAACCAGCATTTCCTGGGCTCTCTGCTTTTTTACATCCCTCCCCTTTTTGAATAATTTTTTTTTCAAAAACACAAAGAACAAAATGAAACAAGAAAGAAAGGAAGGAAGGAAGGAAGAGGGGGAGGGAGGGAGGAAAAAAAGAGAGACAGGAAGGAAGGAAGGCAAAAGAAAGAAAGAAAGAAAGAAAATAGAAAGAAAGGAGGGAGGGAGGGAGAGTGGAAGGGAGAAAGAGGAAGCGAAAGCGAGAGGGAAAGAGATGGGGGGAGGCACTTACCAGGAGCAGGGAGAGTGTAGGCGTGCCCGATGAAGAGAGCTGCAACAGCTGGGGCCCCTTCCTGCCAGTTCTCTGCTCTTAAAGGGAAAACTCCCTTTGAGTGCAAAGAGCCAGGAGCCCAGGCCTCGTGCTCGATCTCTGCGCGGAGATCCAGAGTGCGGGGCCCTTTCCCGCCGGCTCTTTGCACTTAAAGAGAAAGCTCCCTTTGAGTGCAAAGAGCCGGGAGCCCAGGCCTCGCACTCGATCTCCGCACGGAGATCTGGAGCGTGGGGCCCTTTTCCGCCCGTGAGGAGGGGTGGGCTCAGACGCCAGCCGGAACGCTGTTCCAGTGCGTTCCAGCCCAAAAAGAGCCTTGGGTTTACTCCCTTTCTCTGGGCAAGGAGAAAGGAGACCGTGGCAGCATCCTTCAAACAACAAACTTTTTTGGACAAATTTACTCAACAGGTATTTTATTTATTTATTTAAGCATTTATATCCTTCCTTTCCTCATGTATAACGGAAGCATCATATATCAATAAAACCCTCAAAGCTCTCCCCCAGTAAAGCCTAACACACAATAGAATGCCTGCAACCTATACTCCATTGTACCTCTGTGACCTGAGAGCACAAAGTACACATTTTTTTAGTAATGAAAGATCTCTGTGGTGCTCAAGTAATGCTAGCCAGCCTCCAATGCAGACATGTAATGCTGCCTGCATCTCTGGGTCTCAGAGATGGGCCAAGATTACCTGCCTCAGAAGAAGTCACCTACTGTACTTCTGAGTAAGTCATGCTCTGACTGTGCCTGCTACTAACTGGGAGTCAAAAGTGAAGTGTCCCTCTCCTCCTTTAATTCAGAAAAACCAGATGCCTCCATTATCAGAAGTCTGGAAAATAGTGGGCCTGTGTATGACAATTAGGGCACTGTCCTTTTCCTGTGATGATAGTAATATAATTGATTATGATCATAATAATGTTATATTTGTCTGCAGACATACGCCATGACTGTTTCAGATTCTATTAACCTGAGTGTGTCTTGTCATATTGGGGAGAACTGGAGAAATGAGTCAAGAAACATAGAGCCTTTTGAGAACCGTGAGTTGGAAACACCTGGGTCATAGTTCTTGAGGTTGTGCTTACATCCTCAGATAACTCTTCTGCTGGATATTATTTGCCCCACTGGGGGGTTGCACATGCATTGAATACTTGCTCGTACAGTCCCCCCCATGAGGCAAGCAGCCCCCGCCCCCAGCTATTTCAGCTTAGGAAAATGGTGAATGTCAGGGAAGTACATAGGGTTGCCAACCCCCCTGGTGGAGATGTGGGGGGGGACTTACCAGGACTTGCCAGGAGATGGCCAGCGGGGGGGACTTACCAGGAGAAAGAGAAAGGCCCAGGCCTCATAGCCAGCATTGCACAGAAAGTGACACGGTCACACCAGCAACGTCCAGGTGATGCTCTGGTATCTGGCAAAAACTCTATGGTGTCTAGCAAAAAACCCTCTAAAACTGGCTTCTACCATAGAGTTTCTTCCCAAATACCAGAGTGTCACCTGGATGTTGCTGTCATGATGATGTCACTGGTTGTCACTGCTATGCTGGCAACCAGGCTTGGGCCTTTCTCTTTCTCCTGGTAAGTTTCCCCTATCCCCTGCTGGTGTCCAGGAGGGACCTGACAATCCTAGGAAGGCTGGAGCTCTTTCTGTACAGCTGTAATACGGCTGCCAGTCCCCATTGGGAACCCATGTAAAACATAATGTGTAATGAAACCTGTAATAGTAGGAGATCTCCAGCTACCATCTGGTATCAAGCTCCAGGTGGTAGCTGGAGATCTTCTGCTATTACAGCTGATCTCCAAGTGACAGAGATCAGTTCACCTGAAGAAAATGGCTGCTGTGGAGGGTGAACTCCACAGCATTATACCCAGGCCTGTAGCTACAGTGGGGCCTCTCAGGGCTTGGCCCTCCGACTTATGGGCAAGGCCCCCCAACTTCCAATTTTTTACTGGAGCTGCTCGCTTGGGGGGTGTACAGGTGTGTGTGTTTGGGTGCCCCTGACTTCTAAAAAGACCCCCCCCCCCAAAATTAAAAAATCCTGGCTACAGGCCTGATTATACCCCATTGAAATCCTTTGCTTCCCCAAACCCCGCCTTCCCCAGGCTCTACCCCAAAATCTCCAGGTATTTCCCAACTCGGAGCTGGCAACGCATTGTGTAGTTTGGCCTGAGGTAGCAAGTCTTGGAAAGTACATACCCTATTCCCTTATGAATGCTGAGTATAAAACCCACTGTCACGCAGAGTGAACTAGATCCAATTGTATACACTCAGATCTGATTCTATAGAAGGAAACTCTTGTCTGTTCTCTTCCTCTTCAAGAGGAGGCTGAACAATTTGTCTCAGTAAAAAATTCTGTCAGTTGATCGGGCTGCTCCTTATTGAGCCAGATATTTAGACAGTATGAAAGACTGAAATCAAGCAATTTATTGTTGATTTACACTTGCTGGGTCTTTGGAAGAAAAAGGCTTATTCAATTATGAGGTATCACCAGAATGAAATTGCTGCTGTTACTTATTTATGGTCTCTAAAGAAAACAACAAAGCCGGGGCCCATTGTGCAAAGATGCATCAAGGCGGCCGTAAATGATGCTCCCTGTTGCTTTTTTATTTAGGGAAAAAAACCCATTTCCCTTCTCTCAGATCTCTTTATTTCATCACATAGCAAATCTTCTGGCACAGATACTATTGCAGCCTGCTTTTCCATGTCACAGGAGATGATAGCCACAGATCAGGATGGAATCTAAGACGAAAGTGATCAAAAAGTTCTGTCCTATAAGGTCTATATGCCCTAATTATAAATACGGTTATTTCCAATTACCATTTTGCCATCTACTAGGGCTGCCAACCTGCAGGTGGTGGCTGGAGATCTCCTGAGATTACAACAGATCTCCAGGAGACAGAGATCAGTTTATCACCCCCCAAATCTCCAGGTATTTCCAAACCCAGAGCTGGCAACCCTGCCATCTACCCACCAGCCATACACAGATCAACTACTACAACCCCACCACAGTGTACTAAGGATAGATTCAACATAGAACATTGCTTACAGAGCAAACACATGGAGAACAGGTACATTGTGGAAGTTGTCCAGCAAGAAAATTGCCATTCTTGGTAGCATCTGACTAAACGCTTCCAAGGCCATGTCTAGGGAGCCTGGAGATCTCCTGTTGTTACAACTGATGATGGAGATCAGTTCCCCTGGAGAAAATGGCTGCAATGAACGGTAGACTCTATGACATTGTATCCTGCTGAGGTCCCTCCCCTCCCCAAACCCCACCCTCTCCTGGCTCCACCCCCCAATCTCCAGGTATTTCCCCACCCAGAGCTGGCAACCCTAGCCCATATCAATTAAAAGTGCATGTGTGTTAGGTTACCAGCTCTAGATTGGGAAATACCTGGAGATTTTGGAGTGGAGCCTGAGGAGGGCAGAATTTGGAAAGGGGAGGGACTTCAGTGGGGTATAATGTCAAGGAGGCTACCTTCCAAAGTGGCCATTTTCTCCAGGTGAACTGATCTCTGTCGCCTGGAGATCAGTTGCAATAGTGGGAGATCTCCAGCCACCACCTGGAGGTTGGCAACCCTAATGTGTGTATGTGGAGGAGTTACTTTTTAAATGTATATGAACACATGAAGATGCTTTCTGCTGAGTTAGACCACTGGTCTATTAAGGTCACTAATGTTTATTCTGACTGGCAGCAGCTCTCCAGGGCCCCTGTAGCAGCCTTTTGGATCACCTACAACAAGATCCTTTAAACTGGAGATGCCACGGATTGAATCTGGGAACTTTTGTATGCCTAACAGATGCCCTGCCATTGAACCAGGGTCCCTCCTGACCCAAGAGCTTCTTTTCATTATGCGCAAGATTCTAATTACAAGCAATCATGAAACCTATCGCGTTCAGGACTGCATTCTATCAAATTGGTTAGATTCAAATACCTTTCTCAGAACAGCAAATCAGAAGCTAGGGAGGGATTAGAAACACAGTGTGATCCCCCCCCCCCCCAAGTGTTAGCAAGTATTCTATCAAAATATACCTTTAAATCATTTATAAAGCCCAACTGCTAGGACTGCTAAATTGAAGTTTTGATTCATGCTGCATGCAGTGCACTTAATGGATCAGGAGACAGTTTGGTTGGAAACAATAATGCTTACAAATATACCCTACAAATACTTCACACAAGCTTCAATGACTTTTCAACTCAATCTGGAAGCAAGTAGAATTCTCATCTATTTCACACCGGCTGAAAGCTTCTTGAACAGGCTATTTTATTACAACTGTAATGTGAGCCTGATATTCTACCAAGTCATACTAGCTCTGTTTCAAACACTTTGAACAAACTGTTGCATGAATATCTGCACAAAAAGAAATTCATTACACTTGCACATTTAGACAGCTAATAGGTTTTCTTTTAAAAAGCCAGATACAAGATAGGATTAATGATCAAAGTAAAAATTTTGTTCTTCCCAACAGCTACTGGAGTTTAAGACTTCACATAATGCACTATGTGCCACATTGTAAGCCACCCTGAGCCCGCTTGCGGGGAGGGCAGGGTAAAAGTGTGAAAAATAAATAAATAAATAAAATACTAATATGAAAGATGATTTTGGAAGGATTTTTAGTCTTTGTCACTTGGTACTCTCCCTGCACCCCCACTTGTCTTTGACATACTTCTCCCCCACACACACAAACACAAGCATGCCTTCCATCCTCTTCATTTACAGTGCCACCAATTTCAGTGATATTGTATTTAAGATGAGATTTGTCATAGTGATTACTTGCTTGAAGTAGTCAGTTGGGAAACATCTCCCCGTTTTTGCTTTTCAAAATAAGGTAACTCTAACATACACACATTCACTTTGAGAATAATTAACTCCCTTTTCTTTATAGCCAACAATATATATTTCCAAAACACCTCTGGTGGCTTATCTTTCAAACTACTAGACCTAACCCACCTTTAAAACATGCAGTTATCGATGAAATCTCCTGATTAAGGAAAGGGAAATATCAGCAACCCGTTACCTGAAATGTAACCCAGACAAGCATAGGAATGCCCCTGCCGGTCTGGGGCATTGTTCTCACTCTCAACAATGGCTGCCTCTTTGGGTGAGCTCAGCTACTATGCACACAGACAAGGCAGCCCACCCCCTTCTGCAATAGGAGTATGGGTTAGCTGGCCACAACAATAGGGAAGCCATTCCCCAGTTCGGGGTGGGAGATCCCCCATTTTTTGGTGTTCTTGTCTGCTGCCGGCCAGCTGGCCGGCAGGGAGAAATCCCACCCCCAAACACAACATGCTATGCCACATGGAAGTGATGTCAACTCGTTGTGATGTCACGTGGCGATGCTCTGATTTTGGGACAAAACTCTATGGTTTATGGGCAATTTTTCCATAGAATTTTGCCCAAAAAGCAGAGCATCACTCCCAACATCACCGACATGATGACATCATTTCCACGTGACATCAGCACATTGAGGTGCTCCACCCCATTCCTGGAAAGTCCGTCCCCTGCTGGTGTGATCATCGGATCTGGCAACCCTACAATGGTTGCCAGCTCTAGGTTGAGTTGGGAAAGAGGAGGAACTTTAGTGGGATTCAATGATATAAAATCCACCTTCCAATCTATCCCGGCAGTCAGCCAATAGCGGAATCAGAGACTGGATATTTAGGTGAGGCAATGTCCATTATTGAGACCACTGACAGTCTGCAGAGGGAGTGACCAGCTTTTACAATATGATGGGAGGGGGACAAAAGCTCTAGACCAGGGGCGGCCAAACTTGCTTAACATAAGAGCCACATAGAATAAAAGTCAGATGATTGTGAGTCGCAAAATATGAACAAATATCATACATTTTTACTGGAAAACATAAAAATTTGCTTTTTATTAACATTAAATTAGATTGCCAAAAATAATAACAAAAGTGGTAAAAGCAGATATTGATAATGATATTTATTTGTCCAATGAGATTTGTTTGCTAACGATATTTAGCTTCCCCAGCCGCCCTGCCGGGAGCCGTACAATATGTGTGAAAGAGCCGCATGCAGCACCCGAGCCACAGTTTGGCCACCCTGCTCTAGACAGTCACTGCCTCTTTATGTGCCTCTGTCATGAGTAACTGCCAGACTTTGACAGATGTGAATGGTTAAATCAAGGGTCCTGAGCCTTTTTTGAGTTTTGGAATTCTGACACAGGGTGGTGGCACAAGCACAAAATGGCTGCCACAGGAGGCAGTGCAAACCACAAAATATCAGGGAGTGAGGTCATGCATAACTCTAAAGGAAACTGTTCAACATTTCAGGCAGAACCCTTTTAAAACGTGCATAGCTTTTAAAAATTCTTTCATACGCACAACTTATCTTCAGTCACACAGTAGAGATCCTTCTGCCAGTCAAAGTGGCTCCACCCAGCCCACCCACTTTCTAAAAACACTTGGCAGGCCCCAGGAAAAGTGTGGGCAGGCACCACCTTGTGCCCCCCCGGGCTAGGACAGTAAAGAAAGAGAAGCAAAGAGCCCTGTGTTTTTGACAGAACACTCATAGCACCTAAAAACCATCCCTACTTTTCCAATCCCATGCTCCTCTAGGTAGAAAAGTCAAGTGTATGGTGTTTGTTAGCACTGTTGTACAGATGGAACAAAAAGGAGGACAGGACAGGTGGCCACCATAGTTGAGGACAGAGTGGTTCTCCTGTTCTGCATTATGCTCCTGTCCTACCCACGACAGCCGTCAAATGAAAACCACAGGTGGGGTGTGCACATTTTTCTATTTCTATGGCCCTTCTGCATAAAGATAAGGCGGGGTGAGATGAAGGCCTGTACACCAAGGCTCCTGTGCCTAGGAAACACCCTTGTTGTAGTGGAGAGGGTTCCTGTGCTGTCCCAGGCTTTTAACAGATTTGTTTCTGTCATGGCTAGTGATAGTTATGGTGCCTTGCTTGTTCTCATCCTTTCCAGTTCAGCTCAGCCCTCCTCACAGTGTCAAAATGGAAAGTGACTGGAAGCCTTCCTACAATTTGTCATGGCAGCTCCATAATGTCTCCCTTTACTTAGAAGGGCAGCTGGAGTATGAAGTTGCTTATAAAAAGCCAGATGATCCTGATAAGGTGAGTGTGAGGTGACATCCTGACAGATAGCAAAGACTTGTAGATATTTGTTGTTTCTGAGTATAACTGCAAGGCCAAATGATCATTTCTCAAGAGGGGGAGGGGGGAAGGAGATTTTTAGAGTTTGAGTTTCTTATCAAATGTGCAGATCTGGTGATATTCCACACAGTTCCAGTCTATTTGGAGGGTTTAGGCCTAGGGTTGCCAGCCTCTAGGTGGGGCCTGGGGATCTCCCGCTTTTACAACTGATCTCCAGCTGACAGAGATCAGCTTCCCTGGAGAAAATGGCTGCTTTGAAGGGTGGACTCTATGGCATTGTACCATGCTGAGGCCCGTCCCCTCCCCAAGCCCCACCTTCTCCTGGCTCCACCCCCAAAGTCCCCAGTTATTTTCCAACCCGAACTTGGCAACCCTATTTAGGCCTCCGAAAATTTTGGCTCTACCAGAATTTTTATGAGCTATCTCAGAAAATCATGCAGAAACTACAGTACGGTACAAAATGTGTCTGTACTCGAAGTCTTGACTGGGGCTTGTCTTACAACTTTATTGTACCAACTCCTTTGGCTTCCAGTTGAATTACCAACTCTGGGTTTGGCTGTTACTGGAGATTTGGGGTAGAGCCTGAGGGGACGGTGGGGTTTGGGGTGGGGACCACAATGGAATATAATGCCACAGAGTCCACCCTCTGAAGGAGTCAATTTGTATAGGGGAACTGATCTCTGAAGTCTGACTGTGGACATCAGTTGCAATTTTGGGAGATTTCCAGGCTGCACCTGAAAGTTAGCAACCCTATTTCCTAGTAGGGTTGCCAGCCTTCAGGTGGTGGCTGGAGATCTCCTGGAATAATAACTGATTTCTAGGCTTCAGAGATCAGTTCCCCTGGAGAAAATGGCTGGTTTGGAAGGTGGACTCTATTGCATTATACCTTGCTAGGTTCTTTCCCTCTCCAAACCCCACCCTCCCCAGGCTCCATCCCCCAAATCTCCAGGAATTGCCCAACAAAGAGTTGGCAACCCTATTTTCTAGTTCCACTTCAGCTTGCTGGAGTTTTACTCATAGGCGTCAACTATGGGGGGGCTCGAGGGCTCGAGCCACCCCTGAAATTTCCCGGGGGGGACTGAGCCCCCCCCCAGGAAAACGGAGCGCCCGCCACTATGCGTCCCCGGGACCTTCCTAGGGCCGCCGCTGCCGTCTCTCTCTCTCTCTCTTCCCCCACCCTGGCCTGGCTGCCTCCATCCCTCCCTCCCTCCATCCGTCCAGGGGCCAGCTAAGCAAATGCCCAGCTGGCCCTTGGATGGATGGAGAGAGGGACGGAAGCAGGAGTGGCCAGGCCGGAGAAGGGGGAGACAGCGGCGGCGGGGACATGGTCCTGGCGTGCGCACACACGAGTCCCCCCCCCAGGGATTTTAAAACTCGATGCCCCTGGTTTTACTTATAAAGGCTTAACAAGTTTGGGGCCAGGTTATTTTTCCATTATGAACCTACTTGCACACTCTTGTGATCAGCAGAGGCCCTGTTGAGATAGGGAGGGGGAGGGCATGCAAGGCAGGGCCTTTTCAGCAGTGCCCCACAGACTCCGGAATTCTTCACCTTGGGAGGCCCATCTACCTCCTTCCATAGCCGCCTTCCAGGTCAAGATGTGGTTATTTCAGCAGGCCTTTGACCTGATTTTGAAAACAAAATTCTGTTTTGTTTCTCTGCTGTTGTTTATATTAGCGAGCTTCAGTGAACACCTTTGCTTGTTGTCCATGTTGTTGTTTTTATATTTTTCCATTTTCCTCATTTCGTTATTTTATTGTCTCTGTTAGCTACCTGGAGGGTCCACATGATACGAAGGAAAAGGTGGGAAAGGGAAAGATGTGGCAGCTCTCCTTGTGGTTCCTGGCCCCTGGGACATTTGCCTGGCAACCACCAGGACGAGGGCCCTTTTGTGGTGGCCCCGTCCTGGTGGAACCAGCTGTCAGATGATACATGGTCCCTGCAGGACTTGTCTAAGTTCCACAGGGCCTGTAAAGCAGAGCTCTTCTGCTTGGCTTTCAGTTTGTTGGGTTTGGTTTATGTGGGTTGCTTTCTAGTTTTATCTGGATTATGTTTTTAAACTTAGATTTGTTAATGTTTTAACTATTTTTAGCTGCCTCGAGACCACCTGGTGGCAAGAGGGGCATATAAATGTGATAAATCAATCAATAAAATATGAATAAATCAATAAAAGAAAAGAGCATCTGTAAAAGTCCAAATCCCATCAAGCAACTGGTGAGCCCAAGAGCAGAAAAGGGCAAATTAGATAAGGCCTGCTCTTAGGAGTGGCATCATTACAGTCTTACTCTCATAGAACCTCTGGACTGGGTCTGGAAGCTCTCTCTAGATGTCAGGGCTGTCAAAGAGCCACTTAGGAAGCCAACCAGCCACATAACAGGGAAGCAGAAGCCTGAAGTTTCACCCACCGGACCAAGGGAGTCACAGGACGGGGTACAGTACAGGTACCACAGTCCCTATGTAGACAATTGCTCTGCAGATCCCTGTACAGTCTAGTATCTCCTTAATCTAGATGTGAAAAGGCAGACTTCCATTATCAGCATGTAAACAAATAGAGCAGTGCTCAGTCTCAGAACAGTCCATAGAACAGCTTTAAAAAAGAGCCCTTTCATTAAAGTGCAGAGACATGGCAGAAATACCTAGACTCAGAAGGTGGTGAGCTCAGTGCTGTGACTCCTGCAGAAACACAGAGGTGAGCTCCTCCAGACACGGGTAGATCATGAACGCTCTCAAGTTCGAGTCCAGTGGCACCTTTACGACCAACATGCACATGAAAGCTTATACCCAAAATTCGACTTGGTTGGTCTTAAAGGTGCTGCTAGACTCAAACTTTGGTCTGTTGCTCGAGACCATCGTGGCCACCCACCAAAATCTACTCTCAAGTTTCACCTTTCCAGCACACCTATTGAATTCAAATACAGCCTGCGCCAGCTATCAGAAGTTTTGCAGGAGAGATAGAAATGGCACATATAAAATCTAAATAGGAAGAGAACCTACTGAGCTCCTGTCCTGACTTACTATGGGATATTTGCTTTATAGAAATGCTACCAAATTTTGCAGTCTGCACTGCACTGCACTCCCCTCCCTTCTGTCTTGAAAACAGCCAGTTTGTTTCCTTTCTCCAAACAGAACCCAAGAGTTTTTACTTTTGTTGCGTTTCCTGGTTCTTTACGCAAAAATTGTCTTAGAGTTGCCAGGCCTCCCCTGGGGGGCGGGGAAACCCCCACTTGATGGGTCCGTTACCCGCCAGCTCGGATTGGGCCGCCGGGGGAAACCCCACCCCCAAATTGCCGGGATTGCAGAACATGCCGGGCATGATGATTTTCCCTTGAATGATAGTGGTCCCGCCCCCAAAGCGATGACATCACTTCCAGGTGGCATCATTGCGCACACCAAAGAACTCCAGGACACAGCCGGGATCCCCCCACTGCAACGACAGTAGGACTTGGCGACCCTAAAATTGTCCTGTGAAATATGTTAAATATTCAACATGATTCTTGTGACAATTGCATATAAAATCTGCATGACATACTAAAAATACTGTAGGAATGCTGTTGGAAAAAATGAATGAATTTGGAACACCAATAATAAAATGACATAAAATGAAGAAAGTTAATGGCGACAACATGATATGCTAAAAAGAAATAGAAATGTGGTATGTGTGTACATCTCTGCTATATGCAAATGTTGGACAACCAGGTGCTCAGATGGAATAAGTCACCTAAATTATGAGATATCCTAAAGCCCTCGAAGGCAGCAAGGTACAAAAATGTTGTATTGTGACTGCACCCAGTCTTCACTTTCCTTTCGACTCCACTGCAGGCTGACACAATCCTGCCCATTACTTATGATCAGCGGTGGATAGAAATTGAGAATCTTTCTCCTGGCACAGAGTATGAGGCGGCCGTTCGTGTCAAGGTGCAAGATTACAGTAACTTCAAGAGCATATGGAGTCACTGGAGTACAACATTAAAGTGGAGGACTTACCCAAAAGGTAGTTCTCATAGTTTGTCTTTGAAATATATGACCCTTTTCTGACATTACAATCATACTGGAAGCATGTGTACAGAGAGTGTGAGTCCTGGGATTAGGGTTGCCAACCTCCAGGTGGAGACTAGAGATCTCCCGCTATGACAATTGATCTCCAGACAATCAAGATCTGTATCCCCTAGATAAAATGGCTGCTTTGGAAATAGGACTGTATGGCAATATACCCTGTTGAGGTCCCTCCCCTCCCCTCCCCAAACCCCACCCTCCTCAGGTTCCACCCCCAAAATCTCTATGTATTTCCCTTCCCAGAGCTGGCAAACCCTGCTTTCAGTCCTTCCAATATGCAGAGCTGCTGAGTTGTGGGAAGGGGGAAGGAGGTGTATTTACCATGCGTGTGCAGCCTTGGTGTACATGAACATGAACTCTGAAAATCAGTGGTCACCTCACACACACCAGAGCTGTAAGTGCATTATGTTGCCCCTGCTCACACAACATATCAATCAGACATATCAGGAGTATCTATACAAGGCTGGGAGGCTCTCAGTACACATGACTGTAATACCTGAATAGCGATTATGTCTTCAGTTAATGACTAAACAATGAGAGGTCAGAATTCTCTCTTCCACTAATTTCTACTTTGTTTTCTTTCTAATTATTCCAGAAGAACCACCCTCACTTAGCTTCCTTGCAGTTCTTCTAGCCTTTGGCATCAGTTTGATCTCCATCTTCCTCATTGTTGCTGTCTTGCTGGTCAAAACACGGATACCAAAATGGTAACGGAGTACTGAAATCTTACTTTCACTCTTCTCTTCTAGGATATTTTGTGTTTTTTCAGGCAAATGATCACCATCCACCGCACCAACCCTTCTCAAGAGCCACTGCCAATGCTCCCTCTAAGCTGTGGAATCTTGTGAGCAAAAATTATATTTTGTGAACTACTGGCATTAAAGTTGTGGGCAAGTGATTTGGCTGCTGCATAAATTAGTTTGCTCTGGAGCCATCCTTCCGGAGTTAAGACAAAAATGAGTGAGCCGGAGGCTAAAAAACTGTGAGCTGGCTCATACTAACTCAGCTTAAGGGAAACACTGGCCCCTGCCCCTCTGAAGTAGTTGTAGATCCTTAACCTGATTTGCAAGCACTGCTGTTATAGTGCTTGTCCAGTGGAAACACAAATGACTGGGGAATTTGGAGATTTTTTTGATTACTGTGTATTAGGGTTGCCAGGTTCCCTCGTTGCTCCAGTGGGGGGATTTGGGGGGCATTCTGGGGGGGGGGTCACCCCCAAGCCCTGTCCCAAGCCCTGCCCGAAGAGCAACCACCCAGGGCCACCCCTCTCCTTCCCCTCCTGCAAGATTTAAAGGGCTTCAGCTGACTGGCAGGGAGCATGTGGCCTGCCAATCAACTGGAGGGCCCTTTAAATCTTTCAGGAGGGAGGGAGAGGGGCTGTCACCAGCTGCATGCTCCACTTACAAAAAAACCCTTTAAAGGGTCTTTTTGAAAGTGGGGGGCCCTGCGGTGCACAGGGCTAATTTCCCAGCACCGCCCCACTCGCACACAAACCCCAGCAGGTGAGAGGAGTTCACAGTCAGGAGGATATAAAACATGGGCACCCAGTAGCTAAGCCCCACTGCTCACGTGAGCAGAGAGACGGTGGCAAAGTGTTGTGGGTAAGCCAGGACTTAGCAATAGCAAGGACTCCTCAGGAGAAGAGGAGCCCTGTGTAGCCACCTTTGAATTAACAAAAGTTGACCAGGAAGAGAATGTGATGCAGGTTTGTCAGTATTCACAGTCAACAGCTGGTGCAGATCCACTGACACCCTCCAGCTCTGATTTAGCAGGTGAACCTCAGTTAGCTATTCCCAGCCCACCAGTACCTCCTATACCCTTAGAGTGCTCTGCAGTCAGAGGCTGAGAACAGAATTACAGACAAGAAGGCAGAGTACACACTTCCTGGCCCAATGCCAGCTACTTGCTGATGACAAAGACAAATAGTTGCAGAATTACTTCTGAGCAGCTGGCTGCAAGCATGGTCCTTAGGCATTGGGCTATCAATACCAACCAAGAGAGGCTGTTAGGTGTGGGTGCAACATGTATGATAGGCACTTAGCCACTGACTTGCCTAATTCTTGGAAGCCTGACCTTGTACTGAATGACCTTGCCTCACCTGACTTCTGGAACTTGGTTCTCAGAGCCTGCAAGCCAGTACACAAAGAGCCCTGAGTCCATCTAACACACAAACCCCAGCAGGGAGAACAGTTCACAATCAGGAGGGTATAAAATATGGGTTCTCACTCAGCCAAGACACTCAATAGCTAAGCCCCACTGCTCAGGATGAGCAGAGAGACAGGGTGGCAAAGAGCTCTGAGTCCACCTAACACCCAAATGCCAGTGGAATCACAATCAAAACATGGATCTTCATTCAGCCAAGGCACCCAGTAACTAAGCATCTCTGCTGATGCTGAGAGAGCCCTGAGTCCACCTAACCCCCAAACCCCAGCAGGGAAGAGGAGTTCACAATCAGAAGGGAATGAATATGTTCTGCTAGTCAGCTTTTAACAAGTTTCCTGCCTCTCTGCAAACAGCTGACAAACAAAAGGGTGTGGAGCTGGGCTGATATTTAGCTTTCTGGTCCCATAGAGCAGAATGGGAACTCTGTTATTGGCAGCCAGCAGTGCCTGTTAGGCTTTGGAGGGCTCCTATTGGTGTTTCCAAGGCTGGAGAATTCTGAACCCTTCATTGTCTTGGAGTTTTGTAAATGATTTAATTGAGCAGAGATAGTCTGTCTGGAAATGTATTCATTCACAAACTGCCACCAACTGCCACGAACAGCACCAAAATTCATCAAATGTTTGTGCCAGTTGCCCTTCCACGAACTTGCTTTGCAAACTGAACTTTGTGACAAACTTTAGTTCGTGAGCCAGTTCATGCCCATCCCTTCATACATACACAAATACTCATAGACACAAAGGCTCATATACTTTTTAAATTCTTGCCTGCTCATAACAGAAGAGGGATGCAGCTTACTTTCAGCCAGCTGTCATTGCTACAAATAGATATATGGAACGTATTCAATAAAATAAGAGTATGCCCTGACCTGAATGGCCCAAGGTAGCTCAATCTTGTCAGATCTCAGAAGCTAAGCAGAGTCCTGGTTAGTACTTGGATGGGATTTAATGGCACTTTCCACCACCATACCCTGGAAGCTCCATTTCTAATATTGTGCATAGGGTCTGTGTTTAGAAAACAGCAGTCTTTGAACATCTGCTGAATGCCTTTCTCTCACCCTTTCAAACAATGCAAATCATGGTGTGATGGCTGGAAACATTTTACATGAGAAATGTGGTTGTGCAGACTGGCTTAGGAAAACTGTGTTTGCCACAACAATATTCTGTTGGTCTGTGGAATCACATGATTGCTACCATCATTGTATGGATCCAGATGACCTAGAAGCATGCACTAGTCTTTTCAAAGCTTAGCATGTGTGGCCTGCAACTATGGCGTGGGGAGACAGTCTGTAGCCTTGGATCATGTGTTTATGCCTTGTGATGCTACGTTTCCCTGGATTTCTGAGATTTTAAGTGGCTGCCCTGATTACTTTCAGTGATTCTAATCCCCCCTTTTATTGTATGTTGGAGGGGGAAATGTCATGTCCTGTGATTATGTTCATACTGTTATGAAGTACTGGGCTGAGTCTTTAAGTAGCTCCTTTTACCTCTTCATCACAACAGCTCTCACAGCAGTGCTGTCTTCTGTTTGTACAACTGCTTGACAATCCTTCAGAGTTTGTTTTTGTTTTTTGTAATGCTTGGTGGCTGTTGTTCTTCAGAACTATATTCATCCCCAAACTCTCCCTGCTATAGGCTTCAGAAGGTGTTAAAGATCCACTTACCAGAGCCAGTCAAGTTCTTCCCAACTCTCACGGCTGTCCATGGAGGAAATATTCAGGTAAGGAGGCTGGGTGATCAGGGAAATGAGGATAAGAGACCTAACCCGGAAGAGGACAAGGAGAATGGAGAGAAGTGGAAGCCTGTCTTCCATGGTAGGCTATGGCAGTAAAGCTCGCAGACAGCAAGCCCGCCTTTCATTGAGGTATTTGTTTAAACTTGGTTTGCAATGGCCTGCAAGTTGCCTTTAGTTGCAGAAGCTGGAATCTCTTCTCTGTGCATGGCTCTGTGGTGAGGAAGTTTCAGGGGCGATTGGCAAACCAGTTGTGAACTTAGGAAAGCTGAGGGATGACCCACACATTGCATGGGAAGTCCAGGCTCAGATCGCCTGCTGTACTTTTAATTATAAAAAGCAACCATGGGCGGAGGAGGTGATCAGGATGCAGGAGAAAAAAAGGTTTAGCCATCCTCCATCGTGTCATTTTCCTGAAAACAGCTCAGGAGCACATGACATTATCAGGGAAAGTGCAAGGGGAAAGGACTGACCCCCCATGTCACCGTTTTCCAAAAACTGAAGTCCCCTCCCCTACCTCTGTCTGCTTTTTAATGTTAACAAATATGTCAGGTAACTCAGGAGAGCTGATTCCAGGTCCCCCACAGGGTTCAGCCTGAGCCCACTCCCCTCTTGTTATTCCCTCCCCTGTTTCCCTTTGTTTTTCTTGTTATTTTACACACAACTTTTCATTTCATTTTTGTTGCTACCTATAAATATGTCAGGAGCTACATTCCTTACAGTCTTTTTTTTTAAAACAATTGAATTTATAGCCACCACGATCTGAAAGATTAACAGTCCTTTAAAGGAGAAAATGTAAAATACCCATCTAAAATCCAGATAGTCACAACACTGTAAATGTTAAAACTATCTTTCACAGTGATTCTTAAACTGCGATTTAAAGACCCCTTTAACTGAGGCCCTAAGGCAGGCAGTGAGGCCAAGGATCCATTCAGTAAACCATAGTTTGGCATTACAAAAATGTATCTTGTGTTTAAACTCCCCCCCCCCCCCCCCCCCGGTCTCTGATTCAGTTGCTTCCTGTTTAGTACAAAGGGCAGCTTAATGTTACATTGACTATGGTTTACCATTGCTGCCCAACAGCAGGACTGCAAACCATGCTTCAAAACTAGTTTTCGGTCTGGGGGGGGGATGTACGAAGAAGAAGAGATTGGATTTATACCCCGCCCTTCACTCACTTGGAGTTTCAGAGCAGCTTACAAACTCCTTTCCCTTCCCCTCCCCACAACAGACACCCTGTGAGGTAGGTGGGGCTGGGAGAGCTCTGATAGAAGCGGCTGTTTTTCAAGAACAGCTGTGCCAGAGCTATGGCTTACCCAAGGTCATCCAGCAGGTGCAAGTGGAGGAGTGGGGAATCAAACCCGGTTCCCCCAGATTAGAGTCTGTGCACTTAACCACTACACCAAACTGGTTCACAGTTTGCTAGCCATAGCTTGCCACTTCGGATGTGATGGCAACTTATGATTTGCACTAAACAGAAAATAATAAATTGAATTTGAACCCAAAGTTGAGGAGGGAAAGGAAAGCTTGCAGGCATGAGACTCACTCTTCAAATGCTCAGCTGTAGTTTGGAGTTACATGTGAACTGACCTCATGCTGGAAATAATAGTGGGAACCAATGCTCCCTCTAAGCTGTGGAGTCCTGTGAGCAAAAATTCTACTTTGTGAGCTACTGGCATTAAAGTTGTGAGTGAGTGATTTGGCTGCTGCATCAATTAGTTTGCTCTGGCACCATCTTTTCTGAGCTAAGACAAAAATGTGTGAGCTGGAGGCTAAAAAACTGTGAGCTAGCTCACACTAACTCAGCTTAGAGGGAACACTGGTGGGAACTGGGAACTGCAGAAGCAGCTGCGTGGTGGAAGCATTGGGTCCCATTGATTAGGAGAAAACCAGGATCTAAATATTTTAAATAATTATGGCCTCCCATGATTAGACCCTCTGAAGAGAGTCAGCTCCAAATAGCAGTGTCTCTTCTGAAAGCTGGTTCAGCAGCACAGAGCACCCGCACAGCCTCCCTGTCATCAGTGCTTCCCGTTTATTTTCGGTGCCATTATTTTGGCCAAAATACTCAGTACAGCTGCATTGGAATGCAGAATGAATTCATTTCATTATCTCATTAATCACTGTTACATGTTTTTAGTTCTGTGATTCAGCAAAAGCAAGAGGAAACACAGCCGTGTCCTCAATACAATAACCTTCCAGAATCTCTGCTCTGCTGGCTTTATTCAAGTCCCTATTGCCATGTATAATAGAGAAATCTTGAAAATGCTTGCCAAAGATGCTTGAGGTTCATGTTCTGGTGGATCTGAGGGTCAAACCAGTCATGACGATGTAGGAAATCTATAATTAGAATCTCCCTGATTGTTTTGGGTTTTTTACTAATGGTCCCATGTGGTTGCTTTGAGGACCAGGGCACTGGAAGATGTTTGGCCCTTTGGTCCAGTGTTGTTTCCCCAGTCTAAATCACCACCTTCCCTTCCCCTCAACTGCTATTTTTTCCATCAGGGGAAAAGACAGTGGCTATTCAGCCACAGACCGGTGTGGATAATGAACCTGTCTCCCCACTCTCCAAGTCAATAGCACTTTTTGGGGAGGCAGTGATTTAGATCAGGAAAGTGGCATGGCCAGAAGGCATCCCCCAGTACTTGGAATGCCAGCCTCCAGGTGGCACCTAGTATTTTCAACAATGATTTTATCGTAGTTTATCTCTCAGCATTTCTCAGTACAAAGCTTATTTATCATTGTGCACCAAAACATGTTTTGCTGCATGACATTAAAATAAACATGCATGAAGTTCTTATGATAGATACCCATTTATATTTACAGACATTTATCCCTTTCTTTAGTGGTTGTGAATTCATTCACTCATCACAGATTCAGTAAAATTGAGTTTTTAAAAGCAGTAATGGAATTATAAAAAAACCCGCGGAGAAGTCAGGCTAGGGTTAGAAGTCCACTTTTTGTTGTGGTGATGACCACCAGGCTTACCCCTGTTAGTATTTGTATACTGCAACACATTTGTAGTAGCATTACAAGAAATGTAGTAAACAAGAAATGTAGTAAAATTACAATAAACTGTGAAGAGGTTAGGACTGAGTTCTGTGGTAGCAATAATTTAGAAATAAGGTCATTAAAAAAAGAGCAACCCTGACAGTTGAAAAATGAGTCTGGGTCCTAAATTTTTGGACTGGTTTCTAGAGCCAAAGAAAATTGGTCAAGGCCTTCTGTATGGGAATATCATGCATGAGCCTGCTCTGGCAGGGAGGGCGGGATATAAATCCAATAGATGATAGATAGATAGATAGATAGATAGATAGATAGATAGATAGATAGACAGACAGACAGACAGACAGACAGACAGACAGACAGACAATGTTATGGGTCCACTTACTATGGAAGTGGACAGAGAGTTCCTTAGTCTGAGCATTACTCTTGAGATGTTCAGAAGATCATCCTTTGTATTTTGTGTTTGTTTCCCCCTTCACCTGAATAGAAGTGGCTGTCGTCTCCGTTGTCCATGGATTCCTTTCACATCACTGCTGCATCCCCAGATGTTTCTGTGCTTGAGGTACTGCAGAAAGGCAGCCAGGATCCTTGCCTCTTCCTTCCCAAGGATTGTCTTACTTCTATGGATGCTCCAGAGACCAGTGGCCATTCCTTATCCAGCTGTTTCGTCAACCGTGGCTACTTTTTCTTCCACCACCTGCATTCCCTTGAGATTGAGCCCTGCAAGGTGTACTTCACATATGACCCCAGTGCTCAAGAAAACAGTGGCAGTGAGGATGATGACTCCTACCAAGCGCTCTGCACAACAGGCAGTCACTCGCCACTGCCTTCCTACAGCCTCATGGGGAGCCAAGAGGGTGTTTTGCTGCTGCCAGAAATGAAGGAACCAACTCAGAAGGTTTGTCAGACCATCAGCCCTTCATCCACAGGGAGATCCCCACCTGCATCAGTGACAGAACAAGGTGAGACCGAGGAAGAGAGTGAAACCATCTTTCCAGTCCCCATTTCTCTGCATCAGTCTTCCATGGGGGTTTCAAGTATCCACAAGCAGCCTAGCAACAATGCTAATGAAATGGAGGCAATTACAGATGTAGCAGCTTACACCAGTCCTATAGGAGATAATACACCTTCACTTCTCCAGCCTACGATTCTGAATCCAGGCAAAGTCAGTGACATCTGCAGAACTGAATCCTCTAGTCAGGTCCCTAACTCTGAGGCCTACTTGTCCTTGAGGGAGCTCCAGAGCCAATACAGCCATCAGTCTGTCTGAATTCTGTTGGAAGAATACTTGGCTACTTGACATCCATTTCCAGATAATCTGTGAATAAATTAAATAGCACTGGTCCTCCTAACACCAGTCCAGAATAGTTCCAGTTCACAGCTTGTGGTTGTCATAGATTAAATGCAGATAATAGTTTGTGTGTTATTTGGCTGTGGACAGATGTGCAATTCGATCCGCTCTAATTGATTCAGGTTATTTTGTAGCAGAGAATCATGATCAGACCCACCCCTTTTAGCAGTCTTCAAAGTGCTTTTACCCCATCCTTGAGCAATCAGACC
Organism: Lepidodactylus listeri; assembly: GCA_029233225.1. Lineage (NCBI taxonomy): Eukaryota > Metazoa > Chordata > Lepidosauria > Squamata > Gekkonidae > Lepidodactylus > Lepidodactylus listeri. The sequence continues at coordinate 38,371,589 of JARCFY010000008.1, read as the reverse complement.
AGCAGCCAGGGTGTGAGGCTATCAGCCATTTTGTTTGTTTGTTTGTCCTTTGAGCATGCCCACAAGTGCTGATGAGCCTGCTGGGATATGTAGTTCATGGGGCTGTCGGTCATTTTTTTAAAAGTTTGTCCTCTGAGCATGTGCACAAGCACTGATGAGCCTGCTGGGATATGTACTTCACTGTTGTCCTCCCTCTCTAAACTTTTCAATTAACCTCTTTCCCAATGCACAAGAAAACCTCCGAAGTACAGAGACATCTTCCTTTGAAAGTTTTTATAAAGAAAGTTTTGAGCAGCCCCTGTGGGAGAAGGGGAGAGAGATATATCCAAATATACAGTTCTTCACACATCACTAACTGGGGGGGGGGGGGGTGGAATGGCGGTCAGAAAACAAGAGACCAGTAAGACCTGCCTGACAGCTTGGGTGCGCAACAGAGCAATCAGACAACAGGATAACCAGCTGGTTTTGGAGCCAGATCAGACCAACAGGACCGGACTTTCACAGGTATCAGAGAAACATGCAGTAAAGGGGGGGGTGTCAGAACTCAGACGACTGGGGCACGACAGACCGATGTTGCTGTCTGATCGTGCATTTTAAATCTGTAAGGGAACAGCAATGGCAATGGATCAAACTGCACGACTGATCACAGCCTTAGTCGTTTTTTCCCCCTCAAGTTGATTTGTGCCTTGGTCAGGATTCTTGCCCTGACCTGGATGACCCAGGCTAGCCCAGTCTTCTCAGATCTTGGAAGCTAAGCAGGGTCAGCCCTGGTTGGTATTGGGACAGGAGGCCGCCAAGGACATCCAGGGTCACTAACACAGAGGCAGGCAATGGCAAACCACCCCTGTTTGTCTCTTGCCTTGAAAACATTATGGGGTCGCTCTAAGTTGGTTGCAACTTGACAAGCACTTTCCACCACCACCAGGAACCTTCCTTGTACATATGACCCCAGGTGACGAATCTTGCAAACAGATTTTCCACACTCAAAATGCATAACACAAAGAAGTCCTCAGACTTAAAAAAAATTCCAGTAGAAAAATTGGGAAATTTAGGGGAACACTTGGGGGGGGGGGGGAAATACCCTCCTATGAAATATTTTCCTTTTTTGCGAGAAAAATCGTGTCAAAAAAAGCATTTCCAGTGGGAAAACTGGGAAATTTGGGGGACACTGGGAAAAAAAGCTCTCCCCCCTTTTGAAATGGAATGAGTGAAAAAAAAAGACAAGAGGTATTTCCATATGGCATTATTGTGTTAGTTCTGTCCCCAAACTGCTTTTATTTATCCCATTAGTTCCACATGTTCTCCTCAGCCATTAGTTTTCTTTGTGTGTGTGTGTGTGTTTTGTGTGCTTGCCTGGAAGTCATGGTTGACTTCTGGTGATCCCTACTGGGGGCTTGGCTGTTTTTCAGAGAGGTGGGTTGATTGCCTGCCTCTGTGTCCTGTCTTTGGTATTCCTTGGAGGTCGCCCTTCCAAGTATTTGCCAGAGTCGGCCCTGCTTAGCTTCTGAGATGTGACGAGATGCTGCTTGCCTGGGCTGTCCAGGTCATGGCAGCCATTGGTTTTCAGTTTACTTTTTTCCCCTGATTCTTTTGGGACCACTTTTATACTGATCTTTTCCTAACAACTGATTTTGAGCCACATTTATTACCATGTGTAAAGTTTTCTTGCCTTTTTGTTGGTTCCTCCCACTTCCCATGCATTTTCTGCAGACCGGACTGTGACTGTGGGACAATCTCCCTCTGTACTCTCCTCCTTCCTGGTCTCAGTAGTATGTAATCTTTATCCCTTGTGTCAGCAAATTGTCAAGTATTTTTTTTAAAAAATTCTTGCCTGATAGCAATATATTACCATAAGAAGCCACACAAATGATTGTTGCTCTTGCCGCAATTGGTACCCTTTTTCTTTCTCTGCCCTGAATTTTGTTGTTGTTGCAGACATTTGCTTCCTTGCACATTCAGATTTCCTTCACGAGTAACCAAAACCAAACTAAATTATATGTGTAAGAAGGCACAAAAGTGCTTGTTGCTCTTTTCAGCCACTTTCAGCCATTCTTTGCCTTTGTGCCCAGCTCTCTTGATATACCCTGACTTCCCTTTCCCTCCAGAAGAAAGGAGGATTTTTTTGCCTTGCGTAGGCAAGTCTTTGATTTTTTAAATTAAAAAAACTCACACAACACTCCCTGATAGAGATATATCGCTATAAGATGTGCCTGTGCCTTAAAATCCAGCCCCCCCCCCTTCTCTTTCTTTTGGTGGGAATTTGATATCGTATGGGTTTGGGGGGTATTTATTATTATTTTAGATTCTGGAGACTGTCACAGATTGGCCTGTTTCAGAGACATTTACATGACTAAACATTAAGTACATGCTGCTTGAAAGCAATTGACTGGATGGCTGAGCCCCTGACACCTCTCGGTTTGCCTGCTGTTTGTTGACCAGAAAACTTGCTGAAACCAGTTTGCAGCCCCATGGCATTTCTCCACAGGACAGTATGGCTCTTCTGATGGCTGCTCAGGGAGAAGGAGAGCAGGGCCTAGCCCCTCTTCTAATGGGGGTGGTTCTGTGCCACTGCTGATGATGACAGCAGCCTTGCTCAGAAAACCTGATCCAGTTTAGGAACTGGAAAACAAACAAAAGTGGCAGCTGGAAAACTGCAGAGAGATGGAATTTCAGCTCTCAACACAATTCTGCTGCTATTGAATTGACAGCTAAGAAAACGCAGAACAAGGGCTATCATGTGGAAAAGCCAGAGTTTTTACTCAGAATGCGTAGTATTTTTCACGCAATTTACATAATTAGATAATTGTAATCTCTGTGTTTACTATAGACATGTACAACATTTCCAATATTTTTTTAATGTAAATACTTTTAGCAACAGCGTGTTTAATGATAATATATTGAAGAGTTCAGTGTTTTAAAGTTTAGCTTAATATCTAGACATACTGGTAGTCCTATTGACTGTGACTGTATCCATCTTTAACTTTTATATTTTCCTACCTCCCAGGTGGAAAAAACTAATGGCCAGTGTGATAAATGTGTTATGGTAGCATAGGGTGCAGCAGTTTGGAACTGTCATTCAACTAGTGGGTACATTTGCAGTTATTCTTAGATAAAATTTAGACTTTAATACTTTTAAATTCCATAAATATGCCAAATAATATGATTATATATGCTGTTATTATAAGTGGTGTGTTTTATGTTGTTAAATCAGTAAAAGAAGCTTTGATAGGAAAATAAGTATTACATATATTTCAATTTCCCCCCAAATTTTTGGTTCTCCCCCCCAAAAAAAGCTTTCACAATTTCCAGAAATGTTACATCTGTGGCTTGATGTAATCTTCACAAGGCAGCTGTAAGGAATTAAGTTAACTGATACACCATGAAATCTTCTTCTTCTTTGGGATCACTCCATCTTTTGGCTTAATAGGGTAATCAGCTAATGGATCAATATTTTGAATGTTCTGAAGCACTGATGAACATTTTGATAAAGTGATCTTTGAATTAGGGTTGCCAGCATAGGCTGGGAAATTCCTGGAGATTTGGAGTGGAGCCTGGGGAAAGCTGAGTTTGGAGAGGGGAGAAACCAGCAGGATTTAATGCCATAGAGCAGTGATGGCAAACCCATGGCACGGGTGCCAGAGGCAGCACTCAGAGCCCTCTCTGTGGGCACGTGTGCCATTGCCCCAACACACATGCCCGGTCGGCCAAAGGTCCAGGGATGGGCTCTGCACGCTCCCACTTTGGGCTACTCCACCAGAGCAGGGGCGCCTCCTCTATGTGGTCCTTGGAGGAGCAGAAGCCAGTGCAGGCTTCCCCTTGCCCATTGTTTCCCCCCCCCCGCCCCAAAATTGGGTAACAGGCTCCACTAGACAATGAGGGGAGGCGGCGAAGGGAGAAGAAGGGGGCTTCTCCCTCTAGGAAACTGGATGGAGGGGGCGGGAGGAGAAAGAAAAATGTGGGGAGGAGGGGACGAGAACTGAGCGAAGGTGTGTGTGAGAGAGAGACCCAGGCACGGAGAGGAGGGAGAAATGGGAGGAGAAGCCCGCACGCAGAACGGGTGGGGAAGAGAGCCGAGGGAAGAAAAGGGAAAGTCCTGCCAGGAGAGGCAATGAGAACTCCAGCTGAGGCTGCCACCTGCCCTCCCGCCAAGGAGAAGCAGCTGCTGTGGCCACCGAGTAAAGCGCCTCTGTGGTGGCCCCTCACGCTCCCCCACAGGCGGAGGCTTCCAGGCCACCCATGTCTCGGTTTCCCCTCTCTGCCACATTCATTGGCCCGGGCCAGGGATGCTGGCTCATCGGGGCACTTCTTGTCTTTCTGCCTCTTGCCAGAGTCTTTGGCTGTGGTGGGCACTTTTTCTATCACCCTTCAGGGCATGCTTTCTCGGGAGCAAGCCCCCCTGGAAGGCGACAGGATGACTGGTGAAGCAGCAACTGTGCATAAGCGCGGTTGGCCGCACAGCGCCTCCAACACCCAGGGCATACAGGCGGGAAGGTGCCTGCTGGGAGGGTGAAACCAGCTGAGTGACTCCCCTTGCCACTGGTAGATGCCCGCTTTGAACATGGATTTACTTCATTTATATACCAGTGACACACTCTCCTCTCCAGTGGGGGACCTGGAGAAGCTTGTCTCATTCTCATTTTCTCCTCAAAACAACCCTGTGAAGTAGGTTAGGCTTAGCATGGGTGACTGGCCCAAGATCACCCAAGCACGTTTCCAGGGCAGAGGAGAAATCCCAGCCTGGGCCTCCCTGCCGCACTAACTGCCGTCCAGCACATTCGAAGGCTTGTTTTGACTTCTCCTATATGTATGAACCAGGCTTGAACTCTAGTGCATAAGACCTTCAGCAGCCTGAAAACAAGCTAATGTTTTCTAATGAAGCACCAATGTTCCTCTGCACAAGCATCTCCATTTTAGATTAACACAACATAAATGACTGTCGTTCCCAGTTTTTGCTGTTCACATGACACTCCGTCAGTGTTTGTGTGAGAGAAGCTGAGCTAACTTTCCTTTCCCCCCAAAAGGCCAAGTATACACAAGCAGTGTTGAATTTTAACACAGCAGTTAGGCAAGGTGAATTCCAAAGAAAGTTCTGCGCTAGGGAAAAAGATGTCTGCAGTTGCCGTATGCCTGCTGAGGGGTGGTAAGGTTTCAACGCAGTCTGTATTTGAATATTGGATTTGTTCAAACACATGATATAAATTATGCCTTTGTAAGCAAAATTATGTTAAAGATCTATTATTACATGAAATAAAATGCAAAATTAAGATATGCTATTGAACTATTCACCTTTTCTATGCAGTTCCAGTGTTGTTAAATTATACTGTAGCAAGATGGAGACAACCCTGTGTTTTCTTACTTCTCCAGATAAAGCCAAATTTGAAGAACTTGATATTTCCTGCTTACACTGGTTAGATTTAGGAAATCTGGAAATGAAGCTATTGGAATTTCAAGAAAGCTTATCTGGAAAAATAAATTCTAGGACCTGCGTGAAACACTTGAGAAGACAGAAGGGATGACAAAGGGCAGCACAGTTAGTTCTGAAAATGAAATCCTTAAGGGGTGGAATTCTCTGCCAAATAATTTTAAGTCAATGAAAACACTTGGGTTTGCTTTCCTTACTTTGTTCAGATCATCTTATGCTTGTGAGTAGCTGTTTTCAGCTTTGAATTATATCAAATTTGACACCAGAAACAGACTAATAGATGACCTGAGTGCTGCATGTGTTCCTCTCAAACTTACAAAGTATGAGCCAAGGTTAGACAAATTATCAGCATGCATACAACAGCAAAGATCACATTAATTGTTCAAAAGCATGCCAAATGCAAACTTTTGCCTTTTAATAAGAAGTTGTTCGTATCATTGAAAGCTCTGTTATTGTGTTTTTTGTTTTAAGACAAAAGATGTTAACGTATGAGTTGCTTTTTCTAAACTAAAACCTCAATATTCAGGTCAAATTGCTGCATTGGCACTTTGCGATAAATAAGTGGGTTGTGGGTTGCAGTTTGGGCACTCGATCTCTAAAAGGTTTGCCATCACTGCCATAGAGCCCACTTCTCAAAGCTGACATTGCCTCCAGGGCAACTGATCTCTGTAGTCTGGAGATCAGTTGTAATTCTGGGAGATCTCCAAGCCCCAACTGGAGGGTGACAACCCTGAACTGAATGGATGAACTAACTACTGGATATTTGGCTGAGGACCTAAATTTGGGATGCAGTTATTGACAGACTAAGGAATTTGTTCCATTGATTGATGAACTAAGGCTGTGATCGTACGCACAATTAGACCCAACATAGGCGTGGATACCAGGCGGATTTAAAGGAAGCAATCAGACAGCCACATCTGGGACGCATTCTGCAGCCATTGGCAACCCTTTCTGCTCTGCCGCAGAAGCAAAGTTAAAAGACACTGGAGAAAATCTGGTAGTAAACAGGTTGCGACAGGCCATGGGTGGACTTTCCCCTGTCTGATTGCTCCAGCGCACTCTCATGCTGTTGTCCCCCCCGCCCCAGTATGTGCATCATCACAAACGTCATAGGGAGCCCTCAGTGCAGAGGTGCAAATCATCGATTCCTTGGTTAAGCACATGGGAAACAAATGGCAAAAAACCCAACATGACTCACACACAATTGAGTGATCACACACTGACAGGCTGCACCCACAGCTTCAAAAGGAGGTATGATCTCCCAACTGCGAGTCAAATTCCTCCAGAGGAAATAGCCTTGCTTCTCACCCCCACCCCGTTTTATCTGGTGCGTGTGACCGCAACCTAATTTATGTATATATTTCGTGATAGATTGACTAAGATGAACTAATTCTGAGAAATTAACTACCTATCACAAATGAATCACTCATGAAATAACTTTTTAACTTACTTAATATCCTGGAGCCTACGGAAATGATATATTGACAGATCAACTTTGGGATGATGAATTTACTTATCAATTAATTATGCCTTATACAAACCAACTTTTTACTGGTTTGACCTATTATTTAAACTACATTTTGGATTAATTAATTATTTAAGCTTTGCATTGAGGAAGTAATTGACAAATCACATACTGGTGTGAAATTTAAGTGTCCTTGATGGTATTTTTAATCAAATCTAGCAAGTTATTATGTGCAAACAAATAGAGAGTTCAGTTATGAATATATTAAGAAGGAGGAGGAGGAGGAGGAGATTGGATTTATACCCCACCCTTCACTACTCAAAGGAGTCTCAGAGCAGCTTACAGTCTCCTTTCTCTTCCCCCCCCCCCACAACAGACACCCTGTGAGGTAGGTGGGGCTGAGAGAGCTCTTTTGAGGACTGCTCTTGAGAGAACATCTCTGAAAGAACTTATGACTGACCCAAGGTCATCCAGCAGCTGCTAGTGGAGCAGTGGGGAATCAAACCCGGTTCTCCCAGATTAGAGTCTGCGCCCTTAACCACTACACCAAACTAGATCTAGTACTTTATTCAACTGCTTTTGGATGCACTGATTTTCAGTGTTGCTCAACTTGCTATTTTTTGATCAAGTTCAATGAGTTATGGAGACAAAGCATCATAAGGAAAATTGTGTCTTCCTTGGGAAAAAATAGGGCCTAGAAAAGGGAAGAGAAACAAAGATCAAAGAGTTGAGCACACTTACATTGGATATGATCACAGATGTGTTGAAATGAGAACCAAATTTAAGAAAAGCAGCTTCTAGGTCTTGAATGCAACAACAAAAAATATATATAAAAGGTAGAGTTTCTAAAAGCAAAGATGATATAAAAGGCAGTAGAATTTCTAAAAGTCAAAGAAGAGAAATTAGAAGAAAAGTTAATAATAGAATCAGATAAGAGAAGGGAAGAACAAGATAGGACTTGTGAAAAAAAATATTTTGGATCAGGTAAGATTTAATCTTGGGCTCAGAAGTTCTTGAGAAAGGGTGAGGCGAGGCTTAGGGGACAAGCCAGTCCTGCATGTTTGACAAAAGTCAGTGTGGATCTAGGCATTTATGACTCCACAGCAGTGGACCTCCAGGTAACCGCCAACTTTACTTAAAGGCAAAGGATAGTGTTGCACTAAATGATGCTTCACTCAGCCTTATTCCTGCCCAGGTTTTGGCAGCAGCCATGGTCCAAGCCCCTGATTCTCAGGTGTTCTTTTTGGCATGCTACCTACATGCTAAAGCTCCCTAGGCTGAGATTCCTCCCATGATAAATGAAATCACCAGAAATAAAAGCCTTGTGATTTATAAAATGTTAAATTAAAAAAACCCTCTACCAGCAATAAAACCTGCACTGAATATCTTTCCATATTTGAGTTCAAGAAAAGGTTTTTGCAATAAAAAGTAACCTAATTTCGTGCTGTAACTGGAACAGTGTAGTGATGCCTACCGGCTCTTTGCCTTGCAGAACAAAAATAACCCGTGATTTGATTATGATATGATTGCTGGGTAGCGCAGCTCATAGCCTTTGCTAATGGAAAATTGTCTAATTGATACTGCCTGTAGCTTCCCTCATTTGAGGAGATCATCACCTAATTAGCAGCAAGGATGGATGAATGAGCTCATCCAAATCGCTATCTTTGCCAAAAATTAATTTTCAAACTATTTATTCCAATCCAATAAAAGTTCAGTCAATATCTGTCCTGCTGCTTCCTTCGTTTGAAGCAGATAGACTGTGACTGCAGGTAAGGCAGTGCAGAAGTACTACATTTACACTGATGCAGCAAAGGGTGGGCAAATGGTGAGAGATTGTTCACATATCTATTCTGCCATCCAACTTCTTTGTTTCTTGGTCTTCTGGACTCATGTTCAGACACGGGGAAATCCCAATGTGAACTCCTTCCATTAAAGATTTTCAAAAATATATGAGCATGGCACAAAGTTCTGAGGATCTTCTGCAGTCTTTTTGGGGTGTGTCTTTCAGTTTCCCAAAATCTACACAACTTCACTTCCACTTCGAGACCGTGCTCATTTTTAAAAATTAAGTTGCTCAGAATTATCTGCATATTTGTGTTAGACTTTTGCAATGTAATATTTGTCAGAATTTCAGTTGTGAGAGGGAGAAGGAGGTACTACAAAAGACAAAAGAAGAGTTTGTCCTGATTATAGAACAGGAAACCATTATATACCCAAGCTATGCTGTGCTGCCACCTCAAAAATGTTGCATCGGTTGGTGGTTCTCAGTCTAATATTGCAGTCGCCTGCGTGCAAGGCTAACCTCATTTGTTTGGTATGTTCTTTATTGTAACAAAAACAGGAAATGGATTCAAACCTTTTAATTGCTTATTAAACTGATCTGACAACGAGATACGCTGTGTACGGGTCTGGCTGTATTTTTATTTGCACCTCTGCAGGGCTGTCAAACTGCTAGGGGCCTCTAGACCAAGATGACCGTGGTGGTCCCTTCTTATTCAGAAGCACACACACAGGATGCTGGACTAGAACAGGCATTCTCTTCTTGTCCCACAGTAGCATCTAACCTAGGGCTGCCAGGCCATACCTGGCAACCAGCAGATGGTTTGGGGACAGGATCAATGGGGGGGCTTGATGTTGTGTGCGCCTTTATGTCATTATACTGATGTTGTGTACACCATTATATTTCCAGTGAATACCCAGAAGTGATATAGGAGAGCTCTAGGAATCACTGGGAACTCTATGGAGCTACCTCCATCACCTCCAGATTTTCTCTGCTGCCTAGAAGTCCCTAAACTGCTTGGCTGGTAGCTTCATTTCTAGTGTTCTTCCTAGTCTATAGTCTATTTCTGAGACAGAACCAACTGTGGTAACAGGCTAGGGTGATTAGCTTGGATAGTTTTCATCACTCAAGAGTAATTTTCATTAAAGGTGGCAACCACTGCTATAAATGGTTCTACCCTATGGGCCTGGCCTAAAGCGATTGGAGGAGCCACAGACTATATGACAAAAGAAAGGCAATATTCTCTAAATGACTGCCAGTATCTCCTCAATGGGCCTTACAATGGCTCTATCCAATGGCCCACCAGTATTGGGAGAGGGGTGACCCTCCAAGCTAAAGGGAGGTATAGGTATGTGTCTTGTGGGTGGTAGAGAAAGAGCAATTGTAGATTCTGGAGGAGGAGGAGATTGGATTTATACCCCACCCTTCACTCAGAGTCTCAGAGCAGCTTACATCTCCTTCCCTTCCTCTCCCCACAACAGACACCCTGGGATGTATGTGGGGCTGAAAAAGCTCTGACTAAGAATTGCTCTTGAGAGAACAACTCCGAGAGAACTGTGGCTTGCTCAAGGTCACCCAGCTGCTGCATGTGGAGGCGTGGGAAATCAAGAGAGAGCAGCAGGTAGACACTGCTGTGAGCTGGCTGAAGCACTTCTGGGGTGCAGGCTATACCTCTGGGATCTGATATATGGTGGGAGATTTGCTACTTTGTTGGAGTCCCTCCTTGCCTCCACCTCTTCTCCATTTATGTATTTTGGAAATAAAGCAAATATTGTAAAAGCATAGAAATCTCCAGTGCTTTCCCCCACACAGTAAACCAGTCCAGGCAAGTGCCGACCTTGGAACTTCTCACTGCTTGGAGAAACTATGAGTGTATCTGTCCTTCCAACTGATGTTCCAAGGAGTTATCTGAAGCTAGCAGGCAACAGGCAGGCCAGGGTTTCCACCAGCAGTGGGGGATAGTATGCAAGGAATCTAGTGGACTCATAGCTAAATATGAAGCTATGGTACAAAGTGTGTCCATGAGTCCAACTAACCCTATACTGTTTATTTGGACTGGCAGCCACTTTCCAGACCTGCTACCTGAGACCTTAAAATCCCAGAGATGTCAGAGATTGGGTCTGTGATCTTCTGCACGCCAAGCTAGTGCTCTGCCACTGAACTATGGCCCCTCCTTGGCATTCTAGAAAGCAAAGACCCTGAAATCTGGGGTAGAGGCCAACATGGAAAGCCAAGGACTTTAGTGTTTAAATGCTGCCATTTATGTCCTATGGAAGTTTCATACATAAAAGTCCCAAGGACTGTAGCCCTTTCAGGATACAACACAATGAGCGAACCTGCGAAGAAGAAGACCATGGCACTATGCCTCACTGTCCTTGTTGCCTTTGTTTTCAACACAACTGTATCATAGAACAACAGTTCCAGAGAGGGGTGCCTCTATTCATTTTGGGGACTGGTGCAGTACAGGCAGAGGCGGTGTAGCCTTCCCATTTAGCAACACCTTGACATCCTTGCCAGTGTCCCTCGCTGGTGGGGTATGTAGTGACGTGCGACATCCCCATGGAAACATGGCTGTTGAGAACCAAATCCAGCTCCAGTGGGTGGGTGCAACTCTTTTGCAACCAGGTCTAATTTTGGCCTGCTGTGTCCTTGTCTTATTCAGACGCTTGGATGCCATGGTGATGATGCTGAATCTGAATGTTTAAATGGATTCATTTTTATTTTCTGTCTTCAAGTAGCAAAGCCCCAGAAAGAATAAATTCCATGAGAAAAATAATGTCTTCTAGGGAGTCATCAGCACACATGCCTGGCAGTCTTCCTTGCTCTACTCCATAGGTGAGGTTCTTTTACCTGGTCCCAGTCTGTTAGACCAGGGATGGTAAGGTATCAGCTCCTGGCCTTTATATATTTTTATTTATTTAAAACATTTTCATTCTGTCTTTCTACCCAATCAGGGCTCTCAAGACAGTGAACAGTTAAAAAGACATTAAAAATAAACTTTAAAGGCAATACCTGCATATAGTGATATGTCTGTCTCTCCGTCTGTCCACCCACCCTGCTGGATCAGACCAATGGTCCATCTAGTCCAGCACCCTGTCTTACTCAGTGGTCCACCAATTCCTCTGGAGAGCCAACAACAGGGCACAGAGGCCAAGGCCTTCCCCTGATGTTGCCTCCTGGCTCTGGGATACAGAGATTTACTGCCTCTGAATGTGTAGGTTCCCCTCAGTCACCTTGGCTAGTAGCCACTGATAGACCTATCCTCCATTAATCTACCCAATCCCCTTTTAAAGTTGTTTATCCCTCTATCATCTGTCTGTCGGTCTATTAAAACAACAGTTAAAATATAAACAGGGAAAAAAGCTTCATCCATGAATGGAAGGCTCACATCATTTCTCTCATAGATCCAGTTGGCTTCCATGGCCATTCATATTTCTTCAGTTCTCTGAACAGCAATAATGGAAGAGTCCGTGACTGTTTTGGATCTACAGAACACTGGGAAAAAAACGGTGCCCAAATTAGAGATGTGAAGACGCTGCTGAGTTTTCCCACAGGATGTTAGGCCAATTAAGATAAGCTTGCAAGTCTTGTTCAATTGAACCGGAGAAGCATTTGACAGCGATTACTGCAGCAGATAATCAAAGAGCTGGAAACTGAGATGGCACCCGCGGCGGCACTCCAGGGACTCTGGCACCAAAATCCCTTATTCCCTGTAGAACAGCTAGACTGGAATCCAGCAGCACCTTAGAGCCCAACAAGATTTTTGGGACATTTTATTTATTTGTTTGTTTGTTTGTTTGTTTGGACTTGTGGGCTGCCCTTCCCTGCGAGCAAGGCTCAGGGCAGCTTACAACAGAATGAGACAACAAATAAGTTAAAAAAACAGTAATAAAATATAGTACAGAATCAATAAATAAAACAGGCTATTCCAAGAGGGTGAGGAACTTCTGCAGAAAATTGCAATTCCACAGTCTCGGCAGGGGAGAGGGGAGGTGAAGGGGAGACCTGAGAGCGCCAGACTACTTCTTGTCCCATCACTATCTTCAACCAAATGCCTGGTGGGACATCTCTGTCTTACAAGTCCTGTGGAAGGTAATAAATCCCGCAGGGCATGGGTGTTATCCAGCAGAGAGTTCTACCAGGTGGGGGCTGGAGCCAAAAAAAAAGCCCTGGCCTTGGTTGAGGACAGCTGGATCTCTCTCAGGCCGGAGACCACCAGGAGATTTTTGCTACCCAAGTGTAATGCTCTATTGGGGGCATACTGAGATAGGCAGTCCCGAAGGTATGTGGGTCTCTGACTGTCATGGGAAATGATTTATCTATTTTTATTTATTTATTTTTATTACTTTTATCCCGCCCTCCCCGCCAAAGCGGGCTCAGGGCGGCTTACAACATAATAAAATCAGCATACAATATAAATACATAAAAACAATAAAATCACGCAATCAGCCCCAGTTTCACCAATGGTGGCGCAGCATAATAAGGTGCCTCAAGTGCATGTAGTTCGGCATAGCATAGCGCCTGTTCACAGACTGGCACCCAGCTCGTCAAGAATGTAATGCCTACTGGAACGCCCGTCCGAACAATTCCATCTTTATGGCCCTACGGAACTGCTGAAGGTCCTGTAGGGCTCTGATCTCATTTGGAAGCTCGTTCCAATATGTCGGTGCCACCAGGGAAAATGCCCTGGTGCTAGTTGAAGACAACCTGGCATCCTTATGGTCAGGAAGGCTCAGGCGGTTTTTCATTCCTGGCCACAGTGCTCTCTGGGGAACATATGGGGAAAGGCAGTCTCTCAGGTAAACAGGTCCCTCCCTGACCATAAAGGGCTTTAAAGGTTAAAACCTTTAAAGTGATGACGGCACTGGGCCCCTGCTTAAGTTAGCAGCGCAGCTGGAGTCACCAGCATCACCAGGGCTGGAAACTGGCCCCCCTGACTCCTTGGGAGTTGACAGCTTGCTGCCACCAGTGCCCAAGTCAGTAACCCCCGTACCTGGTCCTGCAGCAGCTGATGAGGCACAGGTGCAAATGGAAAGCCCACCTGATTCACTGCCACAGGTGGCTCAGCTGAGGGAGCGGCTCTGCAAGAACTTAGCAACCCGCTGCCAAGACACATGCTGCCAGGGAAGGTGGGTGCCAAGCCCTGAGTACTAACAGGAGTGGTGGTGCCACTCAGGAAAGCACAGCCAGAGGTCTATATAGCTCCCGCTCAGGAGTGGGCTCTCTGTGGAAACAACAAGTCACATCCGTGCTGACCTCGCACCCACCATTGGCTCCTGTTCTTGGACCTTGTTCCTGTTCAGATTCCTGGCTTTCTGACCCCTGCTTCGGACGGCCACTCTCTCGGACTCGCGACTTGGCTCCTGTTCTGTTTCTCTTGGCTACGACCCCTGGAATGGACCTGACTCCTGCCTCTCAGCCCAGCCCAGCCTGTGACACTGACGTGACTGCTAAGGGCCTTAAAGGTCAGAACCAGCACCTTGAACTTTATCTGGTGCTCTACTGAAACCCAATACAGTTTGTGCAGCACAGGTTGGGTCCCTGTAAGGACCTGTGCAGTCACATTCTGGACCAGTTGGAGCTTCCGGGTCAGCCTCAAGGGAAGGCCTTATGAGAGCTTCAGAGAGCTTTTATCCTGGAATGGTCATGCCACTAAAATCTTGTTGGGCTCTAAGGTGCTACTGAATTCAAATCTAGCTGTTGTTCTGCAGACCAACACTGCTACCCCTCTGAAATGTATCGCTTGCTAGAGGAGGAGGCTGTTTGCCTGCACTCTTTAGCACCACAAGTGCCACTATCACCTCCAGAAGGGTCAGGTGATGTCCACTATGTGCAGTATGCAATCTGTTATGTCTGGACATGTGCAATCTTCCACTCAGGCTTAACTGCTGTGGGTGCTAGTAGCCAGCATAAGGAGGCATGCCTGGACTTGTCTGGCAGGCCATCTAGATGGAGAGTGGGGAGGCATGTCTGGGCTTTCTGCAGATTGGCCCCTGAGGGCAGCCAGCCAGCCAATCTGGAGCCTGGAGGCTATTTGAACTCACCAATTGTATGGGGGCTGGGCGTGGCTTAGGCGTATACAGTTAGGGCAGTTGCCCCATGTAAAGCATTCCTGTTGAGATGCAATAAACTGTTGCTTGTTGAAATCACTCTGCCTTCGCCTCTGCCGTGTTAAACCCACTATTTAACACAATCTGTATATTGTCTGAACAAGCATATGCAGTAATGATCTGAAAGAAGCCCTTCTGAGCCAGACCAAAGTCCCATCTAGGCCAGTATCCTAGTTGCTGCAATATCCAGCCAGGTGCATTCTGGAAGAAAGGAAGCATGACCTGAAGACAACGACCCTCTCTTGCTGTCCTCCCTCTCAGCAACAGCCATTCAAGGCATGCTGCCACTCATCATGGAGGTTCTCATTTGGTTATTGTGGTGAAATAACCTTGGAAAGCCATCTAAGGGCCAAACCAGAGATGATGCAGGGAGATCTGTGAGTGGATCTCCCCAGCATTTTCAACAGGGGAACAGCAGCTGAAAGGGGCCTCAACTCAGACTGGGCATAGTCTATGAGGGGAGAGGGGTGAAGCTTCTGCCCAAAAGCGGTTTTGCCAGTCAAAAGTGACACCCCACCAAGCTTTCATGAGTCCTGCAAGGGAAAAAAGACAGGCACCATCTCTTAGCCTGTCTTTTTTTCTCCCTTCCAGAGATAATAACAGCACTCAGGGAAGGGTGCAGTTGGATTCGATCAATGAAACCACAAAGGGAGAGAAAGATTAATGCACCCCTTACCTGAACTGGTGCCCTGCAAGGTTGCTGTTCTTTTTGAAGTTGCTGGGAGGCACGTTCTTAGGTCTCTCAGCATCACAGTTTGGACCTAAGCCATGTCCTGGGGCAGTGAATTAACTGTGGCAGTTAATGATGTGTTGTGTGTAGAAAACTATTCTTTTATCTAATTGGTTGCTATAACAAAGCACGTTGGTTTGCAAGCAAACAGAGGATTTATACAGCCCAAGAGCATAGTCTAAAACCTGATTTGTTCTCTGGCAATAGTTCACTGGTGGTCCACTTTCTAGTGATACAGGAGATACTATTGCATTTAGGGTTGCCAACTCTTTTCTTGTTGAAAAGCTCTTGTACCTTTAGTTGCTGCTTGAAAACCAGAAATTCAGCATATGCCACCTGCCTGGCATGCAGATACATGTAGGGTTGCCACTCTCCAGCATGGGGTTGGAGATCTCCCCAAATTACAACTAATTTCTAGACTACAAAGATAGTTCCCCTGGAGAAAATGGCAGCTTTGGAGAGTGGAGTCTATGGAATTATACCCTGCTGAGGTCTCTCCCCTCACCAAACTTGGCTGTCCCCAGACTCTGCCCCAAATATCCAGGAATTTTCCATCTTGTGATTGGTAACTATAAAAGATACCTTTATCTGCTGGATTTCGGTCAGCAAAAGAAGTTTATCAGATCTTCAGGCAATTTCCAAAGGCCTCCGAGATAATTATGCTGTTGTAGGTAGTCCACAAATATCATAAAGAACACACATGATTTGTGGCAATTACAAGGTTATTTTGGTGCTCTCATTTGGGCTGCATCTTTGAGCTGAATAAGAAATTAAGAACTGCAAACAGGCCTCGTATGTGGTTAGTATATCCAGGTTTTGTATGCAGACTGGAAAATAAGAACGAAAGCTCAGAAGCAAAATCTGGGAGGGCGGAGTTTGGCTTCCGTCTTATCAGTTTAGTCTGTTTAGACTGTGCTCTGTCTGCCTCTGACTGCTCGGTCCACCCCACCCCATCACACAATATTCCCCGCCTGGATCCAGTTTAGCAGCATGGTTGCCTCCCTTGTCCTGCCTCTCATATGGAACAGGGTTGCCAGCTCTGGGTTGGGAAATACCTGGAGATTTTGGGGATAGAGCCTGAGGAGGGTGGGGTTTGGGGAGGGACTTTAATGAGGTATAATCCCACAGAGTCCACCTTCCAAAGTGGCCTTTTTCTCCAGGTGAACTGATCTGTCAACTGGAGATCAGTTGCCATAGTGGGAGGTCTCCAGCCACCACTTGGAGGTTGGCAACCCACTTCTCTATTCCACAGTCCTCTGCAGAGTTACACCGTTAGTTCTAAGACCGCTTACTTCAGGGGGCTTTGATGGGTTTAGCTCTACTTAGGTGCTGGTATGACGCTGTTATTGGGATGAAGTTGCAACTTTTAAAGTGAATCCATTTTATGTTATGTTTTAACTTGTAATTTTGTACTGATTGATTTTATGCTGTAAGCCGCCTAGAGCCGGTCCGCTGGCTAGGCGGGATATAAATTGAAACAAATAAATAAATAAATAAATAATAGGACGGCACTGTCAATTGCCTGCAGGCTGGAGGCCTGTGATGAACTCCAGGAGGGAGGAACAATCCCAGGAGATCTCCAGCTACCTCCTGGAAGTTGGTAAGGCTACATATGGAAGGCAGACATTCTAGAGGTGATGTCTTTCCCATTCCACCATCTCCATGTTGGGGGAAGCTGCACCTGTTGAATTTCCATTTGACTGAGAAATACTATATGAATTTCTGTTACAGCCCCAGATAAAGAGGTGGCCTCAGACCTCTTTGGTTGAGAGACGGGGTATAAAAACAAACAAATCTTTTCCTAGCACAGAGACTCACATTTCTTGCACAGAAGGGGTTTTCTTTTTCCATTCAGTCCGATTTTGCCTTTATTCCCCTGAAACCAACAGGTGTAACTAAGGCAGGGAAAAGTTGCCGGGCAACTTACTCAGCAGCTCTTGAGGAGGGGGGACCAGAGGGAGGAGAGTGGTGGAGGAGGCAAGGCCTGTGTTGTCCTGGCTCTCCCTGCATCCTCCACATCCCGTGAGCCGTTTCCCTTCACTCCAAGCCCTCCCCTCTTGATCTCCTCCATTTGGAAAAGAAGGCATTTCCTGTCTGGCACAGAGAGCTGCTGCAATGTTTTCACCAATACTAAATAGGTAAGGGAACGAATGCATTTCAGTGGCCAGATTTCAGGCGCTTCTATGCAGCTATCCAGCTACATGGAGGTCTTCTTTAGGCAGACCAGACCTGGAGATCCTGTCTGGGAGGAGTGAAGCTTTCTGTGCAGAGCTGCAAAGGGGCAAAGGGCAACAGAAGAGGACATCGGATTATTGATTGCAGGGCAGACCTTAGGCCTGAGTAAATAAATCTTGTCCAGTATTTGCATGTGGTTATGTGTCTGTGTGTGCTTTTGCATGAGACCCACCAGGTCCAGCCACAAAGACAGTGGAGGAATCAAAGGTAGGTAATTTTACCACCCTTCAGATTTGTTCCCTCTAGTGAGGGTAGATGTTCGGTGGATGTGCTATTTGTGTGGGGGTTTTGGTGACTGTACAGAAGAACCCAGCCTCTGGGTCAGAACAGTTGAGCCAAAAGATACTGGGGAGGCAAACTAGAGGCCTAGGCATTCTAGGATCGCCAGCTTCGGGTTGGGAAATACCTAGAGATTTTGGGGGTGGAGCGTGAGGAGGGTGGGGTTTGGGGAGTGGAGGGATTTCATTGGGGTATAATGGAAGTCAGTTGTAATAGCAGGAAATCTCCAGCCATCACCTGGAGGTTGACAACCCTAACTAGGGATGAGAAGAAAACCATGTGGTGGGTTCTTACTGGGAGCAATAGTATATTGCTGCTTCAGGCTTGTGTTTCTGCTTCTTTCACATTCTTTGCAGTGGAAATTTCTGGTTAGTTGATTATTTTCTAAGTAAAGAACTGACTGGGCATAATGAAAAATCACCGAAGGGAGAGTGGTTGATATTTTTGCCTCTCTCTCTCTCTTTTTTTTTTTGACACACTCCTGTCTTGCACCTATTTATTACATTTCTGTCTCATGTAAATAAAGCTGCCAACTCTGTTGGAAAATCCCTGGAGATTTTGGGATGGAGCCTGGGGAAGGGAGGAAGCTCGGCAGGGGTGCAATGTCACTCCATCCTCCACTCTGTCTCCAGGGGAACTGATCTCTGGAGATCCGTTGTAATTCCAGGAGAACTCCAGGCACCACCTGGACGCTGGCAGCTCTTATCCTAGAACAACTGAGGAGCCTAACAACAACCCTGTGAAGGAGATTATGCTGAAAGATCTGACCACTCAGTGCAACTGGGCAGGGATTTGAACCTTTTTATCTCTAAACATCAAACAGCACTGGCTAGAGGTCGGATGCCTGGGCATTCACGCACTCACAGAGGTATTCCGGCCAGTTGTCATGCAGTCACGTGATCACAGTAACTTCAGTAGGCTTAATGATAACTAGGGCTGCCAATTCCAGGTTGGGGAATTCTTGGATACTGGTAGGGCTGCCAAGTCCAACTTGGGAAATATCTGGGGACTTTGGGGGTGGAGCCAGGAGACTTTGGGGGTGGAGCCAGGAGAAAGGAAGTGACATCATTTTGTGATGTCACATCCTGTGATGTTGCTTCCACATGCTGACACATGAACTCATTAAGTTTCCTAATACTGAATCAGGCCATTGGTCCATCAAGGTCAGTATTGACTACTCAGACTGGTAGTGGCTCTCCAGGGTCTCAGGCTGAGATCTTTAATGTCACCTATTACCTGATCCTTTTTTAGCTGAAGAAGCTGATACCTCCTGCATGTCAAGCAGATGCTCTATCACTGAGCAACAGCCCTACTGAATCCTTCCTCATCTCGGCAGAATATGAAGCACTAAGTGCTACACAAGTGCTTAATATGATTTTCATATCATAAGAACAGGAGAGAAGCCACAGTGGATCGGCCCATCCAGTACAGCCCATCCAGTACAACACTCTGTGTCACAACAGTGGCCAAAAATACCAGGTGCCCTCAGGAGGTCCAGCAGTGGGGCCAGAACTCCAGAAGCCCGCCCACTGTTGCCCCCCAAGCACCAAGAATTCAGAGCATCACTGCCCCAGACAAAGGGTTCCATTTAGACCTTGTGGCTAATAATAACCACTGATAGACCTCTGCTGGATGGGGACAGAGAGAGAGAGAGAGAGACAGACAGACAGACAGACAGAAAAAAGAAAGAAAGAGGGAGAGAGAGAGAAGGAAAAAAACTGGCAGAGGCACTTACTTCCATTTAGACCTTGTGGCTAATAATAGCCACTGATAGACCTCTGCTGGATGGGGACAGAGAGAGAGACAGACAGACAGACAGACGGACAGAAAAAAGAAAGAACAAGGGAGAGAGAGAGAAGGAAAAGAGCTGGAAGAGAAATTTACCTTGCAAGCCACATGCAAAAGCAGCTCCTTCAGTCCCTCCTTAATCTCTGGGCAGACCTCTCTTGCTGTGGAAGCTCTCTTGCTGACTTCTTAAAGGGGAAATGTCTGGTGAGGCTTTTTACTGCAGGGCAGGCTCTCTGCAGACATTTCCCTTTTAAGGCAGGGCAGGGCAGACTCCGACTTCCTGCTGGCAGCCATTTTGTCCCCCGGGGGCCAATTTTGAAAAAGCGGGGGTAAGCAGTAAAAACCGGTGTTTCCCCCGCCCTACCGAGGGACTTGGCAGCCCTAGATACTGGAGTTTGGAGCTTGGGGAGGGTAGAAATCTCAACAGTAGGGTTGCAAGCTTCCAGGTGATGCCTGGAGATCTCCTGGGGTTATAACTGACCTCCAGGTGACAGAGATCAGTTCACCTGGAGAAAATGGCCACTTTGGAAGGTGGACTCTATGGCACTGTACCCCATTAAAGTCTCTCCCCAAACCCTCCCCTCCTCAGGTTTCATCCCCAAAAGCTGCAGGTATTTCCCAGCCCAGAGCTGGTAACCCTACTCAGCACAGGTGTAATGCCATAGAATCCACCTTCCAGGGATCTCTGATCACTGTAGTATGGAGTTTGGTTGTAATTCTGGGAGAACTCCAGCCTCCACTTGGCAGCCCTAAACAGGGGCGTAGACTTTGTAAATCCCGGGGGGGGGGGGGCTCTTTTGTGCGCGCGCGCACGGAACCATGTCCCCGCCGCTTCTCCCCCCCTCCCCCGGCCCCAGGGAGGCAGACCCGGTTTCTTTCCACCTGCTGCTGCTGCCTGCTGCTGCTCCGGGCAGCTCGCTGACCAGCCGGTGCCTCTTGCCGTCGTGGGCGCGTTTGTGTTGGGGAGACTGCCCGGTGCCGCGTGCCTGCCGGGCTCCCTCCCATGGCGGGGGAAGGCGGGGACATGCGGGCAGCCTCAGCAGGAGCAGCAGCAGTGCCTCGCGCTCACCTTTGCCTCGGGGCGTGCGGGGGGGGGCGCAGATGAGCGCAGTCTCGGCGGCGGTGGCAGCCAGCTGGCCGGCTGACTGCCGTGCGCGCGAAGCACGGGACAATGTCCCCGCCGCCTCTCCCCCCCCCCACCCCAGGGAGGCAGGAGGGCAGGCCGGGGGTGGAGGTTAAGGAGAGGCGGCGACGGCAGCCAGCTAGCTGGCTTACTGGCCACCGGCGGGCGCTCCATTTTGCTGGGGGTGGCTGAGCCCCCCCCCCCGGGAAATTTCGGGGGCGGCTCAAGCCCTCGAGCCCCCCCATAGTTGACACCTATGGCCCTAAATGACACATATCTACACAACACGATGTGGTGTGACCTCCCGCAGCATCTATGTATTCGTTTTCTCCCCAATGGGGGGACCCAAAGTGGCTTACAACATTCTTCCCTTCTCCTTTTTATCATCGCAACAATCCTGTGAGGTGGATCCTGAAAATGTGTGACTGTCCTACAGTCACTCAGCAAGCTTCCATGGCAGGGTGGTGGTTCAGATCTGAGGCTCACAGTTTCTAATCCCTCTGACCACTAACTACCCCATGTTGGCTGTTCCATTGGGGTGCAGCCAAACTTGCACTTTACAGAAGTGTGTTATTTTGACTCCACAAAACTGCAGCACAAGTGTCACCATCTACAGTGTCCCTTAGTTTTGAAATGATGGTCTGTCAGTATTATTTCAGGTTGCCAGGTCTGGGTTGGAAAATACCTGGAAACTTTGGGGGGTGGAGCCAGGAGAGGGCGGGGTTTGGGGAGGGGAGGGGCCTCAGCATGGCACAATGCCATAGAGTCCACCCTTCAAAGCAGCCATTTTCTCCAGGGGAGCTGATCTCTGTCAGCTGGAGATCAGTTGTAAAAGCGGGAGATCCCCAGGCCCCACCTGGAGGCTGGCAACCCTAGTATTATTGCTAATGTACTCTGCTTCTTACTGCCTTCACATGGAAAGTGAGTTCATGAAACTGACTGTTGAATGGGTCTGTTTGTTACCACACCATGGCACAGTCTCTGGGTCATCTCCTTATGTTTAGGCCAGCCCCGAGACCATGCCAGTGAGTACTTTTGCTAAGCTGTTCAGCAAAAGACATCCTTCCTACACGCCCCCCTCCCATTCAATTATAGAGTTCAAATTGAGTAACTGGAAGGAAGCTACTTTAGCAAGGTCAGTTTTTTCTGTTCAAAGGTGCAAATAGCATTTGTTGCATATGGCCAGAGGCCATTACTATCAGAACATAAAACAAAAGTCCTAAGTAATGACATTAAAATGATTGAATCTAAAAATGCTCATTAAACCGTTTCACCCTTCGAATACACTTTGGTCATATTTTATTAGCTGCCAGAGCAAACTAAACACTCTCTATTCAGAATGGCAGCAACTCTCCAGAGTCTTGGGTAGATAGGATTGCCAGCTCTGGATAGGGAAATTCCAGGAGATCCAGGGGTGGAGCCTGGGAAGGTACCTTGGCAGAACATAATGCCATAAAGTCCACCCTCCAAAGCAGCCCTTTTCTCCCAGGGAACTGAATTCTGTTTTCTGGATATCAATTATAATTCCAGGAGGACTCCAAGCCCAATCTGGAGGTTGGCAACCCTACATGAAGCAGTCTTTCACCTCAGCTGGTCCCTGGACCTTTTAGTTGGAGAAGCCAGAGATTGAATCTGGGACTTTCTGCATGCAAAGATGGTCTGCCACAGTCCTGCCCCATTGTAGGGTTGCTACCAGGTCCTCACTGGCCACCGGAAGGGGATGGGGGGCATAGGATTGCCAGATCCAGGTTGAGAAACTGCTGGAGATTTGGGAATGGAGCCAGGGGAGAAGAGACCTCAGTGGGGTACAATGCCATAGAGCCCACCCTCCAAAGTATCCAGGGGAACTGATCTCTGTAGTCCTCCCTCCCTCCCTCCCCATTTGTCAGTCTATATAAGGTACCACAAGACTCCTATTTATATTCCCAATAACTTCCTTTTTCTTTTGCTCTGCCCTGCTTCCAGTCAAGCACTGTTAGGTGAACTGTCTTGTCTCTATGTCACCTCAATATGAATTTCCTTAATCATTTGGGTTAGGGAAATATTTCCACAAGGCACAATTTCCTGTCATTTTCTTCTGCTGATGTCTTCTTCACTTATACCCCTCCTCCTCCAGCAAAACTGGTGTTTAATCACATCCGTGTGTGTGTAATTATTTAACTATATCCAGAAATAGGATTAATTATGATCATGTCAAATGACTGTGAAAATGATCCAAAAACATATCCATACATGAACCCATGCAGTTGGGCCTGGCCCGTTACTAGCAGCCAGTGCACACCTTGGCCAGACTTTTTTTCCCAGGGAGAGGCTGCCAAGGGGAGGGAAGCTGAAGACAGGGGAGCAGATAAAAGTAGATCGGCTGTTTTGTGGGAAGAAAAAAGGGAAGCAGGAAAAGGGGGGAGGCCATAGGGGGCTGCCATGGAAGGGAAAGAGAAGGCAGTGGGAGATGGGATACAGGGGGAAATGAGATGCCCCCTGCAGGTCCCCCGCTTGTTTATTTATTATTACTGTATTTTTATCCTACCTTCCTCAAAGGAGCTCTAGGCAGTGTACATTGTTTTACCTTCCCCCATTTTATCCTCACAACATCCTTATGAGGTAGGTTTGGCTGTGAGAAAATGCCTAGTCGAAGGTTGCTCAGTGTTCTTGTGGCAGAATGGGGACTAGAAACCTGAGTCTTGCTGACCTCAGTCCAGCACCCTAACCTTTACACTGCACTCCCTCTTGAAGGAGTGTGGCTTATTCAGGATCAGGTGGAAGGTGATATGAAAGACCTCTGCCTGGGACCTTGAGGAGCAGATGCCAGTCAGAGTAGACAATACTGACCTCAATAGACCAAGAACCTGACTCGGTGTAAGGCAGCATCATGAAAAGAGAAAAGGGCTCGATAGGATGACGACATCTGCCTTCTGTGGCCTATTGTCAGCAGCCCATCCCACTCTGCGTTAGAACCGGAGTAATCAGGCACCGGGAAAAGTCCGGTAGTAAGGGATGTCCGACATCTGAACTCTCCCATCATGAAATGAACCTGGAAGGGAAGTGTGAACGGGCACTTCCATTTCATTTATGGGTTGCAGAGATAGATAACGGAAGCAGTTGTTCAGTTCTATGCTTATGTGTAAACACAGTGGTGATTTTTTTAAAAAACTCCCACCGGCACAGCGCATCCCGTGGCTGACACACAATACTACTGTGGATGCTTGATCACAGGATAGCCACGCAGGTGACCCACAGCAGGGTGTACTGTCTGTGTGGTATGCCCCACAACACTTTAAGCTGGAGCAATTAGAGGTGCCGCCATATCGTGCCATGCCACCAGTGTGACCGCAGCCTAAGTGTGTGCACATGCCACAAGGGGTGACATGAGTGCTTTCTACCTCTTGATTTGATCAAACTGGGCCATGAAATGGAATCTCAGCTGTAGATAACAGAGCCTGTTCTTGGATCCCTGTTTAACTAGATTCCCATGATGGAGGGTGAGGACCAGGAGGAAGACTCAAAGGAACCATCTCAAGATGAACCCACCTACAGACAGCGCAACTGCCGACGCTACCTCTTGTCCTTGGTTGTCTTGGTGTTGTTGGGTGGAGCTGGAGCAATAACCTGGTATTTCTTTGGTAATTATTGTAATGGTTTGCTTGTTGTTGTTGTAATGTTTTGATTGTGAGGAAATGAGGTCAGGTCAGCAGGCTGCTAAGAATCTGGAGGACTGATTTACTGCATTTTTTTGGCATCAAGCCATAGCTGACTTATGGTGAACCAGTGAAGTTTTCAAGGCAAGAAGCGTTCAGAGGTGACTTGTCATTGCCTGCCTCTGTGCAGCATCCCTGGACTTCCTTGGTGGCCTCACATCCAGATACTAACCAGGGCCGACCTGGCTTAGCTTCTGAGATCTGATAAGATCAGGCTAGCCTAGTCCGAGAGAGAACCTGCAGACACGTGGATCATTGGACTGGAGCAATCTTTTCCCCTTGTGATGAAGGCAACTAATGTCAGATGCAGCAAAAGTAGACCAAGCCCACTCTGACACACAATGTGGCAGCTCTTGTTGCCTTACTTCATTACTGTACAATACCAAGATTTTCCCTCCTTATGTTCCTCACATCACACTATAACAAGCATTGTGGCGTTGTGTGGTTATGGGACTAAAAGAAGCCAAATATCTGCTCTTTCCTGTTGTGTGCAAAGATATTCCCATTCCAGACTAATATTCCCAACTCTGGGGTGCTCTGAATGAATGGGGCCAAACCTTTTGGGAGTCACTGGACCCTGCAAAGTAGCCTAACAACCAAGACCAACAGTGTGATCCTACGTGGAGTTGATTTCAGTAGATTTAGAAAGGTGTTAATTCTGTTTAGGAATGTACTGTTAATTATTTGGGACAGAGCTTCATTGAAATCTGTGGAACTTCCTCCCTTTTTTTTTTGAGGCGCATTCTACATTTTGTCTACATTTCCCTCTCCCTTTAATGTCTCTTGGCAGATTATAAACCACGTTTTTGGGAGTCGGCTTCCCTGCATTTCTACTCTGGCAGTTTGAGGATCCTCAACCGACAGTATTCCCTGGACCACGGGCGGATGGAATCCAGAGCCTTCTGGACAGAGACGGCCAAGACACAGAAGATGGTGGGGCACCTCTTCATGAGTGGCAGAGGGTATTCACTGTGAGACTTAGGCTGGCTGGCATTCTTCTTGGCCCAGCTCCTGAGTCTTTGCTCAGCATCCCGATGCAGAGAAATAAAGCAGATATCCCCTACTTTGAATTTCCCTTCCAGGAAAAGCTTTCCCTGCTAAATTTCTGGATGCCAAGCTGTGATAAAGGCATGGAAGCTGGTCAAAACATGGCAACCTTTGTGGAAACTAAGTGGTTCTGTGTACTGAATGATGTTGCTAGAAGAGCAGGGAGGGGTATCCCTCTGTGATGCTGCTGCTGGTAAATCATTGAACTTTTTCTTTATAGCTGAAAGAACTGATTCACGCCACAGAGCTGGCTCCTTACTACAACTCCAGCACCGTCTATGCCTTTGGGTGAGTATGACTTTTCACACCAATTTACTTTGAGTAATTATTTGAATGTTACCTTAGATGTTACAACGTGTTCATCTAAAAACACTCAAAAAATCCTTCCATTAGATTGGCTGTGACTCTGGGTTACACTCTTATCGCTGGAAATGTTTCACTGCTTCTATTAGCACTTGCAGGATACGCCAAGGAAAATGGATAAGTGGCAGTAAGGATGCTTGTTTGTCTTCACAATAGGGAGGGATCTCTGACCTGCTTCTTCTGGTTTGCTCTTCAAGTCCCAAAAAGCCAGCACAAGGAGATGACTGCCGAGAAGGTGAACACCATGCTGTATAGGAAACTGCTTGCCAGCACTAATCAAACAGGCCATTTTGCCTATTGGACCGAGTACAAAATTGAGCCGAAATCTTTGGTCCTGCTAGGTAAGAACTAGCCACATATATGCAATAGGTATCTTCAAGGCAGGGCTATTCTAGACAGGTTGAAAAGATGGGGCCATCTGCTATTAAGGGAGGGGGAGCAGTCAAAGAAAGAAGGAGGTAATATATGATTGTGCGGAGCAGAAATTGTTGATTAGCAAAAATGGAGGGGGGGGGGGGAGAACTGTGACTCTGACCACAAATGAAGGATGGATATTATGACTCCCACCTTGTAAAGCAGGGGTCTGCAACCTTTAACAGTTAAAGATCCAAACTACATAAATATTCAGAGCAAGAGATCAGTAAAGAGCCAGTATAAGAAAGGCAATTTGCGTAACTGAAAACAGACAGCTCAACATTACTGATACCTATTATTCATAATCCTTAAAGTTTCTGCAGCCCAAATACTGTTGTTGTGAGTCCTTTATCAGGAAGTGGCACACATACACGAGGTCTCACAATATGTAGCAAATTTACCCAGGAGCACCCAGCACAATTGCTTTAGTGCACTGGCATAAATTTCTACTATTTTCTTTTCTGTAAAACATCTCTAAGAAATCCTTAAGTCTCATAAGAATCTTTTCCTACTGTTCCCTTCACTTATCAGTTATTCTAGCATTCCCTCATACCACTCTAATATAACTTTTATGATTTGATTTTCATTTTAAAAGAGCTATGTTTGGTTCCATATTGAGCAACATTTGACTTTACAAACATAGAATGCAAACCTCTATTGTAAAGGAATGACTTCTGATGCGTCTTGATCCATCACTACAGAACATTGTAATACGTGTTTTTTTAAAAACAAACAAACACATATTCATAGGGGCAAGATTACTACATGGGGCACGATCCAATCAAACTCTTTAGAGATCCATTGATTTCAACGCGGAAGTTAAGTATATACCTCTGTTTATGTGGACATCGTCTGTACATATTGGAAGCTCTGTGGGTTTGGATAAAAGAGGATGTATTATCTTTCACAAGGAGATCAGGACTGTGTTCATGATTCTCCCTTCACGCTTTTTCGCTTCACAACAACACTGTGAGGCAGGTTAGGCTGAGAAAGTGACTGGTGTACGGTCACCCAGTGAGCTTCACTGAACAAGATTTAAAACTGGGTACTGGAATAAAACTCTAACCAGTACACGACACTAGCTATAATGAGAATCTGCCTATAGCACAGGTGCCCTCTCCTTGCTTTGAGGTGGTGTTTGCCTTCTGTGGGTATTTGTGTGAAAGGGTATAAATGCACAGACACAGGCAGGAAAGATGGCTGACGCAGGAGACAGCTTTTGGCAGTGCAGATTTTCTGTTGGACTGAATCCCTTCCCCCAACAAGTGCTGAGTGCTGTCAGATCAGATTGAGAATGTGTTAGGGGATCTTCACAGGGTCCTGATCCACCATCTGACGAAGGGAGCTTTGACTTTCAAAAGCTTATATGCCCCAAATCCTGTTGGTCTCTAATGTGTTGCTGGACTCAAATCGAGCACTTCTACTTCAAGCCTAAAGGGCTGCCCTTTGAAACTGATCCACGATGAACCATTCACATGTGCAGATCACACATGGGCGTCTTTTTTTTAAAAAATCGCAGTCTGTACAACATTCTGCGCTGGAGCACATTTCCAAATGTAGACTACACTAACTGGGTCAGGGTGCATGTAGATAATTTAAAGAACTATTAAAAGGATCTTTTTGTAGTGCAGATTTTCCCTAAAGTTTTGCACAATCTCTCTTGCTGTTGCAGGAATCATGTCAGAGTGATCAAATGATTGCCTTTGTTAGCTTTATGTCTATTAGACATTTGTTTCCTTGGCTGTTCTCGCTGTCAACAAATGATTTTGGGGGCTTAATTCCTGTCTCTGAGCACTGACAAAAGTGCTACATGAGACCAAATCGATCATGCTACTCAAAGTCTTTCCCTGCTAATAGGCTGCTGTCAATCAGTATCTTTTATTTACAACTCCCCCCCCCCCCCCTCATTTCCGATGCCTTCTGCATGACGGTGCTGTGCCGTAACTAATTTGTTCATTACGTGTGGCAGATCAACCTTGACAAAGACTAGAAGAGAACATTTGAACCGATCAAAGTGGCAAAAGCTGTGCATTGACATGGAGGGATGTATAGTTAAGTCCCAGTGTGATTACAATGGATTGCAATTACCAGTGCATGTGAGTGATCTTCAGGGGTAGCCCTATATAAAGTTCAATGCAGTAGTCAAACCTGGTCTTAAAATTGCTTTGGCCAATATAGTGACAAAACCTGAGGACCCATGTTCTTTCATTTTAGCATTGATCTTCGTATGCATTGAAATCTTTCATTTTAGCATTTAGCTTCTAGGCCACCTGCACACATGAGCGTACAAAGGTGCCTTATAATGAGTTAGACCATTGTTCTATCGAAGTCAGTATGGTCTCCTGTGGCTGCTGTCCAGTGTCAGGTAGAAGTCTTTTGTGTGACCTCTTATTCGATCATTTTAATCAGAGATGCTTGGGACTGAACCTCAGACTTTCTGCATGCAGAACAGCACCTTCTTGTGATTTGCTGCTGATCTCAAAGTGCCTCACATATAAGGGCTGTCAACAAAAGACCACATAATGGTAGCACGCCTCCTACTGACTCTCAACTGAACTTGTCTGCTCTGCAGATATATGATGTCACCAACAGTGTGTATCCATTAGAAGTTTAGGCAAAACTTAAACATTTAAGCAGCAGCATTCCTCTGACAAGGTGTTGGACCCGGTGCAAAACTTCTACTTGTGCTAGGGCTCTTGAACAAGTGAAAATGCAAAAAAATGGCCATAATAGCTGCTTTCACTAAGCAGAACTTACTATATCCCAACTGGTGTTTCCACCTGTGCAAGACCTTGTTCAACAATTTATGGGCCCTTAATATATAGGGAGGAAAGCAGTGGGTGTTGCACAAGATCCTATGCAAGCAGAACTGTGCCAAGTCCACTTACGCTTTCTGCTGGTGTACTGCTGGATCCAAGATAGTGTGTGGAATGTCAACAGCTAGGTTCAAGATTTTAAGCAAAAGCTTTAAAGTCCAGCTTGCTGCCTCTTCTACTTTCCTAGATCTTTTTTCTGAATTTATCATATGCAGTATTTATGCCTTTACATGCACTCTGGATTCATGTAAAAGCAGGAAGAAAAAGCGGTGGCTAAAAATGTGATTTCTTCTGCTTTCTGCGAATTTAGATAAGAAACAGAACACATATTTCTATTTAAAAGCCTCTTTTCCATCACCACCTAAGTCCTCTTAGAAGCAGAGGAAGAAGAGATTGGATTTATACCCCGCCCTTCACTCACTTAAGAGTCTCAGAGCGGCTTACAAACGCCTTTCCCTTCCCCTCCCCACAACAGACACCCTGTGAGGTAGGTGGGGCTGAGAGAGCTCTTTCCCAAGCTGTCCTTGAGAGAACAGCTGGTACAGAGCTATGGCTTGCCCAAGGTCATCCAGCCAGGTGCAAGTGGAGGAGTGGGGAATCAAACCCAGTTCTCCCAGATTAGAGTCCGCGCACTTAACCACTACACCAAACTGGCTCTCTTAAGGCTTCCTTTCCTTGCATCCTCTGTATTTCTATTAATAATGTGAATGTGCATTCATATATTAACTAATCCAAGCCTGCAAGCTTTTGCTGGTTCATGTAGTTATGAAGGCTATTAGCAGCCCTGATAATAGAGCACAGTCAAAAGTTTCCTCTGGCACCCTGTACTGCCCCCCCCCTTCAAAAGATGCTCAATTAGAACAGGCATTCTACTGCTGCCCCCACCCCGCCCCCGGCTCTTTACGTGGCTCTGTGGTAACCTGAGCCCCTGAAATTCTGTATCCTTAATCTCCCCCTCCTGGCAGCTTTGGTTATTATACATATTCCAGATTGAAAAAATAATGACCATGGCCCTTTACTTCCTTGGATGTAGCCATGATTGTGGCCAGGGGTCATTTTGTAGAAAAAGAGGTGCAGGGGCTCATTAGCATAACTCATTAGCATAATTTTTTTGCATATGCTACGTTATCTGACATCACCAGAAGTATGTCAGGAGGCAAGAAAGGGGAGAGAGAGAGAGAAAGAAAGAAAGAAAGCTGGCAGAGAGGGGACAGCTACTAATCCAAGCCTCAGAAGTACCACTATTCTGGGAGGATAGCTTCAGTGGTGGCTGAAGCCTTCAGAAGGCTGGTCGGAGGAACAAGGACCTTTCCAGGGGATGGGGTCATTTTGCTGCAGCCATGACACAAGCAGGCATTCCCCCGCGGGGGTGGGGGGGCTTGCACCAACTCCCAGAGCTGTGCTCCCCTGAGCTCCTGCTCGATTGTGGCACTTGGCTAAGTGGTTTAGAGTTCATGAAAGACAGGAGGGGGAAGGGAGGGTGGGTTGGATCCCACAGATCTGCTAATGGAGGTGCACTGGCATTGGAGGAAGGCGCCACTATTAGTGAAACCAAACTGTGGGATCCCCTCTGTTGACCAAGTGTAACCCAGAAGAACCTTGGCTGTGTCAGTCCCTCTCCTAAATGCTTGCAAATGGAGAACTGGGGATGGTTCAGGTCAAGAAACGACAGAGTCCCTTGTCAGGCATTTGTGAAGTCGCTTCAAGAAAAGTATCCAAGATGGTACGTTTATGACAAAACTTGAAATATAACAACTTTACAACTACATGTATGCTGAGACGTAAGTGTGATGAACATAGCAGCAACCTTCATAAATACAGGATCTTCGGTAACCTTTGGCAACGGTACTCTGAACAGAAGCTAATTGGCTAATTCTAATAGGTGGTGCCCAGTAAAGCAAAGAAAGAAAACATCCAAAGTATTCACTTACAGGCATTATGTACCTATTATTTATTTCACTATTTATAGTCTCACTGAGACTCGAAGTGGATTAGGCAGCATAAATCGATAGCAGTCCATATGAAAAGACATCTAATGAGCCCAGTGAAGGTCAATACTGTCAGTATGATGAGACATCAAAATAGCAGTGTACTAGGACAAGAATTACCCAAATCTGAGTGAGCATAGCATATTAGTCAGAAGTATGGATGCAGTGAAGAAAAATGTATTACATCAGTACACATGAAACTACCTTATACTGACTCAGACCATTGGTCTGCCAAGGTCAGTATTGTCACCTCAGACTGGCAGCCGCTCTCCAAGAGTCTCAAGCAGAGGTCTTTCACATCACTTATTGCCTGGTCCTTTTTAACCGGAGATGCCAGGGATTGAATCTGGGACCTTCTGCATGCCAAGCAGATGCTCTACCATTGAGCCATATCCCCTCCCTTAGAAAGAAAACAGTGAATCAATAGTAGGGTGAAATGTGCAGCAAAATTATAATTCATCCTATACTTAGCCAGTTTGGTGTAGTGGTTAAGTGCGTGGACTCTAATCTGGGAGAACCAGGTTTGATTCCCCATTCCTCCACTTGTACCTGCTGGATGACCTTGGGCAAGCCGTAGTTCTGGCACAGCTGTTCTTGAAAAAGAGCAGTTCTGGAAAGAGCTCTCTCAGCCCCACCTACCTCACAGGGTGTCTGTTGTGGGGAGGGGAGGGGAAAGGAGTTTGTAAGCCGCTCTGAGACTCCCTTGGATAGCAAAGGGCGGGGTATAAATCCAGTCTCCTCCTCCTCCTCCTCTTCTTCTTCTTCTTCTTCTTCTTCTTCTGTTATAGTATAGTCCTATTACTTTTACAGAGAAGCTCTCCCGAAGGCCTCCATTTTTGTAATTTACAAGCAGGGTCTCTTTTTCTCCTGCACACTCTATAGCGACTCCTCCTGTTGCTCCTGTGCTTTCTCTTTGGTGTGTGAAAGCAATGAAATCAGCAGCTCTCTCGACTCTTGCTTCAGGCCTTCTCTCTGCAGCTGGCCAGACTGACACTGAGGGCTGTGCCCTTTGCAGTTGATACTACAGGAGCATCCTTGCTAACTGTTCGTTCTCCACAACCTTTGTACTCTTTGAATGCAGGCTGATTGGAGCCATTTCCCTCTGTTCTAAACCCGTCTTAAATGCTGAGATAAAATGACGTCTTAAAAGGAAAATAACTTGGTTACATTAGCAGATATGTAACTGGTAGGGAAGTTTAGCAACCAGCAGAATTAAACAGATCTTGCCACAGAAAAGGATTGTGTTGATACGTCTTTCTTTTCAGAGACTCCTAGTCGTATTGTTGTAGGGTTGCCAAGTCTGGGTGAGAAAATACCTGGAGACTTCGGGGGTGGAGCCAGGAGAGGGTGGGGTTTGGGGAGGGGAGGGGCCTCAGCATGGTACAATCCATAGAGTCCACCCTTCAAAGCAGCCATTTTCTCCAGGGGAGCTGATCTCTGTCAGCTGGAGATCACTTGTAAAAGCGGGAGATCCCCAGGCCCCACTTGGAGGCTGGGAAACCTATATTGTTGGCTTCTAGTTTGGGAAGGGCTGCCTCCTTGACTGAGATAGGGCTGCATGGGTTTGGTACTGGGCAAACCTTTTGTTTGCACTCCTTGGCCTAAAGGCAGCACTGCTGACTGGGGGAGGTGGAATACAGGTGTTGTGTTCTATGGCGACCGCCATGCGGTCAGGCCATGCGGTCAGGCCATGTGGTCCGGGGCAAGCACATGGCCAGGCACAGTCAGAGCCTCACTCCAGAGCACAATAGACTGACCGGATTGTAATTTAGACCTATCGGTCAGCCAGGATGCCAATAGGAGCCAATGACCTGGGGGAGACTTAACTGTATTAATTGTAATCCTATCAGAGTGTGTGGGCGAGGTCAGGGGCGTGGTTTAGGTGCGCATATAAGCAGACCCCCGAGCCCAGCTCAGACATGCTCATCTGAACCTCCAATAAAGAATGCTTGCTGATTTCACCTCAACGCATCTCCGACTCCAGTACTTTTCAACAGGCAAATATTTTATTTCTCCCCCCCCCCATATGCAGTGTTGCAGCTGCGGTAGGTAAACAGTTTGCTTGCACCCCCTGGAAGGTGGCAACAAAAGCAAGAGTTACATCTGCCCCTTCCCTGGATACCAGGCAATGTGTGCCATCTTTTCTCCATAATGTATTCACTGCAGTCAGTAAGCCACAGAGAGATGACATCACCCCAATGGGGAGAGCTCCATTCCGTTAAAAAGAATTCACTTTGTTAAGATCACAGAACATTAAACCGCCCTGAGCTGCCCTGAGCCTGTTTGCGGGGAGGGCAGGAAATAAATGGAATAAACAAACAAACAATGTGCAGTTATGTGTAGTTCTGCTCTTGTGTGTGTGTAAAATTCCGTCAAGTTGCAGCTGACTTATGGCGACCCCAGCAAGCAGCTTTCAAGGCAAGTGAGAAGCAGAGTTGTTTTGTTGTTGCCTTCCTCTGCAGAGCCTTCCTTGGTGGTCTCCCATTCCAGGACGGGCCCTGCTTGTCTTCCAAGATCTGATGAGATCGGGTTATACCATGCTGCCTTCCCAGCCGTAGTTCTGCTCTTAGGAGAAAGGAAAGGAGAAAAAGCTCCATATCCTGATGTCATGGAGCAGGGAGTGGGGTTGTGTGATGGCTCCGTCCTCACCCTCTCCCAGTCTCTTCACGCCCTGTACAGAGACGTCTTTCTCCTACTGCTCAGTATGGTGTTCGGTGGCATTTCATGTATTATTTGTATCAACTCTGCCAAAATACCTACTTTCCTAATGTTTTTCTGGATCCCTCTGCCTATACAGTAGGGATGTGAATTTAAAATCTGGCAGGGAGGATACGGGAAGGGTACAATTCCTACGCAGTTTCATTCCATTTGGATGTAAGGCTGCCACCCTCCAGGTGGGGCCTGGAGATCTGGAATTACGCTGATCTTCAGACTATGATCTTCAGACTAATTACACTGATCTTCAGACTCCCTTCCTCAGTCCCCCCCCCCCCCAGCTCCATTCCCAAATCTCCAAGAATTTACCATCCTGGAGCTGGCAACACTATTTGGATGGGTGTGGGGGCTGCGGTGGCTCAAGTGGTTAAGATGTTGAACTGCAGACCAGAAGGTCAGTAGTTCAGCAGTTCGAGACCCGAGTGCTACATGACAGAGAGAGCTCCCATCTCTGGCCCCATCTCTTGCCAACCTAGCAGTTCGAAACCAAGAAATTGCAAGTAGATAAACAGGTACCGCTTTGGTGGGAAGGTAACAGCGTTCTGTGCATCTTGGCCTCTAGTCATGCTGACCCCATGACCACAGAAACATCTTTGGACAGTGCTGGCTCTTCGGCTTGGAAACGGAGATGAGCACCGCATCCCTAGAGTCGTATTCGACTGGCTTTCAAGCAAGGGAAACATTTACCTAGGGGCCAAAATGACAGGTAGAAAACTGAAAGCAGTGGAAATGAAAAAATAAATTGAATATCCAAAACTACATTTGCAGCAAAAGAGAATCGAAGTGGGGAAAAAACCCTAAACATGGGGAAAACGTTTGTGTTTCTCCTGAACTAGAAGTATCACTAAGCAGGCATGAAGCCTTGGCTTTATCTTTGATTCCTCCCATCTTTTGCTCCCTGTATTCAACCAGCTGCATCATTCTTTACTACATTAAAAGCCATGCGCATTAGTGATGCTACATAAATAATCATACTGCTGTCTAAAATGCTGATGAACATGATAATAAATGCTTTCCTCCTCAACTGGGTGCAGAGCAGTTCGAAACGTTAATTGGGAAAGGCTTTTGTATCTCATACGGCAGGTGGTACAGAAAACTAATTTCAGACAGCAAATATTTTTAATGCCCTTGGCGCTTCTGAACCGGGGAGATTTGTCCTGCATTAACTCTCCTTATTTTGATTTTTAAATCAGGAACAGAGATATCCATGAAAACAAAAAAGGACAAAGAAATCCAAACGCAGTTCTTATGTACATTCCAGTCGTATATAGTTGTTGCAAATCCAAGTTGCTTCCTACGAATACTGACTCTGAAGCTGCCAAACCACTCAGGGTTTACTGCAGACAAAAGACTGGGGTAGATTCAGGCCCAGAGCAGATGTTGTAGTAATCATGTGGCTGATGCAGAAAGCAAGAGCGACAGCCTGGGTCTTCAGGATGCTGCCTATATCCCATGATAATGGCAGCACGTGTGATTTTACAATGTTGCGCTGCACATTTCCCCACCTCCACTGAATGTGCCCTGACATGAGCAGCCCAGGCAAGCCCGATCTCCTCAGATCTCAGAAGCTAAGCAGGGTCAGCCCTGGTCAGTGCTTGGATGGGAAACTACCAAGAAAGTCCAGGGTTGCTATGCAGAGGCAGGCAATAGCAAACCACTTCTGTCAGTCTCTTGCCTTGAAAACTGTACGGGTTGCCAGAAGTCGGCTGCGTCTAGATGGCACTTGAAACACTCAGTGCATTGGTTGCCATTTCCTGGGCCAGGCAAACTTGCAGCCTCACTCATTTTGTATTAGTAGATATTAACAGAGAAATAGGAAAAAGCTGTACAAGACTGCTGTTTTCAGTGGCAGCCACATGAGTCCCATGATGTTTTTGTACTGGCATAAAGGTGACCCAGTGCAAAGGAGGCAGAGCTCCTCCCTACATTTTCTTGTGCAGTTGTGAGAAAAGCTGCGTCTTCTGAAGCCTCTCTTTCTACACACCGTGAAATGTGCAAGTGCCCTGACTTCCTTTGCACCTGTTAGGTATTTTATGGCTCTGTGGAAATATAGCACAAATGGACATGGGGTGCAGAATTCTGCATCCAGACAAACCCAACGTTCTTCTTTGAGAAAAGCCCTGCCAGCCAAAAGATATGTGCACTCAGCTGTGGGCAACATACGGTGAAATCTTCTAGGCATATTTCATAAGATTTCCAATATATGGAGCACCGGAAGGCTTCAGTGCCACATGTTTTCAAGATAAATGGAAACAAAATAACATAGCAGGCCAGTGTATGCAAGCTGGATATCTAGGAAAGGCTAGCAACCAGTGGGAGGGTACCCCACACTGGCGATGCCATTGCATCACTGGTGACAGATCAATCAACAACTATTCACCACTGGTAATATATGGAATGTTCAAGTTCAGAGTCAATCCACTTCTGATGACTAGGTACTGGGGATACTCACCACACACAGTTTGTGTTGCAATGTAAAAAATATGCCCCATTAAACTTGATGGAAGTTATTTCTAGAGAAACATGTGTAGGGCTAAGCTATCGGGTCCATGGGCCTGATAATGGGATGAGAAAAGGCGCCTGGTGCCTGGTGGAAGATGAAAAAAGTAGATGGGCAGGGAGCAGTTTCGGTTTTAGCTCTTGCATCATCTCATATGTTTGTTTTTCTTTATATATTTTCTTTTCTGACAGAGTCCAGTGTGAAAGACATAATAGTGCTGAAATCCACATTGGGTAGGCTGTTTATTTCCCTCTTAATTTTTTTTTTTAGGTTTGTTATACTGGAGGGAGGGTGTCTAGGTCATGGAAAGCTCATAAATCAATGGCGATGTCAGGAACCAAGGAGAGCTCTTCAGAGCATTCATGCTTGCTGTACCTCAAGGATCAGCACAGACACTGGCGACAAGAGTATACGCAGGGCACAAGCTCTCTTCAGCATGAGCTACTTGAGGGAGGATCCCTATATGTACTTTACATGCTTAGAGTGCTGGGGAAATGGCTTGTGCTCATACCAGATGCTGAAATGCATGCCTGCAGACAGCAGTCATTGCTCTTAAGTGTCAGTCATATGCCACTGGAAACCAGGCTGTTTTCAGGTGTCTGGTATATTATCCTCACCTAACAGGGTCTTTGGAACAAACAGGGGTACTCATAAATGTACA
Source organism: Lepidodactylus listeri (assembly GCA_029233225.1). Lineage (NCBI taxonomy): Eukaryota > Metazoa > Chordata > Lepidosauria > Squamata > Gekkonidae > Lepidodactylus > Lepidodactylus listeri. The sequence continues at coordinate 38,334,458 of JARCFY010000008.1, read as the reverse complement.
TTACGGACAGGGCTGGTTCAAGGTATTTTGTCATTGCAAGCAAGGTACATGCATTGCCTTCTACTGTCCTGCCTCTGTCTGGGTCCAAGCATATGACCGTGCTTGGACCCAGCTAACAATGGGGCAGCTCCAGGACCAATGTCTGTCATCTCCTGCACTGCAAATGGCTGGGAGCAAGCTGAGCCCTGTGGTGAATCGGCACCTGCCTTGCTGTGCAGTCCCAAGCTTGGCTGATTAATGGCAAAAGTCACTCTCATGTGCACTGCAGGGAAAAACTACTTGCATGTAAACATCCATCCCAACTGCCCAGGCTTCAAAGCTGTATACCTGAGAAGACTTAAAATCGCCAGTGGGAGATTTATTTTCAAAGAGAAATGCGCAGAGAATTTGCAATTGGGAAAAGGTATCTAAGGGGCTGTTTCACAGTCAGCAGCAAAGGGCTAGGGGTTTGCCCACACAGAGCCGCGGTCAGTTTTGTCTCTCTGACAAGTATCAATTGCACATTTCGAAATGCCTAACTTAGTGGCATTAGCACTTCATAGTTTTAGGGCTACAGATACTTAAAAAATGTTAGGTGTGCACCTGAAAAAAACCTAATACGCGAGGTAGCTCAGAGAAGAACAGAAATATCCAGCTATAGTTAAGCACTTCAATTTTTGTGTCCAATAGAAGTTCTGATAGGGTTCCCAATTCTGGGTTTGGAAATACCTGAAGATTTGTGGGTGGAAACTGGGATGGTTGGATTTAGGGAGGGGAGGGAATTCAGTTGGGTATAATGGCATACAGTCTGCCTTCCAAAGCATACATTTTCTCCACGAGAAATGTAATAAATGTGTTAGATACATAAATAATAATCTATGTAGTTTGGAGGTCAGTTGTAACTCCAGGAGGTCTCCAGCCTCTACCTGGAGGCTGGCAATTCTGAGTATGTGTCTCTCTTTTCCATCAGAATTAATGGGCCTTAAATGTGCTTAACTGGGCTGGATCATGTGCAGAATTTGAGAATGGGAGGGGGGATGATTAGCAAGGATGATTAGCAAGGATATAGCTAGTAAGAGTAGACTTGGGCCACTGTGGAATGGGCCATAACAACAAGATATAACTGCACTGCAATCAGTTGGCTTAATGCAGAACTTCCAACTTCACTGTATCCTTTTGCCTTGATCTCTTGTGTTGATGGGGGAGAGTGTCTGATCAGAGCCTTTTCCTCCAAGTTACTTTTTTTGTGTGTACTTCAGCAGTGCTGAAAGTGTGTCTTTGTCTGGTCAGGTTGCTACAGATACAGCTACATCATGGTGGACAAAGCCCTAAGGCTGAAGCGCCCAGATTACTTGGCCTCCAGTTGTCTGTGGCATCTTCATGCTCCCAAAGGTCACATGGTCAAGCTGCACCTGGAGTGGACCCTCTCGGAATGCCGGGACCGACTCGCCATGTATGATGTCGCTGGGCCCCTGGAGAAGCAACTCATCACTTCGTAGGTAGCCTTGATACTGTGGGGGCATTCCTGGCGACAGGCAATACAGACCCAAGTGCCTGCTCTCCAGTTTTCCACTCGTACATAGAGCGCAAAGGTAGAACCTATACATGACATGCAGTTTGTTCTGTGATCATTTTAACAGACATCTTTCCTGTAATTTGCAGAAATAGATGGAGAAGTAGAGGGGTTTTTTTTACCCCTCTCCATGCTACCCCCCCCCCAGTAGGGTTGCCAGCCTTCAGGTGGGGCCTGGGGATCTCCTGCTCTCCTGCTGACAGAGATCAGCTCCCCTGGAGAAAATGGCTGCTTTGAAGGGTGGACTCTGTGGCATTGCGCCATGTTGAGGCCCCTCCTCTCCATAAATCCCGCCCTCTCCTGGCTCCACCCTCAAAGTCTCCAGGTATTTTCCAACCCAGACCTGGCAACCCTACCCCCCAGTTACCTCCCACTATTGGAAAAATATGGGTAAATTTTCCCTAGCTTAGATATAAACAGCTTGAATGTAGCAATTCTCAGAGGAGAAAATTGCAGGAAGGTGGTATGTATGTTAAAAGTCCGTCCCCTTCCCAGTGATGTCCCCCTGGAAGTTGTTGACCTAAGCATTGTAATCTAGAGGGGGGTGGGGGAAGGAAACATCATTCTCAATAATCAAGGAACCCTTACTTAGGCGGGTTCAGTCCTGATTTAAATGGGCTCTTGCCAGGATAGATGTAGCCATGCAGCTTTATGGCTGGCTGGTAGCACTTTGAAATTGGGAATATTTCAATATGGCCACAGTGCTAGAATGGCAGTGATTTATAGCCCACATTGGGTGGATGTTGCACTGGCATGCTAACGTAGTACACCTCATATCCAGCTTAGGTCCAGTTTAAACAAAACTCTGCAGGTGTGCAAAGCCAGACAAGCTGCCAGCATCATGTTTAAATGAAGATGCGGTGCTTATCTCCAGCTGTTCATGTTTGTTTATAAATACATGATACACTTTTCATAGTTGACCCAAAGACATAGTTTATTCTGCTGAAGCCTTAAGAAGAGACGGCCCTTGATTCAGTAGAATCATCAAGTCCATCCTCTTTAGCTCAACATTAATAACTGGATCAAAGAAGAAGAAGAAAAAGAAGAAGAAGAACTACCCGAAGGAGTCTCAGAGTGGCTTACAATCTCCTTTCCCTTCCCCTCCCCACAACAGACACCCTGTGAGGTAGGTGGGGCTGAAAGAGCTCTCTCAGGAACTGCCCTTGAGAGAACAGCTCTGAAAGAACTTATGACTGACCCAAGGTCACACCAACAGCTGCATATGGAGGAGTGGGGAATCAAAGAAGAAAAATTTCCAAATAAAAAAAAAATCAAATGGGATTCTCTGTTTGGAGTATTTCCATATCTGCTTAATTAATACTTTAATTCCAGTTTGGACATTTGCAGCATCGTATAATTTAAGCATTTCCCCTAAACTGGTAACAATTGGTGGTTTTATTTATTTCACTATTTAAAACATTTATATACCTCATGCTTCAGTAATTTTCAATCAAATAGTTAAAAAGACAAAACAGTAAAAATTACATAAAAATAAATTTATGGACCATAAAACCAGCTTTAAAACTTAACAGTTCATAACCCTCATAAGTATCGGTGAATGTAACTAAATAATAATATGGTAGGTGAAGGTCTGGCTCTTTGCCCCACATGCCGGCTTTGCAAAGTACGTGGAAGAACTTGACAATAAAGCCGAATCCTAAGAATCTCAACCTTAAAAAAATAAAACAAAATTCTAGCCTTTAATGTTTGAGTTAAGAGTTGGAGCTTCTATATCTAGTATGACCACATGCCCCTCCCTCATAGTTAGCTTGTCTGTATTTATTTATAAACTGCTTTTCAAGTCCCCAAGGTGGTTTTCAACACAATTAAAATACAAGAAAAAAACAAGTAAAAACCAGTGAAATAGAATGAAATTTCACTTAATTGTTTTAATTGTTGTTTTTATGACTTTGTATGTTTTTAGCTCTGGTTTTAAATGCTTTAATGATAACGCAGCTGGGTTGTTGTTTTTTGGTTGGTTTTAATGATTTTAAAATGGGCTTTTACTATGTATGTTTTAATTTGTTCTGCTGCCGCGGTGGCTGTTGCGAAGGCAGAAAGGTGGGATAGAAATGTTGTAAAATAAAAACATGTATTAATTTGAAGTACAGGAAAAATCAAGACAATTCAGTTTCCAGTTGGGCCACTCTATTTCTTACTAATCCAATTCAGAAGCTCTCTAAGAAAGGCAAGTGCTCCAACCGACCCGGAACCCTTTAGGCAGGTGGCTGCTCTCAGCTTCTTAGGGAGAGAGTTCCCAAGTTGGGAGCTGAAAAAGCCCTTCCCTCTGCTAAGGCTGGTTCCTGAAGGAAGGTCCTCTGGTAGGGTTACCCACCTCCAAGTGAGGCCTGGCGTTCTCCTGAAATTACAGGTGATTTCCAGATGACAGAGATCAGTTCCTCTGCAGAACATGGTTCATTTGGAGGGTAGACTTACACTTTTAAGTCCCCTTCATCTTCTCTCTAAATCTTTCCAGCTTGTCAATACAAATGCTCCTGTGTTTTCATGTTCTGCCTCAGGCTGTATGGCTGTAGTCGTCAGGAACCCGTGGTAGAAGTCCTCTCTTCAGGACCTGTCATGTCTGTGGTCTGGAAGAAGGGGATGTACAGCTACGATGATCCGTTCATACTCTTAGCCCAGGCTGTGCCCTTTAATGGTAAGAAAAGATCACAGTGACCGAAGGACTGAAGTGGATGAGGGCACGGTATGGAGAGATGGCACAAAGGGAGTATTTATCTAGCCCAGAGGTGTCAAACTCATTTGTTATGAGGGTTGGATCTGACATAAATGTCACTTGGCCAGGCCAAGGCCAAGTGTGCCATAAAACGTAATGTTAGGTACTGGAGATATAAACTGCATAAAGGACAGCAGCTGGTAAGCTTCGAGTTGGTTTATCCTCACTGCAAGGACCCATAGGCTGGGAAGGGGGTGCAAAGGAAAACCCATATGAGCGGACTGGAGAGCCAGCAGTGCAGCACTGTGCAGACGCTTCCATGCTGCTGACTGCTACAGACAAGGTTGCTCTGCCACGCTGCAGCCACAATTGGAGCGGCTCTGCCCACTCCCCCACAGACAGTCTCCTGTTTCTCCCTTGCACTAGTTGCTTGCGGGCCACATGAGCCCTGGATGGGCCGGTTCTGGCCCCCGAGCCTTATGTTTGACACCCCTGATCTAGCCATTTAGCTCCCCTTGCAAATCATTGTATATATTTTTACATTCTGTTTTTCAGTTGCCAGTATTATAGCTGAGATTTCCCAAACTGATGTTCAGTGCAGTGCAGCAACGTTACACAGCAGCTTGCTACAGGAATTCACTCTTCTCTGGAAGATAACACTAAGATAGGGACAGCCATTCGATAAGAAGACAGGATATCTGGCTGCCTTATACTAAATCAATGAATGGGCCAGACGAGTGACTTTCAATACTGTGCGTGTTCCGGGTTTTGCTTTGCATTTCATGTATAGTTCTGTTAGCGCAGCAGGAACAAAGCCACATTTCTCAAGTCCTGTGGCAAATGTTATTATCTGTCCAAACTGGCATGAGGATACACATTTACTGAAAGGAAAATAAATGGACTTCAGGCATTCCTTCATTACTTAGTAGTTTGCTTCGTTCCTATAAGCCAGAAGAGAACACTGCTTCCTTTTTGGCTGCACTGATAAGGAGGGTTGCCAACTTTTAAGTGGGTTCCTCTTGCTGTCCCTGTAATATCAGTTTGATCTGCTACAAGAGGCTTCAGCTGCCCATTTCCATGCATTAAACTGCGGTCAAAGGGACAGGGCATTTTTCTTCTGGCCCTATTGGAAAGAAGCCCCTCCTCTGCTCCTGCTTGCTGGACTGGGATGCAAAGCTGGAGCTCAGAGTGCCAAAACAACCATCTCATTTCTGTATAAATTCTAATTGACTGTCCATAGCAAGTTGTTCTGTGAGCTCTAGAAAGAGATACACACCTGTTTGCCTTTCAGCTGAAGGCTGAAAAGAACACTCTGGTTTTCCCGCAAAGTAGGACACGGAAGGTGTTGCCTAAAGTGAAAAATTCACACCACATCCTTAGAAGCAGCCTCTGGCTGTGAATCAGGAGAATAAACACAAGCAACATGTTTTCTGCAGTTCATCTGGCGTGAGAACATTTCTGTCTTTTCAGCCTGCCAGATGAATCTGACGCTGCGGGAAAGCCTGGAAATTCAAGGGAACATCAAGACTCCCTACTACCCCAGCTACTATGCGCCGAACACGCAGTGCACTTGGCACATGATGGTGAGATCTTCTTGTCCCTTTCCCACGCAAAAAAAGGCTGCATGTAATCTTTAAAAAAAAAATACTGTACCAAGAAAATCATCATTTCATGAACAGTGCGCTTAAAGAAAGGTGCCTGTGTTTTCTTGGTTTGCGCAACTTCCTTGGCATTTGAAGGTGCCTTCTATTGAGTCAGACTGCTTGTCCCTTGTGTCCTGAAATGTCCATGCTTGGCTATTCAGGGTCTTCCCAAACCTGCTGCCAGAGATTAGCCAGAGTGATGCTGGAGACTGAACTCAGGGCCTTCTGTAGCACAGGTGCTTTTGAACTGTGGATCCTGTCCTTTTTAGGCCTGCCAGACAAGCATCCAAGAAAACTCAGTGTTGCCTGGAGCAGGGCCTGACAACCGCTGGCTTGGACTGTGTCTCTGCATTCAGACCTCACAACAAACCGAGATCAAAGTGCTATCAGATGCAGGTGGAGCTTGTTCCTGCATGCTCCCCTCCCTCTTCCCCCTTCTCTCTGCCTGGGTGAATTGGAGTTTGTTCCCCCCAGTTCCAGGGTGGAAGCCCAATTGGTGGGGGAGAATACAAACTGTCATCCACTCAGGCACCTGCATTCAGACATCACGGGCAGGCTTGATTCATGGCTTCTCAAACCCAGAAGCCTTCAGTTGTGCTCCACGGAGTGAGGGAACTGCTCAAGCATGAGAACAAGTTGCCAGGGCTTGGGGGGGGGGGGGGGCAGCAGGGCCACTGGGCCTGGGCCTCACATTCTGCGGGAGGGGGGCCTTCAAATGTACACTTTTGATGCTAACTCTTAATTTTGTTATAGTTACAGAAACAAAAATAGTGGCCTTCCCAACCCCCCATTTTAAATAAAAATGGAAACATTTATTACAAAGTGATAGCTTTGTATCATTGTTTATGCACTCTGTTTTTTAATTTACCAGGGGTGGGGCTCAAAAATGGAAGTGGCCTGGGCCTCTCTCGACCTCTGTGAGTGCCTGCAAGTTACCTCTGTTAGTCATGTGGTTATGTATTGGGCTGGAACATTACAGGACTGGTTCTCCCAGAGTCTGGCTGAGCTTGGAGCTCAAGAACAATAGCCCACCAGGATTCTGGAGGTGGCCAATGAGGAATGAATGGTTCTGACAATAGCCTGTCATTGGTAGCTGTTTGGGAAGTGGGTGGGGTTTGCATGCTATTTAAACAGGGCCATTGCCCTATTTCTTGTTCTTGCTGAATCACTAATAAAGCAGAGCTGATCTCTAGGCTGGGGGTCGGACCATCCACGGAACCCAGTATTTAACCCATGATGTCTGAATGGGGCCACACCTAAACTTTCCATCCATCCTTTATGTGTTCTTATTTATCTGTTTGAGAAACCTAGGCTGAATGGGGAGTGCTGTTCTTGGGCACTGTGATGCAAACTCCATTCTTGGACATTTCCATTCCTGCAGGTTCCATCTCTGGAATATGGAGTTGTCCTTTGGTTTGATGCGTACACTCTCAGCAGACAGAGAAGCGATCAGCCATGTATACAAGGACAATGGACCATCCAGAACAGAAGGTACACAAATATCACTTTGGCGTGTGTACTTAATGGTCCTTAAGTGAAATGGCCTTCATCACGTACAATCCAGTTTGTATCTCAGCGGGTAGGAATTCTCTCCCAGGCTTCTGTATTTCTTTTATTTTTATTAACCATCTTTCAAGAAGGCAGGTGCTAGGAAATGTTCTCTCCATCTGCTCCTACTGCGTCATCTCCTGGGTGTTTTCCTTCTGGCAGCTGCGTGACAGGCAGACATTCAAGAGATGCAGCTTGCCCTTTCCTTGTCCGAAGAAATCTGCATTGGTTGGATTTCTTCCAACAGTGCTGCTTTTTAGAGGCATCAGGCCACTATTGGGAGAAAAAGTAGCATCCCTGATTGCCTGATAACCTGGAAAAAAGGTGCAACTAATTGAAAGCTTTTGGGGTTCCTTTCCTATGGTTTTTTAAAAAACAAGCCAGGCAGTGCAATCTTATGTAAAGTTTCTCCAGTCTAAGGTTACTGAAATCATTGGGTGGTATCCAGATTGGCAATTTCTACCAATTCGCCCTCTCCATTGCAGGACACCCCCTCATTCCTCCAGTTCCTCATCTCCCAGGAGAAGCATTTCGTGGAGATCGGTGAGCTGCAGTGGAAAGAGGGGGGTAGGAAAGCTCCCCCCTTCCAGTGGAAAATTTAATATAGCTCCAGCCCAGTGTTTTTAGACTGACTCTGCATAGGACAACACTGTAAATCCCTGTTCACGTGAATCAGTCCTGTGAGAGAGCCAAACTCACGTCCAGTTTTGCTGGCAGTAGACCTGGGCTCATTCCTGCTCCTTTTCCAGAGGTACCCTCCCAATACCAGAAAGCTGTTCCTCCTCTTTCAGGGCAGGGCTACAGTACGAGTTTCAAGTCACAGCTCCTGTTTTTCAGATCCAATATGCAGGAGATCCATGATCAAATAATATAGAGCCACAACTGATACGATACTGGAAGTTCTATATTCACATCTTTCAAGCTTGGAAAAAAATAGCAGGGTTCCAGTTCAGATCATGACTGCAGCATGGGGGATTGGGGTGAGGTTTAAGCCTTTCCCTCCAGTCCATTTTCATGATCTGAACTGGCCCCATAGAGGTTCTGTTTGGAGAAAACTCACTGGCACTCTTTATGCTGTCTGCGTGTCTGCCCCAGTGAAGTACATATACTAGTTTGGTGGGGGCCGTTTCAGGTCATGAAAATGGCACAGGGAGGGAGGTTTAAATCCTGCATGCCTGAGCTTTTGAAAAAAGTGCCTCAGAACTCCAACCAATGGAACTCCACGCATCAAGTCTAGTTTGGCACTTAGCTTCAAAAAGCACTTGGGAGGGGAGTTACATGGATTGGGGTCATGGGGCTGGGAAGTGAGGGGGCTTTCCTCATGTACCACTTTCCTGATCAAAACTGCTGTCTCACTTAGAAGTGAGCAGTGACTCATGAATCCCATCCCCTGCCACAAATTTTGTTAGTCTTTAAGGTGCTACTGGACTCTTGCTCGTTTCTACTGCCACAGACAGTAACACGGCTACCCATCTTGATCTACATTCAGGAGTCTGTTCTTCATCTCCAGCATCATGCACAGTTTAGCTCTTAACCTCACTTTTAAACAACCTGTCCATCTTCAGTAGGATTGCCAAGTGACTTACCTCTTTTAGTGGGGGAGAGTTGGTCCTGTTCCGGGACATTTGTGCACGCGTGCGTGGCACAGTGACGTCACCCAGAAGTGACATCATCACGTTAAGCATGTTGCTGGCCAACGCTCTAGCAATCAGCCTGGAAACTCAACGGTACTGGGCACGTCGGCCTGAATCGGGCACTTTGGGGGTGGGGGTCCCCCGCCGGCCTAATCCAGACCGGTGGATTGGGGGCTCTTTCGGCGGGGAAACCCCCGCCCACCGGGGGACCTGGCAGCCCTAATCTTCAGTGTCATAAAATGTGTTAGATTCTAGTCCAGTCACTCCTTAAAGACAAGCAAGATTTCCAGGATATAAGTTTCTGAAAGTCAAAGCTCCCTGGCTGTGACCCAGAAGGGAACTTTGACTCTTGGAAGCTTAGATCCCGGAAATGTTGTTGGTCTTTAAGGTGCCGCTGAACCTTCATCTAGCTTTTCTACTGCAGACCTACACAGTGACCTACCTGAAACAAACTTCATAAAATGCGTGGAAGAAGAAGAGTAGGTTTTTATACCCTGCTTTTCTCTTCGTTCAAGAGTCTCAAAGCAGCTTACAATCATATTCCCTCCCTTCCCCACAGCAGGCACCTTCTGTGTGGGCCTCAGAGAGTTCTGAGAGAACTGTGTCTGGCCCAACATCGCCCAGCAGGTGTCATGTGGAGGAGGGGGGAATCAGACCGCCACTGTTACCCACTATTCCAACAACCAATGAAAGACTCAGGAGTATTTGTCCTGCTTTTGTTCTAAAAACTAGGCTGTGCGGCCTGCGGAGTTTGCAAACCTATGCCGAAAGGATTCCTGTCGGGTCCAGTGCTGGCATCACCATCAACTTCACCTCTCAGATCACCCTTACCGGGCCTGGAGTGCAGGCTGCCTACAGCCTCTATAATCAATCTGACCGTGAGTACTACCTCCTCAAAAATGCAATTCAGCTCAGTTCTGTGAAATATTACAGAGCAGTTAAATCACACCCTGTTGTTACGAGTTTGGCTGTCGATTAATATGAATCAGGGGCCTGTTGCCGTGGTTGCACCTGACAGACTAATGGGTAGTAAGGGACTGAAGAGAACATTAATATTCCTTAATGACGAAGGACGCCTTCTTTAATGGCCTGGAAAGCTCTTTCCCCTATGTTTGGGATGTGACTTTACTGAGAGCGCCTGGGAGGGGCTGAGAAACTCTCACTGTTGCAAGTCAGAGGCAAGGAACAGTGAGTGTGGAAGAGCTTTGGGTTCAGCTGGGCTGGAAACCACTGGGAGAGCCACAGGGGGTCTGCTCCATTGCTCTGAGAATCGGTTGTAAGATTGGTTGCTTTCCTGCCTGTGTTTATTTGCTTTCATGTTTCCCTGCTTATATATTTGTAAATACAACATATATTCCAGAATGCCATAAGGCTCCTGTGTTCTGTCATCTAACTAAACTGTATAGGGCTACCCCTATGTCAGCAGTCACCAATGTATTATTTGATCAGAGCTGCTTCTGAGTGATGAAAAATGCTCCCTCCCATACACACACAGACACACCTGGTTGAAGTTATTCAAAATTAAGTGTTTGAGAATCATGTTATTCGGAAGATACTGACATTACTGATGTATATATCTTTAAATAGGCACAGCTGAGATTGCAGTATTACTTGTAAAGCGCAATATATGGTTATATGTGAGTGTTACCTGTTCGAATAATTTCAGTACAGAATATAACACATTGTTTTTACGTCGTGTTGCATTGTTTATTCTAGTATTTCATCACACAGACACACCAGCGTGTTATCAAGTTTGAACAGTAGTTATCAAGTAGAAAAACAGAACACGGGCTAAGAACATTACTAGCTGTCAGCTAAGCAGCACAGAGAAATATCCAATGAAATAAAAGTTTTTTTAAAAGCCTTCCTCAGATCTTTTTGCAGAGCCCTCCTGGGCCTTCTAAGGGATTCACGAACTATTCTGCAGCAGCTGGCAAGCTACTGGCAGCTCATGACCAACCTGTTGGAGATCCTTGCCACTGCTTTTTCACCGCTCAGAATGGGGGAGGAGGGAGTGATTAATCTAGGTGAGAGGTTTTGCAGCTATCTAGGGCATGATTGAATGGCTGAAGAGCATGGAGTCTTTTTATCCATTTGGCATGCTGATTCAGCATGCCACATTATGATACTTACAAGATGTGATGTGAGCAATATTGATACTTCGACCAATAGCAAGCTTGGTGTAGTGGCTAAGAGCAGAGGGCTCTAATCTGGAGAACCATGTTTGATTCCCCACTCCTCCTCCACATGAAGCCAGCTGGGTGACTTTGGGTCAGGTACAGTTCTCTCAGAACTCTCTCAGCCCCACCCACCTCACAGGGTGTCTGTTATAGGGAGAGGCAGGGAAGGTGATTGTAAGCCACTCCAAGACTCCTTCAGGTAGTAAGGAGTGGGGTGTAAATCCAATCTCTTCTTCTTCGTCCTCTTCTTCTCTGTCATCTTTGTCTTCTTCATCTTCTTCATCTTTTTCTTCTGAGCCAGGCTCAGCCATGATCATTTGCAGGGACGTGACTGCTACTCAATAATTACAGTCCCCAAGGATAACAGGTTACCTCTGAGGTTCTGCCAGGTTTAGTCTGCCATTGCCGGGAAACACGAGGGCTGGAAGAGCTCTCTGTATCACCTAAAGCAGATTGAGGGTCTACTTCCCACATTATATGTTTAGGGTCTATTCCTACAAATGTAAAGTATGGTTATGAGTATGTACTGTAATGTTATATTATCATCCCTGATCCCTGCTAGTGGGTGGTGATGTTGCACAATTAAGTGTTTGGACTGGTTCTGAATTGTTTCTAGTTGTTATTCTATGTTCTGGGGGAGCTGACTGCTTACCAGTTGTTGCTGTCTTAAGATCTGTGCCAGAGATAGGGTTACCAACATTGGGTGTGGAAATTCCTAGAGTATGGGTAGTGGTGGGGGGTAGAGATTGAGAAGGGGCAGGAGAGGATATGATACCATACTGCCCACCCTCTAAAGATGCCATTTTTCTCCAGGGGATTCTGGGAGATCTTCAGGCCCTACCTGGAGGGTGGCCACCCTAGCTGAACACCACTTAGAAACTTTTCATTAAAGTCGGTTCCTTAAACAAGTGTGTTATGGAGCACCATCCAGGAGCTCTTGGAGAGTACACTCAGAGAGCAGTGTTCCCTCTAAGCTGAGTTAGTGTGAGTTAGCTCACAGTTTTTTAGCCTCCAGCTCACACATTTTTGTCTTAGCTCAGGAAGGATAGTTCCAGAACAAACTAATTTATGCAATAGCCAAATCACTCACTCACAACTTTAATGCCAGCAGCTCACAAAGTAGAATTTTTGTTCACAAGACAGCACAGTTTGGAGGGAGCTCAGTGGCAAACCTAAGTTTGTTAGTATAGTGAAATGGCTGTAAGAGTAAAACTACAGTTTAGAGTCCCTCACAACTGGATCTCCCATGGTATTTTCAAAAGCCCCAGTAAGAAAGGTAGCCTATAAATGAAGTAAATAAAGTGGCATCAGAGAAGCCAGAATGAATCTGACAAGTGTCATTGTGACTCTAGGATAAACACAATAGACTGCAAACACATTTTATAATGGATGTGTTTGCTGTGCAAATGGGATTTGAGTAAGGAACTCTAAAATATATGAGCTGCAGCTATAATGCCTTCCAATCATTGAGATGATCTTTGATTTAGCAAACTCTTTCTTTTGTTTTAAAGCATGCCCTGGGGAGGCCCTTTGTTCTGTGAATGGCTTGTGTGTCCCGGCTTGTGATGGGATCAAAGATTGCCCGAATGGACTTGATGAAAGAAACTGTGGTAAGTGACCTCTTACTGGATTGGATCAAGCAATGTGTGAGCACAAGCATGAATGGGCTTGGCTCAGTTCTGCCACCACATGATCTTGTGCATCACCTAATCCTTTCCTCCCTAATAGTGCTGAAAAATTTCTTACACAAGATCTTGCGCAAGCAGAAACACAAGTGGTGGATATAGTAACTTTGACAAGTAGCTAGTGCAGTCTTTTTCTTGCATTCCTGCTTGCTCAAGAGTTTTGTGCAAGTGGAAATCTTGTACTGGATCCAACACATTATTTCCAGTCTTTCCCCATCACACCTTGATTGCCTTCACTAGCAAATGCTTCAGTTTATCTTTGGACAGGTATTTTGGTCTGCTAGACTCAAAAATAAACTCTAGGAGAGAGAGAAGAACTTGGGAGAGGCTGTCTCAGAGTGCACTGTTCCCATGCCTCAGGCCTTGACATATCCAGTTAAAGTATCTCAGACATTGGGAGCAGGTGCTGGGGAAAAGATGTTGGAGATGTTGGAGAACGACTACCAGTGAGAGGACACAATACTGAGCCAGATCGACTAATGGTCTGACTGCATATACGGCAGCTTCAGATGTTGTGCATATAATTCCAAGAAGACCATCTGCTCCATTCAGGAAGTGGCATTTGCTGTTTGCATCTTTATACCATAACTAGCAGGATATTATAATTATTCTCCTATTAAAATAAAGTGAAGGAACTTGGACTCGGTAATCCTGGTCCATGCAAGGCCACTCTGTGTGTCTGAGAGTGTTGGTTTTGGATATGGGTGGGGCAGCTTCTGATCCCATCCTCTGCCCAATAGCAAACTAGGTGAGTTGCCCACTGTACATACTTTAAATTGATCCTTGTGGCGACTGCTTTCACAATGCAAGACCCACCAGATCAGAATCTTTTCTTTCATTGCATCAAGGACTGCTTCCATCTGTACCGTATAGCCTGCTGGTTGTGATCCTTTTCTCATGCCCTGCTTTCTCTGCCTCCACCTGCAGAGGTGATGTTCTGAGTCAGGCTGCTGCTGGAACAGGGTTTCGATGTCAGGTGACAGTGTCTACCAAAGTGCCAATAGAAACAAGGTCAGAGGGAGTTTCAGAAGCTCAGCATTGCAAACAGTTCAGGAATCAGATTTACCAAGGATCGGTCAAGTCAGTGCTGGCAAGTTCAGCGTCTAATGAACATGTTGCATCCATGCCCACAAGCTCCCCTCATGAGTCTTTATAGCCACTGGCTGAAATAGCATGCACACAGCCAGCTTCTCAGTGAAGCTCTTGTGACGACTCATCCCCACTGTCAGCAGGCAGCTGGCACTGAGCCAAGAGGCGTGCACTCCAATGCCTAGCCTGTAAGTCTGCTCTGAGCCTCCTTCTGTGTCGTTCCAAGGGTGCCAGTGACCCTGGGGAAAGGGGGCAGGTTGCTGGCCTTTGGCTGCCAAGTCAGAGCTGGAGGACTGAGTCAACCCTGCACCAACTCTCAGCTGCAGGTTAGGGAATGCCTGAACTTCATTCCCCTGCTGGCCCACTGTTGTTGGTTGCAGACTGGCTACAGAGGGCTCCTCTGAAAAGTCCTCACTGTTGCTGAGCCCTGGCTGGTCCACAGCAGATGAGGCAAATGGCAACCAGAGACAGGACTTTTTCAGTGGTGGCACCTCACTTTTGGAATGCCATCCCCCTCAAATCTTGCCTGGCACCTTTAGACTCCAGGCCAACATATTTCTCCTTACCCATGCCTTTAACGAAAGGGTTTCAATTTTTTAAAGCTTTTTTGTTGTTGTTCTGGTCTGGTCTTAGCCTGAGGGCTTTTTACTCAACGTTATTTTAGACTGTTCTGTTTTTTGGGCTTTCATTGGCATATTTTCATTTGACATGCTTTTATTTATTTGTTTCATTAACTTGTTTTTATCGACTCGTTTTTATTGCCTTCATTAGTTATCAGTTGCCTCAAGCAGGTCTGGAGAGGTGGCACACACATTTTCTCTATAAGTAAAAAACTCAGATGCTCAGAAGCTACTGTATGTGAGAATATCCAGTCTTATATTCAAGTTAATGCGACATGATTACTTTTGATAAAAAATATTGAGAGAGGCATCTTTTGTGATGATTATTTTAGGAATGGTGCAAAGGTATAGTTCTCAACAAGGGCTCCTAGTTCAGACCACGGGTCCCTTTAGTGCCAGTTAGTCTTGTGTACAGAAGCTCTCCACGGTCTCACATGGTGGCCCTTGAAGCATGCATAGTGCTCTACCACTGCTGCCTGTGGTCTGGAGATGAAATTGGTTTGCCTGACCAATGTTCCCTCTAAGCTGTAGAGTCTGGTGAGCAAAAATTCTACTTTGTGAGCTACTGGCATTAAAGTGAGTGAGCAATTTGGCTAGTTTGCTCTGGAGCCATCCTTCCTGAGCAAAGACAAAAATGTGTGAGCCAGAGGCTAAAAAACTGTGAGCTAGCTCACACTAACTCAGCTTAGAGGGAACACAGTTTGCCTCTAATATATAACCATGTGTGATAAAAGTGACCTCTCGCTAAGCAAGCTGCCCTGAATTTGCTAGCCATTGTTGTATCATTGTCAGAAAACTCTGGGTTTCCTTATGTTCCCTTTCTCATGTGCTCCTCTCTTCTTGTTTTGACATTTGTCAGTATGCCCTGCAAAATTCCAATGTCATGAGGATAGCATGTGCCTAGAGTTCTCCAGGGTCTGTGATAAACATCTGGACTGTATCAATGGGAGCGATGAGGAACAGTGCAATGAAGGTACGGGGCAGTTACTAAGTTTATACCATTTGCATCAAAGGTGTGGTGGGGTCAGTGAAGCCTTTCCTCAGAATGTACTGCTTTGTGTTCAACATAGACTACAGAATACATTTTTCTGAGTCTTCTAATAGGAGAAGAATTCAAATGCCACTACCTTGCCGTGATGAGCTCTCCATCTGGCCATACCGGCCAAAACCAATATTCTCCCTCACGGTAGGTGGGAACCAAAGAAAGACCTGGTGGACCCAGAAACTCAGAAACAGTTAAATGAATTTGAACAGTAGGAAAAAATATATATATCAGTGCAATCAGAAGAATTCCAGGATGTGTTCTCAAAGTTCAGATCTTTGGAGGGTGAGTAAGGAAGGTAACAGCCTCATCCTTTTGGAGAGGAATGTCAAGTGGAGTGCGTCAAGGATCTGTCCTGGGACCTGTTTTGTTCAACATTTTTATAAATGATTTGGATGAAGGAATAGAGGGACTACTTATTAAATTTCTAGATGATATTGAGTTGGGAGGGGTAGCAAATACGGTAGAAGACAGAGTCAGGATACAGGATGATGTTGACAGGCTGGAAAACTGGACTAAAACAAATAAAATGAATTTCAATGGGGATAAATGTAAAGTTCTGCATTTAGGTAGGAAAAATCAAATGCATACATAGGATGAGGGAGACTTATCTTTGCAGTAGTGTATATGAAAAGGATCCAGGGGTCTATAGGATCTTGATCCATATACTGAACATGAGTCAGCAGTGTGGTGTGGTAGCTAAAAAGGCAAATGAGATTTTGGGCTGTATCAACAGAAGCATAGTGTCCAGATCACACAAAGTGGTATCGCTTTATTCTGCTCTGATTAGACCTCACCTAGAAAATTGTGTTCAGCTTTGGGCACCACAATCTAAGAAGGATATAGACAAGCTGGAACGTGAAATTCCTAAACATTAGGAAGAACTTCCAGACAGGGCTGTTCCTCAGTGGAACAGGCTTCCTCGAAAGATGGTGGGCTCTCCTTCTTCGGAGGTTTTCAGTCAGAGGCTAGATGGCCATCTGACTGCAGTGCTGAATCTGTGAACTTAGGCAGATTATGAGAGGGAGGGCAGGAAGGGTTGCATCAGTGTTTAGTTCTTGTGGCCCTTCTTATAAGCCCAGGGAAATGCTGATCACCACTTGGAGCCGGGAAGCAATTTTTCTTCAGGCCAGTTTAGCTAAAGATCCTGGAAGTTTTTTGTCATCATCTGGGCATGGAACAGTGGTCACTGTGAGTGTGGAGGGGGAGGTAGTTGTATATTTCCTGCATTGTGCAGGGGGTTGGACTGGATGACCCTGTAGGTCCCTTCCAACTCTATGATTCTATGATTGATTGATTTATTACTTTCCATTTGTATCCCGCCTTGCCAGACGAACTGGCTCAAGGCAGCATACAACAATTAAAATGTGATACACAGTAAAATACAATAAATACTATAAATGTAATAGATACAATAAAATTCACATAAACAACAAGTTACATAGTGCTAGTAGGTACAGATGACGGTTTCTGTAGATGGTCTGATAAAAGAAGGAAATATCCAATGTTGTAACGTGGGCCATAGCATGTTCAGTTTCCGATGGCTCGTTCATCAGCAGCAGCTCCTAATCAAAGGCCTGGTGGAAGAGCTTCGTTTTACAGACCCTGCGGAACTGTAAGAGGTCCTGCAGGGCCCTAATATTTTCCGGGAGCTCATAGCCACCACTGAAAAGACTCTAGCTCTAGTAGCCAATCTGGCGTATTTCAGATTCTATGATCTTGTAGGTGACGTGCTTTGTATCTATCCTCGAGCATCAAATCAGGACTGTCAGAAATGGGATACTAACCTGGTTGTCGGACCTGTAATGTTTATTTATATGAAACACAGTGATTAATCAATACTGGACTTCATAATTCTCTTTGTATCCATTACTCATTCCTTGACGCTTCAGGAACTCTATTGATAAAAATGTTCTAGAATAAGCCCTTTTCATTCATTATGTTGGGGGGGGGGGGGAGGAGGAAGGGGTATCCATCCACGCATACCAGGAGTGTGTGCTATCCTCAACCCTCTGTTTGGTCTGAACTACGGCTTCAGTATCTGCTGCAGAAAATGCACACAATGCCCTATTTAGGCAAAATAGTGTCCGCGTGTTTAAGGAGGATCATGGTTCTGCATGCTCCCAGTACACATGGTTGTATACCCCCCAAACATAATGACCAAAGGGCCTGTGAAAAGACCAGCAAGTCTAGAAGACTGCACTGGGAAACGTCTTCCTGATACATTAGTTTTTCACTAGAAGGACACTGTTAATGAACATGTTTGCACTATTACGATTGTCAGAACTGTTGCAAAAGGAAGATACATAGTTGTACAAACAACAAATTGGCAATAACGTTTCTGTACAGAATCCATCACATCAGTAGGCTCACCCCTCTGTTGAGTACTTCCACCTCCACCCTTTTATTATTATTTTTTACTGACAGCCACTCATTCCAGACAGGAAATTCTTGACCTGAGGTAATGTGACTTAACCATAGAATCCCCTACCTGCACTCTGGAGTGCTACAGTCTGAGGTGTGAATACCATGCGATTTTTTTTCTGAAAGTACACATCAGCCTTTGATACTGATTATAAGGTCTTCAGACAGTAATGTGATTTTCACATTCACGGCAACTAACAAACAGTTAGTTTTTCATAGCTGAAACAGTACTAGCGACAATACACATCATAGTTATAACAGAATAAGTAACCTATCTCATTACTCTCCCCATACATCTCCAGGAGTTCCCTGCAGCCCTTTCACCTACCAATGTGCGGACAAGAGCTGTGTAAAGAAACCCAACCCTCGGTGCGACTCCGTTCCTGACTGCAAGGATCACTCTGACGAGATGAACTGTGGTGGTGAGAATTTAATGAGCGAGGACATGTGCGATTAAAAGAAATGTCATGGCACTGAACTGAACAGCACAAAAAGCAGCAAATCCAGGCCATTCACAGACCACCAAGAGCTTTTTACATATGCTGGGAAGTCTGCAGGAATACAGAAAAAAATGCTACTTTGTAAATTACCAACACAAAATGGGGAAACAAGCAGATGAGCACTGAGTTGATCCAAGAGATAAAGAAAACTGAGAAATGAGAGACAGTTAACTCAAAAAGTGTGTGTGGGGGGAACTCGTACCCGAAAGTTTGCAAAATCAGGGGAAAGAGATTACCGAATTGTTCCTCCTTCCTGGAGTTCCTCACAGGCCTCCAGCCTATAGGCAACTGACTGGGCAGTCCTAAATAGAGTTAAACCCTTCAAAGTCCTCTGAAGTAAGAGGGCGTAGAAGTAAGGGTGTGACTCTACATAGGATTGCGAAATACAGAAGTGGGTTGCCAGCCTCCAGGTGGTGGCTGGAGATCTCCCACAATGACATTTGCTCTCCAGTTGACAGATCAGTTCACCTGGGGAAAAAGGCCGCTTTGCAAGGTGGACTCTGTGGGATTATACCCCACTGAAGTCCCTCCCCACCCCAAACTCTGCGCTCCTCAGGCTCCATCCCCCAAATCTCCAGGTATTTCTCAACCCACAGCTGGCAACAAGTACTTATTTGGCATTTCATCTGAATGGAGGAGAGGTGTCCAGTGGGGGGCCACAGGGCTTGGTTCTGGGCCCGGTACTTTTCAATATCTTTATAAATTATTTGGATGAGGGTATGGAGGGGCTACTCATTAAATCTGCAGATGACAAAAATTGGGAGGAGCAGCAAACACACCAGAAGACAGAGACAGAATTCAATGAGATCTGAACACAATGGAAAAGTGGGTGGATGTGAACAAATGCAATTTAACAAGGATAATTGCCGAGTTCTACATCTGGGTAACAAAAACGAGGAACATGCATACTGGATGGGGGATACATTTCTGGGTAGCAGTGTGTGTGTGAACAAGATCTTGGGGGAAGGGTGGACCATAAGTTAAATATGAGCAGCCAGTGTGATGCGGTGACAAAAAAGGCCAATGCGATCTTGGGGTGTATCAACAGAGGCATAACATCCAAATCGCAAAATGTCACAGTTGCACTGCACGCTGCATTGGTCAGGCACCTGGAGTATTGTGTGCAGTTCTGGAGGCCTCACTTCAAAAAGGCTGTGGAGAGAATGGAGTGGGTGCAGAGAAGACCGATGAGGATGATCGGGGCCTGGAGACCAAGCCCTATGAGGAAAGGCTGGGGGACTTGGGAATGTTCAGCCTGGAGAAGAGGAGGTTGAGGGGGGACATGATTGCTCTCTTTAAGCATTTGAAGGGCTGTCACTTAGAGGAGAGCAGGGAGCTGTTCCTGTTGGCAGCAGAGGACAGGACTCACAATAGTGGGTTTAAATTAAGGGTAGGAAGGTACCGGCTGGATATTAGGAAAAACTTTTTTACAGTAAGAGCTGTGCAACAGTGGAATCAGGGGCCTAGGGAGGTGGAGAGCTCCCCCTCACCAGCAGCCTTTAAGCAGCAATATACAAGCGATCACAGGGAAAGCAGTTATGAAGAACCAAAATACAGCCGTGATATAATTACTCAGTGTAACATTGTATAGTCAATTATATTGTTTACCAAGCACATTCATATAAACATATACATGCAAAAGTTATAATGGTTAAATGTTTTAAACAAATGAAGTACTCGTGTTTTATATTGGCATTATAACCTTTGCAGTATATGTTTATATGAATGTGCCTGGTAAACAATATAATTGACTATACAATGTCACACTGAGTAATTACATCATGGCTTTTGGTTCTTCTTAAATCTTTAAGTAGTGGCTGGACAAACACTTGTCAGGGATGCTCTAGGTTGACCCTGCATTGAGCAGGGAGTTGGACTAAATGGCCTGTACAGCCCCTTCCAATTCTGGGATTCTATGATTCAACCCTAATAAGTTTCCATTTCTTTTAGTGGTACTGGTAGAAGAGCAGTATTAAAAAGCTCACTATATCCTAGGCTGCTGGCATCAGAATCCTAGGTAGTGACTGTGGATTGCTGTTGGGATCAGTCTTCCAGACAGTTGGGGACCTTCAGGTAGGCCACACCAACCCACCTGCTGGGTCACGAGCAGCTGGAGAGCCACCATTTTGTTGCTACTTTTTGGAAGGATTTGCCCCCAGGGCCTTTTATAAAGAGCACTGCATCTCCTGGCCTCTTTTTGCATGGAGAAAATGGCTGCTTTGGATGGTGGATTCTATGGTATCACATCCTGGCTGTGGTCCCCCCTTTCCCCAAACGCTGCTCCCCAGGCTCACCCGCCCCCCAGATGTCCAGGAACATCCCAGCTTGGAGCTAGCAACCCTAGCCCCTTGTCTTCCTGTCACATGACTCTGATGTCACAAGGTTGTGATGTCATTTTACTTCCTGTCACTTCCAATTTGGTGGTCCCAAGGTGCTGCCTGGGGTCTAAAGGTGGGCCATGGGTCTGGAAAATTTGAAGTGGGTGAAAATAAAATTCCCATAATGGAGGGGATCTAAATGTAATGCTAAATTTTATAATGATTGTACCCAGCATATAACAGATACAGAAACCCCAGGCAAAATGTACATGATACCTTCTGTGAGGAAAATATACAGGAATTGTGACCTAATATATAATTAGGAACTGGTTCACCAAAGAGAGCTTTCGTTCTAAATTTTAGTGCATGGGTAGACAACCTTTTTGAGCCTGAGAGCTGTAAAATGCAACTGTGGTGTGCTGAAAAACAAAACACAGGCTCTTTTAAAAATACCTAACATTCTATAGGAGGTCCATTTTCACTTCAGGAAAAAGACTTCTAAAAGTAGAAAAGGCGATCTCTTCCTATGGTGAAGAAAGTGGGGTTTTTTTAGAGAACACAAGGAAGGTGGTGAGAAATGATGGCGTGCACTCTCCTCATTTGTGGTGTCTGCTTTTTGGCATCAGTTGTACCTTATTCCCTGCACCCTCCTCATTGTGTCCCAAGAACCTGCCATGTCATCCATCCTTTGCCAAATACTCCTGTGCTTTTTCAGAGGATCCACAGTATTTCACCTGCTTTCGTCTCCGTAGTCCATGCAGTAGTCCTCTAAGAACATGCCAGTGTTATGATCTCCATGTTATAGAGCCAGAGGTGTTAGCCATGCTAGTCTGTTGCTACAAAATAGTAAAAAGCCCAGTAGCATCTTCAAGACTAAGAAACTTGATTGTAGCACAGGTTATAGAGGAAACACTGAGGGATAGTGGCTTGCCTAAAGTCACCCAGTGAGTTCATGGCTGAGGTGAATTTTGAGTTGGGGAATTCTTAAATCACAGCCCAATTTCTTACTCATTTCACCAACTTGTTTTTCTTTCCACTGCTCAAAATGTGTCAACAATTTGCTGCCCTTAAACCACAGCCGAAATCTGTCATCTGTGGCAGGGTCCTCAGCCTGCCTCACATCTAGGGACAGTCTTGGTAACCATTAATTTTATTTAATGAAGTCACAAAGGAAAACTTGAACTAGATTTTTCTCTAGCTGCGACCTTTGAAATCTCAAATTGCTTGTGTTATAAAGGGCCAAGAAACAGACATCAATTAAATTAAAAAACCTGCCATCGTATCCTGTTCCTTTTGTACTTGCCTTCCTTCTAGAGATCCTTCTCATCTCCTAGGGTTTCTTTCTGTTTTCTCAGATTGTGGACTGCAGGGTCCAATTAATCGGATTGTGGGGGGTGTTGATTCTTTGGAAGAGGAGTGGCCCTGGCAAGCCAGCCTGCAGGTTCGTGGGCACCATGTTTGCGGTGGAACATTGATTGCAGACCGCTGGGTGATCACTGCTGCGCACTGTTTCCAGGAAGACAGGTGACAATGGGAAGGGGGGCTGAGGGAATTTTTATTTCTTTATTTATTTCATATATACCTTGCCTTTCTCCCCAAAGGGGACCCAAATTAGCTTACATCATTCTCCTCTCCTCCATTTTATCTTCCCAACAACCCTGTGAGGTAGGTTAGGCTGTGGGAGTGTGACTGACCTAAGGTCACCCAGTAAGCTTCCATGGCATGAGTGGGGATTTGAACTTGAGTCTCCCAGATACTAGTCCGACACTCTTAACCACTAAACCACACTGGCCCTCAATAATCTTGAGTACTGTTCACATCATTTGCTGAGTTCTGCTCAGGCCTAGCCTTCACAATATGTGGGAGATCTTGAAGCTGCGAGAGGATTAAAATTAGATCAGAGGTGTTATGTTATGTGATTAAATCTGTGATTATCCAATTACCTTAAAATTTATTCAATTACCTTGAAACTTATTCAATTACCTCAAAACTTATCCAGTTACCTTGGAACTTATTCAATTACCTTATCCGACCGCCTTGTTTGGGCGAGGTCAGGGGTGCAGCTTTCCTGTGTATATAAGCAGGCCCCCTGACCTCCATTTTCATATGCTTCATCTGGACCTGAAATAAACTTGCTATGCTGAAATCACTACCACTGGCCTCCCGACTCCAGTACTTTTCAAGAGGCATGATGCTAGGGGCCAGGGGGCTGGCTCTTTGTTGCTGTTTTAATGTCTGTCTAGCACATTCCCCCCCCCCCATACCTTCCTCAACAGAGAGGCATGTATGGTTCTTGTTCCCCCACTTTTATAATCTCAGCAATCCTGAGAGGTTGATTAGACTGAGACAGTGTGGCTGGTGTGAGAGCTGTACCACTTTAGATTGCAGATGGAGACACACAGGATTGTATGCTCTGCCGTGCAAAGCAATTCCCTCCACATAGAAAATTGGCTTGTCAGGGAGAAGACTGGGTTGGAATTAATCTTGCATTTTCTTTGTGGAAGGGTTTTTTTTTAAATCATTCATACGACTGGTGGAGTCCAACAGACCTCCTCAGTGAGAATTAGGTCTAATTAGGTAATGAGTGTGATGACACTCCAAGCACTCACTTCTCTTTGATGGAGCCTTTAACATTTACAGAAGCCTAGTGGTAACTACACACGGAGACCCAGTGTTGATTTCATAATGGATAGGCTTTGGTGAAGAAGGGAGTATTTCAGGAGGGACTGAAGATAGTTCTCAGAGGAGCTGAGGAATATATTATTGTTTATCATTGTTTATCATGCGCCACTTGTCTTCACAGATGTTTTACAAGTCATCCCCCCACCACCACCCACAATCACTCTGAGAAATGCCAGTTCTGGAACCTTTCTCCTGAGGAGACACAGATACCATCTTGTAACAGTGTAAAAAAGTGCCACCCCAAGCAGTGTTGCGCCTTTTCATAGAAGTCAGTGGGCTTAGAAGGACTTAAGTATGGTTTGGATTGCACTGCTGGCTCGTTTTGAGAGCTTTGGGGGTAAAACAGGATCAAACAAATTTATGGAAAGTAGGCCTATTAGCGACAAATATCCATAATTAAAAAATGGAACACCCATGTAGATGTAGGGTGTACCTCTGACTGCTGATGCTGGAACAAGCAGCTGGTGAGGTCTGTCACCGTCCTGCCAAGCATGTTCCCAGGGATATATCACTAGCTGCCATTGACTACACAGTCCTTGGCTAACTGGACCTTCGCTCTGATCCCACAAGGCAATTGTGCCCTATAATCTTCCCTGCCATAGAGCTTCAGGGACGGAAGCAATCTGGAGGTCATCTGTGATCATGCACTCGTTATGAGACAGTCTCACAGATGACACAGGTTGGATCTGGATCCTCCCCACCCTGTATCATTAACACAATTACATGTGAGTTGTGGGTTGTGGGTTCTCAATTCCCACATATATAGTGCCCAATCTGATGCAGGGCTGTGGTTCATGTGAAGAAGGGCGGCACTACTGGGCTTGTTGGGAAAATACGTATCCCAGGGTACATAGGTTTCCCCAAACTAAGTCCCCCCCAGGATTGTTTCAGGTTGAGAAAACGGCACAGGGTGGATAGCTGAAGCTCCTTTTCCACAAGCAATGCAGTTCTGATCTTAATCAGGCACTGCACATGTGGGAATTAATGTGAATTTGCAACTCGTGTGTGATTGGGTTACATCTGACACAGGATGGGGACCCCAGACCCAACCTGTGTACTCTGTAAGGTATGATATACTGTCACATGTTCCTGCATTTACTCAGGTGCCCTATAGGAAGATCACGCTGAAATCTTGGCCTCCCCATTGTGCCTTGCAGGCTGGCTTCTCCCACTGCCTGGACAGTCTACCTGGGCAAGTATTTCCTGAGCGTCACTAACCACAATGGGGTCTCCTTCAAGGTGAGTCGCATCCTGCAGCATCCTTACTACGAAGAGGACAGCCATGACTATGACGTGGCCCTGCTGCAGCTTGACCATCCAGTGGTCTATTCCTCTTCCATCCAACGCATCTGCCTGCCTTCCAGCTCCCATCTCTTTGAGCCTGGCCACTTCTGCTGGATCACCGGCTGGGGTGCGGTCAAGGAAGGAGGTACTTGCAGTGTGTGTCTTGTTCTGTTGATGAGGCCCAGCCAAATGTCCTTATTATGAAACTAACCTGTTTTGAGATGCTGTGTTGGTCTAAACTTGACTGTAACAGCTATGCAGCATCATAAGGTAGTATATAAAATCAGAACGTGGCAGCTTCTTCTTTGCAGTATGGTGCTCTTTTGCTCCCCTTAGTGGATCTTCGTATAAATTGCAAGCATGCCCATAAGATTGATAGATCAAGATGGGTAGCTGTGTTAGTCTGTCTGCAGCAGTAGAAAAGAGCAAGGATCCCGTAGCACCTAAAAGACTAACAAAATTTATGGCAGGGGATGAGCTTTCGTGAGCCACTGCTCACTTCTTCAGGTATCTGAAGAAGTGAGCAGTGGCTCACAGAAACTCATACCTTACCACAAATTTTGTTAGATCATATATTGATGTTTATTAAAATTATCAAGCTGTTTCAGTCAAAATATTTTAGCCTGTGAAGCCAATGGTCTAAATCTGAACACTCTCCTGTTCAGTTTTTCAAAAGAAAGTTCCAAGCTTAACACAGGTTTGAGAATATGTGTGTGTGTTTAAAAAAAACCCAAACTTCTCAAAAGCTGATCTTTTGAAGATAAAAAGCCATTTACGACATTTTAAGTTAAAACACTAGGAACATCAAAGCAAAAAAAAAATCGGGACATTAGAACATTAACCCATGACCTCCCTTGGACAGATACTTTCCACACTGATTGGGGAATAGCATGACCTGCATTTTTAAGTCTCTTCCTTTTGCCTGAGGCAGGGGTAGACATTCTGGTGTTCTCCAGAACCAAGTCTCAAGTGCCAATCTGGGAACATACTGGGCAGGCCTTAAGTTTCTAAAGGTGACAGTCACAGGATGTGTTCTTTGAATGAAGCATGCATGGAGGGGGCAATCCACAGGAAATTGTGCTGCACAGGCCCACTGAATATGCAGAAAGATGTGCTTTGTGGGGAACTTCGTATGAGGGGGAAACAGGGTTGCCAGCCTCCAAGTGGTATTACAGCTGATCTCTGGGCAACAGAGATTAGTTCCCCTGGAGAAAATGGCTTTTTTTTGGAAGGTGGACTGTATGGCCTTATATCCCATTGAAATCCCTCCCCTCCCCAAACCCTGCCCTCCTCAGGTTCCAACCCCAAAATCTGCAGTTATTTCCCAACCCAGAGCTGGCAACCCTAAGGGGAGGTACGGATTTACTCTTTGCTTTCTCCCTCCTAATCTTGTGCCCCACACCCAGGTCCCACCAGTAAGATCTTGCAAAAGGCAAATATATCCCTAGTGCAACAGGATATCTGCGACGAAGTCTATCATTACCGCGTCACACCAAGAATGCTTTGTGCTGGTTACCATGATGGAAAGAGGGATTCTTGTCAGGTAACTTTTGAGCCCCATTCCTAAATAGCTTGCCAGGGCGCTTAGCTGCATGTAACCCACAACAGAGGGCAAAGCATATTATAAGTGTTTCTCTCCACTTGCCTCCTTCAGAAAAACCTTTCTTTCAGACCAGATGATGGTTGTTTTGTTTTGTTTCTAGGGTGACTCTGGAGGACCTCTTGCCTGCCAGGAGCCTAGCGGCAGATGGTTCCTGGCTGGTCTGGTGAGCTGGGGCCTGGGATGTGCACGCCCCAGTTACTACGGAGTCTACACCAGAATAACCTCAGTGATAGGCTGGATGAAGCAGGCCATGATGAGCTAACCAATGCCCCACCCCTTGTCTTCAACCTATGAGACACCACGTAGGCTGCATGGAGGTGCTACCTCTAGACCCCTACCTTTCAGTGTTCTGGACTGCAGGGACCATTCCACATTGGACCAAATCCCATCTGATGGGACCAAATCCCACCAAGGGTTGAATTTCAAGGTGGTTTCAGTGTAGCAGCAGAAGGGGCCTTATGAGGCGAGTAAGTGTAGATATTTTTTAAAAACATCCAAAAGGTAGGCAAACCTCACAATGAGGAACAGTGGTGAGATACACTTCTCTACCATTATCCATCGGCCTTCATTTTGCAACCAAAAAGTTACAATCATGGTTTGTTTATAAGGTAGTCAGAACTGAATACCCAAAAAGACCTTGGAGAGGAAATGTTTTCTGTTATGGAAGGTGGAAGTTATACTTGGAAGCCCTTCTAGCCTCCCTTGTAGAAATAATTTGTTTGTTTTTGTAAGTTGCATTTATAACATGTAGTTAGAATGTACACTGGAAGATAAGGGTAAGGAATACCCTGAACAGATGCTGTTGGGGGTGGGTGGAAGACATGACCTTCATGTGAATTTTTGTACTGAAATTATTCAATTAAAGAAAAACAACACATCATTGGGCTGCCTAAAGACCAGATGACAGCCCTTAAAGGACCTCATGCTCCTCAGCTGAAGACCTCCTGAAAGCTCCGTCTTGAACACATACCTGAAACTGACTAAAAATGAGTCAGACCTGTATTGTTTACTTGGACTTGCTGCAGCCCTCCAGAGTCTCAAGTCTTTCACTTCATCTGCTACCTGATCCTTTTAACTAGAGATGCTGGGGATTGAATTGGGGACCTTCTGCATGCCAAGCAGATACTCTACCGCTGAGCCATAGCCCCTTCCCCTAACTTCTGCTACTCCATATGTGGCCATGTTAACTGATTAACTGATTTTCAGGTTTGTGTCTCCATCCATCACCATTGCACCTATACCATCTCCACCTAGCCAACTTGAATATAGGTTCTCACAGTCCTTTTTGAGTGCAAGTGACTTCCTGCCATCACCTTATCATGGAGATTCTTACCTGTACACTGGACCATGAACTTAACTTTAAGATTTAAATTTTACATGTCCAAACTTCTTACTACCAGGAAGTAGCATTATTAACAACATACTCAGTCTATGAAAATCACCTTGCACAGAAATGGTATCACTTGTTCCCTGTAACATAGTTTGACCTTGCCTCTTTATCATGGTATCGAAGATGGTAATCCATTTGAACGGCCTGACCTTGTCGTGTTAACTCTGAAGGCTCAAGGTGTTCTATAGAATTTGTACTCAAGGGCAAGTGTGCATTTTAGGACTGCAGCCTACTTCATTGTTTGAAAATGTGATGAAATAAAAGGTTCATCAACATTTGTTGTTGTTATTGTTCAGTCGCAGTCGAGTCCACCTCTTCGCGGCCCTATGGACCAGATCACGCCAGGTCCTCCTGTCCTCCACCCTTCCGAGCTTGCTCAACTCCATGCTTGTCACATCAATTACACTGTCTAGCCATCTCATTCTTTGCTGTCCCCTTCTTCTTTTAGCTTTAATCTTTCAGCAACACACAGAGATATAAATATCATTGATTGATATGGGAAATGTGAAAAATTGGTTTTCTGTGAAAAGTCCATGTTTACATTTGTTTAATTGTCATGGTTCCTGAACAAGGAACACGTGAGATGTGATGAAAGGGCAACAGAAGACAGAGCATCCTTCATCTCCTCACCCTCAAACACACGCAACCATTTTCAAGGTCTCTGGCAGAACTCATTACAATTAAACTCATTACAATTACAATTAAACCAGTTTGAACCTGGTACAAGTGTATACTGGCCACGTGGCCAAATAACTTTATATCATCACAGACAACAATGTTGGTCTTCTGCTCCCAAGAGGAACTGGTCATCTTGTCTCACATTATAAATAAAACTAAAGACTCACAAGAACCTTGTGTAGTCTGAGCAACATCTGCAGCATCAGAAAGTCTTCAACATGCCATTTCAACAACATTAAATTTGATCCTGGGTACAGATTCAAAATATGCTCAGTTTCAAGCCTACATAGCTCAAAAGTTGTATATCATTAGATGTATTAGCTGACTATGAAGAGCTCCAAGAGGACCTTTACAACCTGGGTGAGTAGGCGACAACATGGCAAATCAAGTTCAATGTTGGTAAGTGTAAAGTGATGCACATTGGTCCAGTGTTCCCTCTAAGATGAGTTAGTGTGAGCTAGCTCACAGTTTTTTAGCCTCCAGCTCACATTTTTGCCTTAGCTCAGGAAGGATGGCTCCAGAACGAACTAATTTATGCAGTAGCCAAATCGCTCGCTCACAGCTTTAATGCCAGTAACTCAAAGTAGAATTTTTGCTCACAAGACTCCACAGCTTAGCGGGAGCATTGATTGGGTCAAAAAGTCCCAACTTCAAGTATAGGCTAAACTTACTGAGACTAAGAGGGGAAAAGATCTTGGAGTCACAGTGGATAGTTCAATGGAAGTGTCAACCCAGTGTGTGGCAGCAGTGAAAAAGGCAAGCTCCATGTTAGGGATTATTAGGAAAGTGCCTGCATAGATCTATTGTGCAGGCTCATTTGGAATACTGTGGACAGTTCTGGTCACCTTATCTCAAAGACATCAAAGGTGAACAAAATGTTTATAGAGGGCTGGAGCACTTTCTCTATGAGTAGAGTCTGGGTCTTTTCAGTTTAGAAAAAGGGGAACATGATAGAGGTTTATAAAATTGTGTATGGTGTGGAGAGAGTTGACAAAGAGAACTTTTTCTCCCTTTCCCAAAATACTAGAACTCGAGGGCATACAATGAAGCTGATGGGCATACTTCCTTACACAGAGAATGGTTAAAATGTGGAATTTGCTGCCAGAGGATGTAATGACGACCACATGAATAAACAGCTTTAAATGGGATTAGATAGATTCATGGAAGATAATTCTATCAGTGGTTACTAGCCATGGTGACTGAAGGGAACCTCTACATTCAGAGGCACTAAATCTCCAAATCTCAGAGCCAGGAGATAATATCAGGGGAAGGCCTTGGCCTCTGTGCCCTGTTGCTGGCCTTCCAGAGTTGGCTCCTATGTGAGACAGGATGCTGGACTAGATAGACCATTGGTCTGATCCAGCAGGGCTCTTATGTTCTTAGTATGTGTTGCATAGCTGAGACACAAACTGGTTCCTTTAACACAAATAACACAGTTAATTCACAAAATGTGTGTGTGTTATGGGCCATCAAGTCATTTCCAGCTTACAAATCTAAGAATTAATTGTTGGATATTGTAACTCTACATGCAAGAGGATCTGGGAGGGAAAGGGTTGAGAGAATTCTCTCCCTCAGGTACAGTTGGCCTTTGGCCCCACTCTCATCGGTTAAATGTTTATTCTCTGTGGTTAGTGCTTGACTTCTGTTGCATCTTATACATGACCTATCTTCTCCTCTCTCTTACATGGACTTGGAGCTGTAGCAAGTTAACCTTTCTGAAGTTAATCTCTTCACAATAAGTTAAGTGTACCTACATGAACATATCATGTAAGATGTGCTTTTGTAAGTAAAATTTATTTCTTTTGTTACCATTGGAGTCTTATCATCTTTGTAATTTGCTTGAACAGCAATTTCCTCCTAACGGGGAAATGTGGAGGATGGGGGATACTGCATAAAGCTTCTGAGCTTCCAAGGCAAATGACACTTTTTAAACATTTAATTCGATATTCATTACCTCCAGAATGCTCTATCTCTGACAAACTTGCTCAGGTCTTGCAAACTAAGGGCTGTTGTTTCACTGATTGAGTCAATCCATCTCATGCTTGGTCTTCCTCTTTTCCTGTTGCCTTCAACTTTTCCTAGCATTATTGCCTTTTCCAGGGACTTGCCTTCTCATAATGTGACCCAAGTATGATAGCCTCAGATTAGTCATTTTAGCTTCTAGGGAAGATTCAGGCTTGATTTGATTTAGAACCCATTGATTCTTCTTTTTGGCCATCCATGGTATCCATAAAACTCTCTTCTAACACCAAATTTCAAATGAATAAATTATCTTTCTATCAAATGTACCCCTGAGAAATGACCTCCTAACTCCCCACTGATTTACAAAATCTTGTATCTATATGTCCGTAGAAATTCACCACCAATTAGCTGTTATGTTATTGCACCTTCTTTCAATGAGATGCCGAATTCCCCAACATGCCCATCCTCAGAGAAAACACCCAGCAACAAAAAATGAGATAACCCCATCTGAGCCCATCTGTATGCTCTGGGAACAGAGATGTTTCCATCTTCATGAAACCTGGTTAACATGCAGGCCCACAGCACAAAAGTCGTTAACAGGGAGTGTATCCCTGTTGATTCTTGGTCTTCTCTGTGGTGTTTGGTATCATCAACCATGGTATCCTTCTGGAGATGCTGGTTGAGCTCAGGGCAGGGGAACTGTGCTTTGGGGGTTCCACTCTTACTTGATTGGCTGATTCCAGAAGGTGGTGCTCGGGGACTGCTTCTCAGCCCCGTGGCATTTATGCTAAAAGGGCCCCACAGAGTTCTGTCTTCTCTCCCATGCTGTTTGAACATCTACATGAAACCACAGGGACCGGTCATCAGGATCTGGAGTAAGATGCCACCAATATGCAGATAACACTCAGCTCTACTTCCTCTTAACAACTGAGTCAGGTGGGTCTCTGGAAGTCTGAAGGAAAGGGTAGCCTTTATTGGAAGGAGACATATGAGACCTGTATCTCGTGGGGCTGAAGATTTTAATGTATTCCAGCTTTAGCCCCTCCTGCTCTGCAAATGAAGTGTACTGGGATGCAGAATTTGTGTCCCACGTAAAAATGAACTATTCCCAGGCCAACCACTGCCACCCCATCTCTGCCCGCAAAACTGCCACAGCCAAGAAGACAATGAGACAGTCGTAATGGTCTGTGAAATTTATTCAGGTCTTCTTACATAGAATCCTCAGGCACAATTTTATGGGTATGTTGTCCCAATACTAAAACTGTCAGCAGGCATCACCTTCCTAAATTGTAGGGCATCAGTGTTTTCTTCACTGCTAGATACTGCCAGAAATATCCTCTCCTCTTTTCCAATGACTGAAATAAAGCCTCCTTATTGGAAGCGGTTGTATGTTTGTTTTCAAGCTTCCAAGGGACCGCTCTCACACCGTTTACAAAGTGACGCTTCGGTCGCAGGGATAAGAACAATCTGGCTGCTTCAACTCGACAGTCATAAGACTAACATTTGCTTTCAGCAAAAGTAAAGGAACAAACAACATAGCTGTGTTCATTCCTACAGCTAGAGATTATCAGAAGTATATTCACAGCATGCTCCTGTGCTCTGATGTTTCCAAAATCTGCTTTGGCATGACCTTTCCTGAAAGATCACAGTCCAAGTGAATTTCCATGTCATGTAGACAGGAAGGTGCACATTTTTTTAACAACTGGTGCCATTTTGCTGCTGTCATTCCCTCACAGCTACCCTCCCTCTACCACCACAGGGCTTTTAAAAAAAATCAATAGTTGTTAATAATGCCATAGCGATACATAGCAACTACTGATTTTTTTAAAGTTGGCCAAAAGCCCTTCTGAGGTGGTAGGGGGACCCTCAAGGGATGACCAAAGAAAGGAACCCCCCCCCCTCCCCGGTAGATGCTCTGCTGCCACCATGAACGCCTCTGCATTTGTGGTGGCAGTGACAGTACAACAGGAAATCATCACCATGGAAAACAACCTTGGATGGAATAACAGATCAGTTTCGGCATGCCAAATCCCACAATAAAGGTTTTACTTCTTCATGACATCCTATGTGAGGGGCTGAACAGGTAAGATACACTGGATCTGCCCCCCAACCAGGCTTGCGACACATCTGCTGGTTTGAAAGAACTCTACATCTAACTGCAAGATGAAGACTTCAGTCTACCAGCCCATCTCTCCCAAAGAGTAAGCACCCCAGCCAACTCCTTCACATGTTGGAATGCCTTCCCAATTTGTGTATGGTGCAACAGCAGAGTATTCTGGGAGAAGGAGGGAATAGCTTACCCCCTCTTCTCCCAGAAGAGGACTACATTGCTTAATACATCCCTCCATTCTGAAACATACAACCACAATGGCATCCCTCCCCCCAAAAACCTCTGGGAACTGTGGCTTATGGTAAGTCATGAGGAACCCTTAGACAAAAATCTCTAAACCCTTTGCAGAACTACAGTTCCCAGGGTAGCATGACTGGGAACCATGACTCCTAACCTGGTTTGAAACAGATTTAAGTTTGTAAAGCAGGCATGCCTTCAGTTAATTTGATTATCAGACTCCCTCCTACTCAGCAAGCATGGCAGAGAAAGTAAAGGCAAAACTGCAGCTAGTACACTTTATTCTCCCTATCAGAAGTTGCTGGGGCAGTCTGGAAGGCCAGATCTAGGGCAAAGATGAAGAAAAAACACACATTCTTTCAGCTTCAGAGGGGATGCCTGGTGACTGTAAACACAAGGACCTTAAAAATATTTTGCCCAAACCCAAAATGTTACACGTAGAGGGGAAGAGCCGAGTCAAAGTGACAAACTGCAACATTACCCAAACTCCAGCCCTAGCCATGTTTTATTATTTTCTTTCAAACACACAATACAAAAATAAAGATTTAAAAAATTAAACACACACACTCACAAAAATTGATCGTCAGCATTACGTCCTGAGATTTCTGGTTTGTAACAGCTTGAATTGACAAGAATGAACAGAGCCGGAAGACCGAGTGAAGTCAAGTAAAAAGGAAAAAGCAAGACTAAGATAAATTAAAAAGGATGCAGAAAAGGAACATACAGTGGGCGGGAGAGCAGATGTGGAAGAGGAAGGGAGAGGGGGAGAGAGAGAGGGAGAAAGGAGGGAAAAAATTGTGAATACCAAGCATTGCAATTCTACAGAGATGCATTACATTCAGGCTCCAGCTGAGAGCACAAAAGTTCCTACACAGGAGGAGAAAGGTGAGCCACCTCCCACAGCATATCTTCCACTCTCTTTCAGTAGAAGAGAATATAAAGGTACCTTTGCAAGCCTGCCACCTTATGTAGGATCCCAGAACAAAGCCCTGCCTGTGCCCTGGTTTAGCAGAAGTGGCCAGCGTGGCTACAGGGCACGCTTCACAAGGCCAGAGAGCTACAGCTCCTTTAAGTCAGCTCTGCCAGACAATTTGTTTTTGCATAGAGAAAGGGAACCAGTGGGAGGAATGTGGACATTTTCATGTGAAATGCTGGGCAGTCTCTCACTTGGCAGCCATTTCCAGGAAGGCCTTTTGTCCTGGGTATGCTGACAAGCACGGCTACACTCTCCCGTCTGCTTTGGACCTCCCATCGAAATCAATCGTCTTAAGTGCACTTAATTCTGTACTGGGCAGTGGCCAGCATCTAGACTCTGCTGCAACACTTGGCTTAATGAGAACCCCGGTTCGGAGTCTTACACAAGAGGACAGGCAATACCAAAGTGGTGGGGACTAAGCAATCCCTATCAGGGTCCCCAGTCCACACCATTTGCCCTCTGCCAGTCACTCTTAAGAACAGCAAACCACAATAATGCAAATACAAGCAAAATGAAGAGCTGCATAATGTATTCTAAATGAAGACTTGGGGGCATAGAGAACTTGGAGTCGTTGGGGGTTTTTTGGGGGTTTTTTTGCTTTTTATCACACTATAAAGCAGCCCTCTTTGCTATCTTGGGGAAGGGCCATCACAACCAAATGTTGAGCCCATCCATGCTTTGCATGCAGGCTCAGCTTCAAGCCCTAGCTTCCCCAGCTTAAAAAATAAAAGGATCTCGGGTAGAGAAAGATGCAGTGGGCTAGATGGACCAATGATCTGCCTCACTGTAAAGGAAGCACCGTACATTTGTTTTATGTCTTTTTCCAGCTACTTCCCCCCTTTCTTCGTTCCCCCCCCCCCCTCCAAAGGGGGTTTACCCTGGAAGACAAATTCAGTACAAGGAGTCAGCCCTCCGACTAATACCTCACTAGAAGAGTCCATGAAAAGGGAAGGAAGTGAGAAACCAATCATCCGAGCCTGAGAATACAAACAGGAGTAGGACCTGCACAGGAGAAGGGGAAAGAGGAGGAGGAGGAGGAAATTTTGACTAGGGAAGAATACAGGATCCTAGGCACAGGAGTGAGAGAGGAGACAGGAGTTCAGGCTTTCCAGAAGGCGAGGAAACAGGCATCGCTGAGCAAGGGAAAGAGTGCAGAGCAGAGAGAGTGCAAGCCAGGTAAAAGGAACTCCAACAAGAGCCAGAGGAGATCAGGAGACAATCACCAGAACCCTGGTTAGATGACCTTGCAACACATTAAAACATAAAAGCCCGTTTGCCCCCAAAAAGCAGCCGCTGCCCAAAGGAAGCCATCCTCCCCAGTCTCTCCCTGAGCCTTTGGCCTCAGTGTGTTGCTTGCTCCCTGCAGAGGCCTTCTTTCCCGGAGCCCCCCTCCTGGAATGCTTCCCTGCCACCGGCTCTCACCCAAAGGGAGCAGATGGCTTTCAGCTTGCGTTTGTCTGGGCCATGATTTTCCTCAGGGATTTGCTGCACCTTTCTCCTCCGCTGCGTCTGCCTCAGCCTCAGCTTCTGTCTCCTCCTCCTGTTCCTGCTCTTCCTCCTCCTCCTCTTTGAGGTGTTCCTCCTCCGTCCGCTCTGGATCCTCCTCCTCCTCCACGCTCTGCATCCCAGCATGCAGTACAAAAGGAAGAGAGGGCGGGGAAAGCTTGCAAGCCAGCCTTGCTGCCTCTAGCTCATCCTTAAAACCAGGGGCACAACGCTCAACAACTGCCATCCTAAGCCACAGTTACACCCTCCCAAGCCCGCTGAAGTCAGTGCACTTAAAACGGTGTAACTGTACTTTGGTTTGCAGTCCATCAACTAACCCACTTTAAAAAAACACCTATAACTGGTTAAAAACATGACCCTAACTGATAGGGCAGATTATTATTTCAAAAATAAACAACTCTTTTTTTTTAACCATTACTTACATAAACTGTAGGTGGCAGACAACATTTTAAAAGAGTCATTCCCAGACACAGCCCGCTCAAACGGGAAGGGAATGCTCTTCTACGATACTGTATACTATTAAAAGCCTGAAATATCTGCATAAAATTGCACTTCATGTAAACATTTTATCCTCAGTTTTTAGTAATATGCAAAAATTTAAACTGATTTAATAAGACTAATACAGATACAGTGAATTGACTGAAATTTATTTGTTCAGGAGCAGGACTGTTAAAAACAAGTGGTTTGACTTGCACTTGGAAAAGAGTTTCAGTTCCTGTTTTAATTATTGAAGGCTTTAAAAGAAAATTCACTTTGTCCTGGAACACGAGCAAACATATCCTACATAGAAATACAGGAGATGCTTGCTTACCAATCAGGTGTGTGTGTGTGTGTGGGGGTCTTACCTACTAAATTTCCACATCTTTCAAAACATGTAGCTTCATATTATGTTATACTGAACTGATTTTATTGTTTACTGTTTTAAATTTTAAATTGTTGTATTTGCACATGTTGCAAGCTGCCCTGAGCCCTGCTTGTAGGGGAGGGCGAGATAAAAATGCAATTAAATAAATGATTTTTCCCCCTATCTTAAGGTGACAACAACCTTGCTTCCAATGGCCAAACCTCAGCAGAACAGATGCCATTCATGCTCTCCAGAAGAAGTCAAAAGGAGAACATGAGCACAGCGGTCAAAAAGATATTAAAAATATTTAGGACACCTGCGTACTAATGGGACTGCAACATGGTGCAGGTGGAGAATAGATTAAGTAGTGACACAGAAAAATTGCAGGTGCAGAATGACTACCTTCAGAACACAAGAGCCTCCAAGTTTAGTCAAACCAGAGATCTATCTATCCCAGTACCCTGGCTCAGAGGCTGACCACAGGACACGAAGAAAGCTCATGCCTGCCTTCAATCCTAAACTGGTGGAAATGCAGGTAGCTCGGAACACTGTCTGAATCCCTCTCAACCTTGCCCTTTCCCACTAGATCCCACATCTGCTATTACTACTACTTTAAACAACACACACAGCCTCCTTCACCTCTGACTAGGGAGAGATCACACCAACCACCGCAGCCCTGAGACATCCCATCACTGGAAACATGAAATGTCAAGTACACACAAGGCAAGTTCAGAGCCCTCCCAATATAACCAGAGCTCTTTTTTCAGCCTTACAGAAGAAGAGGAGGAGACTGGATTTATACCCCACCCTTCACTATCTTGAAGGCATAGAATGGCTTACAATCTCCTCCTTTTCCCTTCCCCTCCCCACAATAGACACCCTGTGAGGTAGGTGGGGCTGAGAGTTCTTTCAAGAACTGCTCATGAGAGAACAGCTCTGACAGAACTTGTGACTGACCCAAGGTCACACCAGCAGCTGCATGTGGAGGAGTGGGGAATCAAACCCAGTTCTCCAAGATTAGAGTCTGTGCTCCTAACCACTACACGAAACTGGCCTCCAATCTCTGGGTGGCCAGTAATATGCTGTTCAGGAGCATAATGCAATTACAGAGTGAATCCATGTTCAGTTCCAGGTTTTGGCAGCCAGTGGCTCCAATATATCCTGAGAATGGGATTGGACTCTTAGTTAACAATCACAACAGCCCTATCCTGTATTTAGTCTTCCATGTGCAGAGTTTATGGAGCTATATTCCATAACCTGGGCCTCTCCATCTGAGAGGAGAGGGTGCCTCAGCAGCCAGAGTAAAGTCTCATGACTTTACCTGTTTGTTTGACAAGTAGGCAACTAAGAAGACAAGGATACCAAGAACGGCTCTCACCTTGGCTTTTCGACTGGGCTCGCAACCCAGGCCATTGGGCGAGCTGCACAGTTCCTTGGAGACGACACACAGGAACTCTGACTGGTCCTCATTCCCGTAGTTATAGGATGACCCAATATTCACCAGCTGGGAAACATAAAGGAAGGAATCCAGTCATCTCTTATTTATTGCATTTCTATTCCACCTCTCAAAAAAAAAAAGTTCAAGGAGGTCTACAACACAAAGTTAAGAAACAAAGAGCAAGAGAAACAATGTACGTTTTTGGTTCCTGTTTGTGAACACTCATTTCCCCTTCTATCTAATACATGAATGCCAAATATAATACTCCTGAAATCAAGAACATTTGGCTCAAATGCCAATATGCAAATGCAGCATGTACTTGCACATAATTAATGATGCATTACTAAAAATTCCACAGAACACGATGGGGAAATTTTAACAAGTGGATAGTCTGACACCCAGTTCTTCTCTGCCAACAAAGGAACACTCTTGATGGTGCAAC
The DNA here is from genome assembly GCA_029233225.1 of Lepidodactylus listeri. NCBI lineage: Eukaryota > Metazoa > Chordata > Lepidosauria > Squamata > Gekkonidae > Lepidodactylus > Lepidodactylus listeri. The sequence continues at coordinate 38,296,397 of JARCFY010000008.1, read as the reverse complement.
GATATAAAATTAGGTGCACTTACATACTTAGCATACATTGACCAACTGTCAGATCTGCTTTTTTGCAGAATTTCTTTTCCCCTCCACCTTTTAATTAGGTGCTAGACTACAACTGAGAGAAAGGGGATGCAGTGAATGGTATCTTTGGTGATAACAGATGTGTGGGAATAGAAAGCATACTGAGGGGGAATTCAAGGTTGAGAAAGTGGATAGAGAATTTTTTTCTCCTCCTGTGATACTAGAACACAGGGGCATCCAATGAAGCCAATGGGCAGCAGATTCAAGCTGGACAAAAGGGAAGTACTTGTTCACTGACAAAGTAATTAAATTGCAGGCACAGTGATGACCATGAGCACTGATGGCTTTAAAAGGGGATTAGACAGATTCATGAGGGAGAGATCCATCAGTGGCTAGAAGTTAAGGTGACTAAATGGAACCTCCACATTCTGAGGTAACAAACCCCTGGATATTAGCGCTAAGAGGCAACCACAGGGGAAGTCCTTGCCTTGTTTGCTCATAACTCATTTGTCATTTGTTGTTTGCTCAAAACTCATTTGTTATGAGGGCCGGATCTGACATAAATGTCACTTTGTTGGGCCAGGGAATGTGTGCCATAAAGCATAACGTCAGGTACCAAAGATATAAACTGTATGAAGGGCAGCAGCTGGTAAGCTCCAAGTTGGTGTATCCTCACTGCAAGGCCCCATGAGCGGGGGGGAGGTGCAAAGGAAAACCCGTAGGGGTGGATTGGCGAGCCAGTGGTGTGGCACTGGGCAGACACTCCCATGCTGCTTGACTGCTGCAGACAAGGTCGTTCTGCCATGCTGAAGCTTTAGTCAAGGTGGCTCTGCCCACTCCCCCCCCAGCAGTTTCCTGTTCCCTCCCTTGCACTAGTTGCTTAAGGGCTGCATAAGAGCTCTTGACAGGCCGGTTCCGGCCCCCAGGCCTTACGTTTGACACCCCTGTTCAAAACGGTTTATATGTAAAAAACGTTCCATTATTGCTAATGGCATTATGTAATTCCTGCTGTTAGTTGCAAGAATTTGTTTTTTTTAACAAATCTGGGGGAAATGAACCAGCAGGAGAAAGTTACAGTACACTGTAAGCCATCTTGACTTTGCGTTCATTGAAGGCAGTAGTGAAAAGTGTTAAAATAAATATTCTTCCTGTCTGTGTTTGTCCATTAACCTATGGCATATTTCTGACCCATGACAAAATACAGAAGACTCTATTTAAATGTCAAACTGCCAGAATCTAAATTTCCTTGCTGCGTTACCGTTGTCTAGAACTTGAGGCTTATGTAGTTTGTACTGTTTTCTTGTCTTTTTATATACAGGGGCAAGTGACAAAAATGTAATGTGTGCATAACCTTAAAATCTGGATGATAATAAATGTTCCTACAGCAATTAGCTCCCAGTGAGTCATCTGACAGTAGCTTCAGATGATTCAGCTACCACATGAGTGGAGTGACTGTCGTTCCCTATTTCAACACAGATGACAGCTATGGATAAACTTCTCTCATCTAACCTGCTTGCACATGGAATAGGTGCTAGATTTTTGTGCCCAGGTTTACAAGGAGCGTAAAATGCATGGCAATTAGATTTTCTAATTTTTTATCTAAATTATACACAAATTTTGTGGCTGTCTTATTTTATCTCTATGTTATAGTCACAGATTTTTACATTTAAGTATGTCACTGTTGGTTTTATCTCATATTTATTATTCAAATGTTTTTTATGTAAAATGATTGAGTACACTGGTCGTTGGCTGTAACAATAAGTTTGATTGACTGATAAAAAGTAGAGACATCACATGGAGTAGGTCTCTCCCTTTTAAGGCTCTAACTTCAGCCCAGGTGCACAACACTGTTAAATCAGAATCTGCCCACATTTTCAAGTTCCACTGCACAACTTGGGAGGGTAAGTTAAAAAAAAAAAGCATAGCTCTAATAAGCCTGAGGTTCTGTGATTCTGCTATCTACAATGCTTCACCTCCTAGAGCCAAGTCAGAAGTCATATGACACTGCCTCGGTTGGTAGCCCCATCCACTTGACACTGTTACAACCCATGGTCCTTGGAGTACAATTAATAGAGGGGTGGTTTCTGCTGGGCTCATGATAGCACACATAAGGACAAATCACTGGGTGGGAAAAGCAGTGTAATAAATAAAAAGCAGATACACTGGAATGCTGGGGGAAAGGAATTATGCTCCCCCATTGTCTTTCTTCTCTTGGCTGTGCCACTATGAAAAGAATACAGCAAGATGGAGCTCTTCCACCAGGCCTTTGATTAGAAGTCGTCATCGCCTACCATCATTTACCATCTATCACCGGTAGCAACACCAGCGATGAGGGCTGGCCCTGAATGAAGCCGGGCCGGGCGGAGGGCCGGAATATGACCCTGGTGCTAGCACAAAGGGTACCAACCGGATGCCATCTGAAAGTCTGATGTCAACATCATAGCGAGCACTTTATTTGCAACAGTTGCAAACTGTACTGTTATTGTTAAGAATATATTTTAAACTGTTTTTAATTGTTTTATTCTGACCTGGCACTGAGTGCCATACTGTAAGCCGCCCTGAGCCCGCTCATGGGGAGGGCAGGGTAAAAATGTGAAATAATAAATAAATAAATAAAATGTGATATTTTTTTTCCTGTAGTGTTTACATTTATTGTAAATTACTCTGGACATCAACCAATCAAAAGGTTAGGCATAAACTTTTAAAAACTAATTCTAGGGAAACTATATTCAAGATGTCCCCTCCATTGGTTTGCGCTGACCACCATTTCCTGCATACCTGTTCAAACCGCCATCCATCAGACATAGTGGAAACCATTTGGGTGAGCTCCTCTTCTTGACACTGAAGAACTCGGTACACATGCTTTGGAGGCACCTAGGAGGAATGGAAACAGCACTGCATGTAATACGAGAGCTTTCCTCCCAGGCAGACTCTCCAGGCTTGAAGTGCCGTCCTCAGCAGAGTTACACCTTTCTAAGTCCAAAAGTCAGAAGACTTGCACTCTGCTTAAGATGGCACTGTCCATTCACAACCCCTGCATCAAGCCAGATCAGATCCCATCAGGGGAAACTACTTCAAGTCTTCAAATAAAAATGTGTGACTGCTGGTTGCAGTACCAGTGGCTATGCACTTAAAAGAGCAGGACGTCATCTTTCCGACCTTCCTAGCCAATTCATGAGACTGCCAGCTCCAGACTGAAAGGCCTCTGTGCCTTTTACAGGAAGATGGCACTTAACCCATGAAATTGCCTTATAGCAAGTAAGACGTTAGTCCAGTAGTATGCATTCCAACTTAAACTCCTTGAGGACTCAGGTTGGGATGGGTCTTCCCAGCCCTTGTTACAAGAGATGCCAGGCTTAGTTACTAGTACCTTCTGCATGCCAAGCATGTGAGCCACAGCCTCTGAGATACCACAGCACAATTAAAGGCTCAAGAGCCCTTTCTGAGGGCAGGAGTACATCAGGGGCGGAGCCAGGATTTTTAAAGTCGGGGGGTGTTTTAAAAAGTCGGGGGCACAACACAGGCAAGGAGGGAGCCACACCACCAATTCACAATGCGGATGAAAACCAGAAGACAGGGTACTGGATTGATCACCCTGTTGCTGCCACTTTGCTTCTTTCCAGTGGCATCCCATCTGGTGGCATGGGAATGGAGGGCAGGGCTGGCGGGCGAGGTCATGGGGTGAGGGCAGGGGTGGGACTCCAGCAGGCAGGCTCAGGGAGGGTGACGGCGCAGTGCAGCGCAGCAGCACACAGCCATAAGGATTTGGGGGGGCTGGGCTGGATGGGAAAGTTGGGGGCAGGCCCCACTGTAGCTATGGGCTTCAGATACATTCACAAATTTCACAGTGTTTGCTCCCCATCACGATATTCCTCCCTTCCCCTCTCCCCCAGACTTACACAGCCAGGGCACCTTATGCACATCGACCAAGCAAATGCCTTTTCTACTCTGAAACAACCTGAAAGCTTAAAATTGTAATCCAAGATAGTAAAGTGCCCAGAAACTCAAACCAGGCAACATTCATTCTTTTCCTTCTCTAGGGACAAAGCCCCGCAACCTATTTTCTTCTCCTTCTGCAAGACTGCCCATGGATCCCCACCACCATGGGATTAAACATTTTCAGCTCCACCAGGGAGCACAGCGCCCCTGAACCTCCATCTGACACTCCATGTCCCTCTGCAGCTATCCCGTTTTCTCAAGCAGGCCTCCTGCAGCCACATCCCATCACACCTGTGTTACAGTGTAGTCCTTTTCCTCCAGCCTGTCCTTTATTAGTCTGATTAGAGACCCGATGTTGTAGAATTCAGCTTCTTCCAGAACCCCTAGAAATACAAGCAGAAGACACAAGACAGACTGTAATGAGCAACTCTGCCTTGCAAGCTACTGAGCTGTCTCACTGTTGACTGGGTACAATACGAGCACTATCATCTAGTCTGTATACCTTCAAGGTTTGTCTGCTCATACAAGTAGGAATGATATGAAGATACTTTCAAGACCAACTTCCTGAATTTGATCTACATTAGCAGGCTCTCTAAGGGTGAGCTGTACCCCCCCCCCCCAATCCCACTTAGTGGGGAATACATCGCCCTGAACTCAGTACGATTTACTTAGTGCCATGGAGGTAGTGGTTAGGGTGCTGAACGAGAACCTGGGAGACCCAGGTTTGGATTTTCACTCTGCCATGAGGCTTGCTGCGTGACCTTGAGCCAGTCACTCTCAATTTAAGCTACCAATTAGGACTGCTGGAAGCAAAAATAGGATGCAAGAATTATGTACACCACCAGGAATTCCTTGGAAAAGAGGGCAGGATTAAAAAAAAACGAACTAAATAAAATATATGCCATAATGCCACGGAAGCATAATGTGGCTCTCATCAGGAAATTCAGACTCATGAGAATGGAAGCTTTATTTTTCAGACAGGAAAATACAAAAGCAAAATTTCAGTCTTTATGATTATGAAGATACAAGTGAGGGACCTTCAAGGACTTGCATGGGGGCATCTCAATTTATCTTGGACCTCCTTCCCCACTATTTCCCTTCCCTAGCAGCCCCACAGCCTCTCCTTTTTACTTGTTTCCTTCTCTCCTTCCCATCCACCATCTGTCCCCTTCCCCCCACCAGCAGACTCTCCCCAGGAAAAGTCTGGAGTAGTTCCAAGCCAGAGGCTGAGTGGTGTTGGTAGTGAGTCTCTGATGGCTGGGTGTGTCCCTGGTGAGTCCTCCTCCATCAAGGAATGTGACAGGGGAGGCCTTCTCTCCTGCCATTGTTTTGCTGTACAGAAATTGAGGCTTGGAAAGCTCAGCAAGATAAGTGCAGTTGCCTAGCAACACCCCAAATGGTCACTTAAAGCTAGTGGCATTTGTTTTTTAAAGCTACAGATTTTGTTTCAAACCCCCCCCCCCCTTTTAGATTTCAGATTCTTCTGCAAACCTAGGGCTTCCTTTAGGTTTGCAGAGAAAACTTCACCCATCTCCTAGCTCCATCTTGTGGATCCACTGATCGTATCTTCTATGGCATGGTTCAGAATTAGAATGTAAACTGTCTAGACAACGGCTGTTGAAATCTCAGAAGTCAAAGGATGGGCCGAGTGAGGAATTCAGAAGGTCAGGGGGGGCGAGACTTTAGTGTCCCACAGTACCTTGCTCTTCCCTGTGACTAGAGTAAGCAGAATGCGAGAGAGTGACACTAGTAAATGCTACAGAATGAATGTGGTCCTTTTTGCAAGCTTAGAACATTATGCTGCCATCTTTGATGCTCTAGGTGGCTTGGGTATGATCTGGGCAGAATGACAGCACAAGCCAAGCATTCTGTAACAACACAAGAGTAGTCTACTAGGATGAACCAGAGAGTTCCAGCATCCTGTTCCGAACAATGGCCACCCAGATAGCTCTAGGAAGCCCACAAGCTAGACATGAAAACAATAGCTTTGCCTATGTTCTTTGTCCCCAGCATCTCCTCATCAAGAGACCTCTGAACACAAGGTTTCCATTTAACTATCATGACAGACCTTTCAATCTTGGTAGACCTATCCTACATGAACAAGGATAGCTATCTGTATGTGCAGCCCCCTTTGGCCACACATCTGCCATCACAAAAGTTACTGATGGCTTCTTGCCAAAAGGCCCACAAAAACCTGGAAGTGGTTCGAAGCAAACTGGACCCCAGTATCTTTTTCTCAGCTATCACCACCATCCTCAAGCCCAAATATTCCAATTACATTCCTTACCTGGGACTGCTACTCTGCACTAAAGAGAGAAGAGTAGTTCCAAGTATAAGTAGCTGTTCCACAGTATTCAGTCATCATGGCTAGCCAACCAGGAAGGTGCATGCTAGCCTCCCAAGAGCCAGTTCCTACATTAATACTACCACGGCTACAAATCCTCTCTCTTTTTTCCTGGACCTGCAAGCAGGTTTACCTCAGACAGGTAGACTGAATCAAGTACAAACTCCCTCCCACCACAAAAAAAAAAGACCTACTTGTATAGAAGCCACACAGCACCAACTAGGCTGGCTTATAGGGCACCCAAGCAGATCTCACTCCTGGCTCTTTTCCTGTTACAAATTAAAGAGGAAACCCTGAATTTAGAAAATCAAAAATCCTAGGGTTCTGCTAGTTGTGGAGTGACAGATTTGAAAGGCACTGTGAGACACAAAACTAAGCTGACGTCCAAGTAAAAGAAAATAGGAAGTAGCTTGGTATTCATACCAACACCAAGGGGATATAGTTGCTGAATTCTAAAAAGAACTAGGTACAGTTATAGGTATAGCATCCCTTGAACTATATAATGTGCTCAAGGCAACAGACCCCATGTGTGATGGACTTCAAGGCACTAAAGGAATTTCTCTACATTCAGAGGGAACACAATGGCAGTCAGCATAAATAAGCAATGTGATGCCACCTGCAAGAACATAGATAGATAACAAATGGGAAATAGGAAAAGTGGAGAGGAGAAGAATATGATCTTGGGGATGCTAAACAGAGTTAATTTTGCTTACAAAACAGAGACCAGTAAGTGGGTCTGTAGCTAAAAAAAAAGATGTAGAGAGGGGGGAACTAGTTGAAAGAGAAGGGAAAAGGAATTTAACACGGCACCAGTGTGAAAACATCATTGCTGATAGCAAGGACTGCAGAGTGGAGAAGGCCATATCAAAAGGACAATTAAGGCAAAGGGCATCAGAGAAAGAAGTGCAGAGACAGAACACCAATGCACACGACAGACAACCTCTGAAGTGGATGGCCCCGGCTAGCCCAGTCTCATCAGATCTCAAAAGCTAAGCAGGGTCACTTCTACATATTCTGTTAAGCCAAGATGTTGACCCTACCCAATGGATCGGGTTTGTTTCTATATCTTTGGTTTAATTACTATTGTTGTCAGACCCTTATGTTTCACCTCCCTATTTGCAATAACTCTGCATTACAAAGGGATATGGTACTTGGTCCCATTTATTAAAAATTCAAGTATTAGAAAATGTCATTGTTTTTAAATAAAGTAGACAGCCCACTCTGAACATGGAGGGTGGGCAACAATCAGCGTTCAGTCTGAAAACAGATGTGGGTGTCTTGAGAACCAACACTGAGGAAAGCAACACTTATCCTGCATGAAAAAGAAATTAACATGTGCTCCTGTTTCCATGTTCACCTGTACACAGCGTGATACTGATATGCAGCTTTATTAATGCACGCAAATCTCATGTGACAAGACAGACCCATAAAAATATTACCAATAGCCGGGTTGCGGCGCAGCGGGCGAGCTCCCAAAGATCATTGGCATTTCGCCCCTTTAGGGGGGTTCTCTGGCTCTCCGAGACCCTGCTGATTCTCCCGAAGACAGAATCAGTTGCAGGGGACTTGCCCTGATCTCCCGGCAACTGGCAGCAAGCGGCTGGAAGACCAAGGCTGCCCCAAAGCATGGCGCAGAACGGCACAGTCATGGAGCCATGACTGTGATAAGCTGTGAACACCCGACTAAGAGAGCTCGAACCTCACCATAACACCGGTGAAGATAAGACCTGATGTGAGTACCTGTGACTACAACAACTCATCTTTTAAGACATTCTGATCTTGCCCCCTTAAGTTTTCCAAAAGCAAGGGAACGAGACGCAGAGTCTCCCTCCCCCTCATTCTCCCTCGTGAGTGGCTGCCAAGAGATGGGAAGCTAAAATCTTTGGAACTACATAGTGGGGCAAAAGATTTAAATACTGCCATTTGAACATTTTAACAGATTTATCTGCGCTTATTAAGTGGAACTATTACTTTTGAATTTACAACGCAACGCCCTTTCCTTCTACTATATGGGATTTAAAAATAAAAGAGACTTTGCTTAACATTTACAACAGAATGGTTGCTCTAAAACTCTGGCTGCTTTTGATGGTCTGACTGCCTTTAAGACTGTGCTTTTGCATTGATGATACACTTTAGAGTAACTGCTTCTGAGAAATATTAAAGCGACTCCATGTGGCTTGGTTTATGTGGGAAGACTCTTGGTTTTGAACGTAGCTACTGAATCTGGCATATTGAATTAATGATAAGCTCTTAGAGATTCTCTGGGAAAGTAAACAAAAAAGAGCTGACTTGAGTAACAGACTGGAACTGTGCTATGATTAAAATGGAGTTACAAAATAACCATAAAGAAACAGAGGCGATAGAAGACCCAGATGACGTACAAGACACACAAGTTACCCTGCAACGATTTCAAGAGATGCTTGAGACTGTAATTCGACGAGAGATCCAGAATGCTTTTCATAGTCTGTATAATAAGGAACTGAACTCACAAAAGGAAATTGCAAACAAAAAGGAAAACCATTTGACTTTAACATACCCAGCTAAAGAGCAGGATTCTAACCAAGATGAACTATTTCAAGAAACTCTGCTTCCAGACAAAGACCTTATAAGAAGCAATACAAAACAATTTTTAAAAATTATGGGAAGAGGACCAACTGGTTTAACTTTCGAACTGCCAGAAGAAAAATTACAAGATGAAATACTATATGGTCTGGCCTCTACAAACAAAAACAACACAAATAACAATATAAGACAGGAAACTTCATCCAATGCAAGCATGAAATACAGAAGTGAAGAAATGAAGACCATCCCCAACACATATAAAGAGAAAAGACACAGGCTTACGGTCATCATGAAAAATAAAATTCAAAAAAAGAGAGAGAAATACAAATATTATAACTAGGCTGGAATAAGGAATGTGTGAGAGCCCAAGGGATAGCAGTCAGCAACAGGTGTTCTTAACCGGAAAGTCCTTTATTGCAAACAGATACAATAGTCATCTACATGTCTTGTGTTAGTAATACTGGGCATCCATACATTCAGAGTAGATATACAGTATTCAAAAGGTTAGAGCATACTTGCATCTCCAATCATAGGGAAGATAAAAAGGTGACTAAAATATACTGGTCATTTGTTCACAAGCTATAAGCGGGAAAAGTTACAGTTTGCACCTGAATGTAAGAAGTGGCTGGGAGTCAGACACTCAAGGTCAGAAAGGTGCGGGAAGCGATAAGCTAGCTGCTAGGATGAGAACAGTGAGCACATTCCAAAGATGGGGGCTTGACCACCCGGGAACCAATTCCCACCCAGGGGATGGCAGCATTAGCTGACAGAATGTTGATATATATTTAAGGGCTTAAGTTCAGTTATAGCTGAAAATAACAATAATGTAACAGAAAAACATTTAAAAAGGTAATTTACAGCTGCAACCCACTAAAAAAGATATTTTTGATCTAGATTTACATATTGATGATGATTTTACTGTGAGCTATAATTAGAAATTACTAATCCTTTCTTCTTTTAGGTTATTATCTTTATGCTGTTTCCATTAAAGACTTTGGTTGATATTTAAAACATAATAACGTATAAGACCATACAAAAAATAAACTAACAAAAAAAACATAACAATGAATTTTTAATGCTTTGGTTTTTATTGTGATTTATATAATTTTACTATTTTTTAAATAAGACAGTTATAACAGAAAAAAATAGTTTAAGACTAGTCATAATGTTATGGGCTATATTTGTTTAAATTGTTTCAAGTTCATATATAGTAGGAAAAAAATAGAGACGTAGCAGTGTAAAGAAAACTAGTAACTATTAAAAGTATACAATGTTGTTTAAAAGATACTTGTTAATATTAGTGTTTTATTTATTTAGCTAATTTATGTATTTAATATTAGAGCCAGTTTGGTGTAGTGGTTAAGTGTGCGGACTCTAATCTGGGAGAACCAGATTCCTCACTCCTCCATTTGCACCTGCTGGATGACCTTGGGCAAGCCATATCTCTGTACCAGCTTTCTCTCAAGAACAGTTGTCTCAGAGCTCTCTCAGCCCCACCTACCTCACAGGGTGTCTGTTGTGGGGAGGGGAAGGGAAAGGAGTTTGTAAGCCGCTCTGAGACTCCAAGTGAGTGAAGGGTGGGATATAAATCCAATCTCCTCTTCTTCAGATAACTTTTGTTGATACGTTATATATGAACAAAGCTACTAGATACTGTAATAATGTAACACTCTTTTCTTTCTTTCTTTTCCTTTTTCCCTTTGAAAACTAATAAAATATATTATTATATATATTACTGAAAATGGGCACATAAAACTGAAGCTCCAGTAGCAAGTGTTTCTTTAAATATATCCATTTAAATTCAAACACTACCTCGTCACTCAAAAATTGACAATGTTGCCACATATACTAAGGAAAAGGATTAAAAACCAACCTAGATAACAAAATGATATGACAGCAGTATCTTCGAATAAATATCAAATGGGAAAGAAAAAAAACATCAAAATGAAGGGAATGGCTAGTAGGGATGCAAACTGCTATTAAAAGTAATAATTCTACCAAAATATCAAGAGAGATGAAAACTGATAAACAACACATGACGAACAAAGAAGGCATGAGAGAAACAGCGCATATTTCAAATGTGGGACGTTTCAAGTTCAGTCCCTGGTACCTATCCTTAGTTTAAAAGATATCAGCGGCGGGGGGGGGGGGGGGGGAAGGCGAGTAATCCCAGCCTGAGACTCCGAGGAGCAGATGCCAACTGGAACAAACCTCTCAAGTCTGTGACACACCAAGCTGATCACAGCCATCCTCTCCTGACCATGTATGGCAACGCACCAGAAAAGCTATAGACTTCTTGCTTGCCCAGGGCTGTGACAAGCATCCGATAAAAGATTGTGTTTAGCATGGTGAATCAATAAACTGGAGTAGATAATGCTAGACTAGAAGGGAAGAAAAAGAAACCCATATGACTGAACCATGACAGGGTTCTTCTGAGTTGTAGATACAAGGTCACCAATGCAATGCTATCGATGGAAGGGCAAATGGTCCCAGGGGATTGTGAGAAGGTACAGGATATAAACCCCTTGCAGAAGTGAAGCTCCAGGCCTGGTTAGCACCTGGATGGTAGTCTTCATGAAAACGCTATGTATACTGCCCCCCACAGTGAAAGAAAGGCAAGATAAATGGAAATAAAAAAACAGATCCATTCTAGGATGTATTATTAGAAGAATATACCAAGCACAGGAGCATTAATATCACTGCACAAGACAACTTTTGAATACTGTGTCCATATTTAGTCACTCTGTTTAAAGCAGATGAAGTACACAACGAGACCTATTTGAATAAACAAAGGAACGGGATGGTTCTAGCTATTTAGATGAACGTAAGATTTGCAGGAGCAGCCAGATGATGTAGAGGGAGAAGAAACACACATTATGTAGGGACTAATATTGGAGGAGGCGATCCATTTCAGTTAAATGAGAACAAGGGAATGTACAAATGTCCCATTATTAGATTCTGCATTAATGAGAAGATGGTTTCTATGTATCTGAGGAACGAAATGCCGCAACCGTCTCTGTCCTCCCTGCGGCAATCATGATATCGAGGCACTCAATCTATCAACACATTTAATTATTTCAAATGCAGTGAAGTCTCACTGGAGTACAGAAAGCTAAAAACTTTTCTATCGCAGAAAAGAAAAAGTTTGAAAACATGGGAATGGGATATCAGGTCAGGAGCTACAGAACAGTTTGCCATGTTTTGTGGAAAGAGGAGTCCCGTACCCCCCATTAAACGCAGCCTGAGGGCCTGGATAGGGGCTATGAGGATATATTCCCTGGTAGTGTTAAAAGCATACTTCAGTTATGTAACCATTATGGATGTATTTTGGGTAATCTTATTCTTCAGGGATTTCCACTGTTCAGCTCTAGCTCCCTTCCTGCCTCAACCTCAGCACGGTGCCCTTATTTTACATACGCTTATTTGGTAACAAATGAATTTCAGGTGCATTTAGTACTTTAGGGGTAGGCATATCAATCTCTTGAAGGGCTATCTTTGACCCCTAAGGTTACTTCTTTCTGACAATACAGGAGCTGAAATTAGGGGGTCTCACTGGGCTTCCACTGAAGGAAAGTCAGTAAAAGGAGCTGTAGCAACAGAGCCCAGGAAAAGCCCCTTCTCTAGCTGCTGTCCAGCCACAGCATTCAGGATGCTGCTTACTTCGCAGTAGGCTTGCCTTCTTCTTTTGCTAATTTGCATCCTCCTTCTCCCCAGAGGCACACGCGACTCTCTTTGCTTGCAAGCAACGGGGACAGGCAATTAATGAATACACAGAGGACTCTCAGTGCCTAGGAACCAGCATTCAGTTACTATCCAGAACCAATCTGGATCTGCTGTCTGATCTGGAACTTTGCCCTCAACACATCTGTCAGCTGGATGAGTAAGCAACTATGGCCACTATAAGCTTGAATTCCACCAATGGAGGGGGGAGTAGAGAAATGAAGCAGACTTCTGTATTTAGACCACCACAATGGCCTTTCTGTTCTCTCTCTCCCCTCCTTCCCCCACACAGCAATCTGGCTCCCAGATATGGATGGAGGTCACTCAAATCAAGGAGACCACACCCCAGAAAACTAGTTGACCATTTAGTCCTGGCAACAGCAAGCGTCTCTTCCCCACACTTCTTGTTTTGTGATGCAGAAAGTGAAGCAAAAGCAGGAGGTTCCCAATTGGACAGTTTGTGAGAAAGGGAAACTGATAGGGCAGGAGACTTCCAGAGTTGTTTGTGTAAAACCTGTGATGTGATACTAAAGACAAGGGATGCCACAAAGATCTTCCATCTGTAGGCTATGAAGCTATTATGCTTTGGAGTTAAGGGGCATCCTTTCTGGTCTTCACGCTGTGGCATTTGGGGGTAAAGAGATACAGCTTCCTACCAAAAGGACAGTTTTAAACATTCAAGACACCCAATTTTTAAAATTTATTTTGCTTCATTTGTACCATGCTATTCTCCTTAGTGGGGATCCAAAGTAGCTTACATCTTTCTCCTCTCCTCCATTTTCCCTAACAACCCTGTGATGGGTTCAGCTGAGAGTGAATAACTGCTCTATGGCAGAGCAGGGAATCAAACCTGGGTCACCCAGATCCTAGTCCAACAGTACTCTGGCTCTCATGTGTATTCCTCAAGGATCAAAATAGGATGCTGCCTCAAGAGAACGGCACCATTCCTGGCTCTTCCCTTCACACCCATCTCTCTTAGCACATAAAGCCAGCGCTCATAGTGTATTTACTGTGGCTGCCACAAAACATTGCAAGAAAATCTTTATTTCTCAGTGGACAGGACATGGCCTATTTCAGCCAGCTTTCAGAACCAACCCAATCCACAGCAGGCATTTTACACATTCCATTGCCAATGTAGGCAGCTGTGCATTCCCAAATTCATAGACCCGAAGCCTTACCTTCTTCAGCCATATCTTTATCTAGGACCAGCTTTCCATGTCGGAGGAAGTTCAGGATGGGTCCGAAGTAAGTGGGGTCCCGATCGATGAGGTAGGCACCTGTCTCATCCTAACCAGAAAGCAAAGAACAAAGACGGAATCAGGATGAGTATCCAATCACAGCATTCAAATCACCAAAAAAACACACAACTAAAAATTGCCATTCACCTGCCCACAGGGTATCACCTCTTCTGTCTGACTGTGCTGCCACAGAACATGTATGACCAGCCTAACAAATGGAAGAAGGGCAAGTCCTGGAATGTTACTGTGGTGAAGGAAATAAAAATGTTAACCAGGATAAGAAAAGAGCTTCCTGCAAGGGTTTAGGATCAAGCAATATAAGGGGGGGGGGGGGACTGACTTGGAACATAAAAGGCCAAAGAGGCAGGAAGAGGATGAACAAATATCTTATGTATGATATAAGAATAGGGACTCAATGATGTTGATAGGAAAAGATGGGGAAAAGTAAAGGCAGCTGCATTCTGAGTATCCGTTCAAAGCAACCAGCTGAATCTTCAGCTATAAGCTGAGTTTCATTAAAAAAAAAAAAAGTGCATTAAAGCCCAGGTCTCACAATCACCACTGCAAAGGTGATGAACCCAAGCATGGAGTGCCTGACTCCAGACTGCTGGTGGGACTCCATGATAACTAAAGGCTGTTCCCTTAAAAAACAAACAAACAAAAACCACTCACCACACACAGAAATAACATGCTACCCTTCCAAGAGCAGAGTGGTCTTTTCATGAGCCTGACTTGGATTTTTGTACCCAAGCACTCACATCTGAGGAAGCCCTTTGCAAAACTTAAGAATGGGAATCTTTAAGTAAGCAATTCTTTCTCTTTAGGCACCCAGTTTATATAATCACAAGATAAATCTCTGGTCTCCAGAAGTGCAAATCCCATATTAGACTTGGAAGTGGCCTTGTCAATGAGAAAGTTACCTTCCATCTTTACACTGGAAGTTTGGCAGTGATGGCGTGACATGGCTTTGTAAGGGAAGAAGGGTTGTGGCTCAGGCAGAGCAGCTGCTTTGCATGCAGAATTCCCAGGCACAATCCTGTTCAAGCAGGATCTTTTCAAAGCAGGGGATGCAATGCAAAACACCTCTACCTGACACCCAAGGTCAGACTGAACAATGCTGACCTTGACACAGCAGGGAGTCTGGCAATGGTTCTCAAGATAAACAAGCAACAAGGGAGAGGGTCGTTGTATCTTTTTTGTGAGCCTCTCTCTCTCTGCTCACGAGCTTCCTCGGGAAGTCGCAAGCATCTGAGATAAGAAGGAAGCAAGCAAGGAAATCACCTCCCCTTCCCCCGGGGCAACTGGTCATCACCGCACTTGGCAAGGCAGCGATGCTGCTGCGGCCGCTCCAGAAGTAAACATTTTGCACAAGCCATGCACTTCACACAAAAACACCAGGATGCTCCAAGTAGATTCCTTCCAGAGTAAGACTACTGCTGTGGGATTTGGCTTCTTAAGCACTTGGGCGCAGTAAGAATTAAAATGATCTCAGGATTCATCATGCTTCTAAAACAACCTGACAAGCGACTTCACCAGAAAAAAAAAGGGGGGAGAAGGCGAATGACGCGGGGCTCCAGCGGCCCTCGGCGAGGAGGAGGCGTTCCTCTGCAACAGCCCCTCCACGGCAACACACAAAGTGCACGAGCAGCAGCGGCTTAAAACCGAGGGAGGCCGAGGGCGACTCCGCACGATCCCGACGCCGAACTCGCCAGAGCCTTTGTGCTCTGCCCGCCCGCCCGCAGGCACTGCTCGAGGCGCGGAGGAAGCCAAAGCGCGCCGCACATGCCAGCAAAACAACCCCGATCCTTCGGCTTACCCGATCCGACTGCAGCTCCTCCCCTTGGCACAGGCGGCAAAGGAACGATTTCTGCTCGCGGCACAAGGTTTGCCTGGTGGTTAAGAAGACGGTCCCGCCGACGTTCAGCCTCACCCATTTGCTCCGGTTGCTGGAGGGTAACGGCGTCGGGGAGCTCTCCCACGCGTAAGAAGCCCTCTGCCTTTCCTCCCCGCGATCCATCCTCATCTCCTTTTCTCTCCGCGCCCCTCCTACTTTTACAAATAGGCGGCACCCCATTCGCAGGTGTGGAGTGTGCGGGAGGATTCTGGGACTTGTAGTCCTTCCTTGGAGGTGTGTGTTGTGAAAGCAAGTAACCCGAAACCTGCGAGACATGTGTAAGGACTGCTCGCAAGCCCAAAGAGGAGCGTTATTCTTCAGGTCCCCCTGTACACCATTCCTCAAAATAGATCTTCCAAGATGGCTTTTGATGGTGATAATTCCCGATGGGGAGTCAGGAATCAGGATAGCCTGTCAGCAGCAAAATAAAACAGGAGTCCAGTGGCACCTGCAAGACAAAATGTACTCCAACATCAGCTTTCATGAGTCCAAGCTCACTCCACCAGCTACATGCTCTTCATGCATCTTATGAAGTGAGCTCAAACTCACCAAAGCTGATGCTGGAATAAATGTTGTCTCTAAAATGCAACGCGACCAGTGTTCCCTCTAAGCTGAGTTAGTGTGAATTAGCTCAGTTTTTTAGCCCCTGGCTCACACGTTTTGGTCTCAGCTCAGGAAGGAGGGCTCCAGAGCAAACCAATTTATGCAGCAGCCAAATTGCTCACTCACAAATCGCTCATTCACAAAGTAGAATTGTTGCTCACAAGCAGGGCTATTTTGGGGCAGGAACACACAGGAATGGAGTTCCGGCTGGCTCCTGAGTTGGCCACACGCAGCAGGAACTCATTAGCATAATAGGCTGCACCCAACAGCAGAAACTCATTAGGATTGGCTACACTAGGGGTATGTGGCCTAACATGCAAATTAATTCCTGCTACAAAAAAGCCCTGGGTTTTGACAAGAAACAAAGTAAACAGAATAAGAAGCAAAAGGTGGGTGTAGCTGGATGACCACTCTTCTAGTAACATGGGGGTGTGACCTAATATGCTAATAAGCTGTGCAGTCAGTGGTTTGGCCTAATATGCTAATGAGTTTCTGCTGTTGGGTGTGGCCTGTTATGCTAATGAGTTCCTGCTGGGCTTTTTCTACAAAAAAACCCCTGCTCACAAGACTCCACAGCTTAGAGAGAACATTGCACTAGACTCCTGTGTTAGTTAACTAAGCACATTAATTTGCCTGTATTGGTACTGCTTGTCAGTGACTGCAATGTAATGTAGCCACAAGTGATCTCTGATGTCAACATCATACATTTTTTATAGGCACATCAAAATTAAACATATTCCCACGAGATTGGGGTTTGCAAACACTATGCCAAGGAATTGAAACTGGCCATAACTTCTCAGTGCAAGTGTATGTGGTGGCAAACATGTTTGCAACCATGTGGCATCCACAGAATCTGTAGTTTTCCACTCACCACAAGTTATGCATTGCACCAGGCATTAGGAATTGCAGGACAAGTATGCACCCCCATGCAGGCCTCCAGAAAGCAAGGAAATTGACTTGTTAAAGTTTTATATGAGTTTTTGTTTACTTTCCTTTTTATGATTCCAGATGTCTTTCCAGCAATGCTGTCAGCACCAACAAAGAGATAGTTAACCCCTTTGGGACTGCAGTAGATAGACTCGTCCACTGCTAACCCTTCGTGACAATGCTGTAGCATCACTTTTGCCATTGCTATAAAACGAAACAGGCCTTTTCTTTTGAGGTCATTTTCTTTTGAGGTCATTTGCAGGACACATGAGAACATAATAGTGAATTACTCACTCCTAAAGCAGGAAGGAATGGGCTAGGTTGGTTGCATAAACTGGGAGACTCATGTGGTTCAAGGACTACCCGCAGCAGCCACAAATGTGTGCTGTGTCCAAAATTCCACAAACACTAACAAATCTCCACTCTGGTAGTCAGCAGCCAGGCATTGTTAGTGTAGTGTAGTGTAGTGCTTTTCAAAGCAAAGAATAAACAGACCTTCCTAGGGAGGGTCAGGCAGTTGTTAACAATGCTGAAGTTTCTTCCTGGTTCTTGCATGATAAATGTTGCAGCAAAGGCTCCAAAGAAGCCAACCTGCTCTGGAAAGCACATCCATCATCCTGCTGTCACCATTCAAGCTTCTCTTGAGCATAAAGCTGGGATGAGTTTGCTCAGTTAAGAGTGTGTGCTAAGATTTTGGCTTTTCAAGGCATGGTTTATCTTGCTAATGAACATTCATTTTCTTTGTCTTCCATTTAGATGGGAGATGTTTCCAGCTGCCGCTCCACTGCCACACACTTGGATTGCCTTGCCTTCTCAGGGAAGGCTGTGTGCTGCTGGAGCTCTTCACAGTGAGTAGCGTTTTTTTGCATATTTGAAAGATTTTAATTTTTTTCTGGTGATTTTTTTGTGCGTCTCTGGATACATAAGAACTCCCTCCACATTTTGAGGTTTAAAAATGGAGGGGCCCCCCAGCTGGGGGGGGGGGTGGATTGGAAATTGAAATGAAAGTTGAAGAGAGGCCTAGTCATGGGGCCTTACTAGACCTAGAAGTCTTACTAGGCCCCAAGCAACTTCTTGTTTTTTCCCCTGAGGCATTTATTACTCCAAAAAACACTGGAGATGACCAAATTTTGACAGCTTCAGGGGGTAAGAGGGAAGAAGACAGATTGCCCCATCCCCTCCATTGTTCTCTATGGTGGGAAAAACCGTTACTTTTTTCCCACCGTAGAGAAAAAACTCTGCTCCACCTAGCTCCGACCCCAAATGACCCCTGGGCATTATCTTTTATTTCAGAATTGGGAGGCAATAGTCTTGGGACTGCAACCACAAGGGGATTATGGCCAACTGGGAGTATGGTGGTTTCAGGACAGAAGGGTGTCCCAGTATTGTCTTGATGGCTTGGAAAAGGTGAAAGTGCCATGGTCAGTAGTTAGGCTGCTGAATTTAGTTATGTTTCAAATGATTTTGAGAAACAGACATACACAAGCATGTTCAAATACCCTGGTTAATATAAAAGATACAGTTGCATGGATGTTGCAATAATTATACAGAATTAGAATATGGGAGGAGAAAAACACGAAAGGGGGAAAATGGTGGAAGAGGTGGCGGTGGTTTGAAGAGGTTAATCCCCCTGTCCCGTAGGTCATCTTTCCTTACTTTCTCCCCTTGTAGGAATGGGTAAATTAGATTAGGTTATTAATGTTATCAAAGCTATTGTGTTAATGAAATTAATATTATTAATATTATTAATGTTGTTAATATTAATGTTGTTAATCTTGTTAATCTTGAATTATTGAATTGGTGCATCATAAGACTTTGTTGGATTTGTAATCAGTTATTTGTGTTGTATTTTATATTGTGTATTGTGAATGTTGAAATGCTGAAAATGATTTCTTAGTTTGTATGTTAAAAGGTTTTTTAAAATAAAAATCTCCATTTCCCCATACACTTGGATGAAATTCTCAGGGACTGAAACACTCCCCCTGTCCCCCAAGTTTTTCTCCCTGTCAAACCTCAGGCAGATAGGAGAAAGTGTTCCTGTTAACATGCCATTTAAATGATTCTTACATGCAGAATGAGAACAGAAAGGTTCCTGGCAATCCAAGAAGGCAAGCATTTGTGCTCAATGATATATAATCAATGAGGGGGGGGGAGGCCTAGGTAGTTATGTGAGTCTGCCATTTGCATATAAAGGGCTGTTTTAAATAAAAAAGCATTAGTGAGGAGCACTAAACCCTGTCACCCCCCACCCATCTGCATCTTTCCGTGTGGCACCATAGTGCTTCCTGTCCAGCTTAGATCCTGGATATTAATTGCACTGGGAAAACAAATGCTGAAAGGAGCAGATCAGTGAGGTAAGGCATGAGAGGAGATAGAGTTTAGATCTCCCTCATGCACACATAATTACTGCTTAAAAATAGCCCCCTCCCCACTTTAGACATGTACTGGAGGCCACTGTTGAAGAAGTGACAGCCTGCTAAGAGTCTTTACTGCTGAAAGAGTAGTTTAGTCCACTTGTACCCTAGGGAGAGCTATGGAGCATTTTCTAGTGTTTAGGGTTTATTGAATGTTTTTCTCTCTTAGTTCATCCTACCTCTTGTTTTTTCTCTCTCTGCTATGTAGTAGTATGTGTTAGTGCTTATGCTCTGTAGGTCTCTCTGTTGCATTAATGGCCTGCAGTCAGTTATTGTCTTTCTGCAAAATCTTGTTGCAGTAAATTAAGTGAAAGCAAACTCCAAAGCGTGGATTGGATTATTTCTGAACTCTGCCAACAGATAGTTCATGGCTTTTAAGAAACATTAGAGATAGCTCATGGCTATCCACCCATGGCTGTCCACCCATGCATCTGTATCTTTCAGGCTTGGTTGCTGCAGTGTGCTCTCCTTGGGGCTACTTTCGAAGGCAACTAGACTGCTGCCTTTTTGTTATCTGGTGACAGAAAGCAGGCCCACATACGATATGTATTGCACTAATTACACCAGTTGGTTGCTTCCAGATTTAATTCAAGATGCTAGTTTAAAACTTTAAAGCCCTTTAGCACCTATGACAATGTACCTGAGAGACCATTTCTTCCAACTATGCTGATGTGCCAACTGAGATCAGGTTTACAAACCTCGTTCCACCAGGTAAGAAGAGCAGTTGCAACTATCAGGGCTTGTTCTGGTGATGGACCCTTTTCCTTGAACCCACCACCACCACCTGAGGAAGTGCCACATTGATCTTGATGTGCCACAAGATCTGCAACTCATTTTTATTTAGCCTGGCGCTGGTGAACAGGATGCCTGATCTGTAATCTCAAGCTTTATAATCCTTTGTGATTTGGATGAAAGTGGGGGTTTTTAATGACATTTGTGATTTTATGATACCTGTGATTTGTTTTGCAATGGATTAGTTTTATCGTAAAACTGCTTTGGAATGAAGGAAAGGTGTTATATAATTTTAATTATCCAATTTTAATAAAAGAAATGCCAAAACAATCTCAAAATTTGTCCAAGGAAGGGTCTGGAAATGTATTCCCACTCTTGCCTAGATAAGGCCTCTTTGGGAAGCTTTAAAACTTGCTAGCACACTTTCCCCCATACAACTCAATGAGATGCTGTCAAGCTACGAGGGCCAGGGCCACTTCTCCACATTTTTATCATTTACGGCCTTTCCAATAACCAATAGACACCATAGGGACAAAAGTTCTTGTTTGCTGCGTAATTCATCACCTCCCTTACCTTCAGGCAACCCTGGGCCTTGCCAGCTAGCTACCTTTCTTCTTTCCTGCTCTGGCCTTTTATATTTCTCCTCCTACCACTCTAGGGTTAGCACTTACCCAGGAATGGCAGGGGACCTCCCAGTGATGCTCCCTGTAAAACCACAGAGACTTCTGAAAACTCTTAGAGTCATGATGTAACTTCCTGTTTCTGAAACAGGATGTGACTTCTAAGAAGTCTCCCCCACCCAACATGCTCCTGGGGATTTCGGGCTCATAGCTGGCATCCCTATGGCACACTCACTCCCTATCTTGGCCTCCTGCCTTGCCCCTCTCTTGCTAAAGTGCAGCCTTTGTTGTGGCTGTTCTTGGACTCCCCACTTCACATTCTGACCTGGGTGTGACAGAGACAGTATCAGTACAGCCTAAGCAGATTTACACCATTCTAAGCCCATGACCTTCAATAGGCTTTAAATGTTTTAATTTACTTCCCACATTTCTCCCCAATGGGTACCCAAAGCCGCTTACATCCTTCTCCTCTCCTCCATTTTACTCTCACAACAACCCTGTGAGGTAGGCTAGGCGGAGAGTGTCCCAGTGTCACCCAGCAAGCTTCTTTGGCACCAGTGGGGATTCAAACCAGGGTCTCCCATATCTCAGTCTGGTACTGTAACCATTACACCACGCAGGCTCTCAGTACATCTGCTCAGGATGTACATCTGCTTAGGATGGTACTGCATTATTCAGATAGTCCTGTTTCTGTGGAGCAGCATAGAACTGGGTGAACTTAAGCTGTGGTCTACAGCACGCAGCTTCAGGACAACATGCTTCGAAGTCTGATCAACTTAAATGAGTAGAAACCTGATTCAGTTTTTGGAGGAAAATGTTGTTATTAACCTGACCAAGTGCAAGATTAATCACATCCCCAACCCTGCCCTATGTACACCCAATGAGCTTGGACTTCTTAATCCTATGTCCGAACTGAAATTTCGTACACCGTCCTGTGACCCAGTGGGCTTCCCCCCAACCCAACGATAAACTGCTGCAGAGAGAAAAAAAAGACATCACTTATGCCCAGCAAAGAAGACATGCAGAGGACCACACACCCCACCCCAGTGTCAGCAGATTCACTGTAAAAGACGCTTCCCTGGGCCGCAATAGCATCTTCCGACACCTGTTACCAGGCAACCTTTCTTCCCCCACTGTGGTAGGAGGCTGCCCCTCACAGGTTCTTCCACCTTCTCTCTGAGATTATATGTTCCGGCAGTGCCCGCATGAACCATTCCACCCAAGCTCCATCATAAATGGCCACATCAGCCTTGCCACAGAGATATGCCCCTAACGCCACATGGCAAGCAGTGACTCCGGAGCCACAAGTGGCCACAAGGGGCTTCTTGAGATCCACTTTCCTCTCCTGAAATAAGCTGTGGATGTCCTCTGGACTCTTCTCCATGCCAGCCTCAGTAAGGAAGTCAGTGAACGGGATGTTCACTGAGCCAGGGATGTGGCCAGGTTCAATTCCTGAGGGGAAAAGAAAAAAGAGGAACAATATGAACTAGAGTTCAGGATGTTACAGTACCAACAACCCACTACCTGCATCCTAGTTTGGTTCCTCTGGTTTTTTGATGGTGGAAAGTGCTGTCAAGTCACAGCTGACTTATGGCGACCCCATAAGGTTTTCAAGGCAAAAGACATTTAGAGGTGGTTTGACATTGCCTGCCTCCGCATCACAACCCTGGTATCCCTTGGCGGTCTCCCATTCAAATACTAACCAGGGCCATCCCTGCTTCGCTTCCCAGATCTGATGAGATCAGGCTAGCCTGGGCCCCTGGTATTTTACCAGGTCAGAAAACTAATGTTTAACACCTACTTCACAGAAACAGCACATGAAGTGGTAAAATTTTTACATGATGGAACCCACTCAGATTACAGGAAGGACATGAATCGGCTAAATGAAAATCGTTCCAAAGAGAAGTGGCTAAGATTCCCATTTAAATGAGATGCTTGATGGGTTAAGAGATTACATGGCTAAGATCTTCTTGTCTGCCACATTGCAACTGTTGCAGCAAAATAAAGAGGAATCTTGTAGCCCATTTATACAAACTGCTGAATTAGGATGTGGTCACACACACTAAATAATCCACTTGCAATCTACTTGCAATGCACTTTCCAACTGGATTCTGCCTGTTTACACAGTAAAATCCAGTTGGAAAGTGCACTGGAAGTGGATTGAAAGTGGATTATTTAGTCTGTGTGACCACAGCCTTAAGCGTTCATCCATCAGACAGAGAAGCATTCCTCAAGGACCTAACAAGGACCTGAGACGCCTTAGCCATTATGAGGGTTAATCAGGTTAGCAAAACAAGGGAAATTGCATTACTGCCAGTTATTGTTGTGGTGGATGATTTCCTGTACTCTTCTTGATTACTTGTGATTTTACATAATCACATCCCACCCTGTTCTGGCTTGCACTCCACAGCCTTCCAAGCCCGCTGCTTGCAATTTCCCCCCCATAGCTTTCTACATGCATCTGTCAAGTGATGAATGGCTTTAGGTGAATTTTAGTCCATGAAAGTTTATGCTAGAATAAAAAATTCTTAGTCTATAAAATGTCACAAGACTCTTGTTTACAGTCACACTATCATGTACTATATTTTCTACTGTCGGTTCCTAAGGCACCCAGGGACTAGCAAGGCATCCCAGACGGTAAGATCCAGGACGTACCCTTCTGTATGGCAGCACAGTCATCCACAGAGGCCATGTAGGTGATGTTCTACTCTCTTTTTTAATCAATGACCTGACCTCTGCAACAGATATTTATGAATCTAATCAAATGTTTACTTTCCAGTTAACGGAGAAACACAGTTTTATTTATTTACTTTATTAAATTTCTAGTTCGCCCTCCCCTGCATAGCAAGGCTCACAGAGGGTTACAACAGTACAATAAATTACAATAAAAATAACCAAACATGATATTGGCAACTGCTAAAATCCAATTTTAACATCATTTATGGCACCAAGTAATACAATTACACCTGAGTCTGCTCCACATCTGTGTATAGCAGATGGTAACCAATGTCATGGGAGGTGGGTGGACACACAGAAGCCATATAAAATGGAAGCACGCCGGGGGAGGCCAATACTGATAGAACTCTGCCACCTCACCCATAGGCCTGGCGGAACATCTCCGTCTTACAGGCCCTGCGAAACTTGGGAGAGTGTTCCATCAGGCTGGTGCCAAAGCCGAAAAGGCTCTGGTTGAGGCTAAGTGGACCTCCTTCGATC
This sequence comes from Lepidodactylus listeri, assembly GCA_029233225.1. Classification (NCBI taxonomy): domain Eukaryota; kingdom Metazoa; phylum Chordata; class Lepidosauria; order Squamata; family Gekkonidae; genus Lepidodactylus; species Lepidodactylus listeri. Next base: position 38,272,170 of record JARCFY010000008.1, on the reverse strand, counting down.
TATTGAGCATAACGCTCTTTGAGGGACATACTGAGAGAGATGGTCCTGAAGGTATGTCAAGGAAGTAACCCTGTCTTCTGGACACCCACAGCTTCTTCTAATTATTTTTGCTTTGGAGTAAGCCCTGCTTTGTTCAAGGAGACTCACTTTCAAAGGAGTGTGGTTAGAACTACAACCTTGGCCTTCAATAAGTGATCATGTTTGGTATCTTTGCAAAGATAGAATTCTCTGTTTTTCTCTCTACTGTGTGAATGGCATTCAGGTTCCCAAAGGTTTTGGGTAATGCTCCTAGGTCACACAAAGGATCTATTTAGTTGCAAACAGATGTATTTGAATTGTTACAGCAACCTGTTAGTATGTGTGCTTGTTCAGAAAACATATATGGATTTCAAAATTGGAAAAATGGTTTAAATAGATCTCTTTCCTTGGAGATTTTAAATCATTGATTTAATGGCCTTGATTTGAATGGGTCCAGTTTGGGCAGGAATGGGGTGCAAAGTACCATTTGAAATAGTCATTATCTGTGGGGCTATAATCAAGATTCAAATCTTGCATATAAAATTGAGTCTTATTTGCAAACCAAGCACCTGAGAAAACCATGAGCTAAAGAAACCTAACTCTTCTGCTCTGGAGGTCAAAACAGAAGCATTACCTTCCCGGGGCTCTTCCTCCGTCCCTTGGAACCGGCCCACTGACCGTGCATCCACAACCTGGAAGTGGCATGATTCAATGTTCTCCTTAATGTCCTCATGGGTCTTGACGAATGATTTGTCCAGAGTAGCATGGAATTCTGCAGGCACAGGTCTGCTCTTCTGGGAGGTCACCGGAAACCCCTCCCGTATCCAGTTCTTCAGCCCACCATCCAAGAGAGACACAGCATCGTGCCCAAAGGCTCGGAACATCCACCAGACACGAGGAGCAGAGAACAGCCCCTGGTCACTTGCATCATACACCACAACATGGGAATTGCTGCCCACACCCAGCTTGCCCACATACTCTGCAAAAGCCCCTGCACTGGGTAGCATGTGATCATACGGCGAAGTGCGATCGCTGCACTGGTCAATGTCAAAGAAGGAAGCTCCAGGGATGTGGCGCTCCTCAAACTCCTTCCGAGGGTTGCGCTTCATTTTGGGGAGGTACCAGGACGCATCCAGGAGCTGTACAGCCAACCCAGTTTGAGAAGATTTGATAGCTTCAGAGACCCACTTTGCAGACACCAAAGCCCGGTAGAGAAGCTGCTGAGACATAGTGCCTGGGTCCTGTTCAGATGCAGATCTAACCATGAACAGAAGTTTCATGTTACTCCACAATAAGGACTTGGTCCCCCCCATCCCCCCCCCCCACAAATTCACATATTCAGGTGTTACCCAGTGAGTGACCAATGGACATGCATGTGTGAACCAGCCCACAGTTAAGCTATTATAACTGACTGCTAAGCCATTGTATTCCCATGTTACAAAAGTACACACTGTTGCTTGTGCACAGTAGATATACTTAGAAATCTGAACAGGAATGGCCTGCAGAAACTGGAAGAATCTTTCTAAAATTATGCAAGTGCTTTTTTTAGGTTGTTACACCAAGGAAAGGGCAATATGCTGTCTAGCTAGCCCTCCCCCTTCCCAGTAAAAAAAATTTAGGTGATGCATGACAGTGCTTCTCAATGATCTATATTTTTTAAAGAATGCCTGAAAGATGGGAGAACAGTCTACACAGGGCTGCCTTTCTCCACCAGTGAGAAACCCCATTTGATTCCAAAAGTGGTGATCTTCTAAAGTTGAAAATGTATGAGTTTTAATCTGCATCAGTTTGCACAATGAATACTTTCACCCCCTTCTCTTGGACTTATTTTCTGTTTTTCTCCAGATTATGCATATAAATATTGCAGCAGACACTGTTTCTGGAAAAGCCAGTGCTGGCTCCAACTTCTTACTCAAGGCCACCACAATGGCCCCCTTCACGTGAAAGAGGGGGGATGTGCAAAACAAAAAAACTGTTTTCCCACTGCCTCTGACCTCCTTGGCTGGTGTTTTTGCTATGGCATGGGTTCCACTGCTGCTCTCAGAGCCCCAGAAAATGCCCAGTCTTGCCACACTCCAGAGCCAGCCCTGGAAAACAGACTTCTTCTGGTATATGAGAGGAGGGACGTCTCTTCTAAAATGGTGTCTGACAACTGTGATTTCTGTAACTACTGGAAATTCATTAAAGTTACATTCTGGTGGTTTTGTCTGTGTTTTAATGTGCTGGGGCATCATTCTTATCCATTCATCTGACTGTCTGTTCAATCTTAGGCTTCCGTCTCGTGGGAAAATGCTCTTTCCCCTAAACTCAGATTAATGGAATATAGCTCTGATCACTACACCATCAGAAATGCCCTCTGCAAATGCTCTGCGGTATTCAGTTTTGTTGCTTGAGGCACACATGCAGGACAACTGGTTGAGAGTGAGGTGACAGAAGAGCTCAGGTACTAGAATGGACTGTACTACTTCAGATAGCAAGTGGGGTCCAGACTTTAATGTCCCTGTGCATACAATGCTTCCTGCCAAAATAAAATCATTACACCGTGGAGAAAGGTTGGCTTTCTATTTGCAGGAAGAAGTTTACTGTGAAATTTAAAAGGAGCTAATGTGATCCCCCCACTCAACATTCTGCTGTGGTGCAGCCTCAGCATTCCCCCAGCTGAGGCCCACCACTCCCAGCTGAGGCCCAGCCTGAACATGACACTGCTTGGACAGAAAACCACACCCTCACAACTATGCATGTGCCAAGCATCGCACTGAAACTGGGTATCAAACACTAGGTTCCAATGGCAGAATGCCAGAGCTCTAGCCCAGGCAAGTGTTGCCCTGGCACACTACTATGGCACACATAGCAGCCTCATTTAAAGGACACCTACAGAATCACAGGGAAATTCCTCTGTCCCACCAGCACCACCTTTAAGTTAGGCATCACACTGCTGCACGTGGGAATCAGGCCTTTGGGCAAATATTTTTCCTAATGAGTAACCACATTTAAAAAAAAATTGTTCCGAGATCAACCCCCTTCTGCGTACAAAATATAATGCTCTTCAGGAAAGCATTTTCACTCCTATCCTTTGCCAAGGAAGAGTTTGGGTCACTTTGTGACACAAAGCGTTGGAGTGGCTGGGCCACTGGCCTGATTCCGACATGGCTTCTGTTATGTTCTTAAAAGTTCTGTGGGGACAGGGCAAGAGGCACCCTGCCTCCGGGGCATCCAGCTTCTAGAGCGAGTGAACGTCTGCGCAGTGGGGCGCGTGTGCGGGTCACTCGAGTTCTCAACCACTTGCACGCTCAGTAGATCGAACTGTAGCGTTCGCCAGCGTTTGGGTCCCTCTCCTTCCCTGCAGAAATTGATCAGGCGAATTTCTAGCGGGATCGGTTGGCCCCTGAGCACATGGGCGGCAGTCCCTGTAAACGCCTCCCCTGAAGCTCCCACGAAACCCTCGTAAGAAGTCTCGTCCCGAGGACCCTCCCGCCGGCTACCTGCGCGCCCTCCGAAGGTCCCTGGCTCCTCTGCTGATGGTGGCGCGCAGAGCTTCTCAGGATCACAGCGCTGCACCCAGGCCGGTTCCTTCCCCTGCCATTAAAATCCCCCCACCCCTTGCGTGAACTCCAGGGAGGAGACCCGCGTTCCATCCCACTTCCTCAGCCAGTGGCAGAAGGGCTCGCGGGGCAAACCAACTCGTGGCAATACGGGAGGGGAGGAGAGAAGACAAACTGCCCGACCTCAGTGAGGATTCCAGGCCACTTTCACTTCCCAGTCATAGAACCGACCTAATTTTTATTTTTATTTTTTTGGTCTATTGGAGACCCGACAGGAGTCCTCTCCCAAGCGTCTCTTTTGAGAATGAGAGAGATCTTTGCTCCCCTTCCTTCCTGCGGAGCCTACAAGAGCTAGGCGGGGCTGTATTCGGTCTAAGAGGAAAGCAGGAGTTTTCGCTATCGCGCGCCACCATCAGGAGCTGACGTTATGAGTCTAGTCGCCTTCGGTAAAATGCAGCCTTTCTGGCTATGCCGTGAACGGTCTGAGGATCTAGTTACGACGCAAAGAAATTAAAGCTCGAACCCTTCTTTCACCCCATTCAACCCTCCCCCCCTTTTTAAAAAAACCCTGAGTTTATACACAGATTGCGGAAAGCTCATCAATTGAGCTAAAGAGAAGGGGGAACAGCCCCATTGATGGCGTCTTCATGCTTTCAACGGTAAGAAGGGGCTCTCCAGAGTACAGGGGGCGGGACGGGCTATGGGACAAAGCTGCTTTGGAGAGGGCAGAGGACAAAGGCTACTAGACTAGTTGCCTTCTACTGGTCACAGCCTTAGGTGCATAGATTCCGTTCCTTGCTCTGCCACAGACTTTCTCTTTGACCTTGGGTGAGTCCTTTAATATTACTGTATGGTAGGGTGACAAGTGTCCCGTACTGAAAGTCTGCAGTTCACAATTTCACAACTCCACAGAGTGGGAATAAACACAGCCAAGTCTTGTGTTCTAAGTTCAAAACTTAAGAGCTCCAGTAGACTCTGGTGCTGGGCAGCATCCCCTGGTTTTGACATGATGTTACCTCGGCTTCCTTTTGACTGTAGATTGCTTTGAAAAATATGTATACATACATATGCTTGGGGCCTGTCAGGAACTGTGGGGAGGGGGAGACAGTTTAGAGTTCCTGAGTATGCAGAGCCTTCTACCTTTTCTGCAGCCCATTTTTGCAGCTTGCGTCGTCTGCACGGAGGGCAGCCAGTTTACTATTAGATTTTACTTCATTTATAGTTTCATTGCGAAAGGCAGACTAAAGTGGATTACATTTTGAAAAATGCAATAAAAACAGTGTAAGATATGCAATAAACAGTGTCATAAAACTGCCCTCATTTTTTTCAGACATTAAAAATCTACAACCTTATTCATGCGCGCGCGTGCACACACACACACACACACACACACACACACACAGAGAGGAGTTGTCATAGAGGAGGAAAAGTTATATGAGGAGCCAGTATTTTGTTGTAATTTTACAATGGATCCTAATTTCTTAGGAGGCTGATGTACCCAGTAAGGTTGCATGAACATGTAATTTGGAAGCAGAGATAGAGAAGGTGTTGCCACAAATTGGAACTGATAAGATGTTGTCTCCCACTGTGTTCCTAAGCAGGGCCTGCATAGCACTAGCAGTCCTTTACAGAAACAGAACTGCACAAGCAGTGTCCATGCACCGGCAGTACCTCGCAAGACACCCTGGCCTTGTAGCAGATCAGAATATGTTCTTAGTTAACAGGGTGAGATATCCTGGCTCCTATTATAACTTTTCCTCCTGTGGTTGCTTGGGACTCTCCACCCTGTTTGACCCCACATTCCCCGCCTTCCTGGGACTCATTTTGCAGTTTCCACTTTCAGGTTTGCATTCACCCCACTGTGGATGAGCCAATCACGTTACTGTTGTGCCATCACTTACTGTGGAGCCCGAAACATTTAGTCGTGTAGCAGCACGTCTTCCGACAGCTGTCTTGGCAAGGTAGGAGGGTGAGATAAAAAGATACAGAAGTTTTGGAAGAAACTTGGAGGGTCTTTTGTTCTCCCTGGACGCTTTCTTGTTCAGGTTGTCGAAAACTATCAAGTGACGGGGAAGGGGGGAGTATTCTGGGGCTGGCAGTTAGTTGTGGGAGGACCTGTGCCAGTCCAAAGTACAGGCCGGAAGACAACTGCCTGCAGTCCCCTCCCTGTGTTAGTTGATCGGCAGAGAACTGGACACCAGAGCTTGGCAGCCAGCTCTACAACGCATTCTGCTGCAAAGGTCTCAGTCAAAAGACTCTTGGCTAACATGGTGCAGCAGATCCTATACAGAGCTCTAGTCTCCAGCAGATGGCTTGCAGAACATGTCCGGGCCAATAAAATCGGGCCTGGTCTGCGTGTGCTGGATGGCTCCTGGTATGAACCAGGGCAGAGGGATGCCCAGAAGGAGTTCAGAGAACGGCACATCCCTGGTGCCTCCTTTTTTGACATTGAGGAGTGCAAAGACAAGTCCTCTCCTTATGAGTTCATGTTGCCCAGTGAAAAACACTTCGCTGACTATGTCGGGCATCTGGGCATCAGCAATCACACGCACGTGGTGGTGTATGATGGAGATCGCCTCGGCACCTTCTATGCACCACGAGTCTGGTGGATGTTCCGGGCTTTCGGGCATCGAACAGTCTCTGTCTTGAACGGGGGTTTCAAGAACTGGGTGAAGGAAGGTTACCCTGTGACATCAGAGGTCACCCGGCCAGAGCCCAGCGTGTTTAAAGCCACCCTGGATAAATCACTCCTGACGACCTATGAAGAAATGGTGACCAACCTGACCTCCAAGCGGTTCCAGGTGGTGGACTCCAGAGCTGAAGGAAGGTTCCAAGGAACAGAACCTGAGCCAGGGACACAAGGTAAGATTAGTACCTGGAACTGCAGCCAGCTACAAGGGATGTTTACTGGCATTAACTCGTTCAAAAAAAGATATTGTATAGGAGATCTAAGATCGGATCTTGAAACTTTAAAAAGTTTAAACAGCTACTGTGGGCTCTAAGCTTAATCAAAACAGAAGCATTGTAGGAAGGGTGTTCAAACCCTCTGCTGTGTCTTTTCCCCACTCTAAGTCACCCCCACCCCCGGAGACTGCTCTTAGCTCCACAAGGACAAAACTACAGAACTGTGTTTTGACCTAATTAGCAAGTTTTAAATAAAAAATCAAAAGTTGAAAGATTTATTTACTAATCTCCCCAAGTTCAGTCTGTTCTGGCCTTCTGATGTAGCCGCTTTATCATCTTGTGCTGATTCCTTTATAGTGTTGTCCTAAGCAGACCTACATTCTAATGAGCCTGTGGACATCAATAGTTTTAGATTGGTTGAACTCTCTTTAGGACTGCACTGTTACAGTGCAATCTTACATACACTTTCTTGGGTGTAAGCCCCGTTGAATAGACCTGAGTAAGTTTCTTAGAAGACCTGCTTGGGGTGGCTCTCTTTATGCCTTTTGCATGATCTGGAGTATAGGTCAGAGTCCTCGTGTACAGAGTCGGAGTTCCCTGGAAATGTTTAGCCTTAGGAGGGTGTGGGTGTCTTTAAAAACTGCTCTTTGGAAGACTGTTTTAGCCCTTTACATCTTGCTCTCCTCTTCATATGGCATAAGTAGATAGCTGTATATATTTACTGTCCTGGGGCAAAGGTTCCATCTTCTTCCCCCAAGGCCCATATCTGGTACTTCCACCTAACAGAGAATGCTGCTAGTAGATGCAAGGGTTGTGGACATTCATGCTTGCCAGTAATACTGTCCAAGAAGCTGATGGACAGTTCAAATAGTTTGCTAGTAACCTGATCATAGGCGTCAACTTCAGGGGGGCTGGGGAGCTGGAACTTTCCCAGGAGGTGCTGAGCCTCCACCTGAGACAATGGGCTGTGATGTCTCTGGCCCAGCCCCAGGCCCCCCCCCCCCGGGAAATTGGAAAGTCTACGCCCGTTAACCTGATCATTATGCTTCTCTTTCAAACAGTGCAACTATCATTTTTGTTTGTTTTTGCGCAAGAACGAGAACCAGATTGACTGGTTCTCTAACCTGCGTTGTTCAAAACTCAAAATCCCATATCATATTCTTGTATTCTCCCCACCACTCTCTTGGTAATGTATATGAAATTACAGAGCTGTGACTTTTGACCAGCCTGTGCAAAGGGCTAGAGCCAAATATTGAGGGGAGAAGAAAAAACTGCTCACGTGTTAGGGAGGACATGCAGTCTGACCCAGCAGAATTTAGATAAAATACCAAGAGTGCCTTCCCTAAGCAAAGTCACACCTTTCTAATCTCACAGTTCTTAGAAGGGTGTAACTCTGTTTAAGAATTTCCCTACACAGCTAGATGAGTTTCTCATTCCAGACAGAAATCTTAGGGCAGGGGCAGTGTTCCCTCTAAGTTGAGTTAGTGTGAGCTAGCTCACAGTTTTTTAGCCTCCGGCTCACACATTTTTGTCTTGGCTCAGGAAGGATGGCTCCAGAGGAAACTAATTGATGCAGTAGCCAAATCACTCACCCACAACTTTAATGCCAGTAGCTCACAAAGTAGAAATTTTTGCTCACAGTTTAGAGGGAGCATTGGAACCAACCGAAACACTCAGCTATGATGGCTATATGAAGATGAAGCCTTGCTGGCCAAAAGTCATACCTGTCTCCCCCCCCCCCCATTTTCTAAGGACACTTGGTGGGCACCAGGAAAGGTGTTGGCGGGCGCCATGGCGCCCAGAGTCACCACATTGGAGACCCCTGTCTTAGGTGAAGAGATGGCTTTGAAGCTTACAAAGCTTTCAGCTTATGAGGAAAGTGCCTCACTGTCAGGAAAGGCTTGAAGAAGACATGGATGTTGCCACAGGATGGCAATGCCTGAGTCTGTTCCACTGCACACATGCCAATCTGCATGTATGGCTGAACACACCTTCCTGGTGTGTCCTGCGCAGAATCGGTCTGCTACTACAAGTTTCAATTTGTTTTTCACTTGTTTGGCTTCTCCTAAAGAGTCATGAGAACCCTGTTTTATTCTGAGTACTGAAAATTCCCAGGTGTAGATAGGGTCAGGGCTATTTTTGGGCAGGAACGCACAGGAACAGAGTTCCGGCTGGCTTCTGAGTTGGCCACGCCTCTCCCCCCCACAGCCTCCTCCCCCTTGGGTTCCCCAGGTGCCTTGCAAGCCACAGGGTGCCTGGGGAAGCCAAGCCAGTCCAGGGAGGGAAGGCAGTTTAAACTGCCTCCCCTCTTTGGGATCCCCAGGTGCCCCGCAGCTGCGGGGCACCTGGGGAAGCCGATCCAGAAACTGTCTTCCTTCCCTCAGGTTCCCCATGCGTCTCGCAAGCTGTGGGGCACCTGGGGAAGCCGATCCTGGGAGGGAGCTGTGCTGCCAGGGGTGTGGCCTATTATGTTAATAAGTTTCTGCTGTTGGGTGTGGCCTATTATGCTAATGAGTTTCTGCTGGGGTTTTTCTACAAAAAAATCCCTGGATAGGGTTGCCCAGCTGCCCATTTCCACATGTGATGCGTCTGTTAATTCCACATGTTTGGAATTCCATTCCACAGGTGATGCCTTCCTTTCCCCCCTGGCCTGTTGGCAACATTAGGTACAGATCCCTTGTTTCTCAACTGTAGATCTCAAAGTGGTGGAGGAATGGGTGCGAAACCAGTTTTTCACTACAGACTACAATGTGCCCATAGTAAAACATATACATGATAAACTATATGTGTTTTTCATGGGGATGAGCAGGGTTCGCTCTACATGAAAATATGTTGGGGGTAATTTGGGGAAATGGGTCTTGTAAGCCTTTGTTTCAGTCCATGTGGGAGTGATAAAACCACTTACCCATCCTGGGTCCTGAGCCAGCCTTGGCTGGGAGGGCGGGGTAGAAATTTGACAACTGGACTGGACTGGGTGAGCTGCCCAGCCAGTCTTCTCTACTCCCAAAATCCCCCTCCCCTCTCTTGAGATAACTTCCACCACCACCAGCTAGTCGATTTCCAGGGCCTAATCAGCCTTGGGGAGCAGCATGAAGGCGCTTCTGCTGTTTTGCCATTTATATGTTCCGCCTCGTTTCTGCGTCTCCTGCTTTGCTCGCTCTAGCTAATGTGGGGGATTCAAACACTGCTTGCCCATATGGGGATGAAGTCATGAAGCTCTGCTTTGTAAATGAAGCTTTAAAAACTGAGGGAAAGGGGGGAATGACTGGAAGAGGGCTGAGCATTCTTCAGAAGTGCAGAGTGTTATGAACACTTGAGTCAGTTAAAGATGCAAGCACATCTTATTGCAGATTTTCAGAGCAGTAAATTTTTAATCTTGACTTTGGATTCTGTGCCTGCCTTACACGCCATTCTTTTCTTCTGGCATATTTATTCTGCAGCTACAATATAAAAAAACACATTTTTCTAAATCAGGTGGGAATGTCACTTGTGATCAGGGGGTGTCCAAAGTTTTTTTTTTTTTTTTAAATATGCAATTGCCCTATTGCAGCTACGCAGTAGTGTCCAGCAAGCACCTTCTGTTTAAATCCTTGTGGTTCAGGTTTTGTACATGCATTTTAGCGTTAGTTCTTTGAATGAAAGGGATCAGAAAGAAACCCAGACAAAGGGGGGAAACCAACGTTGAAATTGACAAGACTTTTTAAAAGACTTTTTAAAAAAACTGAGAAACAGCTGCGATGCCCCATTTTCCATATTGTGGAGCACCAGGAGATTCTCTGCCGTGTTATCGGTCACTGTGAAAAATTGGAAAGTCACACCATCTCATAATATGAGGGAACATGGTGAGTGTACAGAATGCATGGTAGAACCCACTGGCATTGTAAGCTGTGATTGTTGGTAATGTGTGTGTTTATGTGCGCGCGCACTTGTGCAAAGTCAGCTGTGACTCCATCACGCTTTGCACAGGGCTGCAATTTATATGGAGGAGGAGTCCTCTGGCAGAAACTCTGGAAAGCTTTTTTAGTCTTGTGCCACTAAATTGGAAAAAAATGGCGTATTTTCACTGATGCCCTACTGCAGCTGCATAGTAATGCTAATTCCTGCCCTTCCTTGCAAATTTGTGTGGTTTTCTCTTTCTGATTCTCTAATTTGATCCTGCACAGTGGTCGTGATTTTGGCAGTTTTTTAAAGCCCTGTGAGGATTGCACTCTGTCCTCCAAATAGATTGTTCCGAAGTGATTCTTAAGTTTGACAATTTGCAGAAGGTCCATGTAGCTCAGCCACCATTTTAATGTTAGGCTTCTGGAGATGGCAAAAATCGTTCCCCCCACCAAAACTTTGTTCACTAAAGCATTAAAGGGAAAAATGTTTTCAAAGCTTTAGGCTTCCTATCCCAGTCTCTCTCTCTCTGTTTACATATCACATCAATGTCATTCTGCATTCTGTGCTGACAAAAAAAAAAACACCTTTATTTTGTTTGCATACAGCATTGAAATCCTTAATTTTTTGCACTGGGGACACTGGTGTTTTCCTCCTCTCCAATCCCCCTTTCAAGTCAATAACAGCAGGAAACTAAACCTCACACAGCTCCTTTTGAACTTTCCCCTTACTGTTTTAATTTTTTTTAAATTCAGGGATCCAAGACCAGTGAAAGTCTTATATCGCTAGACTCATGCTGCTTGTAAAACAAAAATTAAATTTAAAACAGTGAGGGATCCTCAGTGTGAGGCACAGCAGCCCAGTTGAGAGATTGAGACTGTCAGAGTTCAAGTAGGAGGGCCAGCTGGCCATAAAGAAAGGTGAGTGAGGGAAAACTGGAGCTTGTACAACGATGAAAGGGGGAGGATGGAGGAAGGTACAGAGTGGGTGGAATGACCTTGATGTGGGCAGGAGAGTGACCTTTGAGGGGTGGCAAAAGGGGGGTGTCCAAGGTAATCTGTATGCTTTTGAATTACCTTTGGCTTGGAAGTGAAACAAGGGGGAGAATGGCACAAAAGCACTCTCAGAAAACCCAGGGGAACAGCGACCAGAAAGCAAACTGAATGCTGAAGGGAGGAAAATCAATGCAGAACAACAAAGAAAACCCGATGGACATGCATGGTGAAAGCGAGGGAAAACACCCGTGCATAGTAGGCCAAAGAGGGAAAGGGTCTATGTGGACTAGCCTGCTTAACTCCCTGAGAGTTTTTAGACCTCCTCTGTTCCCCCCTCTGATTCCTTGTGGGATCCAGTTTATATGCTCTGAGGACAAAACTGGACATGACAGCATCTTCATGGCTGCCGTTAGAATGCTACCACCATTTTAAAGTCATTTAAAAATACCATGAAGGCCCAATCAGTGAGGTGCTCTTGTTCCCTCGCCACCACCTTTTCAAGTGCGAAAACAACATCATGGGGATGGCTGTTTCTGCACTCGAAAAGGCATGGGAGGGAAGAGCTCCTCAGCCTACCATGCCACAGGTGTGGCATTCTAAAATGGCTTTAAAATGACTATACCGACCATATGGTCAGGTTAAGAAACCTTTGGGAAAGAATGTCTCTTCTTCATTGAATTTGTGAAACTGTTTGAATGGCCTTGTCCTTAGAAAAACTTCATACAATATAGACAGTAAGCTTGTCAGATGGTCCTCTTCTGATGAAGATTCTTTGAAACGGAAACATTACCGGATGTTCGTCAATTGAAAATATTGGACCCATATATTTGTATATTTGTTTATCTATCTTTGCTTTATATATTTAATTTAGCATTGTTATATTATAACTTTGTTAAGTGATTTGCAGCTATTCACTTGTTTTTTAAAATGGGGGAAGCATTCACATGGCAGCCATGAGGATGCTGTCGCATCAAGGTGGGCCCTGACATAGTTTTTTAAGTGTTACATGGCTGAATGCTCTCTTGTGGCCTTTCTGCGTGATAAGGCTAAATTTGCCCCATTATTACATGTTACGTAATATATTTCCCTTCAGCAATAATGCAGTATCCTATTTATGCATAAGGGATAGGCACAGAATTGCATTAGGGATGTGCATTTGGTTCGGATGAACCGAACCCCCCACCCCCGAATAATGCCTATTTGGCATTATTCAGCCTGCCGAAAGCTGAATCAGATTCTCTAATCTGATTCGGCTAGCCAAACAGGGATTCCCCAAATGGATACTGTATATTCGGCATCCATTCGGGGACTCCCTTTGCTGGGTGAGGGGAAGGCAGGAGGTATTTAAATGTCTCCCCGCACCCTCCTGGGCCTATCCTGGCTCTCCTGCCTCAGCGGGGAGGGGGCTCTCCTGGGCTTCACCGGCAGGCCAGGGAAGGCGAGGGAGGGCTAGCCGGGGGGGGGGGGGGCGCAGCAGGCTCCCTTCACTGCAGGGAAGGTAAATTGTCTTCCCTTCAATGAAGGGAGTGTGCCGCCTCTGCAGCGCAACTCGTGGGGAGGGATTTAAACTTTAAAACTTGAGTCATGCCACAGAGGCAGCACACTCCCTTCATTGCCTTCCCTTCAGTGATAGGAAACCTCCCCCCCTTTAGGGGGGTTTATTTATACCCTATGGGGACAGTCCCCATAGGGTATAATAGAGCCAAATGTGATTCATCCAGCTGAATGCCCCCCCCCCATCGGCTTGCATTGCCGAAAGTCGCATTTGGGAGGTCATTTGGCTGACTGAATCACATTCAGCCCCTTTTGGCCGAATCCAAATGAGCTGATTTTTTTTTTGCACATCCCTAAATTGCATATGGGGAGCTTGGTACAGGAGTTAGTCCCAGGCTGTTTCCATAGACTCCTGGTTTGCAGAAGGTGAGCTCTCCTAGTCTGGTATCCTTTTTGTCAACTGCATGCCTTTCTGCTACCTCAGTGGAAGAAGTTTCCCTTCCCCACAAAAATAGGAACCTCCACCCACCTGCACTGGCCTGATCAGTCCATAATTCCCTGTCTAGAGTCAGTTTTTCATGATCCTATCATTGTCCTACTGCTCAGGGTGGGGATATGGGGAAAGTCCTCCAATTATGTTGTCACTACTGTTCTCCTACTCTGATTGGCTAGGAATGCTCTGCTCATGGACACTAGGAATGTTCTGCTCACTGACTCCCAGTTCCAAGTAAGAGGGTTCTCAGAGTTCCCAGTAATGTGGCAAAGGGCGTGAGCCATTTGTAAAAAAAGACTGGGAACAGCTTCTTCTGGGCAAAGTCACAAGTATTTCTTCACACCAAATGTAACTAATTTTCTCGGGTCTTTTACTACCAGAGGTGATGATGGGTCTCTGCTTAGATGGCATCCATGGAGAATTAGACTGGTGGTACTCACTCTGCAGCTCCTGGAGAGCCACGTTCCTAATTGCCATCAACCGAGACAGCTACAAATACTGTACGCTCTCCATGCCTCCCCACCAAACACACACACAAACACACATGAAGCTGCCTTATATTGAATCAGACTCTTGGTCCGTGAAGGTCAGTATTGTCTGCTTAGACTGGCAGTGGCTCTCCAGGGTCTCGGACAGAGGTCTTTCACATCTCATATTCTAGTAGCAAAGTTGGGATATATTTGGATACTTAAATCCAGTGATTGGAGCTGTAAACAGGCAAAATAGATCTTTCTACTAACCTGAAAAGGGCCCCAGGTTTGCAGGGAAAAAAATGTGAAATCTAAAAAAGAAAAAGAAAACCCCTGGGCAAAGATGGGGGTGGGAATGGGATAGCTGCCCTGAAAGTTTCTTGTGGGTCCCCACTTGTACTATCTGATTCTCTCAGCTGAAGATGCTGGGGACATTCTGCGTGTCAAGCAGAGGCTCTTCCACCGAGCAATAGTCCCTCCCCACAGAGAAAGAAATCTGTTTTCATCCATGAGGCCACCCTATACTGAATCAGACCCTTGGCCCATGATTGTCAGTACTATCTACTCAGACTGGCCACAGCTCTCAGGGTCTTGAGGAGAGGTCTTTCACATCACCTGCTCCCAGATTCTTTAACTGGAGGTGCCAGGGATCAAACCTGGGACCTTGAGCATGAAAAGCAGATGCATGCTCAGAACATACACATACAATGATACAAGTATTATTAACCATATAATGATAACCTTTTAAACTACCACAGTCTAGGGTTCTCTTCCCACCACTGTTGAACTTTCGCCAGCCCTTGTGTACCCGGAGTGAGAGAGCCTTCCTGCTCTCTCCTCAGTGTGAGGCACAGCAGCCCAGTTGAGAGATTGAGACTGTCAGAGTTCAAGTAGGAGGGCCAGCTGGCCATAAAGAAAGGGGAGTGAAACCACAGCTACCCCACCGTGGTCAGTTTGCTCTTTTCCTGGATGGCTGCCTTTATTGGGGGGGGGGGGGGACTCTCTTTTCTGTGTGGCCATCTTGCTCTCCTTCTGGCAGCTGCCTGGGGGCTGGGATGAGAGTGCAGTGGTTCAAGGGGGGGGGGTGTCATTGAATGGTCTTACCTGCTTTCCTGAAACATGGGACGGGTGCCACATTGGGGAATAATGCTCAGAAGAACCACAGGTGGCATACCAAAGAGCCACATGTTGCCCTTGAGTAAATATATTGGTATTAGATCGTGCACAATAGTGATTTATGGTCTTTATGGTGCCATTTCTCCAAGGAACTCTCGGGTGTTGCACAATGAGGTTAGACTGAGAGATGGTGACCTAGGGTCACCCAGCAGGCATGCGCATGACACTACCTTATGCTGCCAGACCCTTGGCCTCTCAGTGCTGTCTACTCCAAGTGAGTATATCTGTATTAGATAATACACAGAGAATATCTGTACTGGCACACAAAGTAAATCTCTACTAGATAATGCTCCGCTATCTATCAGCAAATCTTTATTGACTGCAATACTGATTTATGGGCTTTTCAAGTGATGCCGTTTCTGCCAAGAGTTCTCAGGAGTTGCACAGTGAGGTTCAACTGCGAGATGGTGGCCTAGGGTTACCCAGTGGGCATGCACATGAAGCTGCCTTCTGCTGCCAGGCCCTTGGCCTCTCAGTGTTGTCTGCTCCCCCTGCCCCAGGCTCTCCAGGTGTGAGGAGCTGTCTCTTTAAAAGAACTCACAAGAACTGATTAGAACCAGCCCTAAAGCCTACTGCAGGAGCTTAATAAACAAGCGGTATTATGAGTTAACTCTCTGAATCCTGTATATGATCATAACCACAATAGAGCAAGATTCAGGTAGAGTAACGCCTTAAAGACCAGCAAAATTTCCAGGGTTGACGCTTTCCCTTCATCAGATCCCACTCTCAGAAGCTTATGCCCTGGAAATCTTGTTGGTCTTTAAGGTGCTACTGGATTCCAATCTCGCTCTTGTACTGTAGGCCAACATGGCTACCCAACTGAAACAATTGTAAGAGGTTGTTCAGGGTGAGTTCTTCCACATCACCTACTACCTGATCCTTTCAACTGGAGATGCCAGGAACTGAACTTGGGGTCTTCTGCATGGAAAGCAGGTACTCTGCCACTGAGCCACAGCCCCTCTCCCCATCAGCTTCATAACTGAGCAGGGATTTGAAACCAGGTCTCATTGGCTCAGCATTCTAACCACTATACCGTACTGGCTGTCATTGTTAACAGCCATGATAGCTCTTTGCTCCCAGTTGCTGGGAGGACAAGCAGGGAGGGAGGGGTGGCTTTTCGTCCTTGCTTGTGCCCTCCCCAGAGGTGTATGGCTGGACTAGAAGGACCCTTAGCCTGATCCAGCAGGACTTCTGGAGAGGCTGAGGCAAGTAGGAAGCACCAGGCTTCAGTGGTTCCACTCTTAGGTGACCAGCTGATTCCAGAAGGTGGTGCTGGAGGAGAGTCAGTTTGGTGTAGTTGTTAAGAGTGTGGACTCTAATATGAGAGAACCGGGTTTGATTCCCCACTTCTCCACTTGCACCTGCTGGATGACCTTGGGCAAGCCATAGTTCTGGCACAGCTGTTCTTGAAAAAGAGCAGTTTCTGTCAGAGCTCTCTCAGCCCCACCTACCTCACAGGGTGTATGTTGTGGGGAGGGGAAGGGAAAGGAGATTGTAAGCCGCTCTGAGACTCCTTTGGGTAGTGAAGGGCGGGGTATAAATCCAATCTCTTCTCTTCTTCTTATGGTATGGGGTCTCACAGGTTCCATCTTTTCCTCCATACTGTTTAACTTCTAAATGGAACCACTGGGAGATATCATGAGGGAATCTAGAGTAAGTTGCCACTGATGCACAGGTGATGTTCAGCTCTGCTTCTCTTTAACATCTGAGTTAGTTGGGTCTGTGGAAGTCTTAAACAGGTGCCTTGAGACAGTAATGAGATAGATGAGGGCCAATAAACAGAAGCTCAGTCCAGACAAGGCAGTGGTGCTGTTGGTCAGTGGAGAGACTGCTTGAGGACAATGGAGTCAGCCTGTCCTGGAGGGAGTTGCATTCCCTCTGAAGGAGCAGATTCTTAGCTTGGAGATCATCCTGGATCTCCAGTCAGCCTACAGTAGGAGGCTCATGTTTCCTTTGTGCCAAAGTAGTGCCTTTTATCAGCGCCAGCTGGTTCGACAGCTGTGATGGTTCTTCAAAAAAGTGTGATCTGGTCACAGAGATCCATGCTCTGATCACATCCAAATTAGATTAATGCCTTTGAAAATGGTCCGGAAACTTCAGTTGGTTCAAAATGTGGCAGCCAGGAATTGGTTACCCATCTGTATTGGTTACCTATCTGTTTCCAGGCACAATTCAAAGGTCTGGTTTAAGGCCCTTTAAAGGCCCCAAACAGCTGGGGCCAAGATACTTGAAAGACCATACTAGGCCGCCAGTTAAGATCTGCCTCTCAAGCCCTGCTGTGGCCCCCACCTTCAGAGACAAAGCCTGTGGTGGCGAAAGACAGATGTTTTTGGTGGCGTCACCTTGCCTTTGGAATGCCCCCCCCCCCCCCAGAAGCTCCCTTGGCACCTACTTTACTTTTTCTTTTAGCTGTGAGGCCAAAACACATCTTTTTACCCAGGCTTTTAAGTACTTTTTGAAAATCTTCCCAGCTTTTCTAATAGCCTGTTTTTTTTTTTCTTTTATGGGTGGCTTTTTTGTTGCTTATGTCCAATGCCTTGTTTTTAATGGCTTGTTTTTTATATTGTGGTGATTTTAATTGTATGCTGTCTCGAGCAGGACTCTGAAGAAGAAACACAGAAATATCCAAAATAAATAAGTAGTGTTGTTATGTTCTCTACCATATACACACACAGTTGGCACTGTTGTTTCTTTTGGGCTTTCCTCCCTGTGCACCTTATACACACACATAATGCGAAAGTGGGGGTGTAGGAGGAGAAATCTGAAGAGACACTTGGCTACTGTGCCCTCCCAGCTGGTCATCACCTCGGTCAGGTAAAGTGAGACATAGTAGATTGCCTCTCTTCCCACAATACCTCTTAACTGTGGAATATTTGTTTATAAAAGTTATCGGGTAGATTGAGGGCAAAACTGGTACAACTTATTCAAATATGTTATTTCTGATTGTCTTTGGGCTTCATCTGTTCAGTGAAAAGGGCACTGAGCTACCTTCTAAAAGTAGCATATTTGTTGCTGAAATAAAGAGCCAGTGTGGTGGAGCGGTTAAGAGCAGTGGGCTGTAATCTGGAGAGCTGGGTTTGATTCCCCACTCCTCCTCCACATGAAGACTGCTGGGTGACCTTGGGCCAGTCACAGTTCTCTCAGAACTCTCTCAGCCCCACCTACCTCACAAGGTCCCTGCTGTGGGGAGAGGAAGGGAAGGTGATTGTAAATGGCTTTGAGACTCCATAAGATAAGAGGAAAGCAGGGTATAAAAACCATCTCTTCTTCTGAAATCACAACTTTGCACAGCGGCTTGATGGTGGTAATGCTAGCATGAAACATTCTGCCTTAATAGAGGTCATAAAATGGGGAGGGGGTGCAGAAGAAAGTGTGGGACTGGATGCACCTGTGGTTTGTAGGTTAGCCATTCCTGACTTAAAGTGTGGTGGTTTTTAAAAATCGCTTCATTTAAGTCTCCCTTGATCATCTTTAAGTGTCTTGGTGTGCTCACTACGAGGGCAGGACTAAAGAGTGGTTTTTTTTCAAGTTCATCCAAGGATAGTAATGATCACCAAGGATTTTGCATGCTATTAACATCCTTAATTCTAATGAAACAAGAACTATACCTGCCATTAAGGTCAAGTCGTTCATAACTAATTTTCCATTCCAGTTGACTTTCACATAGTGTGCATAAACTTGTCTAAATTATTTAAGGAAGGTGTTTGTTGTAAGTTGGCATAAAGCATCTGAATTAACAATTGTTCTTTACTAACTTACACATTCCTGTCACTATCAATCCACAGATGCTAAAATACACATAGATAGCTTGGAGCTGGCAACAGGGTTGTGTTGGTTACAAGAAAAATCCCACATTTTGTTTCTTTAAAGACCTGAGAATAAGGCAGCCACACACAGTTGAAAAACTGTGTAACGATCATCATCATCATTATCATATGGCACGGTGTGTAGAATAGCCAGGAGATGCTAAGATTGTCTGGTGGCAGCCAGAAGTTCTAGCTCTTTCAGCATTATGCACCACTAAGTGGCAAGGTAGACTTGTTTTTAAGGCAGGAGATGTTTCAGAAGTGGTTTGCCATTGTCTGCCTCTGCATCGCAGCCCTGGTATTCCTTGGAGGTCACCCTTCCAAATACTATCCAAGGCTGACCCTGCTTAGCTTCCAAGGTCCGATGGGATCGGGCTAGCCCAGGATATTCAGGTCAGGACATTTATTCATATAACCTGACTTTTCATATAACCTCACAGTGCCATCCTCAGTAGAGTTACACTTTTCTCAACACCCCTCCCACCCTCTGACTGAGATATAAAGATTCTGAGATCTCCATTCCTACTTGTGTTTGACGAAGGGAGCTTTGACTCTCAAAAGCTTATACCCTGGAAATCTTGTTGGTCTCTAAGGTGCCCTGGACTTGAATCTAAATAAATCCATTGACTTCAAGGGATTCAGAATGGTGTATCTCTGCTACGGATTGTATTGTTAATTTGGAGTAGGCTGTTTAACTTAAAGGGAAAGCAGTGCCGGTTGCCACTGTTGAGCACTATAATATATTGCTTTTCTGGTTCTCTTTAAAGTAGGAAGGTGGGGGGAGGGATTGTTGTGCAAATCCAAGTCAAAAGGATGAATCAAATGTTATTCTCTGTTCCAAAATGTTGTCCTTGCGTGGCTGAGGAAGCCGAGCCAGGTCCTGAGGAGCGCAGAGGAGGCAAATCAGCACTCAAATGAGATGAAAAATGTCCATCTGGGATAGTGGGGGAGCCACTATGGCAGGATTCCAATCCAGCTTTTCGACAGGGAGAGCTGCAGAGTCAGCATTCCAGCCGGAGGAAGCCAAAGATGTCTTTGGTCTTGGTAGCTTTCTCATTATGATGCCGTCCTAGTAAAAGAGGATGATGCAATCAGTGCCTTGGCATAATGCAGTAGAGCCGTGACTGAGGTCACAATGGGGAGCCCTGGCAAGAGAAAGCAGAAACGTTTGGGTGAACAAAGAAATGTTGGATTCAGGTGAATGGCTGAGCCACCGCAGTGGAAAGGCTACGGTACACTAGTCTCTATGCTGTGATATGTCATAGGGCAGGGATCATCCCCACCCCCTTATAATTAAAAGAGTCAAACTACATCAAAATTCAGAGCAGGAAATCAGCAACGAGACAGTATTTTTTGTTAAAAAAAAACATTTGGAGAGCTGAAACTGTACAACTTAATATTACTAATCATTGACATACTGATTAATAATCCATACAGTTTCTTCAGTCCAAACACTGGGTGTCACAATTAGAAAGTGATACACACAAGGTCTCACAATAAGTAATAAATATATACAGGAACACCCTGCACAGTAGCTTTAGTGCACTGGCATACATCCATGCACGGTTTGTACTTGAATTACTGGCAACTGTTCACCTCTATAATTCCCCCTTCTGTAAAGCATCTCTAAGAAGCCCTTGAGTCCAATAACAGTCTCTGCTTGCCATTCCTTTACACATATTGGTTATTCCAGCATCCCACCAAATATACTTTAAATATCCCAGTTTCTTTTTAAAAGAGCCATGCTCAGTTCCGTACTGAGCCACATTTGGCTCTAGAACCGTCGGCTCCTGACTCCTGTCATAGGAACAACTTGTGACCTGTGCAGCCCATCAGCCCAGTAATCAGTTCCATGCTTGACAGGTTTATTGCAATTCCAGGCAGGCAGCAAAACCAGTTTTTATAGAAACAGGTCATTTATGGCTAGTGGGTTCAAAAGAAAGGTCACCCCACACAGAGAGAGTCTGTTTGTAGCTAGTCATCTGAATCTACCCTAAATCTGTGGTAATCTGATAATTGTCCAGCTTTTCCCTGTCTCCAGTGTGCTCTTTCCAAACCAGCTTTACATCGCCATCTTTCCAGAAGAAAACACAACCCAAGTGTGGTAGCATGCCATCTGGAAGGAACATAAGACATTTTTCTGCTCCAACCCACATCGATGCCATTTTCTCACCCTCAGGCCCTTGTGCCATTTCCCTAGCATTTCCCCCTGGTGTGCCTCTAGAGGGCACTGGCAA
Source organism: Lepidodactylus listeri (assembly GCA_029233225.1). Classification (NCBI taxonomy): domain Eukaryota; kingdom Metazoa; phylum Chordata; class Lepidosauria; order Squamata; family Gekkonidae; genus Lepidodactylus; species Lepidodactylus listeri. Next base: position 38,251,156 of record JARCFY010000008.1, on the reverse strand, counting down.
CTGCCATCACTCTATAACAATCTATTGTCACTTCTCTATTCCAAATTTGAATAAAACTGTTGTAGTGCTATAGTACATGCATGGAGAAAAGAAGGGGAAAGGGAGGGTGGTGAGTTGGCATGGCAGCTATGATGACCACACACCCCAAGAGCCAGTGCAGAGTTGCTGTGGAGCATGTGTGGAAGGGAAAAGTCAGCACAAACATGTTGGAAAGTGTGCAGAAAGCATTCATTTGTATAAGCTTCATTGCTAAGATGCATTCGTCTGCATTTGCGAGGCAAAGAAAGCCACGTGGAGAATCTTTGCCATGTGGAAGCAGCCTTAGATTAATAGTTGAGTGTGAGTTTTGTACGTTTATCCCAGACAGGAAATGAACTGTTCAGCCCTTAAGCCAAATCCCTTCTACATTACGATGGTTGCTTTTCATAGAATCCTCTTTTTTACAGCCTTTCCATCAGCCTTTTCACAAAACTCTCTGAGTCTGTGTTTTTTAAAGACAAAAATTAAAAGCATCTTAAAAATTAAGGAAGAATCATGTGCTGCCTTAAAAAAAATAACTCATCTATTGTGCCATAAGCTGTTGAACCCTATTCCACAAAAGTTTGTGAATCTCTTAGTCATTCAACTGCCATAAGACTTGGTTTAGCATTTGTTGTTTACCACTCTGGAGTAAGGGTCTGTGGCTCAGTGGAAGAGGTCTCTGCTTGGCATGCAGAAGGTCCAAAGTTCAATCCCTGGTATCTCCACTTAAAAGGACCAGATAGTGATGTGGAAGACCTCTACCTTAGACGGTGAATTGCTGCTACTAGTCTGAGTAGACCAGAGGTGTCAAACTAATTTGTTACGAGGGCCACTTCTGACATAAATATCACTTTGTCGGGCTGGGGCACGTGTACCATAAAATGTAATGTCAGGTACCAGAGATATAAACTTTATAAAGAACACAGGCAAACCCAATTAACAATATTATTTTTAACTCAAAATACAAACAACGGCTATTGATTCCTAGCAGTGAAAGCAATTGGTTTACCGGGGAACCAACAAAAGCCCCAATAAATGTATTTAATCACATGCAAGACTAGGTTTTTTCCCCAAGGGATACCATAGAAGGGGGAGTACCTAATGTCTCCAAACATACCAGTTGCTTGCAGGCCGGGTAAGAGCCCTGGATGGACCTGTCCCGGCCCCCGGGCCTTATGTTTGACACCCCTGGAGTAGACAATACTAACCTTGATGGACTGAAGGTCTGATGCAGTATAAGGCAGCTTCATATATGTTTTATACATGTCCAGTCCTCACTCAGTATGGCATTAGAAATGTAGTAATTGCTTTATTTTACAAGCTTGGCTGCATGGAGTCTCTCTGGAAACCATTTTCTCTCCTTTCTTGTAGGGCTTGAACCAGGCCATATTCTGGGAAGTTTGAACATGCCTTTTTTCAATTTCTTAACTGAGGAAGGATTTGAAAAGGACACAGAAGAGATTCGAAACATGTTCCAGGAGAAGAAGGTGGACCTCTCAAAGCCACTGATTGCCACCTGCCGCAAGGGGGTCACAGCCTGCCACATTGCCCTGGCAGCATACCTGTGTGGCAAACCAGATGTGCCTGTCTATGACGGCTCCTGGTCAGAGTGGTTTCGTCGTGCCCCACCAGAATATCGAATTTCCAAGTGGAATCGCAACAAAGCATAATAAGTGAGGTGCATCTGCAGGAATTCTTCTCCTGCATGCTCTGAAGTTGGGTTTCTTAATCATTTACAATGAAGCAAAGGAAGGGGAAGTACATGAAATCTAAAGTCCATCATTTTTTCCAGTTTTCTAATCCACTTGGTGTTTTTTCTCTCCCCCGTCTCCTTTTCTTAATTGCGTAACTGAATAAACTAGAATTTCAAATTAAGTGGCCTTTTGTTTTTTGTTACCATGCACTGCAGGTGTCAGAACACAGAATTTTCTGTCATACTTCCCCAGGCCCTGAACAGTCTGGGACCCACATATCTCTGGGACCACCTCTCCTGGTATACGCCTTGAAGACAACTGTGCTTTGCAGATAAGAACTTACCAGTTTGGTGTAGGGGTTAAGAGCTGCGGACTCTAATCTGGGAGAACTGGGTTTGTTTCCCCACTCCTCCACATGCAGCTGCTGGTGTGACCTTGGGTTAGTCATATGTTCTTTCAGAGCTGTTTGCTCAGGAGCAGTTCTTGAAAGAGCTGTCTCAGCCCCACCTACCTCACGGGGTGTCTGTTGTGGGGAGGGGAGGGGGAGGGAAAGGAGATTGTAAGCCACTCTGAGACTCCTTTTAGTAGTGAAGGGCAGGGTATAAATCCAATCTCTTGTCCTGGGTCTGAGCAGACTCAGCCAAGACCAAGGGGATGAGACAGAATCACTAACCAGAAGCGTAAGTCAAGAGTTCAGTCCAAGAGTCATACACAAGGGAAGCCAGCCAAGGGTCCAAGTAGCAGAGTCCGAGCAGGTCCAAGAGGTGTTGTCAAGCAGGTCCGGGGTCAAAGCTAAAGGTTTAGGAGTAGCAGCCAGAAACAGGTCCAGGAGGGTTGATTGCGTATCTCCAGGAAGGTGACAAGTTGCTTCCACGCCTTCCCCCTCTGAAACCCCCTGAGAGTTCTGCTCAAAGTAGTCAAGGATCAGATCTTGGTGGGTTAACCAAAGTTCTTTATTTCCAATCTCTACATTAGTACAGCTTCTCGGATTATTGTCAGAGATGAGACAGATAATACAAGCAGGTCTATTATACCATTCCAAGGAGTTTGAATTACCCATAGGTAGCCAATCACTATAGGGGAAAATTGGCGGGCAAAAAGGAATTCTGACCGTTTGGTTCTCACAGGAAAGAAAGTGAGGTGTCAAGCTGTAAATTTCCTTTCCCAAACCAGACCCCTCAGATGTTACCAGTTCACATAACAATCAATGGCCTCAAGGCTTTTGCATGTGATAAGAGATGAGAGGTATCCTCCCTTGAAGTCCCAGCCGGGGCGGCTGGAATGCGGAGGCAGGGATGTGAGAGGCCTCCTTGTTCTCATACATTACAGATGTCACCCTCCCGCTTCAATTGCTACAAACTCCAGGCCTGGTCAAGCAGTAGAACATGGCAGTTACAAACACAGAATGAAACATAGAGTAACATAGAGGGTACAGGCATGATTACTATGATGTCTGAATTAGCAGATTCTGACAGTCCTTTATCAGCAGCTCACAGCTGGGTCTCCGTGCTTGCGAGAGTGCTGTCCATTAACTCCAGGTGTGCCTCTTGATCTGACAGTCTCCAGGCAGCAAGGCATGCGCTCCGCCTCATCTCCAGGAGCTCCAAGTGCGCCTGCCTCCTCCTGTGTTCCCCTGGCTCTGGGGAAAGAGGAGACGAGGCAGACTGTGAAGTCTCCCCAAGATCTTGGATTGTTGAGGCGCTGCCTCTCTGGGTTGTCTCTTCCATGTTCCCAGTGCTCATGGGGCTGGAGTGCCTGCTGTCCTCAGCAACTGGGGCACTAGGACCTGCCTCTGCTGTCTCAGGGTCGTTAAGAGCATCAGCTGACTGCTTTTCAGCTAAAGCAGGCTGGCCCATGCCATCTCTTCTCTTCTTCTTACTGGTTGAGCCCTGGCCCGAGAGATATCTGGTAGAACTCTCTGCTGAGCGAACATCTGCGCCCTGCAGGACTTGGTGCAGTTCTGCAGGGCCTGTAAGGCAGAGATGTTTCACCAGGTGTTTGGTTGAGGACAAAAGCGGTTTCCATTTGTTCGGCACTTCTGTTTTCTTACCTCCCCCCCACCCCTGCACCCCCGCAAGACAGTGGCACAATCTGAAGTTTCCTAGTGCCATCAGATCAGGTTAAATTGTATTTTTTACTGTTTTTAATCTGTAAATCTAAACTATGAATGTTTTGTCACCGCCCTGAGCCCTGTTTTACAGGGGACAGCAGTCTAGAAATTTAACTTTATAAATAAATAAATAAGATGGCCTGCAAGTGAAGCACAGAGACCAGTGAAGACCAGTTATGTTTAAAAACCCACAATGAGGCCAGCCACAACTACAGTTTGGTGTTTTACAAATTTAGAGTGCTTCAATGTAGGGTTTTCAGTATGGTTGCCAGCTCTGGGTTAGGAAATACCTGGAGATTGGGGGGGGGGGGGGGGAGGAGCCTGGGGAGGATGGGGTTTGTGGAGTGGAGGGACCTCAGCAGGGTATAATATCATAGAGCCCACCCTCCAAAGAGCTGTTTTCTCCAGGGGATCTGATCTTAGTGACCTCAAGATCTTAGGTAAAGGTAATAGTGGGAGATCTCCAACTGCCACCTTCCCCACACATTATACACACTGAAGGTGCCTTATACTGAATTAGATAATTGGTTCATCAAGGTCAGCATTGTCTGTTCAGGCTGGCAGCAGCCCTCTAGGATCTCAAGGGGAGGTCTTTCATATCACCTACTTCCCAGGGGATTAGATCTTCTGGGACCTTCTGCATACCAAGCAGATACTCTGCCACTGAGCCACACCCCCTCCCTATTTATCAGGTGTACATCCATGTGATTCATGCATTGTATTATTTTCTCTTTTTGCTCTTCAGACAAATGTTCTTCTTATACAGCTTTTGTGCGAGCCTCAAAAGAATTGAACTGCAGCACCTTGAACAAACTGGGTGGCTCCAAATTGTACCTATAGACTGAAATTGCTGCAACTCATGTCACATTCCTTCCATGAAACCAAGAGAGAAATACCCATACATAATGTGTAAAATCAGGTATCGGTTGGTCTAATTCCCACTTGCCTTTCTTGTGTGTCAATCAACTGGAGGTAAAAAAATAGATGTTAGCCCTCCAGAAAACTGAAACTGAAGATACCACACTTATGAATGTAGTGGCGACAATCCAACACAGAGTCAAGTGTCCTTATGTCCATTGATTTCCAATGGGCTTAAGCATGATTAACTCTATGATGGGTTGTGGAAATAAATCTGATGGATTCCCAAGTACTTGACTTCCATATAGTGTTATTGGGACTCAAGGGCAAAACAAGGCAACGGAGTAGTTTGATGTTCTTGAAAAGAAGTGGCCAAAGAAGTGCTGAACAACTGTTATTGTATGTTGAGGGCCAGGAAGCCAAAACTTGTACCTTGTGAACTTTTGTAACACTACAAAAGAAGGTAAGTCTCAACCGGCACCTATGTTTACTGGGGTTCCTATAGCAACTACAGCTCACAGATGGGGATGCTTGTTACTAAGCAACTGTCCCTGGTGGCTCCTCACGGTTCCAACTCTTTATCTCCACTTCTGGACTTCACAAGGACCTGCTTGGTTCATCAAGAACTACTTTGGCACCTCAGCTGAGACCATGGAAGAGGTGAGGTACACATTTATCTGGCAGGCTTAACTTCTGAGGTAAAAATAACCCTCCCAGGCAGCTACATACAAAGATGTTGAGGTAGTGTGACCTACACAAAGGGGGCATGCTTTTTAGGCACAAGTCAGTGCTGTGGGCCTTTGCTGATGTCTTGCTGCTTGTCCTGGCCACATGTGGCAGGCATGTTGGGCCATCCTTGGCCACCTCTGGCAACTGATTTGGAGCCATATCTGGTTGGCAACCCTGGGACAAACACGGCATGTATACAGTTCGTATGTAATCATTGTCGTGCTGTTCGCAGCCAGAGGTTTTCTGAAAATGGCCAGGCAATACCTGTACAAGCATAAGGAGACAAGAGACTTGCTTCAGTATCAGCAGGAGCTTGAGGAGGTGAATTCCTCGCTCCAGTGCCAACCAGAGCAAAAGATGGTTCCGCCTTTACCCCACTATCTAAAAGATCTTGAGGAGGTTAGTCCAGTGCTACGATATCTGCAGCACCCTGAAGAATTTACTGCCTTCTGCCAACAACTCTCACAGCCAGAAGAAGATGATGATACCTCAGTCCAGCAGTCTGAGGAAATCAGTCCTGTGCTCCAGTATCTACAGCATATGGATGAGATTGGTAGTAACCTCATCCAAAGGGACAGCTACTTCATGTCTCCATACCTGGGAAATGCCAACAAAATGGAGAATGTGACTCAGGTGAAAATATGTGGGACCGGTGAAGCTATATCAGGATCTTTAGGGAAACATCAAAGATAATATTACATTTCTGCCGGGTAAGGGGGTAGGGGAGCTGTATCTGGCCACCCATAGTTAACACCCAATTCTGGTAATAACTGGAATTTGGCAATATCTTTGAGGTTTCATCTACTAGTGGTACTGTACCAAAACAGACCCCAGAACTGACCGGAGTCTAGAGGGGTTCAACCCAGATCCAGGAGGCTGCCTTAATACTATGGACCATGTGGTCTGTAAGCAGTTATGTCTTCCATCAATGAGTCATGGAGGCCCCTGGAGTCTGAAAGAGATTCCAGAAAGGGAGGCAGAATTTCAGCAGACCTCTGGAAGAAAAATCTAGCCTATTTTTAATGGCACATGTTGAGCAGAGATATGGGGGAATTGTCCACAATAATGAAAGACAGTGAGCTAGAGGGTCGCAACTGATTTGCAAATCATAGTGTTGTAATGGTGAGGGCAACAAAAGTCTTGTGAGTTTTGAGAAGCTGTCAGTCACCAGCTGTTCTGCAGACAGCTAAGGTGACCAAGGACCATCATATTGGCATCCCCTTATATCCAAAATTTAGATTCAGAACCCCCAAACTGACTTTGAATTGAAACACTTGATATGTGGAGGGACATATCCTGTTAGGTTTTGGTTTTTTAACCTCAGAGTTGTAAGTCTATTTTTGGCTTATGTGGTGAAAAATTTTCTAAGCAACCATGAAGGCTACACTTGATTTCATGGAATCCATAATAAATTCCAATTCCTAGGGTCTAATCCCCACTCTGCTATGAAGCTGACTTGGGTGACTTTGAGCCAGCAACTATCTCTCAGCTTAAACTTACCTCACAGAGGCTTTGTGAGGACAAAATGGAGAGTCACTGTGGTGTAGTGGTTGGGCTAGGACCACCCTATCTGATGGGGTTGTTGTGAAGAAAAGATGGCATGGGGATAATTATATATGCAGCCCTGAGGTCCTCGGAGGAAGGATGGGGTAAAAATGTGAGAAAAGGAATATGAGGTAAGGAATATGAAGCCTTGTAGAATAAGAGCCCCACTTCTTCTATGGAGAATTTTCAAAGTGATGAACAAATATTGATAACTGTCATTGAAAATACCATGAATTAGCAAGGAATGCAGCTTGATTCAGTTTAAAGTGAGAGGTAAGAATCTGTCTCAGAGACAAATGGAGGTCTATCTTGTGACACTTATACCTACAGTTTGAAGAAATGTCACATGGGATGCTCCTAAAAGAAAGTAAAGTCATGTTCCGCATTGATTGATACACCATCTGCTGAAACATCTGGTTCAAGCTCCATGGAAGGGTATTTCAGCCTTAATTCTTGGGTGGTTGATAAACTCCAGATTTTACACTTAGCAATGGGATGCTGAACAATGTTTAGTGGGGAGCAATGAGGAAAAGCAGAGACCGAGAGGGTAATAATAAAAAGTTAGAGTCCATTCCTATTAAAGTAGCAATAAGTGACCCCAGGGACTTTATCTGGCCTTAGGGGTCCATATCTAGCATATGCTCTTTTCCCAAGAGACTTCTTGTGGTACTGCTTGTTCTAATGTGAGAGATGAGGCACAGATAAAAGGGTTGCTTTTTATGCTTCTCTGCTGACAGGTTGCCATCAGCAATAGACAGTCTGTCAAGGTTCTTATTTTATGTTTCCCAAGTGAACAAGAGTAAGTGAAGATGAGATATGTCAGAGACACTGCACGACAGAAAGCTGTTGCTGTTTACCCCACCTGGGGGACTGGAGGAGGATGAAGGGCCTGCTAAACAGAGTTGTTCTGCCAGGCCTGTGGTTGAGGGCACCAACGGGCTCCTTGCTGATAGATTTCATCTAGCTTTGGCCTCCTCCTTCTTCTCCTTTCTCTCCCCCCCCTCCCCGCTTCTCCCCTTTCTCCCTTCTAATCAGACATTTATGTATATATGTTTGCTCCTCCATGTGACTTTTACACCATCTCATATTGTATAGTAGCTGTTTTTATTGATTGTATTTATTGAAATCGATTATTTATTTGTAATGTGTAGGAGGTTTTAGAATGTATATTTCACTCTGCTGTCACCCACACTGAGCCAGTTTTGGGGAGAGCAGGTTATTTATAAATTGAATAAAATAAAATAAATAAATAAAGTCTGTCCTCTGAGGTTAGCACTTCCTCCAGAGGAACTGATCTCTGTAGTCTGGAGATCAGTTGTAATTCTGGGAGAACTCTACCATACGACTGATAAACCCTGATTTGATGTATAGCTGGAGAAGGGCTCCAGGATCAGTGTTTGACCTGTGGTGTGTACTGTGGATTAATGGAAGACAGGCTATACGCATATAAATATGTACATGTAGGTCTCTTTCAGCATGACTAGGAACACTGGTTTCCCCATCAGAGAGAGCTGTACACGTATAATCCTAGACATCTAGGCCTAGTTCTACCTGTCCACTGGCTACATGCATACCAGAGATGGGAACTGTCCTTATGATCCCACTCCCCTCTCTCCCTTATAAAATCATAGAATCGCAGAGTCGGAAGGGGCCATACAGGCCATCTAGTCCAACCCCCTGCTCAAGGCAACATCAGCCTAGAGCACCCCTGACAAGTGTTTGTCCAGCCACTGCCCAAAGACTGCCAGGGAGGGGGAGCTCACCAGCCCCCTAGGCTGCTGATTCCACTGTTGAACAATTCTTACTGTAAAAAAAAGTTTTTCTTACTATCCAGCCAGTACCTTCCCACCCTTAATTTAAACCCATTCTTGTGAGTCCTATCCTCTGCTGCCAACAGGAGCTGCTCCCTGCCACCCTTCAAATGCTTAAAGAATGCAATCATGTCCCCCACTCAACCTCCTCTTCTCCAGACTGAAGATTCCCAAGTCCCCCAGCCTTTCCTCATAGGGCTTGGTCTCTAGCCCCCCCCCCCCCCCCCCCCGATCATCCTCATTGCTCTCCTCTGTACTCACTCCATTCTGTCCACATCCTTTTTGAAGTGAGGCCTCCAGAACTGCACACAATACTCCAGGTTTGGCCTGACCAATGCAGTGTGCAGTGCGACTATGACATCTTGCATTTTGGATGTTATGCCTCTGTTGATACACCCCAAGTTCACATTAGCCTTTTTTGTCACTTTATCACACTGGCTGCTCATATTTAAGTTATGGTCCCCCCGTATTCTTTTTCACACCCAATGCTACTCAGAAGTGTATCCCTCATCCAGTATGGATGTTTCTCATTTTTGTTACCCAGATGCAGAACTCTGCACTTATCCTTGTTAAATTGCAACTTGTTCACATCCGCTCACATTTCCAGCATGTTCAGATCACATTGAATTCTATCTCTGTCTTCTGGTGTGTATCTTCACTGTGTGTGTGTGTGTCTTCTGGTGTGTGTCTTTGCTGCTCCTCCCAATTTGGTGTCATCTGCAGATTTAATGAGTAGCCCATCCACACCCTCATACAGATCATTTATAAAAATATTGAAAAGTAGTGGGCCCAGAACCAAGCCCTGTGCCTCCCCACTGGACACCTCCCTCCATTCGGATGAAATGCCATTGACAACTACTCTGAGTGTGGCTCTCCAACTAGTTCCCTGTCCACCTAGCTATCCTAGTGTCCAGTCCACAGTCCTCTAGTTTACTCATCAGAACATCATGGAGAACCCTGTCAAAAACTGTAGTGAAATCCAGGTAAACAACATCAACAGCATTCCCTCTATCCAGTAAGCTCCTCTAAGAACACATCCTCTGCACATATACCAGTGTCCAAAAAGGGCTGAGAGTGTAACATTCATAATGGGACAGGTCTTTGCTCTTACCTGTCTGAGCTGCCGGAAAGAGAGCAGGGGCCTGTGCATATATTTTGTCCCATAGGGTAGTGTAAGTCAGTGGGTGTTGCCAGTGTTCTTCCTTCAGCCTTTGCACAACCCAGAAATTTGGGCTGTGTTTCCAGTTATCCCCCGAGATTCTATGCCCTGTCTCAGGCACAGTTAACAGCACAGAGTCAGGCTATCAAAATCACATTACCGAGCTCATAAAATACAGGCACTTTGGAAAATGCTTCCACAAAAAGCTTCCTAATTTTATACTACTAGTATTTTTAATAGCTTCTGATCTGTTTTGCACTGAACATTTAAAAAAAAAAGCTTGTAAAGGGCTTACTGTGTTCTTACCATAGCAAGATCAGTGTTTCTGATCTTTTACACCATCTTTCACCATCTTAGCAACAAAAGAAGTCCAGAAACACAACTGGTCACTGCTGTCGTACGCCTTTTACCATGATGGCTTGGCATGCTTTATGCCTAAAAGTAGAACAGCAAGGGCTCTCTTTCATTACAGAAACCAGTTATAGAGTGGAGGATGAGGGGAATGAGGGATTATTTAATCCTTTCCTTCCTAGCTATCGTTCTATTCAAAATTGCTGTCCCATCCCCAGCTAATTAACTTCTATCATCAATATTTCTAATTCTCAACACAGCCCCATCTGTGGATACCTAAATCCAAAGACTGGGGCCATGAATAGACAAGACAACCCCTTTACCTGCCTGGAAAAAGCCCCAGATTTGCTGATAAATGTAAAGACTTAAAAAATGCATTGGTAGGGTTAAAATACCCAAAATAATAGAATTAAAGTATGTAGCTTTAAGAAGTGAATTCCCCCCTCAGTGGCCATTGTGGCCATTGCTAGGCAACAACAACAGTAATTACAGTAGTTAAGCCTTGGTTTCTGTCAGTAAAAGGCGGGGAGGAAGCAGGGCCCATTCCAGGGTTGTTTTGACATTATCAGGTCGAAGCCCTCCTGAAACTATTGTATAACTTGCTACCATCTAACTTGCATGACCAGGCTTGGCTACTTGCTACTGTTCAACAGCAGTGACCCCACAAAAACCAGTGTGGTATAGTTGTTAGAGTTTCAGACTAGGATCTGGGAGACCCATGTTTGACTCTCCAGTCTGCCATTGAAGCTCACTGGGTGACTTTGAGGCTAATGACACACTCAACTAATTTACCTCACAGGGTTGTTATGAGGATAACATGGAGAAGAGGAGAATAATGTAAACTGCTTTGGTTTCCGTTGTAGAGAAAGGTGGGGTATAAGTGAAGAAAATATATAATAAATACAGTTGAAGATGGCAGATAAAAATTGTTGGGTGGAAAGAAGAAAAGGAAGCAGGGGCAGGTGAGGATATGGGGATGCTAGAAGGAAGAAATAATTGGGGATACAGAACCTTTGTAGGTCCCCCATTGTGAAATAGGTCCCACTGTGAAATTAAGAACAAAATGACAGTTACCTCTGTTTATAAGATGACTGCTGCCTGTGGTTTGTTTAAAATGTTCCCCCATAAGGTTCAACTGTTACCTCAGTGGCTGTTAGTAGGAGAAATGAGTTACCTGTGTTTATAAGAGGGGCTTCAGAGCACGGTAGAGGCAGCAGGTGGGGAGGGGGATGGAAACCTGAACAGTGAGGGGGAAATTAAGGTAGGTTGATGCTTGGCTGGGAAGGAGATGGGGTTAGCAACTCCAGGTGGGGAATTCCTGGAGATTTGAGGGGTGGAGCCTGGAGAGGGTGAGGTTTGAGGAGAGGTGTGGCCTCAGACAGGTACAATGCCATAGACTCTGCCCTCCAAACCAGCTATTCCCTCTTGGGGAACCACTGCTGCCAGTGTCCAGGTGAGGGCAAGAGATCACTCAGAATTACAGCTGCTCTTCAGGTAGCAGAGATCAGTTCCCCTGGAGAACTTCTACTGGAGTTCTCCAGTAGTGCCTGGAGAAAATGGTGGACTCTGTGTCATTATACCCTGCTGAGGTTGCCACAGCAAATTGACGCTGAGTGCCCAAGGCCTTGGCACTCTCCAAGAGCCTCTTTCTAGAGCCCATTGTATTTATTCCCACAACGGGCCTTATTTCTAGTATATTTATAAGTACCAAAGAGGAAAAAGATATGTGTTCAGTGTTAACTGATGTGAGATTCCTGTACTTTATGCAGGAGAATGTGGAACAGAGTTACTTGGCTAGTGGTTCCCAAAAAGTAAATTTAGAATGGGTTCCTGCTTCAAAAAGTTTAAGGTAATCCAAACTTTGTTTCTCTTTATAGCAGGTGCCCATGGATTCGGCCTTCCCATTTCCTGCCAGCACACATCATGAGACCAGAATGGCCGATGAAACAACAGGTTAGAAATCTGATGGGGAGAAGGGGGGATGGTATCTAACTTCTCCAGAATTTCAGGCCAATGTAGACTCCCTACACACTCATACACAGCTCAGTCTACGCCTACATCATGACAGGGAGGCAACACAAGCTGAAATGGCTTCTGTAGTTTCATTTCAACTCCTCGTTTCCTATGATCTTTGTTGCTTGACGTCCAGGTAGACGTCCATTCTCTGATCCTGAGCTAATAATTCACTAAGTGGCAATAGTGACCCTTTGTCAGAATAGGTATATGTTGTGTGTGTTTGTGTGTGCACAGGCACAGGGATATATATGGAGCAATATTAATGTGTATTTGTCCTTGAATATGGTAGGAATGGAAGATTTTCCTGTCCCTCTCTCCCCATCTGAACATAGAAAAGGCCACACTTCTTTGTTGCTGTTCCTGAACTTACCTGCAGCCTTTGATAACTATTGAGGCATTTGGAAGCAGAAGTAGTTGTTAATGGATGTGTTCTCGACTGGTTCAAATAGTTCCTCGCAGATTGAACTCAAAGTGTTGCCACTGGAGATTAGTGTGGGTCTTGTGGGACCCGTCTTGTGTGGGACCTGTCTTGTGGTTCCACATGGCACAGTCTTATCCCCCCATTTTATTCAAACTCTATGTTAGGAAAAATCTTTCATAGTTTTGGGGTGGCTCTCATCATTATGCTCCTGGTGATGTGATAGAGGTCCTGAATCCGCTACCTGTCCTCTATAGTTAAACTGCTAAGCTAAATCTTGACAAGACAGAAGTCATAGTGGTTCAGAAGGCAGAGAACTTGACAGGCATTGTGTTCCAGCTTCTGATGGGGTTCTGCTGATCCTTGCTGAAGTGAACAGGAGCTTATTGGGGTTATGCTGGATTCAACATTAGCACTGGAGAAGTAAGCTAATGCAGCGGCAAAAAAATACCAAAAACCAAAACAACCCCTCTGCAAAGGCAAAAAAGCACTCTCAGAAAACCCAGAGGAAAACAGCAACCAGAAAGCAAATTAGGGTTACCAGCCTCCAGGTGGGGCCTGGGGATCTTCTGGAATTACAACTTATATCCAGATTACAGAGTTCAGTTGCTCTGGGGAAGATGGAAGCTTTGGGGGGTGGACACTATGGCATTATACTTCCAGGGTTACCAGCCCTGGGTTGGAAAATACCTGGAGACTTTGGGGGTGGATCCAGGAAGGGGCAGGGTTTGAGGAGGGGAGGGGCCTCAGCATGGTACAATGCCATACAGTCCACCCTCCAAAGCAGCCATTTTCTCCAGGGGAGCTGATCTCTGTCAGCTGGAGATCAGTTGTAAAAGGGGGAGATCCCCAGGCCCCACCTGTAGGCTGGAAACCCTATATACTTCTCTGAGGTCCCTTCCCTTCCCAAAACTCACCATTCTCAGGCTTCCACCCCCAAATATCCAGGTATTTTCCAACCCAGAGATGGCAACCCTAAAGCGAACTGAGTGCTGAAGGGAGGAAAATTAATGCAGAATGACAAAGAAAACCCAACGGACATGCACGGTGAAAGCAAGGGAAAACACCCATGCATAATAGACCTTAGTTTATTCTGAAAGATGGCCCCCTACCTTGACTTGGTCAATTTGGCCACCTGACCCATGCCATGGTAACATTGACAGTAGTCTACTGTACATAGGTCTCTCCTCAAAGACAACTCAAAGACTTCAGTTGGTGCAGAATGCCACAGTTTGGTTATTATTTGGAGCTAGGGAGAGTATGCATTTTAGTCCCATTCTTCAGTCACTCCGCTGGCTGCCCATCAGTTGCCAGGTTCAATTCGAGATATCAGCTATCATACAAAGCCCTTCATGGCCTTGGGCACTCATATCTGCAGGATGGCCTCTCCCCCTCTCCCCAAAAACACCAGGTGCCCTCAGGAGGTCCACCAGTGGGGCTAGGACACTAGAAGCCCTCCCACTGTTGCCCCCCCATCAAGCACCAAGAATACAGAGCATCACTTGCCCCAGACTGAGAGTCCCTATCTATACCTTGTGGCTAAGAGCCACTGATGGACCTCTGCTCCAAATGTTTATCCAATTCCCTCTTGAAGCCATCCATGCTTGTAGCCGCCACCACCTCCTGTGGCAGTGAATTCCATGTGTTCCACGTGTTGTTTATTGTTTTAATGAATTTTAATGTGATTGTATTGCAGCAAGTCTTGGACTCAGTTTCTTATGATCCACCCTGTGCCTGTTTTGGGGAGGGCAGACTAAAAATCTAATAAATAAATAAATGAATGAATGAATGCTTTAATAAAGGGAAAGAGACGGTGAACTCTATTGCTGTGTATTGTAAGTGCTGTCTGTATTATCCTCTTATGTCATTCCTACATCTTTATTGTGCCATGTTAATACTTATGCTTTGTTTCAGCTTTGTTCCAGATTTTTACTTGGTTTTAATGTTGGCTTCCTAATCCTATTATATACCGCTTACTGGATATCCCATCCGACTGACTGCATTGACTTGCACTGTGTAATCCACCTTGAGTTTCAGTGAGAAAGACAGACTATCAATAATGTCAACAAATAAATACAATCTTATGCTGTTTCTGATAAACACAAACTAAGGCAGCATGTGATCGGGTGCTTTATTTTGTCTTCCAGTAGTGCCTGGATATGGAAACAAGGAGCAGGTCACATACAACATGGCTGGGGAATGGGCCAAGAACAAAAGACTCCCCTCGAGGAACTCCAGCAGGACTTTGTGCAAGAGCCCCATGAGCCCAGCAGAGAACAGAACAGCTGGGGGGGCTCCCCTTGCTATGCCTCAGCCATCGCCTTCCATGCAGCATTTCCAAACCAGAAACCCCAGCAAACATACCCTCAAGTCCAAAACTCCCTCTGCATTATGCATTCATACTGGATCACCTAAGATATCTGTGAGCAGAAAGGAAAGTCTAGCTAATGCAGCTTCCAAGGGAATGGGGAATCACCAAAAAGGGAGGTCTGGGAATCCCCGACAGTCAGCCAAGTCTAGCCAAGAAGAGATGGAAGACAGCTACACCAACACAGATGAACTAATGGGCAGGCAGTATCGACCAGTAGGGACCCGATTACTGGGATCTCCTCGAAAGACAGGGAAGGGCAACCGTGAAGATGTGAAAGATGCCCAGGATGTCTCGAGTGCCAAAGAATCACTGGCATCAAGTGGGCAAGATGTTAAAGCAGAAGGGAAGCCCTTCCAGGAGAAGAAAAGCAGTCTAATCCCCAACAATATCAAGGCCAAGCATGGCACATCTGTGGTGGAAAAACTGGTCTCTGAAGAGCAGGTGAAGAAAATAATTCTCCTTTTCCAAGAATATAAATAGCCTGAGCCTGAACTGGCCCTCACTGGCCAGATTAAAAGGGGGTAACCCTGGCTGTGAAATGCATCCACAGGACAAAACACACGGGACATTAAGGAGCTTATTGCAACCACAGTATAATGGTGTTTATTTTTTAAATTAAGGAGCTGCAAAATACGACACTATTACCTAATCATCATAGCTTAGAAACATTTCCACATTTTGCATTTCTGCCGCTATTAAAGAGAGATGACCTTCTCAGTGCTGGATTGCTCTGTGTCCACACAGAACATATCAAAGCAGCAGAAACATCACCTGGAGCCCATCAGTAATGTGCAATCTGTGGCTGTGCAGTGAGGTTTCATTTCAGGAGGAATAGCTCCACCAGAGGCCAGCCATTGGGGCAGCATGGCCAAAAAGAGAAGGAGAGATGCCGCTATCCATCCCTCCACTAGCAGCTACTTCAGGGTAGTAGGCAATCTTCTTGGTCCAGTTCCCCATTTACCTGTAAAGGTGTTAGTGTGCCAACAAACAAAATGGAAGGGAAGGATGAAGACCAAACCTGGCCAGGCATACTGCCCATGTTGTATATAGATTTTTTTTTTCTTTTTTCAACAGGGGAGTAAGATACTACAATGAGATTGCTTGAGAATTCTCCATACAGAACACCAGCAATGTAGCTTCTGAGACATATGTTTAGAAATATGACTGCAATATGGATGTAGATGAAATGGATGGACATGAAAATGTCTGGTCCTGAGAGAAGCTTCATGAGCAGGGTCCTGGTGGGACAGGAGGGCACCAGGTGGAGCCTTCACACTCTAGGTTTCACTCTCAAAATGACCACTCCCCAAACTCTGGTTTTAAATGATGTCTGGCTGCTCTGCAGACCCAGCCTCTGAATCTTGCTGGCTTCTGTGCTGCCCTTCCACCTCCCAGCTGTGACCTGAGCATTGCCAGCTGAACTACAGCCCTACTTTTGGGGTGGAGCAAGGGACCTGCCATGTGGAAACAAATAACCTGGTGGGCTGCTGTTCAGCACGAGGCTGCCTACTCTCCTGGCGTGGGATACTGCATGGCCCCATCAGTGGGCCTGCTTCCAGTCATATATATGCAGTATTTCTTACACAAAGCCCTATGTTTCTCTTTGGAAACAAAGGCGAGGTAGAAATAGAATAGTGGTACAATGCAAGCAAGCATACGAATGATCCATGACATTTCTGAAAGTGTGCCAACCTTGGATGCCACCATAGTGGTGGAAAGTGCCATCGAGTCACAACCAGTTTAGAGGGTTTTCAAGGCATGAGATGAACAGAGGTGGTTTGCCATTGCCCGCCTCTGCACAGCCACCCTGTACTTCCTTGGTGGTCTCCCACCCAAGTACTAACCAGGGCCAATCCTGTTTAGTTCCTGAGATCTGATGAGACTGGGCTAGCCTGTTCCCATCATAGTTACACTCAATTAGAGGAGTTGCCCTAAAAGTCACAAGTACCTCTAGGAGGCATCGAGCACATAAGGATGTGGGGTAGACTTTGACCTGATTGTATTTGTGTTTTCTAGGCTCGCCGGACTCTCTGCGAGGCTGGACTGATTCAAGGGCAGAAGCGACTCAGTGACTGGACATTTAAGCCACTAGAGAACCCAATGGCGGCTTCACCTTATGCTGATTATTATGAACTAGGTTACAACTTGAGGTCCAACATTTTCCAAGGTGAAGGACCTTCTTAGACCTGTCTTAGACCTGTCTTCATATTTCTTGTTCTGTCTTCAGTTATGGTCTGACCCAATCCTGTAGTTCTGAGTTTACAGAAATCCCACCACTGCCATCACTTTTGCATGCTCTGTTTTCTGTAAGTGGTGAAAAATATATTGCGTCTTTCACAGGTTCAGTTTCTTTTCAAGGGGAGACATGTCTCTGTAATAGCCTTGGCTGTGATTTGGTGGTAAAGCATCTGCTTTGCATGCAGAACTTCCCAGGTTCAATCCCTGGCATCTTCAGTTGTAAGGACCAGGTAGGAGGTGATGTGAAATACCTCTGCATGAGGCTCTGGAGAGCTGCTGCCGGTCAGGAGTAGACAATACTGATCTTGATGAACTTATGGTCTGGTTCACTATAAGGCAGGCTCTGATGTTCATATGCACTTAACAAGCATATAGTCAGAGTTCCTCATGGCCAGAAAGCCACCTAGCTTTCTCTCGTGCCTTTAAGAGAAACTTTATATGCAGCAACCGGCAGGCATGAAAATATAATATCATCTGTTAATTTCTGCAGGACAAATAGCGATTACAGGCATAGGAAAAGAGTTCAGTTGAAAAGTTAGCTGCAAGTGTTTCTCTGTCAACAATATCGATTCGTTCCTTTTCTGTCAACACTATAGATTTATCGAAACGGGGTTCGATTCCGCACTCCTCCATATAAAGCCCGCTGGGTGACCTGAGGTCAGTCACAGCTCTTTCAGAGCTCACTCCCCCCCCCCCAATAAGTCTAGCTCGCCAAGAGCTAGAATAATGTTCTTAACCCACTTTGAATCCCAGCAGGAGAGAAAAGTGAGATATAAATAAATAAATGCAAACGCAAGATTAAATGATCCAATAACTAAATACTCCTTTACACATGAACATATTTATAATTTTGTATTTTGTTGAGTTGTTTTTATTGGGGGGGGGGTGTTTGTGTGTGTGTGTGTATACATATATACTAGTTCTGATGTTTTCCATTGTTCCCTGCCTTTGGGATTGTACATTGGGTGGAAAGGCAGCATCAAAATGTTTTAAATAAAATTTAACAATAAATAATAGATGAAAAGGTAATGTTGTTATAGCAAAATCAAGTTGTAAAAATGACATTTGATAATATTAGCCAATATTCTGACCTGGCAGCTGGCTATTGAGCTTAGAGTCAATGGAAATCAGAGTGAGAGGAAATATTGTAACAGGCATACAGACTTTATTCCTCCCTGCACTTACTCTGAAAGCGGGCAAACATGAGCCAGGCAGAGAACTTCTTCCCCCACCCTTCATGCCCACAGCCTCCCCTGGAGCAGTGGATCTTATTTCTGTTGTTTCTGAGCTGTTCTGCCTTGGTGCACCCTGAGAAATGCAGTCTTCAAGTGCTTGACACTAATGATGTTAGGCAACCCTGGAATTATATTTCTTACAATACACTAATGCACAGTGCCTTGGACACACTGGAAAGAATATATGAGGTGCCAGTGGACAGGCGGCAATTCTCTATGCAGCCCACTTTGGCTTCTTTTCAGGCTGGGTCAGTGAAAATCATTCATTTCTGTTCCAACTAGAGGAATGCCCTTTTTTTGTTCTTGCTGCAACAAACTAACATGGATATCTCACTGGAATTTGTACTATACATAGGGTACTATATGCATTGCTTTCCTTGTGTCCTACTTCAGAGTGGTCCACAAGGGTTAATCTGTGGGGGCATGCAGCTTGCTACTTCCATTTGGAACCTTCTACAGGTAGCTTTTAGGTACAGAAATCATCTCCCCTCAGAGATGCACTTCAGAATCAGAGTATCATGTAGGTTCCTTTCCTTGTGATCTAATTGAGATGACAGGAGCTAATTTGTGGGGGCAGCATCTTTGCTCAGAAGTCCTATGAAGTTGTCTTATACTGGGTCCAACCAGACAGCCACCTAGCTCAGTACTCTGACCGGCAGTGGCTCTTTAGGTCCTCAGCAGGAAAGTCTTTTCTGATGCCGGAAACTGGAGATGCAAGGATTTGAACTTCAGACTTTATGCATCCATAACGTGTGCTTTATTTCTGAGTCGCAAGCCCACAGCCCCTTCCAAAAATAACCTCAGTTAAAGTCCCATTGAATTTAATGTGCTTAATCCCAAATAAGGATGCTTCAAACTGCAGCCTTTAATGTGAGATATATGTGTGGGTGAAGAAGGGGGACTCCTGTCCTTGAGACTATACACTCTGCAGAGCCTTCAGAGACCAGTGGCCCTATGACCTCCTATCCCATTTCTTCAGCCCCTTCACTCAGTTTTGTTTCGTTTTTTAAATGTGTGTGTGTGTTTTACCACGGCACTGGTGAGAGAATTCAAATGAGAAGTGCTTGTGGGGAATTAGGTTTCCTTTCTCTCATTTTCACCTTAGAATAAATGACTGTTTAAACAACATCACAATTGGGAATCCAAAAAGGGAAAGCTGGATGAAGTTCATAACAAAAACGACTGGGCAAAAGTGTATGGTTAAATACCTTTGGATCCTCGCCCTGTGTAAGCAAACTCTGTGTGAGGAGCTTGATTCAGGACAGTGGCCATAGCTTTTCAGCTTCCCCTGCTTTCAGACTCAACAACCCCCTACTCTAGGGATCTCCAGTAGTGTTGGACTTTCGTGGGTACTTTGCAAAGTTTGAAAACATTGAGTGGGCACTACCACAAAATGGCTGCCGTGGGGGGCTGGCCAATCACATGATACTGGAAGGTTTCAAGCTGAGTATCCTCTTTAACAATAGAGGCCACTGCTTCCAAGTGAGCACTCCCTGAAGACACAAAGATGCTGCTTCCTAGGCTCCTCTAAATCACCTCCTGTTCCAAGGTGACGGAGGAAAGCCAGGATGGGCTCTTTGCATTGGTGAAGAAAGGAGTGGGCACCATGGCATCCAGGGACAGCCAGCTGGGGGTCACCGCCTTCATCCAATAATTTACAGCTCCCACATCATATGATCACCTTTGGGCTTGGTCTCTTCCTATCCTCAGGCCTTGTCCCACGTCAAGGTCAACATATCACCAGTGATTATAGAACAAGTGGCTTAAGACTTCTCCAAATGTTCCTTCTTGCAGGAGGCCCACTCGAAAGCAAGAGCTTGATGAAGGATTCCTATACCCCAGATGTGATAAAGAGGACAGTCCGGGACCCCAAGCACTGGCATGGAAGGAAAACGGACGATCTAGGTAGGGAGTTCCTAGATTTTAAGAGCACGGAAGAAACCTCGGAAGTAAACAATGATGCAATCCTCAGGACCTTTCTCAGGAGAAAGTCTCACTGAATAGACCTGAGTAGGATTCTGTATAGACCTGCCTAGTATTGCTCTCATGAAGATGCTAAGCAAGGGCTGTGTTGTTCAGCCCCCAAAACAATAATTAGGGTTGTCAACAGGCTTGGAGAAAAAAAAGCCCTGTCCCTTTAATACAGGCCTAGTGGGTAGAAATGGGCAGTTGAAGCTTTTCATGGCAAGTAGCTAAATAACATACTAGTACCTACAATCTCATTAAGCCTCTGTTAAAGGGACAGGACATGTTTTCCTCCAGAAAGTTGGTAACTCTATCTGTATAATAACAACTCCAACATGTTTTCTAGTCTATGGATTATGGAGATAATACTTGTGGAGCACTTAGAAAAGACAGCTAGATATATAAATGCTAAGTATTATTATAATCTAAACATTTGGATTTTACCGGATTTATAGCCTGCAAAGCTCATGTCACATGACCGAGCATTTAAATTAGGAACATGTGCTGTTGTGTTTATATTACTGCAGATGATAAAAAGATTCCACCACATCTGTGTGTTTTAACGGCTACTGTTTGCAATGTGTTATCAAATAACCTCACTTGCTCCTTCTGTGGTACACACAAACCTTGGTTTTCTTCCTGCCCTTTCAATCCTTTGCCTTTAATGGTTGGTCTTCTATTCTCTCCCTAATGTTTCTTTAACATCAGTGTTCACTGAAGGGTCAATAGTAAACATGAACTGTATTTTGCTTCTCCACAGGGAGATGGTTCCAGAAAAATGCCCTAAACCTTAACCTGCAAAAAGCTCTGGAGGAAAAATATGGGGAGAAGAACAAAGGCAGCAAATCCTAAAAACACATAAAAGAGGGATGAGAGCCTTCTGGGAAAGTTATCTGCCTCTCCCTAGTGATGGAATAAACCTCCATGCAGCCTCTGACATTGTGGTGTGTGCTAAATGTTGATGGGTGGGTGGGCGGGCAAGCAAGGTGGCCAGCTGGCCAGGGGGAATAACAACCTGGCTTGCTCTTGTGCTTTTAACTGCCATTTGATATGCAGGAATCCTCAGGTGAAGTTTTTTGAGGAATCCTATTGCCACTTGCTTTGATCAACTGACTGTTAAAGGCCTAAAGAAGTGGATTCAAAAGCTGGCAGCCTTAGACTAAGGATAGCAGTAGAAACTGGAAAAATGCAATCTGGTGTAAAAGTGGAATTATTGGGGGGGTGCCAACTTTTAAATTGCCCCCACTAGCTGTCCCTGACTAATTTCCCACAAGCAGCTGTGCTGCCGTCACTCTTCCATTTGCCCCGGTTGCATTGGTCAATTTCACACTATTGGCTGCACAGCCGCATTTTTACCCGCAGCTCTCCAATCCTTGTTTTTTGAGATTGAGAAGATGTGGGGAAAATCGGGGGGAGCTGTGGGTCAAAATGCGGCCGCATGGTGAATAGTGTGAAATTGACCAATGCAGCCAGGGCAAATGGAAGAGTGAAGACAGCACAGCTGCTTGTGGGAAATCAGTCCCTGTTTAAGGTGCTTGATCTGGAGTAAACATCAGGTGAGGTTATACACTTCCATCCTCTGAAAAGCTTTGACTATCCATTTCCCTACATTCAGCCCTCTGTTAAAGGAATGAGACATTCTTCTCCTGGCCAGTGGGCAACCAGGGTGTGTGGCTTACTAGAAAAACAGGTATATAGGAAAACTGCTCCTCCTGTTCCAGTATCTTTCATACCAACTTAGCCAGCCATCACCAGCAGATAATGTTTGCAGATCAAGCTGCTTTTTCTTCTTTTGGGGAGGTGGGTGGGTGTCACTGATAACCCTAATGCGGGATACTAATCTCTTCCCTCTCACTGTATCCTCTTCTACTAAAAACCTTCAGGGTCAATTCCTACAGAATTAAATATATGGGATCTCCCCAGCTTTACACTGTATCTACCACTTTCAGTAATATATTGAGAGAGCAACTTCAGATGGTCCTTCTCAGGTCTCCCATCATATTAATTCTCCAAGATGACACTCCTGCACAGGAGGAGTATTATATTTTTTGCTCTTTTCTAGATAGCCCAGGCAAGCCTGATCTCGTCAGATCTGGAAAGCTAAGCAGGCTGACCCTGGCAAGTATTTGGATGGGAGACCTCCAAGGAATACCAGGGCTTGAAGGACTGAGGTAGGCTATCAAGCCACTTCTCTGAATGTCCTCTGTGCATGCCCCAGTAGGAGTTGCCAGAGGTCACCATGAGTTCCAGGCATGGGTGCACACACACGCGCACACACACACTATAAGAAACTCTGTGCCAATGCATTTTCTTATGGTTATTTGTATTTCTATCCCTCCCCCCAATCTAAATAAGTTTAAGTGATCTGATGACTAGCCCCTACTTTGTACTTTACCTCCAAAATGGTGGGAAAGGTGATGGTTTGTTTCTCATGGTTTTCCCTGAACCAAGAAGTAAGGTGAGCCTTTCATGGCAGCAGATCCTTCTTGTAAAGAATAGCATCAAACTGTGAAGTGCAGCAAAGAAATCTGGAGAAACTGGCAACCTGAGACTTGAATGGGTTTTTGATATTTCCTTGTTTTATTGTCCAAAGTAAACTCTGTACTAGCTAGATGGCAGTGTGATCCACAAATGGCTTTCTTCCATTTTCTGTTCTCATCTGGCAAAGGTCAGGAGCAGGAGACTTTCTGGACAATGCAAAGTCATTTGAGAAAATATCTTAAGCAGTAGAGTTCTTTTTACCCACTAAACTTCCTGTAGTCATGGAACTTTTAACATGTCCATTCAGTAGATTATAGATCACTTGCGGGTCTCCCACAGAATTCCTATACACTGTAGAGAAGCCTGGGGCACATTCTGTGGTGAACTCTCAGTTGGCATGAGGCAGTGATGAGGTCTGTTGGACACCATATCCTTGTATGAATACAAACAGTGCATCTGAGAGCATTTTGATTGCTCCTCTGTGGCTTCTGGGCAGCGTGTCTGCTATTGCTGATCTTCTCATGGCGGCTAGCCAACAACAGTGCTGGCCAGGAAATTTGGAACAGAGCAAGCATTGTATGTGGCAGCACAAGAAGGTGGCTTCTACTGGTTTTCAGGATCTTTGCTTTTAGCAGCTCAGAGCTTCTGCAAAGAAGATGATAGACTGGAGAGCAGATGTGCTGTACTTCTTCCAGCAGGCTCTGCCACACCTGGACTTTTTTGCTTTGATCTGGGAAGTCTTCCCATTGCGGATCCATTTCAAACAGTGTTTCAGACTGGACTTCCTTGTTTATGCTGGGCTATGTATGCTCTCCCAGGAAAATGAAAGATAATCTCTGCCCCCTTAGGGATGGGAATGAGTTTGATTTACTTCATTTATGGTTTATGAGAAACTATATACTACAGACAATGGACCAGCCTTGGGACTGGTGGGTTTGTTGTGGACTGCAGCCTAATTATCAATATAATCTGTGACAAAAATGCAAAGTGTTTGCAATTCAAGGGTGTATTTGCAGCTTCTCAGGGTGGTTTCTCACAGCACTGTGGAAGTACCCCAGATCAAGCTGATCCAGGCTGCACAATGCCATGCTGAATAGACAAGAATTATCTCAGCAGTGTGTGTGAGTACTGTTTGCAATGGCAGCAGCTGGGGAAGGTTCATTCCAGGTCATGCATTACCTTCCAGCTGAGCCAGAATGAATCAGGTCATCTGCCCTTTTTGAATGACTCCCAGGCAGTCAATATGTCAGACTGGAGCCTATACCAATTTGACTTCGAGCTGTAATAGTGAAATTGTACCAGGTGCAATGTGGGTGTCATGCATGGACTGAGGCTGTTGTGTGCACTGGATCCAAAGGGAATATAGCCAGGTTGGGTTTTGCAGGCTGCTACGAGCATTTGAAGAACTGACTGTTGCAGTGATTTCCAGACTTCAATTAGGGCTTATTTTATATAATGCTGCTGGCAAACATGCAACCCCAATATTCATAAGAATGAGACCCAAGTAGAGTCTTCAAAAAAGATGATTTAGGTAGTGTTTTAGACAGTGCATGGATTAAAATCAAGCTATCTGAGGCTGGACTCAGTGAGCAAACTCAAGATTTTGGAGACCAATAATGGAAATGAGAGAACAAGCTTTTTTTTTTTGCTTGGAAAATTATGATTTTTAATTTTTTATTATTATGCATTTAATAAAAAACCAAATATCAGTTGAAATAGATCACTGAGAGAACAACCCAGAGTCTAGGTATGACTAGTACATATCAATATCCCAGAGAATTAACTAAACATATACTTACCCCCACATCTATATAATCTTCAAATAAACTAATCATTATGCAAGCTCACAAGATCAAGATGACTCCTGTTGCTGGGTTGAGAGTGATCCCCTTCATCAGAAGTACAGGAATGTGTTATTGTGCATTCCTTAGAAAAAACTGGCTGCAGACAGACTGGCAGTTTGCCGCGATATAGTGCTGCCTCTAATTGGCCCAGTTTAAAATGTTGCAGGACATATCAGCCACACAGCACACCCAACTGTGGATTACCCATGGAGACATCCCGTGGGAAAGCATCCACATTATTGTAGCACATTAGCCACAGAGCGCACCGCACAAACAGCCAAAAGTCATGTGTGCACATGTGCACACACAGGCATTTTTTTTTTTAAAAAAAAAGCCGCTTCCCTAGCAGCAGAACAGATCTGCAGGTTCAGACTGCCAAATCCATTCTGCGCGCACTCCCCCGTGTTCAGACAGCCAGCCATGTGCGATGAATGTGCAAGGAAACAGAAACTCCACTTCAGAGGTGGTGGCTTTTTAACCCGGCTCCAAGTCGCCCTCTGATGGGGTGAGTATGCCTGGGGAACGCCTAACAGCTGTGGCTGTCTGAACAGACCCATTTAATCCATTTGTGAAAGGTGCCTATATTGGGCCAAACTGCCCGATTTGAACACAGCCTATATGGAACTCTTTTGTTTTTAAACAAAGTTGCAAATGTCAAAGACTGTCTTTGTAGAGCTGGACAAATGTTGAAAAGTATCACTAGCTTTAGATGTATCATTAAGGGTTAAAGGCATTATATTTCAGAATTTGCATACCCCAAAGTATGCACCAAGGTCTATTATAACTGGATCTGTACTCTGTACAAATTCAGAGTTTATGAAGTGCCTTTTGCTGGCTAATAGGGAAGGAGAAAGGGGGTGAGTATAACTCACATGCTAAGCATGACGCCATCCACTTCCACGGGACAGCAAAGTACTCTAACCAGGAGAAGAACAATAGGCAACAGCACACCTCACTCCCAGTCATACATCTACAGAATTTGGGAGGTTAAAAGAAAAGAATGAACCTTCCTTTTAGAACTGGAAGAGAAAGAGGGTCAGAGGGTTGTGAAACCCCCAGATATGAGGAAGAAGCTAGCTTGTCTCTTAAGCAGCCATTTGCCATGAGGGCATACGGCATTCTCCTTTCTGTACCTGGACTTCATCTTCAGCACATATGCCTGAGACCACGGAGGGAGAGCCCCAAACAATGGAATAATGTAATGGAGGATTTCTAAATATTTGCAGCTCCAAGAATCAGTAGCCTATCCTAATGTTCCATCGTTTTTAGGTTATATGAGAGAGAACTGCAGTTATCACCATTTCTTTTGTTCTTTACTCAGCCTGCTGTGTTTACATATGTGCTGTGCGCCTTTTGTTTTCTTAATAAATTTACTTTCCTTTGGGACGCAGTCAGCCTGAGATCTAGACTAGCCCCTGTTTGATCTGTGCATACAGATGAGAGGCGGAGGAGGCAGCAATTAACCCTACTCCTGCTCCTTTAGCGCATTCAGCCAGGTGCACTGGCCCCCCAGTAACCAGAAAGAGAAGTGGGGAGAGTTGACCACAGAGTGAAGCTTCTCAGCAGCAGCAGCAGCGCAGCAGAGGGTTCCTGAGTGCTAGTCCTCCAGAGGACAGTGCCCTAATCGGGTCATTTCGAGCAGGAGCTTGGGGAAGCTCAGCTCCGGGAGTTGGTGCCAGCCCCCCCCCCCCCCGGCAGGGGAATGCCTGCTTGTGTCATGGCTGCAGCAAAATGACCCCATCCCCTGGAAAGGT
The DNA here is from genome assembly GCA_029233225.1 of Lepidodactylus listeri. Classification (NCBI taxonomy): domain Eukaryota; kingdom Metazoa; phylum Chordata; class Lepidosauria; order Squamata; family Gekkonidae; genus Lepidodactylus; species Lepidodactylus listeri. The sequence continues at coordinate 38,224,556 of JARCFY010000008.1, read as the reverse complement.
CCTTGTTCCTCTGACCAGCCTTCTGAAGGCTTCAGCCACCACTGAAGCTATCCTGCCAGAATAGTGGTATTTCTGAGGCTTGGATTAGTAACTGTCCCCTCTCTGCCATTTCTTTCTTTCTTCCTTTCTTCCTTTCTTTCTTTCTTTCTTTCTTTCTTTCTTTCTTTCTTTCTGCCTGCCTGCCTGCCTGCCTGCCTGCCTGTCTTTCTGCCTGTCTTTCTTTCATTTTCATTCTTTCTTTCTTTTCTTCGTTCCTTCCTTCCTTCTTTCGATCTTTCTTTCTTTCTTTCCTTCCTTCCTTCCTTCCTTTCTTTCCTTCTTTCTTCCCTCCCTCCCTCCTTCCCTCCCTCCTTCCCTCCCTCCTTCCTTCCTTCCTTCCCTCCTTCCTTCCTTCCTTCCTTCCTTCTTTCCTTCCTTCCTTCTCTCTCTCTCTCTCCTTTCTTCCTTGCCTTCTTATATACTTCCGGTGATGTCAGGTGGTGTAGTATATGCAAATAAGTTATGCTAATGAGTTATGCTAATGAGCTCCTGCTCTTTTTTTCTACAAAATGACCCCTGGCCCTAATAACCAACTAGCTGGTACAAGCAAAAGTTATCCAGAGAGAGATAATGAGATACCAGGAGTTGGAGAGAGGGGGGCCAGGCTGGGCAGGTGACTAAGTAGCTCCCTCACTCCCATATGGGCAGAAGGGAACATGTGCAAGTCCCCCTTCCTCACATCATCATTATACATTCATTTAAAAATCTCTCTTCTCCACTTCTGATCTGGGCCTCAACAATAAGGATTGCCTGTGAAAAGCAATTTCAGACCAAGATGGTTGGACCCAACAATTCCAATGTCATTCCAGTCTAGGTTCACCAAAGGGAATAAACTGCTTGCCCCCAGAACCTTCTGGAACACCTCATAATATTCTTGAATATGAGGAACAACAGGAATATAGAAGTACAGTCCTAAGCAGAGTTAACAGCCTTGTAAGTCCTGTACAACTCTTTTCCTTGCTACTTAGCTATTCAAAATATGAGAGCTCTCTTGTGGAGGTCATGAGATATTAAAGATCTCCTGTGGAGGCCAACTGAGAATGTTTTTCCATTGTGGGCCACACAAATGTAACATTTAAATTATTTTTAAATAACACAAATGTACACAACACGGGCACAGCAATGAGATGTGGCATGAAAATGATGCATTAATTTGGGCTAAAGCATGGACTAACAATGCAATCCTAAACATTTACAGCCTTCTAAATCCAAGGACATCAGTGGGCTTAGAAGGATGTACCTCTGTTTAGGATTGCACAGTGAAGTGACTTAAATATTGCAGTGGCCACATGAATCCTCGTTGCATGAAGCATTTTTCTGAAGTATGACAGCCAATGAGGATCTTCACTACCAGTGGCTGGAGCACCAAGGAGAGACATTGCAAAACAGAGATTATGCTCACATACTAACAGTGCTTTTATGGAGGCACACTCTGCATACTTGGCAGATAGAACAAAGTTAGAGTCCAGTGGCACCTTTAAGACCGACAAAGTTTTATTCAAGGTGTGAGCTTTCGTGTGCACGCACACTTTGTCAGACAATAATCTATTTTCCATTGACTGAGGAAGTGTGTGCACGCACGAAAGCTCACAACTTGAATAAAACTTTGTTGGTCTTAAAAGTGCCACTGGACTCTAACTTTGTTCTGTTGCTTCAGACCAACCCAGCTGCCCACTCTGTTCATACTTGGCAGATATGAGATATGGTCTGTGGCTCCCTCTCAACAAATTTGTTTTCACGTGGTTGCTTTGTGAGTGAGAGACTGTTTTCTGCCAGCTGGTGTCCCATGTATCCTTCCTGGGGTTTTGTGACAGGCTTGGTGCTAGGGAAGAAGCAATATTCACCCACCTGGCTTTAAAAAATAGGGCTTTTACCATCAGGGTTGAACACAAGAAAGCTCTTGTTCTGTCCAGGGTCTTTGGTGGATAAACCATGTCTTTCCTTTGGTGTAGATTCTAAGGTGCCAGGAAAAGTCATAACATAGTCACCAAACACATTCTGGGATGTTTTTGAAGGAACAGCTGGTGCTTGGTCCTCAGGTGGGAGCACAGTGTCTGTTTTCTTCTGGCACAACTCTGAGCTGGAGGGACCGTCTGTTGTTTGGGACAGCTGTGACTGTGAGGCAGATGTTTCCATAGTAGCACAGGTGAACATCTCTCTTTTTAGGGCCACCATGGGTGACAGAAGTGAGGAGCCCCCCTCTGTGTTCCTTGATAGATCCTCAGTGGTAAAATAATCCAATATCTCATTCTGTGAGTTGGTGTTAGTGCTGGTAGGACCTTGTGGCCTCTGACCTTTGTTTCCCCATTTTTCCAATATGCCACTTGCCGACTGGCCTTCAGATACTTCTTGCCTTCTTCCAGAAAGTGGGAGCTTCTCCTCTCCCTCAGAATGGACACTGCAGAGTGGTGGGATTGTCCCTTTCCCTCTTCCCACTGGAAAAACCTGGAAACATGATCCATGGGGCAGGTCCACATATTGCATAGGCACTGGTGTCTCCCTCATTTCTAAGGGGGCAACGACTTCCTGAACATCAGGCACAGGCGACTCTTGAAGGGACATTAAGTATGGACCATTAAAATCAAACACCTGCTGAGCTAGACCCACCTCTGCATTGTGAAGAAGGGCAAGTGTGGAGGATGGGTCTGTGTGACTCAAACTTTGAGCAAGTTTGGCTTCAGAAAATCCTGTTATTTCTGTATTCTGAAAGACGTCTGTAAGTGGTCTTGTTTTCCCTGGCCTGGCCCCAAGAGAGTTTGAACATGTAACCAGTATGGGCCTGTAGAAGGGAAAATAAGCAAAGAACATGAATCAGGTTCTTTTAAAAAAGATTTTCTCAGGTTGCTTCCTTAACTACTTTCATGAAGGACATAGACTGAATACAGCTCCCCAAAGACCATGCCGTAGCTCAGGACCAGCCCTGGCCTGGATAGCCCAGGCTAGCCTGATCTTGTCAGATCTCAGAAGTGAAGCAGGGTCAGTCTTGGCTAGTATTTGGATGGGTGACCTCCAAGGAATACCAGGGGTGTGACGCAGAGGCAGCCAACAGCAAACCATCTCTGAAACATCTTTGGCCTTAAAAAAAGCAGGTCTAACTCACCACCTAGTGGCGCATACCTAGTGGTTCATAATGCTAAAAGGGCTAGAACTTCTGGCTGCTAGACAATCTGAGGATCTCCCGGCTATACCACACACTGCCATATGATAATTATTATTAATTAGCTCAGCACCTCAGCAATAAAGTGAAAGCTAGTTGCCTGCTTGCATCTCATAGAAGATGCAGGCAAGATCAAACCATAATACCATGCCCTGAACAATCGGCCTTCTGTCTTTTGAAAGTTTGTAATATCTAGCCTGATTAAGAGTTCTGGTGAGCTCAAATCTTGTACATGTTCTGTTAAGTTGGTTGGTCCAAATAAAAATGATATTACATGGATTTTGTTCTTGCTTCCATACTAGAATACTTTTGCGCTGCCCGGTTGTTCCTTTTCTTCAGTCCCTGGCAAGTGGAACTGAAGCTTGGGCTCCTCTCTGCATTCTTATAGCACTGCATTCCCCAGAAAAATCCAGCAATGCTCAGCGTAATATATTTACCTGTCCAATGCATTGCCGCTGTTGAACTCTGCCTCTTCTGAAGAGCTCTGTCTACTGCTTCTTTCAAAATTGTCTGGCAGCTGTACTTTCTGGGAAGAAAATAAATAAATATCAGTTCCCCCTATATCAGTGGCATGTATGAACTTGCCTAGAAGGCAGGGAATAAGCCGTCCCCGCACCAGTCTGTGTGGCACAACTGGCCTCTCTCTGTAAAGTTTTCCCCCGATGTCTAATATTTTCAGTACTGATTCAGGGCACTTCTGTGCTTTTACAGCAAGTGGTTGTTTTTCTGCTCTGTACCCTTGTCACATACAGTGGCCAGGTCCACCCTGGCCACCAGCGGGTGATGGGGAGGGGTTCGAGTTACCAGATCCAGGTTGGGAAACTCCTGAAGATTTGGGGATTGAACTTGCAGAGGACCACCCTCCAAAGCATCCATTTCCTCCATGAGAACTGATCTCTGTAGTCTAGAGATGAGCTGTAATTCCACCTGGAGGCTGGCATCCCTACGATGTGTACTTTGTACAGATGCATTTGGACTCTCCCTTCTACATCTGCATTAGCTTGTTTGGGAATCGCACACAATGATATGAATTTAGAAGTGTTTACACTGAATGTAACAGCAGCAACTCCTTGATTTCAAAAGAATGGTTGAAGATGCATGAACAAGTGATTCCATCTCAGGCTGAGCAGGCATGGGCATGCTTTCAACTTTCTGAGGCTGTTTTCATCTCCCCTGCCTGCCTGTCCCACAGGAGACTCCCTGCTGCATTCTTGTACTTGCATGCTGGAGACGCATGTAAAATAACAAACAAACAACAGGCTGGCATAATAGACAAGAAAAGTCAGAGGCGAGCCTGGCACACAACTCTTGAGCTCCTGGAGAGTTGGAATCCTCTACTTGTCATTGATCCCTAATAGCCCCCGATGATTCTAAGGCCAAGTCAGAAGCGAACTGAAAATAAGAACCACAGAGGTGCTGCAAGGAACTGCATGGGAAGGTGGAGAAGGCCTGATGTGGCTAGTAGGACTAAAGGTCTCTATTGCTACTTTTGTGGAATGTTTGCCTGTGCTGGTAGTTTTGTCCAGGAAGGTCACAGCGCACTGTAGATGGGGAAAACAGGGTGATGCAACTTTAGGCATATAGTGTGCCAGGTTCACTTTGTTGATTTATGCTTTTATTTTGAAAAGGCTCTCTTGATTAGATCTCTCGCAAAAATACTACCAAGGTTAAAGCCATAGAACTGTGTTGGTAGTGTTAAAAACAGCTATGTCCACATCTGACCCAGGATAAAGACTTCTAAAACTGGCACAGTGAGCAAAAAGGCCAAACTCTGACCCTGTAGTAGCATCATCTGCCATCAGTGTTACCATCCTGGGGCCTCATATTCTCAGTGCCGCTATAGGATTGCTGTGCTTCAGGGGGCTCCACATGACCCTTCTGGGAGCAGAGTGGTCAAACTGCAAGGTTTCTTTCCTACCTTCCAGTATGTATCCTATGGGCCTCTTTACCCCATGGAAACTGCAGACATTAGCTTAAAAGTGAACTAGTCCTAAGAAGAAAAATTCAGGTGGGCAGCCGTGTTGGTCTGAAGCATCAGAACAAAGTTTTGAGTCCAGTGGTACCTTTAAGACCAACAAAGTTTTATTCAAAGTGTAAGCTTTCATGTGCAACTAATCCCCCCCCACCTGCATGTAATATTTGAGGAAATCTGTTTCAATGTATGTTAAGAGGTATGCACACGCTGAGTTTCTGTTCTCCATGTACACAGGCTTGAGCTTGGTTTGTCTTGGGGGGTACTGCTGGACTCTAGCTTCATTCTCACATCTCTTTGTTAACTCTTGCATGTACGTGCTAGTTTGCTGCCAAATTTTCAGTGTTCCCTCTAAGCTGAGTTAGTGTGAGCTAGCTCATGGTTTTTTAGGCTCTGGCTCACACATTTTTGTCTTAGCTTTGGAAGGACGGCTCCAAAGCAAACTAATTTATGCAGCAGCCAAATTGCTTGCTCACAACTTTAATGCCAGCAGCTCACAAAGTAGAATCTGTGCTCATGAGACTCCACAGTTTAGAGGGAGCATTGGCTGCCATCCATTGATCTTGCCAGCCACCTGCTTCAACTTCAGCTCTGCATGTGCATCTTGACTCTGAGTGGCCCCTCCTAATGGCTACCCCGACCCTCTTTTTTCCTGTAAGTAGCCCTGCCTTGAGGAGATTTTTTTTCCATTTGACAGAAGAAGTGTGCCTTGCACACAAATGCTTACACTTTGGATAAAACTTCTTAAAGATGCCACTGGACTCAAACTTTGTTCTTGTCCTAAGAAGGAAACTGATGGTAGTGTCCTAAAAAACAACCTTATCTGCAGTCTGGTTTGCCATTGTACCCTGGGTGTCATAAATCCTGCTTCTTTCATACCTGCTGTCCTGTCATTTTCAAACCATCATTTAGGGCAGAGTTCTGTGGCTACGAAAGTCCATTGCAAGGCAAACTGGGCAGATCTAGGCAGATGAGAGATTTCTGGCAGGGGCAGCTTATCTTGCAGCAGGAAGAAAAGGCCCGACCTGGATCGCCCAGGCTAGCCTGACCTCGTCAGACCTCAGAAGCTGAGCAGGGTCAGCCCTGGTTGGTATTTGGATGGGAGACCTCCAAGGAATACCAGGGGCATGACATGGAGCCAAGCAATGGCAAACCACCTCTTGAACATCTCTTGCCTTGAAAACCCTATGGGGTCACCATAAGGCAGCTGTGATTTGACGGCAAGAAAAGAAAAGCTGCTTATGCTGAAATCCTCCTTTTCTGCGCAGAGATGAAAGGTACAAGAGCCTTGTCACCTTTTGCAGTTGCTGAGACTGAGCTGAGAGCTGTGATTTTACTCTGTGCATTGAGACTCATATTTTGAGCCAGAGCAATCCATACCTCTTGAGATGCAAGAAGGGAACCAATCCTCTGAGACATGAAATGCTATAATTGACCATTGGAGGGGGATGCCAATGGAAAAGTAGCTTGCCTGACCACCAAAAGAAAAGTCGCTTGGTCTTGCAATCTTTTACCGAGTTCAAATATGTAGTGCAGAAACATAGGGCAGTTCCTATCTCACGGACAATGGCTCACTCAGTTGTGGGCAAACATATGTGATAGAAACACTGTCTTCAAACAAAGAATTCTAATGGGGTGTCTGAAGGAGAATCCAGTAAGAGGTCACTTACCATAAAATAATCTAGGAGCAGAAATATACTAGGAGGTCTCGGAATGTTTTTCTCCCATTCCCTTTTTTTTCTGTGGTAGAAACATAAGAATTGCTTGAATATATTAGACCAAGCAGAGTTCTACCTGCCTCAGTCAGTACCCTCTGGCCAGTGAGGGGCAACACACATTAGGAATGCCACATGGAAACCTGCTAAAACAGCCTCCACATGGAAACTGCCATCACATGGCATCCGTAACTCATCACATGAATCGGCTCTGTCACATCAAGAGTCACCACACCACTGCTAGACATTCCTGGGATTTGGTCTTAATACTCTCTCCAGAGGAACTGTGGGTGACCCCTGTGGTGAGCTGCTGTACTGACTACCACAGCCACCTGAAAGCTGTTTCCAAATGGCATCTGAATTGCATATATTAGCTTTAATTTGGAGGAAACATACAATAGTCTCAGGGATCTGCTGAAGCCAGTCTAGTAACTACCATGACACTTTGCTTTTCACCTGTATCTGTTTGTATCTTTCCAAGTGTAGTGGGAGACAGGTCTCCATATTATGGGAAGGTTGCTCTACTTGGTGGTTGTTCAGATGCAGTGGCTTACCGTGGCAAAGATTTCTTCTGGGACATCAGTAGTGGTATGGTGAAAATCACCTCATCTGCACATTGGGATGCAGTGCATGAACGACTTGTTTTGCGGGTATCTGCTGCTAAAGCGATTTAAAGCCATTAGAAATGGCAGTGAATTTCATGATAAGTGGTTTAGTTCATGATAAGTGGTTTAAGAGACCTTTGGGTCTCTTAAACAGGGGCGTAGAGTTTTGTAAATTCCGGGGGGGGGGCTCACTGGGGCGATGTCCCCCCCCTGCCCGAGAAACCTCTGCGCCTCCCTGGGCCCTTCCGAGGTCCGCCAGCCACTGCTGCCAGGGTCTCGCTCTCTCCCCCCCACTCCTTCCCTCTCCCTTCGCCGGGAAAAGAGGGAGGAAGAGGGAAGGATGGAAGAGTGGCCAGGCGGGGGGGGGGGGGGGGAGAGGCACTGGCAGCAACAGCTGCTGGCCTCGGAAGGGCCCCGGGAGGCGTGGCAGCAGGTGCTATGTTTCCCCAAGGGGGCTCAGTCCCCCCCGGGAAACTTCGGGGGAGGCTCGAGCCCTCAAGCCTCCCCCATAGTCTATGCCTATGCTCTTAAAGTTTCCCCATACTTGAGACAGAACTGCTCTTATCTCTTGGCCCCCCCGCCATATCTAGGAAACACAATAAGAAATATTTCCATGTAAAGGGATGCCTGTTTTTGTATCAGCTGCAGATATACAGCATAGCAGTGCACCAGGAACACAATAAAAATTCCACTTGTTTTACTTAAGATAAGCTTATATCATACGCTTCAGGTGGTCCAATACTGTATGTATTATTGTTGGTCTTGCTGTTAGTTGCCCTGAGCCCGCCGTATGGCGGGGAGGGTGGGATACAAATCCCAATAAATATATATATAAATAAATAAATAAATAAATAAATAAAAAAAAATACATAATTGGCATAAAATGGCGTCAAAATGTATAAAACGGCTGCAAAAGAAACATAAGAAACTTAGAAATTTGCCAAAGAAAAGAGGAGGGACAGTAACAACCTTGGCAACTTTGCATGGAAACTAAAAGAAATAAAAGAAAACCATACTTACAAATATCTAAAAGCAACTTCAGTAGTGGCTATAATATGTCTACATTCAGGCTCTGAGTCCAGATAGTGGAGCCTACATAGCTCCTTCTTTCTGCCCTCCCCACAACACCCCTCCCACACTGGGCCAGTGCAGCTGGGAGTCCATCCTCTTCACAACACAGGCATACCTGAGTAGATATCTTTTGATGCAGAAGAGTCCCACTGTTGCCAAAATGATAAAGACTGGCGCAGCAAGGGCAAAACTCCAGAAAGGCAGTTCTGAAAGAGAAAAATCGCAAAGGGAAATGATGAGAAACCAAAATGAAAGTCAAAACCATCCTCAATCAAAAACAGAATGGGATGTGAAAATGTAAAATGCTAAGGAGTTATGGAACATGAGACTGTGAACTAACAGCTGTTTGAACTTCTGAGCAAGCAGAAGGTTTGTAACATTCCATAACACTTTGGTAGCTTAGCCGACGCAGATGAATATAATGACACCATATTTTGTTTAGTAAAACAGCTGTATTTTGCAAATCTATGCGTTTTGCGTTTAAAGTGACATCTCATTAATCTCTCTACACAAATAAGTTTATCCAAAACTGTGTATGTACGAGTTAGTATATTGGTAGATAAATAGCAGATTAGCCTATCAATTGGTTAAAACATTTTGATCATCTAAAAGATTCTATTAAAATTAAATTTAAAAAATTCATTACAATACTTATAAAACTACAAGTGCTATCTTAAAAGACATTAAACAAAGGAATAAAATGTTTACGAGTGCCAGAGCAGGTATCTGAGAAGAGGCATTCCCCATCACTCACGTTCAGGAGTGGAATGCCTCTTTTAAGATGATACCTTATGCATGCATCAGTAAAAAAAAACCCACACCTATCTGCACCCTTGTGTCCTTGTTACAGCTCTGAAAAGTCCAGGGATGAAATGCTCACCCAATCTCCCGCCTCTTTCTTCTCACTGCACCCTTTCACTGTCATATAATCATTATGAAGAGAATCTTTTTTTAAAAAAGACAACAACAACACAATATTTGATATATGAATTTAAGAAAGCAGGGTATTAATTTTAAGTCTCCATCTGAAAGACCAAAAATACTATTGGGCTCATCAGCACATACCAGCACATCTGCAGCAAATGGGATCCTCCGATTGTTTAGTTGGTTTGGACATGTTAGTGGGATTCATAGAATAATAGAATCACAGAGTTAGAAGGGACTTTGAGGGGAACACGTTGGCAGCCCTGCCTGAATGGAACTTGAGAAGAGCCAGTAAGTATTCTTTGCTGCCACTGGCTGGGAGATGGTTCTGCTGCTGTGTTCCCCAGCCAGGCTATCAGCCAAGCTATTGACCTGCCTAAGGGCAAGGGGCAAAGGAAAAGTTTTTAATAATTGATTAAATCTGCAAATGAAACAGACTCTAGAAGCACAACCCTCCACTGATGTCCAGTAAGTGAAATGTGGGGCAAATGCCAAGCGCTGAACATGCTCCTGGTCTCAGGGTTACATTTGTGTTGACCACTGGTACTGTGTTTGGAGGGAAAGGATCAGATAATTTCAGACACTGAAACACATGGGTTTTCTGCATTCTCGTTTTTCCTTGTTTGCAAATTTTTATTTCTTAAGGGTTGGGGGGTGGATTTCTGTTCGGCACATGTTTTGCTTCCTCTAGTGGTCAATTCGATATTACAACAGTTTATGCCTGGCATATCTCCCTGCATTTTTAAAACTGCCTTTTCTTATGCCAGACATAAACCAGTGTAATATCGAATCAACCACCAGAGGAGCAAAACACATCTGGACAGCCTCCCCCCCCCCCAAGAAACAGGAAGTTACAACCGAGGAAAATGAGAATACAGAAAAGCCCATCCTTCTTGTCCATGCTGCTGTGTCCCGCTCCATGTGTGAAGTCCAGGACAAACATCCCCATTCTTTCCCTCCCACTAAAAATGGGCCAGAGTGTCCTCATTCAGAAATCTCTTTAACTTACCACTGTCAGTAACCCATTCACATTCTTTACTCCACTCACTCCATGGGCCATCATAGGCACCAGTATGTGCCTTTGTCCTCATCTTTGCCTTGTAACGGGTTCCTGGTTCCAGTGAGTGAAAGGTGAACCGCAAAACATCTTCACTGATGTCCTGAGGATGGATCTAAGAAGAGAAAGGGGTAAATTATTATTATTATTTAAAAATTCCAGGTCTTGTTCACCTACTGTGATACCATCAACTACTACTTACCTTCTCAGGCACCTGGTCAGCCTCCCAGTATACGACTTGATACATTCTTGGACACACGGGTTTTATGTCATTCCATTGCAATTTGTACAGCTGGTTGTTCAACTTTGTCACGGAGAGTTCACAAGGAGGCTCCAACTTGACTAGAAAACAGAAACCGTATCAAGCTGTGGAGCCTTCCATCCAATTACTTTCCTGTCCTCACTTCTCTAGCACTTTCCCACAAGGTACTGATGCAAGGACAAAGTGTCCTGCAGTGCATATGAGGGACACATGTAGCAGAAAACAAGAACCAGTTATTTTTACAATGTGGATCATAACAGGTTAAAAGGTTATTGCCAATTTAGTCAGGACCAGGGCAAGATAAACCCACACAAAGTAAAAATGCACCTCAAAACTAGTGATGTTGCTAATGTTTGTTATCATCTGGTCCAGTGCATGATTGTCTCCAGTTTGTAATAAGCTGTATTCCATACTGAGCACCATATCACTGAGGATATAAAGTGAGCCTGTGAGCTAGCATCAGTCAGTAAGTAACTCTAGAACATGTAGCTTTCTGATGCCTCAATTCTCCGCAGAGATCTCTGGCACCTGGAAACTGTGCTAGTTCTTGGGATGCTGTTGTGACTGAACATGTTCAATAGCATCGCTGCAAGCGCAAGGAAGTTTTTTGGGGTATTTTTTATATGTGCATGTGTGTGTGTGTGCACCTGGAAATCATGGTGACCTCTGGTGACTGACCCTTACTGGGGGCCTGGAGGATATTCAGAGAGGTGGCTGAATTAAGCTTGTCCCCACCTCCCGCCTCTGGTATTTCAAGGAGGCCTCCCATCCAAGTACTTGCCAGAGCTGACCCTGCTTAGCTTCCGAGATCTGACGAGATCAGGCTTGCCTGGGCTATCCAGGTTAGGGCAAGCGCAAGGAATTTTTTGATGAATTAGACACTCCAGAAGCTGCATTGCCCAGGATCCTTAGCAGATGTGAAGCTGCCATTTCAGTGAGCTGGGTGCTAAGGAAGAACAAAGAGGCCATTACGACTGCCACTGCTGCTGCAAGCAGCAGAGATGGCAGAGAGAAGCTCAGGGGCTCGTGGATGAAGGAACCGGGGGAGCTGATGAAGAATTTGGAGGCTCACCGGGTAAAACATATGAGCCCTATCCTAATCCCTAAAGCATTATCAGTTGCATGAGGGGCTTTCTGAATGGACTCAGGAAAAATAAGCTACCATCGGATTTTTCCTAAAGTCCTTCATATGAGCCCATTCTGAACTGAGCAGAAAGGGAATTCACTCATCACTATCCAGAACACCTGTAACTTTGAAGAGTGTTCCAGGAGGTGCAGTCAGCTTACATGGAGAAGTGGTCATGGCAAAAGCACTGTTAGTGTCTGTATTGGTTATTTCTTCAAGAGGAGAACCTCTCTTGAATTGTGCCACTCCCAGCTGGCTGCCCAGTCTCTCTTTCGGTTGAGGCTGCCATAGCTACAGTCATGTGATCTCTTTGCATTTGCTTCTTGATGAATGGGAATGGGCGGCGGCAGCCATGAAACCAATGGTTATCCCCTGTGCATCAAAACAAGTATTTTCCAAAAGAGGCTCACTGTTGGATACTGGCGCAATCATTTTCTCATCTTCCTTGGGCCGCACAGATATGAAGTACTGGCTGAGCCTCTTGGGGTGGGTGACATGGATCTCACAGCTTTGCAAGACATGAGGGGTATCCGGCAATTCCCTTTCCTCAACTGGAGAGCACTGCACCTCTCTGAGGAACAAGAAATACGACAAGACAAAGCTAAGTCGAAGGTGAGCAAAATAAATCAGGAAGCCAGTGGCACTAACAAAATGTATTCCAACATAAACTTTCATGAGTCAAAGATCACTTTGTCAGATGCACTGCTGTGTAGAATCCACAGGCCAGTTTATATATGCTACACAAACGGGGGATGGGGGATGCAAGCAGACTCCAAGGCAGCTTTGCTTAGAAAAAGCTCACTTACGCGGATTCTGGACTGATTTTGTAGAAGAGTGCAAATGAGACAGAACCAGTGAGCTCCCGCCTCACCTCCCAGCTGCAGCATAGCTGATCTAGGCCATTAAATAGACAGTGAAGGTTCTTGGGTTGAGCTTCATCACCTAGCAGAGAAACCAGGAACATTTAGTTATTTTAAAATATATATTTATACCCCACCCCTTCCTATCACTCAGGGCGCCTTACAAACAGCTTAAAAACAGCTTTATGCAACAAAATAAAACCATATAATCCTGCCGGGGGGAGGACATAAGAAGAATCAGTCTGTCCATAAATGATAAATGCCATCAAAATCCGCTCAGCCAAATGCTGTCTCAAATAGAAAGGATCTTGCACGCCTTCCTAAAGGCCATCCTCACTCTCGCAGAGGGCCCATTCCATAGGGTCCTGGAAAAGGCTCTTGAGTGCGTAGATGCTGGACAAGCTTGCTGCACTTCAGGTGCTGATAAGAGCACTGGCTCAGACAAACAGAGGTGGAGCATGGTACCATGTATGGAGCGCTGGTGTGGGACATCTGGAACTTGACAAACAGAAGGCTGAGTGGCCTTCTCCCTTCGTGTTCTTGTATCGCTTGTGAGCATAAGCCACTTTTGCAACGTGAAGAACGGTACCCTGGGCAAGCTAGGACCAAAGTTGGCATAGGACAAGTCTAGCCCTACAGACACCAAGAAGCCTGGACATGCCCCTTGGACCACCACTCTGACTCCTTTCATCATCCAGCACCAATACAGCCAGCCCGTAGCTGTGATTGTATCAGGACAATGTCTTGATTTCAGCATCTCAAAAGACGACAGTGTATATGCATGCCAGCATTCCGACACCTGCATTCCTGTACTGTATCTCACACCTGCGCTTATGGACTGTGCCCCGGATACCAGGACCATAGACCATAGACCAGATGTGGTCTATTGTCTTCCATCATTCCTGTGATAGCCCAGCCATTAACAGAGCCAAGACCGTACAATGCCCCATGCTTCATTAACAATGGGGTCCCCTTCCCAAATGGGGACTCTTTTTTTGTCTAATGCCTCTTCTGAGCCATTACCGGCCATCCTGGTCCATACAGGACCATTTCCCTCTTGTGCCCCACTACCCTGAAGGCATAATTTCCCCACAACTAGGCAACCAGCCCAGCCATCTTTGGTTCAGTCTTCTGGGATGCGTACCGGCTGGATTCCCCCATCTCTTGGGTCTTCACAGGTGTGCTTGCTGGCTGAGCTGTTTGCTCTTTGCCATGGACTCTTCTCTTCAGGAGGTAGCTATTACCCCACACCTTGCCCTCTTTCATCTCTGATCTCTTAAGATCAATTCTCCCCTTTATTTCCTAACTCTTGTGTGTGTGATATTTTTATTGAATTAGCTGAATGTATTAGGGTTATTTTCTAAATTTCATAAAAAGATATTCCCTGCCTGTTGTCTGTGCTGCTCCGAGCGTGTTACTGACTCTGGTATAGTTGGAGTACGAGCCCTAGCTTGCGCACTCAGGGTCTCTTAAGCTATTCCCCATAAGAGCAGCTAACATGCTGTTTCTCTGCTGAAATCTACACCTCCTTAGTTCTGGTTTAAATAGGTGAGTGTCTAATTCCTGGATCATGTGTAGCACAATGTACTTGCACTTCCCAACCCACCATGTTACATACCAATGCACACTGGTAAAACACCGCAAACAGCACCCTTAAAGTAACTGCAAATATGACCAGCAGGTAGTATTAGTAGAGCATGACAGTGCCCTTGTACTACCAAGTTTACAGCATATATCGCCATTCAACACTGGACCCACCCACCGTATTATGTCAGGTTTTTTTCATGCATATGGAAGCAGGGCTGGCCTAGCCCAGCAAGCAGATGGGGCAGAGACCAATGGACTGCTCAAAGCAAGCAGAAAGCATTTGTGACTCTAGTAGTGTAGTGGTTAAGTGTGTGGACTCTAATCTGGGAGAACCGGGTTTGATTCCCCACTCCTCCACTTGCAGCTGCTGGATGACCTTGGGCAAGCCGTAGTTCTGGCACCGCTGTTCTTAAAAAAGAGCAGCTTCTGTCAGAGCTCTCTCAGCCCCGCTTACCTCATAGGGTGTCTGTTGTGGGGAGGGGAAGGGAAAGGAGTTTGTAAGCCACTCTGAGACTCTGAGTGAAGGGCAGGGTATAAATCCATTCTCCTCCTCCTCCTCCTCCTCCTCCTCCTCCTCCTCTTCTCCTCCTCCTCCTTCTTCTTCGCACGTTCCCAAACTCTGCATCCAAGCCATGCCTTGTATCTCAAAGCTATTTTTCATTAGTGGTACTCATTCCTCTTTTTTTGACCTTTTTTTGAGCCACAATTTATCAGAAAGCTTTCTGGTGCACCATCACTTTAACCAGTCATTCTATGTATATTCACATAGTTACCCCATTCAATGCAGACACAAAATGTGCTTCTATGCATTGGGAAAACACCACACAAACAGGCCGGTCACACACTTTCAGCCTAACCCGTGGGGTTAGAGGGGCTGCTGCGAGGATAAAGGGGAGAAGAGAACAACGGGGAGAAGCCAGGGCTTAAATGAAGTGAACAAACGAATAAATGTAGAAAAGCCCACCCCTGTTATCTGCCTGTTGAAATGCACTGCCTGTTGCAAGCCTGACGTCAGTGTTCTTCCCCACTTGAACTGACACAGTTTTCCAGTCAATGACCATTCACAGCCCACAGCCTTCCACTTCCCCAGAACTGGTTGCGTCACTTGGAAACTCTGGATTATGCAAACTGCTCAGACTCTCGGACCCAGATCCCAAAGCAGAGTCTGCCACCATCTAGAGATGTTACGCATATTACTGAAACAGTCTGCTCCAGGACAGCCAGGAATCCTCTTCCTGAATACATGTGTGAGATAAAACAATCCAGAATCCTGTGGGTGTTTTTTAAAGAGCAAAGCAACTCCATTGTGCTCCACCACTTGCATTCATATGTCTTGGCAAATAGAAGCTTGATTCAAAGATTCCCAAGCCAGGGGAGAGCACAGCTACAAACTGAGGGTCAAATGAAATGACACGTGACACCAGTTGGGCTGGGGACAGTCACATGTAACATCATAGAAAGAACATTGCTAAGAACTTTGGAGCCCAATTCAGCCTGGAAGTGCTGTGCAAGGGGGAGCGGGCTTTAGTCTGGGGTAGTGGTTAGGTGCGCAGGCTCTAATCTGGGAGAACTGGGTTTGGTTCCTCACTCCTCCACTTGCAGCAGCTGGGTGACCTCTCAGCCTCACCTACCTCACAGGGTGTCTGTTGTGGGGAAGGGAAAGGAAAGGAGATTGTAAGCCGCTCTGAGACTCCTTCAGATAGTGAAGGGAAGGGTATAAATCCAATCTCTTCTCTCTCTTCATCCCTCCTGTGATATTTTTCCAAGCAGAAATGCTGGGGGGGGGGGGGTTCTGTTTGCCCCGCTGTGGGGCTCCATGTGTACTGACTACAGCATGTGGAACCTCACAATGGGGCAAACAGGACACCCCTCCCCCTGTGGCTGCTCTTGCTCAGTAGAACAGCATGGCAGGGAAGGTTGAAGCCCCTCCTCCCCGTGTGCCATGCTCCTCCTGAGCCAAACCGCTTGGGAAGGTTGGCTCCCCTCATGTTTCCTGTGACAGCAAGTCAGGTCAGGGGACCTCCCACCCAACTCTTGTCACATATATTTTGGCCCTCTGTTTGATGTGAGGCAGTCAGTATATCTTTGTTCACAAGAAAACTGATTGGTGTGGACATAACCTACAGCTGAAATGAGGATATTATGGCAGACACAATGCTGCCATGGAAAACGACAACCCCGTATCTCCTCCTCTTCCTCTCCCGTAATACAGAATGGATGATTTGACACCATCACAAGGTGAGTTTCCCTGCTGACCTCCGCTTGGCTTCTCCTTCTGGGGGCAGGCAAAGTCACAGTAGAATGACATCACATTTTGTATTCATCGTCATTCTTTCTTTCTTTAATTACGATATTTATATCCCTCTTTTCTCCCAGTGGGGACCTAAAGCAGCTTGCAATATCACTCTTCGCTCCTCCATTTTACCCTCACAACAATCCTGTGAGGGAGGTTCAGCTGAGGGTGTGTGGCTGGCCCAAGGACACCCGGAGAGCTTCCATGGCACAGTCGGGCTTCAAACCTGGGTCTCCCAGACCTGGATCTAATCATCATACCACACCTAGCTGAACATCTAGCCTGGACCTGATTATGCCAGTCTGCATACTGAACTCTTTTACTAGCGCAGATGCACTCCACAGCCAGTGACCGCTGTCATCATGCCCTCACGAGCATATAACCAGGGTTTTTACCTTCCGGTGATGTCCAGGTCACAGCAGAGCTCCATTCACTGTAACGACCTGAAAGATGACTGTCTTGGTGTGGTTTGCTTCGCACACGAGCAACATAAGCGCTCCCAGGCACCAGATCATCACGATGGAGAAGACAGCGTGAAGTGTTTGAGACAAACACAGAGGCTGATCTCTGTCAAGGGAGAGAGGGATCATCATGGAAAGGGAACGAAGGAAGGGAGCACGTGAAGACTCTCTTTCATGATGGAAAGACAACAACTTTGCCTGCAAAGGATCCCAGGCTCAGTACCTGAAGTCCATGTGAAGGATCTCAGTTAACAGGTGTTAACATGCTTAGAGAGCATGAAGAGAACCATGACTAGTAAGAGCAGACAGTCCTAAACAGTGTTCCCTCTAAGCTGAGTTAGTGTGAGCTAGCTCACAGTTTTTTAGCGCCGGCTCCCACATTTTTGTCTCATCTCAGGGAGGATGGCTCCAGAGCAAACTAACTGATGTAGTAGCCAGATCACTCACTCACAACTTTAATGCCAGTAGCTCACAAAGTAGATTCCCCCCCCCCCACAAGACTCCACAGCTTAGGGGGAGCATTGGTCCTAAGGTGCACGAACTCAGTTGGACTCAGTATGGCAGCTATATATGGCCTAGAGAAACCACAGCCTGTTCTTCTTAGGGTATTTGTGTTTCAACCTGTAATGCAAGAATATCAAATATTTTATTCTTTCAGTGTCAGACATTTCTGGAAACTTTGCAGAAGTGAGAAAACAAAACGACAGACCTAAGCATTTGTGGGAGATGTCTCTCTCTCTCACACAAACAAGCTCTCTATTGTCTTTCTCAGATTCTGACTGCGGCAGCAAGTTTTTCATGAACCTCATGAAGCCAGCTTGGCACTGCTGTTTGCGAAGGGGTAGCCGGGTCAGTCTTTTGTAGCAAACAAAACAAAAGTCCTGTGGCACCTTAAGGACTAAGAACATTAATTTCGATATGAGCTTTTGCTCACTGAAAAAAGTGAGCTGTGACTCATGAAAGCTCATACTGAAATAAAGGTTGTTAGTCTTTAATGTGCCAAATTGACTTTTGTTTTATTTAGCAGTGACGTGCAATTGATCCTGATGGATCCTAAGTGGTGATATGCATCACTGCTTGGCTACCTGCTGATTTTGACTGGGAAAAAATGGCACAGGGAAGGGGTTTGACATCCGTCACCTAACTGCTGCGCTGATCAAACTGGCATGCCTCCTTTCACCTGAATTCATGGATTGTCTACATTGCATATGGCTCAGCCCAGGGATAGAATGTTCAGGTTACCATGAATGAAAGCATTAATCCAAGCAGAAGGATTCTCTTAGTTTAGCAGACTTTTAGAGTAATTCTGTGCAGAGGTACTCCAGTCTAAGCCCATTGATTTTGGTGGGTTTAGACTGGAATAACTGAGCATAGGATCACACTGTTCATCCACTAAAGTATTACCAGGAACACCCTAGTGTAAACTCATGCTGTGTTACTTAGCCTGAGGAGCACCCATTAAAATCAACTATGGGTGCACTCCCAAAAAAGATCCTTTGGCCTATTTAAAACCAAAGGCATGGGACAGCATTCTACACAAGATCTCTGGACTTTAAAGGATCAGGAATACAGGAACACAATGCCCCAAGAACATTTGGCCTCATGATGTCAGAGTGGGGAGAAACATGTATATTTTCTGTGCCCATCAAAGTAAGAACTCTTGATCAAAACACAGAATTGATTAAAGGTATTCTGTACATAGGAACAGTCTAATAGACCAGATGAGATGCATTGAACAAATCCTTCTTTTAATCCTTGGAAGTTCCTAATGCCTTGACAATAATCATGTATGACTCTGGTTTTGCAAGATAAATAGTCAAAGCTATTAAGACATTCTTTGCAAATGTAGTTCCTGGACTGGTATAATCTGTCCAGGAAAGACTGTTTGATAATCTCTCTGATACTTTCAGCATATCCATATCAATCCTAACACCTACCCAAGGTGGACTTTCCATACATATTCTAGTACTCCTCTTTCTATACAGCTACATTATCCTATCATAGCCCAAACTTTTCAGTACATACCAGTAAATTCTCAGAATTGGGGCTACACGAATCAGGATCCAGCCCCAAACCCACCAAAGGCACATAATGTCCTGGTCCAATGCCATGGGGCAAACAGCAGTTTGGCACTGAGGTAAGATCAGGGGCATAACAGAGGCTCCCTGGGCCTTCTGTTTTTGTAAGATGGTTTCCATCTAAACCCACCTTTCACCAACACCACAACACTGCAGCATCAGACCGTTCCTCTTCAAGACAGGTGGGCATGGTTTCTCTTCCTCTATTCTGCATCCTTCCCCAAATTTACTTTCATGTCCACTTTTTCATTCTTCCTCTCTTAGTTCTCCTATTTTCCATTGCAGACTGGTTCATCCTACTACAGTTGGCTCCATCCTATTGTACACAGTTCAGGGACTCCATTCTCATCATCCTCCATTCCCATTTATCCCTCCACACCTTCTTGACCCATTTCAGGAAGCCGATCACCTATTGCTTCTTTCTGAGTTGGTTTGCTCTGGACTAGCCAAGCAGGAAGCACATAATTTGGATCCTAAAGATAACTTTAATTGGGAATTTTGTTTAAAATAACACAACTATGTACTAAGACAGGATAAACAGACTGTTTTTATTTGGTTTCTGTAGTACAACTGCCGACTTTCTCTGGTTTCCCTGCTGATTCTCTATTTCTAGGGTTTATCAGATCAGGAAAAGAGGAAGACTTAACATGAGATGGAATAAGGGGAGCCATGGCTTTCAGTTTCCAAGACCTGAGCAAGGCTGTTAACACAGAACATGTTGGAAGTCATTAATTCACAGGGTCATCATAAGTCAGAAGTGGAGGAGGAGGAGGAGATTGGATTTATACCCCACCTTTCACTTGTAGTCTCAGAGCGGTTTACAAACTCCTTTCCCTTCCCCTCCCCACAACAGACACCCTGTGAGGTAGGTGGGGCTGAGAGAGCTCTGAGAGAACTGTCCTTGGGAGAACAGCTGGTACAGAGCTACAGCTTGCCTAAGGTCATCCAGCAGGTGCAAGTGGAGGAGTGGGGAATCAAACCCGATTCTCCCAGATTAGAGTCCATGCACTTAACCACTGCACCAAACTGGCTCTCACAACGTGTCTTGACAGCACATAACACACACATCCTGTTAAGACAATAAAGTTACTTGCTGGTTAAGTCCTTTGTTTCCCTTTCCATCTCACATTTCAGGCCAGGCATAAGGGCTGATTTGGTTAACAACAGCTTCTTTTTAAGCCATGGAAACCTTGGCCGCCCCAATCAGCTGTGAAGCTAGTAGGCCTCATCCAAAGTGAGCCCTCAGTGCAGAGGTGCAATTTATCGATTCCTCGTTTAAGCACATGGGAAACAAACCACAAAAAACCCAAAACAACCCAGACTCACCTGCAGTTGTGTCCGATCACACACTGACGGGCTGCACCCGCAGCTTCAAAGGGAGGTGTGATCTTGCAACTGCGGGTCAAATTCCTCTAGAGGAAATAGCCTCACTTCCCCCACTTCCCAATGTATCTGGCATTTGTGACTGCACCCTAACAGTGGTACCAGTACCTCCTGTACCAAAACAGAAAACTGTACCCTGAAGAAAGATAGATTTAGGGTAAAAAGTGGGAGGTGTGCCATTTATGTTGTCAGACTACTGTAAGGCTAGCAAAAACCCCCCAAAGATGATGTGTATAGCTCTCTGCCATTTTCTGTGTAGACTAGATATTGGCATTAAAAGCATGAAGTGATGATGCAGCAGACTATATCAATGCTAATTTGTTAGTTGCAAGATAATTTGTTAGTTGCAAAGGTGTGATAGGATTCACCACCATTTCTCCTGCAATAAACCAATATAACTGCTCTTCTAGAATCCAGACAAACCTTCTGATTGTTGGAAATCAATCCAAATGCTCTGTCTGGTCTTTTGCTGAATGCTATATAAGACACTTGTTATCCATACAACACACAAACAGCAACTGGAATGCTGCCATAAAACTGGCTGCAAATACCTCCCAGGTTTCCCATTTCCTTTTGTAGACAACTTGATAGTCCAGAGTTTCATCCAGCCCACCGCTTCCATTTGTTCCATCACCTGCTTTCCATGTCAGCATGAAGTCACCTTCTTCTGTGAAGCTGATGTCTAGTTCCTTGGGTGGAGGAAGCTGAACTAAGAGGATGAGAAAGAAGTGCACAGATCAGTCCTTTACTATTGAAAGAACAACAACAACAAATGTTTTGTGGATGTTCACATCCTTGAATTCTGTGTGCAAAGGTATGTGTGGAGGGACTGGTCTACACAACTTTGACCCCCCCCCCCTGCAGTTTTTTTGCAAAGTGTACCTGGAGGTTATCATAAATAACTGGTGGCAGGGAGCCTGACCGCCTGTAAGTCATGCACTGTGGAACACCCAAAATATGAAATGTGCATCTGATTAATATGTTTAAAAAAAAAAAAAAGCACGGGGAGAATTTAGTGGAGGAACTGGCAAGAGGAAGATGATTAATACCTGAGAAAATGGTTCAGGGATAGAAATGAGGGAAAGAAGTGGTGTGTGTGTGTGTGTGTGTGTGTGTGTGTGTGTGTGTGTGTGTGTGTGTGAAGTGCTGGCAAGCTGCTTCTGACCCGTGACAACCCTATTAATTAATGACCTCCAAAATGTCCTGTTAACAGCCTAGTTGAAGTCGTGTAACCTGAAGGCCATGGTTTCCTTGATTGTGTCAACCCATCCCATGTTGATTCCTCCTCTTTTCCTGCTGCCTTCAACTTCTTCTAGTATTATTGTCTTTTCCAGTGACTCTTGTCATCTCATAATGTGACCAAAGTATGATAGCCCCAGTTTAGTCCTTGCAGCTTCTAGGGAGAGTTTAGGCTTGATTTGATCTAGAACTCACTTATTTGTCTTCTTGGTTGGCCACAGGATCCCTACAACTCTCTTCCAACACTATATTTGAAATTAGAAGAAGAAGAAGAAGAAATTGGATTTATATCCTGCCCTTCACTCACTTGGAGTCTCAGAATGGCTTACAAACTCCTTTCCCTTCCCCTCCCCACAACAGACACCCTGTGAGGTAGGTGGGGCTGAGAGAGCTCTGAGAGAACTTCCTTGAGAGAACAGCTGGTACAGAGCTATGACTTGCCCAAGGTCAACCCGCAGGTGCAAGGGGAGGAGTGGGAAATCAAACCCGGTTCTCCCAGATTAGAGTCTGTGCACTTAACCACTGCACCAAACTGGCTCTCAACCAATTAATCAACCTTCTTCTTCTCAGCTTTTTTCACTGACCAGTTTTCACACCCAGACACAGTAATGAGGAATACTATGGCATGAATTCACTTGATCTTGGTCACCAGCAACACATCCTTACACCTAAGGATCTTCTCTAGCTCCTTCATGGCTGCCCTTCCCAGGCTCAGTCTCCTTCTGGTTTCTGATTGCGGTTCCCCTTTTGGTTCATGATGGAGCCAAGGAATAGAAAATCTTGAACAGTTTCAGTTTCTTCATTGTAATTCCCCAATAATTAATAATAACTACTTTTTTCTTCATGGTGTTCAGCTATAATCCTGCTCTGGCACTTTCTGCTTTAATCTTCAGCAGCAGTCTTTTCAAATCTTCACTAATTTCTGCCAGTCATGTGGTGTCATCTGCATATCTCCACTGTCATCTAGCCTTCCTCATGATATGCTCTGCATCTAGATTGAAGAGATTGCGAGATCAAATACAGCCTCATCTGACACTTGGAAACCATTCTGTTTCTTGATATTCTGTCCTAACAGTAACCTCGTGTCCAGAGTATAGGTTGTGCATAAAACAAACAAGGAGATTAATGCAATTATCTGGGAGTTGCTGCAATCTTTGACATCTCCTTTTCTCAGAATTGGAATGTAGATTGAGCATTTCCAGTCAGGGGGCCATTGCTTTGTTTTCCATGTTTGTTAGCATATTTTTGCTAAGATTTTGCTGGACTCCATTTCTGTGGCTTGGAATAGCTCAATTGATATCCCATGTATTCTCGGAGATTTGTTTCTCCCAATTGCTCTCAGTGCAGCTCTCACTTCACTTTCTAAAACTGCAGGTTCTTCTTCAAAAGTTTCTTCTTTGAAGGAATAATCCTTTAACCTCTTCTGTATAATTCTTTGGTGTATTGTTCCCATCTTTTCTTAATTTTGTCCTCTTCAGTTAAAGTATTTTTGTGTTGATCTTTCAGCATGCCTAATTGTGCTTCAAATTTCCTTTTGATTTCTTAGGCCTAGTGGAACAGGACTCTTGTTCTTCCTTTTTTTGTTGTTCTCTTCTATTTCTTTACATTGGTTATTATAATAGATCTTTTTGTCTCTACATGCAAGTCACTGGAATGCTGCATTTAGACTTCTGATTCTGTTTCTGTCACCTTTTGCTTCTCATCTATCTTTAATAATTCTAAGAGTATCACAAGTCATCCATCAAGGCTTTTCATATGGCTACAGGAATAGTCTTTGCACATTCTTCCTCGATAATATCTTTGGTTTCAACCCATAAGTCTTCCAGTTCCCATTCATTTGAACTTAGTAATGCAAATCTGTTCTTTACACAGCCTTTAAACTCATCAGGAATGTTGTTTAGATTGTATTTTGGCACTATGAATGTTTTAGTGTTTTTCTACAGTTTTAGTCTAATTCTTAATATTAATAATTCATGATCTGTACCATAATCAGCTCCTGGTCTTGTTTTAGCAGAGGGAATAGAGTTTCTCCATCTTCTGCCTCTGATTATGTGATCTGTTTGATTACTATATTGGCCATCCAATGATGTCCATGTATACAATTGTCTGTTCAGTTTTCTGAAACTTGTTTTTGCAATTAATAAATTGTTGTCTTCACAGAATTCTATGAGTTGCTTTCCTGCTTCATTTTGTGCTCTTAGCTCAAATCGTCCAACAATATTTGATTCTGCTTTGTTTCCTACTTTTGCATTCCAGTCACCTATGACTACCAGCACATTTTGTTTAGGTGTGTGATCAATTTCTTCTTGGACACTTGCATAAAAGCTGTCAGTTTCTCCCTCATTGGAACTTGTAGTAGGGGCATAAACTTGAAAGATGGTTATGGTGATAGGCTTTCCATTAAGTAGGATTTCTATTATTTGGTCAGTCTTTGCATTATAGCTCCTGATCGCTTGTGCTACATATGACCTCACTACTAGAGCAACTCCATTTCTTCTGTGTTGATCATTTCCAGAGTAAAACATTTTGTAATTTCCTATCTGAAAGTGTCCTAATCTAGTCCACTTTAGTTCACTCACTCCTAGGATTGCAATGTTTAAATGTTCCACTTCTCATTTTATGATTTCAGACTTACCTTGATTCATACTTCTCACATTCCATATTCCTATTATATGTGTGAAACAGCTCTGGACTTTCCTTTTGCATCCATTCACATCAACAACAGAACATCCTTTTGACTTTAGTCCAGTTGTGCCATTAAGAACAACGCTGCTCATACTCCTCCTCAGCCCTTCCCCAGTAGCTGATTGTGTGCCATCCAACCTGGGGCTCCTGTCCTCCAGCACTATATCTTTTTTTTTTTTTGGATTGCCTCATCAGGGTTTTTTGTTTTGGATTGCCTCATCAGGGTTTTTGAGGTAACAGATTATCAGAATTGGAGGATAGAGGGAAAGATTAAGCAACCCTTGCACAAACATTTCTTTTCCCCTTGAAATTACACATGTAAGTGCACACACACACACTACCATAGTGGAAACCCAGATTTCTCAATATAGAGCTAGATCAAACATCTGTCCTAGCGATTATCAGCTCCCAAATGGATCAGAATTCCACCCTGATGATGCCCTTGAAAGTTAGGGTGGGTGGGTGGGTGGGTGGATTAAGGTTAGAGGAATTTACAGAATTCTACATTGTCCTGTGTGTCTTATCACAGAAACCTATGAGTCTCAGCCGTGTGCTTAGTTCATGCATTCCATTCCATGCCAATGTAACTTGCTACACTGATACTGACCAATGATTAGTACCAATATTAACCACACTAAACACTACTAAGAAATATTTGCAAGGTGTATGTCCATATGTCTACCATAAGGTGTGTGTGTCAATTCACCCTGCAATGTTCCTGGAAAACTTGAATACAAACCATTATCAAAGAGGCTGACATTCAGTTGGACTTCCAGTTTCCGATCTGGTTTGAAAGTGTAGTTCTCTATAACTGAAGCACTGAAAAAGGACTGGTTTCTGTAGCAGTTCCACTTCCAACTTTGAGAGTCCATGTTTGGGGAGCCACAGGTCATCTGTCTGAAGCCTCTGTAAGCACCAGAAGAGCCTAATTTTATTTACTGGTTTCAGGGATGTCTCCAAGGAGTAGCTAGTGCTCCTCCCAAAGATTTCTTTTTTACTCCCCACTTTCAGTTACAGTATGTTAAGCTCCTATAGCGTGGATTACAAAGCCTGCAAGCCTAATTCACTCACCCTCCCCCGCCCCCCAAAGAAGCAAGCAGAAGTCTTAGGTGGTGCTCTGTCCAGGTCAGGCTAACACATCTGCTGTCTCTTCCTGGCCAGGAGAAGGGCTGGGAGCATCCATCTGAGATTCCTCCCCCCAAGATCTTTGAGTTATAAATTCCCAACAACTGATGGATTTGCAGTTCCATCCTAAGCAGACTTACAGCTTGACTACAATGGATTTAGGAGGCTGTAACTCTGCTTAGAAGGCACCGTTGACACAGCAGTAGTGGAGCTGCTGAATGGAGAGTTAGCAAAAGACAGAGAGTGTGTGTGCATGTTAGCTTGTTTTGCTAAGGAGCTTGATTTTCTGGGCTCTCATCACCTTGCATGAGGTAACTGGAAATAATATAGATGGATGGTTAATTCGTAACGGGAGAAAATTAGATATAGTGTAATTGATATTAACATTGCAATTATATTATTATTTCATGGCAATGTCTTTGATGCTGCAAATTATAGTCTAGCTACTGTACTGTCCAGTCTGTTGGAACTGAAAAGGAAGGAAATGGAAGGATCCTGCAGCTTGGTGGATGGGAAGAGAATTAGAACTCGGCTCACCACAAAGTTCACAAGCCAGAAACATGCCCTGCTTCTTGGCCCTCCAGGGCAACTGGTTGGCCTCTGTGTGAAAAGCTGGATTAGATGAACCAATGGTGTAATCTTGAAGGTCTCTTCTTGTGTTCTTATTCAATACTAGGAATAAGGCCCATTGTGGAAATAAATACAATGGGCTCTAGAAAGAGGCTCTGGGTGAGTGCCCTGGCGTTGGGCACTCAGCAACAATTTGCTGTGGTGACCTCAGCAGGGTATAATGACACAGAGTTTTCTCCCAAAGGCCAAAATAGGCGTAATAGGCAAAATAGGCCCTCTTTTACTGACAGAACCAAGCTTGGTTGCTTAGCAACAGGCCCTGAGGGGAAAGAAGGGTTGCCAGATCTGAGTAGGGAAACACCTGAAAATCTGGGGCGTGAATCCTGTGGAGGGCAGTTTTTGGGAAGGGAAAGAACTCAGCAGGGTTTAATGCCATATGGTCTACCCTCCAAAGCAGCCATTTTATCCAGGGGAACTGATCTCTGTCATCTGGAGATCAATTGTAACAGAGGGAGATCTACAGGTCCCACCTGAAGACTGGCAACCCTGGGGGAAAGTCAGCTGCACAGCAGGAGGTTGAAGTGAATTGTCCAGCCACAGGAAAAGTGTCTTCATCAGGAGAGACAACTGGTTTGGCAGTTAATTCTGAAGGAAGAATGTAGGGCTGCCAATTCCCCCCGGGGGGCGGGGATTCCTCCGCTAAATGGGTCCCCAATTCGCCGGTCCAGATTCGGCCAGTGGGGGAAACCCCACCCCCAAAATGGCCACATCAGGCCGACGTGCCTGGCACAATGATGTTGCCCAGAAGTGATGTCATCACACCAGGCACGTCACAGGGCGACGCTCTAGCAATTGCCCTGAAAACTCTATGGTACCATAGAGTTTTTAGGATGATTACCAGAGCATAACTGAATGACGTGCCCGGCATGATGACATCACTTCCGGGCAACGTCATCGCACCCCGTGCGTGTGAGGACTCCGGACTGGGAGTGGGACTCCCCTGCTTGGACACATAAGTGACTTGGCAACCCTGGAAGAATGTCCAGGCAGGCAGTGGGCAGGGGAGAGGAGTGGACCCAGCCCCCAGCCAATGGCACACAAGTACTCTTGAGTGGTGGTTGATGAGCCAATGGCTGATGGAGCGTACTACACAGTCAATAGGAGAGCTGGAAATAGCCAGTACGTAAGGGAATTATATATATAGGATTGTTGTATTTAGATACAGGAAAATCTAATGATGGACAATGAAAAGAGCCTTTCATGTTGTATAACTTCTGGTTAGGGTCCAACTACACATTACTATGAAGTCTTCATGTTTGCTGGAGAACAATGTGAGGATTTTGCATCACACACACAATAGGTGTTTCGTGCCTTACAGATACCCCAGCTCTTTTCTGCTTGCAGTCACAGCAGCCATGGAGAAATGTCTTTAGCCTCACTTCCTTGCTGTTTTCACATTCTCCTACAGCTCCATGGAGCCTCTATTAGCTCTCTTGTGAAGCTCACATGCTCCTTAAAGCCTAATGAAATTTTATTCCAGCCAGCATAAATGTTTGTGAATTAGATCCCCATGAAAGCTTACTGTGGAATAGGACTGTGTTAGTCTTCAAGGTGCCACAAGAGGCTCCTGTTTATATGCCAGGGAAGGAGGTCCTCTCGGGGAGTGAGCCTTGAGCTGAGAATAGAAGGTTCCTATTTTTAGCTGGCAAGTGTTGGAGGGAAACATCACATACTGTTCTCCCTCTGATCCCACTGCTAACACTTCCTCCTCACCACTCCTTCCTTTTTCTTTAACTTCTTGCAAATGGCAGTTTTGCTTTTAAAAAAAACCCAGGTAGGTAAACAAAAGACATACCACTTCATCTTCTAGAAGAGGCCAACAAGGGATAAATTGTCACTCCACTTCTCTGTTTCTTGCAGACTCTTCCTTTTATCCTCTCTGAGAATGCCTACACCAAGGTACACTAGAGAAGAAACCTCTCTTTCACTTCCCTTCAGTGTTCCCTCTAAGCTGAGTTAGTGTGAGCTAGCTCACAGTTTTTTAGCCTCTGGCTCACATATTTTTGTCTTAGTTCAGGAAGGATGGCTCCAGAGCAAACTAATTTATGCAGTCGCCAAATCGCTCGCTCACAACTTTAACACCAGTAGCTCACAAAGTAGAATTTTTGCTCACAAGACTCCACAGCTTAGAGGGAGCATTGCTTCCCTTCTGATGACTGGCTTTTCCAGCTTGTACTATGAACTCTTTTCCCAGTGAGAGAATGGGGGGAAATGCTGATGGGATCCTTATGCCAGAAGGTGATGCTTGATACACAGAAAACCCAGGGGGCTGTAGTTCTGTGAGGAAAGCCAACAATCTTCAACACAGAATCCTCCACCTATCATCAAACTACAGTTCCCAGAATTCTTTGATGGAAGCCATGACTGTTCAACTGGTATAGAATGGATATACATCTGTAACAGATATCAGCAGAGTCGTAGGCCTCTTCTCAGCCTCATCCACTTTCCTTATGCAGGGACAGGAACATTAGTCATACAGTTAGACTGGTGTCAGCAGGAGTTTTGAGGATAATCATGAGAAGGAGCCCTGTCTCTGGAAAAAAAACCCACCACCACAACAGCCTTGTTTCTCCTAGTTATTTTACAACGGCTAACCATTGCGCTACCCTGACCTAGATAGCCCAGGCTAGCCCGAGCTCATCAGATCTTGGAAGCTAAGCAGGGTTGGCCCTGGCTAGTATTTGGATGGGAGACCTCCAAGGAATACCAGGGTCATGACACGGAGGCAGGCAATGGCAAACCACCTCCAAAGATCTCTTGCCTTGGAAACCCCAAGGAGTTCTCATAAATCAGCTGTAACTTGATAGTAAAACAACAGCAGTAACAACAACAAAACTGTTGGGTCACTCACTGATTTCTATTAAGCTTATAGAAAAGGTTCATCTTGATAAGCTTTTGTACATCTCGGCTCTCAGACCAGGTGCAGAATACTAATGATTTGTAGTCGTTGATGCATTGGAGGGATTCCATAACCTGAGTCTCTGAAAAGCAAAAAACAGCTTTCCTCAGAAATTAGATTCTAACTGATGGCTTGTAGGGAAAAGGGGGGCAGCAGAGAACTAATGGATAATATGACACTAAGGCAAGCCGGACCCCAGTGGAGTGTGGACAACAGCATGGCAGTTTGGTCTGAAGGAGTGAGACAGTTTGGCCCTGCAGGAAGACCGGAGTCCAGGGGTAATGGAGGCTGGTGGGACAAGTTTGGCCATCCTAGCTGTGTCCCAGGTTGCACCCAACTTTATCCTAACAGCCTCTGCTGATGGTGGGTTAGAAATATTGTAACAGATAAATAAATCCCACAGCATGTGGTATCAGGTAGTTTCAGAGGATAGCCATATTTGTTTGCAGTAGACCAGTTTGAGACCTTAGAGACCAATAAGAGTTTTAAGATATAATCTCTTGAGAACCAAAGCTCTCTTTGTCAGACACAGTAGTCCCAGAAGTCAGTGGGAGCCAATAAGAACTGAGCCACCCTCTACTGGCATAACCCGCCCTTTGTATGCATGTTCTCTCTGTGGCCTCCATTTCTTGGAGCAACACTAGACAGGCCTCTAGGAGCTAGTTTGCATATCTTTTGGATAACTGCACACCTCGAACAGTATGACCAAAAAGATGGATGCTGGATAGAATGCGAAGGGAGGGAGGGAGAGAGGGAGGAGTAGGAAAGGGAAGAAAAGATAGGGCAGGGAAGAACTTAAAGCAAAACTCACGTTTAGCTTCATTAATATGCAAGATAAAGCTCAAAGTCAGGAGACTGCTGAAAAAACTCATATTCTTCCAAATTTTGATTTTTCTCTGTGTATATGATGTTGAAGAGCTTTCCTCGTATTGAGCAATGACAACTGTTCACGTTGTAACTCTCTCTGTGTGTCACCTAATGCATATGGGAGCAAAGTGTTCACTGTGAGAAATGTGAACCCCAAACAGTCTCATTTCCCAAAGCAGTGGCTTTCAAATGTTCCAGCTGGAGGGAGCCCTTCTCACACTGCCTTTTCCTGCCACAGAAACTCAGGGAACCACCATTTGTTACAGAGAGTCTGGTAATGTGTGCACAGCCCCTTCATGGGAGCACTCCCTAGACCTGCTAGGTCTCATCATCACCACCTGTAAACAGGAAGCACTATTGTGCTTAAACATTTCAGAGAAAGATTGGAGAAGGGGACAAGTCAAACAAAGTCTGAGTCCAGTGGCACCTTTAAACCAAAAGAATGTTATTCAAGGCATAAGCTTTCATGTGCATGCACACTTCTTCAGATACAATGAAATGGAAGTTACCAGTCCGTACATATAGGTAGAGGGTGAGCAGTAAATTAGCACACAGCATAATGAAGATGTTTAACAGATTCAAGGGCCAAACAGGAATAACAAGCTTAGTTTATATGGTTACCATTTGCTTGGGTTTAATTCCAGGGTGGGGTGGGGCACAGTGAAGGAAATAAATGTCAACACTGGAGACTTATGGGCAGATGTATCCTTAATTGTGGGATGCTGAGAGTAATTAACCAAGACCCTGCCATTACGCTCCATTCGTCTTCTCTCAAGCATGAAGGCAACCTTACAGCATCTTCTTTGAAGTGGGGCGATTGGCGGTGTAGAGTTATCTTCCCTGTCCCCAGATCAGAGAAATACATTCCAATTTACCATTCCAGATCACATTATATTCTACTATTCATGATATTACATTACAATCTACTATTTTAATCTATTATTCCAAATATGAAATACAATAAAATAAAATAAAGAGGATGTATGGCCCCTCTGGGGGATTGGTGAGAATACAGATGTAAAGGGCTGGATGAGGTTAGCATATGTAGTGAGATAAAAAAACCAATATCCCTGTTAAGTCCTGGGGATCCCACTGTTCTGAGTGCTATAATAATTTGCAACTCTGAAATTTCCCTCTCCAGTCTGTTCCTGGAATTCCTTTGTAATAAAACAACTTCTTTGAGGTCACCCATTGAATGTCCTCAAAGACTGAAGTGTTCTCCTACAGGTTTCTCAGTCTTGTGATTCTTGATGTCAGATTTGTGTCCATTTATCCTTTGGTGTAGGTAGGGTTTGACCTGTTTGCCCTGTGTAGAAAACCAAAGGGCATTGTTGGCATTTAATGGCATATGTTAGAAGATGAGGATGCTGTCTGTCAGGAAATTTAGTTTCCCATTAAGAAACACCTGCTGAAGTTCCAACACTCACCAGGATCCCCAGAACACTTTCTGAAAACCACCAACATTTTTGCCACTTACTAAGATGGTTTCCAGCAAGGCCAGAGCAGAGGAAGGGCCAGATTTCCACCTCTGCACTGATAGGGTGCATAATCTGGTTTCTCTTTGTATCATTTACACCTTTCACCTTTTATATGGAGAAGTGAGAAGAAGAGACAGGGTGATTCTATTGAGCCAGGGTTACCATATTTTGAAAAGCAAAAAAGAGGACATATTTCCCGAATGACTACTTCAAACAAGTGATCACTACGATAAATCTCATTTTAAATACCCCTACTATTTACGCTATGACAAGTGCTACTGACTAGAAATATTCCTAACCTTCCAACCCCAAAAGAGGACATTTTCATCAGTTTTTTTTAAAAGAGCCCAAAAGAGGATGGACACATAAAAAAGAGAACATGTCCTCTAAAAAGAGGGCATCTGGTGGCCCTAACTGAGCCAAAGTAGAGACCCCTCTCACCAGAGCAGCTCATTGTGGAATTTTCTTATACTGAGCTCAAAGGAAAAATTCTATAATCAGGTTCCAGCAGATACCTCCAGCCTTGTTTTTCACCACATGTAGTTCCTATACTGTGCTGTGTCCTGACAGTTACATCTTTTTAAGCCCATCAGTGTCAACGAACTTGGAAAGGTTTGATTAACATGGTACCTTTAATATGAACTATGACCTACCCATGTACAATTTAATGCAAACAAGTTCTGCCTATGAGGGCTATGCATTATTATTGTCTATGGTAGACAGAGCATATGAAAAGAGGTTGTTTATATACAAAACCATATGCATAAAACCTGATTTACCACTGCATTTTGTACAAAGTTGAACCCATTGCTACCACGCATAGGCCATACGCACTGAAGTCAAGCACAAACCAGGTGTTCAGTAGTGTTCACTCAGTGCTGGGTTCTTCCTAAAAAAGCTACTGTGCATACATAAATAACTATCTTCCCTTTCACAACTCATTTTGCAGTGATGTCTCAGGTCACAGTTTCATTTCACTGTGAACTCTACCCAGTGATCCTTTTCTTGTTTCCTCCACTTTCTGGTCTCTGCTGTGAAGCTCACCAGACGACCTCAAGCCAGGCAGTTTCTTTCAGTCTGACCTACCCCAATGGGGGTTGCTGGGAGGATAACATAGAGGACAGAGCCAGGTATGCCACCCAGAACTCGTTAAAGGGAAAGCATAATTTTTAAAAAATGTGATAGAAAAAGAAATGGAAGATACGTCATTTGCAGGAAACTGTTTGAGGAGACAAGAAAGACAGGCTTTCCTTCACAACAAGCGAAGTTGAGAGATGAGGCAGGAATTCAGCAGTCCCACGTACCCTGGTGGGCAGCCATTTTGTATTCCCATCTTTCATCCTTCTGTAAAGAACAGCTGCTCTGTGGAGATTTGGCAAGGGGCTCTGTAGCTGTGACTGGGGCTGGTCTTAATCTGATCTCAAGTTCCCCGTGACCAGTTAGTACAAAGGCTGTTCCTCAGCAGAAAAATGGGGAACAACTCCTGTCTCATTGGATGGGAGAGGCTCAAACTGGAAACTGGGGGGAACTCCTGTCATTTTCGCCCGTTGTCTCATTGGAGAAACTGAGCAGGCAGGAGCTGTATTGGGGAGAAGGAATCCATTACTGTGCCTTCCCCAGAACCCAAAGTTTCTTCCAAGAAGCCTGGATCAACACTTCCCTCCCCATTTTTGCTTTATTTCAATCACAGGCTGAAGTGAAGAGATTGCTATCTTGGGATTAGTGTGTTTGTAAGTAAAATTGCTAAAGTCTCTGTACTAGCTAAGCACAACATATGTTCTGTTCAACTGGTGCTTTGGTTTTTCAGTATTTATGTTTTATATATTTAAATTTGCATTACAAAGACAAAAGAAGTAATATAGAGCAATAAATACAAATAAAGAATAACATTTTATTCCCATTGTTTTACAAAACAATTCTTATAGTCTCTGTATTAAAAGGTTTTTTCCTCCATATATATCTTTATAAAAAGTTTTTTTTAATGGTTGAATATTATCTTGAAATCTCATGTTCCAATAATCAATAAAATCCATTTTTCTACAAACTTGTCAGATTATTCTTTTTTAAAATTGATGATTTAAATAATGTCAAATTAGACATAAATTAAATGACCAAACTCTTCTAAGCTACTCTACCAAACAGAGGAGAAAGTGATAAACAATTTAGCAGTAGATAACGAATTCACCATTACTTTCCAATCAGAGACTCTCTTATGTTTCTGACTGTGTCTAAAATTTCTTGCCAGAAATATTTAATCCTCAAACAAAGTAGGGTTGCTAGTCTCCAGGAGGCGGCTGAAGATTTCCTAGCATTACGACTGATTTCCAGACCACAGATAACAAAATGGCTGCTGGACAAAATGGCTGCTTCGGAGGCTGAACTCTATAGGGTTGCCAGGTCCCCTATGGCCACAGGCAGGGGGTGGGGTTGT
The DNA here is from genome assembly GCA_029233225.1 of Lepidodactylus listeri. Classification (NCBI taxonomy): domain Eukaryota; kingdom Metazoa; phylum Chordata; class Lepidosauria; order Squamata; family Gekkonidae; genus Lepidodactylus; species Lepidodactylus listeri. The sequence goes on along the minus strand of JARCFY010000008.1, from coordinate 38,190,612 downwards.
CAGATCCAGGTAGGGAAATTCCTGGAGATCTGGGGATGGAGCCTAGGGAGAACAGGGACTTCCCTAGAACACAGTGCCACAGAATCCACCCTCCAAAGCATCCATTTTTTTTCAGGGAAACTGATCTCTGTAGTCTGAGATGAGGTGTAATTCCGGGGGATCCTCAGGTCCCACCTGGAGGTTGGCATCCCTAATAGCGTTACAGCTCACCGAAGTCCCTCCTTTTCCTAAACCATGCCTTTCCCAGGCACCCCTCCCCCCCAAAAAAATCCTCCTGGAATTTCCCAACCCCAAGCTGGCAGCCCTAAAGCCAAAACAGATTTAACAAGTCTGCATAGCCATTTCCACTGTTTCAGTATTCAGATAGCAAAATGACCACACAGAAGATGCTCAGCTATAGTATGTAGTCACATCAGATTCAGAAGTGGATCCTGGTTTTCCAGCTGTCACCAAAGCCCTAATGTCCAGGACCCTCTGCTGCCACAAGGTCTAAAGACATGAGAGTCTATGTGTCAGAAACACGGATTTGTCAGCAAGCAGAAGGTCAGTTCCTTAGGTGGTCTATTAGCTTCTTGAATATGCTCTCTTATAATAAAGTTCAGTTCACCAAACAGCTTTGAGGAAACGTGATAAAAAAACCCCAAATTCCACTGACCTTGCCATTATCAGAGTTTTCTTAGTTTGAATGAGAGACATCTCTGGAGACACTGCAGAGGTAGGTCTCTCAGGCCTTGTTTACTGCCTGCTGATCATAGGATCCTGTCAATTCCTCAGGTTCCAGTCCAAATCTCCCCTTTCTTGAATGAAAATGCTACTTTTCATGCAAATCTCTCTGTCAACACTTCTGAATTTTATTGGTCTTTCTTTCATTTCCTCTCTTCTGGTGAAATATACACATCTCCAGTTCTCAAACAGAGGAAGGAAGTTGCTGTTTGTCTTGTTTGCACAACTTCATTCTCTGGGAAAAGGATGAACTTTTAAAATAAATATATACTGGCAACAGAGCCCCTGTAATCTCTCCTCACTGCCTTTCACAGTGTCCTCCTGTCCTAAGTGCTTTGAAAGGAACAAGAAGGTAAAAATGTGGAAATTGGCTACCAAAGTTTTCCATGGCCTGGAGGTAAATGACATCCCATTAGGCCACTAAGGGATATGACATTCTCCCTCAGGGCCAGCTGTCAACTTTATCTCTCAACTTTGTGCTGGGTGCCATAACTTTCACTGTATTGACAGCCAGTCTCTTTTCCTGTGGTGTACAGACGGAAGTTGCACTGCAGCATGGAACAGGGCTACGCTGATGGGAGGGAGCAGACAGACCATGCATTCTCCCATCGGCTCAACCCAATCCCCCACTGCTTCCCTTCGTGGGTGTGGGATAGCTAGGAATCGCAGGTTGCCAACTCTGGGTTGGGAAATACCTGGAGATTTGGTGAGAGGAGCCTGGGGAGGGCGGGGTTTGGGGAATATAGCGGCCCCAGCGGGTATTATGCCAAAGAGTCCACTCTCCAAAGCAGCTATTTTTTTCCAGGGAAACTGATTTTGGTCATTTGGAGATCAATTGTAATAGCGGAAGTTCCCTAGGAGGCTGGCAACCCAAGTTCTTCACTTGTACTTAGAGCTCATGCTGCTCAATACAGACAAAGGAAGTGCATTTCCATGTATGTTCTGGGGAGTTACTAGCTCTGTTCATGGAAGTGTAGAGTGGAACCTGTGTAGTAGGGCTGCCAAGTATTGAAAACTCACCGGCGGGGGGGAGTCCTCCTGCCGCCGGGAGTTTCTTCTGGTGCGCGCGCTTTGCGCGCGCGCCCATCAACGTTACCGGAAGTGACGCAGCACACTGGGGGCATTGCCAGGGCGACGCTCTGGCAATCACCCCAAAACTCTATGTTATCATAGAGTTTTGGGGTGATTGCCAGAGCGTCGCCCTGGCAACGCCCCCAATGTGCTGCGTCACTTCTGGTGACGTCATTACATCGTCCTAGCTGGACGACGTCGGGGGTGGGGTTCCCCCCGCCGGCCAAATGCTGGCCGGCGGATCGGGAACCCCTTTAGCAGGGGATCCCCCGCCCCCTGGGCTGACTTGGCAGCCCTACTGTGTAGAGTGTAGAGTGACCCTGCACACCCCAACTTTTCACACATTAATTGCCTCTGCCTAGAGCCCACACATGTATAATCAGCATTCAGGCTAGGGCTGCCAGCCCCCAGGTGGGGCCTGGGGATCCCCCACTTTTACAACTGATCTCCAGCTGACAGAGATCAGCTCCCCTGGAGAAAATGGCTGCTTTGAAGGGTGGACTCTATGGGATTGTACCCTGCTGAGGCCCCTCCCCTCCCCAAACCCCACCTTCTCCTGGCTCCACCCCCAAAGTCTCCAGGTATTTTCCAACCCAGACTTGGCAACCCTAATTCAGGTGTCCTACAAGCAGGGGTCATTTTGAGCAGGAGCTTGGGGGAGCTCAGCTCCGGGAGCTGATGCCAGCCCCCCCCCCCCCGGCAGGGGAATGCCTGCTTGTGTCATGGCTGCAGCAAAATGACCTCGTCCCTTGGAAAGGACCTTGTTCCTCCGGCCAGCCTCCTGAAGGCTTCAGCCACCACTGAAGCTATCCTCCCAGAATAGGGGTATTTCTGAGGCTTGGATTAGTAACTGTCCCCTCCCTGCCAGCTTTCTTTCTTTCTCTCTCTCTTTCTCTCTCTCACCTTCTGACATACTTCCGGTGATGTCAGGTGGTTTAGCATATGCAAATAAGTTATGCTAATGAGATATGCTAATGAGCTCCTGCACCTCTTTTTCTACGAAATGACCCGTTTACAAGTGTGCAAGCAGTACATGCATCAGTTCTTTCCTGCATTGTTGCAATGTGCAGCATACAGATGCTATGCATTAGAGCTTGTGAACTCTATGCAGATGAGCAGATCAGTACACGGCTATTATAAGGCATGCCAGGGGGTGGGCGGGCTGATCCTTCTCCTCCACCCATGTATTAGTTATCTGCGCAAGAAGGCTGTCTTTGCAACTCTACTACCTATCTAGGAACTGCACATAGAAAGGACCTTATTCCCACATAGGGTTGCCAAGTCTGGGTTGGAAAATACCTGGGGACTTTGGGGGTGGAGCCAGGAGATGGTGGGGTTTGGGGAGTGGAGTGGCCTCAGCAGGGTACAGTGCTATAGAGTTCACCCTTCAGAGCAGCCATTTTCTCCAGGGGAGCTGCTGGAGATCAGTTGTAAAAGCAGGAGATCCCCATGCCCCACCTGGAGGCTGGCAACCCTATTCCCACATCAGATTGTTGATGTGTTATGGCATACACATCAGGGATCTCAGTGCACAGCTTGCACAGTTCCTCAGCTTTGCTTTCCAAGTAGGAATACTACAAAGTTGTTGCTGAATTTGTTTGACAATCGAACTTGCCATTTGAATGCAATGATTGGTCATGAGCTGATCGACTACTCTGTAGAGTTAGCACTGAATTATGTGCAAAATGCTGCTGATCCAAGATGACTGACAGCCATTAACTAAGGACTACTTCTAAATGAATACTGGAGAGTAAGGTTGTTTTTTTTTAAAGCACTGCATTTATTTAGGACTGATTTAACTATCTATGGCTACATCCACATAGTGAGTCATCATTTCTCCTGCATTTTTCACCACAATGCTTTTGGGCATTTCTTTTTCTTTCTACAAAAAGTAGTAATTGCTATTGTGATCTAATTTTTAAATGATGTATTGCCACAATCACTGACGTGTCAGCTTTCATGTTTCAAGAAACAAGTAAGTCTCTAGCCCTTCCCATTGCAGAGTTAATAAGGGAAATACTCTGGTGGCATGAGAGGGAAAATGGCGACCATGGCTATAGGAAAAGCCAGTTGTGCTGCACTTACACTGTTAGGAATGAACACAGAACAGCCAGCCATGAACTTGGTGATGAACGGTTGAACCAATCATTTTAAAAAAACAGCTTCGTGTCTGTAACTAGTAGTGCTGCCAAGACTTATTCCCCACCACCTCTAGGAGTGGCAGCAGGGGAAAAGTTAAAAATTAAAATAAATTAAATGTTAATTTTTTACAAAACTTACTGGTGTCACCCACATGATCATGTCATTTCCCAGGAATACCCAGAAGAAACTCTGTGGTAAAACCAGTGGTTCCTAGAGCTACCACCATCGCTTCCAGTGATATAACTGCACCGGCAGTGGCACCCCCCACCATGTGCCCATCCCCCACCCTCCAGCCACTTGCCAGACTCTTCCTGGCAACTCTAGTGGCTGGCAAACAGGATGTGAGCCCAACTGGTGGGTGTTCAAACATTCAGCAGCGGACTCAAAACATGAGGCCACTTGAGTGCTGCTTGACCTCTCATTCTAATAAGTGAGTTTGGCTGTACATGTATTTCTTCACAGTAAAAGATTTAGTGGAATACAGAGAGCATCATGAAAGGCAGGCTAATTAGTTGTGGGATTAAATTTGCATGGATTACAAGGGCCAGTGGTTTTGCAATTAGGAGCAGGAAGCGTGCGGCATACTCCTGCCAGTAGTGGTGCTAGCCAAAGGTTATTCAAGCAGCAAGAAACTCTCTTTCTTCTTCCATAACACAAAACCCATGGGGGATGAGGCCTTCTCTTATACCTGAGCTCCCTCCCTCCCTCCCTCCCAACTGCCCAGCACTCTTTATGGCACTGTGGAATAAATAAAGTCTTTGTGGGGAAAGTGCACATAGTGCTCGATTCCAGCAAAACACTTAGCCTATTTATAGCTAAGAATATGCAGTGTTCCACAGGCTTTCATGAGATCACTCATGTGGCCACACCTGGGGTTTCCTGAAACTTCCCCGCTGCAGCACATGAAGGGAATTTTTACAGGTTGCTTCCTTACGAAGTGCACATTTGCTGCAGGGAATCTGATATGGAAGCTAGGCTGATGGTTTTAATGAAATGCAAAAGAAAAGAAATGAACTTTTCCTTCCCAGCCAGCAAGTCTGGTGCTACTGAAATTGCTGTAGCGGCATGTTGTACAGGTGCCTTCTGGACTGTGCCTGTGACATCAGCAGCTAGAAGAGTCACGGGCTCCATCTCGCCATACCCATGCACTGTTCGTGCTGGGTTTTTAGGAGACAAGTGTAAGAGAGGTGTGTTTCTTAATTTTTAAAAAGATTTAAAAGGCTAAGTGATTGTTCATGGATCTTTTATAAAGCTAGAGGGCCCAAAATACTTCTCTGCACTGCAAACAACTTTCTGGAGTTTTTTGGTCTTTCTTTATAGGAGGTATATTCTTGTCCTCTTGCAGCAAGTTTCAGATTCTGTTTAACTTTGTTTCAGTGGGAGAACACTGCTAGAAAGGGCTGGACTAAGTTTACCATCCATGACATTGGCTGCTTTACTTTTCTAGCTATGGGGCTAATGGCAGCACAGAACCAACAGGAAAGCGGTTCTAGTATTATAAAACTAATTAGTAGTAAATCTCTCCTTGTTCATAGTTAAGGGCAGGGCTGTCCAATAAACTCAGGGTTTAATGGAACCCTTCAGATGCTCATAGAATGGAGGGAAGAATCAGAATTAAAGAACGGTGTCAATTGCTAACAGTAGTCCTGCTTGGAACAGTCCTGACATAACATTTAGCACTCAAAGGATCTCTACTTGAAGCACTCCCGTGAGTTCATATGAGCAAGAACATAACATTAAAACTGGAAGCAGGCCTGTAGCTACAGGGGGCAAATGAAGACAATGGCCCCACAGAAATATGTTATGGCATCTCCCTGATTTCTCAGTTTTCATCTTTAAAAAGTAAGCCTCTAGACCCTTTTTGTTGTGGAGATATAAGGGAAAATGCGCAAGACATTCATCCAGATTGCCTATGAAGTGGTGATGGAAGGGAAGCTGCAAGGTGACTGGAACAGAATCAGTCAGCCTCTTCCTGACCAAATGCCTTTACTGAAATTTGACTGTGGGAAACAACATAAACCTCTGAGCATGCGCAAAATAACCATTGTCACGGGTCTAGTTCACTTCCCTCCAAGCTATGGTTAGGGCTAAAGGACTGCAGAGGCATTATACTCAGTCCTGTTTAAACTCCAGAACCTCTCGCTACAGAGGAGTTAGAATATGTTGACAGTCTTAAGTCCCACCACCTCTCATGGCAGAAAAATTAAATCCTTGAATAAATCTGAGCCAAAAAAATTATTCTCTGAATGCCAAGACTGCAAGCGCTTTGCACATGTGCAGAGAGACATTTTCCCTTACAACACAGTCACTGCACACATCTACCTACCTGGCATTAGAGGATGAGTTTCTCAGTTAGAGGCACCGATTCGCAGGCAGGCATAATTTAGGAATCTCCTGTTTTAGTAATTAAGGCACTGCTCCATTGCCCTCTCACTCACCCCTCAGCTTCCCTAAATCTTCCATCCCTACCCCACACATTTGTATGCCCTGCAACAGATCTAGAAAGAAGAACACTGGAACACTAATCAAATCCACAATGGATTGACAAGGTGGTGATCAGGACGACACTTTATCCTGGACTGCAGATAGTGGGCCACATTACTGACATATAGCTTCTTCAAAGGCTTCTGTACAGGCCTCCCTTGGGTAGCTACTGCATGTGTAAATTGGAGATGGGAGGGCAATAGTCTGACAAATTGCATTTCACATTTAGCACACAGTTAATTACCATAATGTAAACGATGATGTTGCGATGTCTCCATGTGAATGGTATGTGCTTGCAGGATCATTTCAGGAAGCAGTCGTCACTGCACCAAATGTTACATTATAAGAAAAAACAACAACAGTAGACCTGTGGTACCTTAAGGAATAACACATCTAGGCATAGGCTTTGTTGGGGCTACAATAAAGACGTTTGCCTTGAAGGTGCTACAGTCTTCATTTTGTGCTTGCTGCAACAGACAAACACAGCTATCCCACTGGAATGTACATTATAACTAGTGTTACAATGACAGCAGCCACAGTTTTTTAAAGGATTTACTGCACCATCTGTAATATTTTTTAAGCAGGTCACCTGGAAGTTTCTCCTTCTGGAATGTGCATAAAAAATTATCCTCAGCTTGGTCTTTTTGCCTGAGAAGTGAGAATGGTCAGTTGAAATTCAGGCCTGGCCTCGGATTCATCCTGATGCATGCTCTGAAGCCCAGGCATCCTTTCACCAATCCTGAGCTGGGATAGGTCAGAGGGCACTGCAGGCGGTGAGAGCATACAGTCCACAAATCTGGAGAGCCAGACTCATTTCTTCTCACTTCCTGAATGGAAATGCAGGTGGGAGGCAGGGGCTGCTAGTCATGCTGTGGCCTTATGGACTGCTGAGTTCCACTTCTCGCTTCTGCACCACAACTTCGCTTTTCCTGGTACTTGCAGTTTTTCTATGCAACACAGATGTCAACATATCATTCCAGTTGCCAACTCAAGTTGAGCTTGATGCACAACATCCTCCTGATTTGTGCTATGACTCAGTACAGACATAACCAGAAGCCACAATTGGCTATAACGACAGTTAGTTTGTTCAACCAGGTTTTTGCCTGCAGACCATTCAGATCCTGGCTTTTCCTCAACAAATGCTGGCTTCCATTGCCTTCGCTCTTGCCCTCCCTCCCCCCAGCCCTCCCTCCCCCCAGCTGGTATCCCAGGCTCGATAGTAGGGAACAAGCCCACCCAAAATCATATTTTCAATTGACCATTGTAGGACGTGCCCAGGGTTGAAATGATTTTTTTTATTGATTATTGCTAAATTCCAGGGGACCTTTGGGAGAAATTATTTGGGGCTTTCCTGGAAAATTAGCAAACAGTTTATAACACTAAGAACAGTTGTAAAGAGCAAGGGTTTAAATCTTTTTTAAATGACAGGAAGTTTTTCCTAACTATAAGTAACAGGTGTTATTATGTCATCTTTTAATTGGACTAGGACGGGTCAAAAGTGGAGATTTATAAGGACTTCTCTACTTCAAGAGAATGAGGTCAGAAGTTTATTTCAGCAAAGAGAAAATTATAGTGCTGTTCTTTCTCTCATGTTTTAACATATCAATATTGAACTATTAGTAGTTTTGAGTAAGCTTAAACATATCAATAAGCAATTCCTATATGTTACCAGGGGTCATTTCGAGCAGGAGCTCGGGGGAGCTCAGCTCCCGGAGTTGGTGCCAGCCCCTGCTTGTGTCATGGCTGCAGCAAAATGACTCTGTCCCCTGGAAAGGTCCTTGTTCCTCTGACCAGCCTTCTGAAGGCTTCAGCCACCACTGAAACTATCCTCCCAGAATAGTGGTATTTCTGAGGCTTGGACTCGTAGCTGTCCCCTCTCTGCCAGTTCTTTCTTTCCCTCCCTCCTTCCTTGTCTTCTGACATACTTCCGGTGATGTCAGGTGGTTTAGCATATGCAAATAAGTTATGCTAATGAGTTATGCTAATGAGCTCCTGCACCTCTTTTTCTGTGAAATGACCTCTGTATGTTACCTTTGGCTTTTTGCAGATTATTCTAAATAGAAAAGACTCTGCTGGTTTGTATAAACACTTAAATGAATTTAATTGGTGTAATGCCAGTAATTCTAATTGGAAAGCACAACATGGAATTTATGATTAAGATGCCTGCCAAGATTCATAGAGTTGAATAAAAGTTCAGTTGTAGTTTGAATTACAAAAATAGATCTAAGTTTTTAAGGTGCTTTTATAGAAAAGCATAAGTTAAAAAATACATATTGAATGCTTATAATTAAAAGTGAAGACCTAGGAATAATGAGGTCTCTGAATGATTATTGGAAAAGAGAAGGCCTTATGTTATTAGCAATGTATAAAAGCAACTATCCTTTATAAGTTTTGCTATAGAAAGTAATTGAGCTTAAGAAAAAGACTGTTTTCATTGTATGCTCAGAACTGACCAGGTGTATAAAAGAATCCAGCGAAAAACAGAAGTCAATTGCAGGTCAGCTAAAGAAACTAATTGTGAGGTTTGAAGTTTGTATCAAGCTACTAACGAGCAGATGAGGTCATACACATTTGCTCATTAAAAAGGGTCAGGTGGATCTTAAATCATGACACTTGGCACCAAATTAAAGGGTCAATTAAAATACAGAATTTGTATTGTAGAATGGTGTCTCCTGCTTGTTAAAGTAAACTGGTATGTTTTGCAAATTAAACATTTCAATAAGCTTTTAAAATTATCAGAAATATTCTGTAAAATTCCCTGATGGACCAAAAATCAAGAATAATAGGTATATCAAAATATCTATAAAAGCTTTATGATATAGACCACTTTGCAATATTGAAAGGTGCTTATAGAAAGTTAAAAATATTAGAAATGCTATGTTTCATAATCAAATGCATTAGATATGTATTTTAATAGAAATACTCTGTATTAAGAATGCTATTATGCTTTGTATCGATGTAAAAGAAACCAATATTGATAGATTTGATACTGAAAATGAATTTAGTCCCTATGTGTGTATAAATTTCATTCAAAGGTGAAGAAAAGTCTGGGAGTAGAGCCAAAGAAGTAAAGTTGTAAATCAAATATAATGAGCAGGATGAGTACTACGTCTGCACTACAAAGCTTGAAATACAGCCAAATGACATCCTGTGCGTCCAATATGTGATTGATAGACTTTTAAACAAAGGAAAGTGAACTACGCATGTCTAAATGATGTCAGTGATGATGTAAAATGAGGAGCAACAAGAGCATATAAGCAGGCTCCCGGCTGTAACAATTTGAACATTCACACTGAACCTTGCTGTGAGATGTTCCTTATTCGAATAAATACTTTTGTTACCCTTTACTGCCTGGATGATTGTGTTAACTGTGTAGTTTATTGGCTAGCCACACAAGTCAAAGAATCTTAGCGCCCCTGGGGCGTTGGTAACACCATGATTAGCAGACCTCCTTCAAAACTCTGCTTCCAGTTCTTAGTTTGGTGTCGCCAAACTAGCTGTTCCCAGTGGAGTGGCTCTTACGCCTGCAATCACACTTACCACAGCTGAATTAAACCTTGGTTTCATGTGATGTCTGAACCAAGCCTCTATCTCAAAGAACATGGACAAGAGAACAAAAGTAGCTGTGATCCCATATCAGAGGTTCAGGAAATACTTCGATTAAAGGAAACGATCAGGAATTCTGTCCTATGGGAAAGCAGTTAACTTTTTTTTACAGATGTTGGAGGCAGTCAGAATTGTGGCATTCATATCAGCTGAGGCTCAATGTAGAAGCTGAGTCACGACCACATAGGATGATGCAGTTCTAGCGAAAGGTGCACTCCACCCATGGGGAAAGGCAGGAAGTATAGTAAGCACTGTTTTTTATTTCTTATGAACACACTACACATGAACTACAACACTGTTAGAACTAAAACTACTCCAGTTCATAAGTTGGCTAACTGCCATTATCTTTCTCAGAATGCTACTTGATTAAGTCTTAAAGGGGTAGTAGCATATAAAGAATCAAACATAAAACTTACATCAACTCTTACTCCCGGTCACTGTTACTCACACTTGTCAGACTGCTGCCATAAGCTTGAGGTCTTGGGGGGCAAGGAACAGCCTCCCAAGCTGTACATATGGGGGAGCCACCCTGACTCAGGAACTTCTTGAAGGAGCAGAAAGATGTATCACCTCACCTGCTTTGGGAGGTTTCATTGACTGGCCTGCCTGCAGTGCAGGGCAATAGTGTGAGGGACAAATTCTCTTTCTCTGCTTTCCCTTCGACCCTTGGTTTAAGACCCAGTGCGGAACTGAATCCTGAAAGGCCTCAAATATACAAGTCTGAAGGAGACACACAGGTTTGGTAGCTGACCTATTGTGTCCACAGTGAAGGCCAAACCCCATGTTACGTTGTTGATCTGTGATCAGATCTCCCAATGTGTTTTGTGACTCTAAAAAAGTAGCTGAAGGGTGTCATTCAGACTGGGGATGTATGGCTGGGCATGGAGGGGCTGCTTCTCTCCCTTGGCTGTTTTCCCAATGAAATTCACCTCCTCGTGTGCTGCAGCGAGCCTCGATCGGCCTGGCTTCTTGCCCTGTCAGGCTAACTGCAGCCCAGAGAAGCGGGCAGTTTCAGTCAGGCATGGGCGGGGGGCAAGAGTTAGAACCTCTTTGTCCAGAGTCAAAAATATCTTTGGAGTGCCACTGGTACATCTCTAAGAGCATCTGTCCTTCAGGCTTTTCATCTTTAGTGTAGTAAATGCTCCTGGCTGCCACAAAGCTATTTTATTTGACTGATTCCTGCCGTTTCTATAAGTAGGGTAGGTGCTGGATCAGCCTCCTCTCATGACAGTTCTGTGTGTTCATGTCTAAAGCTCACGTCATTCGCTGTGATCTGATGCTGCAGTTAGTGGTAGAAAAGCACTATGATCTTTCCCCCCATCCCATGGACATAGTGTCGTATGTAAGACCGTAGGGCCTATCTGGAGATCCATATCCCAGATGCATGGGATTGCTCCCGTTCAAAAACGAGGTGGTTCCAGAGAACTGATACCTCTGAGTCACTCCTTCATCCTGCAACTGAGTGTACCAGCCTGGAGTTTGTTTAAATCTAGCATGAAGGAAACGGTAGCATAAAATGTGATGGCCATGTCCTTCTGCCTTTCAGACTGACTTTCTCTCTAGGCCTGAACAAACACTCTAGCTTTCATGGGCTGTGAATTCTCTATCTTTGGAGTAGGAAAGTGAACTACGCATGTCTAAATGATGTCAGTGATGATGTAAAATGAGGAGCAACAAGAGCATATAAGCAGGCTCCCGGCTGTAACAATTTGAACATTCACACTGAACCTTGCTGTGAGATGTTCCTTATTCGAATAAATACTTTTGTTACCCTTTACTGCCTGGATGATTGTGTTAACTGTGTAGTTTATTGGCTAGCCACACAAGTCAAAGAATCTTAGCGCCCCTGGGGCGTTGGTAACACCATGATTAGCAGACCTCCTTCAAAACTCTGCTTCCAGTTCTTAGTTTGGTGTCGCCAAACTAGCTGTTCCCAGTGGAGTGGCTCTTACGCCTGCAATCACACTTACCACAGCTGAATTAAACCTTGGTTTCATGTGATGTCTGAACCAAGCCTCTATCTCAAAGAACATGGACAAGAGAACAAAAGTAGCTGTGATCCCATATCAGAGGTTCAGGAAATACTTCGATTAAAGGAAACGATCAGGAATTCTGTCCTATGGGAAAGCAGTTAACTTTTTTTTACAGATGTTGGAGGCAGTCAGAATTGTGGCATTCATATCAGCTGAGGCTCAATGTAGAAGCTGAGTCACGACCACATAGGATGATGCAGTTCTAGCGAAAGGTGCACTCCACCCATGGGGAAAGGCAGGAAGTATAGTAAGCACTGTTTTTTATTTCTTATGAACACACTACACATGAACTACAACACTGTTAGAACTAAAACTACTCCAGTTCATAAGTTGGCTAACTGCCATTATCTTTCTCAGAATGCTACTTGATTAAGTCTTAAAGGGGTAGTAGCATATAAAGAATCAAACATAAAACTTACATCAACTCTTACTCCCGGTCACTGTTACTCACACTTGTCAGACTGCTGCCATAAGCCTGAGGTCTTGGGGGGCAAGGAACAGCCTCCCAAGCTGTACATATGGGGGAGCCACCCTGACTCAGGAACTTCTTGAAGGAGCAGAAAGATGTATCACCTCACCTGCTTTGGGAGGTTTCATTGACTGGCCTGCCTGCAGTGCAGGGCAATAGTGTGAGGGACAAATTCTCTTTCTCTGCTTTCCCTTCGACCCTTGGTTTAAGACCCAGTGCGGAACTGAATCCTGAAAGGCCTCAAATATACAAGTCTGAAGGAGACACACAGGTTTGGTAGCTGACCTATTGTGTCCACAGTGAAGGCCAAACCCCATGTTACGTTGTTGATCTGTGATCAGATCTCCCAATGTGTTTTGTGACTCTAAAAAAGTAGCTGAAGGGTGTCATTCAGACTGGGGATGTATGGCTGGGCATGGAGGGGCTGCTTCTCTCCCTTGGCTGTTTTCCCAATGAAATTCACCTCCTCGTGTGCTGCAGCGAGCCTCGATCGGCCTGGCTTCTTGCCCTGTCAGGCTAACTGCAGCCCAGAGAAGCGGGCAGTTTCAGTCAGGCATGGGCGGGGGGCAAGAGTTAGAACCTCTTTGTCCAGAGTCAAAAATATCTTTGGAGTGCCACTGGTACATCTCTAAGAGCATCTGTCCTTCAGGCTTTTCATCTTTAGTGTAGTAAATGCTCCTGGCTGCCACAAAGCTATTTTATTTGACTGATTCCTGCCGTTTCTATAAGTAGGGTAGGTGCTGGATCAGCCTCCTCTCATGACAGTTCTGTGTGTTCATGTCTAAAGCTCACGTCATTCGCTGTGATCTGATGCTGCAGTTAGTGGTAGAAAAGCACTATGATCTTTCCCCCCATCCCATGGACATAGTGTCGTATGTAAGACCGTAGGGCCTATCTGGAGATCCATATCCCAGATGCATGGGATTGCTCCCGTTCAAAAACGAGGTGGTTCCAGAGAACTGATACCTCTGAGTCACTCCTTCATCCTACAACTGAGTGTACCAGCCTGGAGTTTGTTTAAATCTAGCATGAAGGAAACGGTAGCATAAAATGTGATGGCCATGTCCTTCTGCCTTTCAGACTGACTTTCTCTCTAGGCCTGAACAAACACTCTAGCTTTCATGGGCTGTGAATTCTCTGTCTTTGGAGTAGAGATATCTCAAAGAAGGATTTTATATAGTACTCTCAGTAATCCTGTGACATCAACAGTGTTGTGCCTGGGAAGAGTATTTTTTTTAAAAAAAAAAATAAACCTAATTAGACGTAGTTATTTGCACTTCCAACAGTGCAATCCTAAACTGAGCTACACCCTTCTGTCTATTAAAATGGGCTTGGAAGAGTGTAGCTCTGTTAAGGATTGAGCTGCGAGATGGATACCTGAAGAAAGAAATTTGTTTGCTGGTTAATAATGTAAGAGATTCTTGAAGAAATTAATCATCAGCATTTTTATATGAACAAAATAAAATATTTCCAAATGAACAAAATAAAATTGTTGTTAATAATATGATGACCACTAGGTCATTGGAAACTGGAAATGGTTGATAGGGCTTGGGACATTCTTTGGGAGGGGGTGGAGATTGCCATCAAATCACAGCTGACTTATGGAGACTTTCAAGGGTTTTCAGTGCAAGTGATGTTCAGAGGTGGTTTGCCATTGTCTTTAAAAAACAACAACAACTGGTTTTATACCCTGCCCTTCACTACCTGAAGGATTCTGTGGCTACAGTCACACACACTAAATAATCCACTTCTCAATCCACTTCTCCCCTGGATTTTGCCAGTTCACACAGTAAAAATCAAGTTGGAAAGTGCACTGAAAGTGGATTGAAACTGGATTGCTTAGGCCGAAGACAGACTGGCAATCTGCCCTGGGAGAGCTCCGCTTGGGAAGCGGGGGAAGGGAGCCTGTTCAGACATCTGCAGCTGTCCCTCGGTTCCCTTTCGCACTTATGTGCTTTGAAGCCGGTTTCCTCTCACTGTAGAAGGACACCGGGAGAAATCAGTGTCCAGGAGCCGTCTTCCGCATGCCTCCTGCTTTCAGGCAGTGTGAACCGGAAGAAGGCGGGATTCAAGTGGAGGCAGCTGTGTGAACGTGCCGTTTCGGCAATTTGCGCACATGCGCACATGCGCACATTGCCGAAATAGTCCTGCCACAAGCTGCGGAGGCCGGCCCACCCAGGGCCGCTCTGCAGCAGTCTGAACGCTCTGTAACAGCATCCTTGCGCAATACACTGGCCAGTGTGAACGGCCAGCCCCGGGGAATTTCCCCCCCCCAGCTTTTGCCTCTGGATTCCTCCCGCTCCAGATTGCCAGTCTGTCCTCGGCCCTAGTGTGTGTGACCACAGCCTCAGAGTGGCTTACAATCACCTTCCCTTCCTCAGCCTACAAAAGACACCAATGAGGTAGGTGGGGCTGAGAGAGCTCTGAGAAAGTTGTGACTGTCCCAAGATCACTCGGCTGGCTTCACGTGGAGGAGGGGGGGAATCAAACCCGGTTCCCCAGATTAGAGTCCTGCCGCTCTTAACAACTTCACCAGACTGGCTCTCCTCTGTACTGCCTGCCTCTGCGAAGCAACTCTGGACTTCCTCTGTGGTCTCCCACCCCAGTACTAATCAGGGCTGACCCTGCTTAGCAGCCAATATCTGATGTGACTGACCTAGGCTGGGCCATACAGGTCAGGGCATTCTTTCAGTAGCCTGCAGTATTAGCTATTTCCACCAACTAGTCAAGAACTAAGTCAAACCTACTAAGTTATGTGAAGGCTGACCTGCTAATGGCAACTGTGCGTTATTAAGGCACCTATCCAGCCTCTTGCAATAAATGCTGTTCATTCTTTTTTGTTTTTAATCAGAGAAATGCTACAGGGAAATATGGAGAAGGCATCAGAAATTCACTGTTGTTGCTGGTTGTTGAATTATGACCCTTTCCTGCTGAAGCAGAACGAGTCGTGCAGATCACAGCCCTTTCTCTGTTTCTGTTGGTATGGCATATCCTGCGGGGCTGGTGTTGTAGACAGTGTAGTCCTCTTGCTGGGTTACATGCAGCTTCCATGGGAAGATGTGTTTTGGGAAGACTGGCCTGTCCTTGCACTGCAGCACCATCAGCAAAACATCCTCATCAGAGATTAAACGGATCAGATCGCCCTCTGCATCGCGATAATTCAGGGCAATGTCATCGTGCCCAAACTCTCGCCTGGAAAAGGAAAAACACACTGATCCTCTTTACCCTGAAAATCATGCTACTGAGGATCTAACCAAATGTTACATTCCCACCCACCCCAAGTCCTCTGTGCATTTGCCCTTGTAATGTACCTCAAATGGCATATGTAGTTGACGTGTTTTTAGCCACAGTTAGGTGGGGCCTGGAGATCTCCCAGAACTACAACTGATCTCTAGACTTCACAGATCAGTCCTCCTGGAGAAAATGGCTGTTTTGGAGGGTGGACTATGGCATTATATCTTGCTGAGGTCTCTCCCCTCCCCCAAGCCTCCTTCCTAGGCTCCACTATCAAATCTCCAGGAATTTCCCAACCTGGAGTTGGCAACCCTGACACACTTGGGGTTTTCTTTGTGTCTGCCCTCATGCACATCTGCACTGGTGCATGGACTCACTGTCGTGATGCTATCCCATGATTCTTTTCAGTTTGGAGCATGCTTGTCACTTTCCCCTAAATTAGTGGTTTTAGAACTGTGCTTCAGCATTTGGCCACAAGGTGGAGGTGTGTCAGGTTTGTCCCTTCTTTGTGTCTTAAGGACAGCCTAATTTTTTTTTAACCTCAACAATATTTATATATAAATATTTGGCTGAATGAACACATATACTTGCTTACGTATTTGCTGATTCATATATTCATATTAACAATGTTTCAAATATTCCCATCCTTCCCTTATTTTTATACACTTATATGTATATTAGACACTTTTTACACACACACACACACACACACACACTACCCCCTACCCCGGCAGAATGGATGAAACATACAAAGGTTACACGTGATGCCTTCAAATAGTTTCCACTGTGGAATGCAAGCTTTGTGGACAAAGGCCAAAGATTGGTCAATAGTAACTAAACCTGCTATTCATGCTCCATCCCACAGCCTCATCGCTGTATAGTCATGGATGTACCAAACATAAAGGTGAATTATCAAATGACTAGAAAAAGCCAAGTGCAGAGAGGACATGGGGGACAGAGGGGAGGAGCCACTTGAAGGCATGATCTCACAGCAAGACAGACACAACAATTGCAATTTCACCCAAGAAATGAATACAGGAAGCTGTCTTACACTGGTCCATTGAGATCAGTACTGCATTCTCTTACTGGTAGTGGAACTCCAAGGTCTGGAGATGCAGAAGATTGAACTTGGGACCTTCTGCATGCCAAACAGATGCACTTCCACTTCCACTGAGTCACTGTCCCTCAAATGTTTAACATCTGGTTAGACTTTCATGAGAACATGACAGCTAGTGCTGCTGAATTCTCTCACTTGTAGCCTTCTTGAGATCTGGAGATGGGCTTTGGTCTTTGCTGGGGGTGGGGGGATTCAACACGGCAAATTTGCTCACAAGTAACTTTGCTAGTGAATGTATGAATGTATGACCAAACAGTTTTGATAAAAGTTCTTGGTAAGGACTGGCAAAACTGATGGTCACATTAAAAAAACCCTGAACATCATAAAATTAAAGATGGTGAGTAGGAAGTTCACAGGAACCTACCTAGATCAACAAAGATATGCACCAATATTAAAAGTACTGAAAAAAGGCAGTGGAGAAAGGGAAGGACAAAGACCCATGGAAAGGTGCTGCAATAGAAGCTAGCACTAATGAGCATACTTAGCAAGTGATCTGTTTAATGAAGTGCTAAGTGTGGCATTAAGAATTGGAAGGGGAGGGCAGATCAGGATAGGACATGGTATTAAGGAAGAACTAGACCAGCTAATAGCAGGATGAGCATGACCTGCAAAGGAAACTGCATCAGCATGACAAATTAAGGTGCTGCAGACTGTTACAAGTTCCACAGAGGAGCAGCATAACAAGTTTCAAGGAACAGAAAACTCCACTTGTCAGGAGGTGGGGGGAAACCCATGTGGGGAAACCCATAATCTTTCTTTTTATCACTTCTGTTTAAGGGACCACAGAAACAACTGGGCTGCTCAAAACAAAGCCTTTCCAGACACGATTGCAAAGGTGGGGAGCATTGGGAGGGGGGGAAATCCTGAAAAAAGAGGCAACTCCCTTGTGCATTGAAGACAGGAACATGAACACTTCCAGCATCTTCCGACAGAGAGCGACTAGGCTTGTACTTTTACCTCATCAGTTCCATGAGGTCTTGGAACACTGGGGTGCTGCTCAGGTCCTCTTCCACAGAAATGTCCCTACCAAAGAAAAGAACAAGTTCACCAAACTGGAAAGTTGGACACTGGAACAGAAGAGATGCTAGGAGAACAGTGGGCAGGGGCATTACTATAGCCTGATTTAGTCCCATGTAGTGGTTCTATGTGTAGGGTTGCCAATGTGCTTGGAGGAAAATGTACTGTCCCTTTGGTGGTGGAAGATGCTATCAAATCACTGTCTTATGGTGATCCTGGTTCTTGCAGCAAGAGATGAGCAGAGGTGGTCTGCCATTGCCTTCCTCTGTGTAGCAACCCCAGTCTTCCTTGGTGGCCTCCCATCCAAGCACTAACCTGGGCCACCTACAGACTATGGCAGAGACAAGGTCTGAGCCAGGGATTTGCCAACAGTTTTCACTCCCCATTGCCATTTGGTCCCAGAGAACTTACAGACAGGAAGGAAGTGTTTTCTTAAAGCCTCACTGGACCTCAAAGCTCATTGGATTACCTGATGGAGGTGAAATTGTCATCATGGTAATAGCAGCGTAGCCAATTGATGGTGTCCTCTTCTGGCGGGAGGTCTTTAATGATGTTCACAAAAGCACATGGGAAAATGCCAGTGGTATCTCGAACAGTTCCCTGGGAGAAGAGGAATAGACCAGATATATGTCAAAAAAAACCCTTTTTTGGCTGGGGGGGGTCACATGAGCACAGTGAAAGGGGCTGAGATATTTGATGGCTTGCCTTATAACATCCATACCAGTGGTACTCAGTCCACGGCTCGTGGAGAGCCACATCTGCAGTTCTCATCAACTCAATGGGCTACGTTATTTCTATCCCTGCCCCTCATGGAGCCTTGTGGTTTACCTGTTCTTCTGGCAGCAGCTATTTCAAGGTGAGAACCACTTGCCAGCAACAAGCCCCCCCCCCCCCCGGCAAGGTCCTTGCCCACTTTTCTGAAACATGGGGTAGGTGCCGTATTGGAAAACAGTGCTCAGAAGAGCCCCAGGTGGCATGTCAAAGCCACATGTCCCAAGCCGCTAAGCGAGCATCATTGGTCTATACAATGCATAATGGCAAGAATAGCACATTTCTCATAGAAGAGCACTCAAAGCCGTCTACATGGGAGATAGCAACTAATGCTTTTAGGATGCAACACTATTTTGATCTGGTTGCTGAAAGAACTACTGAGTTACAAGTACCTAGTTTTTGCTATTGATGTCAATAGGGCTGCCAGGTCCCCCTGCCCCCAAAGTGGCCAGATTGGGCCGACGTGCCTGGTGTGATGACGTTGCCCGGAAGTGATGCCATCACACTGGGCACATCACCGGGCAACGCTCTAGCAATCACCCGAAAACCACCGCTCCCCTGCTGCAGACAGTAAGTCACTTGGCAACCCTAGATGTCAACCATCTTGTATTTCATCGCCATAGTGAGATTCCAAACAAAATTCAGAAGAACTTATAGCTGTGAGGACATGGAAGACCTACATTTAGCATGTGATGTGCTTTTTCTTTTTTCATCCAATAACTGCGGTTAAGCTAAGCCACCTGATTAGAAGTGGCCACCATACATTGGGCAAGTTTTGCAGATTTATGATGAGATGAAACCATAACACTTACCTCAAACCAATTTTTGTTGACCTTGCTTAGTAAATATATCAAGTCTCCCTTCTTGAAGCTTAGTTCCAGTTTACTGGACCCAGTAAAATCAAAGAGCGCCTAGAAGAAAGACATTAAACACTGGAAGATAAATGAGCTGAAGAAGCAGATCCGGTTCAAGAAGATAAAGTTTGCATGCTTGTAGCTCTCATTCTGTGCTTGGGAATGGAGCTGATTAGGATATTAGCACAGCCTCAGACCCAGCTGAGCCCAGCAGCTTCTGTAGTATCACAGGGGCCAACCAGCTAGTACCTGGGCTGGCCCTGATGACAACGGCGGTAGGCTCACCCACTGTCATCACTGTGGCTTGGGTCTCAACTAAGAGGAGGAGGAGGAGGAGGAGATTGGATTTATACCCCGCCCTTCACTCGGAGAGGCTTACAAGCTCCTTTCCCTTCCCCTTGCCCTCCCCACAACAGACACCTTGTGAGGCAGGTGTGGCTGAGAGAGCTCTTTCAAGAACTGCCCTTTCAAGGACAGCTTTTGTCAGAACTCTGGCTTGCCCAAGGTCATCCAGCAGCTGCAAGTGGAGGTGTGGGGAATCAAACCCGGTTCTCCCAGATTAGAGTCCACGCACTTAACCACTACACCAGACTGGCTCTCTAGCTAAGAATCTCCTGTGGCACTGCAGGGACTGCTTTGCTCAGCTCTGCAGCTGCCGGGCTGCATTTCAGCTTCATAAATCTTACTGCAGACGATGCAGATAGTGACATCATTGCCAAGGAAGAAGGGATTGTATTAGATCTTTTATGGATTCAGGCCAGGAAGCCACAGTGGATTACAGGGCTGGGTGATGGATTTTTATTCTTGAGGCAACAGATACCATCTCTACCTTAATCAGAGCTGGACCAGAGCCCTACAGCTAAAGCCACTAAAGTAAAGTAAAGGTAAAGGTTTCCCTTGCTTGAAAGTCAGTCAAATCTGACTCTAGGGGGTGGTGCGCATCTGTTTCCAAGCCAAAAAGCCAGCATTGTCTGAAGACGTTGCCATGGTCATGTGACTGGCATGACTAAACGCCAAGGTGCACAGAACGCTGTTACCTTCCCACCAAAGCGGTACCATTTATCTACTTGCAATTTCTTGCTTTCAAACTGCTAGGTTGGCAGGAACTGAGGCCAGAGACGGGAGTTCAATCCGTCACGCAGCATTCAGGTCTGCTGGGCTACCAACCTTCTGGTCTGCAGTTCAGTGTATTAACCTCTGAGCCACTGCGGCCCCTGCCACTAGGGAAACACAAAGACTGCACAGTCACATGCAAGACTGTAGAAGAGCAGGTCTACACTATAAATATGGGAGGGAAGGCATTATGATGTAGCTCAATATGGCCACCAGATCTCGGAAGCTAAGCAGGGTCAGTACCTAGATGGGAGACCACCAAGGAAGACTCTGCAGAGGAAGGCAATGGCAAATCCCTTCTGTCTCTCAGTTGCCTTGAAAGCCCCATGCTGGGGTCACCATCAGTTCATTGCAACTTGGTGGCATTTACATATATACATACACTACACACACCCAGTCCCAAATCTTACCTTAAAGTTGAACAAGGTAACGTTCAGCTTTCCTCCACCATTTTCTGTCATCGTGAGCTCAACCTAGCTTTGCCAGTCCACTAATTTTAAATCAAACCAACCAGTTTATCTTTTTCAAAGGCTCACATCCCCCCGCCCCCCCAATACAAGTATTTGGCAACTTACTTTGGCAGTTCCAGCATCTAATGACATTCCCACCAGGATGGAATGCATTATGTCTTCCTGTGGCTGAAACCTACCTTCTTGCAAAGACCTTTGCCCTCCACTGTGCATAGCTCCTGCAAGCACACCCCTTCTCCCACTGCAAAACTATGCAGCTCTACAGTCCCGGGGGCCATCAGAGAATGTGAGCCAGGAAGAATGTGCCCATAAATTCAGTTTGCAGGTTTGCTCACCACTAAATTTTAAAAATGAGTCCCCAGCACACAATGCTATATATTACAGGAGGCAAAAATGCCACGAGAGAGGCCATACCCTCAGCCTCCATGCAGCAGAATGGGCAGTTTTAATTTGTGTGTGTAGTTTAATTACCATTACTTATTCACCTAATTAAATACCCAGTTAACAATGCGGCAACTGTAGCTTCACCTTTAGTCTACACATCTGCGAAACGAAATTAAGTCTCTGCTTTGTCTACGGCTGTGTCTAAACGATTCAGGCATCATGGGGACATTTCCCCTTTTCACATGACATATTAGTTCATTTAAAAGATTTGCTACACACATTTGCCACCTCAGTAATCTACCTCAACAGTTCAGGGACGGCTTCCATGATCTTTTTAGTTTATGGCAATTAGACTGTTTGCACTACACGAGCATGGAGTTGAGCAAGCTCTGGATGGCGGCGGAGGACAGGAGGGCCTGGCGTGATATGGTCCATGGGGTCGCGAAGACTCGTACTCGACTGTGCAACTGAACAACAACAACAACAACTTGGGGAAGAAAGTTTTCAGGATTGGCCTTAGAATTCAGATTCCAAACAGTCTGAAATTATGGAGGATTATCAAGCCATCTGCGTCCTCTCCTTTGAAAGAACTAGCTCCTACTACTTCCTTTAGAAAGTATGCAATGAGTTATGGGATAAGCACTCCAGTACTCTGGGGAATTTTTAAAAATGTCTTCTAGATCATGCGGTCCCTAAGATTTGTCAGGCCCAGGCTGCGTAAGGCTTTGGAGGTCAATACCAAAACCCTGAAGCGGATCCGGTACTCAGTTGGTAGCCAGTGCAATTGACTTAGCGCCAGCCAACAGGACAGATGGATTCCTCTGTCATGCCTTCTCAGCTGCCTTCTGCTTCTAAACATCTTCACACAAGTGAAGGCTGACCTTACTGTTTTGAACAGATCAACTAATTTAGAGTCTGTTATCATGCGGATCTACAATACTATGTCTTTTGTTCAGAGAAAAAGACAAGCTTGCATCTTTTGTTCATCACTGGGTAAGATACCCACCTCAGCCCGTGGAGCTGCCATTCTGTCAAAGCCAGGTTCCTGGGGAGAAACACTCTTTCTGTGGCAAAATAACAGGGAGAATAATTTTTCATCAGATCCATTCAGGAAAGGTCATGAAGCCATAGGGATGAATTAAATGAAGGTCTGCGGCACAATGGTAGAGCGTGTTTTCCATGCAGAAGGTCCCAAGTTCAATCCCCAATATCTCCAGTTAAAAGGATCAGGTAATACCAGCCAGACAACACTGACCTTGACAAACCAATGGTCTGATTCAGCTTATGTGTGTAAAGAAAGGTAGATTATTTCTGAATAGCTTGTGTAGTTGGTAAAGGCTGAGAAACAGCACTGCCAGCTGGCCAGTTTTCCCCTGGCAGGACCGGTTCCCCCCCTTCTGTCCAGCTGCAATTTTTTTTCTTATAATGGAGAGAATAGGAGAGGAACCAATTTTAAACTCTTAGTTGCCATTTAAGGCAAAAGAACTTGCTACCCTGAGCTATTAAGGCTAGTCATGTGGCCAATTTTAGCTTTATATTTTCAACCCAGGCTGTTCTGGGCCTCAAAATCAGGTTCTCTACAAACTAAACCCGTTTTGGTTGCCTTTTCTGCTTCCCTTTCCCTCCTGAAATCTTCTCACCAGAAAGAGACATCTGTCCTAGGCTGGACTCCACTCCTGGATGGGGCTGATCTAGGGCTGCCATTTGATTGCTCAGTGGGACAGCAGGGGCAAAATAGTGTGTGTGGGGAGGGAGAGAATGATGTCAAGCAATATAGGAACATCACTTCTGGATGAAGACCCAGAAGACACTTACTGCACTGAGTAACACTCTAGGCATAGAGCATCACTCAATGGAATCTCTACCATAGACACTGGGGAAGTTCCTAGAAGGTCACTCAACATGACAGTGCCCTGCTGCACAATGCTACCTGTCCCCATGCCCTGCACTAACAAGATCCTATTAGTGCCAGGCCCAGCAACTCAAGGCCCATCCATCGCCAGATCTGTGCCTTCCATAATTTGGCAACCAGGGAAGGAAGGAAGGAAGGAAGGAAGGAAGGACACTTACACCCGTCGAGTGCGTGGCCGAAGCCTTCTCAGCCCCAAAGGTGTCTGCTCACTGTCAAAGGATGACTGATAGAAAAACAGCCGGACATCTTCATCCATCAGAAACCAGGCAGGCAGGCTAAGTAGTTTCTGAATTGAGAGATGGAAAGAAATAAGTTTTCAACAGAAAAGCTTCTCCCTCATGATTGATTGATTGGTTTAGAAAATGTTTATGCTCCTCTCCAGAGACTTGTTTGAAGTAACTTATAACTAATAAAACAAAACCATTCATACACAAGCATTACAAAACAGGACCATTAAAACACCAACATTAAAAAAACAAACAGGCCAAGCACAATAAATAAAACCCAGTAACATTCTGTTCAAGCAATGGAGACTACCTCAGTGTCACTAATCAGGCTGGAGGGGGACAACTGAAGACTTCCCAATGCTTTGGTCCTGCGTGGCTCAGTTAGTGCATGGGCCTGCAACTCATTCTCTGAATGTGTCCCCTTCCAAAGTTATGAAATGATCACTTTCCTGCCACCTTTTTTTTAGCCTTTTTCTGACATAGAGTAACAAAGCCCAGAGTAAAAGCAATTGGCCTGAAATTCTATGGTAAAAAGATACAAGAGGATCTTTCAGCAAATATTAATCATCGTCTGTGTGTGTGTGTGTGTGTGTGTGTGTGTGCGCGTGCATGTGTATATGGCAAGTGGAACTAAAAATTGACTAATGGAAGAGCCCTTATTCTTCCTAAACTGATTGCTCTCTAGAATTAATGTAAGGGGAAGGAGAATGTGGCAGATAAAATGTTAACACTGACCGTGCAATATCGAACAGTTACATTCTTGAAGTCCATTGAAATCAACTCTCTTCGGGACTGCACTGTGAGTCTCTTGGGGCATATCTATGCAACTGGTTTCAGAATTATTCCCTCTCCCCAGGGAATCCTAGAAATTGTAGTTCTGCAAGAATCTTTAACAATGAACACTTCTACCAAACTATATATCCCAGGATTCTTTGTGAGAAGCCATGACAAAATGGTGTAAAGCAGATAAAAATACACTGTAAAATTGCTTAGTGTATTTGTGTTATATGTAACTCCGGTTCGATGGGACAGAACTTAGACATGAAGTAAAATACCTACTGCAGCCATTAGAGGTATTGCACTCATATTTAAACAGTAATGATGAAACAGCACAGATCTGGTGCACACAAGCTGCCTCACAAGGAACAGGGGGAGGAGGCAATTTGGAATCCTCCCCAAGGGTTGCCAGGTCTGGGTTGGAAAATATCTGGGGACTTGGGGGATGGATCCAGGAAAGGGTGGGGTTTGGGGAGGGGAGGGGCCTCAGCATGGTGCAATGCCATAGAGTCCACCCTCCAAAGCAGCCATTTTCTCCAGGGGAGCTGATCTCTGTCAGCTGGAGCTCAGTGGTAAAAGCAGGAGATCCCCAGGCCCCACCTGGCAACCCTATCCCCCACTGCCAAAATCTTCCCCTCCAGGACAGTATAAACTCTTAAAGACTTGAGCAGGCCAATTTCCTTCTTCCACCTTCCTTTCCCTTCAACAATCTCAGCTGCTTTTCACGTTCTATGCCTCCTTGAGCATATTCTTATCAGGCCAGGTTTTTTTGTTAAGTGTACAAAGTCAAATTTTTCTATATACCTAGGGAGCTCCCCCGGCATCTAGAGCTCTCTGCCTGCTCTGTGGATGGCCTGGTTTTGCTGTTTTTATGACCACAGTGGGAAACAGCCAGTTTGCTATTAAGAAACAGTGATGGAAGCTCTCTGATGGAATGACCAGTATGCCCAACATAAACCCAGCTTGAAAGTTAACCTTTACCTTCATGTACATGTTGAGTACTGTGATCCGGCTCTCTGCAGTCTCTCTCTTTGCACCAACATAAACTTTCCCTAAAGAGCACAAAATTAAGAGAACTGGTGTTGCCATTGAAAGGCAGCGGAAGGAAATGAAATGTGAAATTTGATTGTTAGAAGATTTTTGGTAGCTCCAAGACTATATCTACATTACAAACTTCAGTTGTTTTTAGACCAACTTTAACTCTAAGGGCTTTTCCCAAACAATCCCTGGGAATTGTAGCATCCTGACAGCTAAGAATTCTTCTAGAAATTCCTTCCTTGCCTCATGGAATTACAGTTCCTGGAGTTCTCTAGCATGACAGAATGACTGCTAAACCAATGTCAGTCTGTAGTGTGTACATTCCTTAAATTCCTTATCATACAAAATACAAAATAAAATACAAGGAACTCCTAGTATCTTGAAATGAAGGAGACAGGAGCATCCAGCTTTGTGTAACTTATGGGGTGGATCCAGCAATCAACCAACAACTTTTCCCTCACCCCAGCACCCAATTTTTTGTTGGAATATGCAAGGTCTATAGAACAGCCTTATGAAGAAGATCTGAAGATCACCCTAGAGGGGGACAGCTGAAAGACTTGAAGTTAGCATAGCTAGACTAGGGACTTCCCACTTTTTCAAATTATCTCCTTCTTGTCTCCTGGTTGGCGCTTCTGGAGACTTTCTGCTCCTGCAGAGCTTCCTTCTTCTTGTTGTTCCACTTACAGCAGTTAGACTAGATAGTTAAGGCTCTCTCTCTCTTCAGTGTTCTATATCAGCTTGTTCTTCTTTAATAAACCTACTTGTTTTTCTCTAAACAGTCAGTGCTCCACTTCCTTTACGTATTTACACTCTGCCAACATTGTTGACCCTAAAAAGTGATGCAGTGGTCATAGGGCTGCCAACTGGGAATGATGTGGAGATTTGGGGGTGCAGCCAGGGGTGGGAGAGATTTGGGAAAGGGAGAGACCTCAGCAGGGTATAATGCCAGAGAGTCCACCCTCCAAAGTAACCATTTTCTCCTGGGGACCTGACCTCTGTAACTTGGACACCACTTGTAATTCTGGGGCTGAGGACAGACTGGCAGTCTCGGCCGCTCTGCCTCCGCTTCAAAAGCGGAGGCAGAGCGGCCGTTCAGATGGCCGCATCTGCCCCGAGGAGGCGGCCCGGACGCATCGCATCCGGCACTGCACTCCTCCCGCAGCAGCCGAGCACCACTTCAAAGTAGTGCTCGGCTGCTGCGGCGCGCGTTCCACCCGCCGGAGCTGGTGTGAACGTGCGCGGGGAGGGGGAGCCGTGCGGCGTCCGCCCGCTGCCGTAGGAAGCCTCCCGCAGTCTGAACACTGCGGGCGGCTTCCTTCCGGCAGCGTGCGAATGCCGCGCTGCGGGGGAAATCCCCCCTGCCTTAGTCTGCCGCGCCGCGGAGGCGCGGCAGACTTCCAATCTGTCTTCAGCCTGGGATGCCTCTAGCCACCACATGGAGCAGTCCTAGGTGTGGGTCTTTGCAAAGGATGGAGGTCTTTAGAGCAACTTGAAGTTATAGGTGTTTAGAAAGCTAAATACAACTGTTTTGTATCACAGGAACGATGTGACATAAAGTACATACCCTAATGATAGCATACAGGATTATACTAACAGTTACAGACAAACGTGGCTAACATTCCCTCACACCAGAAAACTGTATTTCTGTGAGTGAAACTTTTTACTATGAAGAGTGGCCGAACTGAGAGAGATTTCTGTTGCAACTCACGGAAAGGAAGAACCAGTGCGGAACCTTTCTTGCTATCTGCACTAAGCTTTAGCATGTGTGATTTTAAGCTGATGCTGATCCTTCATTTGCAGTTTCCTGGGTTAGATCTGAATATGAGATCATTGTGGAAAATAGATTCCCAAGTTTACTGCACTGTTAGAGACTGCTCAGGTGCCAGGGGCTCATCCTCCTGTTTGCAAATCACAGGCCACCCTCAGGAAGCCTCTAGGAGGTGAGGCAAATGTTATGGGGAGCAGCTTGGAACAAACACTCCATGCTTCTGGGCTGTTGGCCTGGAACACTGGATTAGCATGTCAGTCTTCCAAAATGAGGGCCACCTCATCCTGTCCTTAATTTTAAACCCATCCCTAAGAAGCATCAGACATTGGTGCAGGAAATCCAAAGCAGAAACCTATCATGACCATCAAAGTTTACAAAAGTAACAAACAACAGAAAGATATTGTTTAAAAGTGATGAGCATATAAAGGGTAGTTTCAACAATGTGGAGTACCAAAGTGGACTGATCAGTCTTACTTAGGGTTGCCAAGTCCAGGTTGGAAAATACCTGGGGACTTTGGGGGTGGAGCCAGGAGAAGATGGGGTTTGGGGAGGGGAGGGGCCTCAGCATGGTACAATGCAATAGAGTCCACCCTCCAAACAGCCATTTTCTCCAGGGGAGCTGATCTCTATCACCTGGGGGATCAGTGGTAAAAGCAGGAGATTCCCAGGCCCCACCTGGAGGTTGGCAACCCTAGTCTTACTCATTTCCTTCTCCTTTGTGCTACTGCACTGTTGACTATAGTGCCCCCTGCTGGTGAAGTGAGGAGGAAATTGGATTTATACCCCACCCTTCACTACCTGAAGGAGTCTCAGAGCGGCTTACAATCTCCTTTCTCTCCCCACAGCAAACACCCTGTAAGGTAGGTGGGGCTGAGAGAGCTCTTTCCAGAACTGCTCTTTCCAGAACAGCTCTGAGAGAACTGTGACTGACCCAAGGTCATGCTGGCAGCTGCATATGGAGGAGGGGGGAATCAAACCCAGTTCTCCCAGATTAGAGTCTGCGCTCCTAACCACTACACCAAACTGGCTCTCTTAAATCCAAACTACACATTACGTTTTCTAATAAGTTGGGTCTGGATTTTTGAACTCAGTTTGCTTTCTCTGTAGACATACACACACATAAAGATGCCTTATACTGAATTAGACCATTGGTCCATCAAAGTCAGTATTATCTATTCTGACCGGCAGTGGCTTTCCAGGGTCTCAGGCAGAGGTCTTTCATATCACCTGTTGCCTGGTCCTTTTAACTGGAGATGCTGGAGATAGAACCCGGGACCTTCTACATGCCAGGCAGACGTTCTACCACTGAGCCACAGCCCCTCCTTTATAGCTATATAACAGGTGCAGGGAATAACATTTTAAAGGTCCGGGGCGGGGGGGTGGGATGTATTGGGCTGCTATTCTCTTCAATAACCATCAGCCTTGTACTATTCACCAACCCAGAATGATTTACGATTAGATTATCTAGAAAGAAAACCTAAGCATGGGATCTGAGAGTCTCTGCCGCTTACCTGGCAAGATGGGAAGTGTACAGGTAAAAAGGCTGTTTTTGCTTCCCACACCGTATCTTTCTTCTAGCTTGCCATGCAGGTTATAGAACTGGCTGTAACGGCGGAAGATCATATACCTTCCTCCACCTTTTGTTTTCACCTCAATCACAAATACCTGGAAAGGAAGAAGTCACGAGAACCAAATTCATTCATAAGGAAATCACTGTTAAGAGGAAAGGGCCACAGCTCTACATTGTGTGTGCAGAAAGTGACAAGTTCAGTCCTTGACATCTTCAGTTAAAGATCCTTGGGGAAAGGGATAGGAAAGATCTCTCTCAGTCTGAGACTCTGGAGAACTGCTCTCAGAGTGGATGCTAGTGAGCCAGAAGGGCTGTGAACCTGGGTCTGGCATAAGGCATCTTCCTATATCCTTAACATGGGCCAGAAAGATAAGAAAACACAGAAATATTTTATGTTATTTTTGCAGAGATTTTTTTTAACTGTCTCCTCTCTAGAGCCTCCTTATGACAGCTTACATTTAAACCTAGGTTTCCTTCCTTATTACATATTAACTTGTTTAGGAAAACTAGGGAGCATCCTAATTAATGCTATTTATTTTTTAATTGAAAACAGTGCAAAAAAATAATTATGTCCTTAGGCTCAAGGTGACTAGCAAAACAGCAAGTTGGAAATATATAAAGTACAACAAAACAATCCATCAACAAGATATAAACAGCCTGATCTCCTCAAAACACATTACCCCCTTGTCAAATGCCCTCTGAATTAAGACCATTTTACCTGAATGCAGGAAGTGAAGATGCCCTCTTCATCTGCTCTGGCAAACCATTTCAAAGGACTGGTCCCACCACAGAAAAAGCCTGTGACCAGTGTTACCTCTAAGGTGAGTTAGTGTGAGCTAGCTCACAGTTCTTTAGCCTCCAGCTCGCATATTTTTGTCTTAGCTCAGGAAGAATCCAGAGCATACTAATTTATGCAGCAGCCAAATTGCTCGCTCACAACTTTAATGCCAGTAGCTCACAAAGTAGACTTTTTGCTCGCAAGACTCCACTGCTTAGAGGGAACATTGCCTGTGACCTAACTGTTGTGAAACAGACAGTCTTGAGAAAGGGCACCACCAGGAGAAGGCCATTTTTGGGACGTATCTTTGGGACCGCCTTCTTGGGTATGTCCCTCGAAGAGCATTACACTCTGCAGAGAATAATCTGCTGGTGATCTCTGGCCCCAAAGATATCCAGCTGTCCTCAACCAGAGGCAGGGCTTTCTTAGCCCTGGCTCCAACCTGCTGGAACTCTCTGCCAACTTCCATCAGGGCCCTGCAGGACTTAATGCAATTCCACAGGACCTGCAAGGCAGAGATGTCCGCCAGGCTCTATCATGGCTGGCACCCCCGTCCTTTATTCCATCTTTCTTCAGCCTCCTCCCTACCTTGCCTGCAAGGTGGCAACACAGTCTGGAAATGGCTTAAAATTTGATTTATGGACTGAATGGCTCATTATTGTAACTTAATGATTTTTGTATTGTGTTTTATTTACTGTTGTACATCGCCCAGAGGCCAGTGAACTCAGGGATTGGGCGATTCATAAATTTAATTTATAAATAAATAATCTTAAAAGCACCTCTGATGCATGGGAGTTATATCAGGAGAGGTGTTTAATAGGTATGAAGGCCCTAGGCCAGGAGAAGTTTTAAAGGTAACAGCTGGCTCTTTGATTGGACCCAAAAACATATAGGTAATCAGCTGAGAACATGAAACACTAGAATCACACATTCTGAGAAGCTGACCCCAGACATATTTTGTACCAATTTAAGCTTCTGAGAAATTTTCAAGGGCAGCCCCACATCAAACATGTTACAATGGTCCAGTCTGGAGGTTATAGTAGTATGGATCAGCATGGAAAGTTTGGAAGAGTCTAAAATAAGGGGGCAATTTACAAGCTAGATGCAATTGAAACAAAGGACTCCTACCAGCTGTGCCAACCTGTTTATCCATCAATGACGCTAAGTCCAAGGGGTAATCAGGCTCTTAACTTCTCTACTAAAGAAAGCTTAATCACACCTAAAGCTGGTAAACTGGTTCTGGCCAGACATTCTGCCTTCCCAACCAACATCACCTTCATATTGTCTGGATTAAGATTCAGTTTGCTGATCCTCACCCATCTGAGCACTGCTCATGACATTGATACAGGATATTCACAGCTGATTTCAGAGGTTTAGATAATGAGGGTTAGATAATGAGATGTAAATCTGGGTGCCAGATGATCCCAACCAAATGTTTTAATGTAGAGGTTAAAGAACACTGGGAATAAAATGGACAGTTGTGGGATCCCACATGTGAGGCCCCAACTAGCGGATTCTGGCTCCCCTATGGAGACTATTGTCTGCCAGTAGGAAAAGAACAAAACCAACAAAGGGTTTTTTTCCAAATATTGATTATAGTTGATCCATCAAAATATCATGGTCAGCAATATCAAGTGATGCTGATAGTTCAATCACAATCGCTATAGATCGCCTTTGTCCAACCCAGTGGTGGATCGCCCTGTTATGAATGGGCTGTGTACTTTCCTTGATTACAGTGTTTACATGGTTACATACCAACCTGTACAGCCACATTTCATGGCCCTCTGACTTGTGCATGTGTAGATATATGTGTTTTTGTAATTCTGCAGATGACCTACTACATGTATCTGATGAAGCAGGCTTTAGCTCACAACATTTTATGCTAGACTAAAATCCTAGGGTTTTTTTAAAAGGTGCTACTTCCCTCTTCTTCTCCTACAAATCCTTCAGTTTGTGCCTCTCCCCATGTGTGCTGAACAGAAATCACTGTTAGCTCTTCCTTTGACCACAAATGTCAGAGTAATGACTTTCAGAACGACTTGCTCACCTCCCACAGAATCTAACTATAAGGATATACTTGCTTTAAACAGTCACATCAAATGTCAGTGTGTTTATTGTGAAATCTAGCCAGTGCTGTAATTTCCCATTTGGAACGTCCCTTTTCTGAAACAAATGAACAAACACTTTAGAGGAAGCATCTCCCACAGTGCCAGCTTCCCTCCCTCTCTGAGAGACAACAAAGCATCAGGCGCAGCCCTTCTCTTACATAGTAACTGGAAAAGCCTCTCTTCTCCTCGATGTCTGCAATAGTCGCAGAAACAGCAACATCGTCTGGGAGCTGGTCATAGTCACTGGAAGGCAAGGGAGCAGATTAGCACTGCACTGCAATGGCCGTCACTGTGCTGATGGTGGAAGAGCACCTTGATCTGCCTACCTTTAGATTACAGTCAAGACTTATTTATTTTATTAAATTAAAACATTTTTAGGCCTCCTTGCCACTCAGGCTAGGGTCCACTAGGCAGGAAAAAAAATCAAAAACATTGAAACAAGCTTTAAAATACGCGGTATAAAAGCAATTAAAAACAACAATTAAATGGAACATGTGCGTAGTTAAAAACACCTACACAGGAAGGTGGCTTACAAATACTCCTGCAACTGCCGTGTTCGGTCTTGTTTGTGTGAACCAAAAGCCCACCAGCCATACATTTTGGGATCACAATACACACCGCTATCATCATGTGTCAAATGAACAATTTGTGGATATTCCATGCAGGCAGCGCTTCTGTTCACATGAATCAGTGCATGAAGGGAAGCTGTGCCTGCATGGAAAATCCACACATTGCCTAGTTCATAAGACAACAGCTATGCATTCTGGGTGTATTGTGGGGATCCATGGACTCCTGATATGCATGGCTGATAGGTAGGGATGCCAGCCTCCAGGTGGGACCTGGGGATCCCTCGGAATTATAGCTCATCTCCAGACTACAGGAGATCAGTTCCCCTGGAGAAAACAGATGCTTTAGTGGGTGGACTCTGTGGCATTGTGCCCCACTGGGGTCCTTGTCCCCCCCTCAGCTCCATCCCCAAATCTCCAGGAGTTTCCCAACCTGGATCTGGCAACCCTACTCACCCCATCCCCTGCCAGGCTTCTGGTTCATGTGATTGGAACAAAACATCTGCACAGATCTGAGGGAAAGCCAATAGCCATTTTGTAAAACAGAGTAAGAAAAATCTTATTTCATCATTTAAACATCTGCCTGAGAGGTTTGCCTACATAATAAATAGCTTCACTTTTTGAGGGACTTGCACAAGACTTCAGCTAATACTGAAAAGCCTGATGCAGGCAGGTGAATTTACTAATACAGGGAGACACATCTCCTGTGTGCTGGGCCCTGGCTATTTCATGCATGACATGAAGTGATGTCAATTGGAGGCGGGGGGAGGGGGATCTGTTGGCTATTGTAGCTGTTGTCTACAATAGTCCAGAAAGTGAAATTTAAAAATACTGAGAAAGTAGCTCACCTGATCCAGGGCTTGATTTGTGCCAGGAAACTGAATCCCAGAATATTTGAAGAAAAATGCCTCTGCAAGCATAAGCAGAGTTCATTTCAAGGGCCTTCTTGCATGTGGCAACAAAATTATGGAACTCTCTCCTCAGGGAGGGTCATCTCTTGTCTGCTATCATTGTCTTCCACCATTAAGTGAAGACTTTTCTGTTTTGTTTGGCATTGCCTCACTGACTCTCCTTCCTGCTTATGTATCGTGTTTTTTAAAGCTGGATTTAGTATATTTGATTGTTCACCAATCTGGGGACCCTAGACAGGGTAGAAAGGTGGCATGTATTTTTTTTAAAAAGAAAGAATTTTCTGTCATTCGTGAACAAATGCATCCTGTCTCTTTAGGGTTGCCAGGTGTTTACCTTCTACCAGCGGGGAGCTCCATCCTTTTTCCTGGGATTTTCCTGTACACCCACAAAGTATGCACACCACGATGACATCACTCAAATTGCACCAGGCACGTTGTGCAGGGGGTGCTCTAGCATTTGGCCAAAAACTCTATGGTCACCACAGAAGTTTTAGCCAAATGCTAGAGCATCCCCTGTGTGACATCACCTCTGGGTCAGAAGGGGTCAGAAGCCAAAGGGCAAGCCTCTAAACTTCCTAGGACTAAACAAGAAAGTCTACCCCACAAGGTGGGCTTTGCAGAATGAGTTTTTCACAAAATAGTTACTTTGGTAGGTGGTCAGCCAGTCTGGGCTCTGGGTTTAGTTTGAGGCCAAGTTGAAGGCAAATAACCACAAAGTAAATTTATATATATATATATATATATATATATATATATATATATATATATAAGATGCAAGAATACTTTAAACAAGAACAAGAAACTGAGGATAAAACAAGGAAGCTAGAAATTTATAGACTAACTAAACTGTAATACATTGGTTCCAAGTTACAAGATATTACCCACTCTCAGGTGGAAGTGCCAGGGGTCCGAAGTGGCTCTACTTCAGAGTCAGAAAAGGCCAGACCTGCCTGACCCATGCAAGCAGGTATCTAAGATGGCCAGTCTGAGCGAGAAGGTGTCTACATGGCTAGATCTCAAGTAGTCACCATCAGGCTGAGAACTGAATCTTACTTCTTTATGGGTAAGGGGCCCCCGCGGTTCAAGGCCTATGAATCAATAGAATCATTAAGTGATGACACATAGCCAAAGTGTTAAACCAATGGCAAAAGAAGAAGAAGAGGAGGAGGAGAGGAGGAGGAGGAGGAGATTGGATTTATACCCTGCCTTTCACTTGGAGTCTCAGGTGGTGATCAGACGGCTCGACCCAGACATGAGTGCCTGCCGGATTGAAAGGGAACATCCAGACAGTGACATCTGAGAAATGTGCTGCTTCCATGATCAGCCTGTTGATCCCCGCCAAGGAGCCGTACTTTAAAGATACTGGTGAAAGTCCGGTCTAAAGTTTGGTGACAGGCCAATGGCAGACTTTCCCCCATCTGATCGTTCCAGTGCACAACCAGCCCATCAGGATGGTCTGACTCCAGACCATCCCAAATGGCCGCCATTTTTAAAAAAATCATAGCAATATGCGCATAAACACATAAATGTGCAATGACCGCAGAGCTCTGCTCAAATGTTCCAGACGATTTCATGTTTCTGAATGGCCTGTGAAATTTATGGACTTTGTCAACTGAAATGGTACCAAGAGGAAGGTACCACTGGTGGTGCTTTTACCATTCAAGTCCATGCATGCGTGGAAAAACAAGTACACGGTGAGGTGCATATGCACATGCGCAAATAGATTTTAAAAAAAAAATCCCCAAGCTCCTTCCGGTGGGTGCTGTCTAGACAATCCACCACAGAGTCCGTGTGCAGTAAGGCGATTCACGGGGGAGCTGTCTGGTTGTGCAACACTGGATAAAAAAGATTGTGATCAAATTAGAGCCAGGCCAATGGCGGGATTAGCTGCCCATCTGAACACACCCTCAGAGCAGCTTACAAACTCCTTTTCCTTCCCTTCCCCACAACAGAGGTAGGTGAGGCTGAGAGAGCTCTATCAAGAACTACTCTTTCAGGGACAGCTCTTGTCAAAACTATGGCTTGCCCAAGGTCATCCAGCCAGGTGCAAGTGGAGGAGTGGGGAATCAAACCCAGTTCTCCCATATTAGAGTCCACGCACTTAACCACTACACCAAACGGAAGTGGTGGTCTGACCTGGGAGAAAGAAATGAAACCCATCTGCAGCTAGGTCCGTCCCTTTTCCCACAGGTGCTTAACTGAATGGAATGCGCTTAACTGGGGAGCTAGTGCCAGTTTTGCAACTCCTCTCTGCAGCTGTGCAAGGTCAGCTTGTTCTTTCTCAGGATGTGTTCAGACGGATCTTTTGAGCTGTGCCAGGCATGAGTGCCTGGTGGATTTAAAGTGCACGTCCAGACCTCAACATCTGGGAATCGTGCCACTTTCGTTAGTAGCCCGTCAATCCCTGTTGGGGATCTGTACTTAAAAGATAGTGCTTAAAGTCTGGTCTAAAGCTGGCCGACGAGCCAATGCTGGACTTTCCACTGTCAGGTCATTCCACCAGTGCGCAATCAGCCCGTAGGGATGGTCTCCAGACCATCCTGAATGGCCACCATTTTAAAAAACTCTTAGCAATGCGCACATAACTGCTCAAACATGCAACGTCCACAGACAGTGAAGCATATATGCACATAAGCACATATGCAGATATGTAGATATGCACATATGCTGTTATGTCCGGTGCTTAATTCTTTGTCTGCAGCCAGGGAACATGTCTGGGCATGTTCGCCTGTAATGGGATGTGATAACAACAGAGCTTCCTTCCCCAGAGAACAATGGACCTAGGGATCCTGCCGGTCCCCCTATCAGAGGCTGAGGAAATTCGAACGGACCTATGATAGCCCTGGCAGGAGAATAATCCCTGTTGGACCAATCTCCCTTGGGGGGAGGGAAGGTCAAGATGTGGTTACTTGTAATATAAGTGGCTCCCCATCCCTTTGTCCCCATGTTCCATCTTGACCCACAATAAACCACTATGCTGATTTCACGATCACCGGCCTCCTGACTCCAGTACATTCCATATGCCCATGCACAAACAAGATTTTTTTTAAAAAATAGCCCACTGCACAGCTCTTTACAGTGGATGCAGTCTAGACAATTCACTGCGGAGTCACGCACAGTAAAGCGATTCACGGGGGAGCTGTCTGGTCGTGCAATGCAGGATTGAAAAGATCTAGATCAAATTACAGCCAGGCCAATGGCAGGATTAGCTGCCCATCTGAATGCACCCTCAGCAAGGCAGTTTTGAACTTTTAATAACCCGCAAGCAGGCCACATTTGAAGCCTGAACCAAACTTTGAATCAGGACAGAACTGTAAAGGAACCAAGGTTCTTTACAGTACCCAGTACCAGATCAGATCCATTTACTTTCAGCACAATTCCTATGATACTACAGGATTACTTTAACTGTCGAGTCATTTGCAGATTTCAAAATACAAATGAGAATGTGTTGTCAACCTCAAGGTGGGACTTGGAAGATCCCCTGAAATTACGACTGATCTCCAGGCAACATAGATCAGTTCCACTGGAGAAAAAGACAACCTCACCTCAGAGGACGGCTCTTATGGCATTATGTCTTGCAGAGGTCAATCCCCGTCCCAAACCCCACCTTCCATAGGCTCAACTAGGGATGCCAGCCTCCAGGTGGGACCTGGGGGTTGTCTGGAATTACAGCTCACCTCCAGGCTACAGAGATCAGTTCCTGTGGTGAAAATGGCTGCTTTGGAGGGTGGACTCTGTGGCATTGTGCCCCACTGAGATCGCTGTCCTCCACAAGCTCCACCCCCAATTATCCAGGAGTTTCCCAGCCTGGAGCTGGCAACCCTACCCACCCCATTCCCTGCCAGTGGGACTTAGTAACCCTACTACACCCCTAAATCTCCAGAAGTTTCCCAAGAGCTGGCAACTCCAGTGTGTGTGTGTGTGTGTGAGAGAGAGAGAGAGAGAGAGAGAGAGACTCATTCTGCATTGGCTTTTCCTTCTGTCATTTTATGAAACCCATGTTGGAACAGAAACTCCCCCTGCATTGCATGCTGCTTTCACTTCCTTTGATCATCGGGCTTTATGGTAGCTTCCACACTCCATGCCACTTTCGCATTCTTTGCTCATTGGATTTTATTGTACCTTCTGCCAGGGGTCATTTCAAGCAGGAGCTCGGGGGGGTTCATTTCAAGCAGGAGCTCGGGGGAGCTCGGGGGAGCTCCAGGACATGGGCGTCAACTACGGGGGGGCTCGAGGGCTCGAGCCTCCCCCGAAATTTCCCGGGGGGGGCTCAGCCACCCCCGGCAAAAGGGAGCGCCTGCCGGTGGCCAGTCAGCTGGCCAGCTGGCTGTCGCCGTCTCTCCTTCCCCCCCCACCCCCGGCCTGCCCTCCTGCCTCCCTGGGACGGGGGGGGGGAGAAAGGTGGCGGGGACATCCCTTTGCGCAAGCCAAGAGTGGGTCCCCTTTGCGCAGAAGCGCGGCCGGCGCTCAGCTCACAGCACCCGCCCCACCGAGGCCGCCGTCCAGGAGCCTCAGCAAGGCGAACCAGGGCAGGAAACACAGCTCATCGCCGAGTGGGGACCTGGCCTTTTCCTCCCGGGCTGCCTCCTCCCCCTCCTCCTCCCCCCCGAAGCGCCACTGACCCGAGGCCCCGAAGACCTTGGCGAAGGCGCGCTGGAAGGGGCGGCAGGGGACCAGCGCCAGGAGTTCCACGTCGTGGCACTCCAGGCCGCCGGGGGCCTCCTCCGGGTCTGCCTCCCTGGGGCGGGGGGGGGGGAGGAGCGGCGGGTCTGCCTCCCTGGGGCCGGGGGGGGAGTAGTGGCGGGGACATGGTCCTGTGCTTCGCGCGCGGGCACGAGAGAGCCCCCACCCCGGGATTTTCAAAGTCTACGCCCCTGCTCCAGGAGTTGGTGCCAACCCCCTCTCCACCCTCAGGGGAATGCCTGCTTGTGTCATGGCTGCAGCAAAATGACCCCATCCCCTGGAAAGTTCCTTGTTCCTCCGACCAGCCTTCTGAAGGCTTCAGCCACCACTGAAGCTATCCTCCCAGAATAGTGGTACTTCTGAGGCTTGGACTCGTAGGCCCCGTCCACACTGTCACTTTTGTCGCTCATTTCTCCCGATTGCTTCAGGTTCCCCCACCCCCCATATGTTTTGTTCTCTCTAGTAGTCCCAGAGGGAGCAAAACACATGTGGAAAAGGGGGAGGAATCCAAAGCAATAGGGAGAAATGAGCTGCAAAAGTGACAGTGTGGACGGGGCCGTAGCTGTCCCCTCTCTGCCAGTTCTTTCTTTCCCTCCCTCCCTCCCTTCTTGCCTTCTGACATACTTCCGGTGATGTCAGGTGGTGTAGCATATGCAAATAAGTTATGCTAAAGAGTTATGCTAATGAGCTCCTGAACCTCTTTTTCTACGAAATGACCCCTGCCTTCTGCATAGATGTATGGCTGTTCTATGGCCGTACAGGGATGACTTTGCAGTCAGTAGGGTGTTGCCTTGAGGTATCTGAATGTGGTTTTGAGCTGCACTTTTTCCTCCCAGCTGGAAAAATGTGGAGCGAATGCTAGATGCAGAATTGCCCAGAGACAGACAGACAGACAGACAGAGCATCAGAGAGAGAGCCATCAGAGAGAGTCTGGAAAGGAAAGACTTTAAAAAAGAAAACTCAATGCAAATATGTCTGTGCCATTGTGAAAGCCACACAGCAACCAGAGCAGCATTTCATAAAACTATTGTGCGCCTGTCAAGGGGGCTTGCTATCCAGACAACGGCAGGGAATCAATAACCAGCAGGAAGATTTTAAGGGACTCACCTCTCATTTCTCAGCTGCCTAGGAAGAGACATTTCTCCAGCTCCTTACAGCTCAAGAGAAAAACTGGGACAGACAATAGACCTTTCTCTGATCCAAGTTTCAGTTGCACACCAGACGGAGAGTTTTCAGAGCTCTTTCTCTCTGCTCCAAAGTAGAAATGTGCACCACGGATTCTTTGCAAGGCTTCAGTGATTTCCAGCTGGCTGAATGTTTTCTGGCAATGGCCCTCCCTCCTCTGATTGAGGAAGTGCTGCTGAAAGAAAGCCCTTTTGAAACAGAGAGCAAGGTTGCATGGCACACGGGCTTGAGTCAAAAGCACCCTGCTGCTCCACTGAAAAACCAACCAACCAAAAAAGCAGCTGTGGGTGGGTGAGATGTAGGCTCCCCAAAGACCCAAAAGCCAGTCCCAGCTGTCCATTTTGCACACACATACAATGGTTCAGAAGTGCCAGGTAGGGAGCAGATTTTGGTCCCGAAACAGACCTCGAGTAAGGATAACTTGAAGTTACCTCAGTCATCCTGATGATGAGGCTGATACTAAAAACAGAAAATGAAATCCAGCTAGGGCAGATTGTAGTGTTTCAGCCAGGGATGATGAACTAAAATTTAGAAGTATAAAATTAGCACAAAGTGAGTAACTATATTCTGTTCCCCACATAGCTGACACACTGGAGACAAGTTCAAGTGAGGAAGAGTGCATCAGCTCAACAGTCTGGTTAACAGAGCAGAGTTTTACCCAGTCATATTGAGTGTGATAAATAAATCTCTCAAGAAGCATATTGCAAAAAAGGTAAACTTAGTTTGTTTGTTTGTTTGTTTAATTTGATTTGTATCCCGCCTGAAGGACAGAAATGCTGTCTCTGGTTTTGTTTCTCCAGCCCAATTTGAGAAAATACGCAGCATAATTCCTATAGAATAGGAAAACTAAGAACTTTATTAATAATGGGGGAAGCACAGGTACAACAGGGCTTTGGAACCGTGAATGCCCACCGGCTATGCCGAAGTTACAATGGGAGACATAGGATTTTATACTCAGTATGACACTTGCAAATAAATCATATGTGCATAGTGGGAAATTGACGTGTGCAGTCGGGGAAATTGACGCGTGCAGTCGGGGAAAGGGAAGAGCGGGGGTGGAGCAGCATCTTGTGTGAAATTGGTCCTATTCTTTTTCTACCATGTTTGATGATCTCCTTTCCCTCCCCAAACCCCAACTTCCCTAGGCCCCACCCAAAACATCTCCAGGAATTTCCCAGCCCAGAGCTGGTGACCCTAACAAGAAGTGTAACCCAAGCAATAAATATCATTTCCTAAGCAGAGCACCTTTCCATTTCTAGGCTTGTGAGAAAGAAATTGTCACAGTCTGTTAAAGTTGCCAACCCCCAGGTGGTGGCTGGAGATCTCCTGAGATTACAACTGATCTACAGGCAGCAGATATCAGTTCCCCTGGAGAAAATGGCCCCTTTGGAAGGTAGACTCTATGGCATTATGCACCACTGAGGTCACGCCCTTCCCTAAACCCTCCCCTCCCCAGCCTCTACCTCCCCAAATCTCCAGGAATTTCCCAATCCAGAGCTGGCAACCCTACAGTCTTTGGTGTCAAACACTAAGGAAACAATGGACAGAGGAGAAGGCTGTGTTGGATGGGTCTGTAAAACAGACAGGTGGGGCACTCAGCTTGACAGTAGTCCACCAAGCGACCCAGAGGCGGAAGCAGGAAGGAACAACTGCCCTGCTTTTTCCTGAGAAGGGAGTAATACAGACTTCCTGTCCCTGCCTTATTGCTACAGATGCTGAGCAATGACATGACTCCTGCAGAGCACAAGCATGCGGAGGACAAGAGAAGGAAGTGATGGGCAGGTTGCCCTTGGTCAATGCTGTAGCCACAATGCAGCATGACATGGCTTGATCTCCCCCATGGGTAACTGTCACTTTAGACAGCCCCTGTTTCACCCTTCCTGTGCTCGCAGGCCTTCTTCTTCTCATCCTCCAAATCAGTTTTTAAACACTGAGCACATGCCTACTGATTAACCAGTCCCTATCAATAAAAAATCTTTCTTTCTTTCTTTCTTTCTTTTTCTTTCTTTCTTTCTTTCTTTCTTTCTTTCTTTCTTTCTTTCTTTCTTTCTTTCTTTCTTTCTTCTTGTATAACTCCAGGCTACTTTACAAATCCACAGGAACATTCCAAATGTCATTGTGGCTTCACAGGTACACCAAAAAACCTATATTAACCTTTACTACTTTTTACCAACAAAGAGATTCTTAACTCCAGTGCAAAAAACTTTATATTGATCCTAGGGGAGAAAGCACTGGAAACAAAGACTAGCACGGGGCTATCAAAGGAAAGCAAGGAGCACAGCAAAAACGTTAGCACTGCAACAGAGGGATAACCTTGAGGGTACGCCCCAAGCGGAAACACAAGCGAAAGTCTAGAGAAGCACGGAGTCTCTCCTGGATCATTGAGGAGACTCAGATTTCATAACAAAGTTCTTCAGGTTCTCTTTTTGCTGATCAGAGGAAGTAGAGAGTGCCCATCAGTCCCTTTCCTGTGCTCATGTTTCCCGTTCATACACAGTGATGTAGTGATAAATAAGTAATCATATTATAATGGCAGCTTTTCAGCCCATTCTGTGTTGATGCAATATTAAAGATTACACTGTTGGATCCCTATGTTGATGGCAGGCTCAGCTTTACAGGAAAAAAATACACCAAGGACAAAACAAGAACCTCTCCTCAGTTAAGCCACTGATGCCCCCAAGGTTGCCAGACTCCAGGTGGTGGAGGAGGTGGAGTTCTCCCAGAATGACAACGGATCTCCAGATTGCAGTTTCCTCACAGAAAATGGTGGACTTTATGGAATCACATCC
Source organism: Lepidodactylus listeri (assembly GCA_029233225.1). Taxonomy (NCBI): domain Eukaryota; kingdom Metazoa; phylum Chordata; class Lepidosauria; order Squamata; family Gekkonidae; genus Lepidodactylus; species Lepidodactylus listeri. The sequence continues at coordinate 38,148,812 of JARCFY010000008.1, read as the reverse complement.
CTTCTGAGCTCCCTTCCCTCCCCAAACTCCGTTCTCCCCAGGCTCTGCCCCCCCGAATCTCTAAAAATTTCCCAACTGAGAGTTGGCTACCCTAGATCATGCCCTTGAGCATGGAATGGGAGAGAAGCATGGCCACTCATTGAAGAAGAGTGTTGTGTGGTCTGCTGCTTGCAAGGTCACAGTCAGCACTGGTATCAGGGGTACTGCTAAAATTCATATCTCAACATAGGGCCCACAGCCAGATGCTGGGGGCCCTTGGCTTCACAGGGATCCCTGTGATAAGAACAAAAGCCCTGCTGGGTCAGATCAGCGGTCCATGTGGTCCAATAACCTGTTTCACACAGTGGCTGATAAGTTACCCTGGAAACCCAACAAACAAGGCTTAGAGACCAAGGCCTTCCCCTAAATGTTGCCTCCTAGCATTGTGTCAGAGGTTTGTTGCCTCTGAAAATGGAGTTTCTCTTTAGTCACCACAGGTGACTCTCCTCAGTGAATTTGTCTAGCCCCCTTTAAAGCCGACCTTCCTTGTGGCCAGTGCTACATCCACTAGTAGTAAATTCCATAACTGAATCACTCATTGAGTCGTTACCCAAACTGGACCCAGAGAAGGGGAAATGAGCTTTCTGAAAGGAATAATCTGAGCCTGTATACCAGGGTGGATCTCGGTATGGGTACCCCTAAAATAAAGGGGTTATTGTAAACACAAACAAAACTTTATTGTATACAAAATAAAATAAAAGAATAAAAACGTAAAGAACCTAGACTCAGCACCTGAGAATTGATTCCCTAAGCGCACGCACGCACGCACACATACAATCCAACAAGAGGGTGCACTTGTAAAAGGGAGGAGGGAGGAGACTGGGAAGTTTTAGGTAAGGGGCATGCTGCCTTAAACCTGAGGGCTGAGGTCTGGAGAGGTCCAGGGGTAGACACAGCAGGGGTCTGAGGTGGCAAAGTGTCCAGGTGGAAAAGGGGAGCCTACTAAGCAGTTGCAGGAGTACCAAGGTAGTGCGAGAACCTGGCACAATTCCCACCGACTTGGGATGGGGAAGCTAGACATGGGAACCCACTTTCCCAGGATCATGATTGGTCCAAGACATGAAACTTGAATTTTACTGGGCAGTTTGAAGGTAATTGCTGTCAGAATCTGATAGGAAGATTAGAAGAGAAATACCTGACATTCCAAGGCAGGGCGATCATTGGACGGTTTTAGCATATTGACAAAGATCTGGGTGTGAATGATGGGTTTAAATGTCCTCTTGATGGCTCATCTGAGGTGGATTGAATGTTAGGTTGCTTTTATCAATGGCTGGATTAGCAAAAAGGCACTAAAATACCAATATATCAATATAGTGTTGTAATGATAGTTTAAGCAAGTTCTCTGAGTTCCCACCCAGCTTTCATTTCAAAAAAGAAAGTCTCTGGCTTCTTCCCAAGCAGAGATCTCCCTTTTCTCTTTATATCTCTGTAACAGAAGATGCTAGAGACTAATTTTTGAAAAATGAAAGCTGGGAACTCAGAGAACCTGCTTAAAATATCATTACAACACTATATCTATATATTGATGTTTTACTGTCTTTTTTAAGAAGATCTTTTTAAAAGATCAGGGGGGAAGCAGAGGGAGTGGTTTGATGATGACAACAGTCATAGAAAAGTGGGCCGGAGTGGGCTGGATGAAGAAAAATGACAGAGACGTTACACATAAGGAAAAGGGTACTCAAAATCAGCTTCCAGAAAAAAGACGGGGGTAAAAGTGGTTTCAAAAGAACCAGAAAAAAGGGGGGGGGGAGAAAAATTGGGAAAAAACCCCCTAAAGGGATAAAATGGCACACAGAAGCAGTATGGGAAAAAGAGTAGATTGGATTTATACTCCACCCTTCAACTCCACCCTTCACTACCCGAAAGAGTCTCAGGCCCCGTCCACACTGTCACTTTTGTTGTTCATTTCTCCCTATTGCTTTGGGTTCTTCCCCCTTTCCCACATGTGTTTTGCTCCCTCTGGGACTACTAGAGAGAACAAACATATGGGGGGTGGGGGAACCTGAAGCAAAAGGGAGAAATGAGTGACAAAAATGACAGTGTGGACGGGGCCTCAGAGTGGCTTACAATCTCCTTTCTTTTCCCCTCCTCACAGAGACATCCTGTGAAGTAGGAGGGGCTGAGAGAGCTCTGAGAGAACTGCCCTTGAGAGAACAGCTCTGAAAGAACTTATGACTTACCCAAGGTCACACCAGCAGCTGCATGTGAAGGAGTGGGGAATCAAACCCGATTCTCCCAAATTAGAGTTGGTGCTCTTAACCACTACACCAAACTGGCTCTCACACCAAACCAAAACCATTGTGGGGTGGAGGAAGCATGTGGAAAGCCCTTATTGGTTTTCATAGAGCAATGGTCTGATCCAATATAAGGCAGCTTCAGCTGATTCATAGCTGCAAGGCCTACGTAGTTTCAACCCAAAGGCCTGATTAGTCATTCACTGGGCTATGCTAACATGAGAGAAGCTCAGCTCCTTCCTCTGCCCCTGCTGTTAGGCCAGAAGGCTGCTAGATGCAAGGATCACCCTGGAATTTCGTGTTTGGTGCTTGTTCTGTTTTTTCCTTCCTGCCATGGTGCTGATTGTGCAGTCCTTGCGTAAACTGAGGAGGCAGAATCAGCACTCCCTTTCCTTTCTCTGGGGTATCCATTAACAGAGCTTCCTGTCCATAGCCTTCTTCCTCCCACCTCAGAAGCCCCAAGGGATGTGATGCCTAATCACCTTGAACAAAAGCTAGGTCCCACATAAACTGGTCCATGAGGAGAACAGAGAACGTTCCGGCACATGCATTCGTGCCAAACTCCCTTCCAGAAGTCTTGTGTGATGCCTCCTTGTCCCCCTCCTTCAAATATGGCTTCAGCTTCCTTAATTCCCTTCTACTAGGCATGATGACAGGAGGACCACAAAGAACCACAAAGAGGGGAGAACCACAATGCTTCGCTTTTGAAAGAAACACTGGGGCATGGGAGGATCAGGGGTTTAACCATTTCTTCATTGCCCTTTGTGTTGTCAGTTCCTTTTCTCCAAAGGGGCTATTTGGTCCATAAGATAAAATATACAAGTACCATATCTCAGGGCAAATAACGGCTTGGGGAGGTGGACTGCTGAGACTGTAAAATGGCATGAGGGGAAAAGTTAGTTCTCCTTTCTCTGCACTGTAGCCCTGAACTAAACTGAAGCTGCTTGCACCTGCCACTTGGAGGTGTTTTGTTTTTTTGGTTTTTTAAAAAAAACCCTCTGCATTGGTCGTCTCCTTTAGACTCTTCCCCTCCACCTATCGCAGGGTCAGCAACCTTTTATAAAGAGCCAAACTATGACAAAATTCAGAGTAAGAGATCAACAAAGAGTCAGTGTAAGAAAGTCCATTTGTGTAACTGAAAATATACAACTTAACCTTACTGATCATTGACATGTTGATACATAATCCTTAAAGTTTCTATAGCCCAGACACAGGTTCTTGTGAGAGCTTTATTCTGAAGTGAAGTGACGTGCACATATACACACATGGTCTCACAATAAGTAATAAATTCACAGAAGAGCACTCTTGCTTTAATGTGCTGGCATAAATCTGCACATTGTTCTGTAGTCTTGAGGCCTGCGCCTGTCCCAGAGTGGGGGAGCTTGCAGAAGGCTGGGCAGGAGGTGGGTGTTCATGCGTCCAGAAACATGACAGAAATCTGGAGTAGAGTTCAAACAACTGGATTATTGTCCAGAAGAATAACTGTCCTTTCCTCCCTTGAAGGGGAGTTATGTCACTCCCTGCCTTGACCATCTTGCGCTCCTTCACTGCCCTGTGCTGGACGAGCTTACCTCCGGCTCCTCCTCACAACTGATAGATTCACTGGTATGGTATGACCATGAATCTCTGTTGGTAGCAAGGTATACTAGGTTTATGGCAGCATCTCAATATTGTGCATGCTAACAAAGCTACAAAGTTACTTGGAGCCACTTGTGAATTTCAAACCAATAAGAATTCTTTATTTAGCGAACTCCATTCTAGATAGTAAAGGGGGGTGATAGGGATAGAATCTAATCTAACTAGCTAGGATGGATGCAGGTGCAGAATGCATGTCCTGGATCCATGATTCCAAAGATGGAGAGTGTGCTCCTTCTTTGTGCATGTGTGAGAGAGAGGTGTGTTAAGCCAGAAGGAAAGAAATCTTGTCCCTAAGAATAGCATTCTACTTCAAAGGGATAGTATCAGATAGCAAGTAGGACAGGATGGTCTGTGTGCCCTGACCCATCTATCTATCTAAACCTATGGTGCCGTCTCTGAAGGCTGAGGCAGGAGACAGTGTACATTCCTCCACTTTGAACGCCCCCTCTCTATGCCTTCTAACTCAGTTTACAAGATTCATCCTTTCTCTTAGATCTTTGAAGTGAACTTTAGGGAGTGGTTTAGTGAGAGCATCTGCAATCATTTCATTTGTTAGACAGCAGGTCAGCTTGATGATGTCTTCCTTTTGCAGGTCTCTCACTAGGTGACACTTTATGTTGATATGACTGGTGCCCATGTTCACATTTTCTTGTTTAGACAGCTGAATGCAGCTTTGGTTGTCTTCATGCACTTCTAAGGGCTGTGGTACATGTATGCCTAGATCTGTCAATAGCTGGTGTAACCACTGTATTTCTTGACAACCTTGTGCAGCTGATATGTACTCTGTTTCTGTGGTAGATGCTGTTACCATATCAGCTTATGGCTCCTTCGCCAAAGAAGAATATGTGACCAATGGTGGACTTCCTGTCTTCCAGGTCTCCTCCCTAGTCAGCATCTTCATAGGCTTCTAGCTTAGGGCTGTCATTGACTGGTAGTTTCAGCTTAAAGTCTGCAGAACCCTTTAGGTATCTTACAAGCCTCTTAATTGTATTCCAGTCTTTGTTGATTTCTCAATCTTTTTACATGTTGCAGAAAAGAAAGAATTTTACCTGGTCACCAGGCTTCCACCTGGGGTACCAGCCTCACTTAGGTTCACTGGGCTGGATGGGATCTGGCAGGACACCAGGTTCTGGTAGGCTCTCTGGTAGGGCTCCTGCCTTGCTCTTCCGTGGTGCTGTCTTTTCCCAGGCTGCTCTTTCTCGCGGTCATACCCTCCCCACTGTGCTCGTCTCTGTGGCCTGGCTCAACTATCACCTCAGGGTTCCCTGTTGTTCAGCCCATGCCCATTCTTGGGCCACCGACTCCGGGGCCTGGCAAGGCAAGACAACCCTCGCCAGAATAGGGTGCGGTGGGGTTCATCCTTGACCTTCCACGTTGTGCCCGGGAGCAAGGCAGCCCGTTTTGTGTGACGGCGTGGTGGTGGGAAGTCCCGGCCCCAAGTCGGGACAAAGACATACATCAGCAATCCCATGGGAATCTGATGAACTCACCAATAGCCAGACCCTTCCCCTTAATGGCACCATAAAACCAAAAACTGCTTCCCCAAGGAAGTTGGGTCAAAGCCTCTAGATATTCAGCCTTGAGGCTTAGGCTGTTTTTACATCTGACTTTCCCGCTGGAATCATTCTAGTTCCAAAAAAACCTGCCCACACTTCTGTGCGGTGTGAAACCGTGCTGCTACTGAAATGTCCACATCTACTAATTGCCCTCCTGTGGTCAAGCTAGTATTCAACCAGCTTGATTCTGCTTTAAACAATTGCTGTTGATTAGGGCACTTAGACCCCCTGGAGTGAAATTTCACACCACTGTGAATTCAGCACAGGAAAAGACAGCAGTCAAACTACTTTAGAGGGGAGGTGTAAAATGACCCTTAGTGCATTTGGCTAAAGGAATCTGAGTTATGTATAGGAAAAGAGCTCACGGCATTCATAGGCAGGCATCGTTTTGCTGCTAAGAAGCAGGCATTGGACATACAGCAGTGCTTCATGGGAAGAAACAAAAGTCTGCTTTTATTAACAATTATTCAATAAGGTTTCCGGTCGGAGGAATGGAGGTCTGACACGCTTTGCAAATGTGCAAGGCGGACAGCGGCTCTTCCTGACAGCTTGGGTAGATTTATCCACCTGACGCAACCTCACACAGGTAGTGTGAGGACCAGCAAGCAATATAATCCAGGTTTGAGCAACCTCGGTGAAGGGAAAGTCTCGGAGGAGACTTTTCCGACACCTTGAGCACTGCAGCCGAAGAGGATTCTTGCGAGTATCTCTAAGGAGCCGAGCTGAGCTGATAAATTCAGCATAAAACCTCCAATTCCCCTGATTCCTTAGCAAAGAAGACAAAGTTTAAACGTTGGGACCACATCTGAAGCGAAGTAACAACAAAAGGTAACGGAAAAAAAGTTTTTGCCTTACCATTACCGCGTTTTGAAAGACGAAAAGCAGATCGGGTGAAGCAATAGACTGTTGCAGACTGGATGAGTGCAGTTTTGAAGCGCTAAAAAGCTGAATTTGAACTTAAAAAGCCACAAAAACAAGTTGTTTAACATTCCTGCGGTTAAGAAGAGTCGGGAGGGGGAGCCAAGCATCGCGAGACAAAGAGGGAGAAGAGAACCAAGCATCGCGAGACTAAGATGTGAGGACTGAGACAGGAAGTGACAGCTAAAAGAGCAGACAAGAAGGGAAAAGGAGAAGAACCGGAAGAAGGTAAAGGGGACTCTAAATATTGCCGGACCAGAAAGACCACAACAGGAAGTGACGTGCAGAGAGCAGACAAGTAAACAAAAGGAAGGGACAAAAGGAAACTACGGCAAGCCAGAAGTAAGGTAAAAAGACTATAACCTTTGACATTAACCATAGAGAAGTCACGCCCGCCATTTTGGATTTATAAAATTTTTAAACTGCAATATCTCAAAGACTATATAACTTAGAAGGCTGAAACCAACATAATTCGACTTGGCAAGATTAGCTTGTTTGAATGCACGAATTTGTGTTCGATTTGGAAAACAAGATAAAATCGATCTTTTTTAAAGAGACAAGACGGACCGCGGACTAAGATCGAGAGCAGCTACATGGTCCTCTCCTACAATGGCAGCAAAAAAAGAAAAAGAACTACTAGCCATTATGGAAGCAATGGAAAAGAAAATGTTAGACTCTATAGGAGAGGTAAATGTTAAAATGAATAATATAGCGGCTCAAGCAGACAAAAACTTCATGGATTTAAAAGCAGAATTTCAAAAATTATCCACAAGAACACAAGATATAGAAACTAAAGTAAAAGAACTGGAAGAAAGCACCCAAAAGACAATGAGAGAGAATGAGAGGATGGAAAAGATGATGTATTATAGAGATATGCAAAACCATTTGAGATTTCGAGGGATTGAGGAAAAATTGAGTGAAGACATTTTTACAAGAATGCAAGAAGCAATAGCAGATTTTTTACAAGAACAGGAAGAAGTTGTTAAAGAACACATGGATCTTGTTTATAGAGTTAATTCTACATATGCAAGAGACAAAAATATACCAAGAGATGTGGTTGTCCAATTTACAATGAAAAGAACAAAAGAACAAATCTACAAGAAGTGCTTTACTGATCCTTTTGTAATAGATGGAAAGAAAATTATAGTAATGAAAGAATTGCCCAGAGCAATACTGCAAGAAAGGAAAAAATTCAAGCGTCTGACAGATAAACTGAAGGAGAAAAAAATCAGATTTCGTTGGGAAATACCTCAAGGATTAAGCTTTTATTATGGCAACACCAGAGTAGTGATTAAAAGTACAGAAGAAATGTATGCATTCCTGGGAGAGAATAAAGATGACTTTGAAGATATTTAAGAATATATCAAGATGGATTACAAAATACTTACATGGAATGTAAATGGACTAAATTCACCCCAAAAATGTAGAATGGTAGGTCATTGGCTGGAAAAACAAAAATGTAGTATAATTTGCATACAAGAAGCTCATCTTAAAAAACAAGACCACAAATATTTAATAAGGAAAAAATTGGGAGAAGAATTTTATTCTTTAGCAAGTAATAAAAAGAATGGTGTTGTAACATATGTCAAAAAAGATTTGGAACCTAAAGTAATATTTAAAGACAAAGATGGAAGATATTTAGCTATTGAAATTTTACTACAAGGACTGAAAACTTTGATTGTGAACATTTATGCTCCGAATGGAGCCAAAGAAATTTTTTTTAAAGAACTACAAATGGAATTGGACAATGTAAACTACGATCAAATCATGATGTTAGGGGACTTCAATGGAACTGTAGATAATAAATTAGACAGGCGCTCTAAAAGAAAGGATGAGACATTAGGGAAGCTTCCAAAAAATTTTTTTGAACTGATAAAACAAGAGAAACTGGAAGATATTTGGAGGAAAGCTAACCCACAAGGAAAAGATTTTACCTTTTATTCTAATAGACATGATTCACATTCAAGAATCGACATGATTTGGATGACTACTAATTTAACCTTTAAGACAAGAAAAGTGGAAATTCTACCCAGAATAATTTCAGATCATAATCCGTGTTTATGGACAGCTGGGCAGGTAAAAAAACAAAAGAGATGGAGAATAAACAAGGACTTACTAGACAATCAAGAAATAATTAAAAAATTACTTGAAGAAACAGACCTATACTTCCAAGTAAACATGCAGAAAGAGGTAAAAATCCAAATTGTATGGGATGCATATAAAGCAGTGATGAGAGGACTATTGATATTGCTAAATGCTAAAGATAATAAAAAGAAAAGAGAGCAATATGAAAATATTCTACAAGCCATTAAAACAAAGGAAGAAGAACTGAAGAATAAACCAGGGAAAAAGAAACTGCAAAAGGAAATCTGGATGCTACAAGACCAAGCAAAAGCTATTTTGAACCAAGAGATGTACTGGAACTTAAAAAAACTCCAACAAAAAGCATTTGAAGGTGCAAATAAACCCGGAAAATACTTAGCATGGCAATTAAAGAAAAAACGTGAAAATAAATTTATCACTAAAGTGATAAGAGATAATATTGAGATAATAGATAACAAAGGAATAAAAAGAGAATTTTTTAAATACTATGCAAAACTTTTTAAGAAGGAAAATAAAGACAGAAGAAAGATTAAAGAATACCTGCAAACATTAAAGTTATCAAAACCAACAGAGAAAATTAAAGAACTATTTAACAATCCAGTATCATTACAAGAGATTAAAAATGCAATAAATGACTCAAAATTAGGAAAAGCACCTGGACCGGATGGATTTACAGCGAAGTTTTATAAAACGTTACAGGAGTCAATTTCACTGGTGTTACTGCTATTGATGAACGATATAGGAGTCACGGGTGAGGTTCCAGAAACCTGGAAAGATGCATCCATCTCACTGATCCCGAAAGAAAATCAAGATTTGACTAATGTTAAGAATTATAGACCGATCTCTTTACTAAATAATGATTATAAGATTTTTGCTAAGATTATAGCGGATAGACTAAAAGAGCACCTTAAAGAGACTATACAAACAGAACAAGCAGGGTTCTTACCTAATCGACAAATAAGGGATAATCTAAGAGTAGTAGTGGATGCTATAGAATACTACGACAAACACCCTGAAAAGGAAGTGGGCTTTTTCTTTTTAGATGCGGAAAAAGCATTTGATAATTTAAACTGGGATTTTATGTTTGAAGTTTTAGAACATCTTGAGATTGGTGAATATATGCTTAACCTCATCAAAGCAATATATAAAGAGCAGAAATCCTCTTTAATAATTAATACTGAAAAGACAGACGATTTTAAAGTTGAAAAAGGAACAAGACAAGGATGCCCACTTTCGCCGCTGCTATTTATTTGGATTTTAGAAGTTCTACTGTTAAATGTGAAGGAAGACAAAAATATTAAAAGTTTAACAACTAAAGGTTTTTCTTTTAAATATAGGGCCTTTGCAGATGATGTGATGTTTATAGTGGAAGACCCCTTGTCCACACTACCATATTTGTTACAGAGAGTAAAAGAGTTTGGTGACCTAGCAGGATTTTATGTAAATAAGAACAAATTGAAAGTGATATGCAAAAATATGTCAAATAAGAAACAAAATGAGTTACAAAACCTTATAGAATGTGAGGTGGTGAAAAAGACAAAATATCTAGGTGTAAACTTAACAATGAAAAACATTGATCTTTATAAAAATAATTATGAAAAATTATGGTTGCAAATTATGCAGGATATTAAAAAGTGGAATGTATTAAATTTGTCATTGCTGGGTAGAATTGCGGTGGTCAAGATGAACGTGTTACCACGATTAATGTTTTTGTTTCAAACTATTCCAATTGTGAAAGATGTAAAAACATTCAAATGCTGGCAGAAGGAATTGTCTAAGTTTGTGTGGGGAGGGAAAAAACCAAGAATCAAGATGAAAATAATGTGTGATGCTAAAGAAAGAGGAGGGTTTCAATTACCAGACTTAAGGTTATACCATGATGCAATATGTTTGACCTGGGTAGGGACATGGACTATGTTACAAGATAGAAAGTTATTGTCCCTGGAAGGTCATGATTGTAGATTTGGGTGGCATGCATATTTGTATTATGGTAAAACAAAAATGGACAATATGTTTAAACATCATTACTTGAGAAGAACACTAATGGATACATGGACAAGATATAAAAACTTTTTTTCAGAAGAGATACCTATGTGGATTGTACCCGCAGAAGTTTTGCATCCAGTATCACGGTACAAAGGACAAGATTGGCTGAATAGAGACTTATTAACAAGACATGGTAAAGACCTCAAATTGAAGGAGCAGCATCAGATGGAGTTTGATTATGGTTGGCTAAGATATAGATAAATATATGACATGTATAGAAGTGATAAAAAACACGGCTTTAGGGAAAAAACAATGAAATAGAACAAGTTTGGGAGGAAGGTGGGAAAAAAATGATTTCTAAAATGTATAAAGTTTTGTTAAAATGGTTTAATGCTGATGAAATGGTAAAAGAACAAATGGTAAAATGGGCGATAAATTTTAACAAAGACATTGAAATGGAATCTTGGGAATTTTTATGGAAAAATGCTATGAGTATATCTACGTGTTATAACTTAAAAGAAAATTGTTTTAAAATGATGTATAGATGGTATATGACACCAAAAAAAATTGCAAATATTGGTCAGAATATGTCTAACAAATGTTGGAAATGTAAAAAGAAAGAAGGTTCTTTTTATCATATGTGGTGGACTTGTGATAAAGCAAAGATTTATTGGTCAAAAATACATGCAGAAATGGAAAAAATCTTGAAATGTACATTTAAGAAGTTGCCTGAAATGTTATTGCTTGGACTTAAATTAGAAGAGATAAATGTAAAGAAAAGGACAATAATATGGTATATGATAACAACAGCAAGAATGGTGTATGCACAAAATTGGAAAAATGAAAAAATACCAGAGGTGTGGGAATGGTTGAAAAAACTGTTATATATGGCTGAAATGGATAAATGGACTAGAAAATTGAATGATCTGTACTCAGAGACCTTTTTAGAAGATTGGAAGGATTTGAAAGAATATGTTGAAAAATACTGGGACATGAAAAATTGCATTTATACATGGTTATAATAACATAAAGCAATAGAATTAGAGTATATAAATGTATTAAGGATAATTAGACAATGAAGTTGTTTTTTATTTTAGAATTATATAAGAATATAGAAAGTAAGAATTAGTGTATAAGTATTTTTAAGAAATATGACCGTTACCAGATATGTAAACATAGATATAAGTGTTACTATTTTAGATAAAGTGGAAAATATGTTATGCTTCAGATGTGGTGGGAAACTGCTAATACAAGATAAAAACAAAATTATACAAACAGAACAAAATGTTATATAATATGGAAAAATGGATTTGTATAAGATAAATGTATTATTTTTAATGTTTTGAAAAATAATTTTTTTTTACAAAAAAACAAAACAATTATTCAATATAACTTATACATAAATGGCCAAGTCTCCCTTAATCCAAAATTCTGCCACACTACACAGTAATCCTACTGCTGTGCTTATGTCTGGTCTGGTCAATGTACTAACGTGAAGAAGTTTCTCTAGGATTTCACGATACCTGTTGTTGGTAGGTAGCTCTTGGGTGTCATCTCATTGCTTGATGTAACTTACTTTCATTGGAGTTGGTGCAGAATTAGCCATTTCCATTTTCAGGGATTTGATCAGTTCTTTGATCTTTTGCTCTTGGTTGATGAGAAAACTTCCATCTTCCTCTCTTCGTACTTGAATTCCTAGATAATGCTCAATTTGCATTCCCTTGGTTCCTGCAATGCTTAAGAGTGTTCACACTGTTGTATGTTTAACAACTGGTGCAAAAGTCTCATCATAGTCCTCACCAAATTTCTGTGTTTGTCCTTCAGCTACTAGTCTGGCTTTATAGACCTGGATCTCACCTTCTGTGTCATGTTTCAATGTGAAAACTGACTTACATCCTATAGCTTTCCTCCCCTGAGGTAGCTCTGTAAGTGTCCATTTGCTGAAGGCTACCAACTGCACAGGCACAAAAACAGCACATGACACAAAGGTAGTTGATTTCAGTGGTGCATACCCTGCCTATAATGAACTTGGGACATACATAATTCAAGCAAGCCAGTAAATTGTCAGCCTTCTACAACAGATATTCAGCCAGCTGCCATATTGAATGGCATCATTGTGCAGATGCCAAACTATCTGAAATGCTGCTTAGTTTGACTTGCAACAAAATTGTCAAGGCGATCATATAAAGACACAGAATGCATTCAAATGTCTGTTGCATTTGGAGGGGGGGATATTCTCAGCATCCTGAGAGATTCTGCCCTTTGAACCAGGGTTTCCCATACTCAGACTTAATGCTATAGCCAGTCATTACATCACAAATTAAGAAATATCCTTAATTTGAATTGCTTTGGCTAAATTGTTTTTATCATAGGTTAAATGGCATTAAAAGCATTTGTGAAATTCAAGGCAGGGCTATTTTGGTGTCCAGACACACGTGTTCTACACAGATTCCACATCTATTGCCATCTGCTATTAAGTTAGAGCAGGTGATTCCCACAGCAGACATTTTAAAGCTCTAATCAGCATCTGGGGCGAGGATTGCTATTCTACCTTGTTTTAGCCACAACAGTTCCTGGATCTGTGACAGTAGGTTTGTGCCACAACAGTTGCTTTTAAAAGGGGAGGTGGCTTGGCAGACAAAAGCAGTGAATTTATACCAGTGAGAGCAGGAATCATGAAGGCACAGCTATGAGAAGGAAGTAAAGGCACAAGAGCCTAAAAAAGAGCCTAGTGGTGTTTTTAAGTATTGAGCAGGAGGCAATGAATTCAAACAAACAGGCTTTTATTCAGTGACATTGTTCAGCTCAAAAGACAGCTCTGTGTGAGCAGCACTTTCATTTATACTGTTCCAACACATAACTTTCAACAATGTAACTATATACAAGCAATAGTATTGGACCCAAGCAGGGCTCAGTGATTGGGTATCTAGATTGGCTTCAGGACCAATGGGAGTCTTTATTAATCAGCCAATAGGAATTGGAGCTTTAGGATACCAGAGCCCTTTTCAAGCTATTACTGCTTTATATTCTAAACAAACACAACAGGTGCTGACCAATGGTCCCACGATCAGCTGCTGTTTAGAAGAGTGGGGGGCCATAGCTCAGTGGTTGAGCATCTGTCTTGCATGCAGAAGGTCCCAAGTTCAGTCACTGACATCTCTGGTGAAAAATATCTGGTGGTACCAGGTGATCATGTGAAAAGTCTCTAGTGGAGTTCCTGGACAGGCCCCATCAGGCAAGCTGGTCAATACTGACCTTAGTTGGCCAATGACAGGATAACTCTGTACAAGGCCGCTTCATTTGTCCATCTTGTTCAGCATTCTGTCTCTCGCAAAAAGACAAAATGCTCCAGAAGACCTAAGGCAGAAGGCTGAAGCCTCCTTTTAAACATCTTCCTGGCTGGTGGCCTACACTATCCTCTGTGAATGTATCCAATCCCCTCTTAAAGTCTGCTTCATCAAAACAGTGAGCATGAGAAGGAACAAAAGGGGAGATAAAATGACAGTGGGAGAATATATAGGCACAAAAAGCCTTTACTATCTTGAAAATGAAGGACAGAGTAAGATTTATGTTGAAAACTCTTTTATCTCCTACTGGAGTGTTCCCCATCTTTGAATAAGGCAAGATTGAATAAAATAATATTAGATTAGAGGAGAGAACAGTCTAATACATTCCTGAAAAGCTGCCAGCATCTGTGCCTCTGCTTCTCACTATCTTTGGCAGTTCTTTGCTTTTGAAGAACAATTTGTGGACTCCTGGCCTTCACTTCAAAGGAAGGCATTAGGACATGGCAGCAACAGAGAAATGAGGGTGCCTTCTGTCATGTTAGCTTTTGACCTCAACACTGGGGAATTTTCTGAAGGGACACTGTGAATTCTTGTGAGGCATTTTCATCTAGAACAGAGAAATATCTGAGGAGAGAAAGAACTAAAATCTGAGTGATCATGGTGCTATCTTTGAGGCCCACTTCATCTAATTATTTTTCTATCTCTCAAATATTTTATGTCAAGAAACATGCTGTTCAGGGAGGGAGGGGGAACATGGCTATAGGAGGGGCAAGGGACAACAAGGTAGCTGGTGCAGAATAATTCTAACTCATCCAGGTCTCCCTCTTTTCCCTTTCTGCTGAATGTGACGTTTTCCCCTGGCGCCTCACTCCAAAAACTCTGCTGCTAATTTTATGCCCAGGGCTCTGATACTCTGTAATTTGAGTCTAGTGGCTCCTTCAAGCAGCCTGCCAGTCAGGGTGCATAGACCCTCTGGCACTGTGGAGACATAAGGGGAGGGAGAAAAAGATATGAGGCAGATGTTTTGCAGGAGGATGTTTAGATGACTTCTGCCCCTGCCTTGCCCCTGCCTAGATTACCTTCTTCCCCCTTGCTCTGCCCTCCAACTATGTCAACAAACTGGAATCATCAGCGAAGCGGCCTCATTAACCCTGCCTTCTGTATCTGTCTGAAGTCTAAAGATGCTTCAAGGATGAGTGGCATTCTTACCATTCCTTGGATGAGGAAATGAAAGCCTCCCTTAAAGATCAGCTCTAGCTGGAGATAGACAATCACTGAAATAGTTTTGAAACAGGTATCACTTTCCATGGTGTCCTGCCCCCACTGCTGGACCTCCTGAGGGCACCCTGGTATTTTTGGCCACTGTGTGACAGAGTGTTGGACTGGATGAGCCACTGGCCTGATCCAACATTGGCTTCTCTTATGTATACATATTTAGGCTTTTCAACTCCAGGTTGGGAAATTCCTGGAAATTTTGGGGGTGGAGCCTGTGGAGGGTGAGGTTTTGGGGGAGGGACCTCAGCACGGTATAATGCCACAGAGTTCACCCTCCAAAGATCCCATTTTCTCCAGGGGGATTTATCTCTGTCCTCTGTAATTCCAGAAGATCTCCAGATCCCACCTGGAGTTTGGCAACCATCCTATTTATTTCACACCACTCTGTCACCTCTCTGATCAAGCAAAGTCTTGCCATTTCAAAGCACTTCTAAATGCAAAACTCCACTAAACCCTTTTTAACTTAAAATGAAATTGGGATGAGTGCACATACCATGAGGAATCCTAATTACGGATGACACTTGTGTTTCTGATAAAACGATCACCTGTTCCAAGCTGAAGAGAAATGTATTTTTGGACAAATGGAGGATTCTATCCTTTCTCCAAATTAGTACAACCAGTACATTATAAAACAAATTTCATTTGCAAAGTGCAATATGCTCTTTCTTTTGTTTGCCCTATCTATAGCTGCAAAAAATGTGGGGGGGGGGGGGGGGACGACTGAGGCTGAACAACTATGACTTGTCCCAGGTCACTGAAGGAATCAGGGGCAATTTATTAGCTCATGGAGGCTGAAGAAAGCCCTGTAAGTTCTTTCTCAAAAGCATTGTTTTTCTGCATACAAATTGGCTTCACAGAAACCAGCACCACCATTGAAAAGGAAGAGAAGCAATCATTCATCATTAACAGATGACAGTTATCAGAGCTGGGCAGAACCTGTCCTCAATTTAATCAAAACTCTGCACCAAAAATACTTAAACTGCTTGAACTTGTTCTTCATCACCATCTTGCCCTGCATAACAGTTTTTTCTTAATCAGTCTCTTTTGATTTAGTTTAATAAGGCTGAAAGCGCTGCTGGTTAAGAGGCTGGAATGAGCTAATCAACTTGTGCAGAAGTCCTACCTGCTACTGAGATGACACTCTGGCTTGAATTCTTCTCACGCATCCTGAAGGTCTTTGGGTGTGGGCAGGTGCAGCTGGAACTTCCCAGGTAGTAAAGGCCATGCTGGTAAAGGCCTGAGAGGACCTAGCTTATATCTCGGATCACTGGGGTCGGTCACGTGGCGGTTTGGTGCAGATTACGATGCGGATCCGGTGAGCACCTCTAGGCATATTCCATTGGGAATAAAGGGTCCTTCACAAACAGCCTTCAGGTTTTAGGGCCCAAGGTTGGAGTTGAGGACAACATTTGGGACTGCCCTGGAAAGGTTCCACCGGCAAGTTTCAGGGCTTCCGGGAAGGTGCCACAGGGTGGCCACCAGCTGGCTAGGTTGCTGGTCATGAGCCAAGAAGACCATGGAGGGGGTCAGGTGTCTCGCCCAATGGAGGGCCAGGAGGTGGTCTCAGGCAACACCTGCCTTGCCTGTTTTGCATTCAGATTTGTTTTTTCCCCTTGTTGCACAGGTTCATTAAGTTAAATAAAGTGGCCCTTGTTTAAATCCATATTGGTGTCTGTCTCTTTCTTCCAAAGGGGGAGGCAGTTAGAGAACAGGTACTATTTGGAAAGTAGGAAAGAGCACAAGTCCAGTAGCACCTTAAAGACTAGCAAAATTTGTGGCAGGGTGAGCTCTTGTGAGTCACTGCTCACTTCTTCAGATGTTTGGGAAGATAATAATCTTCCTGGTGTTTGGGAAGACAATAGTCTCAAGAAAGCCAGAAAATATCATACTAAATGCTGCAGAGAGCCCGTGAAGATGAGAGAGGGATTCACATAAGAGCTAAAGCATTTTTAAAAAAATTGCACTGTGGTCACTGCGAATCTATATTGGCTAGAAAGCAACTTTTTCCACATTAACTCCTGCATTAGCATTGATGTATGACAGAGGCGGTTTCCAGATTGCCTTAATGTTCCATTTTCATTCTCCAGTGTTACTGTGTTTTTTTCTTGTGTCTAGACAACTTTTGTTAACATCCCTGTGCTGTCCCGGTCTTTCCTGTTTTTTTCCCCATTCTTTCCTAAACTAGTTTTTCTCCTATTTTTCCCCTATTACAGAATGAATATAGTCTCTCGTTTGGAATCTGAACATTTTCCCCCACCTCATGGACTGCTGCTCAAAATCTACTCAGAGATGGTGGGTTGGGGTGGAAAACTTAAGAAAAAAATTGCATGCCAGTGCTGTACAATTTTAGCAAATTATAAATTTAGAGGTTTATATTTCCAATTTGGTTTTAAAAGAGAGGGTGTGATGCCTAGCTTTAATTGCTCCTTCCCCTTACAGCTGGATACTTTTGGCAAATGGAGAAATTATCATCAGGTGTTTTTTGTAAAGAACGAAGCCTTAATCTGTTAATTAGAAAAGGTCAACATTGTTAAATTGTTATTGTGTTAGTTTGGAGATAACAGGATAACTGGCTAGCAAAAGCCAAGTTCCACAGGATGGCAGAGTGTGATTCTCTGGCAGCTGAAACAGGCTTCAGCACAGTTTCTACATGCAGGGTGTAAGGCTGATCTTTGTTCGTTAAGACTGAAAGTTTCTTTGCTCCTGTGTGGAAGATTTTTTGCCTAAAGGGAAAAAGCTGCTTTTAAGGAATAGTATAAGGCTGAGGACAGACTGGCAATCTGAAGCGGAGGCAAAGTGGAGGGAACTGGAGCGGGGGAAAAACCCCACGGAGCTGGCCGTTCACACTGGCCAGAGCAATGCAGATCAGCGGCGATACGGAGCGTTCAGACTGCCACGGAGCGTTCAGACTGCCGCATAGCCAGCACGCACGGCTTGCGCGTGCCGCTGCACTTTTTTTTGTTTTCCTTTGATGTTTTTCGCATGTGCGCACATGCGCACATGCGCATATGCGCAAAACTTTTTGCCGGTGTGTTCACACTTCCTCCGGATGCCTCCCGCTTCTTCCTGTTCACACTGTTTGGAAGCGGGAGGCATGCGGAGGAAGGCCCCTGAACACCGGGAAAAACCGGTGTCCGGGTAAAGCGGAAGGAAAGCGACTGGGAGATGGGTAAGTACGCAACGGAGCCGACGGGCAGATGCGCATGTCTGAACGTGCTCCTTTCCTCCGTTTGCGAAGTGTGCCTGCCCCGCTTTAGATTGCCAGTCTGTCCTCAGCCTAAGTTAGCCTATCCAAGGCTGCGATCGGATAGGCAGTTTAGCCTGATATAGTTGCTTTCCCCTATTTTATTTATTTATTTCTTATATTTATACCCCGCCCTCCCCGCGAACGGGCTCAGGGCAGCTTACAGCATTGGCACCAATTGCCAATAAAACAGATATAACATTTAAAACATTATGAAGCAATAAATACAATAATTTCTAAAATCATAATGGATTAAACCAGCTGGTTCACACAGCCACATCTGGCAGCCATTCCCCAGTTGTTCTCACCCTGTCATAAGACAAGTTGGAGATGGAGTAAACAGACAGCAGATGAATTCTGGTGCTAATGGATCCCATGCATTCATCCTGCATTGCTAGATGTCTGAACTTCCCCACTGCATGCTCAAACCGGTTCAGAAGTATGAATCTGTCATTCTGGGTTTTCCATTTTTTAAAATGGTAGAGCATGTGCACATATGTGCATGTGCACACATGCACACTCGAGAAATGTTCTAAAAATGTCAGTGTTGTTATTTCTTTAAAAAAAACGAGACCAGACTGTGCAGTCCATGGTTGATGCACAGCACTGATCTGATCAGTCAACCACAGAAGAAGCATGTGGTGGGACAGGAGCAGGGTGGGAATCTGATCGAAAACCTCTGTCACAAAATGCAACGAGTAATTAGCAGTGCACCCAAACTGTGTGCACCTGCCAGTCTGACCGTAGCCTAGGTGTCTTTTTAGTTTTGTAATTGTGTTGGAGTCTTGTGTGAAGTACTGATATTTGTTCCTTTTGTAAAACAAATCTCTTCTGTTTCCTCTCTTAAGGAAAGTTGTGGTTATTTCGCGTGCACACTGGGTCTTGGAAGAAAAGAAGTTACAAGCTCATGAAGTGTTGCTAAGTTTCCTGGGCTGGAGTTGGCAACACCCTGTGAGAGTGCCTTCAGTTGGGCCTCTTGTCCCTGGTGTGGGAGGGGAGCCTTAGGCCGAGGACAGACTGGCAATCTGAAGCGGGGCAGGCACGCTTCGCAAACGGAGGAAAGGAGCCCATTCAGACATGCGCATCTGCCCATCGGCTCCGTTGCGTACTTACCCGTCTCCCAGCCGCTTTCCTTCCGCTTTACCTGGACACCGGGTAAAACCGGTGTTCAGGGGCCTTCCTCCGCATGCCTCCCGCTTCCAAACAGTGTGAACTGGAAGAAGCGGGAGGCATCCGGAGGAAGTGTGAACGCACCGGCAAAAAGTTTTGCGCATATGCGCATATGCAAATATGCAAATATGTGCATATGCGCATATGCAAATATGTGCATATGCGCATATGCGAAAAACATCAAAGGAAAACAAAAAAAGTGCAGCGGCACGCGCAAGCCCCGCGCGCTGGCTATGCGGCAGTCTGAACTCTCCGTGGCAGTCTGAATGCTCCGTATCGCCGCTGATCCGCATTGCTCTGGCCAGTGTGAACGGCCAGCTCCGTGAGTTTTTTCCCCCGCTCCAGTTCCCTCCGCTTTGCCTCCGCTTCAGATTGCCAGTCTGTCTTCGGCCTTAAAGTGGGGGTGCACCACATGGTGATTTCAGCACTGGAGGTTTCCTGTCCTGAAACAAACAGTCAGTTTCACTGGGAGGCCTGACACCATCAGCCAATCATTGCCCATTTATTTTCTCTGCAGCCCAAGCTATCTTATGCATGTATTGGTAGCAGCAAATTTCAAGGTGTTCAGTGTGACTATCTCGTGTCTAAAGCCCAGAGCCCTTGGCCCTCATGGAAGCACAAAATATTATTGTTTAGCCAAAGACCCATCCAGAGGGGTGGGTGTTTGTGTGCATGAGCACAAAACTTCTTTTGGGAGAGCAGCCACCACTCCATGCAAAGTTGGCAACTTGGCAGAGCAAAGCAAGGAGGGAGCTTTCATGAAGCATCTCCCCCAAGAAAGGGCACAAGTCAGGGGTCATTTTGTAGAAAAAGAGGGGCAGGAGCTCATTAGCATAACTCATTAGCATAAGTTATTTGCATATGCTAAACCACCTGACATCACCGGAAGTATGTCAGAAGGTGAGAGAGAGAGAGCGAGAGAGAAAGAGAGAGAGAGAGAGAGAGAGAGAGAGAGAGAGAGAGAGAGAAAGAAAGAAAGAAAGAAAGAAAGAAAGAAAGAAAGAAAGAAAGAAAGAAAGAAAGAAAGAAAGAGGACAGTTACTAATCCAAGCCTCAGAAATACCACCAGGGGTTATTTTGAGCAGGAGCTCGGGGGAGCTCAGCTCTGGGAGTTTGTGCCAGCCCCCCCCCCCCCGGCGGGGGAATGCCTGCTTGTGTCATGGCTGCAGCAAAATGACCCCATCCCCTGGAAAGGTCCTTGTTCCTCTGACCAGCCTTCTGAGGGCTTCAGCCACCACTGAAGCTATCCTCCCAGAAGAGTGGTGTTTCTGAGGCTTGGATTAGTAGCTGTCCCCCTCTGCCAGCTCTTTCTTTCTTTCTTTCTTTCTCTTTCTTTCTTTCTTTCTTTCTTTCTTTCTTTCTTTCTTTCTCAGGTGGTTTAGCATATGCAAATAAGTTATGCTAATGAGTTGTGCTAATGAGCTCCTGCACCTCTTTTTCTATGAAATGACCCCTGAATATCCCTGCAGGTGTGGAGACCAAGGCAGGCTTGTTCTGGAAGCACTTCTCTCCATGCATGCTTACTGGAACACAAACCGCACTGAGTTCATCACTTAAGCCCTGACCTGGACAATTTTGTTGTATAGAGGAGGGAGTGTTGAAAAATTATCTGCTCAAGGTATCAAATACTCTAGATATGTCACTGGAGCTTTGTACCTGATACAAATCAGATAAAGGAACTCAATTTGGGGGGGGGGGAGGCAATCACAGATACGGTTTAAACACAGGAAAAGAGGCATCCAATAAGGAGTGAGAAGCGTACACCTGGAACGACCCTCAGTTGTAATGTGGTGGGTGGGGAATGTACTTTAATGGAGATTGCACAGCCCCTCTGAGCATGCACACAGAAAAATGGGGGGAAGCAGAAAATCAATCCTCAATGTGAATGTGAACAGACAGAACAAACAAAAGCAAAACAAACGCCATGTAAGAGTGAACTGATTGCACCAATAGTGCAATCATTGGAATTGCCATGACATCTACGAAAACCAGAAAGGCGGCTACACTTTGGAAAATGCCAGAAATAGTACAAGGGATGCTTGCATGCACTTTTTATGGCTACAGTCAGATGCAGAGTTAGGCATGCTCATGCCTATTGCATTAAATAGATTTAGGTGTGCCTCAGTTAGGGTTGCCAGGTCCCTCCTGGCCACCAGCAGGGCATGGGGAGGGGTTAAGAACATAAGAACATAAGAAAAGCCAATGTTGGATCAGGCCAGTGGCCCATCCAGTCCAACACTCTGTCACACAGTGGCCAAAAACACCAGGGTGCCCTCAGGAGGTCCAGTAGTGGGGGCAGGACACTAGCAGCCCTCCCACTGTTGCCCTCCCCCTCAAGCACCAAGAATACAGAACATCTCTTGCCCCAGACTGAGAGTTCCTATCTATACCTTGTGGCTAATAGCCACTGATGGACCTCTGCTCCATGTGTTTATCTAATTCCCTCTTGAAGCCATCCATGCTTGTAGCTGCCACCACCTCCTGTGGCAGTGAATTCCATGTGTTAATCACTCTTTGGGTGAAGAAGTACTGCCTTTTATCTGTTCTAACCCGACTGCTCAGCAATTTCATGGAGTGGAATGGATACAACAGGAGACATCTTCCCTATTTTCTCCCTATTTCACTATTGCTTGTCAGGCACTATCCTTTTGTTCATCACATTACAAGTGTGAAATGGGGAAATGGCCCAGTGAAGTTTCAAGGTTTTTCCATACTTTTCATCAGAGCCTACAGGTGAGAGATCAGGTCGCATGAGAAAGGTGAGTCTCTAGGGAAATTACTGTAGGGCTGAAATAGCTGATGTTGTATGAAAGAATGTGGGTGAGTGGGATAGAGATCTGTTGCTGTCCTAGAATTTATTTATTTATTTATTTATTGAGTTTGTATCCCGCCCTCTCCGCCTCTCGGAGAGCTCAGGGCGGCTAACAACATATACCATATACAGTAAACAATAAAATAGCAAATAAAACATATAATCTATAAAATACTATTCAGTATCTTTCCTACTAGATGGCGCTACTCACCCTATCCCAACAGCATCGACCCGTGCTGATGGTCTGGGCAGCAATGTTCAATATTTGGGCCAGGGAGGGAAGGAGGGAAAGTTATAATAATACAAGCAGGGGACACACAAGGACTTGCAGGGGGCATCTAATTTTCCTTGTGGCTAATAGCCACTGATGGACCTCTGCTCCATGTGTTTATCTAACTCCCTCTTGAAGCTGTCCATGCTTGTAGCCACCACCACCTCCTGTGGCAGTGAATTCCACGTGTTTATCACTCTTTGGGTGAAGTCCTTCCTTTTATCCATTCTAACCTGACTGCTCAGCAATTTCATGGAATGCCCACAAGTTCTTGTACTGTGAGAAAGGGAGAAAAGTACTTCTTTCTCTACCTGCTCTATCCCATGCATAATCTTATAAACCTCGATCATGTCACCCTCAGCCGTCGTTTCTCCAAGCTAAAGAGCCTCAAGTGCTGCAACCTTTCTTCATAGGGAAACTGTTTCAACCCTTTTATCATTCTAGTTGCCCTTTTCTGCACTTTTCCAATGCTATAATATCTTTTCTGCGGCGTGGCGACCAGAACTGTACACAGTACTCCAAATGAGGTCGCACTATCAATTTATACAGGGGCATTATGATACTGGCTGATTTGTTTCAGTTCCCTTCCTAATAACCCCCAGCATAGCGTCGGCTTTTTTCATTGCAGTCGCACACTGTCTCGACATTTTCATTGAGTTATCTACTACGACTCCAAGATCTCTCTCTTGGTCAGTCTCTACCAGTTCGGACCCCATCAACGTGTATTTATAGTTAGGATTTTTGGCTCCAATGTGCATCACTTTGCACTTGGCCACATTAAACCCCATTTGCCACGTTGATGCCCACTCGCCCATCCTTGACAGATCCCTTTGGAGTGCCTCACCATCCTCCCTCGTTCTCACCACCCTGAACAACTTTGTGTCATCTGTAAATTAAGCCACTTCACTGCTTATTCCCAACTCCAAATCATTAATAAACAAGTTAAAAAGCATCAGACCGCATACCGATCCATGCGGTACTCCACTGCTTACCTTCCTCCACTGAGAAAATTGCCCATTTATACTCACTCTCTGTTTCCTTTTAATTAGCCAGTTTTTGATCCACAAAAGGACTTGTCCTTTTATCCCATGACTATTGAGCTTACTTAGGAGCCTTTGATGAGGAACTTTATCTAAAGTTTTCTGGAAGTCAAGGTAAACAACATCTATTGGGTCCCCTTTGTCCACATGTTTGTTTACTCCCTCAAAGAACACTAGGTTACTCCCTCAAAGAACACTAGGTTAGTGAGACAAGATCTTCCCTTACAGAACCCATGCTGAGTCTTCCTCAATAGATTTTGATCATCAATGTGCCTACTAATTTTTTCCTTAAAAACAGTTTCCACCAACTTACCCGGTATCAATGTCAGACTGACTGGCCTGTAATTTCCCAGATCTCCTCTGGAACCCTTTTTAAAGATGGGAGTGACATTCGCTACCTTCCAGTCCCCAGGCAGATTTTAAGGAAAGATTGCATATTTTTGTCAGGAGATCCACAAGTTCACATTTGAGTTCTTTCAGAACTCTCAGATGTATGCCATTTGGGCCTGGCGATTTATTTGTTTTTAAGTTATCTATCAGTCGTAGGACCTTCTCTCTCATCCCCTCAATCTGACTCAGGTCTTTCAACACCCCTCCTGAAATCAGCGGTTCTGGAGTGGGCAAGTACTTCTCATCTTCCACAGTGAAGACAGGCAAAAAATGTATTCAGCTTCTCATCCATTTCCCTATCATCCTTCAGTACACCTTTTACCCCTTGGTCATCCAAGGGCCCCACTGCTTCCCTGGCTGGTTTCCTACTTCTAATGTATTTGAACAAAGTTTTATTGTTGGTCTTTATGTTTTTTGCAATATGCTCCTCATATTCCCTTTTTGCCTGCCTGATCACAGACTTGCATTTTATTTGGCGCAGCCTGTGTTCGCTCACTGAGACTAGCTTTCCATCACTTAAAGGAATCCTTCTTACCATTTACAGCTTCCATTACTTTCTTTGTTTGTTAACCATGCAGGCTTTTTTCTATACCTATTTGTGCCTTTCCTAACCCGCGGCACATATTTTTTTCTGAGCTTCTAGGATTGTAATTTTAAATAGTCTCCAAGCTTCCCCAATGGTTTTGACCCTTTCTACTTTTCCTTTCAGATTTCTCCTCACATATCCCCTCATATCAGAGAAGTTACCCCTTTTAAACTTAAAAGTGGTTGTGTCGGTCTTTTGGGGCAACCCTCTATTTATACAAATGTTGAACTCAATAACATTATGGTCACTGTTCCCAAGTGGTGCAATCAATTTAACATCTCTCGCCAGGTCTTAGACATTACTTAGGACCAAATCCAGGATTGCCTCTCCCTTGGTAGGTTCTATGACCATCTGCTCCATAGCACAGTCATTGAGAGTGTCTAGAAACTCAAATCTCTTTTTCCTGACTTGAACACATATTGATCCAATCAATGTGTGGGTAGTTAAAGTCACCTATTACAACACAGTTATTTCATCTAGTCGCTATCTTGAATTCATTCATCATTTTATAATTCACTTCTATCTTTTGATCTGGTGGGCGATAACAAACTCCCAATGTTAAGCTTCCTTTTGGGCCCACCAATTCAACCCACAGCATTTCCAGAAGTGAATCCAATTGTCTTACCCTCTTAATCTTACTGGACTGTATACCCTCTCTGACATACAGAGCCACTCCCCCCTCCAACTTTCCCCCCCTCTATCCTTCTGATATAATTTATAACCAGGAATCACTGTATCCCAGTGATTTTCCTCATCCCACCAAGTTTCTGAAATACCCACAATGGCTATGTTTTCCCCCAACACCAAGCATTCCAACTCCCCGATTTTACCTCAGACACTTCTAGCATTAGTATATAAACATCTGTAGTTTCCCATACATGTTAAGCCCACAACCTTCCTTTTGCTGCCTCAAGACCTTGCCAGGCAGTCCCTATCATTAGCCATGGTCTCAGTGGACAATTCTAATCCATTTCCTTGTAGGAAAGTAACAGCTACCCCTTTATCTCTTTGAGATGAACCATCCTGAACCAGAGATTTTCATCTCCTGTCGGCTTTCCCCCAATATTCAGTTTAAAAACTGCTCTGCCACATTTTTGATTTTAAGCGCCAGCAGCCTGGTTCTTTCTCGGGACACATGGAGACACGTGGCAGTGTCAACTGACATTACCCCTCTTGCTAGGCCTGCCAAGTCCCCCGCTTGGGCGGGGGAAACACCGATTTTTAGAGCTTACCTCCCGCTTTTCCAAAGATGGCCACCGGGGGGACTAAATGGCTGCCTTAAAAGGGAAATGTCTGCAGAGAGCCTGCCCTGCAGTAAAAAGCCTCGCCAGACATTTCCCCTTTAAGAAGTCAGCAAGAGAGCTTCTTCCACAGCAAGAGAGCCCCGCCCAGAGATTAAGGAGGGACTGAAGGAGCTGCTTTTGCATGTGGCTGGCAAGGTGAGTTTCTCTTCCAGCTCTTTTCATTCTCTCTCCCTTTCTTTTTTCTGTCTGTCTGTCTGTCTGTCTCTCTCTCTGTCCCCATCCAGCAGAGGTCTATCAGTGGCTATTATAGCCACAAGGTCTAAATGGAAGTAAGTGCCTCTGCCAGTTTTTTCCCCTTCTCTCTCTCTCCCTCTTTCTTTTTTCTGTCTGTCTGTCTGTCTCTCTCTCTCTGTCCCCATGCAGCAGAGGTCTGTCAGTGGCTATTATTAGCCACAAGGTCTAAATGGAACCCTTTGTCTGGGGCAGTGAGGCTCTGCATTCTTGGTGCTTGGGGGGCAACAGTGGGAGGGCTTCTGGAGTTCTGGCCCCGCTGCTGGACCTCCTGAGGGCACCTGGTATTTTTGGCCACTGTGTGACACAGAGTGTTGTACTGGATGGGCTGTACTGGATGGGCCGATCCACTGTGGCTTCTCTCCTGTTCTTATGATATGAAAATCATATTTAGCACTTGTGTAGCACTTAGGGCTTCATATTCTGCCGAGATGAGGAAGGATTCAGTAGGGCCGTTGCTCAGTGATAGAGCATCTGCTTGACATGCAGGAGGTATCAGCCTCTTCAGCTAAAAAAGGATCAGGTAATAGGTGACATTAAAGATCTCAGCCTGAGACCCTGGAGAGCCACTACCAGTCTGAGTAGTCAATACTGACCTTGATGGACCAATGGCCTGATTCAGTATTAGGAAACTTCATGAGTTCATGTGTCAGCATGTGGAAGCAACATCACAGGATGTGACATCACAAAATGATGTCACTTCCTTTCTCCTGGCTCCACCCCCAAAGTCTCCTGGCTCCACCCCCAAAGACCCCAGATATTTCCCAAGTTGGACTTGGCAGCCCTACCTCTTGCAGCTCTATCTCCTGCTGCCTTCCAGAGCTCAGCTGGTCAGCTCAAGAATTTGCCAGATCCAGGTTGGAAAACTCCTGGTGACTTTGGGATGGAGCCTGGGGGGGACAGGGGTCTCAGTGGGATACAGTGCCATAGAGTCAACCCTCCAAAGCATCCATTTTCTCTGGGGGAATTGATCTCCATAGTCTGGAGATGAGCTGTAATTCTAGGGGATTTCCGGGTCCCACCTGGAGGCTGGTGTCCCTACTCTCCCTCGGCATAAGACTGGCCTTTAAGAATCTTGAGAGAGTAATTGCCTGTTAGTCCAGTTCAAGTCTGTATTTTAGACACATCCTATAATTTAGGGCAGGACTTCTGAGTCTTGTTGAGCCTGTGAGAGCATTTAGAATTTTGAGAAAGAGTAGTGGGCACTACCTCAAAATGGCTGCCATGGGAATGGGGTGAATCACAAAATGGGTGCCATGGGGATGCAGCCAGTTATGAAATGGCAGCAATGGGAGCAGAGATAGTCACAGAATTTTGCAAGGTTCCAAGGAATATCTTTCTGCAATGGAGACCTCTGCTAATTAGTGGGTGCATTGTTCATGTGCAAAACTCATATCTCCTGTCCTCTTCTAAAGCACCCAACCAAACAAAAAGGGAACTGCAACAGAAATTGAAACCAAAAAAGCAGAGAATTGCAGAGAAATGATGCCATATGTAAATATGAATTTCTGAAGTGTAATGTAAAAACACTCTGAAACTTATTCCTGACCTTATGTATTCAGCCTCCAAAAAAACCCAAACCCCTATGTACATTCCAAAAGAAGGAATAATAACAATAAGGTACATGTTTAAGTAAATACAAAATACCCCTTCATTTACAAAGCATAAATAAAATATCAAACACATTTCAACAATCTTCTACCTCAGTGGTCATTTAAAAAACAACACAGAGAGATAAAACATCACAAAAACTGCAAAGAATGCATAATAAACAAAGGCCCACAGCTGGTCTGTACTAAATGTGAAAACCTAAAAAAGATAGATACAAATTTCTGGTTTGGTCTTTAATTTATGATTTATAAATAAAGAGTTTTTTTTACTTTTCCTGCTTCCGAAATATGCATAGGGTTTTTTGGATGATGAATCCATAACATCAGGAATAAGTTTCAGAGTATCCCTCAAGCAGAGAACTTGCTGGTAGTTGAGTGGATATTTCATCACTCTGCCTCACTTGGCATAGGACTGGATCATAAGAAACCTGGGGAGAGGGGCTGCTGATTAATTCAGTCTCTAAATTTGGTACATCATATGGTTTAGTATCTCCTTTGAGCACAGAACTTGGTAGTGGTTACCTGATTGCAGGGATCATTTCGAGCAAGAACGCACAGGAATGCCGTTCTGGGAGTAACAAGCCCAGGAGCATGCACATATGGTGATGCACTGTGGAAAAAAGCAAAAGCATACTAACTTGATCTGTATTTTCATGCTTGTTGTAGGGTAGCTTCCCTGCAAGAGCAAAGGAAACCTGAAGTGTCTTTAGCCAAAGTATAAAGCTGGCTTGTCAGCTCTGAGTTGGGAAACATCTGGAGATTTTTGGGCTGGAGCCTGAGTGATGGATGTTGCCTTCTGACACACTTCCGGTGATGTCAGGGGGTGTGGTATATGCAAATAAGTTATGCTAATGAGCTCCTGCACCTCTTTTTTTACAAAATGACCCCTGCGTGATAGCAATGTAAGTTTCTGAAGCAAGAGTATTGTATGTACTAGAAAGTGGCAGTCAAAAGAGGAGTAGCAAGCTGGTCATTTGTTTTACTCAGTCATCCTAACCCCTTCCCTTGTACATGGCTTAGCCAAGAGGAGTGATTTATGACTCAGCTGCTGTCTGGTCAACAGCCTCTCATAAATTAGAAAGTATGACACATGTGGGTCAAGTTCCTTCATGTCCTTCTTCTGCCAAGGGATGTGTCTGTTTATGTATTTACTATGGCTTTTACAGGTTGGTTTTTCTCTGCTTTGGGTTCCAATATGAAATATTTTGGAGCACTCACATGATGTTGTGTTCTAATTGTCCGATTTCCAAGTTTCCCTGTTCTCAGTATGTTCTTTCCCAAATCCTCATTTGGTCCTGTTGTTCACCCATGGGACCTTCTTCACACACAGCGTAGCCCTATTTCCCCAAGCCATGACTGACAACTATTTCTAGTGTGAACACTATTCTTCTAGGCAACCTCTGCCTCACCCAGTCCCCCGGTCTTCTGACCAGTCATCGGTCACATTTTTATCTCACTACTCTTAAAAAAAAAGGTCAGGGTGGTATACATATTTCTTCTGCCTTGTCTCCCAGTAATCCTGTGAGATATGTTAGGCTAAGAGAGAGAGAGAGTGACCTGGCCGAGGTTACCTAAGGAGCTTGATGGCAAAGTGAGAGTTTGAACTCAGGTTTCTTTGGTCCTAGAACAACACCCTAACCATTATATCACAACAACTACATTACTATCTGTTTCTGCTTCTCCATTGACATTTTAATTATTTGTACTCTTACACTCTTATTCCAAACTCTCATACAGCCACTGGAACTCCCTGCAAGTTGCCTGTTCATTTCTATAGCATTAGCATCAAGTCTTTCAGTCTTCTTTTGTTCCTTTCTGTTTTGTAGCACTAGATGTATGGGCAGTGCTGGGGAAAGAAGGAATATAAGAGATACAGAACTGTGTCTTGTATTTAGATGCTTCATGGTCATGTTTGGATTGCTACTCAGCCATGAAGTTTCCTTGAAGAAGTCCTTAGCACAGTCAGTAACTCTCTCTTAGGGATAGGCACAAACCAGAAAAATGTGATTCATAATGGTTCATGGTTTGTGGTGTGCCCAGTTTGTGAGCCACAAACCATCACAAACTTTAAGACACCAGATGAACCATTTGGTTCATGAGGTTTGTGATGTGGTAGAATGCCCCACGCCATGCTAGAGACAACAAACTCACATGGGATCTCTGGATGACTCTCCTTTACCTGCCCACCAAGTCTTATTATGATTGGATTTGCAGGTTTTTGAGTTATGCTCCCCCCAAAGGAGGAGCCCCCCAAGGAAAGTACTTTCTGAGGAAATGACAGACTCAGCAGGAGGTTCAGGAATATATGGAAAAAACTCTGTGCAAGCTGGAGGCATCAAACTCACAGGAGAAGACCTCCCCCTGATGCTTCTCTACATGCCCTCCAAGTTATGTGTAGATTGGGTTTAGGGGGTCTGAGTTATGACCCTCCAAAGAAGATGCCCCCTGGAAAGTGCTTTTTCGGGAAATGTCATGCACAGGTCCAAAAGTGTATAGAATGTACCCCCTACAAGTTGTTTCCAAGGCTGGAGAATTCTGCCCTCCCCCCCCCCCCCCCCCCCCGCTTTGAAGTTTGGTAAACATTTTGATTGCATGGAGACAATCCGTCTGTAAATGTATCATTAACTGCCATGAACTACTTGAAAGTTCCTGGAAAGTTGGTACCATTTGACCTGCCACAAACTTCAGTTCATGAACCACAAATCGCCCAAAATTCGTTACGAACTTCAATTTGTGAGCCAGTTTGTTCTCATCCCTACTCTCTCTGGGTATAATTTTTCTTGCAAAGTTCTGGGTGAAGCTAAGGAACAAAGACCTGCAGACCTGCCAGCTTTCTTGTTTGGGGCAGTTGTTTGGGCATTGTTTCTATGACACTGTATAGCCCACCTTATTTGCAGTTCTGAGGAGATATTCCGCTGATTTGTGATGTGATCTATTGCACATGTGGATGAATGGACTGCTCAGATGGAAACAGTTGCCATTATGTAGAATGATTATTTGTGTTGCTTCTATAGTGCCACCTAGGGTTGCCACCTCCAAGTCAAGGAATTCCTGGATATTTGGGGGTGGAGCCTGGGGAGGGCAGGGTTAGGGAAGGGACCTCAGCAGGAATAGGATGCTTTGGCATCTGCCCTCCAAAGCTGCCCTTATCTCCAGGGGAGATGATATCTTCAGTCTGGGGATCAGTTGTCATTCCAGGAGCTCTCCAGTCCCCAACTGGAACCCCTAGACTGCCACCAGTCCACCGAGTGCTTCACAGAGTAACATGAGCAAAATTTCAACAGTGAAAGAAACATCAAAGGGTAACCCTAGAAAAGAAGAAAAGTTGGGTCCCAAACAGGTTATAAGATAGTGTGAGAAATCTTATGCAGCCATTATACACCAGAATATTCCATGCCAAATCTACCAGACATGGTTGCATCATAGCCATGGATTTTATTGACATTTTACAAAACCATTTTACTAGTTTAAATGTATATCTAGGTAACAATTCAAAAAATTAAATCACATGGAGCAGGGCTACACCTTTTCAACAGTCAGCATGATATGGTTGTTAGAGGGTCGGACTAAGACCTGGAAGATCCAGGTTTCAATCTCCACTCTGCCTTGGGAGTTCAACCACTGAATGACCTCAAGCCAATGAACCTGACCTACCTCACAGGGTCATTGTGAGGATGAAATGGAGGAGGAGGATGGGAGTTATATTGTAAGTTGATTTGATCCCGTTTGGAGAGAAAAGTGGTGCGTAAATATCTATCAATAAGTATCACAGTTCCCATAAAACATATGCTTGTTCTTGTTGCACTAGAATGATATGTACTCCACTTAGTACAGTCATTAAGGCAGCCTTATTTTTTTTCATCCTTCCCCCCCCCCCAAAAAAGTAGAGTATCGTGTGCCAAAATTAGCAAAAGTGTAGCAGTTCCTGATTTATAGTAAATTTCCAAATGTTCAGAAATTGCCATGCACATTTTCTCCTCTTCTCAACTAGATGCAGTAATGAGTTTGTTTATGTCAATTGACCTGCCAGTAATCAGTTCATCAAGCACCTTTCACTGCACTATTTTCATGTAATGGATTGAAATATCAAGGCAATTTCTCTCGGAGTTGCTAAGCGCATCCTAAACTACCAAATAAGTTCATTTTTAATATTATAGGCCTTCTGGAGGCGGTGGCAATTTCACCTGATTGCCCCATGTGTCTGCACAGCTCTACTTAAATCACGGTGTGTTTAACATCTTCTGCTAGTCTCCACCGCGTAAGTAACCAACCAAGGTGGCGCACAACCTGTGATTTATCCGAGTCTTGCCTTTTGTCTGCCTCACAGCAGAGAGAACATCCTCCTTATACCACCATCTCTGTGGATATGCAGCTGCAACAGAGTTGCCAACATTCTGCAAAATAATCATCTTATGCCTTTAATAAAAGCCTTATGGGGTGTTATTTACTCCATGGCATAAAAAGCTTTGCCTGCCCATCTGTACATGTCAGGCCTCCATTAAAGGGACAGAACATTTTTCTCCAGGCCAGAGGGCAAACCTAGCAAGGACTGGCTGTTCAGCGGTCTCAGTTATGGTTGCCAGGTTCCAGCTGGTACCATCTGCCACCAGCATTTAGGGGCAGGGAATGTTCTCAAAACTCCAGATGTACTCACAGGCTCTGTAAGGTTTATTATGATGTCTGACTGCTGCTAATCTGTCCGAAAGTGCTCTGCAAATGCACATTTACTCTGTTCCATTTAAATGTTCACCGCCGCCTCTGGTCACTGATCTGATCTAAAAGAAAATGACATTTCCTGTGAGAACCAATGCCTTAGATTGGATCATACTTCCCATTGCAGCTTCCACTTAATCAAGAGGCACAGCAGGAAGTTCTGGAATGAGGGCCAGGAAATTCTCAGACTGAAGGAAGGTGAGGCCTAAATTTAGGGATGCCAGCCCTGGGTTGGGAAATTCCCAAAGATTTGGGGGTGGAGCCTTGGGAGGGCAGGATCTGGGAGGAGAAAAACCTCAGTGGGATGTAATGGCACAGTCAGGGTTGCAAACCTCCAGGTGGGCCTGGAGATCTCCTGGAATTACAAGTAATCTCCAGATGGCAGTAGGGTTGCCAGCCTCCAGGTGGGGCCTGGGGATCTCCTACTTTTACAACTGATCCCCAGCTGACAGAGATCAGCTCCCCTGGAGAAAATGGCTGCTTTGGAGGTAGACTCTATGGGATTGTACCATGCTGAGGCCCCTCCCCTCCCCAAACCCCACCCTCTCCTGGCTCCACCCCCAAAGTCCCCAGGTATTTTCCAAGCAAGACTTGGCAACCCTAGATGGCAGAGATCAGTTCTTCTGGAGAAGACAGCATCTCTGGGGAGCACAGTGTATGGCATCACATCCCCACTGAACTTTCTCCCCAAACTTTGTCCTCCCCAAACGTTTGTTCCCAAATCTCCAAGAATTTCCCAAGATGCCTTTGGCAGCCCTAGCCAACACTCCTTCTGAAATGCTACCAGTGACAGAGTTGTCCTGAAAAACAAGGAATGGAGAGAAGAGAAACAATGTGTAGGATATCTTTGCACCGTTGTCTTAAACTTCCTTCAGAGCAATTCCTTCTAGTTATTTGAAGGGCTGGAATGGGCCCTTTTTAACAAAGTTCTTAGTGCAGTCACCAAAACAACAGCTTCTCTCCACATGAACCCCACACACAGCAGCTTCAGTCAGGGATCAGTTCCTTTGGTTAGCGCCCCTACATTAGTTGGCTCATTTCTTATCAACTTCTCTAGGAATCTTCCTTGTTGCTGCTGTTCCTCCCTCCTGCCACCCCTGCCCCATCTTATGGAATAGTCTTTCTGAAAGGGTAAAGAAGTCTCCAACACTGTCAGCCTTTAAAAAGTCCTGTCAGATATCCGCTTTTGAGAGGCCGCTGGCAAGGCTGGGAAAAATTTCTGCCTCAGATTTCAGAGACGCTCTGTCAGTCTCCAGACAATAACTGTCAGATAAATATCCAGGGTCTTTGTATCAATACACTTCATATGAATCAGCTGGCGGGAGTTAACACTCCAGTGTTTGGATTTTCAAAATGGTGTTAGATATGCATTCACATACTAACACCTGTCTGAATGTGGCCACAAGAGATATGAGGAAAGGGTTTTTAAATCCATGATTGGCAGCTTAACAGCTGCAAAGTACAACAGATGTAAGATAACCATCTTCCTTAACCCAGTGCCACACAAATCCCTCCAGGGTTTTGGAGAGAAGGCAGACTTAAGTCTGTATTGTCTGAGGAAAACAGTTTATTACATCAGGCCTGTTTCATTCAAGTGCTCCTTTCCCATTGTTTGGATTTGCAAGAGAAATAACCAGCTGGCATCTCCCTGTTAAGTACCTCCTACCAGGCTCCTGTAAAGTGCACGGAATCCTTCCTGGCCTAAAAGAAAGCCATGTTACTTGGGTTTGAAGCATTGTACACCAGCTTTTCAAGGTGAGTTTTGAGAAGATGCCTGGATTTTGCCGCCTCTCATCTTCAGGCTCCTTTTAAGGAGCTATTAGTCTTATACGTTTCTTAATCCCTCCAACTAAATTTACCAGCTGTTGATTGCAGCCAAGAGTTAAGCTAAATTAAACTTTGGAATCCCATGTACCATGTATCAGATGCACTCAAGTTAAGGGGAGGTGGAGCTGTAAACCACCAGTGTCCTAATTACACGTCCCCAAGAGACTCTTCCTTCTCCTCAGAGGCTTCTTTCTTCTCCTCTTCAAGCCTGTTACCGTTCTGGTGGAATTAACATGACAACAAGGCAGTCCAGGGATGCTGTTTGCCACTCAAAACCCCACTACCCAAGAGGTGTGTGAGCAGTATAGCTGCAAATGAGCATGCTGGGCCTAGTGTATGAGGTGTACAGCACATGTGACCCACCTTTTCATGAACACACTGATGTGATGTATAGTATACCTCTGTGATCTGCACACTCTCTCAGCGTCTAACCGAGTATGTGGCACGCTTGCATATAATATGTGGCCACCATACTATGTTAACATAACCTCTCACTCTGTATCCCCTGTTACGCATGTCATAGGCCATTACACATACTGTGAGGGATAAAACTGCATGGGATGCTACACAACCTTCCAGGATAATTTTTAAAGACCAGTTTTCCAAATGCTGCCATTGGGGGTGCTTTTTCAAGGGTAAGAATGGTACAGGGCCAGCCAGAGGATCTTTTTGATGCTTTAAGTTGCCACTCCCACTGAAAAAAAAAGCCATTGCCACTTCCCAGCTGCTTGTACCCCCACTGGCAAAAAAACACAAACAAACCTGGATACTGGTAAATTTCTCCTTACTATTTATTTTCTACCAAAAATATTCAGACACTAGAGGGCATAGTGGGAGTAGCAGGTAGGGTTACTAGAAGCAAGAACACACTAATCTAATTTTTTTCAGTCACCTGTTCTCTAAGGAGCTCAGAGCCATAAACAGGGTTCTGCACTCTACCAGGAACCACTGAGGCAGGTGTGGCTGAGAAAGAGGGGCTGACCCAAGGTCACCCAATGAGCTACCTAGAAGAAGAGCTGGTTTTTATACCCCACTTTTCTTTACCCTAAGGAGTCTAAAGCGGCTCACAAGTGCCTTCCCTTCCCCTTCCTACAACAGGCACTTTGTGAGGTAGGTGAGGATGAGAGAGTTCTGAGAGAACTGTCACTGGCCCAAGGTCACCCAGCAGGCTTCATGTGGAGGAGTGGGGAATCAAACCCAGTTCTCCAGATTAGAGTCCACCATTCTTGACCACTACACTCTGCTGTCTCTCTAGCCAAATGGGGTTACAAATTCATTGCTTGGATCCTATAGTCGTTATGACAGCACCCCTATAGTTGCCTAAAGCCTCAGGCCATTCCAGAAAATAGAAAAAAGGGGCAACTAAAAGCCGCACTTTCATACCCACTGGAGAGATGCCAAAAGGCCAAGGAGGAGAGGCAGTTTGACCAGACACAGAGGAAATAAAATTGTCAAAATCTGTTAAAAAGTCAAGTGAAGCACCCTTTTGCAAAAACAACAACAACTCTAAAAGCCAACACCTTCATTAGCTGAGAACATTTCAGATTCCAGCCATAAACAGTGGTCAGTGTTTGTGACAACATAGGACAAATATTATAGAAGACTCAAAAGGATTCTTAAGACAATGTCAATTACCACAAAGAGAGCAAACTGGTCTCCTTGCTGAGGGAAAACACTTGTCTCCTGGACTTGAGCCCCAGCACATCCGTACACAACTATCTCATCAAAATCTCAGGTCCCAGTTAGCTTTGTTTAAAACAAATATTAGCCAAGAAAATAAATTTCCTCTATCCTGAATTTAATAAAATAATTTAATTTGACTCCACCATCACAGGACATACACACACTCAAAGACAGGAAATTAAGTATTTAAGGCATACAGCTATACAGTTCACATCATGATTTGCCATCTAACCTACCTCCATGACTAAGGAGAAAACACACAATCTTCAGGATTGGTAATTATGATCTAATTTCTCCCCTTTTCTTAATCTCTTCCTCTTTCTCTCACCCTGACATATGACCCCCACACTTCCCCCCCATTGCTCTGACACTGCCCCTGGTTCCTACCAAAGAGCTTCCCTTTCACTCTCCCGAGACCCATCTCTATAACTCCTGGTTCTCTGGCTCCTTTCGCACCCTCATCTGTCTGTGTCTCCAGCATAACTATCCCTATCAGAACTCCCAAGCCTTCTCCTTGCATCATCTTTCATTCTCTTGCTTTCTCTTTCATTTAGCCCTCCTTCTCTCAAGTTCTTCAGAGACATGCATACATTCACGCAGCCCTCTCATGGATTAGCCGTGAGCAATGCTCCCTCTAAGCTGTGGAGTCTTGTGAGCAAAAAATCTACTTTGTGAGCTACTGGCATTAAAGTTGTGAGCGAGCGATTTGGCTGTTGCATAAATTAGTTTGCTCTGGAGCCATCCTTCCTGAGCTAAGACAAAAATGTGTGTGCCAGAGGCTAAAAAACTGTGAGCTAGCTCACACTAACTCAGCCTAGGGGGAACATTGGCCGTGAGTGAGACATAATTGGGCCAGGGATGGGCACAAACCAAACTACGAAGCAAAATTCATAGAGAATTTTGCCCTATTTGTGGTTGCCAAACAAAAGTTTGTGATGGGTTCATTGTCAAGAACTTCCATGAACATTTAGAGCTGTTCATGCAGTTCGTGGATGAGCAGAAAGCAGGGGTTTAAAGGAACTCAGTCCCTTTAAACTCCTGCTCTCTGTTCCCAGCTAAAGCCACAAAACAGCTGAGTGGCGCCACTCAGCTGTTTTGGACTGTAATGTGCAGTCCCTTTAAACTTTAAAAGGACTACAGAAGACAACTCGAGAGAGCTGCATGGCCAGGAGTGCCTCCCCACCACACAGCTGTTTTTTCACACTTTAAACTTTGAAGAGACTGCAGAAGACAGCCCGAGAGAGCTGTGCAGCCTGCTCCCTGCCACTCAGCTGTTTTTTGGGCTTTCTGTAAACCCTATTTAAAGGGATTGCAGGGCTGTGAACCACATGAACTGGTTTGGTTTGTGAACAAGCTCATGGTTCAGGTGCACATTTTCCTGGTTTGGTGCACATTTTCCTGGAACCACATTTTCCTGGTTTGGAAAACCGAACCACATATCCCCAGGAATTATAACTGATTTCCAGACCACAGAGATTAGTTCCCCTGAAGAAAATTGGAGGGTGGACTCTACAGCTTTATACTGTGCTGAGCTCCCCCCTTCCTCAGATCCCACCCTACCCAGAGCTCTGCCCCCCAAATCTTCAGGGATTTCCCCACCCAGAGTTTGCAAACCCTCATCAATACATGCCTAAAACATGTGGCTTTGCTGTTTCAGAACCATTCAAATGGCTATGTAATTTTTTTTACCAGAGTCAAACAGGCAACTCAGCTTGAATAATGCAGCAAAAACAACAGAAGTAACACATTATTTAGAGATGTATAGAAAACTGATGGCAGCAGAAGCAGAAAAACCACCTAAGGCAGCTCAGATAATTTAGTGGGGGGGAAATGAGGAAAGCCAAAAGAGTGAGGAGAATCAGACCGAGTTCCCTCATAATTTCTAAGAAGTGTCCTTTTTTAATTTGAGGAAAGAGACATTTATATATTTGAAAGTGAAATGTTAAGTTTATCTATCTGTCTGTCTGTTACATAGGAGCTTAAGACAGGAATTTTTGCAACGTTAAGTTGCAGTCAACTTATGATGATCCCATACAGTGTTCAAGGCAAGAGATTAGCAGAGCTAGTTTGCCATTACCTGGTTCTGGGTAGAACTCTAGCCTTCCTTGGTGATTTCCCATTCAAGTATTAACCAGTAAGACAGAGTAACCAGCCAGAACTTGACAAGTAAGGAAGAAATCCCACCCACCCCCCGTTCTTCTGCATACTTGTCATACCACTGATCATATACCTAGGCTGATTTTTTTAATCAATTAGTTGTCAATCTGTTCATAAGAACATAAGAGAAGCCATGTTGGATCAGGCCAGTGGCCCATCCAGTCCAACACTCTGTGTCACACAGTGGCCCGAACCCGGATGCCATCAGAAGGTCTACCACTGGGGCCAGAGCTCCAGAAGCCCTCACACTCTTGTGCCCCCCCCCAAGTACCAAGAATACAGAGCATCAGTGCCCCAGACATAGTGTTCCACCTATACCTTGTGGCTAATAACCATTGATGGGCCTTTGCTCCTTGTGTTCATCCAATCCCTTCTTGAAGCTGTCTATGCTTGTAGCTGCCACCACTTCCTGCAGCAGTGAATTCCACATGTTAATTACTCTTTGGGTGGAGAAGTACTTCGTTTTATGTGTTTTAAGCCTACTGCTCATTAGTTTCATTGAGTGCCCACAAGTTCTTGTATTGTGAGAAAGGGAGGAAAGTACTTCTTCCTCTGTCTGCTCTATCCCATGCATACTTTTGTAAACCTCTGTCGTGTCACCCTTCAATCATTGTTTCTCCAAGCTAAAGAGCCCTAACCTCTTTAACATTTCTTCTCAGGGAAAGTATTCCACCCCTTAATCATTTTAGTTGCCCTTTTTTGAGGGGCAGTGACCAGAACTATATACCGTATTCCAAATGAGGCTGCAGCATAGATTTACACATGAACATTGTGATACTGGCTGATGTTTTCAGATCGGTAATGCTACTTTGCAGCACTATAGTAAGGGCAAACAAAATAAATATTACAGAGCACACAGGGCAACCACAAACCAATGAAGCCAATGGAGAATCTTTCTCATTGATTTCAGTAGGTTTGGATCATAGCCACTATGCTTTAGAAATGACAGTGAATAATAATAGTAACAAGCAAGGGACACAAAAGAACTCATTCTCCCCTTGCTGCTCCCCTTTTCTTCCCTCCCCCCCACATTTGATCTGGCTCCCTCCACCCTTGCTGGACCCTGCTTCCTCCTCTCACCCACTCCCAGCTTTCCTTCCCCCACTGGCATCAATCACATCCTCCCCCCTCCCCTTTGCAGCTCTCTTTTTGGAATCCAACCTTTATGCCTTGTTTTTGCAAAAAAGAAAAAAAAATCCAAACAAAAGCAGGCATCACTTTTGCTTGTAACCAAGAATGTCACCCAAATATCATCTTCATAGGCATCTTCATGCTTTTTTAAGGTTCTCAAACATACCTCTGCCTTTTAAGTTTGCCTTCCTAGTTTCAGATTTTCCTGCAACCCTGTAGTTTATGGAAGTATCCACCCTATCTCTTGGTGCCCCCATCACAGGATTTTTGCTCAGCACAGTAGGGCCGTCATGGGAATCAGATATATGATAACCTCCTTGGGTAAAATAATAGTAATAATACCAATCAAAATACTAGTTATTGTTGTTATTACTATTATTATTCATAAGAAAGCTGGCTCTGGATAAAAACCTGAACAATGGTGCAATCCTAAGAAGAGTTTCTCCCTTCCAGGTCCATTGAATTAAACGGGCTTAGATGAGTCTAATGTTGTTTAGCATCACACTGTAATTTGCTCACATAAAATGGGACATATAGTCAAAGGAATTGCTTTTAATGGACCAGGTATTCTTGTTATAAATACAAAATTGCATGTCATAATAATAAGCTCCGCTGTAACAAGGTCGACTGAAGAAAACAGTAAAGGACTCAAATATCTTATTTTAGAACGGAAGTTCAGAAGGTACGGAGGTGTGTAGCACCACAGAAACTGCCTGCCAGTGCTTTTTGCCAGGAGAACTGTAGATAATTCACCACCACGAAATCTACAGAAGAACAGAGTAGATCAAAGTATCATTACTGTAATGCAAAAAGCAGTGATATTCCAAACCTGACATTCTGCCAGAGGATTTTTTTTTTTTTGGAATCAACATTATATAATGTCCTTTTTTCCTGCCTCTTATTTAAAAGGCAGATCATAGTGAGCCTGTTTTGCATCACCTATTCTCTTCCTCACAATGGTTTTGTTGACCCACTGGTACTGTAAAGAGATAGATGTCTGGCTATCTCAATCCTTTGTATTTCCTGGCTGGAATTTTGTCCTACATCTTGTTAAAAACCAGATACCTTGTTTCTGAGGGAGATGTAACCTGCTCTCTCCAGCAAGGCCAGAGAGATTTCAATCCAATTAGCACTGACTCGCTGCTTTTTGAAGAGCACTCGGTGCTACCAGATGAATGCCACTAGTAATTTAACACTGTCCTTTATTTTGAACATCTTCATCGGAAGAGGAGTTGGAAGAAAATTGAGAGCTCACATTTCCACCAATTTCAACATTACATGATCCAATAAAGAGGAACCATGTCACTTATTCTATGTTTCTCATGATCTAAAACCTCACATCTTTTCATGTTAATTAATGAACTGAAGTCACTGATCAGATAATTAGTTTTAATTAATTGGAAAACTAATAAGAGAGACTGAGAAGTGAACCAAAAAGCCAATGATTCATATCTTATCTCTGCCCTGAACTCACTAGATACTAGAGTTGTCAAATTTGGGTTGTGAAATTCCTGGAGATTTTCAGAGTAGAGCCTGGAAAGGGTGTGGTTTGGGAAGGGGGGGGGATTCAGTGGGGTATAATGCCATAGACTCCACCTTCCAAAGCAACCATTTTCTCCAGGGGAACTGATCTTTGTCAGCTGGAGAACAACTATAATTTGGGGAGATTTCCAAGCCCCACCTGGAAATTGGCAACCCTACTTATATACCCAGTTGACCTACTTTACAGGTTGTTGTGAGGAACACCAAGCTAAGTATGTAAAGTACTTTGAGCACCCTTAAGTGCTGTAAAGAGTCTAATAGTAGGATTGCCAGCTCTGGGTTGGGAAATACCTGGAGATTCTGAGGGTGGAGCCTGAGGAAACTGGGGTTTGGGGAGAGGAAGAACTTCAATGGGGTATAATGCCACAGAGTCTACTTTCCCAATTGACCATTTCCTCCAGGGGGACTGGTCTCTGTCCCCCGAAGTTCAGTTGTAACAGCAGGAGATCTTCAGCCACCACCTGGAGGTTGACAATCCCATCTAATAGTGCAATCTTAAATAGAGTTATACCATTCTAAGCCTATTGACTTCAGTGGACTTGGGTATGAGGTTGCCTAGGATTGCACTGCAAATGTTATTTTTATAATTATTGCTTTTAAAAACAGGATTCAAGCCAGTGATCAAATATTCCAGGCTGGTACTAGGGAAGGATTGGAAGGGGAAAACTGCACCTGGGGTGGGGGAAGGCCTCCTTCACTTCTGGCCTGTTTCATACGATAAGCCACTTTTGGCTCATATTACCAGTTTGGTGTAGTGGTTAAGTGCACAGACCCTAATTGGGGAGAACTGGGTTTGATTTCCCACTCTTCCACTTGCACCTGCTGGATGACTTTGGGCAAGCCATAGTTCTTGAAAAAGAGCAGTTTCTGTCAGAGCTCTCTCAGCCCCACCTACCTCACAGGGTGTCTGTTGTGGGGAGGGGAAGAGAAAGGAGTTTGTAAGCCGCTCAGACACTACCTTGGGTAGTGAAGGGTGGGGTATAAATCCAATCTATTCTTCTCTTCTCTTCTTCTTCTTCTCTTCATATGTCACTTTGGGCCCAGCTAGGGCTGCCAAATCAGCCCGGGGGGCGGGAGATCCCCCACTAAAGGGGTTCCCGATCCGCCGGCCAGCATTTGGCCGGTGGGGGGAACCCCAACCCCGAAGTCGTCCAGCGAGGACAACGTAATGATGTCACCGGAAGTGACGTCAGCACGTGGGGGGCATTGCCAGGGCGACACTCTGGCAATCGCCCCAAACCTCTATGGTATCTGGCAATCACCCCAAAACTCTATGATACCATAGAGGTTTGGGGCGATTGCCAGAGCGTCGCCCTGGCAATGCCCCCCACGTGCTGACGTCACTTCTGGTGACGTCGCTGGGCGCACGCGCCAGGAGAAGCTCCCGGCCAGAGGAGGACTCCCCCCCGCCAGTGAGTTCTGAAGACTTGGCAACCCTAGGCCCAGCTCTGTAATCCTGCAAGGCCAGCTGCAGCATCAAAGTAACAGAGTACTGAGGCAAAATGACTGATTGCTGAGGCAAGGTGGTAGCTGCCATCCCATCATCCTGAAAAGGGTAAGCCAAGGGTATGTGCAACAGCAAAGGCCATCTTTTCACCAGCCATTGCTGCCTCCTCCTCTTCCTCCTCATGGTGGGTTTCTGTGCCTGTATGTGGACCAATATCCTTGCAAGAAAGCAGAGGTGGTAGTAATGGCCTTTCCCCCCTGAAAACAAGTATCCAGGTTGGCCCCAATACTTTATAAGACTGGAGACTTCCACCGGCTATGCTGCATTCAAGGCACCTGAGCAGAACTGACACAGTCCCACTGCGAATCCTGAATCCACGATCCTGCTATTTAGAAACTATTGACCAATGAAATCTGGCTGGGTGAATAGCCAGCTGACAGAATCCTCACTCATTGCCTGATGCTAGTTATAGACTTTCTTAGCCAGCACTTTTTGCCTTGGAAGTTGGCAGGAAATCCCCCATGATGTTCTCCTCAGCACAACGCATGCCAACCCTATTAAAGCTTCAGAAATTCAAGGACTGGAATCTCTTTCCATACATATGAAAGATCTTGAAAATAGCTGAACTCATATGTGTGTTATGAACCATTATTAATGAGAATTTTTTTGTGAACATCTATGGTCAATCAATTTTTGCTTTCTACTTTAAATATTACACACAAATCAAACAAACTTTTAAAATTTATGCACCACATTTCGCATCATTTGGGAGCATGTGTACACATGCTAATGTCATTCAGTTCTCGTATCTGTTTGTAAACATTTATAATGCTGCATTCTAATCTGCTGTTATTCACAGGTCTTACCAATTGCTGTGATCCAATCTTAGCTCTAATTGGCCCTTCCTGGCAATATCCTCCTCACTCGCTACCTATATATAATGGTTGGTGACTCTGTTTCAATGTATCTGAAGAAGTGTGTATGCACACAAAAGCTTATACCCAGAATAAAACTTTGTTGGTCTTAAAGGTGCCACTGGGCTCAAACTTTGTTCTGCTGTTTCACACCAATACAGCTACACACCTGAATCTACTTTGGTGATGGAAGTGATAGATCCAGTGGCCTCCATTTAGCAAATCTAGGTGTCTTAGTAGACCATACACTGAACATGAGTCAGCAGTGTGATGCGATAGCTAAAAAGGTAAATACGATTTTCAACAGAAGTATAGTGCCACATCACACGAAGTGATGGTATTACATTATTCTGCTCTGGTTAGACCTCACTAGAGGTACTGTGTTCAGTTTTGGGCACCACAATCTAAGAAGGATATAGACAACCTGGAACATGTCCAGATGAGGACAACAAAGATGG
Organism: Lepidodactylus listeri; assembly: GCA_029233225.1. Lineage (NCBI taxonomy): Eukaryota > Metazoa > Chordata > Lepidosauria > Squamata > Gekkonidae > Lepidodactylus > Lepidodactylus listeri. Next base: position 38,105,246 of record JARCFY010000008.1, on the reverse strand, counting down.
TGAGGGGTCAGGAGACCAAGTCCTATGAGAAAGGCTGAAGGAGCTGGGTATGTTTAGCCTGGAGAGGAGAAGACTGAGAGGTGATATGATAACCATCTTTAAGTAATTGAAGGGCTGTCATCTAGAGGATGGTGTGGGATTGTTTTCTGTTGTCCAAGAAGGTTGGACCAGAACCAGTGGGTTGAAATTAAATCAAAAGAGTTTTTGGCTAAACATTAGAAAGAACTTCCTGACAGTTAGAGCGGTTCCTCAATGGAACAGGCTTTCTCAAGAGATGGTGGGCTCTCCTTCTTTGGAGGTTTTAAAGCAGAGGCTAGATGGCCATCTGACAGCAATACAGATTCTGTGAACTTAGGCAGATCATGAGAGGGAGGGCAGGAAGGGTTGCATCCGTGCTTAGTTCTTGTGGCCCTTTCTTACACACCCAGGGAAATGCTGATCGCCACTTTGAGGACAGAAAGCAATTTTTCTCCAGGCCAGTTTGGGTGGAGATCCTGGAGGTCTTTTGTCATCTTCTGGGCATGGAACAGGGGTCACTGGGGGGCATGGGGGGGGAGGTATTTGTGAATTTCCTACATTGTGCAGAGGGTTGGACTAGATGACCCCGGAGGTCCCTTCCATCTCTATGATTCTATGATTCTATAAACCCAAGCTGTTTGTGACAAACAGGTATTCCACTTTTCATCTTAAGTAAACACCCTACAGTTCAGTTATTCTGCGCTCTGCAGTGTATGTGTTCCATCTAACAAAATATGGCCAATGGATGAAACCATGAATTAGCCATAGAAGATTACAGAATAGTTATGGTTGATCATCTAAGTTTATCCAGTTTATCACAATGTAGAGGCTTTCAGTATTGTGTAAAAAAATCCAGTGGTGAGTTCTTGCATACTGAAGCTGCACACACATGCAAAATATGCATTTTTTTCTGCCTGTTCAGACATTGTGGGGACTGTGCACATTGGCAGGAACTATGTGCAGTTGAGAGGCTCCAGATACACAGGTGCACAACACCTGAAAAGCACTACCATGTGATATTATTAATTCATACACATTCATTCATACATTCATTCAGAGAGGCTTACAACACTACTGGTGATTTGCCTCCACAGCACAGTCAGACTTTCAGCTTAGATGTTTGTACCGTCACAGGGAAAAGCAGCACCAGCCTCATGGTGCATTGCTTTGCATGAAGAGAGGCAACAACACACACCACAGAATGATTTTGAAGTAGCCTGGAGAGGTAGCTGCAGCATGTTAACCAGCCTTCAATAATTGGTGAGGTAGAATCGCTGACTGACTAGTCCTGCAACCAGTGTACCCTCTAAGCTGAGTAAGTGTGAGCTAGCTCACAGTTTTTTATCCTCCGGCTTGCACACTTTTGCCTTGGCTCAGGAAGGATGGCTCCAGAGCAAACTAATTTATGCAGCAGCTGAATCACCTGCTCACAACTTTAATGCTGGTAGCCCAGAAAGTAGAATTTTTGCTCACAGGACTCCACATCTCAGAGGGAGCATTGCCTGCAACCAAGGCAGCCCACCCTGAAATCTTTGCCAGGCAGCCTCCATTACTGAGGAGAGGAAGTGTTGGGGTGGTATAGCCAATAAGGGGCAGTATGACTACAAGCACTTGGGAGGATGCAGAAACTATGGCAGAATTACTGGGCAACATCCATTGATGGTGGATGCCCATGTACATTTGACAGTGTGAAATCTTTAGTATGTACTTAGAAACCTTTGCTGTGTGGAGTGCCAGGGTTTGGTGATTGAACGTTTCATGTTGTACAAGGCCAAGGGTCATTTTAAAAAGCACAGTCTCCCCACACTATTCTCCCGCACCCCTCCCCCCATGTAAATCCTTTTAATCCTTAGTCTACAGTGGGAAGGGATTAAGGAGTGCAACTGCTGTTTGACTGTTAGTTTATCCTAGCATAGAACCTCCTGCAGGAATAATTACATGGGCTTTTCCAGCCTGGTGTGAGTAATGCTAGAGTAGCAATTAGAACAAAGGCCTAATAGACACACAACTCCCAGTTACATATAAAACTGGCTCTTTCCAATTTTCTCCAACCCACATCACAGTTTTCTACTTAAAGTAAAAGCTTGTCTCCTGCTTTCTTCCCTTCCTTCTTTTCTTCACAAATATCTAGGAGAGGACTTTGGCTTCTCTCTCCACCCCCATTTAGTGAACTATGCCTAACTCTTGCCAGCAACTTGCAAAGCAACTACAGTTATCATTGTGATTGCTTTTTCACATTCACTCACCTAGGTTCAGAATACAAATATCTGACTCTCATGAGACAGTCTTTCACTTGGCTATAAAAAATGGCAAACTACCAACAGAGACTCAAAAGCAGGGGTCCCCAATGTGCTGCCTATGGTTGCGATGGTGCCTGCTGACACCTTATGTGGTGATGGGGTTGCCAACCTCCTGGTAATGGCTGGAAATCTTGTGGGATAACAACTTATCTCCAGGCAATAAAGATCAGTTCTTTGAAACGTGTACTCTATGGCATTGAAGTCCCTGCCCTCATCAGGCTCCACCCCCCAAATCTCCAGGTTATTCCCAACCTGGAGTTGCCAACCCTATTTGGTGCCTGCCAAGTGTTTTCTGGTAGTGGGTAGAGCCAGGTGGGGCTCTTGCCCGCCATAGCTTCTGTCTGGCTACTGAAGAACTGGTTGGCTTTGCAGATCAAAAAAACATTGCTTAGGTGGCCCCTCCCACCCCAATGTTGGTTTTACTCAGTCTTTCACTCCTCTTTCCCAGCATACTGTTTATGTCACCCTTAGGGCTGCCAAGTCCAAGTTGGGAAATATCTGGGGACTTTGGGGGTGGAGCCAGGAGACTTTGGGGGTGGAGCCAGGAGAAAGGAAGTGACATCATTTTGTGATGTCACATCCTGTGATGTTGCTTCCACATGCTGACACATGAACTCATGAAGTTTCCTAATACTGAATCAGGCCATTGGTCCATCAAGGTCAGTATTGACTACTCAGACTGGTAGTGGCTCTCCAGGGTCTCAGGCTGAGATCTTTAATGTCACCTATTACCTGATCCTTTTTTAGCTGAAGAGGCTGATACCTCCTGCATGTCAAGCAGATGCTCTATCACTGAGCAACGGCCCTACTGAATCCTTCCTCATCTCGGCAGAATATGAAGCACTAAGTGCTACACAAGTGCTAAATATGATTTTCATATCATAAGAACAGGAGAGAAGCCACAGTGGATCAGCCCATCCAGTACAGCCCATCCAGTACAACACTCTGTGTCACAACAGTGGCCAAAAATACCAGGTGCCCTCAGGAGGTCCAGCAGCGGGGCCAGAACTCCAGAAGCCCTCCCACTGTTGCCACCCCAAGCACCAAGAATTCAGAGCCTCACTGCCCCAGACAAAGGGTTCCATTTAGACCTTGTGTCTATAATAGCCACTGATAGACCTCTGCTGGATGGGGACAGAGAGAGAGAGACAGACAGACAGACAGACAGCTTTTTCACTTACTCTTGCCCAATTCCCAGGCTTTATTTCTGGCCCTTGTTTCACCCAGCTGTTGTCCATGTAAGTCACATAACTTCTCCCCCCCCCCCCCAGCATAGGCTTTTTGGTGGCTAAAGAGGACCTTTGTCCTCCCCTTTTCGCCAGCAGAAAAGCTAGTTGGATCCATCCCTAACTTAAAATACCGGTTACTTGATGTACAAATGCTTTTAAAAATGCAGATTTTTACTGCCGGGGGGGGGGGGGGACACGGTTGAAAGAAACAGAAAATTGGCATAAAAATGAGGAATCCCAACTTTTATTTGCAGAAGGGAAATGAGGATTGGGGGGACCCAAGCAGCCACGACAAGACATTTTAAACAATCCCACTCCCAGACCTTCTACAGGCAACCTCTCCTTGTGATGTTTACCTCTTTGGAAGTGACAGTTTATTCCTTTGACAAAACCACAGTGGACAGACAGACAGAAAAAAGAAAGAGGGGGAGGGGGAGAGACAGAGAAGGAAAAGAGCTCGCAGACCCCAGCAGCTTACGCAGCTTACTCCAGCAGCAACCTTGCACGGAAGCCCTTCAGTAGAAAGAGCCTGGTCCCTCCTTAATCTCTGGGCGGGGCTGTCTTGCTCGATCAGCTCTTAAAGGGGAAATTTCCCTTTTAAGAAGTTCAAGAGGCCAGCAGGGCAGGCTCCGAGGTTCCTCTGCTGGCAGCCATTTTGTCCCCCCGGTGGCCAATTTTGGAAAAGCAGGGGAAAGCTTTAAAAATCGGTGTTTCCCCCGCTCTACCGGGGGACTTGGCAGCCCTAGTCACCCTACTTCTTCACTGAACTTGGACTTTCTCTGTGACATCTCCCACAGCAGCCATCCTGTCATTGCGCCCATGAAACCTATGTCAGAATTCCAAAGGTGCTTGCAGGCTGAAAAAGGTTGAGGGCCTCTGCTCAAAAGTTTCACACAGAAAATTTACAGTCATGTTACTGTACATGACATGATTCTCCCAAGTATTGGGGCGGGGACAAGGACAAGGAGAGGGAGAGAGGTCCTTTCTGCAGTTGCCTGCCACTCCACATTTGAGTTGAGGCAATTTAAGTCTGCAGCAAAACAACATCCAAATTACCTGAGGGTACAGCAGGCCGAAACTGGGCTGACCACCGAAGGGAGGTAATAGGGTTGCCAGCCTCCAGGTGGGGCCTGGGGGTCTCCCGCTTTTACAACTGATCTCCAGCTGAGAGAGATCAGCTCCCCTGGAGAAAATGGCTGCTTTGAAGGGTAGACTCTATGGCATTGTACTATGCTGAAGCCTCTCCCCTCCCCAAACCCCTCCCTCTCCTGACTCCACCCCCAAAGTCTCCAGGTATTTCCCAACCCAGACTTGGCAACCCTATGAGGTAATGCCATTTGCAGAATGGGCACAAAAAAAAACGAAATAAAAAGAAGGTTGAACTCCATTTTAGTGCAGAATGGGAAAAAAAACTTGGATTAAAATGAAGGTTGAATTTGATTTTAGTGCAGAATTGCTTGGAGGACACCACGGTGAACACGGATTAAAGGGAGAGTGCGGAAAGGGCTGGGGGGGGGTGTGAAGGAGGGAGAGAGGGAGGGTGACACAGAGAGAATGCAGCTACTATTACTGATCACCATATGGGAGCAGGGTTGCCAATCCCCAGTTGGGGGCAGGTGATCCCTCAGTTTGGAGCCCTTCCCCTCCACTTCAGGACTATCAGAAAGCAGAGGGGGATAGTCTTGGGCACTCCATTATACCCTATAGAAACCGGTCCCCATACGGTACAATAGAGAATTGATCTATGGGAATCTGGGGCTCCTGGGGGCTGTGTTTTGAGGTAGAGGCACTAATTTTTTTAACATAGCTGCTGGTAACTCTCCCCAAAAAGCTCCCCGAGTTTCAAAAAGATTGAACCAGGGGGTCTATTTCTGTGAGCCCCCAAAGAAGGTGCCCCGTTCTCCATTATTGTCACGGGCTGGGTGCCGGTAGGTCAGGAGTCTAGCTGAAGTTCGGGACAGTCCGAGGTCAAGCCAAATCAGGAACAAGCTATCAAGTCCGAAACACAAAGCCAAAAGCAGAGTCAGTCCAAGCCAGGGTCAGAGAGGGAAACTCATGAGCAAACCAGTCCAAGGAGTCAACAAAAGCCGAACCCAAACAGAGCCGGAGTCACGAGCCAGAGGAGCCAGAATCAGGTTAGCTATTGTGAGCCAAGCGGGTACAGAGCTTAGCCGAAATGACTTGCTGCTAGCACAAGTTGGTAGTCTTTGTGCTGTGCCTAAATACCCAGCCACTTCCTGTGCTTGTTAGCAGCTGGCAGTGAGGTCCCAGCTCCTTCTAAAACTCAGGACTGAGTGATCTGCGACCACGCATGCGTGCCTCTTTTCTCCTAGCAGCTAAGTCTTGCTGGTATCGGGACCTTAGACATTCCACCCAAGGAGGTGAATCAGGTGGGCTTGAGCTTGGCTGTGGCTCAGCTGCTGCTGGTGCTGGGGTAACACCTTGGGAGGTGCTTGCTTGAGCCTCATCTGGTTCAGGTGGAGGCTCCTCTGGAGCTGATCCTCCACCTCACTTAGGTCCGCAGGAGGCAGGTCCGCAGAGATACTCAAGACAATTATTTCCAATTGAGGGAAAGCATTTAAAAGGAACGGAATCCATTTCAATGCAACAGCAGCTCACCGGGAACTCGCTTTGGAGTTCCCTCTCCTGGAGCCTCCTGGTAAGTCCCCCGCCTGCATGTTGGCCTCACCTGGCAACCCTATATGGGAGGTAAGTCATTTAATTCTCTGCCATGATGCAGTTTTCCTGCCCAAAACTGCTACTCTCCAACACAGTTACTTGTAAATTATCCTGACCCCTGAGTTAAAATCACCTGAGTGGAGGGGGGTAACAGTTTTTGGTAGGAAAACTACAAGCGGAATGAGCCCCTGCACTATATTTCTGTAAACCAACAACTGTATTCTGTCACGATAAACAACACTGCTCTCCCAGTCCTAAATTTACTGGTATAAAGAATGCTAGCAGTGTGGTGATCTATTGTTACAATGAACAGACCTCCACCGTTATTTCTGTCGACAACCTTGGTAATGTGTAGTTCCATCCCTAAGTCCAGGGCCTTCTTCGGAGAGCTACTGCTGACCTAGTGTTCTCAGGCCAAGTTAGGAAAGGTTGCAGAGCAAAGATACTAGTATAGAATAGGTTAAGACCAGTTATGACTGAACCTATGTGATGTTATAGAATGTTCATAAATATTTCAACTTCTCAAGGAAAGGATCAGTGTCAATAGCCATACTGAAATTTTCACACAGGGAGGAATGGGGTACAGAAATGGGGAGGGTTAATTTTCACATGCTGGTTGAAAATTACCTACTTTTTCTTCTTTCTTGCCTTGGCCTGTAATTTAAAATAAATTATGAAAAGAAGGAAACAAATATCTCATCACAATAGTGACCCACTGAGACCTCCTCTGTACTGCCACATTTCATTATCCTATTCCGAGTCCAGTCCCAGAAAAGTCATAAAATGAATAGACCTTTCAGAATATAAAACAGGAAATAAGTGGCTAGGAAGACGTATGAGAAGGTTATGGTGGATCATAAATCATGATGCTGGCAAGACCATATTCTCACTGGGAAAAGCTCGTTTGGAATAGCGTGTTGACTGCTGTACTGAGCACAGTTCAGGAAGGATGTGGGCAAAATGGAACAGATTTGAGGAGAGCTGCAAAGACAATGAGGAGTCTTGTATGCAAGGCTGCCAACACGTCCTGCCCCTTTAAAAAAAGGCTTAATGTGTGGAAAGCGGCAACTAAAGCTTTTCGTAGCACGGCAATAAATAACATCACCTGGTAAATAACATCCCCCTAGGCCTCTGTAAAAGGGACAACTCCCCTCCAGGCAGTTGGCAACTTTATAGAAGCCCTACCAAGATAAGCTCATGGAACTGGGAAACATATATTCAGGCCGAAGAAGATTGAGAGGTGGATGTTGTTGAAAGCTTAAAAACATGTGCAACCTGATCCTATGTATGTTTACACAGAAGTAAGTCCTCATCTATTCAGTAGGGTTTCCTACATAAATATATGTAGGATTTCATTCTTAAAAGAACATCAGACAAATGCAATTGCTGGCAGATAACAAGAAACTATTTTTGAAATGCCAGAGTCAGGACTGCCAAGCCTTCACTCCTAAAATAAATTGCTCAGATGGAGGAGCCAGGCCACAACTTGAGGCTTTAAAGAGCCACTTGGAACTCTATTGGCCCTTTCAGGTCACCTGACAACTGCTGAGAACTAGAAGCTGAAGTGCAAGACTATGACTACCTGCAGGGGTGACACCTAAGCAAAGCCACCTCTTCTAGTACAGCCTCACGTAGATTAAGGTTGCATTGCTGGAGATCGTGGTGTAAAACCTGAGGAAGTAGATGGTTTACATTGGCAAAGAGCAACCCAGGAATGGAATAAGATGCCTAGTGAGATTTTCTCCTTGCAAATTTTCAAGCTGACGCTGGAAAGTTGGCTAAAGATGGTAATGGTTGGACACTCACAATCACCATGATTATTTTGATTAATAGTACTTATGCAAAATCTGACCCAAGCCAAGAACTCTTAAGAGCCAGTTTAGTGTAGTGGTTAAGTGTGCAGATTCTAATCAGGGAGAACCGGATTAGATTCCCCACTCCTCCACTTGCACCTGCTGGATGACCTTGGGCAAGCCATGGTTATGGCACAGCTGTTCTTGAAAAAGAGCAGTTGCTGTCAGAGCTCTCTCGGCCCCACCTACCTCACAGGGTGTCTGTTGTGGGGAGGGGAAGGGAAAGGAGTTTGTAAACCGCTCTGAGACTCCTTCGGGTGGTGAAGGGCGGGGTATAAATCCAATCTCCTCTTCTTCTCTTCTTAATAATTGTCCCGACGACGGGACTTCCAGGGAGCCAGGAGGACTGGCAACCCCCTCCCTCATCATTCCCCCACCAACAAACATCCTCTCCCCGCTCACCCAGCCAGCGTGGAGTGTGGAGGGGCCAGCAGGGAAGAGCCGAGGGGAAACAGCAGAGAGACAGCAGCAGCTGGGAGGGAGAGCCCGCAGCTTGCTCCGTGCTCCGTGGCTAGGCTGGCCAGAGGGGAAGGAAGGGGGAGGAGCACTGAGACAGGATGCTGGGGCCTCTCCAGAGGCTCGGCGTCTTGAGTTAAGAAGGGGGGAGGAGTCTAGAAGGGAGGAGGGGTCAGGAAGGGGATGTTGGGAGGGGGGAGGGATAAAAGAGGGCAGCCAGAAGGGGCCGGGGAGGATGCCCTGACGTGAGACTGATTGATGGTTCCAGAGAGAGAGCGAAACCCAAGTCTGCGCAGGAGGGACTAGGAGAGGGTGTGGTGACGTAACCCCCCTCCCTTGTCCTTGCAACTGAGGCCTTGGCTGCCCTAAGGGGTTCGAATTGACAGTGGCAGAAGGCGGCGCCACTCTGGACTCGAGCGACAGCGAGGTGGGGTCTAGCGACTCAGTTGACAGTGTGGTGGAGAAGGCGGGCACAGCTAAGCCCCTCGCGTTCCCCCCGCCTCGTATCCCCGCCCCAGCAGGGTGGTCAGCACGATGCTTCCTCCCCCGGCCTCACCCTACTCAGCAGGAAACGCTGGAAGGCCACCCCGGCAGCGGAAACACGGCCACACCCAGTGGCCAGAGCCCAGCAGGCAGCAGTATGGATTTGGCACAGTTCGGACAGTGGCTGGCTGAGCACCAGTCGCAGTTAATGAGAGAACTGGCTCAGCAGCAGCAGTCAACCCAATTATCCTTAATGCGGGACCTGCAACACACTTTGGCAGCCCAGGCGGGGGCCAACCCCGCCCAGAACCCATCACCCCCAGGGCCCTTGGGGCGCGGGCCTTGGTCCTCGTTAACAAAATTGGGCCCAGAAGATGACGTCGAAGCCTTCCTGGAGGCCTTCGAGAGGCTGGCAGAGGCTTCACAGTGGCCTAAGGCCCAGTGGGCTTTCGCACTTGGGCCCTACCTTGCGGGGGAGGCGCAGGCTGCCATGCGGTCCTTGGAGAAAGGGGAGGCGGCAGATTATGATAAATTAAAAGCCGCCATCCTAGATCGCTATGGGGTAACACCCGAAACTCATCGGCAGAAGTTCCGGTCATTAACGGTCCCCGTGTCTGGGCGGCCCCGAGCCACCTTGGCAGCGCTCAAAGACTCGGCAATGCGCTGGTTACAGCCCACCACGGAGGATGGTCGACGTATGGTGGAAATCATCGTAATAGAGCAGTTGCTACATATCCTGCCCCCTAGGGCCCGACATTGGGTAGCGTGCTGGCACCCAACCAAGATTTCGGAAGCTCAGGAACTCTGGGAGAATTTTGTGGCTGCAGAGTGGCAGGAGGGGACAAGAAAGCCAGAGGCCCCGCGGGTGACGAAAGGAGGGACCCAGCTGGGCAAGTGGCCACCCGAAGGCGGGATGCCCCGTGGCCTGCTCGCCCCTTCGACAGGGGGGAGGGCGCGGAACCAGGGGGCCAGATCCCTACCCGGTCCAGGGGGGCTGGGGCGCCCTCTACCCTCCGCCCCCAAGGGCCGTGATGCACCCGGGAGTGCTAGTAGCAGCATGTCTCTTACCCAGGCCACCGGAGTAACGGGCCCCTGCTTTACGTGTGGGCAGTGGGGCCACTACCGGCGAGACTGCCCGATGATGGAATGCGACCTGGGCACAGAGATGGCCATGCAGGCGGCAGGGGATGGGGCCCGGACCCCTGCGTGGACAGCTCCGGTGCGCCTGGGGGGGAGACTACTAACGGCCCTCCTCGACAGTGGTAGTTCAGTATCTATGATTCGCCAACACCTTATCCCTCAGCAGGTCCCCCCCATTCGTAGCACCTCTATTGCCTGCTTCCATGGCCACGTTGAGAGGAGTCCGGTTGTCATGGTTCCCCTCCGCTACCTAGGGCAGGAGTATGAGGTGCCCTTAGCTAAGGTGGCCAACCTACCGTTCCCGGTTTTGCTGGGGTGGGACGCCCCTGCTTTCTTTCAGTTGCTACAGCGGGCAGGGACCGCCCAGGCTGAAGGGGTGGCCCTCAGTGAAGAGTTTGGGGAGCTACTACCAGGAGCGGTGGGAGAAGCACCAGGAGGCGACCCCCCACCGGAAGGCCTTGCGCAACGATGGCGACAAGATCCCACCTTTCAACGAGCTCAAGAGAAGGATGACAGCCTGGCAAACCTTCGAGAACATGTCGCGGTAAGTGACGGGGTAGTACAGGATCTTCGCCGCAGCCAGCGACTCCCCAGGGTGGTGGTGACCCAGGGGATTTGGAGCCGGGAGGCTCAAGGACGGATGGGTCCGCGTTGCCAGCTGCTGGTACCGGAAAGGTTCCGCACGGACGTGCTGGAGGCGGCCCATGACCTCCCGTGGGCCGGGCACCAAGGGCAGAGGAATACATTAGAACGAGTGCTGGAGCACTTCTATTGGCCATCAGTTGATAAAGATGTGCGACAACATTGCCGCTCATGTGAGGTGTGCCAGCGTATGTCCAATCGAGCAGCCCCCCGAGCGCCTTTGTCCCCGTTGCCCATCATAGGAACGCCCTTCGACAGAATCGCCATGGACTTCGTGGGGCCCCTGCCTCGTACCCCGCGGGGGGCCCGATACCTCTTAGTGATCATGGATTACGCCACCTGGTACCCGGAGGCGATACCCCTTCCCAATATGAAGAGTGCTACCGTTGCTAAAGCCCTGATGCGGTTCTTCGCCCAGGTAGGACTACCGGCAGAGGTGTTGACTGATAGAGGATCTCCATTTACAGCACGGCTGCTACAAGGTGTTTTCCAGGTGTTACAAATCAAACCTTTGCTTACGGCCGTGCACCACCCTCAAACTGACGGGTTGGTGGAACGCCTTAATCAGACCTTAAAAGGCATGCTGCGGAAAGTGTCGCGTGACCGCCCTACGGCCTGGGACTTGTATGTTGACCCTCTTCTGTTTGCTCTGCGGGAAACCCCGCAGGCATCCATGGGGTACTCCCCATTTGAATTGTTATGTGGGCGCACTTCCCGGGGCATCTTGAGCCTAGTCGAAAATACTTGGGCGGGGTCAGAACCCCCGCAAGCTATACCCCCGGGGGAGTTCGTTCAACAGCTGCAGGAGCGGCTGCGTTACGTGCGGGAAGAGGCCCGAATGAACCTGGCCCATGCACAGCAGCAACAAAAGCAGCGTTACGACAGGGGCACAAAAGAACGCAGTTTGCAGCCCGGCACCCAGGTGTTAGTGTCACGAGACGTTATGCAACACCCTCACGGGGACCCCTGGCAAGGGCCATTCCCGGTGGTACGCGCCCTGGGCCCTCTTACGTACGAAGTCCGCTGCGGGAGGGGGAGAAGGCAGAGGAAGCATATTCACATTAACAATTTGAAAGAATGGTGCCCCAGGCCGCCTCCCCTCCGGGCGGCGGAGGAGCCCGACAACGCCCTGCTGGCTGATGACCCAACTGAACCCTTTGATGGATGTCTGCCCTGGGATACTAAGACGGGGGAGCCAGAGGAACCGCACTTGAATGAAGAATTGTCCCCGCAACAGAGAGCAGATGTGCGGGCCGTGCTACGAGCAGTCCCCGGAACATTTGCATCCACACCAGGATTTACCTCCGCTGCAGTGCATAAGATCTCAACGACCCCAGGGCTCGTGGCTCGTGCCCGGTGGAGGCCTTTACCACGAAAACAGTGGGAAGTGGTAGATAGCGAGGTGGCGAGTATGTTGGATATGGACATCATTGAGCCTTCATGCAGCGCCTGGCGGAGCCCTATAGTGCTGGTGCCGAAGCCGGACGGCTCCGTGAGGTTCTGTGTAGACTATAGGGAGTTGAACAAGTGTTCTACGTTTGATGCCTACCCCATGCCCAGAACCGACATCCTAATCGATCAGTTGGGCTCGGCCAGATACTTGTCAGCACTAGACCTCACGAAGGGGTACTGGCAGATCCCCGTGGCCAGGGAGGATCGGGAGAAGACCGCCTTCGCCACACCCAAGGGACTGTATCAGTTCAAAAGAATGCCCTTCGGCTTACAAGGAGCGGCAGCGACCTTCCAGCGCCTCGTAGATAAGGTCCTAGCACGCTGCGAGGATTTTGCACGTGCCTACATTGATGATATTATTGTCTTTAGCCCTGATTGGCCGACCCACCTTAAACATCTACAGCTTGTATTGGAGGCACTACAACGCGCTGGACTCCGGGCCAACCCGCGGAAAAGTCACATAGGATTCCAAGAGCTCTGCTACCTGGGATTTTTGGTGGGGCATGGATGCCTTAAGCCCCTACCCGATAAAGTAGCAGACTTAGAACAGCAACCCCACCCCCGCACAAAACGACACTTACGGAAGTTCCTAGGCTTTGTGGGATATTACAGCCGGTTCATCCCCCATTTCGCCTCCATAGCCAGCCCTCTTTTTGACTGTCTGGCGAAAGGGCGTCCAAATAACCTGGACTGGGGACCGATACAGGAAGAGGCCTTCCAGACACTACGCAGTAGTCTTTCAGGGGAACCAGTATTGCATAACCCAGATTTCTCCTTGCCCTTCTGCTTGCATACCGATGCTTCCGGTACCGGACTCGGTGCCGCTTTAACACAGGATCGAGACGGGGAAGAGGAGCCCATTCTCTTTATCAGCAGAAAATTACAAGCAGCAGAAAAGAACTACTCGACGGTGGAGAAAGAGGCGTTGGCAGTGAAATGGGCAATTGGAGCTCTTCAGTTTTACCTGACAAACAATCCCTTCCGCTTGGTCGTCGACCACGCTCCTCTTCTGTGGATGGAACGTATGAAAGATAAAAATCCTCATATCCTACGATGGTACTTAACCTTGTTACCTTTTTCATTCACAGTACACCATCGAGCGGGAAAGGACCATGTGGCAGCCGATTTCCTCTCCCGCCTGCACGAGGAAAACGAAGAAACCCCGCAGAGGACCCCCAGAAGGGGGGTGTGTCCCGACGACGGGACTCCCAGGGAGCCAGGAGGACTGGCAACCCCCTCCCTCGTCATTCCCCCACCAACAAACATCCTCTCCCCGCTCACCCAGCCAGCGTGGAGTGTGGAGGGGCCAGCAGGGAAGAGCCGAGGGGAAACAGCAGAGAGACAGCAGCAGCTGGGAGGGAGAGCCCGCAGCTTGCTCCGTGGCTAGGCTGGCCAGAGGGGAAGGAAGGGGGAGGAGCACTGAGACAGGATGCTGGGGCCTCTCCAGAGGCTCGGCGTCTTGAGTTAAGAAGGGGGGAGGAGTCTAGAAGGGAGGAGGGGTCAGGAAGGGGATGTTGGGAGGGGGGAGGGATAAAAGAGGGCAGCCAGAAGGGGCCGGGGAGGATGCCCTGACGTGAGACTGATTGATGGTTCCAGAGAGAGAGTGAAACCCAAGTCTGCGCAGGAGGGACTAGGAGAGGGTGTGGTGACGTAACCCTCCTCCCTTGTCCTTGCAACTGAGGCCTTGGCTGCCCTAAGGGGTTCGAATTGACAGTGGCGGAAGGCGGCGCCACTCTGGACTCGAGCGACAGCGAGGCGGGGTCTAGCGACTCAGTTGACAATAATTAAATCAATCCTCATTTGTAAATTTCAGTGATCTTCAGTACAGCATTCTTACTGCAGAACATAACATATGCCTTGGTGACATATGCATTCTTGCAAGAATTTGGCTACCAGAAGGCTCCACATGACCCACCAGCAATTCACCACAATCTGTTTGCTGCCTGCCTCACTTTATCTTAGTACCAAAGTGGAGAGGATAACAAAAAGATTGGAAAGAATTCTGTGACTGGCAACTAGAGGGAGACATAGAGACTGATTTCGCACAGGCCACTTGCCTCTCATTCTCTCCGGAGTTTCCCCTCCAAGTTTCCTCTGGAGCATTTTTGTCAATTTCACACTTGGAGTATAATTTTTAAATGTATAAAAGTTATAATAGCTCAAAATGTTACCTTAGGAGGCAAATAGTTTTAAAATACATGTTTACCGGTTGATATATATGAAGGTGCGGGTGGGGTGGGAAGTCATTTAATGATTATAACTTTTTAGCTAACTATGCAATTTTATAGAGAATGGAATATGTATAAAAGCTAATTGCATTTGAGAATAATGGAAAAAAATAGAAATTCTATTGCAAAAAAAAATAAATTTCACACTTGGAGCCGCAGCTCCTAATCTGCCTCGCATGTTCCATTTCTCATTACCGGCTGCTCCAGGGCTGCCACGAGGCTTCCTGCTGCTGCTCCCTCCCGCTCAATGTTTCGGCAATGATGGAGTTTCAGCAATGATGGAGGATCTTTGGAGGAGAGCGCTTGCTACTTTGAGTTCACTTATGGAGTTGGTGCTGCTGGTTCTAAATTCCACCAGCAATCTCCTGAAATAATATTTTAACAGATCCAGAAGGAGAGGAGGGCATCTCCGTGCTCTTTTTCCCTCCTCATCTTCAGTGGCAAGTTTTCAGAAGCCATACACCATTATTCCTTTGCATAAATGAGAAGGTTTACACTGTTTGTACTTCAGTTAAAAAGTTGTCCTGTGTATTGATTAACTTGGCTTATTCTTTTTTCCATAAAACCTGGCAGCCAAGAACAGGCACTAAAGCCAATGTAGGGGGTTTAAGGTCATGCGGGTCGTAGAGGGAACACTACTCATTAATGAAATTTAAACTAGTTTGCTGTTGCAAGCCAATATGTATCTAATGGTGTCTGGATTGAGATGTCCGTAGTAGCCTCCCGTCTCCCTCCCACATGCTCTGGCCGCTGTCCTTCATCCACCATGCCACCGGCAGCAGGAGCAGCAGCAGCAGCACTCTGGGCGCTGGATGCGAGTATGAGCCAGGGGGGCGGGAGGGATCACGGTTCCACACTGGCTTCTCTTATGTTCTTACACATCTGGAGCAGAGGTCCATCAGTGGCTATCAGCTGCAAGGTGGAGATAGGGACTCTCGGTCTGGGGCAAGGGATGCTCTGTATTCTTGGTGCTGGGGGGGGCAACAGTGGAAGGGCTTCTAGTGTCCTGGCCCCACTGCTGGACCTGATGGCCCCTGATGTTTTTGGCCACTGTGTGTGACAGAGTGTTGGACTGGATGGCCCACTCGCCTGATCGCACATTGGCTTCTCTCATAACCTTTCCCCTCCCTTGGACCACCTGTCCATCCCCTGGTGTTCACTCCTCCCTGGATGATGTCAGCCTTGCTGGGCTGGCGGCTCCTCCAGCCTTTTTCTCTTCCTCTGCCCTCCCTGGGGAGGCAGTGGAGGGTGGCATGGCCCGGCTCGGTGTGGCTGGAGGAGAAGGCTGCTCCCTTGCGTCTGGGGGTGCCTGCCGCCCTGCCCCACTGGTTGGCCTTCCTGGTGGTCCTCCTGCCAGATGGCAACCAAGACAAAGATGGTGGTGAGGAAGAAGAGCGGCAGTGGCCTGGGCGGTAGAGGTGGTGGCGGCACGGCAGGAGACATGGAGGTGGAGGGGGGCGCCTGCTATCTGGCCTTGCCCCCGCCGTGACTGTTGACCCTCGCCGCCTCCTCCTCCTCTTGCTGCTCCTGCCCACCGCCCCCCAGGTGAGTGCCCCCAGCCCTTCATCCGCCGCAATCGCCATGCCTGCCTCTCCCATGCAGTGATCTGCAGGCGCCCGCCTCTCCCGTGCGAGCACTCGGCTCACCTCGCCTGGTCCCGACCTCGCCAGTCCCGCTCGCCATCGCCACCGCTCCTCCTCCCCCTCCCCATGGCTCACCAAGCAGCCGCCCCACCCCGCTGCTGTCGCCACCTCCCCGCTTGTTATCACCCCTGACACGCCCCGGCTGCCTGCCTGCAGTTCCTTTCAGGCTTCTTCTCCAGTGGCGGTACTTGGTGGCGGCAGCCGAGGAGGAGCAGCAGCAATGGCAGCCCAGTCACCTCGCTCCACACCTGGCTGCAGCACGCTGAATCGGAACCCAGAAGAAAAAGTTTCCCCCACCACAAAAATACATAATAAATAAATGTGAACATGTGTATTATACAAAGAAAACAATGGTGTGGTCTTCCTTCGCTCTCGGGCCAATGATGCCCAGCTCTTGCTCCCGAAAAGCCCAGCAAATCCTCCTCACTGACTCATTGCTGCCTCACCATTTTGATCTAATGTAACAAGGGGTTCTTTTTTTAAAAAATGGAAGGAACTCCCACCACGGGGCGGGCTAGTTGGAAGGTGGACGAGTGGGCATGTTTTCATTTCAGCTCATAGGCGTAGAGTACGGGGGGGCTCAAGGGCTTGAGCCACCCCCGAAATTTCCCGTGGGGGGACTCAGCCACCCCCGGGAAAATGGAGCGCCTGCCGCCGCGCCTCCCCGGGTCCTTCCGAGGCCTGGCGGTCACTGCTGGAGAGGGAGAGGGAAGGGGTGGCGAGGGGGGGAGAGAGAGCGGCACCAGCAGCAGTGGCTGGCGGGCCTCAGAAGGGCCCGGGGAGGCGGGGTGGTTTCCCGGAGGGGGGGAGAAAATTGTCCCAGCGAGCGTGCATGCTTTGCACGCGCTAAGGAGCCCCCCCCCCCGGATTTCCAAAACTCTACGCCCCTGTTTCAGCTTCTCACTGGAGCAAACAGGAAAATCCTCTAAAACCAGGATTTGTTTGCTCCAGAGAAACTCTGGCACAGCACAATGATACTCCTGAGCAAAACATGGTCCGGAGCAACTGGTGTGAAATCGACCAGATGCTCCAGTGCAAGCAAGAGGGCAAACGCTAGTGCGAAATCAGTCAGAGTGATTTATGGAGAAGAGTTCATAGCCTATTACACTCAGCTTAGCTAAACAAGATGAGACATGAGAAACATAATCTTTTGCTTTTTTAAAAAAGGCTGTCTAAATAGCAAGGGAAGGTTTCAGGAAATTGTTCAGATGGAACAAAAGGATTTCACAAATGACACTAGAAACCACTTTGTAGTTGTCTCTTTGGAGGGTACGCTTAAAAATATAAAGGAGGGATGTTTCAAACATGTCTGTTATATTAGACAGTTGTGAAGAGGCTTGGACTGACTGACAGACTGTGCTGTGTGCGATTGGTAGCAAATTTGAGAACCTCAGTTTGGAAGGCAGACCAAAGCTATTTTAAATTAATAAACAGAACGAAATGGGATTTGCTGCAAGCTACCATGTGAAACATCCCCATTTCTTTTTTTACTTATTTCATTCATATCCCACTTTCTCCCCAAGCCAGCTCACCTAAACTGGCTTAGATCATTCTCTCCTCTGTTTTATCCTTTGCAACAATCCTGTGAGGGAGGTTAGGTGGAGAGAGCATGTGACTGACTCAGGGTCACCCAGCGAGCTTCCACAGCAGAATGGGGGTTCAAACTTGGGTCTCCCAGACACTAGTCTGACTCTCTAACTGCTACACAACACTGGCCGCAAGAATTCCTGATTGTCTGGACTGGAACTGGCAAAAGAACATTGTTCATTCCCACTCTTAACTTCTCTGAAGTAGTTTTAGTGCCTGCTGCTAAGCAAAATAAGCCTCTGAAAATGCAAGCATGAAAGCAGCAGTTTAAAAATAATGTTCCTTTTGATTATATGTTTAGAGGGTGTTTTAAGACAAGTTTCACCACAAACTGGTCAGAGAGACAGCACAAGTGAGCACGGTGTTAGAGGAGGACTCCATTTTAGATAAAAATCTAAAATAAATAAATTAGGATTCCTATCAGTCTTAAGGCTTTACTGTGCTGCTTCTGTTGCTGTGAACTACCTCAAGGACTCTAGATCTGAGATGGTTTTAAAAATGTCTTTAACTAAAATAAGGCAGGATAATGAGTGCCTTAGCCACAGTGTGACTGTGCCGCAGGGACTCTGCCACTAAGCTCAGAGTAGGCTAGTGGTGCCCATGAGGGGTACTGGCTTACCTACTGCTTCTAAGGTTGCCAACTCCAGGTAGGGAAATTCCTGGAGATTTGGAAGGAGAGATGGGGTACAATGCCATCGAATCCACCTTCAAAGCATCGATTTTCTCCAGGGGAACCAGTCTCTGTCATCTGGAGAACAGGAGATCTCCAGGTCCCACCTGGAAGCTGGCAACCCTACTGGACCATCAGACAGATGAATTAGGGGAGCATGCTACCAGGTCAAAGGGGAACAAAAAGACTGCAGTGCTTTACTCACAGGCCAGGACTCAGCCTCATGGCTTCCTTTCCATAAAGCATATATCCATGACTTTCACAGTTTCTTATCTCCCAGGCGGCCCCAAAGAAGGCCACAATGCTTTCTTTTCCACTCAAGTACTGTTAACAGTTGCACAGTGGCTGCCTGATTTAGCTGCACCTTCTGTGGGCAATTCTGCATCTGGCATTTGCTCCACATTTCCTCAACACTGAGGAAAAGGTGCAGCTCAAAACCACGTTCAGATACCCCAGGGCAATGCCGTACTGACTGCTAAGTCACCCCTAAACTGCCATAAATCTGTGCAGAAGGTACCATAAAATCTGATGATCCAAGAAAGTGAAAGCTGCATTCAAGGTGAGTTTGGTAAAACAACAGAGGGAAAAGCCAATGCAGAATCACCCCAAGTAACCTAAGGCAACAGCAGGCTGAAATCAGGCTGACCACTGAAGGGAGGTAATGTAGAGGGGGGGGTCCTGTTCCCCCTACTATGTCCCCATATGTCCCTCAGAGAGCACTGTGGTCCGGGACTCAGAACTGGCTGGCCCTCCTGAACATCAAGGAGGCCAGGTTGGTTACAACTAGGACAAGGGCTTTTTCGGTGGCAGCTCCACTCTAGTGGAACGAGCTCCCAGAAGAAATCAGGGCCCTGTGGGATTTGTTGCAATTCTGCAGGGCCTGTAAAACAGAGCTCTTCCGCCAGGCTTTTGGGGCCGCTGCCGCTACCACCGCACCACCACCAGTATTACCACCGCCACTGTCCTTGTGACATCGGACAGTGTACAATAAGCAAGCCTGACCTTGCTGGGTCCCCTTCTTTTCAATCACAGCCTGACCTAAGCACTAAACACTGAGTACCGTGATCAGCTGAAAGGAATTTTAATAAAGCTGCTGTATGTGAGGAATAATCACTAGCACTTTAATATGTTTTATATTCTGCTTTTAAAATTTTGTATTAATTAATTTTTACTGTGCATGGAATTGCTATTCCGCATTGTTTATACTGTTGTAAGCCGCCCTAAGACAACTTTGCTGGAAGGGCGGGGTAAAAGTTTAATTAATTAATTAATTAAATACTATAAACTGCAGCCAGGAAGCCATAATATTGTCTCATCTAGTACTGGGTCGCGGTCACACAGCCCTTTATAGTGGGAGGAACAGCTGTTTCCTCCCTCATTTAAAGGGGCCGATCAGACCGGCCTCAGCTACTCCCAAGGCGAAGCGGGCTCCCATGCAGGTTCATAGCACTTTTTCCAACCCTGGGAAAACCAACTATTTTCCTGGGAGTTGCGCTTTGAACCCACAATGGGCTGATCTGGACATCCCTCTCTCGCAATGATTGCGAGAGAGGGCTGTCCAGATCGGCCCTCCCGGTCCAATCCACACCCCGCCGGCCACCGCTGCCTTCCCCCATTCTCCCCAAACTTACCAGGTGGCTGGCGGGGCTCGGGGAAGGGTGCCTCCCCTGGCTGCCTCCACCTCCGCCACATGCTGCTGCTGCACGCCACTGCCTCTCGCCGCTGGTGGGGCTCAGGGTAGCCTCTCCTGGCTGCCGCCGCCACCGCACTCTACCTCCTTCACCGCCGGGGGAAAAAAACGGTTGCTTTAAATCTGGGAGGGCTCCAGGATTTAAACAACTGTGTGATCACGGCCCTGGGTAGGAGATGGGGCAGAGTAATAAAGAGCATATCTGCCTCTGCAAATCTGGGCCTACTGATACGCCTCAGACCCCCCCTACTCAGTGTTATCCCTAATGCAGCCTTCCTGTTGATATGTTGTTTCAGGAACCTGCTGAGAGACCTATATGTGTGGTGATAAGCCTTTTACGAATCTGCCGCTGAGGACACCACACAAATCAGCTTTCATCACCGTTGGAGCAGCCTACTTGTTGATCTCTCTATGCAGCTACCTTTAAAACAAAGGGAATTATGGTGTTGTGTACATTCCCCCCCCCAATGGCAAACAGATTCTTCACAGAGATTATTTAGATCAGGAAGAGGATGAGAAGAAGGGTTAAATAACCCCTTCCCCAGCACTGTTTCCCTCACTCAGCTCTTCCCCTACTCTTCTGTGGCTGCTTCAAACGTTAAAAAAAAATACATAGTGGAAGCCCCGATCATGTTTCTCTCACATCATGTGTGGTTAAACTCTAAGTAAAGTCGGGGAGAACTTCATCTAGGACATGCAGCCTTTCAGACTACCAGAATCTATAGAAAAGAGAAGGAGAGATCTATGGCAAAGTTTACGGCTGGAATCAGAGCGCGCTCAGGGTGCTGGACCGAGGTTAGAGCAGAGGTGTCAAGTATAAGGTCAGCCTGAGGCATCGCTTCCACTCACTGGGCAAATCACTGAACTGTCTTTGGAGCAAAGAATCAGATACTCTTCTTAGCGGAGCAAATAGGCTGACTCACCAGAACTTCTACTGCATGCCATGTTACTCGCCTGCTCTCCCTCCCCAATTCCCTGTAAATTAGGCCCGGCATATACATGAGATGGAATGAGGAGGCTGAGTGGACAGGAGGTGAGGGATGCACCCCATATTTGCATGTTCTCCCATGTAAAAAAAATATGCCTGCATATAGAAATCAAGAACTGCAGGAAGAAAGGTTCTCGCCCAGCCTACTCCCAGCACTGCTAGCTTTCTAGTTGCAAGGAGATTACTTTCCGTTTTTTTAAATGCAGGGGAGCATTCAAAAAGGCGATTCCGCCATCTACAGTCTGAAATTCATTTTGCACATGTGAAGAACCAGTCTGACTGAACCGTGACCATAGCAAGGGAATAGCGCTCACCTGTGGGACTAGGCTGGCATTCACACAGTTTCGGATCGGAACCAGGCTGCCATCGACATGCTGCACAGCTGCTCTGCAGAGGTGGCAACCCAGCTTAAAGAAGATGCTGTAAGTGATTTCGCTTCATGTTTAAATCAGCCCTTCGAAACCAGGTATCAGGGGGGGGGGGGTGTCACTACTGGTAATGCACTTCAGAGCAGTGGTGGTGGTGGTGGAGCTTAGGCAGAATTTGCAGTTTTCAATGGGAAAAAAATCTGGATGTAACCCACTAGGATGCAGGGTGGAGAATCTGCAGGATGGGGAATCTGGTGCTCCAGACAATCTGGCAGGTGTCAAACTTGCTCCCGTAGTGCGTTCCCAAGGCCTAAAAACTTTGAGAATCGCTAGGCTTTCAATCACACAGCGACACCCTGTCCACCCGAGGCTGACTGTTTGCAGATGTCGGCCAGGGTTCGCAATGGATCCTAACTAGAGCGGGATTCATAAGAGTGACCTCGAGGTGTCAAGCACTGCATCTCATTTCCAGACCCACCAGGTGGAAAAAATGCTTGCTGGCTCATGAAATATTGCCAGGTAAATTAGCATTTGACAGAGTCCTTTCCCTCTCTCCCTGGCTGATGAGGGTTATAGATTTTCCTTCCCTCACTTACGGCTACTCTGCCAATAAGCCTCACTAAAAGGACAGCTTTGAACGAGCGAGTGTGAGAACTGATTTCAGTCTGTTCCTCATGTTGCTGGTTAGTTTTTTGTAATAGCGTGCCTTGCCACATAAAATCCCATTCAGTAATGCTGCTTTCTGGCAAGGAAAGACTTCTCAATTTAGCAACTGCCAGATGTGCCTGCCCTTTGCAGCTGCCTGAAGCAGCAAGGAACACTTGGTTTCTGCAGATACAGCATGTATCTGCAGAAACCAACAAAAGAGAAACTGGAGATGTCACCCAAATGCCAATGACAACAGTCTGCAGATTAGTGTGATGAGCAATCTTTTAGGAAGGTCTCAAACAATCTATTCTTATAGCAAAGTCAAAGAAATCTTTGGATATTTAAATCCAGTGACTGGAGCTATGGATGGGTGAGACAGATCTTTCTACAAACCTGAAAAGGGCCCCCAGGTTTGCAAAAAATTGTGAAGTCTAAAAACCAAACACTAGGGGATTTTAAAAACTCTAAAATGATAAAAAATAATGACCTTTAAAAAACAGCTTTAAAAACAGCTTCCCTCAGTGGCTGTTGCTAGGCAATCACAGCATTCCAGGCTTCAGTTTCTGTGAGTAAAAGGTAGGGGGAGTGGGCAGGGCCCTTTCCAGGACTATTTTGGCCTTTGAGGGAGGACTCATAGGAGCCAGGTTTGGCTAGGGGTACCAGTTCCAGGTTGGGAAATTCCTGGAGATTTTGTGGTGAAGTTTGAAGAGTGCAGGGTTTGGGGAGGGGTGAGGCCTCAGCATAGGGTTGCTAGGTTCTGTCAGTGCTCCGGCAGGGGGATTTGGGGAGCATTCCAGGGGTGGGTGGGGACATTACACAACATTCCTGACGTGATGATATCACCCGAAAGTGAGATCATCGTTTCGGGGACATCACGCAGGAGACACTCTGATTTGGGGGCAAACTCTATGGTAAAATTGGGCTTAAACCATAAAGTTTGCCCAAAACCAAGAGCATTCCCTGTGTGACATCCCCGATGTGATGGTGTCACTTCTGGGTGATGACGTCATGTCGGGGATGTTTCATGGTGACATCCCTATTTAGGGGTGGGGTTTCCCCTGCCGACCAGCTGGTCCACAGCAGGGAGAAGCCCCCCAAACCAGGGGATCCCCTGCTAGGACCTGGAGGCTTGCAACCCTACCTCATTATGGTATAATGTCATCATCCAAAGCAGCCATTTTATCCAGGGGGACAGATCTCTGTTGTCTGGAGTTTAGATGTAATTCTGGGAGATCTCCAGGTGGGCAACTCTAGGTTTGGTAGCACCCTCTGGGTGACTTGATAAGAACATAAGAGAAGCCAGTGTTGGTTCAGGCCACTGGCCCACCCAGTCCAACACTCTGTCATCAGGTACCATCAGGAGATCCACCAGTAGGGCAAGGACACTAGAAGCCCTCCCACTGTTGCCCCCCCCCAAGCACCAAGAATACAGTGTATCACTTGCCCCAGACTGAGAGTTCCTATCTATATGTTGTGGCTAATAGCCACTGATGGACCTCTGCTCCATATCTATATACTAATTCCCAGAGGGGTTTTTTCTGTGTGGATACTTATATCTGCCAAAAGAGAGCTCACTCTACCCCAACAGATTTTCCTACATAGTCAGGGGCCTTCCTCAGCAGAAAAATCCAAAAAGTTAAATAAAAAAAAAAACTGCGACCATTGAATTTCCCCCAATACCTTTTGAAATGGCATCAACTCCAGTCATCAACTGTGAGAGATTAGAATGTTCAGGGAAGGGGAAGGCTTCTATTGGTTTCTGTCAGTAAAAGGCAGGGTTTTTACTGGCAGCAGTCTAGGGTTGCCAAGTACCCCCCCTTGCCACTGGCAGTGGATCCAGATCCAGGCTGGGAAACTCCTGGAGATTTGGGGGTGGAGCCTGGGGAGAACAGGGACCATAGTGAAGTATAATGCCATAAACTCCACTCTCCAAAGCATCAATTTTCTCCATGGAAAGTTATCTCTGTAGTCTGGAGATGAGCAGTAATTCCAGGGGATCCCCAGGTCCCACCTGGAGGCCGGCATCCCTAGGCAGCACCCTCTGTGTGACTTGATACCACCTGATTTACATGACTTAATTAGGCCCAGCTGCTTTGCTACTGTTCATCAGCAGCCACCCTATGAAAGCCATTGTGATATAACAGTTAGAGATCAGTTCCCCTGGATAAAATGTCTGCTTTGGAGGGTTGTTGAGGCTGCTTGCCTCCCCAAGCCTCACTGTCCCAAGGCTCCACCCCCAAATCTCCAGGAATTTCCCAGCTTGGAGCTGGCAGCCCTAAGGTGAATTGATCTCTGCAGCTGGGAGATCCATTGTGATTCCCAGAGCACTGCCAGTGCTGCTGTGGGGGGAGAGGAAGCAGGCAGGAGGCTGGGAGAGTGATAAAGGCAGAAAGAGAGAGTGATGGAGGGGGGGCAGAAAGAGAGAAAGAGTGATGAGGTGGGAAGCAATACTCTCTCTAAGGTGTGGAGTCTTGTGAGCAAAAATTCTACTTTGTGAGCCACTGGCATTAAAGTTGTGAGCGAGCCATTTGGCTTCTACATCAATTAGTTTGCTTTGGAGCCATCCTTCCTGAGCTAGGGTTGCCAAGTACTGACTTCAGGACTATCTGTCTGGAATCTACAGACATCCGTACTTCTCTAGCCACTGTCAGAGATGCAGCAACCCAGATCTCTGTATGTAGTAGAAGCGATAACTTTGAAAAGTCATTCTGTTTGGGAAAAGGGCTGAAGGCTGGACTGAGCTAACTTCTTCAGTTTTATTATGAAAGACGTAGATTCTGCATGCCTGAAATCCCAACACAAAAGCATGGAATCTGCATGCCATAGTAATTAGTGTGTAAGATTAGGATCTGGAAATCCCATATCCAAATCTCCACCTTGCCATGGAAGCCCACTGGGTGATCCTGGACTACTCAGTTTATCTCAGCTTACCCTACTTCACAAGAGGGGTGTTGTAAGGATAAAATGGACCAGGGGATAATGTTGTCGCAAGCTCTTTGAGTCCTCACTGGGGGGGATGGAGGAGGAGGAGGAGTTGGTTTTAAACCCCTTCCTTCACTACCTGATGGAGTCTCGGAGTGGCTTACAATTGCCTTCCCTTCCTCTCCCCACAACAAGCATCTTGTGTGAGATAGAGTTCTGAGAGAACTGTGACTGACCCAAGGTCACCCAGCTGGCTTCATGTGGGAGGAGGAGGAGGGAATCAAATCCAGGTCATCCAGCTTGGAGTCCATTGCTCTTAACCACTACACCATCCTGGCTCTCTAGAAGAGCAAGGAATTGATACCTAAACAAATCAGTGCAGCATGATGACAATCTTGGTTTTCCATGGAGTGAAAAATCTGAAAAATAATGAAAAATATGACAATCTCTCTTTTGCCTGGGGTGAAAATATCTAAAAAATGGCTGGAAGGGCAAGACCCTCTGAAGTCAGAAATTCCTGCGAGGAAAATTTCCAGTGGCCATAGCAGGGGAGCTCCAAAGCTGTGGATGGAACCACGTATGCATCGACGTCCATTCGATTCGTTTTAAGGGGCAGAGGCTGGCTTGCCCAGGTGCCCCCCCCCCCTCCTGTGTGCCTGCCCGCCTTCCCAGAGAGCAGGTCGTCCTCGGGCTCTTCTTGCCTCCGTGCCTTCTTCCCTGCGCGGGTGTCGCCGCCCGCCAGGAGGCTCACCCAATCAATCGCATCCTCCATCCCTTCGGCACGCCTTTGAAACAGCCCCGGCAGGGCCGGCGATGCCCTCGCGCGACTCCCGGGAGGACCGCTCCATGGAAGTTTCATCCCCGCGTCCCGCCAGATCGCCGAGGAGGAGGAACGAGGTTCCGGGAGCCGGCGGCAGGTGGGTGTCAAGGATTATTAATAGGGCCGCTTGTTTCGTTAGGGAAAGGTAAATGTGACACCGCCGCCACCGTCCCGGAGTATCTGACACCGGCCAGGGGCGGGGCGGGACTGCCTCGCCTTCCCGAAATAGAAGAGGCAAGACGCCTATATAAGTGGGGGTCCCACCTTGGGTTTCACTTTTTTTTGAGCACCTACCCAGCCTCTCCCGGAGCGCTTGCGACAGGTAAGTCGGAGGTGGGGAGAGACAGTCCGTACCACTTGCCCTGGGCGAGTCGTACACCCGGGGGGCTTGGACTGCTGGAGGGGCATCCAACGCGCAAGTGCTCTTTTACGTCAGTGACCCTCCCGCCCCCCAATAAACTAATCGTAACGGGCGGGAAGGGAGGGGGCGGCAAAAGTCTCCATCGCCTTCAACGAGGGTGGGGGCGTCCATCCTAACCAGCAGGTTGAAATGAAAGGAGGCTCAGATGGGGGAGGGACAGAATGAGAAGATGGCCCACTGGGGGAAAGGAGACGTGGGAAGTTGGCTGCACCTAGAGGAGCGACAGCTGAGAGATGGAAAAGCAGTAACTGGTAGAGCAAGAAGAAAACGGGGTGGGAAAAGATGCACGTAAACGGGGACAGGCATTCGAAGGGCTGGGTGGATGAACGACTTCCCAGAGGCTAACAGGAAAAGAAAGGTGAGGGAACGGGCACCGCCTTTACTCCGAGTAGTACCTGTGCGTCGAACGTCCCAGAGCAGGTGGTAAATAGCTCCCTCTGAAGGAGACATTACTGATCGCCGTCCCTTGAGCATTTGTGGGTTCTTACTACAGACGAGATAGCCGCCGCCTCATTCTTTGGGGTGGTTTGCAGCGGGACCCGTCGAAAATAGGGAGCCTATTTATACATTTGCAGGTTGCCCACGTGTGGATTTCTTTAGCCTGGCCGGTGGGGAAATGACTCCCCCCCCAAATAAGATATGCAAAATCTGGGATTTATTTAACAAGAAGCAAACAAGAAACTGAAGCACAGAAAGGAACAAGGAATGCTTGGGGCTAAGGGAGCATTGTGGACTTGTCAAGCTTGTGAAGTGACTTCGGAGGTTCAAGACCTACCCCCAGCTGGCAGAAAGTGTGAATAACAGTGCCTGAGACTGAAAAATAGGCAGTGGGAGTGGCGGAGTCAAAGTTTTGTGAGTACACTTTCTCTTCATTTGGCTGGGCCCATGCACAATGCAAGACGCTGTCCCGCCCCCCCCCCCCCCCCCCCCCCGTTCAAATTTTAAAAAGCTAGTTTGGGACAAAAAGGTTTCTGAGTTGCTTGAATAGTTGCCCTATTGTCTTCAAAAGCATTAGAGTCCAATATGGCAGTTTTGGAAGGGTTATTTGAACAGAGGTTTCCAGCCTAAAGAAGAACGTTGTGCAACTCTCAAGTATGCTGCCCTAACTTCGCCAGTAAAGTTAGCCGATCAAATTAAGACCAACAAAGTTTAATTCTGGGTATAAGCTTTCATGAACATGCACTGAAACAGACGTCCTCAAGCCTTACATATAGGTGGGGGGGGGTGAGTTAAAGTCTGTTCAAGCAAAAATGAAAGCACAACTCCAGTAGCACCTTAAAGATTACCAGCAATGGTTAAACAACAGGGTTGTGACACTTTAAAGATTCTGGTCACTTAACACATGGGTTCCATGCCCCAGCTTGGATGCTGTTGGGAAGCAAGATTGTTGACGTGCCCCACAGCATTGTGGGTGCTTCTGTGCACCCCATCTTTCCTGCAATCTTCCCAAACCTGCTTTGCACTAATGGTTTTGGCAAAGATTGCACCAAAGCTAAGGTGGCACCCATGTGGATGAGAAAATCTGGATCTTTCCAGTCCCACCCAGATGGTCTCCATTTTCCTTGCTACAGTCCCCCTGCAATAGTCATTTCCCTTGCCAACTGCCAGCTGAATATCATTATAATGTTATAACAATCAGTCAGGTACTCTAGCTTTAATTAAAAAGAAACCTTTCATTTCAGTGATACACCTTATCCCTTTATGTATTTGCAGTGACTGGGGCTAGAGACTAAACTCAGCTTAAAAGAAAAGCTGGAAATTCAGAGAGCCTGATAGACAGGTTGTGATGACATTACAATGATATTCAATTGCTTATTTTTTTATTTTTTTTAAAAATCCTGCAAAAATTTTGGTGTGTGTCATGGGTGGGGAAATGGCCACAAAAACTGAAAAAGCTCTTGGTTTGTGTTGTGGGTAGAGAAATGGCCAGAAGTCTGTCCCGATCAGGAAAACACCTGTTTTGTATTTTTAAAGGGGGCAAGAACATTCCTTGAATAGGGCCTGCTGCCTTTTAAATCTCATGCCCACAGTAAAGGGTGCCACAACATCCTATGCTTCTGAAGAAATGGACGCTGGTGTACAAAATAATAAAATGTTGTTAGTCTTTAAAGTATCACAAGACTCCTGTTTGTTTGCGACAAGCTGGTAGTTAAAGGTCAAGATTCTGCTGTCCAGTCTTTTTCTTTGCCTTCAGCCACCACATAGGAGTGGGATAAGGACAGAACAGCACAGAAGCCCTTGCCTGTCTTTGATAGTCCTACCCTACCATTCAGTGTGGGATAGGTAGTCGCTTTTGACCTTGGAGCCACTGGTTGCATTTTTATCAGAGGCTACAAAATGAAGAAAGCATTGATTTCAGAGCACTGCTAAACATTTTGTGACAAGAGCCTTTCCATTGTGCAGTGTGAAAAGTGCCTATCATTCCGTCTTGCTCAGGGCTCAGCCTCCCTATTGCAGACCTGCTGAAAAACCTGATCACATTAGCACATGCACTTTAGTTCCTTATTTTCTGCACTTTAAAGGCAGCTAGCTCTGGAGACAAGGCCAGTATGCCTCCCCCAAACAAACAACTGATGCAGAAATTAATTAAATAGCCTCTTTCTCTAGAATTTTCACTTGCACAAGATCAATGGTTTTCAATGGGCCCTTTTGCAACTGGAAGTTTTAAAGGAAGAAGCGCACTGTGCAGCAAAGGCAACCTACCTTTACAGGATCCAAGCCAGTATTTAGATGTCTGCATGCTATGCCCACTTTTCACCTGACCAAGTTGTGTAACAGTAAAATAAAACTCAACAAAACCACATCATTTAAACCATAAGAACATAAGAAAAGCCAATGTTGGATCAGGCCAATGGCCCATCCAGTCCAACACTCTGTCACACAGTGGCCAAAAACACCAGGTGCCCTCAGAAGGTCCAGCAGTGGGGGCAGGAAGCCATCCCACTGTTGCCCCCCCCCCAAACACCAAGATTACAGAGCATCACTTGCCCCAAACTGAGAGTTCCTATCTATACTTTGTGGCTAATAGCCATTGATGGACTTCTGCTCCATATATTTATCTAATTCCCTCTTGAAGCTGTCCATGCTTGAAGCTGCCACCACTTCCTGTGGCAGTGAATTCCACGTGTTAATCACTTTTTGGGTGAAGAAGTACTTCCTTTTATCTGTTCTAACCCAACTGCTCAGCAATTTCATGGAGTGCCCACGAGTCCTTGTATTGTGAAAAAGGGAGAAAAGGACTTCTTTCTCTACCTCCTCTATTCCATGCATAATCTTATAAACCTCGATCATGTTACCCCTCAGCCGTCATTTCTCCAAGCTAAAGAGCCCCAAGCACTTCAACCTTTCTTCATAGGAAAAGTGTTCCACCCCTTTTATCATTTTAGTTGCCCTTTTCTGCACTTTTTCCAATGCTATAATACCTTTCTTGAGGTGTGGCGACTAGAACTGTACACACTACTCCAAATGAGGTTGCACCATCGATTTATACAGGGGCATTATTATACTGGCTGATTTGTTATCTATTCCCATCCTAACAACCCCCAGCATAGCATTGGCCTTTTTCATTGCAGTCGCACACTGTTTCGACATTTTCATTGAGTTATCTACTACAACTCCAAGATCTCTCTCTTGATCAGTCTCCGTTAGTTCGGACCCCATCAACGTGTATTTATAGTTAGGATTTTTGGCTCCAATGTGCATCACTTTGCACTTGGCCACATTAAACCCCATTTGCCACGTTGATGCCCACTCGCCCATCCTCGACAGATCCCTTTGGAGTGCCTCACAATCCTCCCTGGTTCTCACCACCCTGAACAACTTTGTGTCATCTGCAAATTTAGCCACTTCACTGCTTACTCCCAACTCCAAATCATTAATAAACAAGTTAAAACGCATCAGACCAAGTACCGATCCCTGTGGTACCCCACTGCTTACCTCCCTCCACTGAGAAAATTGCCCATTAATACTCGCTCTCTGTTTCCTTTTAATTAGCCAGTTTTTGATCCACTTGTCCTTTTATCCCATTACTATTGAGCTTACTTAGGAGCCTTTGATGAGGAACTTTATCAAAAGCTTTCTGGAAGTCAAGGTAAACAACATCTATTGGGTCCCCCTTGTCCACATGTTCATTTACTCCCTCAGAGAACACTAACAGGTTAGTGAGACAAGATCTTCCCTTACAGAACCCATGCTGAGTCTTCCTCAATAGATTTTGTTCATCAACGTGCCTACTAATTTTTTCCTTAATAACAGTTTCCATCAACTTACCCGGTATCGACGTCAGACTGACTGGCCTGTAATTTCCCGGATCTCCTCTGGAACCCTTTTTAAAGATAGGAGTGACATTTGCTACCTTCCAGTCCTCAGGAATAGAGGCAGATTTTAAGGAAAGATTATATATTTTTGTCAGGAGATCCACAAGTTCACATTTGAGTTCTTTTAGAACTCTCAGATGTATGCCATCCGGGCCGGGTGATTTTTTTGTTTTTAAGTTGTCTATCAGATGTAGGACCTCCTGTCTTGTCACCTCAATCTAACTCAGGCCTTTCAACCCCCCTCCCAAAATCAGTGGTTCTGGAGTGGGCAGGCACTTCTCATCTTCCACAGTGAAGACAGAGGCAAAAAATACATTTAGCTTCTCAGCCATTTCCCTATCATCCTTCACTATGCCTTTTACCCCTTGGTCATCCAAGGGCCCCACTGCTTCCCTGGCTGGTTTCCTACTTCTAATGTTTTTGAAGAAAGTTTTATTGTTGGTTTTTTTGTTTTTTGCAATATGCTCCTCATATTCTCTTTGTGCCTACCTGATCACAGACTTGCATTTTATTTGCCACAGCCTGTGTTCCCTTGTATCAGCCTCACTGAGACTAGCTTTCCACTGCTTAAAGGAATCCTTCTTACCTTTTACAGCTTCCATTAGTTTGTTTGTTAACCATGCAGGATTTTTTCTATACCTATTTGTGCCTTTCCTAACCCGCGGTATATATTTTCTCTGAGCCTCTAGGATTGTAATTTTAAATAGTCTCCAAGCTTCCCCAATGGTTTTGACCCTTTCTACTTTTCCTTTCAGTTTTCTCCTCACATATCCCCTCATATCAGAGAAGTTACCCCTTTTAAAGTTAAAAGTGGTTGTGACAGTCTTTATGGGCAACTCCCTATTTATACAAATGTTGAACTCAATAACTTTATGGTCACTGTTCCCAAGCGGTGCAATCACTTTAACATCTCTCACCAGGTCTTGGGCGTTACTTAGTACCAAATCCAGGATCACCTCTCCCCTGGTTGGTTCTGTAACCATCTGCTCCATAGCACAGTCATTGAGAGTGCCTAGCAACTCAATCTCTTTTCCCCGACTTGAACACATATTGACCCAATCAATGTGTGGGTAGTTAAAGTCACCTATTACAACGCAGTTATTTTGTCTAGCTGCTATCTTGAATTCATTCATCACTTTATAAACCTCTATCTTTCGATTTGGTGGGCGATAACAAACTCCCAAAGTTAAGCTTCCTTTTGGGCCCGCTAATTCAACCCACAGCATTTCCAGAAGCCATAAATTACATCAGTACATTAAAACAACGGCTTTGAAAACACCCTGTGCACCCAGTTACCTCAACTGCTCTGCAGAATAGTTCTGTTTTATAGCCTTATCAGAAAACCAGGAGGGTAGAAGCCCCCCTGACCTCTTCAAGGAGACTGTACCACAGGCATGGGAAGTCACTAAAAAAGCTGAAGTCCAGCTGTTAACATAGTATGCCCTAGACATACAGCCAGTAGGGCCTGCTGGCAGGAACAAGGCAAACTGCAGTGTTTTGTGCTGGAAGACAACATAAATGTAGTAGGCATTATTAGGAAATTGGAGAGACAGTTCTGAATCAATAAGAATTCCCTATATCTAGAATCTGTAAAAGAGAAAGAAGTGGGGTGTTGCTGTATGTGTCCAGAAGAGCATAAGGTGTTTGGGGGTTGGTAATAGAAAATGACTAAGGAACAAATTTCTCCACAGATGGTGGGAGGAAACACTAGGTTCAAAGGAGTAATATGATATCTATTACTGCCCTGTTTACTCCCAAATCCCCAAATTCTGAGAGTGATCTTAAGATGAAAGAGATAAAAATAGCAACCCTCAAGGTGTGAGCATCAAGCAAATGATTATACACAGCTTATTTCCTATTCTTTCTCCCTCAGTCATGTTATTGTTGTGTGAACTTCCTTGGCTTCCACTTCCATATTAAAGTAAAAATACCACGTCTCATATTTAAAGCCTTCCATTCAGTCTCACCTCCTTATCTTTTACCTCTTTTCCCACAGCATGTCCCATGCTGGACAAATGCCACCTCATTTGTGTGCTTTCTCATTCATTCTTTCTCAGTTATAAGTCTTCATGTTCAGAATTCTCTTCCTATTTGTTCTGCTTCTCCATGGTCTATGTTAAAGAAACTTTTCTTAAGATTCATTTTCCCCCTTTTCTTTGCTCCATTTCTTTATCCTCGTTGCTGACCTCTTCTATTGAACATTTTAACTCTGTCCTTCCTATTTCCACTTCCTACCTGTGTAATATATTTTAGGTTATGAATCTGTAGGCAGAAGCTTTTGTGTTTTCCCCCTACTGCATAGCACCTAGCATCACTTAGGCAGCTGAATGAGAAAATGTTGTAATAGTGGGCAATTTTAACCAGATGCACAAAACTGCATAAATAGGTATTTCTAGATATGATAAATCTGTGTTAGGAAGATCAATAATCCATTAAACAAGATGAAAGGCAGCCTTCTAGCACAAGCTATAAACGATGCTAAACTGGATCAGGCTGTCATCAAAACCAACATATATGTAAGTGGACAGTCAAAAGTAGATACCTTAAGTTTAAAAAGAAAAGGATATTCAGAATGAAGTAGTTAAAAAGGAGCTGAAAGAAAGGAGGTCAAATATCTTTAGGAGACTTGGACACTATTTAAAAATTTCACTATAAAAGTTCATTCAAAAAGTACACTACAGATTGGACACACAGAATAAAAGATGCCAGTGCAGTTAACAAGTCCGGTCAAGAAAGCTTCCTCTAAAAGTGTAAATGTGGGAAATAAAAAGAGCACCAATAGCTATATGTATGTTGATAGTGAGGCAGATGGGGGGAAATATTCAGAGAATATTGCTAAGAACCAATTTGTTTAAATATATCGGGGCAAGAATGGAAGGCAATCAGATCATTAGATGATTAATGTATGAAAGGATTGCTGAAGGAGGATAGGAAGACTTCAGAGAATTTTTTGTGTCAGTCTGAAGCACTTTTTGTGGGAGGATATCTGAATTGTATCAAACAAAGATGATAAGAAATAGGGTTAACTGTTTTTTAATAGAATTCTGATGTGAAACAGTTGCTCTTCCTAACAAAAATGTGCAGCGTGCGTATCTAAAATCAACCTCCTCTATGAAGGATTAGAAAAAGGCCAAGGGAGAGCTAGGAAATTACACACAAATTATCCTAATTGTTTGCCATTTTTACAAATAGCAGATTAGTCAGGATGGTAAAAACTTAAAGAGAGTGTGATGAGCCTGCTTCAGCAGGGAGAGTGGGGTATAAATCAAACAAATAAAATAAATAAATCTCTCCAAACTGGGTGAATGGCTACACAATGGCTGTCATATTCCAGGATCCTACTTGGCTGAAGCACCTTCCCTTAGCCTCAGAGGGAGAGGGGTGGGGGTTGAGCATCACCCCATTGCACCTCCTCTCCCCCACCTGATAGCTTCTTCCTTGGCCCTCTTCTCCAGGCCTTTTAAAAACCATCACTATGGCTGAGGCATATCTAATGGACTCTCTCCACCCCGATGCCCTACAGTCATGTGGCAAAGCCCACAAAGGACCAACAGCGGCCTGAGGGTTGCCAGGTCATCTTTGCTCATTTGCAGGGGTGTGAGGGAGCAGGGGTGGGGTGATGTTGGCACCCATGATGCCCCCAGCATGATGTCACATGGAAGTGAGGTCATCATGCCAGGGTTGTTATGCCAGGTGGTGGCTGTTTGGGGTGGGGCTTCCTCCCACCAGCCAGCTGACTGGCAGCTGGCTAGAGCCCACCAAATCAAGGAATCCCTGAGTGTTGGCAACCCTAAGCGGCCTTCAGGCAATCTCTCCCCGCCATTTCCATTTCCCACCTGCAATGCGGAGCCTCCAGAGAGTAAATTCTCATTCAGCTGGCTTTTATATGGCCAGCTGTCGTTGATCATTTGGCCAGAGTGTACATCTTTACAGGGTGCTTTTGCAACCTCACTGGGCTTGCTGGATGCCAGGTTTGGAACCCTGGGGCATCAAGAAGGAGGATGGTCTGGCATCACCACCACTATCACCTCGACAGTGGCAAATGAGATTCCATGTAAGTGTGTACCAGTGCACAATGAAAGAAAAATAAATCTCAGCTTGACATATACACTGCTGGAATCTAAACCAGAGGTGACTGAAAAGGAAAGGTTATGTAATTTAATGAAAATCCCTACATGGATGACCCATGCTAGCCCAATGTTATAATCCATGTGACGGTCACCTCCAGGCTAGACTACTGGAACTGGCTTTATGCTGGGCTGCCCTTGAGACTGATCTGGAAGCTCCAACTGATCCAGAATGCTGCGGCACAAGTCCTGACAGGAACACCTCAGACTGCACATATTCGACCTGTACTGCACCAACTGCACTGACTTCTGGTGGAGCACCGAGTTAAGTTCAAGGTTTGTTTTTGACCTTTAAGGCCTTGAGCGGTCAGGGACCAATGTATCTGCAGGACTGCCTCCTTCGGTACACCCCCTGGAGAGCGTTATGCTTTGCACAAAACAACTTGCTGGTGGTCCCTAGCCCTAGAGACATCCAGCTGTCCTCAACCAAGGCTAGGGCTTTCTCAGCCCTGGCCCTGACCTGGAGGAAGTCTCTGCCAAATAACATCAGGGCCCCATGGGATCTTATGCAATTCCACAGGGCCTGCGAGATATTCCACCAGGTGTTTGGTTGAGGACCACAACGGCTTAAATCATGGCAGGCACCCTTCCCAGAACCTCTGTCCTCTGAAGGATTTAATTCCTTCCCTCATACACATGAGGCACCCACAGGCCGGAGATGGGAGGGAACCTTAACATTTCACTGCTTGATTTTAATCAATGTATTATATGTGTTGAAAATGGTTTTTATTGTTTTAACTCTGTACATTCCCTAGAGCCCCACAGTTCTGGGGATTAGGCGATTTAAAAATGTAAATAAATAAATAAAGATCTCAGAAGCTAAGCAAGATTGGCCCTAGTTAGTATTAGGGTCGCTGTGCAGGGGCAGGCAATGGCAAATCACCTCTGTTTATCTCTTGCATTGAAAACCCTACAGCGACACTGTTAGTTGTCTGCAACTTGACAGGACTTTTCACCACCAATTTAATGAGAACATCAACTCAGCATGTAGCAGTGACAAGGCAAATTCTGTTAGAAATTATACTACATAAGAATAACATGGCCAGTATCAAAATGCCTTTGTATAAATCTAAGTCATTCAGCACATTTGGAATACTGTATGGGTTTCTGCTCATCCCGCTTCAAAAAAAGTACATCATAGAGCTGGAAAACCTGCCAAGAAAGAGCAAGCAAACTGATTTAAGCCTTGGTTATCCTTTTCTGCACCTTTGCTACAAGGAGAGGAAAAGACATTTGGGGCTTCTCTGGGAAGAAAGATTACATAGTCGAGAATGAACAGAGATTATGCAACTGAGATTTATAAAACTACGAACAGCATGAAGAACTGGACTGAGATACGTTTTCTCCCTTGGTAATAATATAGAACTTGCAACTGATAGTCAGTAAATTCAGGAGATGAGAAAGTATTTCTTTATACAATGCAGAATTAACACATTGCATTCCATGCTCCAAGATGGGGTTTGGAACTGAGGAGGAAGGGCTGTCAGTGACTATTAGCCACTCTGAATACTGGGGGGGGAGGGGGGGGTTGGGGGGGAGGGGGGCTTCCTAGGACTGTTTGGATGGTCCCTGTTAAAAACAGGATGCTATGCAACCTGGTTCTTTGGTCACTATTCAACCGAGGCATGGAAGCAATCCTCAAGTTCTGTGATATTTATTCCCAAGTACTTATGCAAAGGCTGCAGTTTAATTAATCCTCAGATTGGCAGCAGCTTGGATTTGGGTTTATCTATTTAGATATTTATACCTCACTTGCAGCCCAATGAAGCCCCAGAGCAGCTTACAACAGCATTCTCCCCTCCTCTGTTTTATCCTCACAACTACCCTGTGAGAAAGGTTAGGGTAAGTCAGGGTGATGGGCTCAAAGTCACCCAGCAATCTTCCATGGCGGAGTGCGGCGCTGAACCCAAGTCTCCCCCAAATCCTAACCCAGCACTAACCACTACACCATGTGGACTCTCATGGCTCCAGGACATGTTGCCCTTGGATTTTTTTTCTAAAGGCTTCAAAGACTGTACACTAGCCCAGATGGCCCCATGGGCACAGGGCCCTTTGACATTTTGGTGTGCCAGGAGAAGGCGCTTTGGCAAATGCTGTTTTGGCATGCAGGGACACCACAAGCGCAGAAATCCGCCCAACCCACAAAGGAACATAGAGAGAGGTCCAAAGACTTCGATTCACTCCGACATGGCGCTCACCGGTTGACCTTGCGCCACCTCGGCCGCCTCACAGGGTAGCTGAGAACACAAAATGGGAAGAAATCCGCCTCCCTCGGCCAGAGCTTTTGCGAAGCCGGGTGGGATTAGCACGAGCCCCGGTAGCGCTGGCTGGCTAAAGCTCAGGAGGCCCGTCCTCCTCCTTGGCCCCGCGGCCCGCCCGCCCGCCCGCGTGACCTTGCCTTGACCCCCTCCGTGCCAGCCACTTTCCCACCGCGGCCGCCGCGCGCCTAGGGAGGGTGGTTGCCTGCAGCCCGGCGCCCAAACAATTCTTGCCCCAACCCTGACCCCAAGCAGGACTTGTCTGCAAAGTGATGCGCCCGGCCAGCCTCGGAGAGCGCCAGAGAGAGCGAGAGAGTGAGCGAGCGAAAAGGGGACACCGCGAGGCTCGGTGGCACTTGCGCGTCTAACTGCTTGTGGCTGGCAGCGCTCCAGCCCTATCCCGGTGTGCCATCCCCGCCCGGCACTGCAGCTTTGGTCATATGAGCAGAAATGATAAGGGCACTTTTTCTCCCCCTCCCGCCTCCTTCTTCTTAATTTTCTTTTTTTTGCTGCACTTTGCCTCTCTCTCTCCCTCTCTCTCTTTCTTCCCACAGTTGCAAGGATGGCGATGACTGACGTGCTCAGCGCGGACGATATCAAGAAGGCGGTGGGAGCCTTTGCAGGTGAGTCACGGCGGCGGAGCCCCCTTCGTCTTTGCCCCGGGTGGGGGGAGGCTTTGCCCGGGAAGGCGAGCTAGAGGAGAGCGAAGTGGAGCAGCCGAAGCGGTCGAGATGCAGGGAGGTGTCCTCTGCCAACTTCCCTTGGACGCCACAGAGATGAGACGCCCCATTAATTTTACAACAGAGGACGAAGGCTCCACTGCGGGCAAGCTCTGTCCCGCAGCGAGCGGAGAAGTTTCACGTTTTGACAGTCCCGAGGACGGCGCAGGGAGCCCCAAGTAAGCTCCGCGTCTGGCGTCGCCCTGTTCAGCCCCAGATTTTTTAGCATCGTTTTCTCTATTCCCACCAACAATTCCTCCTCTTTCCAAGAAACCTTATCCCGATGCTTTTGTGCCTTTTTGGTGCGCTTGTGCATTTCCGGTGCTAGAAGGCGTTTTTTATTTTTAAAAATAGAAATTTGCGGGCTTTGATTAACTGGGGCTACTGGAGAAGATGTGGTGGTGCACAGGGGTCCAAACTTTACCGGCGGGGCTTCTTTCTTTTGAGCCCACAGCCATGGCCGAAAATTCACAGCGGGGAGACCGGATTAGAGGTGGGCTCAAGCAGGGATCGGACTACCGGTCTCAACACACACAACTCCAGGCACACCCCCCCCCCCAAATTCCCTGTTCCTCACTTCTTCAAGAAACCAGCCCTTCAGAGATGTTTTGCTTTGAACTGATGTTTTGCTTTGCCTCTTCTCCCAGGCATCCTCACCCCTCCCCAAAGATTAGCCTGCATGACACCCCCCCCCCCAAGTCTGCATTGTGCCAGAAGCACAGAGCAGAGTCAAGCCCAGGTGCCTTCATCAACTCCAAGGAAGCCTCACCCTACCACCTCCCCCAGGATAACTGCATCCTCCCGGCAGTATCTCTCTTTTCTAGGCAACTTGGTTTCTAGAATGTTTGTAGTCCCACCAGTGGCCATGTATCAAATGTCCTCCCCACCTCTTGAAACCTGCTAAGGATGGGGTGACCTTGCTAAATACCACACAAAGGGCTAAACTCTGAAAGAAAGTCAGGGACGAGCAAAAGTCAGGGACTGAAGGCAAAAACCCCATCCTCCTAAATTGCTGTAATCCTCGCCTCTTCTTTTCTCTAGCTCTAACATCACTGGCAAAGAGAATCCTCTAGGAATTGATTTATTCCCGCATCCCACCCACCCCTTCCTCCACATTTCATTCATTGATTCTCTCTAGAGTTGCATGCAGGGCTGGATGAAGGCTGCTGCCCAAAGAAAGAAAGAAGCAAAGCATTCAGCCCTAACTAATCAGGGCACTTTCTGGAGGTCATTCGCTGTGTTAGATTTCCCTAGTGCCTCTCCTGAATTCAAAGCCATTGGCAAGAGGAATCTTTAATTTCAGACAGTTCAAAGCTTCTGAGACATCTTTTTTTAATCGATCTGGTTTCTGAAAAGAGGGCTGTGATATAGCAGTCTCTAGGTAACTGCCCTATATGGATAGGCAGATGGAGAACCAGCCAGCCAGTGTGGTGTTGCAGTTGTGGTCACTAAGATCTGAGAGACCCAGGTTCGAATCCCCACTGTACCATGGAAGCTCACTGGACAACCTTGGGTCAGTCACTCTCCCTAAGCCTAACCTACCTCAGAGGATGCTAGTTGTGGGAATAACATGGAGGAGCAGAGAATGATGTAAACCATGTGGGGTTCAGTGTTCCCTCTAAGCTGAGTTAGTGTGAGATAGCTCACAGTATTTAAGCCTCTGGCTCAAACATTTTTTCTTAGCTCAGAAAGGATGGCTCCAGAGCAAACTAGTTTATGCAGTGGCCAAATCACCTGCTCACAACTCTAATGCCGATAACTCACAAAGTAGAATTTTTGCTCACAACTCCATAGCTTAGAGGGTGCATTGGTTGGGTCTCTCTTGGGGAGAAAAGCAAGGGATACATACAGCAGTATGTGAGTGTTGTCAAGTCACAACTGACTTATAGTGACCCCCTGGAAGGGTTTTCAAGGCAAGAGACACTCAGAGTTGGCTGACCATTGCCTGCCTCCACATCATGACCCCGGGATTCCTTGGCGCTCTCCCGTCCAAATACTGCCCAGGACTGACCTAAGTTAGCTTCCGAGATCTGATGAGATCATGCTAGCCTGGGCTATCCAGGTCAGGGCATACATGTAGATGCACACCAAAAATTAGTCATTGTTAAAAATACCTTGTTGTGAATTCTGGTGCCCTTAGTCCATTTCTAGTTTGCCCTACTTTTTGGGGGGCACAGAGCAGATATTATTAGAAGATCAAAATTGAGAAAGAAGCCCAGTGTGTGCTTCCTGGAGATGAGCCAAGTTCCCTTGCTGTTCCGAGCACGTTAAAAAGCTTTGCTCCCACCTACCACCACTTGGTGCCTTTTCATATGCTGAGCTGATCATGATAGGTTTTAATAACTACTGTTAATGACTGTAACATCTTTACTTCTCCACTTTACAACCTATGCACATGCCCTGGTTGGCTGAGAGAGATCAGAATGTTCTTGGCCTTGTGTTGCCTGGGATTTAGGGATGGGGTGACGATGGGGATATCACCCAGCTGATAAGCTACTTTTGCTTGTCATCTCCATCCCCACAAGCATAGGCAGTAGTCCTGGGCATTTAGGGGCTCTTCCCCCTCAAATGTGAGGCACACCCCACAACAACTGCTGCCCTTCTCCCCTCCCTTTCCCCTCCCCCTCCCTCCCCTCCTGTGACATTAAAAGGGCCCCCCAGCTGATCAACGGGAGCACATGGCCCGCCAATCAGCTGTCGGGCCCTTTAAATCTTGCAGGAAGGGAGGGAGAGGGGCAGCCACACGCCTTCTCTGAACGCCAAGTGGCAATTTCGCTGCTTGGAATTCAGGCGCGGGAACCCTTTAAATGTTTATTTTCCAAGCAGGGGCTGCCTGCGCCTGAACTCCAAGTGGCAGGTTCACCACTTGGAGTTCAGGGAAGGTGTGTGGCTGGCAGCTACACCTCTCCCTCCCTTCCTGCAAGAGAGGGGGCAGCTGCATGCCATTGCTGAACTCAGCAAATTCCAAGTGAGCAGCCCTTGCTTGAAAAACACCATTTAAAGGGAACCCTTTAAATGGTTTTTATTCAAGCAGGGGCTGCCCATGTCTGAATTCGAAGTGGCAAAATTACTTGAAGTTCAGGGAAAGCGTGTGGCTGCCCCCTCCCTCCTCCTTCCCCTGCTGCCCCACGAAATTTCCCCAGGCCCCACCAACCCAACATTTCTGGCTATGGGGCTGGTCCTGGGACATGTTCAGGGATATTTTGGCACACTATGCAGTTGTCTAGTGTGCATCGATGGGTTGAGCCAGCTGTGCATCACAGGAAGCCCCATGGGAAACTTCTGTATACATAGGATTGGGTTCGCAACATGAGCTGGGGAAATGGATGAAAATCATTGCACCATTTCCTCTTGAAATAAGAAACCTTCCTCCCCCTGCACTCTTGAATTTCTCTTAAACGAGCATAAATTTTTCTGAAGCTTAAAATGTTCCAATTGGTTAAACACTTGTATCAAGCAATCACAAAAACCTTTGTTCGTTTAAATCGTGTTTAAGGAAATTAAAGTGCTTTTCTTTTGGTAAAAGCTTCTAAAAGTTCTGAAAAGTGGGTTTCCTGTTTTTAAAAGGGGGCTTTGAAAGCTTCCCCACTGCTGTTAATCTTTGTCTACTTAGATTTTACTTTCTCTGAGGACAAAGTGTCCCTGTTCTTACAGTACCAAAGTCCGTGGATAGCAGCAGTAATCTCCAATGGCTGATTAGTGGTTGAAATTGTTAGGCAGGTCCCTAAGGAAAAGTCCACTGGTGGTAGCCAAACAGGTGGAATTCAGTTCTTAGCAGGCAATGTGTGACTAAAAGAGGAGAGAGAATGTCCACTAGTGAAGACATCATTAAATGCTTCCCTCTCTTAGTTCTCTGCATAAACTTTTCTTGCCTTACAATTCTGTAATTAAGTCTACAGATATTTTTACTAGGACCCATTTATACATTCCTGTGTTGGCCAG
Source organism: Lepidodactylus listeri (assembly GCA_029233225.1). Taxonomy (NCBI): domain Eukaryota; kingdom Metazoa; phylum Chordata; class Lepidosauria; order Squamata; family Gekkonidae; genus Lepidodactylus; species Lepidodactylus listeri. The sequence goes on along the minus strand of JARCFY010000008.1, from coordinate 38,063,647 downwards.
GTCCGGGTTACACATGCTGCAGAATGAATTGATAACATCCTTAGATGACAGAATTTGTTTATTTACTTTATTTCTATCCTGCCTTTGTCCCCAGGGGGAAGCAAAGTGGTTTACATTGTTCTCCTCTCCTTTTTATCCTCACAACAACCCTGTGAGGTAGGTTAGGCTGAGACTCTGTGACTGGCCCAAGGTCACCCAGCCAGTTTCCATGGCAGAGTAGGGACTCAAACCCAGGTCTCCCAGATCTTGGTCCAACACTTTAACCGCTACACCATGCTGGGCAGTATCACATCAGATTACAGGTCAGGTATGCCACTATTTAGATGCTTCTTTAAAAACCTGATAGTAGAAAGGTAACACAACATAGAGCAGACTGGGCAATAACCATTCCCAGTGACGTGGTACAGAGAATGTGGTACTTCAAGATAGCATCCCCTCTTGTAGGGTGAAATGGCACAGTCCATTCCACTACTTCAGAATTCTATCATAGAATCACACAGTCAGAAGGGGCCATACAGGCCATCTAGTCCAACCCCCTGCTCAGTGCAGGATCAGCCTAGAGCACCCCCGACAAGTGTTTGTCCAGCCATTGCTTAAAGACTGCCAGGGAGGGGAAGCTCACCACTTCCCTAGGCTGCTGATTCCACTGTTGAACAGCTCCTACTGTAAAAAAGTTTTCCCTAATATCCAGCTGGTACCTTCCTGCTAGTACCTTCCCACCCTTAATTAAAACCCATGATTGTGAGTCCTATCCTCTGCTGCCGACAGGAACAGCTCCCTGCCCTCCTCTAAGTGACAGCCCTTCAAATGCTTAAAGAGAATAGTCATATCCCCCCTCAGCCTCCTCTTCTCCAGACTAAACATTCCCAAGCTCCTCAGCCTTTCCTCGTAGGGCTTGGTCTCCATGCCCCTGATCACCCTCGTCGCTCTCCTCTGCGCCCACTCTATTCTGTCCACATCCTTTTTGAAGTGAGGCCTCCAGAACTGCACACAATACCCCATCATCTCATTCCCACCTCATTCTGCTGCAAGTGCAGACTAAACCTCATAGGTGGCACATCAACTGCTTGAACAGAGGTTCCAGTGAGTGAGTGGCGGGGGACCAATTGCCTTCCAGGTAACAAAATGGTTTTTAACTGAATATCTGGCCAATACTTGGGGCCAAACTATGATGGTGTCCACAGGCCTGACCTGTGGATGCTGCCACCATTTTTAAGTGATTTAAAAACACTGTGAGGGCACAAAAAAAAAAATCCTGACTGAATCCACAATACAGTAGGCGAAGACATCATTGTCCATCTGTGTCAGCTAATGTTGCCATCCCCTGCCCGGAAGGTGGCTTGAGTCATACTGTGATGTCGGGTGCATGGAATGTTATGTGATGTTTCTCATGGCTTGCTTATCGCTCACTGCCTGGCTTTGACCTTGGAGCCTGGTGCCTGGCTATGTATCTTCCCGCTTTTCCCCAGAGAACCTGAAGCCAATATATTGGGCACCTTTTCTGTGATTTATATGCCGCCTTGAGCCGGCAAATGCTGGCTAGGTGGGATATAAATCCAAATAATAAATAAAATGATTGGTTGCATTCCTTGTGAGACCCTCTTTGAATTCTGTATAATTGCCCTGGCCCAGGGTTTTTCAAACCATTACTGACATAGAACATGTAGATGACCATAGCAGCCCTTTCTCAATAGAGATCAACTTCTTGGAAGCCGCTTGATGTGACTGACTCTGTAGGACTCTCACAGAGTGTCAGTAATGGTCCCCCTGCCTTTTCAAGCAACAAAAGGGCCACACGCATCCTACCCGGCTGCTTCAGCAGTTGAAAAGGCTTGCCTGGGGAGGGGCAAGAGCACCTCAGCCGGCTGCTCTGTGGGACCAATCAGGATCAGGCCATAACAGTATTTTTAAAAATCTCTTTAAAATGGTGGCAAAATTTATGGGTAGGACTATGGACTCTGTCATATCTAGTTTGGCCCTTGGTCTACTCCGACCACAAGAAACCAGGCAAGTTTATAAGCCTTCATCTTTCTAGTCTTCAACTGCATCTTTCTTCCTTATCATACCTTAGATGTTTGCCCGTTCTAAAAGAATACTATATTTGTCCATTTCTTCCCCAACTTGTCCTTTGAAAGACCCCAAGGAACCTCTTGTACTACCTTCACATGTAGGCTTTGCAAGGCTAAATTGTTCTCCCATCAGTAGGGGGAAAACTGAAAATCTATGGGCTGGTTCATACATGCAAATAATATTTATTTAATATTTGTTTACTTTATTTGTAGTCTACTTTTGTCACTGAGAAACAATGCAATATGAACAGTGTAGGACATGCAACCAATAATGTAATAAAATTGATCAACAAACTCAGAAAACAATAGAATAAAAACAGTATAAGACATGACATCTGTCATGACCCCTTCCGGGTTGCTGCCTTCTGCCACCACCACCCTGGACGTAGGGTCTCTTGACAAGGCCCAGGGTACCCTCCCAAGCCCAACCAAATGCCTTTTTTAACTGAGAAACATGAGGCGTGATGACCAGGCAGAACACTTGAACAACAGGGTTTATTTAAACATTACTGGGGCAGGGAAAACAAGACAAGGTGCATTCAAATCAATAACAGTGTTTTAAAGGCAAACTAAAATGAATCTAACGGTACTAACTGTTTTTCCTTAACTGGTACTACTTAAGGCCTATAGCCTCATATACCAGGCCTCTTGCCTGTTCTCACTCCATCCCACCGAGGGACTTCTCTCCCAGCCCAGACTTTCCCCGCAGCTTGACTCTCTGTCAGAGGAAAAACCGCAGTAGAGAGAAAAAGAACGGTTTGTCAGTTACATGGCTTCACATTTTCCCCGAATTCCCTTTGGCTACCACCGCCACCAAGCATCATGGGAATTGTAGGCAGACAGCCCTCTACCCCCAGCACAGGTCTCTCCTAGGCCTAGGCCACACTAGGCCTGTTTTCCAGCTTGGCACAGATCATGACAACATCAAACAATGCAAATGCTGTATTACAGAAATTTGCAGTGAAGAGATGTCATTAACTACACCTCTAGACCCTTTATAAAACGATTCCATTTTGCTACAGTAGCAATTCCACTTTATGCTACATTTTATTACAGTTGATCACTATACTCACGATCACTTGTGGCTGCATGTGTGAGGAGAATCCCCTGGAAAGCATTGCCCTTGATCTGAGATTTTATCCTCATTATTAAAACTCTGATGAGGAAGAGACAGTTCCTATAACCCACTTTTCTCTACCCTAAGGAGTCTTAAAGTGGTTTACAATCTCATTCCTTTCCCCTCTCCACAACAGGCACTTTGGGAGGTAGGTGGGACAGAGAAACTTCTGAGAGAACTGACTGGCCTAAGGTCACCCAGCAGGCTTCATGTGGAGGAGTGGGATATCAAACCGAGCTCTCCAGATTAGAGTCTGCCACTCTTAACCACTACACAACGCTGGCTTTCAGTGAATGATAGCTCATTCATACATTCAGGCCATAGCTGATGTTGTAGTCCTAAGTAACTAACAGCTGATGAGCAAAGCAGTCTTTGGGTTTCTACTTGATGAAAGTGAATGAACCCTGTGCCACCTAATTGCTAACATGCCTGGGTAGTTAGTCTCACCAGCGATCTCCTTGCTCCATTCTCCTTGTAGCTGTGGACTCTTTCAGTCACAAGAAGTTCTTTGAAATGGTGGGGCTGAAGAAGAAGAGCCAAGATGATGTGAAAAAAGTTTTCCACATTCTGGACAAAGATCGAAGTGGCTTTATTGAGGAGGATGAACTAAAGTAAGCAAAATCAGTATTCCTCTTATGTGAGCTGAAAAGTGGATTGTAGTAATATGCAATTGAGCCTGCTCTTACACAGGGCAACAGTAATATGTAACCTGAAGGCCACATACTGTATTTTTTGCTCCATAAGACTCACTTTTTCTCCCCAAAAAAGTGGGGGGGAAAGTGTGTGCGTCTTAAACCCCCCTCACCTTTCCCAAGCCACGGCACCGAGCGGAGCTAGGTACGTCTTATGGTCAGGTGCGTCTTATGGAGCAAAAAATACGGTAGGTTTGAAATTACCATTGTACGATGGACGGTTCATTGAAATGGCCTACAGATGGGACAGAAATCATTCACATAACGCTCCGTGAATTAATAGATCTGGTTTTATATTTGTTTTACATTTCCAGTGGAGAGTTCAGCTGCAGGTAATATTCATGGCTTGTACTCAGTTTTGTAGCTGCTGATTTTGTGGTGGAGGGGCTTAAGCTGACACTGAGCAAGCAAAAAGCCTGTTTAAATAAACTGGAGTCTTGTGACAGTCTGTCTGAAGTTATCCTAAACCAAGTTACATCCTTTTAAGCCCATTGACTTCAACGGAATAAGAAAAGCATAATTCTGCTTAGGATGGTACTGTAAGACAGAAATTTTAAGCAGGTCTGTTCAGAATCCTTCTCACATCTTAGTCAATCAGGCTTACTCCTGGGAAAACGTTTTTAGGATTGCAGTCCAAATCATGTTATTAACATAGCATCTAATTTTAATAAAGACTTTTTAAAGTGGCCATGTCCTCTTAGTGAGCAGTTGGGTAGAATACCTTCTGCATGTTTTGTTCCCCTGTATCTCTGTCAACAAAAGGACTAGATAGTTAACATTCTTTTTTTAAAAAGATAATTCAAGGTATATCCGTGTGCAGCCCTGCCCCCAGCAGGTGACAGCGCTGCCTGCATTAGATGCACACATGAGTAGAATGGGTGGAAGGAATCTGTAACATTGCTGAAAATAACCGCCGAAGCATCTGAAATGGAGCTTTCCCCAATGAGACTTTCTTCTACCTGAAGCAGCTTCATGTGACAGTTTCCTCCCCCCTCCCCATGACTTTACTAAGGTCACTCTTACAAAACAGGACCAGACCAAATGCTCCTGGCCAGGCTGTCTCTGTGCTTAAGCTTGGTAATGACTGGATGAGGGCGAATACAGAAGAAGAGGAGGAGATTGGATTTACACCCCGCCCTTCACTACACAAAGGAGTCTCAGAGCGGCTTACAAACTCCTTTCTCTTCCCCTCCCCACACCAGACACCCTGTGAGGTAGGTGGGGCTGAGAGAGCTCTGACAGAAACTGCTCTTTTCAAGGACAGCTCTTACAGAACTATGGCTTGCCCAAGGTCATCCAGCAGGTGCAAGTGGAGGAGTGGGGAATCAAACCCGGTTCTCCCAGATTAGAGTCCACGCACTTAACCACTACACCAAACTGGATAAACAGAAATCTCAATCCAAGGAAAAAGGAAATGGGTAATTCTATAGAGAGAATGCTGGGTTTTACTGGGGGGGGGGGAGTCACACTCCCCCTCAAAGAGAATATTGGCAGTTCTGGAGTGTTCCTGCATGCAGCCCAGCTTTTCAATTCTCCAGTGGCAGCTGTGGCCCAGTGGACATTCCATCCACTGCCGTTGATCTCAGGGATAGATTGGCCATTTGACTTACAGGGAAAGGTCTTGGTAGGCCACTGCCCTGGCAGGCCATTGGCATCCTGGAGCAAGCAGAACCAAGCTTAAGAACACATGAGAGGCCAATGTTGGATCAGGACAATGGCCCATGCAGTCCAACACGCTGTCACACAGTGGCCAAAAATAGCAGGTGTCATCATGAGGTCCAGCAGTGGGGCCAGGATACTAGAAGCCCTCCCACTATTGCCCCCTCCCAAGCACCAAGAATACAGAGCATCACTAGCCCCAGACTGAGAGATCCTAACTATACCTTGTGGCTAATGGCCACTGATGGACCTCTGCTCCATATGCTTATCCAATCCCCTCTTGAAGCTGTCCATGATTGTAGCCGCTGCCACATCCTGTGGCAGTGAATTCCATGTGTTAATCACTCTTTGGGTGAGGAAGCTTCAGTAGCTCTGCCGGCACTGCAGGTGACACTCTGCTCAGGCCTGGCCGACAGTGCCAGTGGAAGTGAAGGAAGATACAATGGGTAAGCCAGTGCCCATTGTTGGTACCTCTGGCCAAGCCTGAACAGAGTGGCTCCTGTAGTGCTGGCTTGTAGCACCACAGGGGCCATTCAGCCCAACTTGCAGCTGGGCCATTTTAACTGCTCAGTTCGCTCCAGTTGATTTGCCAGTCAGCTGTGCCTTTCCTTGGTTAATAAGAGTCTGGCAACTATCATAATAACCTCTTGACTTGGCCGCTATATACTAGTGTTTTACATGGGATTGCTAATTATCTGAAGTGAATGATACCCATCCTGTATAAGTGGTTCCAGTTGCCAGTTTATTTCCAGGTTAAGTTCAAGGCCTATATGACTTGGGTCTGAGATATTTCTGGGCGCACCTTGTCCCGTATAAACCTTCCGCTCCCTGAGATCAGCAGGAGAGATGTTCCAGGTTCTACAGCCATGACTAATACTGACTAGATTTTATTGCCTGTTTGCTCCTGCACAATCAGTGGCATCTGTTCAAGAAATGGTTGCAAGATTAGCAGGGTTCATGGGCAGATAATAAAGGCACATAGAGACTCTAGTAGTAAGTCTCAATTCAAAAATATCAAAACTGATTTCTCCCCCCCCCCCCCCCCAAACTATGTGCCTTTTAAAACGGGAGGTGGCATCACATTAGTGGAAGGAGAGGCTTCTAGGGAAAAAAACACTGTAATTGTGCAAGAAAACAGTGTAATCAGGTAAACAAATGCCCCCAAATTAATTCACCCATTATCCAAACACCTCATCAAATTATTCTGATACCCTGCTGAGCAAGGTAGCAGCCAAAGCAGCAGGGGCTTGAGCATGCCTAATTTTAATATGCAGTGCTTTTCCAGACTGTTTTGTGATGCCTTCATTCTCTTGTTTTTGATGAAAAAGCACTCTCTCTGTATTAACATACTATAAATAAATAAAACTGTGCAAGTCAATATGAGCTCTCCTGGATCAGTCTCCTACTTCCCCTTCTTTCTTCTCTTCTGTAGGTTTATATTGAAGGGCTTTCTGCCTGAAGGCAGGGACTTATCTGATAAAGAAACCAAGTTACTTTTGGCTGCTGGAGATAAAGATGGAGATGGCAAAATCGGTGTTGACGGTAGGTGCCCTGTTGTGGAGTTCAAAGCTTGGTATTGGGAAAGCAGATTTAAACAACCAGCACCATGAGCAATCACAACTTTGTCACTCCTGTCAGGGTGGTGCTGGTGGAGGCAGCACCATGCCCCATTCTTCTCAGCCCCCCACAGGGTCAAGCCAAACATCCACCAGGCCCAGTGGATTTACTAATGCACCCTTATTAAAGTGTCACACTAGCCAGCTAATCAATGATAGCTGGCCCTTTAAGAGTCAGACACCCACTGACAGCTGACTGTCAAAGGGCCAGATGTCAGTGGGTGTCTTGATTCTTAAATGGCCAGCTGCCATTGATCAACTGGCCGGTGGATCTAATAAGGTGCATCAGCTAGCGGTCTGACAAATCATCTGTTGGGAAGCTCCATCCTGGGGGTGGGGAAGGGGGAGTGAAGAGGCAAAAATTACTCAGGAGGAGCTGTTGGTCCTTCATAGGCAGGGTCACACCCCCATAAGGCTTCTGGGTAGAAAGAGGCCACCGGGCCTGCCTGAAACCCTGGAAGCTGCTGCCTGTCCAAGTAGATAATACTGACAATAAAGTAGTCAATATTGATAGACCAATGGCCTGACTCCACATAAGGCATGTGCACGAGAGAGAAATAGAGCAGCCTATGAAAACAAATACCAAGCAAGCAAATGCATGTCAGTTGAGAACCTGTGGGCAACTTCAGAATTCTGACACAGGGGTACAACCACAAAATGGCTACCGGAGGTGGCTGAGCCACAGACACACAGAGGGGAACCACCCCCCACCCCCCCAAATACACTGGGGGAAAAGCTTGGGAGTGAATAAAACCAACACTGTGGTGGCAGCTGCCATTAAAACAATGTTATTTTAGTCTGCACAGCCCATCAGATCTCCAGTGGCCAATCAGATGCCCAGAAGTCCCAACCTGGCCTCACCCACTTTCTAAAGATGCTTGGCAGGTGCCAGGAAAGATGTCAGTGGGCACCATGATGCCCATGGGCATGACGTTGGAGACCCCTGCTCTAGATTAATGAGGAATATCCCAAGAACTAAGGGCTCAGATGCAAGAGGGGCCTCTATAAGGAATTAGAGAAGGGAAGGCCAATCATTTAGGAAATTCCCTGGCCATAGTGCAATAGCCATGATGCTCTGCTCCTGAACTCTGGGGCTGGCTACTGGGGCTTAGGGCAAAGTGGATAGGAAGGGGCTTCTCTAGCCCTTAGCCTGAGGAATACAATGCAGGAGCACAGTTTTACTTTCACAGCTGTTTCTTGCTTTGTATGGAAGAGGGGTTTGTTTGTTTTTTTAAGGGAGAGGGGGGGAATCCAGACTAGAGGGTGCACACCTCCTGCCATACATGCCATGATCCTAATTTTAACCACTTACCCCCACCCAGGGTATTACACATTGTTAGGGACTGCAACATGCTAGAAAAACTTTGCATCGAGTTGAACTGTTTGATTGGTGGGGATAGTGGAGAATTAGGATTGGGGGAGGCACATTTGACATCATGTAGCCTCCCCAGACAATATCTACTTTGAAGTTATGTTGGGTACAAAAGTGGCATAAAAATGTTTTAAATAAATAAAGTAGATTAAGCTAAGAGACAGTTCTTGGCCAAGGTTCACATTGGGAGCATTATGGTTGATCATGGATTTGAATCCAGGTTCTGCCAGTCAAAATCCACACTCTCTCCTACACCAAACTGACACCTTTAGTAGGTGTAAGAGAGGGGGAATTTATGCTGATTATCTGACCCTCTGTATAACAAATTGCATGTGTCACAAGCAGGGGTCATTTCGTAGAAAAAGAAGTGCAGGAGCTCATTAGCATAACTCATTGGCATAACTTATTTGCATATGCTAAACCACCTGACATCACCAGAAGAATGTCAGAAGGCAAGAGAGAGAGAGAGAGAGAGAGAAAGAAAGAAAGAGCTGGCAGAGAGGGGACGGTTACTTATCCAAGCCTCAGAAATACCCCTATTCTGGGAGGATAGCTTCAGTGGTGGCTGAAGCCTTCAGAAGGCTGGTCGGAGGAACAAGGACCTTTCCAGGGGGCGGGGTCATTTTGCTGTAGCCATGACACAAGCAGGCATTCCCCTGTGGGGAGGGGGGCTGGCACCAACTCCAGGAGCTGTGCTCCCCCGAGCTCCTGCTCAAAATGACCCCTGGTCACAAGTGCCTTTTTCTGTACACAGGTATTTAAGGCGTTCACTACCTCGTTGGGCAATTAACGCCAGTGAAATCAGAGACCTGTTAACAGCATCCAGAGTCTCAGAGAAACCCACAAAACACTGACAACCTCTTCATTACATTGTTTTAAAATTCTGTAATCTGCCTTGAGTCTCAATGAGAAAAGTGGATAAGAAATGAAGTTATACAAACAAACAGGGAGAACAATCCAGTTCTCGCAGCCTTGCTGTCTCCGAACTGACCTTCCTCCTCGCTTTTCTCTTTCCTCCAGAATTCACAGCCATGGTGGCTGAATCATAAAGGCTTTGACCCGCCAGGACCCTTCATCCACCCTTTGCTGCCTGATCCCAAGAGTTCTCTGCTGACCTCCAGAGTTCCTCTTCTGTTTATTTATGTTGTTTTATACTCCAACTCTGTTCTCTGCAGCCCTGTAACACTGTAATTGTGCTGAAAGATGCTGTTAAAACAATAAAGGTCACATCAATCCAGACTCTGTTCTCCCTGTCTTTCAGGTGTACCTTGTTTTATTTCAGTTTGCAAAGGACAATGGAAGGAAATGGAATGGGACCCCCTCTCCTCCTGCTCCCTAGTGCAACAGGGTGAAAGAGACAGAAAGCGTTTGCCAAAATTATTTCAACAGGAATACGCGGATAGTAAATAATTTAATCTCCTCTTCCCGCTTTGAGGCATGACTGATTTCCTCCTCCTCAAACTTTCCTGGATAGAGGACATGCATCTGCTCTTAAGCCTTGACAAATCTCTGGGGGGAGCAATTACACAACTTCATTCAGCAGCCACTTTCTTTGATTTAACAGCTCTGGAGGCTGTAAAACATTCCCTAACGGCTAACCTCAAAATTTCCCCAAACCACTTTTTAAACGCCCAATAAATCTTTCTCCATATGTCTGGCCCACTTTGTTGATCAAATGCGATGTGATATTTTGACAAAAAGCAATGAACTACACCAGCCTGTGCCACTCAGGCTCAAAATTTTTTTTACAAGTGGCTGTAACACAGTCATTTCTAGCATTAACAATGGTATATATATTTACCAGCAACACTAGTCAGTAGTTTTGCTCAGGAAACAAAATGACTCATGGACAGAAGTTTAGACGACAGGAAGGTCAATAGCTTCTCTGAGGTTTTTGTGCAACTTGTTAACTCTTCTGCTTCATGAAAATTATCATGGGTCTAGGGTTGCCAGGTCCCCCGAAACCACCGGTGGTGGATAAGGTGAAGGGTTGCCAGATTCAGGTTGGGAAACTCCTAGAGATTTGGGGATGGAGCCTGGGGAGGACAGGGACCTCAGTGGGGCACAATGCCATAGAGTCCACCCTCCAAAGCAGCCAATTTCTCCAGGGGAACTAATCTCTGTAGTCTGGAGATGAGCTGTAATTGTGGGAGATCCCCAGGTCCCACCTGGAGGCTGGGAACCCTAGACTTTTTGTGTTTGAAAACAGCCAGGCTTTCCACTTCACATCTGACTGGATTCAAAGATGGCTTCTCCAGCCAAAAAGATGCCCTTGCCTTCTTTCTGGGCCTTTACTAAAGTTCTGCAACATGCAATAAAGTACAAAAGCTGTTGCCAGAACTGTGAAAGAGGAAATACTCTCTACGGCCTCTAGTCCATCAAGGTGGAGCATCAGAGGTCCCCAGGCAAGGAAACAATATCTATAGCTCTGCTACCTCATCAACCACTTGAGGTTCCTCTTTCCCAGTGCATAAAAGATCAGCCAGGAAGGGGCAGGAGCAGCTTTATGACTGACTCAAAAGCAAGCCAATGAATTTGCCCAGTCCTGAAAAGGCGGGACATTGTTTTATGACTGGCAGTGTCAATTCTCTCTCCAAATCCTGCTTCTGTTCAAACAAGAAAAAAAAACTGGTCACCACAGCAATTTGATCCTGAGTGAGCTTCTGCAGTGGACTGACAGCTTGAGAGTATGTACACCCCTGTGCGTCCTTAAATACTCACTAGGGCTCCAGCCATTGCCAAAGCAAGCTTCTTCTCCTTCCCTTGGAATTCTTCTATGTCCTGCACAGCCAAATCTTGCCTCCTGGATTTTTGTTCCATACTATTCTGCTGGTCAAAGCCCTAGTCAGCTCTGTCCTTTTCCAGCTTTGTTCAGTGCCCCATGGTACAGGACAGGGACCGAGGTACTTGAGGATGGGGGGTGGTAAAAACAGAGCTACCAACAGCACATGGTACAGATCCTGAAGGCTGGACTTGCTTTAAGACTGGTGCAAAGAACTACAGCAATGCTGTGTGGTGGGATCCCAAAGGGTGTACGAAGCCAAATGGGGCAGCGCTGCCCTGTTGCGCAAGCTAAAGCAAGTGGCCAGGATCAGGCTGCCCACCAAAATAAAGATAAGGCTTTAAATATTTCTGTCTAAATGTGGAATAGGTTGTCAGGAGTGCTGTGCCATGCCATTACACTAAGCAAACAATAAATCCATGCACCACCAACCAATAGGGCTACAATCGTTTGGGAGTTTCCCAGCACAGGGTATGTCCCCCTTTCCTGTACCTTTTTTCCTAAAATTGTCCTGGCTGCTCAGAACATTAGGGCTGCTCCTTCAAAATAAGAAGCAAGAACAGAAGTCCAAAGTTCAGGAAAGTCAGAGTTACTCATAGACTGATCATTGTGAAGAGGTGGGAATGAACAGTGTACATTTTGGAGAAGACCAAGAGCAACACGACAGAAAAGGCAGAGTAGGGGAAGCTCTCTTTGTAAGGCTGCATTTGAGTCTAGCAGTCCTTGAGCCCAGGCTAGCCCAACCTCATCAGACCTCAGAAGCTAAGCAGGGTCAGCCCTGGTTAGTATTTGGATGGGAGACTCCCAAAGATTAGCAGGGTCACTACACAGAGGCAGGCAATGGAAAACCAACTCTGAACGTCTCTTGCCTTGAAATCCTATGGGTTCTCCATCAGTCGGCTGTGATTTGATGGCCAAAAACCCCCCCTTTGTGTATGATAGGGAAAGAGAAGAAGGCACTATGTATGGCTAGAGACAAGTGGATTCTCAGGACCACCATGATCATCATATTCCTTAATCTGGTTCCAGCCTTTCAGATGTCAAGTTTAGCTACACTCTGGGGCCTTTTTCCCACTCACATTGTGCCAGCGTTCTGCCTCCGTTTGTCCCGGCGCTGTGTGTCAATTTCACACCCTTTGCTGCGGTGCGCGTGTTAATCCGGGGCTTTGCGCCATTTTCTCAGCGCCTTCGGTAAACCTTTTTTTTTAGGTTTACCGAAGGTGCGGAGAAAATGGTGTGAAGCCCCGTATTAACACACGCGCCGCAGCAAAGGGTGTGAAATTGACACACAGCGCCAGGACAAACGGAGGCAGAACGCCGGCACAATGTGAGTGGGAAAAAGGCATGGGTGTTACATGTGTGGCTAAATGGGAAGACACTACATACATAACAAAATGTCAACTCCATCTATGCCTACTTGCCATACATAAGTAAGGATATGTCTGCTCATCAATCTGCAATTTTGACATATTTATTTCCTTCACTACATTTCCCTCTGGAATTAAACCCAAACAAATTAGTAACCATTCATTATGTTGTATGCTAATTTACTGCTTTCACCCTCTACCTATAGGTATGGACTGGTAATTTCCATTTCATTGCATTTGAGGAAGTGTGCATGGACATGAAAGCTTATGCCTTGAATAAAACTTTGTTGGTCTTAAAGGTGCCACTGGACTTGAACTTTGTTCTGCTGCTTTAGACCAATGTGGCTACCCATCGGAATCTAGCATCATTTCCCTGCTACTCCTTTTTTCAGCTATAAACATATTGTTTTATTTTCTAGTGCTTCAAGCAAATACCATTTCTGGTTGCCTAGACAGCTTCCATGGCAGAGTTGAGATTCAAACCTGGTCCAACAGTCTAACCATTACCCATACTGGCCCCACTCCTCTCCCCCCCAGTCGAAGCCATGGGGTGATAGGCTTTGACTGGGAAGACCTTGGTTTAAATTCTTGTTCAGTCATAAACCCCACTACGTGGTCTCAAACAAGTCACTTTCTTTTGGCCTAGGCTTTTTCATGCGGGCATAAAAATGGGTCGAATCAATAAACATGGCCGTGACTTCCCTGGAAGAATGGCAAATACAAATGTGATAAGTAAAATTCAAAGTTGCCTTCAGTATTTGCTGTATGGCATGTGACCCTGTTTATTATGCATACTTGAGAAACTGCTAGCTTATGTCGGCAGAAGTAATTTTTCATACTCTTCCAAGTTTACTCCTGTTTTTTGCAGAAATATAAAAGAATAATGATAAGTGCCACAAAGGTATTAGCGCATTTTTAGGGTAGCTTCCAACCTCAAGACGCACTCCAGGCAGCTTATATATCTGTTCATGAGTCCCGCAGGGATACACTTCAAATTGACTCACAGCCAGAAGTAACCATTGTGGCAGGCCCATGGTGCAGCCACCTTGCCAAAACTTGTTTTATTTATTATATTTTTATTTATTTACATTATTTATAGTCTGCCTTTCTTATTGACACTCAGGGCACATTGCACCATGTAAGCCTGTGTAATCAATAGAATAAGCAAAGTAATAAGACTAGGATTACAGAAATCTAAACAAAGCAGATTTATTAGACATGTTATGCTAACAATGCCCCAAAGTAGAATAACATAGGTAGAAAACAATGTGGTGAGAGCCAGATAATACATATGGTGAAAGTATATGCTATACACAGTAGCCCACAGTCCCATTCACTTTATTAAAGTCTTGATGAAATAGCCCTCCTAAACAATTCTGTTTTACATAGTTTGTAGAATGCCAGAAGTGTGGGGGCCTTCTCAGGCATACCATTTCCACAAGGTGGGGGCCTCAACAGAGAATGCACATGTATGTAGGGTTGCCAGGTGCCTACCATCTGCTGGCGGGGGGCTCCTGGCCGCTCTCGGGGATCTTCTGGTATCTGCGCTATGTGTGTGCCACCATGATGATGTCATCGCACTGGGCATGTCATGCAGGGGATGCTCTAGCATTTGGCCAAAAACTCTGTGGTCACCATAAAGATATCAGCCAAATGCTAAACAAACATGCCCGGCGTGATGATGTCACCTCCAGGTGATGTCATCATGTGGAGCATGATGGTCACGGCAGGGCTCTTCAGGGGCAGGGCTCCCCCACCGGCCAGCTGACCAGAGGTGGATCAAGGCCCCCGAAATCAGGGGAAACCCCGCCTCCATCAGGGGGACGGCAACCCTACATTTATGGTCACTTTGGATCTCACTGCTGATCTTCTGTTTGGAAGATGGTACCTGCAGAAGGTCCTTTCAGACAAGGAAAACTGTTGTGGTGGGGAATAGGAGGAGAGGTGGTTCTGCAGGTATGAGGGTCCAGGCAGACAAAGGGTCTTGTATGTGATGGCCAGTAATAAGAAAGTCTGTGTCGGTCCAGTAGTTAGATAGCAGACCTTATGAGAACTATGCCCTGCCTTCTGTGATGAAAGAAAGGCAGGATATAAATATTAAAAAAGAAAGTAAATAACAAATACATGCCTTCCCAACATAGTGGGTTTTGCCATTGGGGTGGCAGGGTCAATCCAATGAAAAGAAATAATAACATGAGAAGCCCCTCTGAAGTTCCTTTGGGACTGTGAATCCCAGGCAGGTGTGCCATATCATGCTATGTTGTGTTTATTTAAGAGAAATGGTGCATCATGGGATTACCTAAACCAACACCAACAACACTTCGATGCAATGCAGACACTGACAGCACTGATCAAACCCTTTACAAAACCGATTATACGGAGCAGTCATCCCAGAAAATTGCTCTCAGGTGACAGCCAGCACAGCCTAACAAGGAACCTACATGAAAAGTAGAAATCGCTCTGTCCAAGAAAGCAGTCCCCATGTCATACTGGCAAGGGAACCATGTTGTTGTAACCCAGTGGTCCTCCTGAGATCATCCTTCCCCATATTGCCTCCTGAGTCACTGTCTCCCCACCCCATCTCCCTCCTCTTCCACCCCCAGACCAGTGGGTATCATGCTAAAGTAAATGGCCTAGGAAACTTTCAAAGGACATGCATTTTCAGCATCCTCTGGGAGGGGCTCCCCTCCTGTGACTACCACCTCCAGACTATTTGAAACCCTTTTTAAAACAGTTAATATGCTTACTGCTAACCTAAGTTGATACCCCAAATCCAATGCCTGAGGTTGCTAAGTTACCCTGCCTTAGGGTAATTTAGCAAGAAAGGGAAAGGCCTGGAGATTTTGGGGGTGCAGCCGGGAGAGGTTAGGATTTGTGGAGGGGCGGGACCTCAGTAAGGTATAATGCCACAGAGTCCACCCTCCAAAGCAGCCATTTTCTTCCAGGAGAATTCATCTTGATCGTCTGGAGATCAGGTATAATAGCAGCCACAGGAGATCCCCAGATGTCACCTGGAGGTTGGCAAGCCTGCCATGCCTCCTGGGTAGGCCGCCTCACATTAATGTTTCTCTTTCGGTCACGTGGGCAGGAGGACTGACAATACCGGTCCCAACACAGACCAAAGAACGGAGTTGCGCAGGCCGAATTTCATTGTACCTCTGACTCCTACCCCATCCCACACTAACAACGGAAAGCAAAGCAGAGATGGAGATCGCATTTGCTGCTGACATTTTTTCCTCAGCAGCCACTGGCCCCCTGTGGCAATAAGATGCCATTACACTGTCTATGTAATTGGCAAGTACTAAATGGCTGGTAGGCAGTGAAGCAATGCCAATACCTGTTATTGAACCAGCCTCCATTGTTCAGTTCCACTGCAGGTTATCTTTCTCTCCACAGGAACAAAAAGACTATGCTTGAGTCCAGTCTGGCTAGGCATAACACTTCTGACTCCATAATGGCACATGATTTACCTTTATTATTCTGTGTGAAGGAACTGAAAAGAGCTATCTCTTACTGAGTCGTACCAGTGTTTGCTCTGAGAGCAGTACCATCAATCATGCCTAACAGTGAATTGGGGGGGAGAGATGTTTCCCAGCCCTGCTAGCTGAGGTTAAAGGAGAGACGCACAGGGTTATCCATAGACTTTGCAGACCAGGATGTTCCTGCTTTCTCCTTCCAGTGCAGTATACTGAAGACAACCCCTCCCCCCACCCATTATTTCATGGGAACCAGCAGACTCTCAGAAATAGTACTGGGGGCCAAGTGGGGGGGTCAGCAGTTGGAAAGGGAATTGAAAATCACTGCCCCCTCTTCCAAAGACTTATGTGCCTCGAAATCTTTAGAACTGTGTGGTTGGATACATGCCACTATGTCACATATATTAGAAATCTGATGTTGAGAGGAACTTGTGATGTCAGGCATTAACTTGCCAAACCTAATCGTTATACTTTTTAAATTCTAAAAGTAGCATAGAAGTACCATACAGGTATGGAAGTGGAAGAACTGTTGGGTATCTACGGTGGCAAGAAGGAGAAGAACAAGAGGAGGAGGAGGAGGAGGTTGGATTTATACCCTGCCCTTCACTACCCAAAGGAGTCTCAAAGCAGCTTACAGTCTCCTTTCCCTTCCCCTCCCCACCACAGACACCCTGTGAGGTAGGTGGGGCTGAGAGAACTCTTTTGAGAACTGCCTTTGAGAGAACAGCTCTGAAACAACTTGAAACTGACCCAAGGTCACACCAGCAGCTGCATGTGAAGGAGTGGGGAATCAAACACAGTTCTCCCAGATTAGAGTCCATGCTCCTAACCACTACACCAAACATGGCCGTGTTTGCAGTTCTTTTGATCTCTGTTCCATCCTTAGGGATCTGGATGGTAGGACTCTCCCTGTTGAAAGTCTGATGCTATGCAATGACAAGGCTCTACTGGAACCATGCATCTATATTGCATGCATTGCAGTGCAATCCTACACAGAGCTACTCCGGTCTAAACTTGTTGATTTCAAACAGCTTAGACTGGAATAACTGCATAAGATTGCACTATCAGTGATAGTAAATAAGATGGACTTGTCAAGTTTGACTGAAACATGCCTGCCTTACTTTGATAATGTTATTCTGACTCATGTTTTCCCAGCCAGGTATGAAGTCCCCAATGAACCCCAAACTGGGAGATGGAGACAGCAGAGGTTGCTGTTTTCCTCCATGTGTCTTTCTTTTTAAGCAAATTCCCAGTGTAACAACTGCCAGTACTGATTATATGTATCGTGTGCATTTTAACTCTGTTTTTTTTTTTCAAAGCAAACAAATAAGGCTTTTTCCACTTGGAGATTTTGCTCTGGGTTTTGTGTGTAAATTGGAACAGGTTTTTTAAAAACATGTGTGATGTTTTCTCCTAACTATTCATTCCCAGTGTTTCCCCTAGTTTTTCTGCAATCTGTCACAAACCGGGGATGGTATGATCTTTGGGGGGGGGGGATTGCAGTCAAAGTGCCTTTGCACACAGTGGATGGGAAGGTCTGCATTTTTGCCAGTTGTACCCACATCAGCGCCATTCTTCTTTCCCCAACCCCCGCAGCCAGTCTCCCCACCACCACCACCACCACTGAAAGGCTTATTCTTACTGAAAAAAAGATGAACAGAAGGTTTTTAAACCCTACTTTTCTCTTCCCTAAGGAGTCTCAGAGTGGCTTACAATTGCCTTCCCTTCCTCTCCCAATAGGTGCCTTGTGAGGTAGGTGGAGCTGAGAGTTCTGAGAGAACTGTGACTGGCCCAAGGTCAACCAGCTGGCTTCATGTGGAGGAGGAGTGGAAACCCAGCTGTCCAGATTACAGCCCACCGCTTTTAACTGCTACGCGATGCTGGTGTTATTAGCTATTGATGCTGAGCTATAGTGGTGTGTCAATTACCAACATTAAAGCTGTATCCATATGTCAACCGCACCCACCCCAGGGGGCCAAGGGAGAGTTTGGATATTGACATATTGCTACAGTTTAAATCGACATGGGTGATTGGCCTGTCTCATTATAGTTAAAAATTGGTAACTGACACCTGATGGAAACTTATCACTATATGTCAATTACAGATTTTTAACATGCCCTCGGTTTGCACAGTGTTGGTGGCAGCTGTGGGCAGCTGGGGCCAGGACAGTGTAGTGTTATACACTGTGTGTATGGTGTTATTGTCAATGCCACAGCAACAACAGAAGGAAAGTGTAGACATGCACCCTAACAATAAAACAAAGAATACCCATACTTGGGAAAAGAAGCTTCAGATTTAATTAAGATAGCAAATCCTTATAAGCAAACTGAAGGCAGGAGAGTTTCCTTGAGAACTCATTCGCTGAACTCATTTCTGTTCTAATTTGCTTCTTTGCACTCGAAGGTAGCTGAGATCAAAACTACAGTTTCCATAGGATTACACGTTCTGTGTTGAATGTGGTGCATTTCTTCTGTCAGTGGCACCAATTCCAGTGGGTGCGCAGAGATAAAGCTGTTAAACAACTGGCAATCGTGCCAAATAGCAGTCTTGCCCAGAGAAAGGTGGAGTGACTGAATCCAGACCTCCCTCTCCCCAAAAGCTGATTAGTCCACTAGCAGTGCCAGTGCTTTAGCAGGGTGATATCTGTACAAGCCAGTCTATACAGTTGGATTCGTGGAAGTATCATGTATACAATAACCTTTCATGTATTTGACTCCTCATCCACCTAGTCATATGCACATAGGAAGCTCTCTTTTTCAGAGCTATTGCAGGCACAGGACTCCTAGTTCATACTGAATCTCGCAAATGTAAAGCCTTGATTGTGTGAAATGTGTTCTAATCTAGCTACAGGCTCACTCCACAGGTTCCTTAGCACATTTTGAATTTTAGGGTTGTTGCTTTCAACAAAAAGACAGCCCATGTGAAGACAGAATACATTTTGCCACAAAATGAGCCACAACAGAGAGAACATTCCATCAGGCCTTTTCAACAAAGTCAGTGCACATACCCATGGGGGATAGTCATCAGGTGACATGCATGATCATGTGAACCGGCCCTGCATGCCTTCCATTTGGGAGCCAGTGGTGTCTGAAAGGTGGACTTATGTGTCAATAATAGTTTATAGTTGCCCAACTGAACATTTAATTTTTGCCAGTTTGGAGTCTAAGTTGGGATCCACGAGG
This sequence comes from Lepidodactylus listeri, assembly GCA_029233225.1. Lineage (NCBI taxonomy): Eukaryota > Metazoa > Chordata > Lepidosauria > Squamata > Gekkonidae > Lepidodactylus > Lepidodactylus listeri. The sequence goes on along the minus strand of JARCFY010000008.1, from coordinate 38,044,315 downwards.
CTGATGAGAAAAGTGTTGCAGATGCCATAAGGCCACAAGGCAAGGAGGAGGTAGACTCTGGCTCCAGTCACACTGGAGGCTTGGAGCGGTCTGGTGGCGCCTCTATTTGCAGCCGTTTAAATTGTCGCAGGAAGGGGTGACCAGACAGCACACCCTGAAATGGCCTCACTGCACACTCGCCCTGTGGTTGAATGTTCAGATTATTGCTGCATAGCAACCATGGAGTGGGTGGTTGGGTGGCTTCTTTTTTTAATTTGTCTTTTGCATATGCGCATAACCGCTTATTCAAAGCACCGCTCAGTTTTGACAGCTGGAGGAAGCTGCCTCCCCCTCTGAAAAAACTCATATTTTCAATCAACCCCTTCCCCACCCTGTGTGCTGCAAAGCTGTAGGCAGAGGAACCGGCATGAAAAAGACAAAGGAGGCTTCTCAGCCTGCCCTTCCCTCTCCTCCCTTCTTGCCTCAGAGAACAGCTGAAAGCTTGCTGGTGTGCATGAAGATGTGGTTATGCGCACATTCCTAACTGACTAAAAAATCCCTCCAAGGAGCAAAAATGAAACAGAGCGATCAGACTTCCCAACCGGGTTGAGCTCGCACCAGGGGAGTTCAGACACCCAGAAATGCGGGGTGAAAGTACTGAAATCCATAAACACCTAACTTTTCTTGGTGCCTCATTACTTCACTACCAAAGCGGAGCAGTACAGGGTGGCGATGACTGGGGCACAGAAGGCAGATGTTGTCTGATCATCCTCTTTAAATCCACAAAGGTACCACAATGATATCAGCACAAACTGCTCGTGTGACCGCAGCCTCTGTATGCTTTAAACAGGCAGTAGATTTTGTCTTGTTTTTAAAAAACTGCTTACAGTGGTAAGATATATTTCAGGGAGGCAAGGTGGCATGGTGTAGTCCAATCTCATCGGATCTAGGAAGCTAAGTAGGGTCTGTACTTGGAAGAGAGACCAACAAGGAAGACTCTGCAGAGGAAGGCAATGGCAAACCACCTCTGTTCAATCACTTGCCTTGAAAGCCCCTTGCTGGGGTCACCATAAGTTGGCCACAACTTTGACGTCACTTTACGTACACAAGATGTACCCCTAGGATGTTACTGGAAAGGAACGCTGCATGTGGGTTTCCTGAGCAGTTGCTTAAGGATAGTGCCGTCTTGATGGACTGCTTCAGTGCTACGGTCACTGGAGTAGGAGATTGATCTGGTGCAGTCATGCATCAGAACACCTCAGCTGTCACTGATAAATAGGATCTGGGCAGGGGAAGGGGGGCGAAGGACTTCAGATAAAACTGGGCAATGACCACACTTAGCTGCTGCTAAAAGAACAGAGCAGACAAAATGGATGAGGTTGTTTCGCTTTCAAAATGATAGAGCACATTGATGCAACATTGCAGATTCATTGCAAGAGAAAAGGGAGGAAAGGAGAAGAAAAATGTTTGGATAATGAAGCAGGAGACTTTCCAGACCAATAAAACACAATTTGGCATTTCTGTGTACAATATTTCACATGACGAACACACAGAGAAAAGAAGTGGAGCATAAACAGTGGTATATTCTAAAACTATGTGTCCAGTTTACAAAATATGTATTTGTTTATTTACTGGGAGGAGGAATTTAAGCTGCCTTTCTAAGCACCTGCTCTAGGTGACCAAAACACTATAGCAATGCAAACACACAGGCAACACCCTGAGGATTCTTGCTTTACATATCCATGTCCTATCCACACTTTGCAAGACATCCAGCTTTCTACTTTCCTACCGGCAAAGCTATCATCTGTTGACATTGTGTACCATGCTACTATGCATTTCCCATAAAATATCTACTGCACAGTGAAAATTTACATTTGGGAGATCATAAACCAAAATCATATTTCTGATTAAATAATGGAAGACGATGTCATGATTCCATTATTCAGCATTATATTTAATTCATTACAATCTTCCATTTTTCAAATGCATCTAAGGCTATAGCTGAATCTCTAATCAGCTGCATTGGAGAATGTGGAAAGTTTCCAAGAGAATTTAGGTCAATCTTGTAGTTGTGCGCTCAGGGCTTCAGTTATTCTATGACTGTTATACACACAAATTAGGCACATGATCTGATGTCGTGTGGTTATTTATTGAAAGAACCAACTGCTGCAGCTTGAGCAGGAAGTTAAGCTCAGCCTAGGAATGTTACCCACAAATCTGTAAATCACAGTGTGTGTAAAAAGCAGAACTTCTTTCTGAATACTGCTGTCAGTACTTGTCTAACTGTGATAAACAGAATATAGCAGGACCACAGAGAAAGAAAACCCAGGAGAATGCAAACTGTCCTGTTAAACAAGAGCCACCTCATGGGTTGTTTCCTCATGGAGGTTTTGCTGTGTGGAAACTGCTCACTCACTCTGATAGCTGGTTGATGCCACCACATCAGCTTCTGGTAAGATGAGACTGTTGCCCTTCTAAATCTTTGCAACTTCTAGTCTGTGGAATGTTAACATCTCTTTCTCCACATGTGTGCACACTTCAGTATATTTCCTTGATACCTGCAACTTTTAAGGACTGAAAAAGCAGCACATACATGTTTTTATGCCCCAGGTGCACTTGTCTAACACTGGAGCTTCGAGCCAGTATTTGCTTCCCAGTAAAAAAATTCAGCCCTTAAGCCATGAGGGACAGATGGGTGGATAAATACCTGGCTGATTAAATAAAAACCTCTGCAAAACTGAAAATATTGTATTCAGTAATATAGTAGAGCAGATTTATGGTGCCATCACCGACAGTGAAGCATTTTTCTGAACGTTCCTCTCACCCTTAACACCAGATTTTAAAATCAGAACATGTTCTGAACTCAATTACTTTTAAAATCCACTGCCTAAAGTGGCCAACACATCTTACCTCATGGTAAAGCTGCCTCTGAGAGAATACTACACCAACTTCGTTCTTCCTGTCATTAACATTGCTGCTCCCACAGGAAACCAAACCCATTTGCATTTCTAATGGCCTGAACATAGGCTTGGATGACTTCGCACAAGTAGCGACTGCAAGCTGTCTTTTTCTAGCATTTCCACTTGTGCAAGAGCACTAGGGCAAGGGGGCATTTTGCACTGGATCCAATCCATTGCAAGTAACTCGCAGCCACCATTGGGACTTGCAGCCAAACGGCAGCTACAAAATCCCCATGGAAATTCAATTTTGATTCAGAATAGGATTGTGGCACAAGAGAGTTGGGGCTTCACCCTTCCCTCATGCCCTTTCCCTGACCTAAAACGGCCCCAAGGGGGGCATTGTTTGACAGCCAGCTCTATATATCCTTATCCAGATCTCCAAGTGATGTGGTAGAGGTCCTGAATAAGTGCCTGGCTGCTGTAGTAAATTGGCTAAGAGTGAACAAATTCAAACTAAACCCTGAAAAGGCAGGGGTAATGCTGGTTGGGAAGGCTGAGATCTTGAACGATATTGTTCTCCCCACTTTTGATGGAGTTCAGCTGACTCACTTAAGAGCCTCAGGGTTATACTGCCTCTTCCCATGTGTGCCCCACAGAGCTTTATGCTTGGCAGAACAACATCTACTGGCAGCCCACATCCCAAAAGGCATCTGCCTGGCCTTGACTAGGGCCAGGGCCTTCTCTGCCCTGGCCCCAGCCTGGTGGAACATGCTCCCAATTGAGATCAGGGCCCTGCAGGGCTGTTAAACAGGGCTGTTCCGCCAGACTTTTGGCGAATTGGCAAGCAACCGCTCATTCTGGCCCCTCCTGCCCAAACTGCCCTCATTCTTGTTCAGGGGTGTAGAGGGCAATGGTTTCATCAGTAGTAACTGGACTACTATTATGTTTCTGCCTGCCTGCCCGCCCTTCAATGCAAGAAATTTTATTTTATTTTATTAAATTAGATTTGCTAGGCCACCCTTCCCTACAGGTAGGGTTTAGGGTGGCTTACAACAGAGTGATAACAAAATTCTTTCGTTTAAAACAACATTAAAACCAGTTAAAACAGATCAATAAATAGAAACAAAATTCATCTGTTTTAAAATTGGATTTTTAACTGTTTATAGTTTTATGATGTGGTTTTATTCTTCATATTTCTGTTGTGACCCGCCCTGAGCGTGCTTGCCAGGAAGGCTGTGATAGAAATCAAACAAACAAACAAACAAACCAATAACTAAATAAATACTAGACCCAATGTTATCGCTGAAGAAGCAAGTTAACACTGCTGCAAAAAAGGCTTCCTTCCAACTCGGCCTAGTCCATGAGATGGCCCCTTACCTTGAGAGACCTGATCTTGCCACCTGAATTGATGCTTCAGTAACATCAAGACTAGACTAGTGTAATGCAGTGTACATTGGTCTCCCCTCAATCAGTCTGGAAACTCTAGTTCAGGGGTGTTGAACTCATTTGTTATGAGGGCCAGATCTGACATAAATGAGACCTTGTTGGGCCGGACTGTGTGTGTCATAAAATATAATGCCAGGTAGCGGAGATATAAACTTTATAAGGGACACAAACACAAAGATTTTTTTTTACTTAGAATAAAAACATGCTTACAACCTTAGCACTCTTGCAATATTTTATTCAACAATATCTGATAACTGACACCTCTTGCTTTAAATTATTGCATCAAAATGTGTGTGCTGTTGCAGCCTTGAGTATGCTGTTCAGGTGTGTATCTGTAAGCTGCAAACCTACTTTTGATTTATTGACATTCACCAAAGAAATCTCATGCTCAGAGTTCTGAGTCTAGGACCCAGGGGAAAAGATGAAATGGCTGAGCAATTGAGAGAGTCTGAGGAAGCAAGCTATGATGCAGCAGCAGCAGCAGCAGAACTGGAAGCAGGAGATGACCAGTTCCAGTGTGGGCCTGATAGAAGCTCTCTGGGGGGGCTGATCCAGCCCCTGGGCCGCATGTTTGACACCCCTGCTCTAGCTGGTCCAGAATTCCATGACTCAGCTATTATAGGGAGCTAGACAGAGCACACATATCACACTCATTCTGCATTCACTTCATTGGTTGTTCATCAGTTATCTGGCTCAGTTTCAGATATTTCAATGCCCTTCATGGCCCTGGACCCTCATATCTGCAAGACTGTGCTCTGCCACAGTAGCTTCACTCATCTGAGCAGGGCCTTCTGCAGGTGCCATGCAAATGAGCAAAATCAACAGCTGCCTGTACATGTTCCTTCTCCATTGTGATCCATACCTTATGGGATATGGGTTGCCACCCCCCAATGGGTGTGGGTTCCCCCCCCCCACTTTTGGGGGCCCCAATCAGTTGCTGCCCAGTTGGGCAGAAGGGGGAGCCCCGTCCCTGAGCAGCCCCATCCACGTCCAATGTGCCCAGCACGATGACATTACCAGGAGGTGGCATCATCGTGCAGGGCACATTGTGTGGGGGACTCTCTAGCATTTTGGGAGGGGAATCTATTGTAACCATAGAGTTTCCCCCCTAATGCTAGAGCATCCCCCGCGTGATGTGTCCTGCATTATGACATCACTTCCAGGTGATGTCATCGTGGTATGCACACTTCACGCACATGCCAGAAGACTCAAGGAAGAAGACTGGAGCCCCCCCCCCCCACACACACTGGAATGCGGTAAGGACCTGGCAACCCTACTACTGTTTGGCATGTAGGGTTGCCATCCCCCTGATGGGGGAGGGGGTTCCCCTGCTTTTGGGGCCCTGAATCCTACCAATGGCCAGCTGGTCAGTGGGGAAGCCCCCCCCCCGAAAGAACCCCGTCACGTCCAGCATTCCCCATGTGATGACATCACCTGGAAGTGATGACATTGTGCCGGGGACTTGGCACAGGGGACGCTCTAGGATTTGTCCAGAATGGTAGAGTGTCCCCTGCATGACATGCCCGGCATGACGATGTCACTTCTGTGGGATGTCATTGCGGCACGTGCACAAAGCACATGCACCAGAAGATCCCCGGACCAGGCAGGAGCACCCCTGCTGGAAGCCAGGTAAGACTTGGAAACCCTAAATACATGTGCTGCCCTCTGCAGGGATAGTGACGTCCCATACATCTGTTTTAGATTAGGAAAAGCATGGTGGGAGTCCACATACCCTTCTCCTCCTTCATCAGAGCCTTCCTGATCCAAGTCAGGCTTCTGTGGTGCTTCAGAATTAAGTTCCCACAGGGAGCTTGCCATTGCCATCTCTGTGGTTGTCACACATCACACCACTGTCTAGCTCAGGCTTAAGCATACTGACTAGGGTAGCCAGGTCTCCAATGAGCATAGGTGGGGAGGGGGGGGGCGGTAGGGTAGCCAGATCCAGGTTGGGAAACTCCTGATGATTTGGGGATGGAGCCTAGGGAGGACAGAGACCTCAGTGGGGTACAATGCTACAGAATCCCCCCTCCAAAACATCCATTTTCTCCAGGGGAACTGATCTCTGTGGTCTGGAGATAAACTTTAATCCCAGGGGATCCCCAGGTCCCATCTGGAGGCTGGCATCCCTAGTACTAACACAGGCTAAAGACTTAAGTAGGATGATGGAGGGGAAATGGGGGGCATAAAACTTGTAGCTGCCCTGCCCTCAACATGTACATTCCCATCCTACCCGTGGCTTGGATCTCTGCTGTGCTGATGGAACAGATCTCCATCAGCACAGCAGGATTGCCTTCCTTCACTTCTCCCACTGCAGCTTACCAGGCCACCTGAAATGCTGTTCCTAAGGGACAGGAGACCCCCAGAAGGAGCACAGGAGAGCAGCTGGAGGTCTGGTACTGGTAAAAATGGCCTCCTCCTTACATCAGTAGATTTTTTTTTTTGCTGGATCCAACCTGTGCAATCTCATGATTCATCAAATGAAAAGTTCTACTTTTCCCTGAAATGACAAATACATTCTACTGTGATAATTGGCTTGCTGGGAAATTTCTGTCCAGCATGGTGTAGTGGTTAAGAGTCATGGACTTTAATCTGGAGAGCAAGGTTTCATTCCCCCACTCCTCCACATGAAGCCTGCTGGGTGACTTTGGGCCAGTCACAATTCTCTCAGAGCTCTCTCTGCCCCACCTACCTCACAGGGTGCCTGTTGTGGGGAGAGGAAGGGAAGGCAATTGTAAGCCACTTTGGGACTCCTTAGGGTAGAGAAAAGCGGTCTACAAGAAAGAATACCCATTTCCCACCTGACACAAATCCTAGTAACTGAACACGAATGATAATATAATTTGCTAATTTAGGAATGTTTAGACCTCCAGCAGTTGTTTATGACTTTGCTCTGCTAGATACTATTCAAAACTAAACAAGGGGAAATTTGCCTGGCCCGCTGCTAAATCATTCTGAGCAAGCCTAGCATTGATAATTTCCAATTAAAGCCTCCCTTGCCAAACCTCATGAGTCAAACATACACTGCATCCTATTGAACCAAGCGCGCATGCAGCTGAAACAGCGACATGCCTCATTAAGCATGGTTTCCACCAGTGATTATAAATTTGTGTTCCAAGGAATCCTGGGGTTCTGCTGAAGCTTATCGGGGGGTTGTCAATCAGAAGAGCAGCAACGGTAGACAAATTTCCCTGAAAGAGCTCCTGCGGACTGTCAAACTGTAACCATCCTGCCAAGCGGTGGGGAAAGGTTTTCTCTAACTATCTCAATACGCTTTGCCTGCAGCTACCCGCCTTCCTCAGCAAAGTGCGATCAGAGAAAGCAGAAGCCTTTCTCTAGGGATTCCAAGGGGGTAGAATGCATACCCATAGGGCACCAGTGGGACTGCAGAAGCAAGGTCCAGTCACAGCCAGTGCACATTCATGGGAACATATGCATGGACTCTACATACAGTTCTCCCTTTGTGATCAGGACCCCTGCTTTGTTTCTAGTCACAGGGAACAAGCTCTCTGGTTTGCAGTGATTGCATGTGGATCAGTGGCAGATTTTACTGCTGCAGTCTCCCCATTAAAACGCCTGAAAGGGAGAGGGGATATCTTACTGGCTGTCTTGGTGGACACACAGTGACAGTGAAGCCTGGCGTACACAGCCAGTGTCTCCTATGAACTGAGTGTGCCCCCCAGGTTATGCCCCAGAACTGCATAGCAGATATACCAACGTGCTTCAGCAGAACATGTCAGCTTGACAAGTGGGGGTGACAACTCCAGGTTGGGAAATTCCTGGAGATTGAGAGGTAGAGTCTAGGGAGAGTGAGGTTTGGAAGGAAAGAGACCTCAGTGGGGTATAATGCCATACAGTTCCACCCTCCAAAGCTGCCATTTTCTCCAGGGCAACTGATCCCTGAAGTCTAGAGATGTCTCTAGGCCCCACCTGATGTTTGGCAGCCCCAGTGGAAAGTGTTCGTTTAAGTGTGAAAGTTTTCCACATCTGACATTTATCCTGTTGAAGTTTCTAATGCTACAACAGAAGGCTTTCAATTTTAACAAAAGTTTTCATACTCCTGAAGGTAAGCAGATGTACCACGGCACAACAGGGGGTTGTCTTAAGACACAACTTTGAATGCTTCCCCGCTTCTCTGAACTATGTAAGAAATATATTTGGTTTTGTACATCCTCATGGAACAAGACAAATCAGTCATACACCTCAGAGACCCTGCTGCTTTAAACCATCCCCAATCCACCCCGTCCCTGGGCAGGAGATTGCTTCTATGTAGGAAAGAACTGGGCTGGTGAATAATTAAAGGCTGGTCTCTAAAAACTGACCTGATTACAGTGTTTGATCTGGCTGGCTGAAAAGAGTTTTTGGTTTGTTGAAAGCATGCTTTTGTTTCCTGTATTTACAAGATGTTTTTCCCCTCACCAGTGCTTTGATTTAAGGTTGCCAACTGCCTGGACAAAAAACAATAAGTCCTGTCCCTTTAATAGAGGCTTAATGAGCTGTTACTTACCAGGTGATTTCATTTACCTCCCTGCCATGAAAAAGCTTCAGCTGCTCATTGAGCCTCTTGTCTGTTAAAAGAACAAAACATTTTCCCCTTCAGATCTGTTGGCAGCCCTAATAAAGCTTAGTTGCATCTTGATTTTGGTACAGGTGTCTTCCTGAGGTTGAGGATCTGTGTCAAGGCCACATCACTTCAGAGAATAGGGGGCAGGTTCCATGACTGAATACTCTTCATACCCCCAAAAAAACCCTTCCACCTAGAAAACTAGACGTCATAAAGGTGAGCTCTTGTCTAGACATCCTGACATACTAGTTTTCCATATTCAGGGGGTTTTATGTGTGGACGAGCATTCTGATGCGAGCCCCACTTGCAGTCTACAATCAGTCAAAGCACTGGTTCACCACCTTAATGGGTGTTAAGCCATGTATGCATAAAGACATCGAAACTATTTTGTTTTATCAAGATACTGCAATAGCATATAGCATAATGTAGTTCATCTAAATTCTCATTTGGTTTCTGGCTCCATTGCCGAAATTCTCCTATATCAGAGAGGCATGCATTGTCTTCTTTGACACGGGCTGAAGCATTTGCATGTATTTTTGAATTGCTTGTGTCATCAGTTCACACGCTGAATACAGCTAGTTACTTTCAGAAGTTCAGAAAAGTTTGCCTACTTTATCCTTTTCTTACTTGAAGGATCCCGCCATGCTTATAGTCGTTACAGCGTGCGGCTCCTTGAAGAATTTACTGCTTGATGAAATACCAGGAGTCACTAAAGTGACAGCTAGAATCTGCGCCTGGGTGATTAAACAGAAGAATAGTTTAGACAGGAGCTTTGCTCTCTGATGGAGATTTTGAGGAGCCAATATATTAATGACCATATGTATATTAATTTTTATGAATATATATTATTGCTGGATTACTGAAATTATCACCTGGATGTACATTTTAGTAGTATATTTATGGCAGAGTGGTATTTTATCCTTAGCTATGTGTAAAACAATTTTTTAATCTGGTCTATGACTGTTATAATTATGTCTATGTCTACAGCTTGGGGGGGGGGGGGGCGCAATAAGGGTGCTATTGGTCTTGATGAACCCACTCCTGAGCCATGGGCAATTTCAAATGGACAGCAGCACTGAGAAGCTTGTATCAATGGAGTTTGAAGCACCACAGTTTTGCAGGGTATCAGCTGCTGCTGATCTGTTTCCTTTTCTCAAAACTTACTCTACAAAGAAGCAGTCATTCTTTAGTGGAAGCTTTTGTGCCTGAAATTAAAAGACTTTCCTTTAAAAAAAACACTGCTGAGGTAGGGCAAACCAGGGTCTCTTTCTCCTGCATGGCATGGATATTTGAAAACTGCAGACATGCCTCCCTTCATTTTGTTTTCTCTTTAGCTAAACATACCAGTTCTTTCATCCTTTTCTTGGCCGTCATGTATTTCAAACTCAGTGAGCAAAAGCCTGCTTTTTGCAAAATGCACTGGACTGTAGGTAGCATTCACACAGACATCAGAGGATCTGGAACTTAGGAGGGTGTAACTTGACATAGGATGGGATGATTAATATCAATGGGTCCGTGACAATTTTAAAAATCTTATATGTCATACAATTTCCACCTTGTTTTCTATGGTTTTGTCCCCTTCTGCTTTGCTGTTCTTTCTCTTCCTAAACACATTTTAGTTTCTTCTTTGTTTCTTCCTCCTCCTGTGTCTCTGCTTCTCAAAGACCCATATTTCCATAGAGCGGGTCAACTCAGAACTACAATTTTACAGCTTGTTTATTTAGAACGCAGTTGGGCAGGCACCGTCGCTCTTATTTTCAGCCTCTTGCTAGCTCTGTCTCCCACAGTGCCTGACCATCTCACTGTTAAAAAAAGCAACAACTGCTAACCTCTGCAGAGAGAAAGCTAAAGAATAGTGTGAATTGGATCTTAAGAAAATGAATACAGAAGGGAACTGAACCCACACCTTCTAAGTCCCGAGTGAATGTCATAAGCAACTTTCCTCTCACTTACATCAAAAGCTTTCCCCTTCCTTATTTGAAGGCTACCACCCAGACTCCCCCAGGTAGTCAACAGCTACTTTTTCTTCCTCTAGCACAGCAATTTTCAGGCTGTTTACTAAGGCAGAGGTTGTCAAGATCCGTCACAGCTACAATTAGGGATCACCTGTTATTGGACTTGCCAGGTCACAACAAGGAGATGCCACATGCATCTTCAGAAGTGCTGAGGAAGTGAGGGATGCAGTCACGGAATGCAGCACCATATCCTACTACAACAAGCAAGATTCAAGTTTTACTCCAAGCTCCTGAAAAAGATGGATAAAGGAACAGAAGAAGAACTGGGGCAAGTACTGGTAGACTGCAGCATCTCCCAGTGTTATACAGAGGAAGTCGATTCATCAACTCATCTACTAAGACTTCAGTCCTATGCTCACTTAGTTGGGAATAAGCCCCATGCATTTACTATTGAGTAAATATGGACAGGCTGAGACTAAAGACCTGTAGCATTGGCTTAGCGTGTATTTGAAAACTTTGGTTAAATCCTTCAAATATCTGCCAGCACTACAGTTGAGTAACCTGAAGGTTAAAACTAAGTAACACATCAGAAATGTGGGTTCTTCTACCTGGTGACTAGAAAAAGTATTTCCAAGACATATTTTAATGTAACTACAAAGATCATAACATGCCTTCCCAATCAAGGAGAGCTCTACAGAAGGTATTTCACTTAAAGACTTTTCTGCATGTCTTATCTATCCTTCTCCTGTCCCTGTTCTACTGCAATATCAGTTTACGATCAGTTTTCAGGACAATTCCAGAGGGCTTTCCTTGTCTGTTGCAGCAAAAACAAAAAACAAAAAAGAACGGTGGTATGGGAAAGGAGGGTCTTCTCCCCCCTTCCATTTTCTTGAAGCATTGTTGCAGGTGATGGGGACAACACCAGACCCATTTTTAGGGTTGCCAGCTCTGGGATGGGAAATAACTGGAGACTTTGTGGGTGGAGTCTCAGGAGGGTAGGGTTTAGGGAAGGGAGGGATTTCAATGGGGTTTAATTCCATAGAGTCCACCTTCCAAAGCAGCCATTTTCTCCGGGTGAACTGCTTTCTGTCACCTGGAGATCAGTTGTAATAGTGGGAGATCTCCAGCCACCACCTGGAGGTTGGCAACCCATGGTATCCAAACTGACATCCATCAGGCCCAGTGGCTCTGTGGACACCTCTGTAAAGGTTTAAACTTCAGTCTAGGGTTGGCAAGTCTGGGTTGGAAAATACCTGGAGACTTTGGGGGTGGAGCCAGGAGAGGGCGGGGTTTGGGGAGGGGCCTCAGCATAGTATAATGCCATAGAGTCTACTCTTCAAAGCAGCCATTTTCTCCAGGGGAGCTGATCTCTGTCAGCTGGCGATCAGTTGTAAAAGTGGGAGATCCCCAGGCCCCACTTGGAGGCTGGCAACCCTACTTCAGTCAGCTGATTGGTGTCAGCTCCCCTTTAACAGCCAGCTACCATGGCAATCAGCTGTTTATGGGGTGTTCCTGAATGCCTCACTAACTATTGGCAGCCCAGGTTGCCACCACTGCCAGGTCTGCCTTTTTCCATCTGAGACAGATCAGGCAGTTGGCTCCATATTTCACACACCCCCCCCCCCCCCAAGAATCTGGCTACAGTGACCCATGCAATCGTCACTTCCAGGCTGGATTATTGTAATTCTCTCTACCTGGGGCTGCCCTTGATTCTAGTCCGGAAGCTGCAATTAGTGCAGAACGCAGCGGCATGGGTGCTGACATCAACGTCTGTGCAGACATGGATCCACCGGGTGCTGCGCGAACTGCACTGGCTGCCTATTAAGTACTGGATCTATTTCAAGGTGTTGGTGCTTACCTTTAAAGCCCTATACATCCAGGAGCCTGCATATCTGCAAGACCGCCTCTTCCTCTATGAGCCCTGAAGGGCTTTATGATCCGCCAACATCTTTTGGTGGTCCCCACCCCCAGGGACGTCCATCTTGCCTCGATAGGGCCAGAGCTGAAAAAGCCCTGGCCCCTACCTGGTGGAATGAGCTCCCATATGAGATCAGGACCCTGCAGGACCTTTTATAGTTCCCCAAGGCCAGCAAGACGGAGGTCTTCTGCCAGGCTTTTGGTTAGGGCAGCGGATGTCCCTCCCTCTCTATTGGGCTTCCCCTCAGTGGGTCAGACTCTATTACCATCCAAGGACCAAAACTTGAAAGAGATGGCAACTGTGAGGCTTTAACTATATCTTGTACCAGATGATTGTTGTATTTTATTGGTGTTTTACCTGTTTAAAATTTTTGTATGCTGTATATTGTTTATTATATCTGATGGAACCCGCCCTGCACCTGCTATGCGGGAAGGGCAGGATATAAATCCAATAAATAAATAAATGCAGCTGGGAAACAAGAGCAGAGGGGAAAGATTGTTCCAAGGCTGCTATGGTTGCTCATGTTGAAAGTGAAGGACTTTGTGCTGTCTCAGCGTCAGACTTCAGAGAGGGGGTTATAAGAAACTCAGATAGAGATAGAGATACCAGGACACTGACTATCCTTCCCTTTACTCTCTGATACTATCCACTTGATGTGTAGATTGCTACTCTTAGGGAAACTTCCTTCCTTCCGGTCTAACACCTCTCCACATTATGTCAGCTTTCTCCATGTTGGCAGCATGAAAGAAGAAGAAGAGATTGTAAGCCGCTCTGAGACTACTTCAGGTAGTGAAGGACGGGGTATAAATCCAATCTCCTTTCTGTTCCCTTCCCCGTTCCCCTGTGAGGTAGGTGGGGCTGAGAGAGCTCTGACAGAAACCGCTCTTTTTCAAGAACAGCTGTGCCAGAACTATGGCTTGCCCAAGGTCATCCAGCAGCTGCAAGCAGAGGAATGGGGAAATCAAACCCGGTTCTCCCAGATTAGAGTCCGCGCACTTAACCACTACACCAAACTTGCCTCATGTATCTCCAAACATCCTAGTAAGACTAGATTAGGATCCTATCTTTATCCTGTCTAGAATGGAGTTTGTTACAATAAAGGACTCAAATTAATTTATAAAGATAACGAGGCTGTGTGTGTAACTTTTGTTTCTGGACAGTGCACACATAACCAGATGGGCTCCACTGCACTATGGGCCTTGAGCACTGTTAACTAAATAATCCCATCACCTCATGGGGTTGGCCACATACCCCTAGTGCAGGGGTGGCCAACCTTGCTTAACGTAAGAGCCACATAGAATAAACGTCAGATGTCTGAGAGCCGCAAGACAGGAACAAATATCACATACACGTTTTTATTTTTAAAAATATGCAAATTTGCTTTTTATTAACGTTAAATGGGACTGCCAAAAATAAAAACAAATGAGGAAAACCGGTTATTGATAATGATATTACTTGTTTGCTAATGATATTGAGAGAGAGAGAGAAAAAGAGAGAGATGGAAAGAAAGAATTAAAGAAGTGGAAAGAAAGAGAGAGAGAGAAACTAGGAAAGCAAATAGATGGGAGGGAGGAGGGAAGGAAGGAAGGGAAAAAGAGAGAAAAAGCATGCCTCTCCTTTGCTTTCCCAGCCGCCCTGCCAGGAGCCACACAATATGTGTGAAAGAGCCGCATGTGGCTCCCGAGCCACAGGTTGGCCACCCCTGCCCTAGTGTGAGGCCACCGGGCAGAGGGAGGCCACTGGGCATAGCCCAGGTTTGGCTTTGGGTTTTAAATGACTTGAGGCAGAAAGCCAAGGAAGACCCACCAGATCTGGTTCCCAACATATATCCCCCTGGGATGCCACCATAATTTTACTGCTGGGATTCTCTTACTTTCTCTCCTGCATAAGATGGTGGTATGGGAAGGAGAGACAGTTTTCAAGAGCCCAAATGCCACAAGTAAGCTATAGTTTAGGAGTGATTTGGGTGATATTGTTGGTCCTCTTAAACTTGACCTTAGTTTAGGGCCCCCAATACTTCTTTTTTTTGCTTTAACTGGTTATCAATTTTCCATCCTTCTGCACTCTTCAAGGTAAGAATTCTGCTCAGGGAAGCAGCTCCCTCCCTTTTTCCTCAGAAAGGAGTATCAAAGCACCCTTACCAGAAGCCCATACACCACTACTTTTTCTTGGGTATCCCCCCCCCCAATTGCATTTCTAAAAAATTAGCCCTTTTATGTGGCTTTTTTTTATATTTCCATATTGAATTTATTGGAAGTTTGACGGTATTTTATTGTGTTTACGTTCACTGTGTTTACATTTATGAACCTGATGGCGGAGGGAATGACATGTCAATCCAGGGCAGACAGACAAACGGGATCAGTTAGAGGGGCCCACCGTTCCCTTTCCTCCGCTCCAAAATGTTTGGGTCAAAGAGGCCTTGGGCACGGTTTTCACAAAGAAAGAAACAAAAAGAGCCGGACACAAACGACGGGTCAAGAGACCTCGAACCACGCAGACAACTGGGCATGTGCGGCCCTTCGCTGCTGCGCGGGGGGGGGGGGGTGTTGAGCAGCCAGAGGAGGGGGAGAATGTTGGCCACCGCTTTGCGCAAGCGCAAAAACTCAATTAACCTTGCGTGAATCCGCCACAGACGTAAGTAGTACATGAAAACTACATAACGGCGCGAGAAAGTCCACTGTTCTGGGAGGGGAGCAATTTCCCGAAAAATAAATTTCGACCTTTTTTGGCCCTCACAGAGCCCCCTAAAAAAATCCTCGCAGACTGCGGTAGATTATTACAGTCTAGACAAACTCTTCCTAGATAATTCTTTTCGGACTCCTACACAAAGATAATTTCGTCCACGTAGTACAGCCCACTTTAGCTTCACCAATCATAAAATAGGATCTGTAGTTCATCATCAGTGACCGGGTAAAAGAAGATGCTTTTTTTTCCCCCACGCATGCAAAATGGCAACTTTGAATGACTTCATGCCCAGCCGTGTGGGCGGGGCCGACGCTGTTTCCGCGGAGGGCGCAAACAAATTGGATTAGATTTGTAGCAAATCCGATCAATCGCTGGCAAGCGATCCCGCGATAGGCGTATGCTTCAACCAATGATCTGTGGATAAATAATGACGGCATCTTGAAAAAAGAGAAAGTAGAAGCCAATGGAAACCGAAGTAGGCGTTCGTTCCACCCAATCGCTTCTTAAGATTTGGGCTCCTCCCCCCCCCAAAAGGGGTGTCAACGGGGGAAGGGGAAGAGAAAGCCTCTCGGCGTGTCTTGTTGCTAGGGTAGCCTTCTGTGAGAGTAAGCGGGCTGGAGGCTGCTTTCTTGGGCCTTGTCGCTACCATCACCCAGGACTGTGTGCCTTTCTTTCATCAAAGCATCTTCTAGTCCCTCCGGATACAAACACCCTCGCTTCCATCTCCCATGAGGAGCTTCTGTCCATCTGCGCTCTCTCTCCGTCCCCACCTTGTTTGGGACCACTCCCAAATCTCCGTATAACGTCCTTCTCCCTTTGGTCAAGATTGCAATTTGATACACGAACCAGTCGCTGTTCCCCTCCCGTATCAGCTTCCCCCATCCCAGTCCTCACTTATCCTGAAGGTCAGTGCAGACCATGGTGAAGCTGGCTGCCAAATGCATCGTGGCAGGTGAGTTCCTGGCCGCCTAGGCAGCATCGTTGTCCTGTATCAGTCTAGGGCCAAGACATGCCCCCCCACCCCCACGCGTCAGAGAAATTAATTAGGGTAAGAGAATATGCGTTCCTCATAAATAGCTGGTAGTCGAAGGGTTCGGTGTACAAGCCTACCTGTTGGTTGTTGCTGTTGCGCTTGGGTGAGAATTACCTTTGTATAAGTGTAGTCCCCCAGTTAATTGTATGACCTGTGAAAGCGGGAACATGGGTATGCATCAGCTTGTGGCAGTCTTTCAGACAAGGAGCAGAAAATTCTCTCCGTCTGCCTGCCAGTTATTCTGGTGTCCTGAGTCAGATTTGACCTTCCACTTCCAGATTTAAACTCATACCAGACGCTGCTTTTGCCATTCTCATCTTAGTTTTGTATTTGTGGTTTAAATGTTGGTGCTGTTGTCATGTTAAATAGACAAGGTTCTTTGGATGGGAAGATGGCTTATGTCTTTTCAAAATTAAATAAGTAACTTCAGGGGTCAACAATTATTTCTTTATCAGACCAGTCCTTTCCTTCAAGGGCAAAGATCTTTGGTACAATCGTGGGCCTGAGCTGGTCAGGAGAAAATCAGGCATATAAATATTTTAAATAAAATAAATGGGAAAAAATGGGAGGGAAAGTGGGCATTGGTTGGGCCATTGGGGATACTTAGAGGAATTTAAGGGCTGAGACTCTTTTGAGTTAACGTTTGCCAGATGGCATAATACTGCTGGGATTTGAACTGCTGTATCTATTAAATCAACAGATCATTTATTAAATATGTGAAAGCACTGCAAACCGAACACAGAGCTCCAAGGCAAGACTGTTGACCAGTGTAGTGGTTTAATCACATGACAAAAAGTGTAGGATGTTTCTCTGTGATTTATTACATACCTGAACTTTTTAAAAAAGGAAGAAAACTTTTATTTCTTTAGGGAAAGCAGCTCACAAAATAAAAACCAGAACAACAATATAGGAATGATCAATTCGCTATTAAACCAAGCTGTTTAACCTTCATGGTCATTGAGAAGATAAAAAGTGATTTGTTTTTCTTTTGAAATGCAGGGGTGGTAAAAAATGTGATCATTTAATTGCTATTGAGCTGTGTTTGTTTTAGCACCCTGTATCTGTTCTCTTAAACCTTTGTTCCATTATGAACAGCAGATCACATCACCAAAACTATACTAAATGTTGCCGGGGGGGGGGGGGGGGGGGGTGTGGCTTGAGCAAATTCTAAGAAGCAAAAGAATGGGTAAATAGTAGGATGTAACATAAACACGTTTAGCCTAGAGAATTGTATGCACCTGTTTAAGCACTAGGTATTAGAAACATCCAAGTCTGTTTTGTGGGGTGCCCAATTCTTGGTTTGTATCTTGTATCAAAACAGACTTTTGACCAACACAAGTTAGGCCTGTTAAGTGGTAAGAACCAGTGCTGCAAACATTTGAGGACTGTATGTATCTTATGCAGAATTTAATGGGTTCATTTTAAAATTTCTCGGGTCACAGATAAAGGATAGAATGAGGAATGGCTTGTTTCAATATAAAGGGCAGGTTAAATATCTTGTACAGCAGTCTCTAAGCCTTGTTCTCAAACTAAGTAAGTTCATGTGATCATATGGCAAGTCCTCAAACTACCAGTTCTTAACACTGTTAAATACAAGGGCATGTTTCTATGTTGCATATTCTGTCAATACATGTAAGTATGCCTAAATCTGCATGAAGTGGGCTTTACATTTCTTTACATTTTATTGAGGGGGGTCTTTCCGTCTGTTTTAAACTGGATGAAAACCAGTTAATTCACTGGAAGTAAGAAGTTGGCTGTAAAGAACTTTGGTTTCCTTAACATTTTGTCCTGATTCAAAGTATGGTTCAGACTTCAAATGCAGCCTGTTTGTGAGTTAAAAGAGCACGGTGACCCTGTACAGCCCACGTAACAGCACCTGGAGAGGGGAGAGAGAAGCCAGCTTTCCAGTTAGCCACTTTCCTTTCAATTAGGCCCATGATTTGCGCTTGTGGGAAAGAAGAAAAAGAAGAGATTGGATTTGTACCCCACCCATGTCTACCCAAAAGAGTTTCAGAGTGGTTTACAATCCCTTTCCTTTCCCCACCCCACAACAGACACCCTGTGAGGTAGGTGGGGCTGACAGAGCTCTTTCGTGAACTGCCCTTGAGAGAACAGCTCTGAAAGAACTTATTTCTGACCCAAGGTCACACCAGCAGCTGTATGTGGAGGAGTGGGGAATCAAACCTGGTTCTCCCAGATTAGGGCCAAGCCTAGCTGCAGATTGGCTCTGTTCCTTCCTCTCAGGTTGGACCACCACTTATGTCACCTGTTCATCCATTTGTTCAACACCTTGGCTATGTGTCATCACTAAGGGACCTTTACCATAAAGATGTAAGATTCTAGTCTTTTCTCAGCTTGATGGTGGCTACTTGAGACCTAGCCATGTAGACATCTTCATGCTCACTTTGGCCATCTTGGATACTTGCTTGCGTGGGCCATTCAGCTCTCACCTGTGGTGACTTGGGAGTAGAGCCACTTGAGATCCCTGGAACTTCCACCTGAGAACAGGTAATACCTTGTAACATGGAACCGATGTATTATAGTTTTAGTTAGCCTTTAAATCCCTAGTGTTATTGTTTTATCCTCACAGTCTTTTGTTCCTGTTTTGAAGTATTCTTACACCTTAATAAAAATATATTATTAAATGTATGTTACTTTTGTGGTTATTTGCTTTCACAGTCCTCAGTCTAAATCCAGAGCCTTGACTGGCAGACCACCTACCACTGTAATTGTCTTTTGTGAGAAACTCCTTCTGTGATCTGCCTCACAGGGTGGACTTTTGGTTTCATCCCAGGAAGGTGTGATGTCCTTTGGCTTCTGACTGTTGGGTTAGTTAAAGGGGCTGGTGGCAGACTACCAAACTGGTGTGTGAACAGTCACACCCCAGAGTTTTGTAATTTTGTGTTGCAGCCTTATACCAAAAGGCTCTTGGCCCAGGCTGGGCTAGGTGACCTTTTGACAGATATCTTCCTCCAAACTTTTCTACAAACTTCTATATCTGGCTACAGGGCTGAAGGTCACTGGGTGGCTTTCATCCTCTGCTCAGGGGCTAGCTAGTTCACTATTAGATATAGCAACTAGCAGTTGTAATGGAAGGTAAAAGTAGTAACGTCAAATTAGAGCAAAGGATTTTTTTTCCTGTTGTAATGCAGGTGATCCAGCAGTGGGAAAGAGCGCCTTGGTCCAAATGTTCTGCAATGATGGGGCTCATTTCCAGAAAAACTACACATTGGTGAGCCTTGAGGGACAGTGGGTATTGAGGAGGAAAAGAGGGAACCTGGGAATTGATCAGAGGGAATTTTACTACTACAAAGTTATGTATAGCATTCTTATCATGCACAAGCAGTGCCAAGTATCTTGGAGCATATTTTAGAGAAACAAATCTGAATGGTTACAAGCAGGCCCGTAGCAACAGTGGGGCATTTCAGGGCTCCACACCCTTAAACATGAGGCACGCCCCACAACAGCTGTTGCCCCTGTCCCCTCCTGTGACATTAAAAGGGCCCTCCAGCTGATTGGCAGGAGCACTTGGCCCACTGATCAGCTGGAGCGCCCTTTAAGTCTTGCAGCTGCCCCTCTCCCTCCCCTCCTCCTAGATTTAGAAGGCCCTCCAGCTGATCAGTGAGCCCTTTATATCTTGCAGGAGGTGAGGGGGAGGGGTGGCTGCCAGCCACACGCCTTCCCTGAACTCCAAGCGGTGATTTCGCCGCTTGGAGATCAGGCGCAGGTAGCCCCCACCAGAAAAACAGCATTTAAAGGATTCTCTTTAAATCCTTTTTTTCTAGCGGGGCTTGCCTGTGCCTGATCTCCAAGCGGCGAAATCGCAGCTTGGAGTTTAGGGAAGGCGTGCAGTCACCCCCTCCCTCCTCCCCCTCCCCTGCTGCTCCACAAAATTTCCCTGTGCCCCACCAACCCAAAATTTCTGGCTATGGGGCTGGTTACAAAATGTGTCTTCATCTAGGCCAGAATAAAGTTTGTTTATTTTATTTATTTTTGGAATTTATATTTCGCCCTCCCCACCAGTTACGGCAGGCTCAGGGCGGCTACCAACAATTCGATAACATAAAATCATAAAAACAATTTCATAAAACATACAATACAGAACAACAGAATCATTCCAAGATGGCCTAGGTTCCACATTCAGAGCAGCGTCACAAATGGTAACCAATTCGGTCGGTGCTAGATGTTCCAAGTTGGCAGGTTCCACTAGTAGGGCCAGTTTGAGTCCAGTGGCACCTTTAAGACCAACAAAGTTTTATTCAAGGCATAAGCTTTCTTGTGTAAGCACACAAAAGCTTATACCTTGAATAAAACTTTGTTGGTCTTGAAGGTGCCACTGGACAAAAGCTTATACCTTGACTAAAACTTTGGTCTTAAAGGTGCCACTGGACTCAAACTTTGTCCTGCTGCTTCAGACCAACACGGCTGCCCACCTGAATCTATCTTAATCTAGGCCAGTTTGCACACTTAGCTGGGTGATGATTTTGTGTGTGCTCAGGAAGACCAGAATTGTCTGTTCCCCCCCCCCCATCTGATGTAAAGCAACATATACAAAAGCCTGATTGGTAATATTTTGCTTTTAGGAGGAAGAGGCATGCAGTAGAGGAAAGGTGCTTATTGAAGAGGGTTGTCAGCCAAATAAGCATGTCAACCAGACCCTAAGAATTTTTGAGCCTGCTCTAGTGAACAGATCACACTTACAGATCTCACACAAATCTTTTTATTTCCCAGCCAAGTGGGGATTTTTTCAGACTAGTCCCTGACACCCAATTTTCAGATTTCAAGAGTTTCTATGACAGAAGAAAATCTGTCATTTGGAGGTGTTATAAGGGTGATTTAAAAGACCTGAAAGGGCTCTGTTGGCCTCAGGCTAGCACAGTATGAAAATAAAGTGGTTTTCTCTGAATCTTGCTGACATGTTTTCCTTATTTGGGCTGACAGACAACAGGAGTGGAGCTGATGGTGAAGACGGTACCTGTTCCAGAAACCAGTGACAGTGTGGTAAGCTCAGCTATGATTTAAACAGAGGGTTTTTAAACAAACAAACAAACACTGTCTTGAGGGAATTTTTTTCATTGACTTTGCAGGAATGAACCTCATTCAGTTAGATGAGTATGCATTAAATTATATGCTAAACCTTAGTGTTGACAGTGTGGGAAAACGGAGCCTCTGATGTATTCCCAAGAGCTTTTTGCTCATTTAGGGACAAACAAGGATGGACAACCCATCCTGCTGTGTTTTTTTTTTAAACTAAATAGCAGCTGTGGAGGCCCTAAATCTGATCCAGCACACAAAGGGCAACAGGTTTAACTCCCCCCCCCCCCGCCATTTTTGCAATCTTAATTCCAGGTCCCTTCCTCTCCACCATCACGAAGCTGGCGTTTTCCCCATAGGGCAAACATATGAAAGGTATAAGTATGTACCTGTCGGCATCCCAGTTGCTAGCTTTCATACGGAAGGAGGTGATGATTCTGGGAGCAGAAACTGTATCTAATGGGTTGTATAGGCCTGTGGGTTGTATAGCCAGCCTAGGAAGGTTCTTCCCCTGTGCAGATCATTGGTACTGTGGCCAATCACTCATGCGTTGGTTATTGCCACGGAGGAGATGGGAGACAGGGAGAGAATGGCTCAGATCATGTGCTGTGCATTCGGTGTTTACAAAGTAGTGAATTTCACACCCAGAATTGCTCTCTAGGTCACATACACTGCTAAATCATTGTTCAGAACCTGTTCTGAACAGATGGGTTTGTATCCGACAGTCACTGTGCTTTGAAAAAATCATGGCTTAGTGGTGGAGCATGTAGGTTGCATGCAGAAGGTCTCTGGTTTAATCCCCAGCAACTCCAGTTAAAGGATTTCAGGTAGGAGGTGTTTGAAAATATTTTTCTCTGCCCGAGACCCTGGGGAACCTCTGCCAGTTCAGACTTGGCAATACTGAGCTAGACAGGCCGGAGTTGTGACTTAATTTAAGATGCAGTTTCATATGTGTCTTGTAGGTCACGACTTCAGTAGCTTTGGGGGGGGGGGGGAGGCTTTTTCTGCCACCACTGCTTTGGCTGGAGAAATTTACTACTTTACTTCAGCATAGAAGATTCTGTAGCTTCATATTACTTTTGCTTCTGCTTTCAGGAACTTTTCATCTTTGACTCAGCAGGCAAGGAACTGTTTTCTGAGATGCTAGATAAATTGGCAAGTACAACATAAAAGCCATCATTCAGCAGAGGAGCTGCGAAGCAAACCTAACCCCTGCATCCTGATTAAAGCTTGGGAAAGAACACAGAGTGACAGCTTTTGCATCCCTTTTCACTACTCCTCCTCTTTTTTAAAAAATCTAGAGCTACCTCTAGAACATTCTCAAATCAAACAAAAGAAAAATGTATTCATTTAAGTTAACGTTACCATTAAGTATCCCCATGGGGAAAGGACTAGCATTTCTGCCCAACACTTGGAGCAGCATTGGAAAAGCTATTCCCAAGAGAAAGGAGATATGGGGGAGGGAGCCAGTTCCCTAAAGCAAGGGTGGGCAGAAATGGGGCCACAGACCACCAGTGGAAAACCTGGTGCCTGCTGGTTGCTGGAATAATTGCAAAGAGTGTTGGACTAGGTCGACCTTGGTCTGATACTGCAGGCGATTTTTACGTTCTTAAGCAAGAGCATGTATTCTGAATGACAGCACAAATTACTTATGTCTTAACTGTTGAGACTCTTGAGTATTCTAGTCCTGTAAGTTTCAAACACACTGGTGAACCACAGGGGTTTTACTTTTTCTTTTACTTCTTGGATTTTTTAGCAGGTAGACTATGCAAAAATGAAGTCAGCCGACCTGGGCCCTGAACATTCCGCTATCTCTTTGCAAAACAAATGAAAATGTACAGTGGCCATATTTAATTAAAGGGACTCCCCCCATTACCCTAATATATCCTTTGCTTCCACCAAATTGCTTTGTTCCTTAAATGGTTGGCTGTTTCATCTCACTGTAAAACTCTGGGGCAATTGCTCTGCTGTTTCTTGAATGCTGGTTATGAGAACTTCAGTGTTGGTGGTGTCAAAGAGAAGTTATGGTGTTCTTTCCGTCTTCCTCAGAAGTGCTCTTCATTTGAGTATTTTTAGACATCTACTGCCCATGATTTTTTTTTTACAGTCCCAATTTATACTAATTTTTACAGTGTGGTATAGATCCACTACTGCTACACAATAAGTTCTCTATCGTTCTTTTGATTCTTGGGTGAGTGTTGGGGCAAGAGGGTAGCTGGGACTGAGAAATGCCTCATTCCCTTTGAATATCAGAGACATTTTCATAGGGGATGGATTGTGGGAGAGTGTTGTAATGAGGATTCCTCTCTCCATCAAAGGTCCCGAGTCAGTTTGGTGTAGTGGCTAGAGTGTTGGACCTGAGTCTGGGAGACCCAAGTTTGAATCCCCACTCTGCCATGGAAGCTGGCTGGGTGACCTTGGGCCAGTCTCACACTCTCAACCTAACCTGCCTCACAGGGTTGTTGTGAGGATGAAATGAAGGAGGGTAGAAAGATGTAAGCTGCTTTGGTGCTCCATTGGAAAGAAAGGCCAGGGTACAAATGAAGTAAAGAAATAGTGACTGTTGCGTCTGTCAGTTTCAATAAGGCTGACAGTTTTTTCCCTTGTGCAGTGGGAACAGCCCAATGCTGCGTGCATTGTGTATGATGTCACCAATGAGCAGTCATTCAATAACTGCGCCAAGTGGCTAGAGAAGCTGAGAACCCAGACTTCTGGAATACAAATCCCAGGTAAGGGGGTTGTAACGTTCTAAACTTGTCTAATTTATGCCTAGATCTCTTCCTAATGAGTTATTGCTGACAGCCACATCTTAATTCCAGGCAGTGCAGTAGCTTTCCTCTGTTCATTCAGTCAGCATCTGAAACACGGGAAGTGCATGTTCTTAGCAATTCAGATATGATCTTTTCCTCCATTACCTTGTCAAACAATCCACTTTCCAGTCTCTACGTGGTCAATCTTTAGGTTTTGTAGTGTGTGCAGTATATAATTCAGTTTCTTTTCTCCTTTTTTTAGGTGTGTTAGTGGGCAATAAGACGGATTTGATTGATAGGCGAGTTGTGGAGCAGAAACAGGCGCAAGAGTGGGCGGAGACCAATGGCCTCGAATACTGCGAGATATCAGTTGTGAGTTACAGAATCGGGTGTGGGTGAAGAATTCCATTCAGTTTCAGGATAAGGAGGTCCTGGAGTACTGTCTTGTTCCATTTAGCTCATCACCAGCAACAGATGTGTGATCAAGTAGCACCCCCCCCTCATTTTTTAATTTCTTTGCTTTCTTTACAGAAAGAGATAGAAAATTATGAAGTCCCTTTTCACATTGTGGCGAATTCCTTCCACCGATTATACAAAGAGAAGGTGGAAATCTTTCATTCGCTAGTGTGAGTCTTCTGAATATAGCCTGCTCGACTGGTTTCCTTTCTTTGAGCCTAGAAATAATCAAATGTTTAGCTATCGAAAGACTAAATAGTATGAGAGTCGTTATCATTGCTGTATGAATATCTCATTCCAGTAATCCTGACAAAGCCAAAAATAAACCACAGAAAGAAATTTTCTCTGATTATTATTTGTGATTATTATTTCTGGTCTCATCTGTCTGGGTTTTTTAATTTTGTGATTTGGTAGGTTGGTAGGATTCCCCCCCTCCATAATTACACTGCTTAGATATTGTAAAAGCATGTCTTTGTCAACTCTTGTGAGGAATTTCGCAGAACAGATCAAATCAAAAAGAGGTGACAGACGGCATACCACTGTCTGTGCACATCAGTCCAGCCAAGCTGGTAGAATACTGGATCTAATACCGAAGGCACACAAAAGAACCACGGTACTGTAAAGTGCAGCCACGAGTGTGTGTCCCCCCCCCCCCCCCTTAAGGCGGAAGCCAGTGGGTTAGCTTTCATAGCTTGGAGCTCTGCATCATTACTACCAACACGGATCTCTGTTCCTGACTTCTCTTAATGAAGTGCTTATTTTGATTTGGGTCATTTTAATTTTATTTTTTGTTGGCTGTTGGAAGCAAGCTATCTGGCTGCCAAGGGCCTTTTTCTCTCTCTCCACTGTATAATTTGAGAATGCACTGCCCTCTGCTGGCGCCCAGATAGTTTAGGTTGGGGATGTGGGGTCAAGAAACAGCCACCTTTTGTGGCTTTGCATAATGTGCTGTTGATGGCCTCATACTTGGTTCAAGAAGCTGCGGGCCAAAAAAAATCTGCTTTCACGAAAAATGTCTTCCTTCTTTGTTTTTTAGTAATTATTATATTAGGCAGCGATTATTAGTGGGGCTTCTGACGTTACGCTGTGGTATATAAATTTTTAAATTGAGAGATTATACTGGAAAGACTTGTCATAACATATTTATTCTAATATCTTATGTTTTCTTATCCAAGGGGTCAGGGCAGGTTGTAACATGCTGCATATAAGTGTAAAAATATAACATTATAAAATCCACACAACTCCAGCAATATTAATACAAACTCAGATAAATGCACACCATTTATTAAATGCCATTCGAAAGAGGAAATAAGCCCATCAACAAATGGCAAACGAGCAGAAATTGGGCAAATCTAATGAAAGCAATAAATACCCAGCCTGTCTTATTAAAGAAATCCACATAGCTTTGACTAGTGTTATGTGGTGTAGGTAACTGAGAACTTCTGTATATGGCCCATTGAAACAAATCAGAGATGTGAGATGATGTCCATGCAAAGGCCCATTTATTTTAGCAAGGTTGGCAGAGAAGAATTTTCTGGCTGGTTGTATATGATTTACTATAAACTTTGCTGTTGATGAAAGGCAAAAAAAAATCTGTTGAGCAAACTTTTAGTAAGTATTTAGCATGTAGTTGTTTAAAATGGCCCTTTTACTAAATAATCTATTAGAGTAGTACCTGCCCTTTAACGTGAAAAGAGCTGAATGAACTCATTTCATGTAAGATGAATGGGTAAGAAGTGAAGGAGGGATTGTGTCTGGGCAGATCTGGGTGATGCCAAAAAGAGTGCAATTAAAGGCAGAATTAGTAAGGGAGTTGCTGGAATCATGTAATAAATCTCAATCAGGAGCTGTCTCTTAAAAGCAAACAGGATTGTGACGCAGGTGCTGACAGCAGTGGGAAAAAAGCTATGTTCCCATTCTTTATGCCGCTCTCTTTTGCTTTGCGTGTTTGCACTTACATTAGCAGAGGAAAACTTTGCTTTGGTCCCAAAGACAACTTCTCTGCTCACAACTGAAGGAGCCACTGCTGCTTCTGCATTTGAACTTCTCTTGGAACCACTGGTGTACCCTGTTGATAATTCTTTAAAAAAAACCTCTACATTTTATCTGTCCAATGTTGGTGGACTCTTTTCCATGCATTCTCAGCATATCTCTACTTATTCTAACATTTCCTCATGAATTGCCAGTTGTGCCCATTATTTTCATCGAAGTATACGTCGGTAGAGGGAGGTAATGCTTCCATATATCGAGAATGAAAACAGTGGATGGATATTGCTATGGAGATCTCATTATCTAGGGGGATCAATTCTTCTTTCAGTAGAGATGGTTTCTTCTTGTGTTATTCTTTCCTGTAATTCATGTGATCTACAACGCCAGTATGTAGGTGGATGGAGAACTGCTCAGTCATAAGGTCTTACAGCAGTTGTTTGGACACTTGTGTGTGTTGGGGGGAGGGCAGCATCATTCCCAGGCTCATCTTTTCCTCAAGGAGCTGCAGACATTGGTGAGGTGAAGGCATCTTCCCTCCACCCTGGATTCTGGTTGCGTGGTAACAGCTACAGAGAGCCAGATTGGTGTAGTGGTTAAGAGTGCGGACTCCAATCTGGGAGAACCGGGTTTGATTCCCCACTCTTCTACATGCAGCTGCTGGTGTGACCTTGGGTCAGTCATAAGTTCTTTCAGAGCTGTTCTCTCAAGGGCAGTTCTCAAGAGAGCTCTCTCTGCCTCACCTACCTCACAGGGTGTCTGCTGTGGGGAGGGGAAGGGAAAGGAGATTGTAAGACACTCTGGGACTCCTTCAGATAGTGAAGGGTGGGGTATTAATCCTCCTCCTCCTGTTCTTGGAAGACTCCTGTCCTCCCAAAGGAAAAATTTCTGCCCCTTTTGTCTTACAGTCTCACATATCTCCTCCCCTACATCAGTGTCTTTTCCCTTTTCATCCACCAAAGAGAAGCCTGGAACGTCTTTTTCCCCCCTTTGTTATCTGAGATAAAACCAAAATATGGCGATATATATTGGAGCAATATGATAAACTCTGTGTGTCAAGCAAGAGTTGAGAAAATGGTCAATTCGATGACCCTCTTTCAAGCCACTTAAGTATGAACTGGAGCAACATGGAGTTAGTAATAGGAACGGTGACTAAGTTCTGGAAAAGTGCACATCACTGGTTCCTGTTGGCAAGTGATCAGTTACAAAAGAAACAGCCAGCAGGTAGACAAGGGTGACTTCCATGTCACAGACCTCTGCACAGGTATGGCATTTACACATAACCAGTTAGTTACTACATCCTTACCTTACTGTTAGTTAATTTATGTTGGCTCCTGCAGGTAAATAGATTCCTAACAGCCCACACTGCAGTTGCCTTTTGAATCAGCAAAATATAGCATTTGCAACAGTCCTGAAGTAACGGAAAGAAGTATAAGTGAAAAGATAATACTTAGGAAAGAGTGGCAGGCTCCACCCATGCAGGGCAGTGAGGTAGCTGAGAGCAGAAGTGGTGCAGTGGACCATACCACTTCAACTTGCTGGTGGAAGATCATATTTTGGAATGCTTCCCTATGTTAAAAAGAGAATCCTGCAAATAGAAGACCAACTTAGCAAAGAAAAGGGAGGTAATGGTAGAACTTTCTAATCTGCTGCGCTAGCTTTCTATTTTCATGGAGGGGTTTTTTTAATGAAAAAGAAACATTTGAAACCGCTTGCAGTCCGTCATCTGCCATCTGAAATTGTGCAGTCCTTTCTGCCACCTCAGTTCTCAGCACTACCACCTCCTGCGGGTGTGAACCAAGCCTAAAAGCTGGCTTTCAAAATGAATATCTTTCTGGAGTCTGCTTTTAGGTTTCTCCCTGTGGAAGCTGCTCCATGCTTTTGGCAATAGGTCATCAAACTCATTCAATCAGCAGGAATTGCAGTATCAGAGACCACACTCTAGCCGTGGTCACACGGTCATTTTGATCAGGTTTCACCACTGTTCCTTATCACATTTAAAATTGCTGATCAGATGGCCGCATCCGTCTCCTGTACCAAAGTGGGCTCACTCACGTGATCCTCCCAGTTCCCTACTGAGTTTTCCAACACCTGGAAAATAAAGTACTTTGCAGATATTTGCACTGGGAATCCGCAGTTTTGCTGAACTGGACAGCCATCTCTTGCTAAGATTGCGATTAAGTCATCTGAACGTCCTTCTTGCGATTAATTCCCCACTCCCCCCGACTTCCGCCAATGTGCACATAAGCAATCCTGTACTGAATATATTAAATGCATAAACGTTCAAGCGCTCATATAGCCTCCAGCGCTCGGTTGCACGTCAGCAGTTCATTTGTTTGCTGTTTGGGGGGAAGGGGGACTCCAAAAACAAGGGAATACGGTGAGTCCAAGTGGGGGCGGTGATTCAGCCATGTGCATATGTGCAAAGCGGGAAAAAAATTAAAAACTCAGCAGTACGGCTATCTGGACGGTGCCTGGAGCCTCGTTGCACAATGCAAGCAGTTCGGGGAGGGATGTGTGATCATCCCAACCCGCAAAAAAATATCCCCAATCAAATCTAGAGCGGGAACACATCACGATAAGCTTGCCATGTGACCACAGCCTCTGTTTGAGTTGGGCAGTAGTGTCAGGAACCACAGACAACTCTGGATGTCCCCATGTATTTGTCAGTTTTAGAACAACTCAAATTCCATAGGTAATAAGGGTTCCACAATATTTTAATTTTTTAAAAAAATCTGTGGTTAATTGCATAGGTGATAAGGAAAACCGTAGGCTCAAGTCAGATAAACTGTTTTGTTAGCAGAACAGTCTTGGACCCCCCCAGAAAGTCTGTATCATCCCTCATTTAATTAATCCCCATCAGTATAATAAATATTTGGCAGGGACATAAAATAACACAGCTGACAAAAGAACAAAGCTGAAAGCCATGCTGTGAAACAGGAATGTAGAGCAATAAAATATTCTGAGAAGATGGCTTTGGCGTATGACTGCTTATTATGCTAGGCTTCATGGCTTCTTATGTGTACATACAGAGCACCACGTATATTGTGCTAATGGACAAATGAAACCAGAGAACATACATACAAATCCCAATTCTGTGTGCTACTCTTGATCATACTCTTCCCAATGTGTTATGCCATGTGTGCCCTGACCTGGAAAGCCCAGGCTAGCCCACTCTTGTCAGATCTCGGAAGCTAAGCAGAGTTGGCCCTGAGTAGTATTTTGGTGGGAGACCTCCAAGGAGAACCAGGGTTGTGACGCAGAGGAAGGCAATGGCAAACCACTTCTGATTGTCTCTTGCCTTGAAAAATCTACAGAGTCGCCATAAGTCAGCTATGACTTGATGGCAAAAAACAAAGCCATGTGCATCTGTCTTCCAGTGTGAATGGTTCTTGCAGTTCTTTCCCACCCTTCTCAAGCCGCCTTGATCCAGTCTGCTGGCAAGGCGGGATATAAATATAACAAATAAATAAATAAATAAGAAGCAGACTCTGGCCCTTGGATCCATGCACAGCGTAGCTCAGTAGATGGACCACAGGTCTGATCCAGCAGGGCTCTTCTTAGGTTCTTAATGAAGGCCTTGGCCTCTATGCCTTGTTGTTGGCCTGCCAGAGGAACTGGTCAGCCCCTGTGTGAGACAGGATGCTGGACTAGATGGACCACTGGTCTGATCCAGCAGGGCTCTTCTTAGGTTCTTATGTTCTTAGTGTCTTAAGGAATAGAAGACAGTAGCTCCAGTTGGGATGCAAAGGAAGAAAAGCTAGTACGGGAAGTGCGGTATTGAACTCCCTGAGTTACCCTTGCCACTGTTGTTTGCACTTCTTGCTTCACAGATACAACTTAAAAAGGTTAACGATGCAGAGGTGTCTGGCATAGCTCAGGGGATGTTTTATTTCCTCCTTCCAATGTCTCAGTGGAAGTCACTGTAACGAATATTGTCTGTTGTAGGGGTGCCTAATTGCCTCAAAAAGTGGGTTTTTATGTGGGACTCATTAATGTGGCAGCAGTGAATCCAGATGTTTGGGATTTTCTTAGTCATGTGTGCTACATTGCCCCAGTGCCCCCTACTGGCTGCCCATCAGACAGGGCACCATTTGGTAACTTAGTATTTGTTGGCTGGGGTCATCTGCTGATCAGATGTGTCCAGGAAGAAGCTGAGTCAAGTTCTTCATATGAGTATGAGGACATGGGTAAACTGAGATGGACACAGTTCGTTGGCCTGAGAAATCTACACTGGGTTAGAGAGAGGAAGACATCAGGTCAGTCCTTAGAGTTGATTTGCATACATTCCCCTTAACATAGCAGGATGTAGGCTGATGTGATCCAGGTTTCTTCTCACCCCCTTGTGTTGATTAGATGTTCAGACTGTGGATCCCTTTGGGAATCTGGCGTGGAAGGTGTTTAAAAGAGGCACTAAGGCAGAGAACAAGGCTCAGCAGGAAGCTGTTCAGCAAACATTTAGGGCCAAGCTTGTGTTTGCAGCCAGTGTAGTAGATTAAACTTGATCTTAGCAGGAGAGCATTACACGTCTGTGTCAAAAGCTGAGCCTCAGAACAAGGCTCTTTCCGTTCTACATGGTCTCCTCCTGCTTGAAAGCCTGAGGATGTTTCTCTTGGGCAAGGATTGAGTCACAGCTGCTGCTACTTCTGCTGCCGATAGCTCTGTCACCGAAGTCCGTCTAGTGGTGTGGCTTTCACTTGTTCTCACAGATAGGAGACATGACTAAACAGAAGTGACAGAGGCTTGCAGAAGAGATTGGGTAGAGCACATAGCCAGAGCGGAGGCTTCTGGGCAGCAGGCAGCTATACGCACCTCTCTTCTTCTGCCAAGTTCAAAAGGGGCGGTATATCTTGACACCTCTTGTACGTGCCGATAGCCCCTACCTATGAGGCTCATTAGCCGAGACACGGGAAGGGCAAAGAATCTGAGCCCCTGTGTGTGTTCCCACGCCCATTTGTCAAGCCAACCGCCTTATCTCCCTTCAGCTTCTTTGTGGTTCTCGCCTATCATCCCCATTTTTCTGAATCCTAAGCCCGATCCTGAAAAGTGTCTTCATCCTGCCTCCTACTTCTGTGTTCTCCCTTTAACACTTGGCTCAGAGTTTAGCTGTGCTTTTGCTCTCCAGTGCTAGGAAGGATGTTAAGCAGACACAGGGTAATCCTGGTATTGCAAACTCAAGTATTTGCGTGTTTGAGTGGGGGGTTCTCCTAGGCAGGCACCCCCTTCATCCCCCTATCAGACTGCACTCATTTATTATACCATCTGTTTTCTCAGTGCCGGAGATGATGCTGGGGATATGTGACTTGGGGCACTCAGGCGGAAACTGGCCTGCACAAGGCCAGGCATGTGTTTGCCTCCTAGCAATGCAGCGGTCAGCAGCAAATTCTTTGCGGCCGCCTCCTCCTCTCAGTATGGGAGAGGGTGAGTGAGGGCCTGGAAGTGTTTGAGATGCAGAAACATGGACTGGGTGAAGAAGACAAAATCAGCAGAGTATTGGGGGAAGGGAAAGAGGCAAAAAAAAAAAGTAAGCTGTGGATGCGGTAAAAGGGCAGGGCAGTTGGAAGGGGGGAAACAGAGCTCATCAGAAGGAGGTGTGGGCGGCCAGCATTCTTAGATCTTGAGGACGAAAGAGAGTGGCAGGAGGGTGTCCCTTGGTACGTTTAGGAAACCGAGACATGAAAAAAGCCACGAAAAGCATGAATTAATACTGTATGATGGAAGAAGGTAGAGTGAGAAATGGGTTGTGTGAACACGTAAGGAAAGTGACTGAAAGGGGATATTTATGTATAGCCAGAATGAAAGAAACTTTGTGGACAAGGCAAAGGGAGGTGAGCATCAAGGAGACAGTACAGTGCGGAGGTGAAAGGATTCCTCAGATTGTCAGGGAGACACCGTGCCATCTTTGACAGGTTGTCAGGGATGCAGGAGTTTGGTACCTGAAATGCATGAAGGAGAAGGAGATTGTGTGCCAGTTGTCACAAATGTTGGCATACTGTGGTTCCCTAACAGTACAAAAGGATAAGCGGCCATCTATATATCTAATAGCCAAGGCGCCCTCTGCGTGCGGCTATCTAAATCCGCACATCAAGGGCACCTAGGGGGCAAAGAGATTTTCCTGCACATTTGGGGCAATTCCCAGATGTGCAGAAAAATCTGAAATCTATAAAAAAAACTATAGGGGGGATACTTAAATCCCCCCAAAGGTAAAAGAGTGTTCCCTGCACATGTGCAGAGAATACTCTGAGAACTGCCTCGCTGCCGTTGCCGCTGCCACCAACACCGGGGGGGGGGGGGGGAGATAGTCTTGGCGGGCTGGCCAGGCCTCGTTGCCACCGCTACTAGGGGAGGGAGAAATCTTGGCGGGCCTGGCAGCTGGGAGCCACACGGGCCTCGCTGTCCGGGGGCGGGGGGAGAGAAAGCTTGGCAGGAAAGAAGGCTCACCTGCAGCGGCTTCCTCCTGCACGTGGAGCTCTCCCCCCTGCAAGTATCGCAGGTCCCCACTTCTTGTAGTATAACTAATGGTAATTTTCATCATGGAGTAGGTAAACTGAACTCTCTTGCTGAGTTAAAAAGATGTATTGACAGTACAAGTATAGGTCAGGGAATGATGAGGTGGTGAAATGAAGATCCAGGGTTTAGAATGTGAGGAGGTATGTTTCCCATCGACACGTGTACCAAATCATTTCCTGTTACTAGAATTCAGAGCACATTGAAAAGCCTCCCTTGAGACTTGTAGCTTGCCCATATTTTAATACAGTTAAACTTGAAAGGACTTAATGGTTATGCTGGGTCAGTCCCCTTTCTAACTCAGATCTTATATACGTGGCGAAATGCCATGACTGGTATGGAAACAATGATATCGTATCGTTACTAGTTTTCTGTTTCCTTCCAGTGAAACAAATGAGGAGAGTAGTAAGTCAGCTGACACACAATAGTAGAGTAATGCAGGTCACAGATTCTAGATGTTCGTTCTTACAGGATGAATGCAAAAGATAGTGGCTTGTTAGGGTAGGGTTAAGAAGTTCTGGCAGTATAATGTTTCTATATTTTATCTTTGTCCTTTTCTTCTCTTTTTTTAGACCTCGTATTGTTTGTTAACCAGAGCCAAGGTAAGAAGAACAGGGGGATTTCAAAGCTCCTCACTTCAAAACAATTTGTAAGATCTTATGCGGTTAGACAGGGAGAAAAGAGGAATTAGGTATGCAGATGAGTTCCAGAAATCCACAGATGATCTCTGAACATTCAAAAGCCATACTGCCTGTGAGGCTGAAGTAGGTTCCCTGTTCCCAGTCTGCAGCTCCTGGTTCTTTATTCTGTTTGCATGTCTACTTTGATGGTTGCATTGGAGGATAAGGAATCGGGAACGCCACACCGGGAAGTAAGAATCAACTCCAGCCTCATCTCATCCCTTAAGAACAGGGAGGCATTTACTGCACCCCCTCCTGAATCCACCAAGGAACAAGGAGGGGGGGGGCAAGAATTCTGTACAGCTGACTCCCACTTCCACTCTCTGGAACCTTCCACCTCAACAAATGAATCCAGTGGCCTGGAAAGCTGCAAACAGATGAGATTTGGACCAATATACGTGGAGAGGGGGAGGGAGGTGCAGCATTTGTCTCCATGGAGACAGAGTGGC
Source organism: Lepidodactylus listeri (assembly GCA_029233225.1). Classification (NCBI taxonomy): domain Eukaryota; kingdom Metazoa; phylum Chordata; class Lepidosauria; order Squamata; family Gekkonidae; genus Lepidodactylus; species Lepidodactylus listeri. The sequence goes on along the minus strand of JARCFY010000008.1, from coordinate 38,009,976 downwards.
GGAGCATTAAAGGTGTGGAGAACTTCTCTGGGTTGATGTATGGCAGCCCTATATAGGACCTATGTGTATGAGGGTCCATCACGATTCTCATGTCTCTGGCCATTTTGTTTATTTATACCTCTCTATTCTTCCCAATGTGGACCAAAAGCACCTTACAAAGTCGGTCTCCCTGTCTCCACTTTATCCCCACAACAATCCTGTGAGGTAGGTTAGACCAGTGAGAGAGGCCGACAATGCTCCCTCTAAGCTGTGGAGTCTTGTGAGCAAAAATTCTACTTTGTGAGCTACTGGCATTAAAGCTGTGAGTGAGTGATTTGGCTACTGCATAAATAAATTTGCTCTGGAACTATCCTTTCTGGGCTAAGACAAAAATCTGTGAGCCAGAGGTTAAAAAACTATGAGCTAGCTCAGGTTAACTCAGCTTAGAGGGGAAACTGGCTGAGTGACCTGAGGTCCATCCATCAACCTTCCATGGCAGAGGAGGAATTTGAACCTGGGTTTCCCAGGTCCTAGTCCGACACTCTACCCACTACACTATGCTGGCGCTTCTTTCCCCCTACCTAATATCGTACATGAAAGAGTAAGTTTGAAGATGTCCTTAATAGTTGAGTTTAGTTCTCAAGACAATTAGTTTCAATAAACACCTGCTTGCATGAGTTACCTAAACTAAACATATGTTGCCTGTCTAATGCAACGTTCCGTTTTCATCTTGATTTTCTGGGGATGCATTTGACTTCTGACTGGGTGAAAATGTCTTCGCTGATGCTGTTAGTAAGGCTCCTAATCATGCCTCCTCTGCCTGCCTGTCTTACTAACATTCAGCTAAGGTTATGTTTTGTAAGCACATATCTCTCTCTCTCCCCCCCCCCCAAGTATAGTATATGTGTGTAGTGAACTATTAAATATCTTTTGACAGAGCAATTCTGGTTCTCTGCAGAAATCCAAATATTCTGGCTTTGTTTGCGGAAGGTTTGCTTTTACAGCTAGTGGATCCCACTAATGCAGGGAAACCTGTAGATCCCATTCTAGTTCGGAGAGAGACAGATGCCCTAGCATATCCATACAGTTTGATTTTATGGGTCTGTTATCAGCCCATGTACGCACCTAACTGATAAACTGTGGTGGCAGTGTCAAGGATTAATCACTCCCTCAAAATGCAGATCATGCAGTCCTCTGAGTGTACCCAGTTGCCTGAGCCTTGGTGGTAAAAGCAGTCTGCTTAGATTTGGCACACCACTAGGAATGGGAATGGGTGGATTGCATGGAGCTACTCCATCATAAGTGGCACAGTGAACATCTTTGTTCATGGTTATACATCACTGTGCTTGGACAAGCTGTGACGCTTGCTCCTTACTGGCATTAACAACACCACTGTGTTATGGCTACTGTCAGAAAGAGGTTGTACATGCAGTGCCTCCTTCAAAGAAGCCTTCGTGGGGGACTTGATCCTTCTTCCTCTTTCTTGCTGATTACCTCACCTACCTTTGCTTCCTTACCATTACGTTCTCTGCAGTCTGTGTCTCCCTTTCTCTGTCTTCATTTTTGCATTGCACTACATTCCGTCCTGTTCTCCCACATTATTTTTTTTCAGGCAGGGTACAATTTCCAGTTACCTGAGGTGGGGTGGGGGGGTATTGTTTTGCCTTAGGCACACCTTTAGCTAATCTCCCTCTCCTCTTGTCTGTCTCCTTCTCCTCGTTCTTTCTCTCTCCCTTTGAACTAGGCTGTGAATTCTATCAGCATCATAGCAGGACAAGCTGCAAAACCGAAATTCCCAGAGGGACAGATTGTGATCATTTTATTTTTACATTGCCCTTGGATCTGAAAGGTGTTTTTTTTCCGGGGGGGGGGGAGGGGCAGGGTGTGTGCCAAGGGGGGGGGAGTACAGGCAAGAACAAACAGAGTTTAAGATGAATATAGGTCAGTTACAGGGGAGACCCCCTTAAGCGGTGCATGTGTAACACAGAAGTATCTTGTTTCTGGCAAGATACCAAAAGCATGGCAACTGAGCACCAGAGCTACACAAACATATTGGATGCATTATCTATCACATGAAGGCATGTTACCAGGATATATGCCAGTCTATCAAAAGACAATCAATTTGGGAGCACCTAAACCAGCAAAAGAGAGGTCAAAGCAGTTGCCAGACTCCAGTTTCTGCTGAGGTGAGCGTCTGTGATGTTCCTCTGAGTCCCTGGATCTTTTAGTGCACTGGGCCACTAATTGACTGTTACCAGGACATTTCTGGTGAGACGGTGCCACCTCAGAAGCCAGCCTGGCCATCTGGCCAATGTCTCCCTTGTCCCAAATGTTTTCAAGGGGCTTTAAGCAGGTGGCTGTGTGTAATCACGCCTTTTCTAACTGTAGCTGTTTTTTTACTCTAGCAATTGCCAATGGGAACAGAATTCATACCTACTACAGAGCGTGTCCTCCATCTACATCCTTTTGAGTGGTGAATGACACTTGAGGTTGCAAAAGCTGTCGCATTGGGATTTGGGTACAGCATGTGGATGTTTATATATACGTCTGTTACTTGGCAGAATAGTCAGTATATAAATAAAAATATGTGCTTTCTTTGTGGTCAGAAAACATGCGTTGAACCAGAGATTAATGCAAACAACCAACAGCCTAAGGCACTCAACAGGCATGTGCAATCCCATCCCCCACAGTGGACCAAATTAGCTGAATTGCCTCCAGATACTTGTCACTAAGGTTCCTTAGGAATTAACCATCTCCAAGATTTTAGTAGAATGTACCAATGACTATGACCAGGGTCTACTTTGTACAGAAACCAGTATCTGGAATATCCAAATTCTGTGCAAAACATTTGAAATTATTTAAATTAAGCAGCTCAACTTGAGCAGATTTGCATAGTTTCACTTATTTTGCAAAAAAATATATATTCTGCTACATTTACTGTTTTGCCAGATAGTAATTGGAAGACAGGAGCTAACCAGGCCACTGACATAAGGAGCTCTGAACCCTGGAAATCTTATCCTAGCCCATGGACTTCTGAGATTTCAGCAGACTTTGTTCACCCACTTTGAAGCATATTTGTGCAGGCAGCCATAAGTGTCAAAACTTGTTCTTTCATAAAAAAACCTAAACTTTGAGATTTTTTGGGGAAAGTGAATGTTGTGGCCACAGCATCATTCTGTATGTTTTCTGTACTCCCATATACTTACAATGAACATAAAGCTGTGATTGTAACAAGGGTTGCCAGATCTCAGGCTTCAGCCCTTAGATTCAGGCTTTGGGGCTCATTCCCAGGACAACAGGTTGAAATCGCAGTATCTTCAGTGAATTTGAACAGTTAAGCGCTTTGCCCTTTCTCTGCGCCTTTCAGCAGTTGGTTTTCATAAACCTCCTCCATGGTGGAAACTGCGTTAATCCTCCATATGACAAGTGGGAACCTTATGAGACTCATGGTGGGGGGGAACACCACTGGGCCAGTAATTTGCCAGGCAACTTGTTGCCCCCGACCCACCAAGAGACTTGCAGTGGGGAATTTCTCTCAGCTGTCTCCTGCAGGCCTGCCCATCTGTCTCTGTGCTTGGTCATGGAGGGAGGGCACTGGAGGCTTCCCCTCTTCCTCCCCCACCCACCCATCTCCAGCACTGCCACCTCAGCTGTGGTTTGAGTGACTGTGGGGAGGTGGTGGAGCCTAGCCTCTAGCTAGGCTGCCTCATCGACAGATGGAAGAGAAGAAGGCTCTCTGGAGACATCTGCTCTATGTTTGGGGGCTTGGACCCCCCTTTTTTTAAGGTTTCAGGTTTTTCTGCAAACCTGGGGATATCACCTAAGTGTAGAGAAAAATTTCCCTCTGGTCATTGTGGCCCTGATCTGCAGATTTAAGTATCCACAGATGGGCCATGTTGACTATTACAGATATTGATATACATAATTGTGCCTCACGTTCAGTGGAATTGGCACTGTGCCGGGAACCTTCCACCTCTCAGACTTCCAGAGCAAGCTGTTTAGTTCAAAAAGCCCACCAAATCTGCCTGAGTTGAAGTAAAGCAAGCCGAGATAATCCACCTAGCATCACTAACCCTTGTCCTCAGATGGGGGAGCAGGCACCTTCCCCTGTCCTCTCAACAGATGGAGAAGCAGCAAAAGTTTTCTCATCACTTAATCTACATGCTAGCAAAGGCTGCGGAGGCTGCACCCAACGGCACAAGGACCCGTTTAGGGAAAAACAAAGTTAACAGTCCTTAAGACAAGAAGTACAGGGAACTGCAGAACAGGCAGCTAAAGCACTAACAGAGCTTTGTTGTGGTTTCTACATCTAAAAGCAGCTCTGCAGTCTTTGCAAGAGACTGCTGTGTCTAAAAACATTGACTGTAATCCACAGTGCCCCTTGAGGCACATGTCACATAGGCGCAAACTCTTTTTTTAAAGGCTGGGGATGGGGAATGGGGTCCTTAGAGGCTCACAGAGTGCTCCAGGGATAGGCCTTTTCATAACCTTTGGAGCAGCTGAGAATCATCCCACTTTTCCCCAGCGCTGACACACTGTAAGAAAGATATGCAGCCTCCTGTTTTCCATTGACCATAAACAGATGGTTTACATCTTGGCCAATCAGAACATTGACAATGGTCAAGGAACTGCTTGCCTAACAACTGCCTGCACTTTCCTGGGAGAGGCCTAACTGCAAAGAACTGCTTTGTTTCAAGCCAGCTGGCTTGCGTTTGACAGAAAAGGGTCTTCAGTTCTACAAACAGGTAACTGGCTTTTTGAATCGGAAATGTTTTGCTGAATTGTACGCGATTCGCTCTTCCCTAAGTCCAAGAACAATGGTCCCTCCAATATCTGTAATGTTTTAACTGCTGCAGTGCACTGGCTCCCTGAAGCACATACCTTTATACATAAATCTGCATGTAGTATCATACACACATTAAATCAGTCAATAGACTCCTGTAGAATTAGTGAAAATTTTACACAATAATTTAAGCGGTGCTTTGCTGAATCAGACCAGTAGATTTTTCTAATCCAGCATCCCTTTTCGCACAGTGGTTGGCCAGTTGTTGACACCTGTTTTTAATTTTAGAGAGGACAGAGCCACTTGTTTGCCAAAACAGCTGAGGCTGCAGGCTTGTAATTTTGGGGTGCCCCAAAATTTGGGAGCACCAGAAGCTTGGAGTAGACAGCACACTCCTCGGTTTGGCATGTGCCTTTGGCAATATCTGGTCTGAGACAGAATATTGAGCTCCATTGATCAATGAGCTGATCCACTGTAGCAGTCCCCTTCCTTCCTTCCTTCCTCCCTCCCTCCACTGTCTAGGTAATCATATCTGTTCCTTCCAGAATTTAGCGGATGACAATCCTTGGAGAAGGCTGTGGATTTGTGTCTTTCAGAGGCCCAGATGGACAGCTTGAGGGAATTGTGGGGTGTGTTTTAGAAGGTGAAAGGGAGAAGCATAAAGCCGCAGAGGGGGCTGTCTTTCCTCTGCCACCTGTGCCTGTCACACGAGAACAGGACCATACAGGCATGCCTGTAACTGTAGGAGAGTAGTAGTACTGGTTACAGTCTCAACGACTCTTTCTTGGGAGTAAGCCCCATTGAATAAGATGGGACTTTTTTCTGGATTAGGATTGCTTCCTACGTGTGCAGGAGTATATTTGTGTAGCATTTACTGATGAATGAATTTGGAATAAAATGATATTTATAACTCTCATTGCTGCTCTTATGTAAAACACACAAGCGCTGCCACCTTGGATCCATCCTGGCATTGTGTTTGTTGAGCATTCATATGTCTTGCTCTATAGGCACTAGAGAAATAATCTTCTGTCTATACAGTTCTGAGAACCTTTAATTCATCGGTCTCTCCTGCATGCCAAGCTTGTGCTTGATTTCTGCACGATGGTCCTTCATGCTTGCATTGTGCAAGCCCAGGTGCCTGTTCTTCCTGGGTGTCCTCAGAGATGCCTCCCTCCCGCAATCCAACAGAAGCCCATCAGCCCCACATTCTTTCCCATACAAGATGTGATCTGCTCTGTGCAAGATTGCTGGCCTGTGCCAGAGGATAATATACACCTGCAGTGGCGATTGTTAGGTGTGGTTTTTTTTTAAGTCCCATTTTCAGATTCAGTTTGCCTTGTACCAAATGTGAGCTTTCTGAGTGGTCTGAATACATCTTGATTTGGGGGTATGTTTCTTGTCCTCAATTTTGAGGGAGTAACTTCCAAAAGTCTCCATTTCAGATCCTCAGAAGCACTAAAGGTAAAGGTTTCTCTCGCTTGAAAGCCAGTCGAACCAGACTCTAGGGAGTGGTGCTCAGCTCCATTTCCAAGCCGAAGAGCCAGCACAGTCCAAAGACTTCTCCATGGTCATGTGGCCAGCATGACTAAACACCAAGGCACATGGAATGCTGTTACCTGCCCACCAAAGCAGTACCTATTTATTCTTGCTTACGAACTGCTAGGTTGGCAGGAGCTGGAGCCAGAGACAGGAGCTCACTCCATCATGTGGCACTCAGGTCTCAAACTGCCAAGCTACTGACCTTCTAGTTTGCAGCTCAGCGTCTAACTTCTGAGCCACTGCAGCCCTGGGATATCCTTTATTATGAAATCCAGATGGATACAGTGGCTAAGGTGTCATGCTATGACCAGAGACCCTCAGATTCAAATACCCCCTCAACTATTTGTACCCTGCCTTTCTCCTTCAGTGGAAGAAGTAATCCAAGCTGGTTATGCCACGCCTCCTCTCACTCCAGGCAAGGCTATTCAAATTTTTGTGACTCTACTGGATCAGAACGAGGCTGACCCTCCAGTTTGGATAGCCCTGCAGCTTAACTTTGATTGATCTCTAATGAAGATGGAAGAGAAGAAAATTAAAAATGTTCCCAGTGCTGGATTGAAGAAGAGAAAGGAGCCCTTGAAAGAAAAGCCTCTCCTGCCCAAAGTTTTGGGCACCAGAGACTGGCCAATGGGAAGTGTTGAACGCTTGACGAGGGCATCAGCAAAGGCTGATAGACCCTAAGCTTTGGGTTTCTCAACAGCATTTCTTTGGCAGCATTTGAGGCTCCTGAAAAGACTGTCCAGGATTGATCGGCACGTCGGAGGCTTGGATGGGCAACTTAGAAACTTCCAAGTCAGCAAGGAGCATGCAGCGCAGACCTGTGGGTGAGATCCCCCCTTTCAAACAAAAAGACTTCCATGGGTTCAAAGCAGGAGGGGGATCCAAGGTCAGGCAGCAGTGGGGGTCAATTCTCCCCCCAGCCTACTCCAGTAACCTTTCCCAGCTGGATGTTTGGAAATATTTCAGGATTCATCATGGCACCCCCAACATTTTTCCCCATGTTTTTCAGACCCTCTTCATCAGATTGGGTGATGCAGGCTTTTAAATTTGCCAGGCCTTCCCCAACGTTACTTCAACCAGGAAGTTTCATGGGATTTCAGATGCCAGGGTCCTGTGGCCTTGTTGGAATAGTGGCAGAGAGCACTCAGAGCCAGTGGGAACCAAGAGTTTCAGAAATGCCACAGAGTTAGCTGCAAGAGGCAATCTCCTTCCCCATTGCCACCCAGATCTTCCTCATCTGGAGAGAGTTCCCCACCACCACCTAGAAAAGAGTGCCCCAAAGTGACATTGAGATCAAGACACATTAATGCTCAACCTCAAAGGCCTCAGAGAAGATGATAGATTGCCCCACTGGTGGACCTCCTGATGGCACCTGCTATTTTTGGCCACTGTATGACAGAGTGTTGGACTGGATGGGCCATTGGCCTTATCCAAAATTGGCTTCTCTTATGTTCTTATTGCCTTCTATTCCTGTTGGCATGGATAGATGGGGGCACATAGGTCTGCATGCTCAGCCCAGAGTAATTACGGGCTCAGGACTGGAAGTGGAGGGGCCACTGTCAACTAGAGAGTCTTATCGTGGCAAGCTCTGACAAAAAAGAGGGAATGGTTAGAAAAGAAAGCAGAGCTACAGGAATATTCAGTTAGAGTTTTCCAACCTGAACATTTCCAAAGATTACTCAAGAAGGCCATTTCCACCTTAAACTACCAAACTGACACACCAGAAGAACCCAGATCTTCGGCTTCTGCCAATTTGGTCGGGAGAGTTTTCAAAAGACCGTCGAAGGCGTCTTCAGTCTGTCCGTTTCCAGAGTTTCCAATGATGTCATCAGAGCCAAATGGGCAGTTCTGGGAAATAGTATATCACTCACAGGCATGGCTAAGAAGTTGTATGCCCTTTCAGAGGATACCATGGATGGAAGATCTCAAGGTTCTGCTGGTCAGTGCACCCATTGTATCACTCCACTTGTGCTGTTTTGTCCAAAGATGGGAACAATGCACTAAAGGACTCTTTGGATTGGAAGAACGAAGCTGCTCTTAAGAAATCTCATGAAGCATCTTCTTGTGCTATAACTTCCGCAGTACTTTCCAGCTTCACCAAGGCTGTCGTGGTCTGGCCTGACAACCTTTTACAAGATTTAGACATAGATCCATTGACCTTTATGAGATCTCTGCTAATGATTAAGAGAGCAGCTGAATTCTCAGCAGATGCATCTCAAAACACGATACAGTTCTGTACTAGAGCACAAGCAGGCAATGTTGTGATTTAAAAAAAACCTATGGTTAAAGCACTGGAAAGTTGATCCATTGTCAAAACCCAATTCATCATCAGAAAAGTTTTCAGGCAGACTAAGGAGATCTGGACAAAGTACTGGTAGAAACCAATGAGAAGAAGAAAGCCATGCACTCCACATCAGCCTCAAAGGACAGAGGCTCTAGAGGGAAACCCTTTCACTCCTTTCATAGTTACAGACCTCCCATATGAACAGCATACTGTCTGTTTCTTACAGACAGGTGTAAGAACATGTACAACAGGCAGCTTGTACAGTCAATCACTGTAACATGAGCGTTAGTGAATGACTGAATCCACTGTTTGTTTCTCACTCTGGAAGAGCGTACATGGGTTTAGGGAGAAAACGCATGGCTTCTTTTATAACTGCTTAGGGGCCCCCAAATATGGCTCATAGATAGTTCTCACCCTTTAATCAAGGCTTTGCCTACAAAGCCTGCTCAACTCCCTAGACTCTTTTACCCAAAATATGATTCCAGCTGGCATGCCTAACAGCTTGCCCTCTGTCTGGAGCTAATGGCTTACATGCATTGATTTCTTTGCCATTCCTATTGATTAGGCAGCTGCTGAACATACAAGCTCCACCACAACATGCAAAGAGGAGTGAGGTGAATTATTTCAAATCTCAGGAAATGCAGCACTGTGGAGAGGCTGTGCCTGGGGAAGTCTGGCCAAGCTGCATAGTCTGGATCTCCCGAAAGACCGACAGCACTGCCCTCGTGGGACAAATCAGTACTCAAAGTCCACCAGACAGCAGTTAAGATCAATCTGTGACTTTAAAAAGGGGTAACCTCTTCTGCATTGGACAGTGATCTCCATCCAGGGTGTAGGTGTATTTCCAGAGGAATTTTAGGATTTCAGGATCAAGAATTGATTCATCCTACATGGATGTGGGGTAGAGGGGTCAACAGCCCTGTGGACTAGCTGTGAGTGACAGTGGCCAGATCCAAGTGTTTCAGAAGGTATTTAACAGCACAGAATATTTATAAAGCACTCCATAATCCACTGAATGCTCCCGTTTCTCGGTTGCTTAAGGGCCTCCGTATAACAGGCAGTTGTGAAAATATCCCTCAGCTGAATAAACTTTGCAGCAGCCAGCACCCCGTTGGGGGGGGGGGTTTGCTCTTTACTAGGCCTCATCCCTCTAGTCAGGCTTACAAGTAAATAACAGTTCCTTTCTCATCAGCTCGGCTGATACACATCCTATGGTGCGGGAAAAGTGGCTGCCCTGGAACCTGTCATCACAAACCCGACTGTATGTGTCTGAGCCATTTCAAACTTGACCGTGCTAAAATACTTTCCCTGTCCTTTCACTTTCAGCACACAATAACAGAAAACGCCGCTAAGTGGCTGCTTCTCCTGTACAGCAAGATTGTCACTGTCAACAAAGGGAGCTTTCTGACTTGAGTGCCGCAGATGGCCAGCCCGAGATTGCGGTACTGCTGGTAGAAGCTTGTGGGAGAGCTATCAGAAAGAGTCTGCCATCTGGAAGCACGCTTCTCCCAAACACTACTTTCGAATGTCCTGTTTCATAGCTGTTCCTTTTCACAAGAACTCTACTAGCTCTCGTAGAAATGCAAGTGACACTGTTGGCAAGTGCTATGGGGCCATTTCATCCACGAAGTCTAGAAAAAAATGGCCAGTCGCAGCAGAAAAGACAGAGCCTTTGGGTAGTTAGTTTGATAACTAACAACATTTACTGTGGCTTGAGTTCTCCTAGGCAAGAGCCTGCTTCATTACAAGTTCCCAGAAAGCTGGTCAAAGTTTTTTTTTCTCTCCAGAGATACTGCATCCATCTAAGGAAACACAGGTATAGACTGCAGACCAGAAGATCAATAGTTCAGCAGTTCGAGACCTGAGTGCCACATGATGGAGTGAGCTCCCGTCTCTGGTCCCAGCTCCTGTCAACCTTGCAGTTCGAAAGCAAGAAATTGCAAGTAGATAAATAGGTACTGCTTTGGTGGGAAGGTACCAGTGTTCCATGCACTTTGGCATCTAGTCATGCCGACCACATGACCACGGAAGTGTCTTCGGACAGCGCTGGCTCTTTGGCTTGGAAATGGAGATGAGCACCGCCCCCTAGAGTTGAATTTGACTGGCTTTCGAGCAAGGGAAGCCTTTACCTTTATACTATGCTAAACCACAAGTACAGTCAACACAATAAACATGTTGTATGGTCTTCACATATGGCCACAAGATGCTGCCTTTTAACCAAGTCTTGGCTACTCTGACCTGCTGTGGCTCCTCGGGTTCCTAGGCAGAGAAATATCTTAAGACCAGCTACTGGAGATCTTGGGGATGCTGGGAATTGAACTTGGGACCTTCTGCATGCAAAGCAAGTGCTGAACCACAGCCCTCCATTAACATGCTTTTTATACAATTTTTTTTGTACATGGAGGAGATAGTGATGTAAGCAAAATTTCCTATTCAGGTAGTAGTGAGGTTGGGAAGGTTCTGTTGGATCTAGTTTTTGCACCCAAGAAGAGTCAATGTGGTGTAAGGTTGCCAGCGCTGTCTTGGCAAATGCTGGGAGATTTTGAGGGTGGTGCCTAGGCAGGATGAAATCTTGAGGGAGGGGAATATGATAACAAGTCCGGGTGACATTCTAGGAATTTTCCCTAATCTCTATGGTAAAGATGAGAAAGAAATAGGGAAAATGCTAGAGTCTCACTATGGAGGCTATTTTATGGGTATTTTTCTCCCACTCCTGAATTTTTTTAGGGGTGAGGGTTTATTTGCCACAGGTAGCCAAATGGCAAGCCTAGTGTAGTATACTGGTAAGAGCAGAAGTCCTCAACATAGTGCCTATGGGCACCATGATGTTTGCCATGGTCTGCCAACACCTTTCCGGGTGCCTGCCGAGCATATTTAGAAAGCTGATGAGGCCACTTGGGGCTTTTCTGATTGGCCATTGGAGATCTGCTTGGCTGTGTAGATTTTTAAAAAAGCATTGCTTTTGCAGCAGCTGCCACCACAGCACAAGCATGACTAATGGGAAGCTGTTACTATGCGAGAAAATATTTTAAAACAACAACAGAGCTTCTGCCTGAAATGTTGAAGTCTTGTGACTGCCTGTCAATTTCCCAGAAAACGCTTTCCCGGGGGTACCTTCTTTGGGGGCCCGTACCTCGGACACTGTAAATCCAGTCCTTACCAAACTTGGAGAGCGGGCAGAGGAGATTCAGATGGAGCTCCTCTGTGAGTTTGGTGTCTCTAGCTTGCACAGGATCCATTCTCCTGAACCTGGACCTGTCAAAATGTCCTCCAAGGTGTTGCTTCGAAGTTTTGTAAACATTCTGATTGAGTGGTGACTGTCTGGGAATGTATCAGCTCCCAAACCTGCACAAACCTCCATGAACAACGTCATAGTTCATATAAAGTTCATGCCGGGTGCCCTGCCACGAACTTGACTTCGTGAACCATAAACAGGACAAAATTCATATTGAATTTTGCTTCACAGTTCAGTTCATGCCCATCCCTGAAGGTGTCCACAGTTAGAGATCCCTGCCATAGAGTTTCGGAGAGATCCTAGAGTATCCCATGATGGGTAACAGTCAGGAGTGATGTTACAGCATCAGGTGATCCTGTTCTTCATGTTTCCACCACTCTCTTCCTCTTGCTGAAGGTTGAACAACCCTACTGAGCCGCCCTCCCCTCTCCAAACTCTGCCCTCCCTAATTCTCCACAAATTTCTTAAGCCAGAGTTAGCAACCCTATACGTGTACAATGTGAGAATTTATAATAATGTGGAGGCTGCTGGAAAGGGGATCTAGAGAACAGGTCTGGAGTGCTGCTAGAATGAACTGGGTCAGAAGAAATAGTTTCAATGCCTGTAAAGACAAGGGAGCAAGAATCGGGGAATGGCAATGGAGATCACCTGAGTAGGCCTGCCAGTCCCCCACCAAGGGCCCCATCCACCTCCCCCTGCCACAGATTAGATGGCCGGGGAGGGGGGGGGAATGGCAGGAAAAATGGCTGGGAGACACAAGTCCCGATGTGCTGACATCACATCTGTGCACCTGAAAGTGACATCAGCATGATGCTGGAGATGCTCTGGTATATGACCAGAACTCTATGGAGATGTTGCTGGTGATGTGCATGGCATTACTTCCAATGCGCACCAGAAGTGATGCCACTGTGTTGCCAGCAATGTTGCTGCATAGCTGGCCTAAGACTCTCCCCACCACAGATTAATCCGCCCACCAGTTGCCAGGCAGGACCTGGCAACCTTACACCTGAGGTGTGCTCAAATGCAGTTTAACGGCTGCTTGACCATTTCTCCTCACCTCTTGCAGCCTCTGGCCCTCTCCTTTCTAGGGTTAAAGTCTAGCTCTTCAGGCCCATGTAGGTCCTGTCCAATGCTCCCTCTAAGCTGTGGAGTCTTGTGAGGAAAATTCTACTTTGTGACCTACTGGCATTAAAGTTGTGAGCGAGCAATTTGGCTACTGCATAAATTAGTTTGTTCTAGAGCCATCCTCCCTGAGCTGAAACAAAAATGTGTGAACCGGAGGCTAAAGAACTGTGAGGTAGCTCACACTAACTCAGCTTAGAGGGAACACTGGTCCCATCATATATTGTAATGGAATTTCTGAGGGACTACGTCTCCCAAGAGCCCCAAACCCTCACCTAAGAAACACTTGCCTTTTTCACTCAGGAGAGGAGTGACAGGGGAGGGTAAGAGGTTTGAGAGAAAACTGCTGCCAGGAAAAGGCTTGTGAAAGTCAAAAGGACTGTGTTTAATATTGACTGTCTCAGGAGAACCCTGAGAAGAAGGGCCTGGAACCAATGAGCTCTTATGACTTTTCTGGCAAGCACATAAGGCCTCGTCAGACTCCATCACGGAACTCAGTTATTCCTTTTAGGTGAAGCTGTGTTTACTTACCCGGTTATGGTTCTACTTGTAACTCCATGTCAGTTCAGTTGTTGGAACCCACAGGGGTTGAGAAAGAAGTTACTAGCCTTGAAGTGCTTTCAGAATTCACCTCAAATCTTTCTTGCACAGGCATGCTGCTAATTGCTATTGGCATTACATTGTCTCAAGTAGTGGTAAAAAGGACAGAAATAGGTGGGCAAAAACATGGAGTTCTGGGGAAAACATTTTCATGTTAATCACTAACTTACAGTCACTTTACACTGTATTGTATTTACTGTTTCCTTTAGATATTTGTATCCCACTTCTCTACCCAGTGGGAACCTAAATTGGTTTGCAACGTCCTTCTTCCTGCCTCCATTTTATCCTCACAACACCAACCCTGTGACTGAGCATAACTGGTCCAAGAAGAAGGAGAGATTGGATTTATACCCCGCCCTTCACTATCCAAAGGAGTCTCAGAGCAGTTTACAAACTCCTTTCCCTTCTCCTCCCCCTAACAGACACCCTGTGAGGCAGGTGGGGCTGAGAGAACTCCTTTGAGAACTGCCCTTCAGAGAGCAGCTCTGAGAGAACTTGTAGCTGATCCAAGGGCACATCAGCAGCTGCATGTGGAGGAGTGAGGAATCAAACCTGGTTCTCCCAGGTTAGAGTCCACGCTCCTAACCACTACACCAAACTGGCTGTCCCAGGCCCTATTCAAGTATAAAAAGGCAAGTACATTGATCAGTGTTTGCCACAGTAAATATACAAAGTCATGTACATTCCTGAACACTCAGTGATTTGTGGTGGGTACCTGCAAGGGGCCTGCAGCCAGGTGTGCCTCCCCAAATGCCTGGGCTTTTGCAAGTGCTTGGAGGATCTCACTTGCACACATTCAGTATTTGCCATGGGGAAAACCTGGTGTGCCTTCAGACTGTGTGAAGCAGGTGTTTGAGTGCCAGTATACCATAAGAAGTGTGGGGGGGGATTAATGTGAACAATTCTCACTGTGGTATATTAAAGTAATTTCTAGCTTATCTTAGAGGTGTACTTTTTTCTGGAGGGGGGGGGGGGGGGAATGAAAGAATGGTATCCCAGAGGAAGTAAATTCAGAAGGTCTGATTTCAAGAGTCACTGTAGTTGGAAACCAGTGCAAAAGATCTCGTTTTATTTAGGAAAAGTTTTAAAATGTTTGGGACAGCATCTTTGGCACATTTTAACAAAATAAAATCCTGGTATTAAAAAGTATAAAATATACCATGTTGCAAAGGGGGAAACAATCTAATATGTAACAGAGAACAGTATAATACTTTGCTGATTAACAGTATATAAAAAGAGAGGGAAATGGAAGAAAATAAGATTTGATACTGTATTGGAAACCCAGAGCACACAGAACTAGGCATAATCTGTTTAAGATGTCAGAAAGACTCCTGGAGAAAAGACTATAAAATGATAAGTAATAAATAAGTGAAGTAATAAATTTGTGATGAGAAGAAAAAAGAACAATCTGAGGCAGGTGACAGAAAGAAAGCAGGGTATACAGAGAGAGAGAGACAAAGGCTTTCACTGTGGAGATATTTGCATGCTCATAAATCCAGCTGAAGCCAAGGGAACTGACAAGTTCATGAGTTTCTTCAGGATTGCAGCCAAAATCTATCAGGTAGCATGTACTGAGTACTTGGGAAAGCCCGAAGAACAGAGAGGAAATTTCTGCAATGGAGGACAAGACCTGAAAATCAGCCCTGACCTGGATAGCCCAGGGAAGCCCAGTCCTGTCAGATCTTGAAAGCGAAGCAGGGCTGACCCTGGCAAGTACTTGGAAGGGCAACCTCAAGGAATACCAGAGGCAAGCCACCTCTCTGAAAAACATCCAGGCCCCCAGTAGGGGTTGCCAGAAGTCAATCATGACTTCCAGGCAAGCACACAAAATGCATGTGCGTGCATGCACACACACACACACACACACAAATGAACTGGAAACCAGAATTAGTATCTTGAAGGCCTTTTTATATATCACAGAGAACCAGTTTTGTGTAGTGGTTAGGAGTCTGGACCCTGATCTGGGATCCTCTCCTCCACATGCAGCTGCTGGGTGACCTTGGGTCAGTCAAAGTTCTCTGAGAGCTCTTCTCTCAGAGCTCTCTCAGCCTGACCTACCTCACAGGGTGTCTGTTGTGGGGAGAGGAAGGAAAGGAAATTGTAAGCTTCTCTGAGACACCTTTGGGTAGTAAAGGGCAGGGTATAAATCCAATCTCTTCTTCTCCATGGGCTGGGTCCATGGTCCACACCCTGTATGAGTTGGCATGAGTTGCAGGTCTTCTTAATTCCCACATGCTTGGTGCTCAGTTCAAATTGTGACTGTGACATACATGGAGAAGGGGCTTCAGCCTTCCCCCCAAATCATTTCCTCATGCTGAAACAACCCAAAGGGGTACTCTTTGGCCCACTGGAAAGACCCAAGTGTGTCTATTCACAGGTTTCCCTAGTGAGGAACTATTGGACTGGTTCCAGGTTGGAATATGGTGCAGAGGAAGGCAGAATTTCCTTCTCCATCCACACCAGACTCACAATCTGAATTGGGCATCATGCACACTAGGACTGAGGAAGACCTGCAGCTTGTACCAAAGTGTTACGTGGGACACGGGGTGGTGATGTGGAACCAGCCTGTGTACCCCATACTGTGTAAAGAGAGACTGTTCTGTTCGGGATGCGTTTTGGAGATTTGTCTGGACCAATCACTGGGCAGAAGTCTATCCCTAGACAAAGTGATGGCGGCAACTGGCAGGACTAAAGGAAGAGTGGTGCGGTGCTGAAACAAAATTCAGGGATAAGAAAGGTGCTTTAAAATGGCTAGTAGAAGATCTGCATTGTTTGTCAAGCCTTTAGACAGTTTTCTTCCTGCATTATTTCCTAATTCCTTTAGTCCTGGTCCTGTTGGCACTGTTGCTAGACATCTGATGCTATTTGATCGAATCGTTTTCCAGTGAGAAACATTGGCTATAAATGAAGTAAATAAAAAAATATTAAATTAATTATATACACTGCTCACTGCTGACTTCAGTGTAACTACAGTGGTGGAAACAATCGTGGAAAAACAGCCACTCTAGGTGATATCCCTTTGTCAAAGATTTGAGTTGAAAGTTTCGATAAGTGTTACAGCTGTGAATTCAGTATATTTGCTAGCATTTGCAAGGCAGAGCATACATAAAACATATCCTGACAGTACTTCCTCTGTTGCCTGGGATGGGGGGAGTATACAGCACAGTTCTAAAGTGGTTGGATTAAACTCTAACATCTAGTTCCTTGGGTGGTGATCAATTTTCCCTCTAAGCTGGGGGCATGAGCAGCCCCTCATTAACACAGGAAGCCCCGCTCAGCAGCTATCTGGAGCTGTGCAGAGTCTTGCACTGCCCATTGTCCATTTCAAGATTACAGCAGTTATGTTCTGCTCAGGGTGTGAACTGCTCTGCTCAGTAGGGGGGGAGGGGAAATTAGAGGGAACATTGTCAGATTAGAATTTAGTGAAAGATGGCAGCTATAAAGGATGCTGGCTGTGGTTGCAGTTGCTCTGTTCAACTTTTAAGTTTTCCAGTCTAATTCTTCCTTGTCACTTATATTTCTGGCAATTATTCTCCTTACCCTTCTAATTCTAATCTCCATCTGGGGCTTATATTTATAAATCTTTCTTGGGTCAACTGATTTAACCACTAACCAGTGGCAGTATCAGTATTGAAAAAACCGGGGGACCTCTACTTTCACTTCCAGTTGAAGTACATTTTTGACTCCTTTACGGCAGAATTAGAAATTCCCACAATGGACTGGAAGCAAGTTTACCAGCTTGAAGAGTATGTAAATTCCGAAAGGAACTGCAATATATATTTGTGGTAGTTGACCTGAAAACTAAGCACAGATGTGTTAAATTATTTCAATTTCCGCTAAAAGGTCTTCAGAAATTTCAGAGCATAATGATATTTTCTGGGAAATTGCTTTCTCCCTTTGAAAGCTGATGGGGACCATCAATCATGGCATGGTCATGTGGTCCTGTAGAACTGCATTGGGCAAAGCCTTCGTTCTCCTGGGTATCCTTGGAAGTTCTGCTTACATCCTCCCATCTCTCTCAGGAACAGGATTTGGAGAGAGGCTGAGGCTCAATGGCTGAGCATCTGCTTGGCATGCAGAAAGTCCAAAATTCAATTTCAGACATCTGCAATTGAGGATCAGATTGGAGGTGATGTGAAAGTGATGTAAAAGATCTTGACCTGAGACTCTGGAGAGCCACTGCCAATCTGAATACAGTAGTGACTTTCATGAACCACTGGTCTGATTCAGTATAAAGCAGTTTCATGTGTTTGTATGATCACCTGCTCTTGGCAAGAGACATGTACCTCATTCCATCCTCTCTTCTGCTGTTTCTACCACCTGTATAGGAGCATCACATGGACACATTAAGCTGCCTGCCACCTCAGTGGGGCCAGAGACCCCAGAAACAACCATAGTGGGAGGATGCTTGGCTTACAACTTCCCAACATCTTGTGAGTGGCTCCAGTGTCCCATGGCAGCCATTATCTGATTGGCCTGGCCCTTCATGGCAGCCATTTTTGTGGTGGAGGCTGTTTCCTATTCTCAGTGTTCTATAAGTGCCCATGAGCTCAACAAGACTCAGGACCCCTGACAACCATTGTTGGGAGCCACAATGCTGACCCGGATTGGGTGGAAAGGTGGCATAACATATTTTAAATAAATAAAATGTGGATGTGATTTCATGTGTAGGCACTGAGATACATGCCTGCTAAAGTTAAGAAGCAATCCACATGTCCCTGGACAGGATGCCATGTCGCCATATGTGTGCAGAAATTTCTGGACAGAGTTTGAATCTTCAGGGACAGGAACACAGCAATGTAGATAAAAGGCAAAAAGCAGAAAGAATGGTGAACAAGTTAAATGAATGGGAAAGGATCTACACAAAGCCTTGAAAGAGGAGGGCCTGCAGGGAAATCGACTGGCCTCGAGAGAATCTTGCTCACTCTCGCCCCTTCCTTCCTGCCCTCATCCCCCCCCCCCCCCCCGCTTCTTTCTTTACTACTTTGCATTTTCTGAGCATGACAAGGAGCTCCCTTGCAGAGCCAGTTATAAAATAGCTTATATTCTTTCAGTGAAAGCTTGTGGGAAATGGTGAAAAGGAAAACATGGAGAACACAAACCTACATATTTACCTTAGTTTGCTGTGTAACTCATGCCCTTTCTTATAAAGAAGGCCACAAAATGGGCTCATCCACGGACAAAGCAGGAGCTTATGCATATTCAAAAAATATTGGTTTGTCAATTGGAAAAAGAAACTTTTATACTCACACTCACCCACTCTTGCACATTGCCCTCTTGGAGGCATGTATTGTTGAAGGCAGTGAAGCATCAGCTAAACTGGAGAAAATGGGGGTTAGGTTGGAAACCGGCTTCCTGAAGCCCCTTATAATATCCTGGAGGGAATGGGATGGGCATCACCTCCAACACTTTCCCATACAGCTTTGGGAAGGGGAGATTTAAAAGACCCGCCTCTTTGCACTGCCTAGTGTAAGTTCAGGGTGGCACCAGCTCCTTCCTGCTCACCCAGCCCCAACTCTTATTTATTTATTTGAATTTATATCCCGCCTAACCAGCAATGCCGGCTCTAGGCTCATAACCCTATCAGCGTTATGACAAATGGAAGTTCTCCTTCAAAAAATCACTCTAGTCATTGATTCCTCCTATTCTCTCTCTTTTCTCTTTTAAAAGAGGGGTTTTCTTATTTTCTCCTGGAAGAGAAATCAATGCACCAATTTGTAAGCTGGCCCTTCCAGTTGATTTATATTACATACCACAGGATAATACTCTACTCAGGAACATTTGGGAAGACACTGGGTAATTCTGCATCTAGCATTCGCTCCACATTGTCTCGACTGGGAGGAAAAAGTGCAGCTCAAAACCGCATTCAAATACCCCAGGCCAACACCATACTGACTGCAAAGTCACCCCTGAATGGCCATAAAATGGCCATAAATCTATGCAGGAGGTACCATAAAATCCAGTGATCAAAGGAAGTGAAAGCAGCATTCAATGCAGAGGGAAATTTCTGTTCCAATGTGGGTTTTGCAAAACAATGGAGGGAAAAGCCAATGCAGAATCAGCCATTGTCCACACCTGCACAGAATGAAATTCTGTGGAACCTCTTTTCCTCCCCCTCCTCTTCTTGAATTTCTGTTTGGTCAAAACAGAATTTAGTAGAAACTGACTCCAAATTCCTTAAAATAGGGAAAAGAAACACTGTTGGAATTGCAGGGAGAAATTGGGTAAAGAGGAACTAAGAGTTTATTCATTGTTTATTTAGGATAGTTCTGTGTTGCCTCTTGAGAATCTGGCTCGAGGTGGCTTACAACAAAATGGAATTTCTCTTAACTATATTGGACTTCAGAAATTAGCACTGTTGACCCACAGCAGTATAGCAGCAGTCTGCTAAAGCTCAGGGCTTAGATGAGCAGTAAACTACCCCGCTAACCCTGGAGTACAGCTGACATGCAGTCCTTTATCACACACACAGCCAGTTGGGTGTAGTGGTTAAGAGCGGCAGACTCTAATATGGAGAACTGGGTTTGATTCTCCACTCTTCCACATGCAGCTGCCAGGTGACCTTGGGTCAGTCACAGTTCTCTCAGAGCTGTTATCTCAAGAGCTGTTCTCTCAGAGCTCTCTCAGCCCCACCTACCTCACAGGCAGTTTTTCCTCTAAATTGAGCTAGTGTGAGCTAGCTCACAGTTTTTAGCCTCCAGCTCACATATTTTGATCTTAGTTCAGGAAGGATGGCTCCAGAGCACACTAATTTATGCAGCAGCCAAATCGCTCACTCACAACTTTAATGCCAGTAGCTCACAAAGTAGAATTTTTGCTCACAAGACTTCACAGCTTAGAGGGAGCAATGCTCATAGGGTGTCTGTTGTGGAGAGAGGAAGGGAAAGGAGATTGTAAGCTGCTCTGAGACTTCAAATGAAGGGCAGGGCATAAATCCAACTCTTCTTCTTCCTCTTCTTTCTCCCTGCAGGCCCCTATCTTGTATGGGGCTGGTTTCCAAGTCATGTGAGTTGGTTTTGGAATGGTTTCTGTGGAATCCTACTCTTGAAAAACATTAGGCTGAAACACTAATCAACCATCTGGATCTCACAGTGAGGGTTCCATGAATAGAACCTTGTTAGAGCCTGCATACTGAATAGTCTCAGGGAACGAAAACCTGGCACAAATGGCCAGTGCTGACACAGCATTTCCCCCTATATAATCCCATGGGGTCCTTCCCAGACCTCTCCCCCTTGAGGGTAAACGTACCAGAAGAGAATCATAATGATCATGGGAAATGGGATGTCTAGTTTTGAGAGGACAAATTAGCTGAATTGAAAGGTATACTAGAATTCTGAAGCCCATGTAGTGCATTCAACAGAAAAATTATCAGGATGAAGGCTGACATATTGAACCAACATTTTCAAAATGGTAAAGTTATTAGTAATTTTCACTCACAAGCTTGACTATGCTTCTCAAGTACCTTTCTTATCTACAACGTCAAGGGGCAAGAGGGATAAAGATGAGACTCCCTCGGGTAGTGAAGGGCGGGGTATAAATCCAATCTCCTCCTCCAGTTTTGGTGTAGTGGTTAGAAGCGCAGACTCTAATCTGGGAGAACTAAGTTTAATTCCCCACTCCTTCACATGCAGCTGCTGGTGTGACCTTGGGTCAGTCATATGTTCTTTCAGAGCTGTTCTCTCAAGGGCGGTTCTCGAAAGAGCTCTCTCAGCCCCACCAACCTCACAGGATGTCTGTTGTGGGGAGGGGAAGGGAAAGGAGATTGTGAGCCGCTCTGAGACTCCTTTGGGTAGTGAAGGGCGGGATATAAATCCAATCTCTTCCTCTTCCTCCTCATTATTCCTGAGAGGCACAGTTGTATGTATCCCAGATATGCCCAATCAGGTTTTTGTGATGCTCAGTTACAAGGAAGACCAAAAGACAATCCATGGCCTGATCAAAAGAGGGTCCACAAGAATAAGAAGGATAATATAAGAAGCAATAGACTATATTCTAAGCACAGCTATGAAGCCACTCCTCCTCCTCCTCCTCCTCCAAGCCTTTCTTCATGTGGAAGGGAAGGAATGTCTGCTGCAGAATACAGCAGACGCTGATATGGCTTTTCTCACTGATGGTTCCAAATTCTGGAGTGCATTTGTTGATAGTTGCCACTGAAGCCATTTTATTTGGTTGGTCTCCATTCTCATGGCTTTCTCTTTGGCAAGGAACACAACTAGGTGAGGTGGAAGTGGATTAGTAAAGGAAGAGAAGCTTTGATCTGTATGGATTGTTAGTCTGAAGCAGAGATTCTCACTCAGCCATCAGAATAATGAGCTTCCCCTGACAGTCAGATAAGAAGGGGGGGAGGGGAACAAGCTTCTCCAAATGTAAATAAGGATGGATTCAGATAATCACAAGTTGAAGGGCAATGCAGCTGACCTAATGGGGAGACTGGTTGGGTTTGGAAGGGTTTGAAGCACTGACAGTATAATATAACACAGTAGTAGTGGCTTTTCACCTCCAAGTTCAACCTAGGTTTCATAGATCTTTAAAGAACATGAGTCAAGATCTAGCAACAGGTATGTGACTCTGAGTATTCAATTGGCTGATCATCATGCCGTGTACGATTATCATGTTATAAAGGGGATTTCTGGTGTCAGTCATCCTTGGTTGGCTATCTGAATGTAACCTATGGGAGCTTCCACAAGAGACATTTAAAGAATTACGGCATGCCCTTGCCTTGGTGATTTCACACCAGTTCTCATGAAATGTAATTGGATGTTTTCACATCCTGTGAAAAGATCTTCACAAAGGTCCCTCTATTACAGTTGGATTCTTTTATGCTTTCTTCTTGTCTGTTTTGTCGCTTTATTAGGGATGGGCTCGGACCAGGAAAAGGCAGTTTAATTCGGTTCAAGGTCCATGGCAGCCCACGGACCAAACCCTAAACTGAACCAAGCAGGGAGGCTTATTAAAGATATGAAACAGTTTGTTTGATTTGTGGCCCTGCAAACCCCATTGAAAGGGCCTGCAGTCCCTTTAAACAGGGCTTGCAGAAAGCCAGAAAAACTCCCCTTCCTTTTAAACCCTGCCTTGGCAAGCCCTGGCCAGCAGAAGGGGTGGGGGATCTCCTGGGAAGATCTCCTGGAAAAGGGAGATTTTCCTCCCCTTCCTTTCTGCTGGCTGCAGGGAGCCACTGCCAGCAGAAAGGAAGGGAGGGAAGATCTCCCAGGAATGGACTTCACCCCTTCCATTTAAACCCTGCTTTCAGCTCCCCACAGCTTTTCATGGGGAGTAGAACGCAGGGCCATTTAAACCCATTTTCTGCTCCACACAGGAAGCCACAGGGAGCACAAAGCAGTGGTGATTTAAAAGCCACAGGGAGCTGAAAGCAGGGTTTACATGTTTCTCCTGAAGAGCAGAAAGCAGGGGTAAACTGCACCCCGCAAAGCACTAATTGCACCCCAAATTCATCGTAGTTCGTATCAGTTCTTCAGTTCACAAACTTCAGTTTGCAAACCCAGAACAGGCCAAAATTCTTGATGAACTTTCATTTGTCAACTAGTTCATGTCCATCCCTACTCTTTATGTCACTTCCTCTGTTCTTCAGATGTGAAGAGGGTTGGTGTGAGACATTTGTCTCTGTTGCATAAATTCTAGTGCAATTACAGTGCTATGGCTTCCTAGAACTGATACCAGTGTACTTCCACTTTCCCTCTTTTGGGTTTTAGCACTCTATCCCCAGCTTCTGGGAACCACAAACTCACTCAGTCAATCCAGGTTTCATACGTTATTGCAAGATGAGCCAAAATTGCACCATAGGTCTGCAATGTCTTAGTGTTCAAACAAATGAAGTTCAGCGTAAGTAAATGTAAGGTGGTGAACACTGGAACCAAAAATCCTGACTCTTAATGTATGCTGGTGTGGTCTGAACTGGCTGAGAGGGAAAGAGATTTGGGGGTAATAGTGGATAGCTTGATGAAAATGGTGGCTCTTTGCAACAGCAGTGAAAAAGGCAAGCTCCATGCTGTGGATTATTAGGAAAGGAATTGAAAATAAAACAGCCAGTATTGTAATGCCCCTATATAGATTTGTAGTGAAACCTCCTTTGACTGTGTGTAGTTCTGGTCACCATGTCTCAAAAAGGGGGCAACCAAGATGATTAAGTGGTTGGAGTACCTTTCTTATGAGGAAAGGCCAAAGAATCTGGGACTTTTCAGATCAGAAAAGAGGAGGATGAGATTGGATTTATACCCCACCCTTCATCTGGAGTCTCAGAGCATCTTACAAACTCCTTTTCCTTTCCCACCCCTCAACAGACACCCTGTGAGGTAGGTGGGGCTGGGAGAGCTCTTTCAAAAACTGCTCTTTCAAGAACAGCTCTGACAGAACTATGGCTTGCCCAAGGTCATCCAGCAGCTGCAAGTGGAGGTGTGGGGAATCAAACCTGGTTCTCCCAGATTAGAGTCAGTGCTCCTAACCACTGCTCCAAGATGATTGGGGGACATGAAAGAGGCTTATAAAATTATTCTTGTGGTAGACAAAGTGGATAAACAGAACATTTCTTCCATAATACTAACATTCAGGAGCACCCAATGAAGTTGATGGCCAAATAATTCAGGACAGACAAAAGAAAATACTATTAGTAATTAAATTGTGGGAATTTACTGCCAGTTGATATAATGATGACTGTGAGCATAGATGGCCTTAAGAGGGGGTGGACAGATTTATGAAGGATAGATCCATCAATGGCTGCTATTCATGGTGAATAAAGAGAACCTCCTTAGTTAAATGCAGCAAACCTTGGAATATCAGTGTTAGGAGGCAACCTCAGCAAAAAGCCTTGGCCCCTGTGCCCTTTTTGTTGGGTCTGCAGAGTAACTGGTTGGCTGCTATGTGAACTGAATTCACTGCTGGTAGATGTACTTAATGGACCACTGGTCTGATCCAGCAGAGCTCTTATATTTTTTAATGCTGATTGTGCCGAAACCAACTGAGCTGAGGAGACTTTCATTAGTTTTCAATATAAACCCTAGGGAGTTTCACTAGTGTCTGCCCCCAGCCAAGCCAACTGCTGTAAGACCTGCTCAATTATTGCAGGTAAGCTTTTTGAGCTGGGCTGGAGATGTGAGCCTGTAGCAAGAACCAAAGAGTTCTTAGCCTAAAGATCATAGCCTGAAGTTGGGAGGGCGATCTGCTGGTAGAGTGAGAGTGTGTGAGAGAATCAGAGTAGCCTGCCCTACATTTGGAACCCCTTTTGCCCCCTTCTCCTCTTTGTTTACATTGTGTTTGCATTGGGTCCCCACTGAGGAGAAAAGTGATATAGAAGAAATAGCTTCCAGGATTTGAAAAGGAATGCCATCTCCTCAAGAGACAAATGACCCCTCAAAACCAACCCATTTACTTCCCTTTTCTTCCACCACATTGCATCTCTTTCCCATAACAGATGTCATTTCCCAGTCCCCAAATGCTCTTTAAAGTGTTTAAAGACAGAGGAGATGCCTGCAGATGCGAATCAGCAGGAGTCTGCCTCGGGGATCCTATGAACTGCCAAGGTGCAGTCCAATGATGAGCTCTGTGCAAGCCACCCAGAAGTGAACGAGATACCTGGTGCTGCTCTTGAGGATTGGAGTGTGGCTTGCTCAAGTGAGGACCCAGAATCCCCAGCTCCACATGGACTGCCCAAGGCACCTCATTCTTCACTTGCTGTTTGATGGTGGAACAAGGTCCCAGAAGAGATCAGGGCCCTGCGGGACCTTATGCAGTTCCACAGGGCCTGTGAAATGGAGCTCCTCCACCAGGCTTTCAGTCAAGGAGCTGCCCCCAACAGCTGATGGACAGAGAGCCCTGCCCCCTGGAATTTCTAACAACAGCCTGTGCCAGCTGCTGAAAGAAAGATCTATGAGCCAACTGTGAGAATAGATTATCAAATATGGCCACCACAGTTAAATAACAATAATGAGTACTGGCACTTTATAATGTCAGATGGTTTTAGAAGGCTTTAGGATTTTTTTTACCTGTTACTTATGTGTCTTTTATGTAAGCCGCCCTGAGCCAGTCTCGGCTGGGAGGGCAGGGTATAAATTTGATAACTAACTAACTAACTAAATAAAATAATCTTCTTAAAGAAAGAGCATCATTCACAGTTCTTCCAGTGTCCCACCTAGTTGAGCCCCCTTGAATGAATGTACTAGAATATATGAGTCTGTCAGATACCAAGCAAGAGTCAGACCACTAGTCCATCTAGCTCAGCATTATCTGCTCTGGCAGTGGAACGCAGACAGAGAAGGGTTTTTCTTAACACTCATTACATGAGATCATTCTAATAGAAAATGTCCAGAATTCAACCTGAACCCTCCTGCATGCAAAGCATGTATTCTGCCACTGAACCATAGTCACATCCCTAAGTCTAGCACACTGTGGGAGATAAGCACAGTACAACAGTATTGGTAATAGAGTAGGAGACCTTCAGAAAGGAAAAGTTTCCAATGGATTTCTTAGAACAACCAGACTCTTGACATCTCCTACTCTGAGGATGCCCTGATGTGGCTGGCCCACGCTAGCCTGTTCTTGACAAATCTCAGAAGCTAAGCAGAGTCAGCCTTGGTTAGTATTTGGATGGGAGACCACCGAGGAAGTCCAAGGTTTCTACACAGAGGCAGGCAATGGCAAACCATCTGTGTAAGTCTCTTGCACTGAAAACTCCACAGGGTCTACTGTGACTTGGTGGCATTTTCCACCACTCTTAGGCCTTTCCAGAAATACTCCTATGGAGGATACTTAGAAAGAGCCCTTCTTTAAAAGAAAAAAAAAGAATAACGATGACATTTTTAGCAGCACTGGAAAGGCAAGACGATAAAAGACAGATTGAAAAGCACATTGTATAACTGTAACCATGAGGGTTAGAAGTTTAGAGCCATTAGAAAATGAAGGATGAGCTTCTCTGGAAGGGAAAAAAATATACCTTGGAGACAAAATGACGTGATTTGCTGCCCCCACATGGGAAGTATTGATTAAGCATAGCCCTGGTCGAAGACAAAACAAAAAGTTGTTAATTTCTTAAAATTAATTCTTAATTGGACAATTTGGTGGCCCTGGAAATCTTGTGTAGTGTGTCTTTTCCTCTCTGTTTGACATGACAAAACTAGTAGTAGTGATGGAAAGTTCCTCTATGACATGTGAAGCAGACTGGCAAGCCACTCTTAAGCAAACTCTTCAATGTTTACCAAGCTTTGAGTGGTATGCTAACACAAAACAATTCCGTCTTGAAAGACAGAGCCAAAGAAGGGTGCAGGGACAGAATTATGGTATTGCAATGTGTCCCAGCCTCTTTCAACAGGCTCAGCTTCACCCACACACCCTTCTGGCAGAATTACAGGCAACCTCAAGCAGCCCTTCTGGTCTTTTCTCTGGACTAAAGAAAAAGTAGTTGGATCAGGAATTAGATAGGAGTATATCTGTTTTACTGCTGTTACATTAATAAACGTGTTAAGAACTATGAGGTGACAAACATATTAGCCTTGGATAATGAGAGTGCTGAAGAAAAGGGGGAAATTATTATAACATGTTTTCATGCCAATATTAGAAAGAGAAGTTCTCAAGTCCATGACTAACAAGTTAGGATTGGCCCAGGAAATTTAGTAAATTTGCAGTGCAGTCCTCAGTGGAGTTAGATCTTTCTAAGACCACTGACTTCAATAGACTAATTTGCATCACACTGTTAATGAACTAGTAGTTTTTTTTTAAAAAAACCCTCTTTTAAATATAAGAACAAGGACGTGTAAGGGACACTTACTTGAAAAATACATCATCTACGTATATGCCATCTTCCCCTTTTATTCTACCCCTTTTTGCCATTTCCACATCATAATGTCATTTGGATGGGCACCCCATATCTCATAGAAAGACTTTCAAGGGAACTAGAGAGACAAATGCAACGTAGATCCATGCCCCATAAGTAAAAGAGGAATAAAGTCACAGCTGTACAGCATCAGTAGTACACACACACGCACATCCACATCCAAAGCTTTTTAGCTCACAACCAAGAACAATGAAGAAAGATTTTAAAAAAAACTAAAATGAGAGAATATTTCAAATTACCCTTCCACTTGTATTTTCACTGTCTCCTAGGGAAAGAAACGGCTGATTGAAGTTTTCTGCTGGTCTAATTGTGATGTGAGGGTTGTATTTGGAGCTCTGGGCACGTAGAACTGGAATGAGAAGGAGGCTGGATGGGAGGGGGAGAGGAGAGAGAGAGAGAGAGATCCAGCTACGCCTTTCTCTGAGCTTCCGAAGCCTAAGGGAGTAATCGTTTCAGAATTTGGAAGAAGAGGGGTAAAAACGGGGGAAAGACAAAGGCAGGAAGGCTGATCGCACCCGCCCTTCCTGCTCCGGAGAGCCTAGGAGGGTTACTATCACTTGCAGATGCCGGGGAACAGGATCTAGGAAGAGGAAGATCTCTTCCTCCCCTTCCCCCCCCCCCCCCATCCCTCCCCAGTTTTCCCAGCAGCACCCCGGGCAAAGAGGTAAAAGAGCTGTTCTTCAGCACCGCGGAGTGATCGGCGCGGGGGAGCTGTCCATTTCAGCACCACCACGTTAATGCAGTAGGTGGGAGCGGAACTAGCAAAGCAAGGAGAGGCGCGAGACACCGACGGGCAGCTTATCCTGCAGCAAGCCTCCTGGTTTCCTTTCTTTTCAGAAGCTTTGCGGAGAGGGGGGAGGACGGGAAATCCGTCTTGGTTCTTCGGGAGAAACTCCCCCCTCCTCTGCCCATATTACCACCGCGACCAACAGCATCCCCACCAACAACAACTGCTGCTCTGCCGCTGTGGTGGTGGTGGTGGTGGTGGGCAAAGCCATGGAAGGCAAGACCTCGGCACCTGTTCAGCTGAAATCAAGGGCTTACGATATACTTGCGAGTCTGGTTCGGTGGTAGAGAAACCGGAGAGAGAGAGAGAAGAAAGAACTGAAACAAGCGCAAGCAAGCAGCAGCGAAACCCCAGAAGAAGTAGAAAAATCCGAGGAAGATAAACTGGGAAGAAAAGGGATTTTTCATGGCGCAGGCTGCAAAGCTAAGCAAGAAGACTGAAGGTTGCATCTCTGCTCTTACAGTCTCTAACTGTCTAGGTCCAGAGAATGAGAGAGTGTGTTGAGGATGCTGTGTCTGTTGCCGCTACTGCTGCTGCTGTTCCCCTGTTCACTGTGGAAGCCATCTCCAAATTAGCCATTACATATGGAAACTGGAGACCAGAATTTTAGAAAAAGGGATTAAGGCATCTCATTTTTGGGGGGGTTATCTATTTTCTTTTCTTTTTTTAAGACACAGACACACACAGACACATATATTATCCTAACAAGCCGGAACGTTTCTCTTTTAAAAGGCAAGCCTCTTCCCCTGTGATTTTTTTTCTCTTCATTTACACTGATTCTGTGGGCTTTCTTACCTCCCTTTTTATATATATATATATATATATAGATTTCTCTCTATCGATCTCAAATAGATATCCATTATATTATTCTTATTATTAGAGGAAATATTTTATTTTATTTTTATTATTAGCATACAAACACACACACACAGCCCAAGAACCAGAAGGCGGTTGGGTATTTGTATAATGAAGAATTATGGGGCTCTTTGACAGAGGTGTTCAGATGCTTTTAACCACCGTTGGTGCTTTCGCTGCCTTCAGCCTCATGACCATAGCTGTGGGGACCGATTACTGGCTCTACTCCAGAGGGGTTTGCAAGATGAAAGGTACCGGCGAGAATGAAACCAGCAAAAAGAACGAGGAAGTCATGACCCATTCTGGATTATGGAGAACCTGCTGCCTGGAAGGTATTTGATTCCGGATGTCCCCCCTCCCCTTCCAGCCTCCCCCCCTCTCCCCCCCCCCCCCCATTCCACTATTTTCTCACTTCAGCCCCACCGCCATGGAACCAGGGTGCTTGGGCTAGTTTCTGAGGACAAAGTTAAAAATATCCAAGGTACACATCTCCATTCTGTTCCATTCCCCCCCCCCACCCTCCTTCTCGGTCCCTCTGAAAGCCCTGGTAATTGAAAATAATCTCTGTATTGTGAAAACATCCAAAAAGACCTTCTTTAAAAGCGACTGTGTTCGATCCGCCTCTTTCCGGCTTCTTTTTGGTTCTTTTTGGGAAGCAAGCAAGAAAAGAAATTACTATATTATTGGAGTGCGCGGTTGGCTTCTAATGACAGGGGGAAATAATTGGTCTCCTTTTGCGAATTGGGTTGATGACGATAAGTCTGGGAGAATGAATGGGGGGGAGCACCACAACTTCCTTTGCCTGCTTTTCTTAACATCAACAATGTTCCTAATGTCAACAACAGCAGCTCTGGCGGTTGTCTGGGGCTGCCTTCTTTGGTTAAACTCCAGCGTTCGCGGTGGTCTCCAGCAGACTTTTCTTTTTGCAGTGTCTTCCAAGCAGCTAGCTATCGGTTGGGATGGGCTGTGGTCTGGTCTGCGTTGGTTTCAAAGGGGATGATGGCCCAATCACCAATGGAACAAGTGGCAGCAAGCCCTTTTCTCTCCCTCTCTCCCCCCTGCCCTCCCCTCCCCAGTCGAAAGGGATCCTGAACAAGCGCGAGCCGGGCTCCCACCCGGATTGACATGTCTGATGGCAGCAGAGACTCGCTACTGCAGCCAGTTTCTGAAATCAGAGGCTGTGAATAGGCGAGGGGAGGAGGGGAGGAGGGGAGGAGGGAGGGATGTCCGTGGCTTGCTTTGAAATGTGCTATTCAGCATCGCTTTCGGAATAGATGTGGAGAGCTGGTGTGGTGGGGGGGGCTCTTCAGATCGTGCGTGGAAAAGGGGGGGGCTGATGCAAATTCGGGGGTGCTTGATGGACGCGTATGGCATCACCGTAGACTGTATGTTTAAGAATAGCATCTGAACTTGGAGCGGGGGGGGGGGGGGGGGGGGGGAGGCGGCGGCGGCGGCGGCGGCGGCCACGCACGGCTCATGTAGACACGCATGTACATGCTCGAGTTGTCCCCGCCTCAATCGAACCGGTTCCGATCTCTGCCCGGGAATGGGCTCCCGCAAAAGCAGTCCAAACGGGTCCGTAAAGGACTGGGGGAGGGGGCCCCCGGAGAGAGTATTAGCCTGTCTTGATAGTCTGTGTCCCCCCCCCCCCCTCAAAAGTAGGGGGCCGAAAGCGAGCCGCTCTTGGGGGCTGGTTGTGGCCGGGAGGAAGAGTGAGATTTCGCCCACCCCCCCACCCCCGTTCTTGGTGCAAACGGTTGAGTGATGGTTGAACATGTTTTGAATAGCTAAGTGACTTCATTGAGCGATGGTCTATTTGACGCATACTGCATTTGGTGCCCTTTCTCTCTCCAAGCCGCTGCCTTTTAACATATTCTGCAGAGGACCTCCATGCTGGAAATACTCTCTCTGCCATCTCCCAGCCTGGGAAATCGATACGGGTAAATTAATCGGGGTTGGGGGGGGGGGGGTGTTTTAAACACCGAGAGACACTCACACACACCCTCACACACACTCACGCCCTCTCGGAGGAAGAGGAAGAGCCCCTCTCGCGGTCTGAGCAGCCTGCCAGCCGGCTCTCCATTCGCATCGAAGCACCGGGGAAGAGCATCGATCGGATGCCACACGGATGAGGCTCCCCGTCTCCTCCGAAAGGCTCCCGGGAAGCAAGGCTGACTGGCCTGGAGAAGGCGGCCGAGGGACGCGTCCTCTCTTCTTCCTGCCGGGCCCCAGTCGCTGCTGGGACCCAGCCTGCCTGAGGCGGAGCGGGAACGGGGGGGGGGGGGGGAGAGCCGGGCTGGGGACCGGAGGGGACGAGATGCTGGCTGCGGGGGGGGGGGAGAGGGGATTCCGGTTGGGGCTTCTGGACGCGGGGGGGGGGGCACGACTGTCCCCTCTCGCTCTCCGGCTCCCGGGCATTTGCAGGCGGGGGATCGGGGGTGGGGGGTGAAGCGGAGTTCTTCCTGCTCCCTCAGCGGCTGCTACCATTTTGCCCGAGTCCTGCTTCGCCTCTCCTCCCCCAACCTCTCCCCCCCCCCCCACGGCTCATCTGTGCTGCGATCACCCGTAGACTAAAAGGGCAAGGAGCGCTTAATTAAAAGCTCCTAATTGCCCCCCATCCCAAGACGTGCCGTCAGCCTCTTCCACTCACTCGCTCTCGGCCTCGGTCTCCGCGAAACGGGCCTTTGGGAAAGCGTCGCCCTGCGAAAGGGGTGTGAGATGCAGACCGAGAGGCGCCAGCCTCTCCTTACTCCCCTTACTCCCCCCCCCCCCCAAAAGCATTCGATGGAAAAGGGGGAGAAGAAACGGTGCTGGCACACACACACACACACACACACACACACACACACACACACAGCAGCTTCCCTCCTCCTCCCCCTCCGGGCTGTATAGCTGAGCTGGAGCTTGGAGCTGAACCTCACTGGCTAAGCGAAGTCTGCCCTCCCCAGTCTACCACCCCCACAAGGCGAAGGCAGCTGCCCCTCGCCTACCTCTGCTGGCCTGAGCAGGGAAACCGTGGCCCTGGAAGGAGCCTCACCCTGGCATGGGCCGGGGGCTTCTGGAGGCTGGAGCTTGGCAGTCAAGGGCAGTAAGCTGGGGAATCCCCAAGAAGGTGCCTAGGCCCAGATGACCTCTGGGTTGCCCAGTTGCCTTCCCAGCTGGGAGGCGGGAACGGGTTTCCTTCCCCGCACACCCCCCAAGCATAACAGTGAGGATGGGCTGATCCATGGCTCCCAGTGAAAGGCATCTGGATGGGGCTCCTGATTTTCTTGCAGTCATGTAATTGGTCTCCAGAAGCCTTACTCTGACCTTTCTTTCCTGAGGATGAAGAAAGGCCATCTGAAAGTTTCCCTGACTAGGTGGCCCCACCAGGAACTCTCTTTCTCCCTTCACTCCAAGGCTTGTCCATCAGGGTTGCCAACAGGAAGAGAAAAGAAGGGCTCAAGTTTTGTTTCATTTTCTTTCAAAGAAGGTGGGATGCTCCCTTACTAGGGGCAATTTCAGGAAAGCCATTGGGTTAGATTACTTCACTAGCCCCACTCAAATCTACACCTTTACCACCCTTCAAATCTGTATAACTGATCAGGATCGCCCTCGGAGTGTGCCAAAACAAACGTTGCTGGGTTAGTTTCTCTGTGTATCTTTTGACTGTGAGCTGGATATGTCTTCCACGTGGGAGACTTGGTTGGCTTTCATTAAGAGAAAATCAGCCATTAAATGAGCAACAGGTCCACAGAAAAAGACCCTTGTGGATGTCAAGCCCTGTTATGGTGTTTCCACACAACCTTGTTTCACTCTACTCATTTGCTGAGCAGCGTCTTGCCTCAATACTGGCCTGAGGCACCTCTGCCTAGTACTCCAAAGGCCAATATTTTGGCACTGGGGATTATGTGGTCCTTTGCCCACCTAAGCATGCCCATTGCTAATGCGTGTTCTGTTGGGCATATGGTTCCCAGTGGCTTTTGTAGCTTCAAAGTTTGCCCAGGATGAGGATTTCTAGGACAGGGATAGGTAAGTTCTTGAAGCCAACTTGCATGTCCAGTGACAGAAATGGTGCCAGTTCAAAAGTGCTGGCCTGGACTGAGGTGACCTCCAGCTTGTCAAGTTAGTGACCTTTCCAGCAGGAGGGAAGATAGGTGAACACGAGCAGTAATGAGGGACACCATTTCTCTCCCATAATGTCCAAACCCTTTTGACATCTGTGACGGCTGCAGTGCTGTGGAAGCAAGCCCCTTTGAGCACACATGCAGCTTCTTTTTAGTGAGTCAGACCATTGGCCCGTCAAGGTCAGCCCTGTCTACTCTGACTGGCAACAGCTCTCCAGGGCCTCAGGGAGAAGCCTTTCACATCACTGACAACTAGATCCTTTTCGGTGAAGATGCCTGGAACTGAACTTGGGACCTTCAGGATGCAAAGCGAATGTTCAGCCACTGAGCCACAGCCCCTCTCCAACACAGTTGTCAAAAAAACATGCTTAAGTCTGGATTTTTAAAAAAGTATATCAGAGGGTGAGCGATCCTCTGCTGTACCATTCCAATACGGAAACATTTAGTGCTTTAAAAATAAAAGGCAGTAAATGCTACCAGGTCACTGAGATGCCCTAAAGTGTTCCGCCACTATTTTCTGCACCTTTGGCTTTTTCAAATGTTCAGCTTTTCAAAATATCCTCTTTGTTTTAGTTATTTTTTGGAAGACTGTGCACTTTCCCTCTCCATCATTATAATACACATTTGCCCTGCTGGGGTTTTTTCCCCCAGGGAAGCCACAGCTATGTTACCTTTTATTTATTAAAAATATTTGTATTTTGCTTTTCTCCTGCAAAGCCCACATAAAGTGGCTTTCAAATTTAAAAACTCAAATGGCAGTCTAAAACCTTAGTATTACAATATAATAAAAAAGAGCCCCTCTTCCTCTGCACAGGTATGTTCCAGCCAGATATTTCAAGTCAAGAAAATTCTGTTCCGGGTTGTCAAAGTTCACTTATGCAGTCTGGACTTACCCAGCACCCTGAACCACATAAAGTTTGGGGGTAAGGCACACAGCACTACAGAGGTGCTCTTTTTCAGGCCTGAGCAGTCAGGGGTGGGGCTGAGTTAGGGGGTTAAGCTCAAGCTCCCCTTCCCCACATCAGTGTCTGGCCTGAATATCATTTGTTCGGTCTGGCTTTATCTGGTCCTTGGGAGCCCTATCAAATTTTAACTGTAAACAGTTTTCCCTTCATTTTCCCCATAAGGAAAAGGAAAAAGGAAA
Organism: Lepidodactylus listeri; assembly: GCA_029233225.1. NCBI lineage: Eukaryota > Metazoa > Chordata > Lepidosauria > Squamata > Gekkonidae > Lepidodactylus > Lepidodactylus listeri. The sequence goes on along the minus strand of JARCFY010000008.1, from coordinate 37,975,702 downwards.
TACTTGCTTGCAAGAAGCAGAGACATTCCACACAGTAATGTTACATCTACCTTTTGGGGGTTTGTATGTAATGGTTACACATGCTCTGACTGAATGCATTTGCTCCATGAGGGTAAAACTACAAACTAGAGCATGGTGTAGTGTTTAGAGCACTGGGCTAGGATCTGGGAGAGAACATTAGAGAAGCCAGTGTTGGATCAGGCCAATGGCCCATCCAGAACAACACTCTGTCACAACTGGCCAAAAACACCAGGTGCCCCCAGGAGGCCCAGCAGTGAGGCCAGGACACTAGAGGCCAGGACACTGTTGCCCCCCCCCCCCCCCGCCCCAAGAATACAGAGCATCACTTGCCCCAGACTGAGAGATCCTATCTATACCTTGTAGCTAATAACCACTGATGGGCCTCTGCTCCATATGTTTATCTAATTCCCTCTTGAAGCCGTCCATGCTTGTAGCTGCCACCACCTCCTGTGGCAGTGAATACCTGGGTTCTCAGCAGTTTAGTTAGGGTTCCTGAGACAAAAAGATGAACGATATCCTTCAAATCACTAAATGAATCCTGGTTACTGAGATAATGTATATGAAGTATTTTGGAAATGTTGAGATGTGCTGTATAAATACTCTTTCTGCGTCTCTCTTTTTAAAAGTGAGATTGGGGCTGCTTAGGAAGGAAAGTGTCTGATGTAGCTTTTAGTACAGGCAGCCTGAAATGCCTTCTTCAGTCTTCCCGCTTTCTCCTCTATTTCATCCATCTGTGAGCTGTTTGCCTTTCTCCCTCCCTTTAGGGAGAAATGGATCCCACACTCCATGTTCGTTCAAGGGAAAGCACCACTGCAGACACAATGAATTTTCTACAGAGATATCACTTCTGTGTAGAAACTATACACTATCATGAATACAGTGGCCATCAACATTTTAGCATCCCTGAAATTAGACATTAATTTGGGAGTTTCATCTCAGATGAAACATCTGGAGAAGAGTGAGGGAAGCCAAAAGACAAATTTCTCAAGGCAGGTGGGGGCCAGGCAGCTGCATCTTCTTACCCACAAACCACCAGAAATTGCTGAGTATCACTATCCCTCCAAACTCAGTTTGCATGTTCTCAGCTGAACTGAAGCTCAGGAGGATTTTTGGCACATTTAATAAGGCACAATGTAAGCCTCACTGAGTAGGATTCTGAGTAGACCTATTTAGGATTACAGTGTTAGTCCCCAGTAAGTGTGCTTTGGGATGCAGCTTAAGTCTCTGCATCTTGTTATATCTTGTTCAGGAGGATGCAGAAATGTACATCTCAAAACCCATTTTATTTACACCCAGCACAATCTAATCCCATTAAGTATAACACACCACTTGTATTGCATTTTACCAACTGCAAACAAGGCGCTTTCCTGCTATGTCACATGGCTACTTGCAATCTTCATCGATCATTTTCAAAACTGGGGGGGTTCAGAGGAGATCTTTGGGGTTTGCAACTGCTCATTTGCATGTCTGAAAGCTGCAAATGCCTATCAGCCATGTTACATGTCCTTGCGCAACTCTGTCTTTTGATGGCCTTTCTCTATTAATTTTCATGAATGCTATTTCCGAGCTCCAGTTTAATCTCCATACCTAGAGACTAATTTGACCCTCCTTTTACAGATATCCAAGAACTAAAAAGAGACTGGCTCTCTGATGCCTTGTGAAGCAAACAGGAATAAATTTGATTTTCTTTCGCTGCATGGTTATTGGTTTTGTCATGTCATTACGGTTAGAGAAAGGGATTGGTCTTGGAGGCTTGTATGTGGGGTGGAGGGTGGAGAGAACAATCCACCGAGGGTAAGCAGGAGTGATGTGCAAGGGGTTAGACATCCCTGTGGAGCTGCCTGGTGTGAAGGCAAGTAATTGAACAGAGACTGTTGTTGAAAAGTATCCCAGCCTAGAGACCCTTCCAAAAAGGAAATTAACAAGCTCGTCTCTTCCGCTTTGTGGCTTGTTGTAGCAGAACAGGCGATCATGTGCAGATGAGACGGAGTGCAATTTCCACAATCAGGAAAGCCAAACGTTGACAGCATGTGGAGGAGGAAGGCAAGCCGGCTTTGGGCAGCACATCTTTTACCCCCTTCTGACAACTCCCTGACCCGCGTAGGACCCCTGGGATCCAGTCCCAAGCCCCATATTTTCCTGCCAGCGTAACTGAACCATGATTCATCACTCTGTCACCTGCGTTGTCCAACCCAAGGCCCCTGCACCGTTCTGCCAGTACACCTCCATCTCTGCATGTCCTCGGCTTCAGAGTGCCTTTTAATATTAATAAATCTCTGACCAAGGGTTGCCAACGGAGCGCAATCTTGATTTGCAGCAATAGTTGCTGTTCCAATTCTGGAGTCTCTGCAGTGCTTTTACCTCCTTGGTTCTGCCACTCCAGACTCCTGCTATTCACACCAGACTCGCACAGCTTTGCTCATGCACTTCCAGCCGGACTGATAGCATCCCATGCTGTTCCTGTCTTAGATCTCCTCTGAGCTCAACACACTTAATTGCTGTGGATGAAGGCCGGGTGGTTGTCTCTTAGCAAGGGGCCTGGGTGGAGTACTGAGCCTCCCAAGGAGCAGCAAGTGATTGTCCAACACGTGGCTCACATCGTCCACCTGCAGGGTGGGTTGGGTAGGGGCCACGGCTCTGCGGGAGAGTTCGTGTCCTCCGCATATAAGGTCCCAGGTTTTGTTCCCTCTGATTTAAGGAAGGCTCTCAAACAGTAAACCTCTCCGACTCCCTTAGCCAGACACTTGGGAGATGCTGCCTCTCAGGTCGAAGGCAGGGGACTTTGCATTTCACAAGGGAGGGATGCTTGACTTTGGCTGCTTCCAGCAGGGGCTCTCTTCATGATTCTGGGTCCCTTGGCAAAACTGCAGGATGGGGCTGCAACATCCCTGCCCCCACCCCACCCCCATGGAAGCCAAGTAAGGAGCAGCACTCACCCCATATGAGGCAGGTGGGATCCACTGCTGGGAGCTGGATGTCGCCGTGAGTGTGTGTCACCATGAATGGGTGGCCCAAATGCCAAACAGGCAGATGTGAGTGACAGCAGCAGGAGCCTTCTTTTCCCTCCGCCATTAGGGGGTGGGCCTCTGGGCAGTCAGGCCCCCTGCAGCATAGGGCCCAGGGCAGTTGCCCCTGCTGCCCATTGGCTAGGACTGCTCCTGGCTTCCAGCCAATGGTGCAAAAATGGGACCCTGCCACAAGGGAAGCACCAAATGTTGCAGGAGAAAGCAGGGGAAACGACTTCTGCTGCGTGTTCCTGTCACTGTCCCACATGCTGCTACTGCCCTCCGAATCGTCCGCAGAAGCCCAGGTACAACAGCAAGGGTGCTGCCCAATGGCCCTGAAACCCCCTTCCCTTCCTCATCCCTTGCAAAGCTACATTGTAACCTTACAGTGTGGCTTGGCAAGAAAATGGGGGAAGCCCTTTAAAAAGCTAAATGGGGGAATGGCTACCCTGTGGCATTTTGAAAGCCGAGTTTACCTCCCCCCCCCCCCCCCCGCGGTTAGGCTACAGGTGGAACATTTCAATGAATGCCTCACCCACAGCCATCCCTTTAAACAGAAGAAAAACAGGTTTTATTTTTTACTTCAGCTGAAAGGGAAAGCCCCAAGAATATCATGAGTGGTGCTTGGAATGAGCGCCACGTGATGTGGATGTTCCTCCTTAATCTGAGGCTTCCTGCCTTTGAACGTAGCCAGGAGGTGGGCTCTGTAGTTCTCAAGTGAAACCCAGAATCTTCTCAAGAAAAGCAGAACAAGTGTTTTGGAAGCTGGAAGGAGGAAACGATTTAGTGTGGATTCTGCAGAGCATTTTGAAGAATCAGGACAATGGGTGAGGCGAGGCTCAGCAAATCCCACTTTATTTGTGAGAGGGACAGCTAAAGAGTGTTACAAGAATTAAGAGCCAGGATCAATGCGTTTGCTGTTCTGGAGGAGATGGATAGGGGAACGTTGTCCTGAGATGCACCACAAATGGCCACTTTCAGGAGAGTGGGAGGGAGACGTAGCGCCAAGGAGGTGAAGCTGCAGCATAGCCACAGCAGCAGACCCACTGTCCGGAGTGGTTTTACAAGGATACGGGAAATACTCATTCTTTCCCAGGTATATTGAGAACCGTCTCTTTTGATGTTTCAGTCCTCGGTCTTCCTCTTCCCCTGCAGTCTCACACACACTCCAGAGGCCTTAATGAGACCTCCATGTGCATATGTTTTGATGCGATTACTACATATAGACCAAAAGGCGAAGGAAGATGGACACAGAGAATGTTCAAGGAAACAAGTCCTTCTGAATCTCAGTGAGCCCTCTGTGTGTTGTAAGATTAGGGATGTGCATCTTATTTCAGGAAAAGCCTGGCCCATGTCACCCTTGCCTGGTTCATCGCCTCCAAAGACTGCTTTTAGTGGGAGAGGATACAGTTTGGCATAATAAATGTTCCCGTTCAGAGGAGCAAGTGCTTTTACCAACTCACTCCTTTGCAAAAATTTCCCCCTTCATACTCTTTCCCTAAACACATGCAAAGAATTAGGGCAGGTGAAGAAAGATATGAAAACATGAAGCCAGCAAATTTAATCTGAAAAATCTTTAACCTAATGCTGTATCTTTTCACCCTAGCTAGGGAGGAGTTGAGGAAGCAGTGCTTTTGAAGGTCTCTCATTCCTGCGGCTTTGGCTTGGGGAAAAAAAATCCTGCTTCAGTTGTATGTCTTCCTCGTGTGAACTGAAATCAAGATTCTTTAATTCTGTGCTATTTTCTGTTTCCTTGCAACTGATTTCCCCACTAAGTCTTTAGAACTAAAGTTAAGCGAGGAAAGTTTGACAACATTCAAACATAAAGCTATATTTTAAAAAATAGACTCCCCAGTTTCCTGCTTTACGTGTGAATGGGCAGATGTGGGAGTAAATACACATGGATCTAGTGAGCCCCAGGGGATGTGAAATGTTATCGTATAGCCCAGTCTCATCATATCTCAGAGGTGAAGCAGGGTCTGTACTTGGATGGGAGACCACCGAGAAACACTGTGCGGAGTAAGGCGATGGCAAACCACCTCTGCTTAATCACTTGCCTTGAAAACCTTATGGGGTCACCATAAGTTGGCTGCAACTTGATAGAACTTACGCACACACACACACACACACACACACACGTTAGCCTGAAAGTGTTTGAATGGGTGACAAGCTGACAGTGCTGTTCTGAGCAAAGAGGCCCCCTCCCAGGGATTTCAATAGACTTGGAAGGGCATATCTCTGCTTAGGATGGCACTGCAAGTATACCAGTGTCTCTGTAACATCTTCATATGATTACCAGGTCTGCCTGACTAGGGTTGGATTGGTCATCTTTATGATCCACCTCTGGATAGTTTTAACACTATGATCCAAAACACAGAGCATGTAGGTGTGTGACCCTGTGCACGGAACATGGGATTTTTTTTGCATTCTACTGTGTTCCTGCAGCCCCTCTTGAACTCCCAGAAAGACCATTCCCTGGGTTGTGGGACCCATGTGGAGGAATAGCCATGCTGCATACAATTTGTAGGGAAGGGTGGAGTAAGGACTAGCGGACAAAATCGCTCCTTTCTGTGCCACAAGTGCAACTCTGCCGAGGAAAGGGGTTACTTTTCATCCAGCCAGCTCTTCTCACCCCAGCCCACCAAACTGCATCACTGCTCTTCACTGTGGATCCTGCAGCCTGGTGAATGATCTTTTGGGGGATCAGGGGGCTGCAGCAATGGAGAGGAACATGGGGACGTGTCTGTGCATGAATGACTGGGTACATACCACTGTCCCCCAAGCCTGCTACAAACCTCTTTCAAGGCTGCAGTAAGACACTGGGATTTCTGACGCCACTGACATCATAGATGCCTATCTCAGACTCCTCTGCTGTGATACCTGTAGCTCCAGCCGTGGAAATCAAGATTAGAAAAAGGCTCTGTTTGTTCAGTGAGTCATGAAGCAAGCAATTTGCTTGCCATTCTGTTGTATCTGACACCTTCATGCGTGCGCACCTTTCCCCTGTTTCTCCTGGGCGGACTCAGTTTCAAAAACTGTCTGAAATGTAAGTATGCCCATAAGACATCCACACTATTGGCACATTATAATTCAGACAACTCCTCTTTGATCGAATTGCTAAAAGATTCCATATCTCTGTCACGCATTGGCAAAAAGCAGGTGGTCCAAGGCAAAGAACAGAAGTACCAGCTCCTCTGAGAATTCAGAATATAGCAGGAAGCTTTTATCTCTCTGTCCTCTCCCATCCTCACAGAGTAGGGTCCCAGAATCTGGAGGTGAGGCTCTTCTGCTGTTTGTCATTCCTTCAGACATCCGCGGAGGATTTGTCATGGGAATCCTCAGAAAGGGAAAAGTCACCCTGCCGCTGGATGGGAAGGGCCAGAAGAGCAATTGCCCTCTTTTTGTGAGCACATTTAAAAGCAAGTTTGCAACCGGAGGATACAACCACAGGAGCCTGGAAGGGCGGCAGTCTAGAGGGATCCTTCCAAGTTGTCACCCAGCGTTTTCCATAGGCGTTCAAGTGGCCCAGTATAAGCACATCCACAGATCTGGAATGAGTGTCCAGGGATTTTTTTTTAAGTACTCATTATTTATTCACAATGTTTATAGCCTGACTATCATTTTTTTCCAAGAGAGACACCCAAGGTGGAATACAAAGAAATGTTCTCTGCAAATCGGTGAAAGCCATCCAGTGGGACGTTCTTCCTGGCCACCTTTCCCTCTCTCGAAGTCTGGGTAGCAAGTTGCTGGTGGGTCCTTCTTGGGCTAGGCAGCCTTTCCTAATGGCAGGATGGTAGGATGGCAGGATGAAGTCCACTGAACGGACTTGGCTGCAGCAAGCCGAGTTACTTGCATCCCATGTTTGCTGATGGCAGTCGGAGTGGCTTTCTCACAGAAGGGTATTCAAAAAACGGAGTGTCTGCAGGAGAGAGAGACCTTGTCTTGCCCACAGGCATCCTTTGGATTTGGATATTCAGTGAGTCGCTTACTAGGTTATCTAATTTATTTTTACCACTGATATGGACCATCTTGTGTTTTTCAATGTCACACCGGAACACTAGACAAAATTTGAGGAGGCTTCTAGCCTAAATTTCAGTATCAGGGCAGGGAAGACCCATATTCAAAATCTGAGGCTTTTGTCAGCAGGGTAGTAGTTGTGGAGACGCTAAGGGAGCTCAGGGACCATCTCTCCAAGGTCCTGCAGAAAGGACTGGAGCTCTCTGGCCAGGGGCCTCAAAGCCTGCCTTGGGCAGCTGTCATGCTGCACTAGGAACAATCTGTAGCTGGGAGGAGGGAAATGGAACAGCAAACCAGTTAGGTATTGGAGCTGTTATAGGAGAGGAGAACTGGGTGCTCGTGTAAGAAGCTGGCTTATTTTAAACCCAAAAAAGCCCAATCTTCCATGGACTATCTGCCCTACCAGGCAGCAGCTCAGAGGTGAATTCACTCCTAACTGTACTGTTTGAGATCCTGTGAAGGCAGTTTTTCAAGGTGTGCTTGGGACCTTGTATCCCAGCGTGGTGTAGTGGTTGAAGTGTTGGACTGGGATCTGTGAAACTGAGGTTCGAATCCCTACACTGCCATGGAAGCTGGCTGGGCGACCTTGGCCCAGACACACACTCAGTCTCAACCAAACCTACCTCACAGGATTGTTGTGAGGATAAAATGGAAGAGAGGAGAATAACATAAGCTGCTTTGGCTCTCCCTTGGGAGAGAAGGGCGAGACACAAATAAATAAATACATAAATAAAATATTGGCAGCATGCCACTGAGCTATTCTCCTTCTCTGTATAACCATGTTCTTTAGAAATATTTAGCATTTCACAGTATTTTTTAAAAAATACTTTATTGCACCTTCCGTCTCCTCTGCCTTCTCCCGCCATGTTCCTTCATTTTGCAGTGGAGACCTAAGAGGTCCTTTACAGTTGTTGACACAACACTCTATTGTCCAGATTTCTGACTCTTGAGAGACTTTTTAAAAGGAGCTAATAACGGATGGTCCCGTCTGGGAGAACTGCCAGATTATTACTCTAGCTGAATATGCTGTTTCCAGTGCTGGCGGGGTTTTCAAGGCAAGGGACCGCCTCTGCACCATGACCCTGGTATTCCTTGGAGGTCTCCCATCCAAATACTAGCTAGGGCCAGCCCTGTGTAACTTCCAAGATCTGATTAGATCGGGCTAGCCTGGGCTCTCTAGGTCAGGGATAGCCTGCCTAGAAGTGTACATTTCCCTTTAAACACAACACTTGTCATCCCACAAAAACCGATAGAATTGTAAGGCGCCTACTTATCCCACTGGCAAACTCCTATGGCTTGACAGCTGCATGGTCTTTGGTGGAGGAATTCCATGCCAGCTGCTTGCAGATCCCTCCCAAGCCATAATCCTTTATTATGAGAGAGGCAGTTTGCTTCTGTGTATGTGCAGAAAGGGCAGAAGTGTTGCCTGGCTTTGGCTGTCTGCCTCTAAATCGTCCATCTGTTTCTGTCTCGCTGTTCCTTCCTCCCCTTCTTCAGAGAGCTCATTCATTCATTCTTGTTCTCTCCCTTCACATCCCTCCTTCTAGATTTTCCCTCTTTCCCTTCCCATGTTCCCCTAAGGCTCAGGTCCTCCTCTCATTCCTATATATAGACACAAAGCTCTTCACTCTGCCTGGATTCGACCTGTTTCAACCAAGCAAAGGTGGTAGTGGTGGTAATTAATTCATTAATTCTCGTATGGCATGGTGTGTAGAATAGCCAGGGGCTCCTAAGATTGTCCTAGCTCTTTAGTGTTGTGCACCATTAGGTGGCGAGCTAAACTTGTTTTTAAGGCAAGAGATGTTTCAGAGGTGGTTTGCCATTGCCTGTCTCTGCGTCACGACCCGGGCATTCCTTGGCAGTCACCCTTCCGAATACTAGCCAAAGCCGACCCTGCTTAGCTTCCAAGATCTGATGGGATTAGGCTAGCCCAGGCTATTCTGGTCAGGGCAGGTAGTAGTGGCGGCGGCTCTGTTGACGGCTGTCCTACTGGGACAGAATGCCTCTGATACTTCTTTGAAAGTGAGGGGCATCGCATCTCTCTTTAGTGGGGATGTATTTTAAAGCACTGGCATGCCGGATCCAGAGAATGAAGGGGACGAGAATGTTTCTTTCTTGACCATGCTGCTTACACAATAGGCATAGAAATGAATGAGAAACAAGAGCTTAGACCAGTTTTGTCTGTAGTCATGCCATAGAATGGACGTTTCTACAAGCATCAACACCAATTTGAGGAGAACAGGCATAACTGGAAAGTTAGGAGATGCTAAAAGCCCCAAAAATCCAGAATGAGGCAGTATGGGAAATTATCAGGAGTGGGGGAGGGAGGAAAGCAGGAATTAAATTAACAGCTAGATTCCAATCCAGTAGCACCTTAGAGACCAACAAAGATTTTGGTGGTATAAGGTTTTGAGAGTCAATGAAGAGTCAATGACAAAGGGAGCTTTGATTCTCAAAAGCTGAAATCCCAGTGATCTTGTTGGTCTCTAAGGTGCTACTGGATTTGAATCTAGCTGGATTTGAATCTCAGGTTCTTCTGCAACCTGCACGGGTTCCATGGCAAACATGGGAAAGATGATAATTTGGAAAAGGTTCCCATTGCTTGACATTTTGAAAACCATGACAGTAAGGCTGCAGTCCTAAGAACATTTTCCTGGGAGTAAACCCTGTTGAATCTAATGGGAGTAACTTCTGAGTAGACCTGTTTAGGATTGCCCCCAAGGGGTAATTCTTAAGCTGTGCTGTATCAGAGTTCCCTGTTCTGGTTTGCTTGTTATCTGCAGACCACTCTGTTTTCTTCCCGCACTGCCATTACACAGAGGACACCTAAAAGCCTTCCAACTTTAAACTCTAGTGCTGCATTTCTCCTTTGTGGCCACGATGCTTTGAAGATATTTGCACTCAAAGGAGAGAACTGCGCACACCAAGCTTTTCTTTGAACTTTCCATTGTAGTTATTTGCACTTCTGAAGAGGAGCTGAAAAGAAACATGCTGGGATTGTTATGCTGATGATTAGATCTTTCCTCTATAATTTGTACCAGAGCCTCCAGGGCTAGCTGAAATGCACCAGGGGAAAGATCTGGGAAAAGGGGGATTTCTGAACCACAGTTTACTAATCGCTGCACTAGAGAGTCTTTGGCATCATTGGGGCAGTCCTAGGGTGATAAAGGTTAACCTGCTTTCTATTCAAATTATGTAAATTTTAGAGCTCGTGCACAATGCCCAACATTTTTTTCCCTAGTCTCTCAAGGGCTGCAAATTAAAACATCACTCTTGTTAAATTTGGGTTGCTGAAGTTGCTTCCGGCTGCGCATGCCCAAATGTTGGCCGCTCCTGCAGAAAGCCGTCCCTCAGGGAGGAAGGAGTGGAGGTCAGCAGGGAGCTTCCAAAGACATTCCGTTCCCCTTCCTTCCCCACCCTTATTGGATGTCATCCTGGATGATCCCAGCCCAAAGTGGCATCGTCTGCCTCTCCTCTCACACTGACAGCTGCCACTCCAACAAGGCTTGTCCGGGCCCAGAGCTGCACCATCAGCTCCCAAGGAGCCAGCGTGGAGGTTGGGGAAGATGGCCAGACCTCATTAGGAGTTCACTAAGGCTAAAGGAGCTAAAGCCTGCCACTCAGAAAGCACAAACCAATCCAACCACACACACACACAAACCCCAAAGGCACAACTGGTGAGGGCAAAGTTAAAGCAAGGCCACAAATGTCTGCAACATTTGGCTGCAAGGGACAGGTGGGAAGAAGAAGAGAAATAGTTGCTGTTTACACGTGAAAGGCAGAGCTTGGTTTGAAACCTGGCTGTGTGAGACCTAGACTGTTTGTTTCCAGTGTTGCAGTCGGCATATGAACATAAGAAGGGCCCTGCTGGATCGGACCAATGGTCCATCTAGTCCAGCATCCTGTCTCACCCAGTGGCCAACCAGCCAACAACAGGGAATGGAGGACGAGGCCCTCTCCAAATGTTGCCTCCTGGCTCTGAGATTTAGAGGCTGACTGCCACTAAAAGTGGAGGCTCCCTTTAGTAACCATGGCTAGTAGGAGCTTGTGGTGTAGTGGTTAGAGTGTCAGAGTAGGACATTGACTCCCAACTCTGCCAGGGAAGCTTGCGAAGTGGCCTTGGACAAGCCACACGTTCTCAGCCATACCTTCCTCACATGTGAGGATCAAAAGGAAGAGAATGATCCAAACCATTTTGGGTCCCATTGGGGAGACAGGCAGGCTACCAAGGAAGTAAATAAATAAATAAGAGTGCCTTTCTTGGCAAGTAACCAAATCCCTCCTCAAAGCCTACCTTTTCCATGCAGCATTTAGCACCACTTCCAGGTCGGGCACTTTCACACATGCTGAACACTGCACTTCCAATTCACTTCCAATGCCCTTTACAACTGAATTTCACTGTGTGAAATGGCAAATCTCTAAAGTGCATTCAAAGTGGACGGAAAGTGCATTATTCAGGGTATGTGAAAGTGCTGTTAAGTGTACCTGAACAGAACAGTGAGTCTCCCTGTGTACCCACACCTTCATCTCCCTTCCTTCTGGATCCAATTTTACATACAAAGTTCTCTAGGGCCGATGCTGTCCTCTTCTTATCCTGTAAAGTGCCATAGACCCTGATGACGTAAAATTGCTATTAGTAGTAGTGGCAGTAGTAGTACTAGTAGTAGCAGCAGCAGCAGAAATCATAAACTAGCCCTCATACGCCTGCAATCAGACAGACTGGCTTTCATATGACTTCCAGAAATCTTGAACCAGAACACTTAGAAATGAAGATTATAGAAATATTAATATTAAATATTTAGATAGTACTTTTTAAACTAAGTGCCACAATTGCTTCATGCGCTCTCACTAATCCTGGCAACTGCACTGTCGGGCAGGCTCTCCTTCTTTGGAGGCTGTCAATCAGAGGCTAGATGGCCCTCTGACAGCAGTGCTGATTCTGTGAACTTAGGCAGATCATGAGAGGGAGGGCAGGAAGGGCTGTCTCAGTGCTTAGTTCTCATGACCCTTTCTTACACACCCAGGGAAATGCTGATCGTCACTTTGGGGTCAGGAAGCAATTTTTCTCCAGGTTGGAGATCCTGGAGGGCTTTTTTTTTTTTTGTCATCTTCTGGGCGTGGAACAGGAGTCACTGGGGGTGTGGGGGGGGGAGGTATTTGTGAATTTCCTGCATTGTGCAGGGGGTTGGACTAGATGACCATGGAGGTCCCTTCCAATTCTAAGATTCTAGGCGGTTCTCACGATCCCTTCCCTTGGGAGGGGGAGGTTATGATGAAGCACCTACCTTTCCCGGAGGGAGTGGATGGCTGAGGTCAGCCCATTGTAGCACCAGCTCTGCATAGCCCTGCTTCGAAGGAAGTATCCCAATAGCAGCCTCCTGCTTTTCTGGCACAGCAGTGATGCAGGCAAAGACCAATCCCCCCCCCCCCATCATTACTGCAGGAAGCAGGGCCAGCCCATGGCTTTTTGGCATCCTAGGCTGAGCATCTCAACCATCACTAGTTGCCTCCCTGCATTGCAGCCTGGGCACATTGCAGCCTGGGCACATGCAGAACCTCCACGCCAAGAGCCAGGGGCACACAGAGCTGGGCAGGCAAGAAGGAGCCACCCCCACCCCCCTGCAAGACAAGTGGGTGGGGAGACCGGCAGGAGCAGAGCTGGCAGCTGCCTGCTGTTCCTTTCTCCCTCCCTCTTTCCTGTGGGCAGGGGTGAGGCAGGGGAAGGCAGACTGGGTGAGCAGGCCCCAGGATGGCATCCCATGAAACCAGGTGGCAGCTCTGGGGCCCTGGATGCCACTTGGTGTTGATGTTTGACACCACTGGTGCCCTCCCCCACCCCTCCAGTGCTCTAAGCAAACTCAAGATCCACCTACTGGGTGGAGTGGGCCTGGCACACAGACATCCAATCAAACGGCAGTGTCTGTAAGGGTCCAGATTTGGTCCTATCAAAAGCATAGTCAAGGATGGACCAGCACAGGCTGATGCAGGCAGCAAAGGCAGGAGTCTTTCTGATGGGTAGCCATACATGGTTCATAGGTTCCGTTAGAACTGGTGGACCATAAATGGTGCAGGCTTCCTCTCAGCTCTTGTGAGGCTATACGGTAGGCCAGCTCAATTTGTCATATCTCTGACTTGCCCCCACAGCCACGATGGCTCCTGGAGTCCCACTCTTGGCAGCCATGTTTCCTTATGACTGCGTTCAGTATCCAATGCTAGCATGGCAACCAGAACTGGGTACTGGCAATTTCCATGAGCAGCAGAAGTGGATCTGAGAAAGAGCAACAGGCAAGAAGAATAGAAGCCCAAGCTGAACACATGCCAAATGTGGTCTGTAGAGTGTCTTTTGAGGGGCGTTTCCCAAAGACGGAGCAAAACTCCCTCTTATTCTCTGAGAATCTCTCGCTACTGGCTTGTCTGTCAGAGCATCAGGGTAGGAACCCTCCACTGTCTATTCAAACTAGAGATGCTTATCCTTGTTCCCTGAATGTCTTTCAGCAAAAAGGGCTCCCCCCCTTTTTTATAAAACTAAGAAATTCACAATAAGCAAAGGTCAGCATGAGTGCAGAGTTAAGAGTATGAATGATTAAACTGAAGGGGAAAGATAAGTGACGGAAACAAGCAGAAATAATGATAGCTTGCAAGAACTCCAAAGCGTTTGACGCCTCGAGAAAGCAAGAATGAGCCAGGTGGACAAAACAGGAGGGGCATTAGAAATAAAGGCGTAAGAGAAATGCAAGCGGCAGAGGGAACAGAGGTCCACATCAGTAGATCTTCTTTGAAAAAGCAAAAGCAAAATCGCCCTGCAGGTTTCTTCGCACCCTCAACAATAATCCTCAGAGTCCTTTGGTGCAGGTAACGACAGGTTATTTTATATATATATAGCATCTGTAATGAAGAAGCAGCAGGTGTAGACATCATACTGGGTTGGATTCAGTCAGCTTTTCTGCTCATGAAAAAGATAGCAACCGCTTCCTTGGGATGACCAAAAAGGCTACGGCTGAGGATCATGAAACCTACATGTCAAAAGCCACATCAGTCAGGGGCTACAGTAAGGAAAGGAATCAGGTGAGACAGAGTGGGGAAGCTGGCTGGCTCTAAACCACTGTCCTGTGTCTCAGAATCCCCATTGAAACAATAGTTTTTTCCCCAGGCATGGCTAAAATGCTTCACTAGGGGAGGGGCCGGGGTTCAGTGGTAGATCATCTGCTTGGTTCTGACAGACAGGTCCCAGGCTTAATCCCTGGTATCTCCAATAAGGATCAGGTTGTAGGTGATGTGAAGGACCTCAGCCTGAGACCCTGGAGAGCTGCTGCCAGTCTGAGTAGACAATACTGATTTTGATGGACCAAGGGTCTGATTAAGTATAAGACAGCTTCATGTGTTCATGTGTAAGACCTGGGAGGCCCGGGTTCAAATCCCCACTCAACAGTGAAGGCTCACTAGGTGACCTTGGGCTTGTCACTTACCTAAACTACTTCACCGGTGGGTTGTTGAAAGGATATAAAGGAGGAGGAGGAGGAGGAGGAGGAGCAAGCTGCTTTTGGGCAAAAGAGTGGGGTATCAATATATATATAAGCAAATAAATAAATTAGCAAAACATCAGCAGAATGATGCACCAGAAGAGATGCTGGGAGGTACATGAAAAGTGAAAAGTGAGACATGAACATCTAAAAGTGAGACACAAATATCTCAACAGATGCATTATCCCACTGGAGTGGAAATAAAAGCAGGACCGTGTATTTCATTGAGGTCTTGGTATCAGAAGAGTTGTGGTGGCTGCATCCAGGCCTAATAATTCTTCCACTGATGAAACCCTTCCAGGTCTGTTGCACAGCCCCTATTATTTTCACCGGGATGAGAAACAGCCTGAGCCAGCCATGTACTGGGCCAAGCCCTTCATCTTTAGAGGTCAGGGCACCAACTGGCATGATGAAGACCACAGATTTTCCTCAGCCTGGAAGAGAAAGATAAATTGAGCAAGTGCGCAGATCCAATTTGAACCAGGACCCTGCAGGAAGGAGAGGGGTGGTGGTTAATCGTTCAACCACCCCCTTGGCTTTGCACTTTTATTAGCCTCTTGAAGGGAGAGGGGAAACTAGTTCTTAAAGAAGTATGGTTATTCCTACAATTATTCTCCAGGGTCCTCAGAAGAAAAGGCCTTTCCCCAACACCTGTTACTCCTTTAACAGGGACTGGACTTGGGACTTTCTACTTGCAGGGTAGTTACCAGTACCAAAGTTTCGTAGTCTTAGCCTTGGATGGTCTTTTTCAAATAAGGTGCTAGCCCTCGTGGACATGAGGAGATGCTTGCAAATATGGGTTTTCTAAAAGACTTGGAAAATGGAAGGCAAACAGAAAGGACTCTTTTAAATTAATATCATGAAGGTGTGGAGGGCGAAAGACACATTTTAAGGGCTGCAGAATACGAGCGGCTGGTGGTTCAGTTGAGTGGAAGATTCAGCTATGAAACTAACTCACTTATCACAATTCCCAAACATGTTAATAAAGTATGCAGATCAGCTCCAGCTCTTCAGCTCATAAATTTCCAATATGGCCCTTGGTGCTGAATGAGTCCCCCATCCCTGTTCATAATTAAAGACAACAAACTGCATAACGAATAGTAACCACTGCCAAAATATATGCAACTTTTAAATAACAATCTGAGTTCCTTGCTTTGGAAATGCTTTTCCAGTGCATACAGACAAGCCCTCAATAAAGAAGGGAATGCCAAATATCTCTCTGCTGGGCATCCAGGCCAACATACCAACCAACCAAGGTGGAACTGAAGTTGCTGCTGTTTGACAACCTTGGGCGCCTCGTGTGTAATGCCCTGACCGATTCTCATTGTGGTTTGTGGGAAGACAGTCCCTACAGCAGTAACCGCTTTGCACTCATAAGGACCTGAATGTGGGGCAAAGCATCTGCAGGACCATTTCTCGTCAGGAAAGTGGCACAGAGGGAAGGCTTAAGACTCCTACCCACTCCCCTTCTGCACCACTGGCCCAGTCTAACACACCTGCTTTTGAACAAAAAAAAAGTCGGGGACCTAATTCATGCAATTCTCCTTGTCTCATGTACTTTGTCTCTTATTGACTTGGTAAATAAGCCCCAGAAAATCATTAGGATTTACCTCTGAATAAACATGTATAGGATCAGGGCGAATTAGCAGAACATTCAAAGGGAGTTCTGCATAACTACTTCTCCCCGAAAATCTTAAACACATATTGGAGTCTTCATTACTTCAAGCTCATTGTATTCCAGCTCCCCGGTCTTACAAGTACCTGCCACCAATTCTCCCTCTCTGTGGAGTCTTGTGAGCAAAAATTCTACTTTGTGAGCTGCTGGCATTAAAGTTGTGAGCGAGCGAGTTGGCCACTTAGTTTGCCCTGGAGCCATTCTTCCTGAGCCAAGACAAAAATGTGTGGGCCAGAGGCTAAAAAACTAGGAGCTAGCTCACACTAACTCAGCTTAGAGGGAACACTGCCTGCCATGTCTGTATAGAGAGAGCTGGGTTATTTCATGAAATGTTTGGCCTTGCCACTTTAATTGTGTATGGATGCATCTGTATAGGAGCTGCCTATGTACCCTCGGTTTAAGTTTTGGACAACCACCACTAGTGCACAAATTACTCCTGGAGAACACGCAGCACCCTGTGCCCAGTGGCTCTTCATGCCGTTGCAGCACTTCCCTGCATCTGGAATGGAAAGAGATCATCTTGCACTGCTCCGAAATCCAGAGGGCTGCCATGGGGTCAGTCAGAGAATCAGAGCTGACTGCAGCCATAAGACTGCAGTTATCCAAACTGACTGGGTGGCGTGCATGACAGGAGTAACTTCATTTGTACTCATGAACTGCCTTACTAGGTCAAGAGATGTAAGGGACCAGGAAAATTTGGGAGGTTTTCCCCCACCCCTGGGTTTTCCCAAGGATTCCCTTCTACCAAAGTTTAATAGGTAAAATGTTTCCTCCGGCAAGAGTTTTCTCATTCAAAATCTATAGCACGAAAAAGTCAGAGTACTTTTTCAGGTTTTTTCCAGTGGAATATTTGGGAGAGTGCTGGGGGGGGGGGGGGGAGGGAACCCTGCAAAATCTTTTCTCTTTTTGAGTGAGAAAAATCTTATCTTACCGAGCCTTTCACACATTCCAAATGTACAGCATGGAACAGCCTGAGGATTTCCTCAAGTTTTCCAATACAAAAAATGGGAGATTTGGGGGAGCAGTGGAAAAAACTCTTATACGGCAGAAAGACCCAAAATTTTTAAGATCTTTTTTTGTTTAAAAGTAAGTAATTTTGGCAATGATGAATGCTATAATGTGTTCAATGATAATACATTATTAAAGAGTCCAGTGTTTCCAATGTTATATACTTCAGCTTCATATCTGAGCATGCTGGCAGTCCTACCTACTGTGACTCTATGATTAGTTTCTGTCCAAATAATGTATTTTATTTTGCTTCTTACAAAATTTGTTGACTACCTTGAGTTTTTATTCCCCCCCCCCTACCTCTCAGATGGCAAAAAGTAAAGATACATTGCTATGGTAGCATTGGGTGCTGCAGCTGCCAACTCTGTCTCAAGCACAGGATATATTTGCAATTTTTCTTATACAAAATGGAGATATTTATACTTTCAGATCCCATAAATATGCCAAGTAGTACAGTTTTACATGCTGACTAGTTGTAAATGATGCATTTTATGTTGTTTGATCATTTAAAGAAGTTTAGGTTTGATTGGAAAGTAAGTATTGCGTATATTTCCGTTTCCCCCCCAGCATTTCAATTTTTCCCCCTAGAAAATGAGAGGGGGTATTTTTTTCCCCATGGCTTCAAAATTTCTGCAAAGTTAACATCTCTGGCTAGATGAAATCCATCCAAAGGCCCACCTATTCCAGCAGTCTTACCCCAGTGTTACCCACCCAGTTGATCCTAGGAAGATCAGAAGAGTGGTCATAGCCTCCAGTGGTTTGTCTCCTAGGTCTGCTTTATTGAACAGGCTTGTCCCACCACTCTAGCTATTATGGTCATTCCTCCATGTAAGCCAAATGTCAGCCCTCTAGCTTGTGGTGGTGCTTCATAGTTAGCTATACAGATTTGATGTGAAGCGGTGATTTTTTTTTTCCTGACCTGAATCCGCTGCCTATCAGTTTCGTTGAACTGGCTGACTCCATCACCCCTTCCCAGTGCAAAAATAACCTTCTATGAAAAAGTGCCTTTCCATTAACACCTAAGCAGGGGGCTGGACTCTTTTAATTTGCTGTCCCAATTGGCACAATTTGTTTGGCTGGTGTACCTGAGAGGTCAAAGACTAAATGGACTGTGAAGACCCAAATCCTTTCTGGCTTCCTAACACTGTCCCTCGGAGTCATGACTCAGAAGTACAGCTTGCCTGTGGCAGAGGTTCTGGGGAGATAAGGAGAAGTCTGCCATCTCCAGGAGCATTGCTAAGCTCATTTAATTTACAAAAACAAAGCCCAGCAGGAGCTAATGGGAAAGAAAGTACGATGCTATGGCTGCAGCTTCCAGACAAGAGTACAGATGGTAGCACACCCAAGTCTACCACCATGGAATGTATTTTATAGTCTAATGTATTTTTAACTTGGTTCCCCCCTCCCGTAAGCTGCTTTGACAGTTCTATTTATTTACCTATTTGAAAATGCTTCTATCCTAGTCTCTCTGTAAAATATTCTCAAGGCAGCTTACGATCTTCAGCTAAAACACATGAAACATAACAAACACCAGCCAGATAGAAACAGAGCGGAGCGAAAGTAACGGAGAACAGTACTGAGCAGATAAAATATTAAAATCTAAAAACAGTGGCACTGCTTAAAACCATTCATGACTCTGCAGAAGGAAAAATAACAAGACTTCATTGTTGGTTGGGAGGACAGCCAATTATACCAAAACTCAACAACATAAAACCATTTTCATCTGATGCCTAAAGGGCCACAGGTCGGGTGCCAGGCAAGCTGCTGCAGGGAGTTTGTTCCAAAGTCGTGGAAAAGGCTCTCTCTCTGCTGCTCACCCATCTCGCTTCTGAAAGATACTGAAAAGCAGCCTATCCCTTTAAAAATGCGATATATGCCAAAGCAGAATGACAGTTGTTAAAAGTTGTTCTGTGTTTCCAAGAGGTTTTTTCTTGAAGATATTCCGCAAGCTTGGGGCAGGAGGAGGGCTTTACATCACTGAAGTCGAACAAAAAGGTCACCTTTCAGAAGGAGATTCAAGAAACAGTACCCTCCTAAGCACACTTCCCTGGGAGTGAGCCCCCTTGAGTAGACTGCAGTAGGGGTCTCTGTAGGGGACTTTGACCTGGGATATTTGCTTCTGCATGGACACCCTTGGGAAGCTCCCCACACACACACACACACTGCTTTGCCACAGCATTGGTGTGCTTTTGCATACCTCCCTGGTCTTCTCCAGCTTTTCTGCATTCTTTCTGAAACCTGCTTTGCCAAAATCTTTTTTGAAAGATCACAGGACCATCATGGCTGGGGTGGCTGCCATGCAGACGGGGAAGTCCAAATCTTTTCCTCATCTCTGTCCTGCTTGCAGCCCGGCCATGATGGTCCTGCCCAGATCCATCCCATTATCTTTTTCCCAGCCTACCTCCCCCCCCCCCCCCACAGCCATTCCCCCCCCATACAGGGCTTTGCAGGGGTTTTCATCAGCAATGGACATATTAATCTAATGCTATATCAATGAAATGTCAGTTACCAATTTTTAAAAATGTGGGGAATGTGTCCACCACAGGAAACTGGGGAAAGGACAAATGTGGGGAAACTGCCACCAGGCTGAGCTGCCATCTTCAGCCGCAATGCGGAAACCGTTGACAGCGTTACCCTTTATATTCACTGACTCCTGCAGATGTTGGTTGGTGGTGGTGGAGAGCGCCGTCAAGTCACAGCTGACTTATGGCGATCCCGTAGAGTTTTCAAGTCAAAAGACGTTCAGAGCCGGTTTGCCATTGCCTGCCTTTGCATCATGACCCTGGTATTCCTTGGAGGCCTCCCATCCAAATACTAACCAGGGCTGGCCCTGGGACCCTGTTTAGCATTTGAGATCTGAGGAGATCAGGCTAGCCTGGGCTATGCAGGTCAGGTTGCCTATATAAGTATTTCCAGGCAGTGATGGTGCCACCCGTTCTTTCATGGCTTCATCAGACTGCTATAGCCATTCAGTAACTGTAAATGGCTGTTTAGCATACCCGTTGGTGGGAATGGCCTATTGCCTGCTGCCCAGGTGGCTAGAACATAGTGCCACCTTGGTACTTGTGTCTCTGCAGTTCTGAGATGAGAAGGGATGGAAAGCTTCCTGCTTTAAGAAAGGATCAAGTAATAGCCAAAGAGACACTAGTAGCCCTAAGAAGCCATGAGAATGAAATGGTCATCATTTTAATATTTTGCTTAAGAATCCTAAAGCAATAAGATCTTCTCAGGCTATGGTGATTTGCCTCCCAGACTCCTTAAATATCCCACCGCCAACAAACCAAAGCAGGGTATAAATGAAAATAAAAGTGCTGAGGAGCAACACTTGAGCCACCCAACAGTTGTAGGAGGAACAGACTGGCTACCGATCTCAGCTAAATGCAATGATCAGAAATGTAGAAATGATTCAGAATTGTATGATTCAGACACCAGGCTTGTTTCCTTGAACGCCAGCCAATCGAAACTCACCTGACCTGCCACAAGCAAGGCAATTGTGCCTTCCTCCGAGCAATGCAGCAGAGCAATCCCCACTGCTTGATAGGAAACAGCATAATAAAAAGAGGGATGTCTTTAATTATGCTTTTGTGGGTTAGCAGTTCATTTAATTGGCTGAATCACCCTGTGGGTCTGTGCTCTAAACCAATGAGAGTACAGCGGTTCAATAAAACT
The DNA here is from genome assembly GCA_029233225.1 of Lepidodactylus listeri. Classification (NCBI taxonomy): domain Eukaryota; kingdom Metazoa; phylum Chordata; class Lepidosauria; order Squamata; family Gekkonidae; genus Lepidodactylus; species Lepidodactylus listeri. Next base: position 37,954,787 of record JARCFY010000008.1, on the reverse strand, counting down.
ACAGCAAAGCACACTGCTGCATCATCCGGCATAGTTTCCCGAGAATGGTAATATCATTTGCAATTATCCAATAACTACAGGATCGACGCAGTGGGTCATACTGTGCTAGAACGGTGCCTTTGCATCAGTCTTTCCAGTTTCTAAGGTGCTGTGTAGATTTCAGCTGAGTCACAGAGTCACAGTAGGGTCGCATTTAGTTCTGCCTGCCTGCTCATCTTCAAACGAGATGCCATTTCTTCAGGGTTCTCTGACACGGGATTTGTTAGACTCCTGTGAGACTGTCTAAAGGGCAGGACTGGCAACAACATGTTGCATAATGTCTGCCTTGAAAAGCCATCTGCCATTTCTTGCCCCAGATGTGGCTGCTGCTTAGGCATGGGAAGAGCCATACAGGGTTGCGCAGCCTTGAAAACATGCCTTGTCTTCCTGTCATGCACCCCATACCATCCTGCAAGGGTTATAAGCACAAGCGTTCTCTAATGGGAGCACATCTGGCCAAATGACACTGGGGACAGAGCCGAATGTCAGTCAGCTGGAGAACCGGGGGCAGAGAAACAGGAGAGGGATGTAGAGAAGGTGGCGAAGAGCAAATCGGCAAACAGCAAATGGGCCACCCCAGCTTGTGAGTGGAGGTTGCGTATTTGAAGGGAATAAAAATCTCACACATAGAAACAAAAGATGTTCAGGGAAAGACTAGGCTCAGCATGTTTGTTTTCTCTGTGCATGATTTCCCACCCCCCACCCCAGACTTGTAATTCCTCCCCCCAGCTGCATTTGGAAGCGGCACAGTCCAGGAACCATTTTATTAACTGTTTTTGTAGACTAGCCCTGAAAAGATGTCCTTCATGCTTTCTATCTGCCAGCTCTAATGTACAAAGTCAGAGTGCCTGGATTTAAGATTCTGAGAGTCTACATAATTGTCATAAATTGCATAATCCCAGTTTAAATGGACTTCGTGACTACATGTTTCACAGCAAGGTTCTGCACGATCCGTAGTGGAGGGTTCCCCCCCACACAAGCAGTTTCAAAAAACAGAAGAAAGACGAAACAGTGCCCTGTGTTTCTGAGCAGAGACCCAAACCCCACATTTTTACACTGTGAAAGATGGACAAGAATCAGTTTGGATATTTACCAGAAGACCATGCTGATGCTCTACCATTGCTGTGGCTTCTCTCTTCCTTGCCTTTCCATCATCCCCCCTTATCCTTCCTTCACTCCCCACTATTCGATAGAGGAGCACTGTGCTTGGGTGGCGGGGATGTTAAAACAGCCTGGAGAAAGTTCAGTCAAGCAGCCCCTGCAGTGCTGGCAACACCACAGGGGCCACTTGCCATGGTCCTGGACCACAGCAGCCACAATAATGGCCAGTTAGGGCCGACAGATATCATTGTTGCTATGACTTGGTTCTGCTGTTGTTATGCCAATAAAGGTTTGTGGTTTGTGTGTGGTTCTGCTGAGAGCATCCTCTATGGCACTGTTGGTATGACAGAGGCCACTTGGCTCAGCTTGGTGGCTAGTGGCCTTCCAGGGATTTTTCCAGAAGTTGAAGGGCCAGGCTGTTCCAGGAATATGCATCATGTGTCAAGACACTTCTGAGGCTCCCAAGCTAGTTTCTTGTCTTCACGCTTTACCTATATATACCAGTATATACCAAGGTTGTCACTTAGAGGAGGGCAGGGAGCTGTTCCTGTTGGCAGCAGAGGATAGGACTCGCAATCATGGATTTAAATTAAGGGTAGGAAGGTACTGGCTGGATTTTAGGGAAACATTTTTTACAATAAGAGTTGTGCAACAGTGGAGTCAGCTGCCTAGAGAGGTGGTGAGCTCCCCCTCACTGGCAGTCTTTAAGCAGCGGTTGGACAAACACTTGTCAGGGGTGCTCTAGGCTGATCCTTCACTGACAAAGGGGTAGGACTAGATGGCCTGTATGGCCCCTTCCAACTCTTTGATTCTGTGATTCTATGGTTTTTAAAAGATCCCAGCCCATAACGGACATGTCATTTTGACTTTTAGTTTTGAGAGGGGGGAGAATGGTTTAAGGTCATCACTGCTTATAGAGTTCTGCTATAGGGAGCTTCATTTCACACTAAAAGCTGTTCCTTTAATTTCATTCTGCCCAGTGGCTACCGGTTTTGTGACCAAGATAAGAAATAGGCAATAAAGATGCTACTGAGACCCTCCCATGCCAGTCCTGGACTCAGTACAAGTTAGAACAAAACCATGATTCAGAATGAAACTCTTCATAATGTACTAAAACGGGAGAATCTGAACAAGCCACCATCTCCTTCCTAAGACTAAACAACATTGTGTTGAATGGAATTCAAAGCTGTGATATTTGATGCTCTGAAATGATATTAGAGGTCATTTATTTTTAGCATGTCTTATACATTTCTGCGAGGTCCATGCAATTGGACTCATGATAAATAAGACACATGATGCTTTTACAGGCTGAAGAATACTAAAACAGAGCTAATAAAAATAGTCCCTCTGGTGGAGCTGCTGTCACCATCCATAGTCATAACTGGCATTTACCGGGGAGGGGGGGGAGTGAAGTGGTATAGAAAGTATAAGGATTTCTGCCACTGACAGACAAGATGGCTTCATTTTTTTAAAAAAACCAGTCATAAAACTTGAATAATATTTTTGTAACAAACATCTCATTTATTTTTTCATTTGCAAAACAGTGCCAGGAACAGATGTCCTTATTTTGCATCAATTACATTTAAATTCCCAGCCCTCTCTCAGCACTGATAATTTATCTTGCAGTTCAGCATTTCTAAAACTAGGGGTTTTGCACCCCTGGCAGTCCACATGTCCATTCAGAATGCAGAGGGTGACCCCTGTTCATGGCCATGCAGTTAACGTGAAATCAAGAGCCCTCTCAGGTTTCTAGGAATGGAACAGAGACTCTCTGCTCAGATAAAGGGGATGGAATCTGGCTCTCCCTCTTTCAAAGAGTGGGGATTGGGAATCATAGATCAGCATCTGCCCACCCTCACCTAGCTTCCGGCTCATCCCAGAGATCTAGCCAGAAAATGCACTGATTGGTTCACAGGGTATAATAGCTCAGCCCTGGAAAATAGTTGACTGAGTGGCACTAGAAGGTACTGTCCTAATACAGCCATCACAATATAAAAAATCTATTTTCCATTGCAAGGAATTCCATCATAGAGACAGAGAGAGGTCTGTCCTCATCTACAGACAATACTACCCAATCTTGGTTTTTGGCTGAAGACCAGAAGTTCAGGTTTTGTGTGATCCTCATCTTTCCCCGTTTCTGTGAGCAGCCCTTAATTCCCCCCCGCCAGGCCCTTTCCCACTCCCACCCCCATTCAGCTGACCTGTGTCTTGAATTTATTAAACAAGCAAGTGCTTGTTGTCTCTGGTTCAAAGTCTTTTCCAATCAAGGGCTGAGATTGATTACAAGTTGGAAGAGCATGTTGACTTGTAGACCCTATAGAATCAGCTACCCTCTGAGACCTGATCTTCTAAACCGCACAAAAACATTTAAAACTTGCTTTCATAGGGTAGTCGATATGGTTCTTGCAGTATTGTTTTGAGGCCATGAGAGAACAGAGGCTTCCATGGGGCACATGCAGACTGCTGCATTACTTTGAGAGGGGTCTGTCTGATGTACGGTGGCTGCCAGTGAGGAGGGGGAGGGGCTTGGGGTGCACAAACATTTTAAAATCACACGGGCAGTTCCTAGGTTGCTGGTGGCTGGTCTAGTTTATTAGAATTTACATATACATGTCTTCTATTTGAGCATGTTTGTAATGGATAAGTTTAAATACCTATTCCATTTCATCACCAAATGCTCAGTGCACTAGTGTTGCATGTTGTGTCATTATTGTTTGCTTCTTATTAAGCACCTACTGGAAAACTACGTGTTCCGTGAATGATGAAAAGAGAGATGACAGCCTTGTCTCCTCCTCAGCATACAATCACATAATTTACATGCATAAATAAGCGGAAGGCGTCATCTTTATATTTCCAGCAAAAGACTTTGAGAATACTCATCCAATTTGCCACCCCTAGGGTGTCATTCAACAATGTATGGCATCGATATATTCCGTGGTGGACCATTTAGCTCAAATTGTCCGTGGGCCTCAGAAAGCAGAGTCGAGGCGTTTCACATTTCCCCTAAACAATCAGATGCCTGTTCCAGGTGTGGTGAGGCTTTCTTATGCTATCAGATCACCTGAACTCAAGGTCAGGGATGAAGACCTCTGATGGCACAGAGGGCCCTGCACACCAAGAGGGATGCAGCTGAGTCACCTACGGAAACAAGACTGGCCTTTTACAGCATCAGAGCAGGTGGATCAATGGTATCATGACAGGCAAGGCAGTCAGAGGAGTGTGGAGGACTGTAAGAGGAGACTCAGCAGGTGATGCTGGTGGGATCTTAGCTAGTTAGGTGATACAGTGATTGGAGCAGGAGAGGAGTGGGACATCAAAACAGTTGTGGAGCAAACTGAGCCATAGAGTCCGCTCAGCTTGGGCTTGGGCCACAAAAATGATGCCCACTGGGCAAGCCTACACCTGTTGCCATCATTACCAGGGCAGATGTCTGAGCTGTGGTACTCCCAGTACTGCAGGGGACACTTGGATCCGCTTACCAGTGGCCCACCCTGGCAGCAGCCCACCAGGAATGTTCCCAGTAAGTTAAAGGGCCAGTCCACTCTTGGACTGAAGTTGCCAGTTTCTGCTGAGCAAAAGTTGGATCTGTTGAACTGCAGTCATAAGAGGCACAGAAATGTTGCTAGGGAAAAAATGGCATCTCTTACAGTGATTAGACAGGAGCATACTTCAAGGCTAGGCAAAGAGCTGAATCTTGAAAAAAATCTTGCTCCAGTCTTCTCTCTGACACCTACGTTTGACATGGACATATTTTTTCACATACGGGCATGTTCAAACAAGTGACTTTTCATATGAGACCTGACATGGTAGAAACCTAATGTGACAACAGTACAGGCCAGCTCAGTGGTGATCTCCAGCATCCCTGTCTGGCTTGACCAAAGAAGCTAAGAGTTGGCATTAAGAGGCCCAAAGCCAGGAGTTTCATCAGGTCACTATGTGGTATGCTAGCAACTAGCAGGAATTGTGTGGTATACAGTACATGAAGAGCTTAGGAAGAGTTATGGAGGTGACACGGATGGTCCTCCTAAAGAAAGAACACAGCTGTGGGCTTTATCATGGCAGGTGCCAACTCTTCATTTATTTCTGAGCACGCCAGTTACGAATGCCAGATAGTCTGTACTGGGCTCTGCCAGTATAGCCTACAGGAATGAAAAAGCAAGGCAGGGGGGCTCCTAATGCCATTCATACCAATCCTCCTCTCCCTCCCCCAGAACTTGTGTTACCTTATTTGATTATGTCATCTCAGCTGCAGAAACTGGTTCTCTTTTGCTGGTTAGAACAAAAGGGGAAAGAGAGGATACCAGACTATTGCTTTTGCTGTAATTTCAGACATATTTGTGATGAAAAGAAACAAGATATTATTGTTTCATTCACTGCGCTTCCCTGAGTGATACAGACTCCCTGGCCAGCTTTACAGTTTCCTTATGAGAAGTGAAGATGGGAGACTGTGGTGCTTTGTAATATTGGTTTATTTACACATATACCGGCTGAGCAGAGAGGGAATAAGAAGGCACATAGTCCAAAAGCGGCAGTAGCTCATTCTTCAAGCCTACTTCTTGCCAGCAAACGGTTGTTTTTGTTCTCGCTCAAGTCTCTCTTTCTCCCCTCAGATTAAAAGCAAAACTTGGTTCAGCTCCCATCCAGGAACAATAGGGCATCGTTTAGGTGACATATCGCCACACAATTGGAATCTTTGTTAGTGGTCCAGTCCTACCAAAGCTACAGGGAGATTCTGAATAGTAGGGCAGCATGGCCTAGAGCAGCATTTAATATAGAAAGGAAAAGAATATGGTCCTTCCTTAGAAGTTTGGGGATGTCTTACCTGGTGGGAACCTTGGGTTTCGGTCAGATGCTTTTCTACTGAGCAGGGCATTGGTCTCCATTTAAGATAGCCTTTTACCTTAAATGAATTCTACACTCCAGTGTTTGGGTAATGGAATTTAAATATCCTTGTGTGCACTTATTAAATAATGGGTTGGCTATAAGGTCTGAAAAGCTCAAAATCAATTTTTAAATATTAACTTTAGAATATTTTCTAGGTCAATTAATTGACATTACCTTTTGATTGGGACATGGCCCTGATTAATTGGGTGGGTGATTTTTTAAAAAAAATACCCTGCTAAGTATTTTGATAGCTCTTTACAAAAACTGGAAGGGAACAGACACCGTGTTAGAAGGGGCATTCCACTCTCTCTCTTCTAAGATGGAGCCGGTTGGTTTGACACAGGCATGCCTCAGAGTGTGCTTTATTTTTTGTAGAATTGTTATTGTTTTAGGTGCTAATAAAATTCTTCAATCAATGGATTAGTTAGAACTTTAAAGAGTCACTGACTACAATTTCTTTAGTTGGGAGGCAGCCCTAGTCTTGTGATGTCATCAGTATGTCTAATTTTCGGCATGGCCCCATCTGTGAATGCTTAAGTATGGAGACAGGGGCTGGGGGCAGGCAAGACAGATCTTTCTACAAACCTGAAAAAGGCCCAGATTTGCAGAAAAATCTGAAATCATAAAAAAATACATTGGGGGGGTTGAAAAGCCAAAATTATAGGAGCGCCTGTAGCTTTATGAGATGAATGCCTCCAGTGGCAATTGCTAAGCAACCACAATAGTATTGCCAGCATTCAAACCTTGGTTTCTGTCAGCAAAAGGCAGGGGAACAAGAGCAAGGCCCCCTTCTGGGATTGTTTTGGCCTTTGAGGGAGGATTCAGCAGCAGCCTCTACGTGATTTGCATGACTTGCCCAATAGCAGTCACACACACAAATGCCAGTGTGGTTAGAATAGTTTCAGACTAGGATCTGAGCGACCCATGTTTGGCTCTCCACTCTGCTGTGGAAACTCACTGGGTTACCTTGGGCCAGTCACACAGCATCAGCCTAACCTACTTCACCGGGTTGTTGGAATGATACAATGGAGGCAAGGAGAATGATGTTACCTGATTTGGGTTGCCATTCTGGAGAAAGGCAGAGTATAGATGAAGTAAATAAAAGGCAGGCTGGTGAATGAGGAGATGGAAAAAAGAAAATGGAATCGGGGAAAGGCGAGGATATGGGAGCTGCCAGGAGGAAGGAAAGAGAGAATAGTGTTGGGAAGGGGATACAGAAGAAAGTGAGGTTCCCACTTCAAATCCTTGCAGGTTCTCCATCTCCACCATACAACTGGGCACCGTTCAGCCATCACTGAGCAGCTTCACCAGAATTTTCCTGGGGAGAAGCTGCCATGGAAAGGAAGGAGGGAAATTGGAAGACAAGGTGTAGATAAAGATAGGTTGGCTGATGGATGATTAGGAAAGGCCATGGGCACTGCCAGGGAATCAGGGCAGCTTCATGTGTGTTCATGTGAAAGAAGAAACAGTGGAGGAGGGGGGAAAGAAATCCACCCACCCACCCCCGGCTCAAGTTCTTGTGGGACCCCCCCTTGGAAATATATATTTATTGTATATAGTGTATTTAAATTATTCATAGTCTATGTTTCTCACTGAGACTCCAAGCAGATTACAGTGCATGGAAAGAGAGAGAAAAAAGTATATAGTATATGACATCCAATGAGCAATACAATAGGGATACAGTATTCCAGAACTTCTAAATCAGGAAGTGTGTGCAAAGTTGTGAGATCCAGTTCCCAAGGCAGAGATGGAGTATTATGGTCATCACCTGTGTTAGGTACAAAGAAGGGCTGGCATCACTATTCCCCTGCATCATATTTAACCAGGCTTTTCCTTATTTCCCTACTCATTGATATTGATGTTTGTAGAGGGGTTATCCTTGCTCATGCCCAGTGTAACAGCAATGCATGAAAGTGCATCATTATTATTCTACTATGACCACATCAGCTTGGATTCTGCTCTAACCTACTTTCCTTCTCTTTCTTCCTTTGCCTTCTCTCACTGTAGCAAGCAGATCTAAGTTTTCCTTACCGTGGTTGGAATAAAGAAAGGCAGGCACAGAAGGGTCCAATAGATTAGCTTTCTGAGAGGTGCAATGGCTTCAAAGTTTTTAAATGCAGAGGTATCATTTCCAAGAGAAACCTGACAAGCCCTCTCTCCAACTCTCTGCTCTACTTCTTAATGTGCACTAGGCCTTTAAGAGTTGAACAGCCCCATCCTGGTCCTATGTAAATTTCTTTCTGGTTAATAGTCAGCCATGAAATAATCTTATTGTAAAAAATAAAGCTAAATTGTCAGTTCTCAATCTTTATGTATTAACAGACCTGCCCCAACTAGTATTCTATCTCAAACTGACCAATGAATACAGAAGATCAAGGAGCTATTGAGGAGTGGGTTGTGGCTCAGTGGTAGAGCATCTGTTTGGCATGCAGAAGACATCAGGTTTAACCCTTCATATTTCCAGTTCTGATGTGAAAAACCTCTACCTAGGACTCTGGAGAGCTTGCTATCCATCTGAACAGCCAATAACTGACCTTGATCAGTGGTCTTACTCATTAGCCCTGTTCATATGTTACAGTGAACTCATGTACATCATGGATTCACCTGTACATGCATTGAACGTAACGTGAGAAATACTCAGCACATGTATAAAGACAAATCAAGTGTACACTGTGTACAGATGGTATGTGCATTCACCAAACAGGGCTAGAATAAAGCAACTTCATGTGTTAATGTCTTGTATCCTAGGAAACTCACTGGCCCCACAGATTCTTGCCTCCATTTCTCTGATTAGTCCTTTTTGCAACCTGTTAGGAACTGAGAAATTTGTGCTCCTTTCAGAGCTCAGTAAATGTTTCTCCTGCATGAATGTCATGGGCATCTCAGCTGTCGTGTCTACATCAGTCATTGCTCTGAATCACTGTTTCTAAGAACCAGCTTCAAGAAGGGGTTAAATTACACGGCTTCCATGTCCCAAATCACATTTAGACAGAAAATATATTTTAAAAATCCTGATTCTGCAGTCCACAAGGAACACTAACCAGCATGGTGGTGTGTCTTCCCTTGCCCAGTTCACCGTTGTAATGCCTTCTTCATCACCCAGTCACACTGCCCCACTATTAAATGGGGGCAGGCCCATCAGGATTTTTTCCCTCTCTCTCCTATTGGTAACCTCAGCAGTTAAAGGAACAAAATAATGCACATTCGGTATAAGGAAAATGGAAGGGATGGACATTGTAAGAAAAATGTGGACTAAAACATGACAAAATATATTGAGGAAATCTTGCAGTACACACACTATTTTTAAAAAAAACCCTTTTAAACCCAAATACGTCTACAAGAAATAAGGCTTAGAAAGGATCCAGGAAATCAATTCAAATAACAATTTGGGGGGAGGGGAGTAAAGAAATATGAGTCATATAAGGTAGATTTTATATGTAACTCCCATTGTCTACTCGGTTTACAAGGATCCACAAAAGCTTAGCTCAGCTGCTACAGTTTTATCTGGGACACAGGAGGGGGGGGGGGGGTGGGGGGGGAGGAGAGAGAAGCTGCTCTCTCGCAGAAGAACTATCGACAACCCTGAGAACAAAGATTAAAATCCATGGCTAAGTTAAAAAAGAAGGGAATCTGTGATCTTTTTGACCTCTCTGGGGCTGAAGTTTTCCTTCCTTCTTCAGAGGCTGTATGATCCTAAGGACTCGTTGTGCAGAAGGTGGCAAAGCTTCAGCAACTGAACAGTAACATTTAAGAAACATATTGGTTTCGTGATGCCCTGGAAGGAGGACTGAAAAACATTCAGCTCCACAATGTACGCTAAGGCATGGACGGCTCAGCTTCTCTGTGCTGCAGCACCTTCTTCCCAGAAGAGGGACATCATGACTTGAGGGCTCATCCCCCAGATACCTTAGCCAGGGAGGATCTGGCCCCCAGGTTGAAGGAACTGGGCACTCCTGCTTCAGTGTACAAGATCAGGCAGTGTCTAAAGGCATTCAGTCTCAAGCACACTTGTTTTAGAACAAGCACCATCAAAATGAATGGATGCCTTCTTAGAACTACTGGCAGTAAACAGAGCTCGAACTACTGGCCTAAACAGCATGCTTGAAGAGTTCTGTGTTTCTTTCTTTCCCATCTTTATTTCATTTGCTGCTGGAGAAGAAATAAGTGCCCACACAGTGACGTGTTCCTTCTGTTTTCCTGACTACTACTTTGGGTGCAGAAGCAATCAGGGGAGCCTTGCTCCAGCCAATGTGCAACAATTCCAGCAGTAGAGCTCTCGGGGTCTCCAGTTGCAAACTGCAGTAGGGATAGTTTCATCTACATTTGGGGAAGATAGATATGCACACACCCCTCTCCTGAAGGTCCTAGCTGAGATCTAAATATCTCCTGATGCACAAGTGAAATAACTTTCTGTGCTCCTACATTTTTAAAAGCTCTGTGTCTCTCTGTGTGTGTGCACATAAAGTGCCATCAAGTTGCAGCCAACTGATGGCAACCCAGCAAGGGACATTCAAGGCTAGTGAGAAGCAGGGGTGCGTAGCCATTGCTTTCCTTTACTGTCTTCCTTGGCGATCACCCAACCAAGTACTAACCAGGACTGACCCTGCTTAGCTTTCAAGATGCCACCTTCCCTCCCTTTTAAAAGCCATATCAAGGAGAAAGTACCAATCTGCTGTCCATTTTTCTGAGTGTAGGATACTTTCCCATAACCATCAACCACCAGTACAGGGTCATCTTGGATAGCACTGACACCATCCATATTGAACACATATAGCAAGAGGATTATCAAGCAGGGGAGAAATTCAGAATGATCTTTACCACCCTGGTACTACAAGTGGTTACAAACCAAAAATGATGTTTATGTTTATATCCTCTTTCTCTCACATCATGGAACCCAAGGGCAATATGCATAGTGCTCTCCATCCAGCCACTGACCACACTGAGCTCCTCATCAATAAGACTGCTAAGTCATGGGCCTTCCAACTACATCCTACCCTGAGAGTATTAATGTTAGCCCCATCTTGAAATTCAACAGGTAAATGTTTCCTGTATCTCCATGCTGAGAAGCACTTCACCATTTAATCTTCTGCCAAGCCAACAACTGAAAAACAAGAGGTGGGATGGACTTGAAATATCCCCTACAATGACTGATACTGGCTCACAAAGTCCAGTTCAGTTTGGTATAAGGATGCCACTAATTTCACATTGAACACATCTGACAGGTGAACATACCATGCTCAAGAGCTGCAATCACCCATGAGCCAAAGTCTGATAAGTGCACCTGTCCACCCCCCCCCCCCCAAAAAAAAGCTGCTGAACATCTTTGCAGCTGTGCACTAGCAGTGGTGGTAGAGTTTTATTTCCTTGCCCTGCAGGTGTTTTTGGATCTAAGCAGTAGGTCAAATGATTCCACCTTGGGCTATGCATGGTTGGGTCCAGTAATTAAATGACACACGGATGGAACTATTCCTTTCCATAAGGTTATGAAAAAATTTGCCATGTATAAAATAAGCTCAATAATAACATCTAAGCTGTATTTCTGTTTCCTCTTCCAGTGTCACGCATAAATTTCGGATGCGGCCAGAGGCAGAAGCCCTTAGGGTTGCCAAGCAGGCCCAGAGGGAAAAGGCCTTCACCCTTCAATAGACCTTTCATGAGTGGAACTGGCCTGTGGAAGTTTTTCATGACTTAGAGGTCAATCACACCACCTGGTAAATAACATCCCTTTAAACCTCAGTTAAACAGACAGCACATTTCCCCCCAGGCCTTCAGAGCAAGCCAAAGGACAAGTGTCAAACATCTCTTTGTCTTTGGGTCTTAATGTGTGCTTGTAGTTCTGGACATGCTAACGCACTGGATTTGGGACCAGCCCAAGACAAAACTGGTGACTTCTGTTTGGCTGCCAATTTACATTGCATTCCCCCTCTTCTATTATATTTTTATTGATATAAGCTGCTTTGAGTTCTATCAGGTAGAAAGGCGACCGATAAATATTCTAACTATATGCCTGCCAATCGGTTTGCAGTGACAACAGATTTGTGTGTGTGGGGGGGGGGGGGATGGAAATAAGAACTCTCATCAGGCTGAGAAGAAGCATGTTTAACAATGCTGACTACACAAGTGGAATATATGAAAGGTAACCTATCAGCTGAACTGTCTGATAAAAAATTTGCTTCCTATTCACCACTGGTGAACAGACCATGAACCAAACCAGCGGGAGTTCAAGTATCCCTAGTTTCACATGGGAGGAGAATCAGCACTTTTCCTTTGGACCTATTAACCAAGAAACTGAGATTTAGCAGGGCTCATATGTTTAAGCTCTAGTGGGTCTATAAGTCCCTGTCAATTGCTGGAGTTAGATGGGCAAACTATCTACACTTTACTACTGCTAATTCTGTCGCTGTCACTCTGCCTCAGAATTAGCTTTGCCGGGGATAAAAGGGCTGCCTGGCCCCTTTGAGGTCTCTGCAGCAGCTCCATTAGCACCGTTTCCTGCCGACTATGTAGGGCACAGCTTCTCTTTTCCACTGAAGGCATCACTGAGGGAGGATGGTCTCAGCATCGCTACAGGTGCTCAATTTAGCAATTATATTTCATCCTCATTTTAACTCATCTTATGGAGTTTGACCATTTTCAAATGCGTAACTGAACAAGGCACTTCCCCAGATGTTGGGCTGCTCTCTCAACTCACCTTCCACCTTGAATTTCACTTCAGGAGAGGGTCAAAAACACCCCCTATGGCATAAGCCTGACCCTTCCAGAATGCCACTGCTTCCCTCACCACAAACATCAAGACTGGCTACCTTGGTTATTGGTGAGTCTCAGACAGTTATCTGCACTAGAGAAGAGAAGAGAAGGAGAAGAAGAGATTGGATTTATATCCCGCCCTTCACTCACTTAAGAGTCTCAGAGCGGCTTACAAACTCCTTTCCCTTCCCCTCCCCACAACAGACACCCTGTGAGGTAGGTGGAACTGAGAGAGCTCTTTCCCAAGCTGTCCTTGAGGGAACAGCTGGTACAGAGCTATGGCTTGCCCAGGGTCATCCAGCCAGGTGCAAGTGGAGGAGTGGGGAATCAAACCCAGTTCTCCCAGATTAAAGTCCGCGCACTTAACCACTACACCAAACTGGCTCCAGTGACCCATGAATGGTCCAAGGCTTCAGGATGTGAATACTTTTAAGGGAGTTAATCAGTTCACAAACCAGAAACACATCCTTATTTCCTATGCAAACCAGCTCTGATCATTGTAATCTGAGCCATGCATGAATGTTTTACTTCATGCCTCAGCTGCTGATCCAAGAAGCAACTGTTGCAGTTACCTCCAGGTAATTGCAAATGCTTTTCCCAGCCAGTGCTGTGCAGCATAATCCTATCTCACATAATTCAGTGGGATTTTGGGTGCTTCTAGACAGTGATGGCATTCCATGTGGCTCTCATGGCTGCTGCAAATGCAGAGGCATTCACGCTAGCAATACAGCATCCACAGGGCGGTCTGTCCCCCTTGCTCCAAGCCTTCATCATTTCCACACACCCCTCACCAGAGGGTTTTTTTTATTTAAAAAAAAAAGTAATTGACACATGGCTGTAGCATTATCATGCAACCAGGTACAGGATTTCAGCCTTTTGCTTGCTGTTCCCCCTCCTCTGACTCTGGTGCTCTGTATTTTAAGAGCAGCCAGACTTGAAAAGGTGGGTGAAACTTGGGCGAGGTGGGGGGGTTATGTAAATGTTTAAACTGCTTAACTTCTGTAGGCCTGGTTTCTGTAAAAGGCACAGGAGCGGGGTGGGGGGGGGAATGGTGGCAGTTCTACTCCGGACATAAGAAAGAGACTGGCCTTCTCCCTGTCAAGGGGCTCATTTGATGTAGAAAGTATGTGAAGTTTTTATTTGAATCTCATGACAAGTGTTTTAAAACACTTCTGGTCAGGCCCGTAGCTACAGTGGGGCATTTCAGGGCCCGACCCCCCAACTTCCTACCAAGGCCCCCCAGTCTTTCACCCGGACACAGAAGAAGGCTGAGGCCAGCAGCCCTGGTGGGAACACTCTTTCCTGGCAAAAGCCAAGTTGGTGTGAAGAGCAGACTTTTAGTGTCATGGCTGAACAGCTGGTTTCCCCCAGCCCCGGCTTAAACCCTCTCCCTGGAGAATATTGTGCGGTCAGTCAGCTTCCTCAGCGAGCTCCTAGCCCAAAGTTGCCCGCTCCTGGCCTAAATAGGGTTCTTGTGTCTTTAACAGGCTTCAGTCATACCGAGTTAAGTGCTAACTTGACAAGCCACAGCACAGCAATGACGAGAAGCCACACCTTTGTTTGCTTAGCACAGGAGCACCTGTCAAGACCAGAAGCTGGTCACTGTATCTCAAAGCAGGGTGCTCTCCTTGACTCCTGCTGAATATTAATATTTGCATGAACAAGGAATTTGCACCTGTGTGCCATTCCCTACGACACACACACAATAAGGTACAAAAAAACCCTGTTTTTACAAAATATGTTCTCCCTTTTTCACTGCTTGTGTAAGATATTATATTTAGTATCATTAAACAATCTTAAAAATGTAAATTGCTAGTCAATTAGATAGCACTTAGTTCCATTTAAAACAGATTATCATTGGTTATCACTGTCTTCTTCGGTTAAACAAACAAGTTACACCGTGACACAGCCAAAATGTTCTTTGCCACTGCTGTGCCTTTTGAAAATGGGACATCAGCAGCCTTGACTTCAGTGTAACCTCTTTGACTGAAAAAAAAAAGAATAAAAAAGAACAGATGATTGTAGCTGAGCGAGAACTGTGAACAAGCTGTGAATTAACAAAGTGCAATGCAAACTAATGACAAACCCACTTGCTAACAATGTTGCGACTCTCAGAAATGTGATGCAGGTGAAAGTATTTGAATTTACAAGATCCTAGAAAGGAAGGAGAGGCTTCATTCCCACAGGCAGAAAGCCAATAGCTTTTTTTTTTGGGGGGGGGGGGGCAACAGGTTGAGGGAGCTTTCCTTTTTTTCTGGAACTGGACTTCTTTGTTGCAGGGGAAAGCCCCTCCACTCAAGGATATGCAGTGGTGCAGTTGGGTAATTTCAGACTCTGGAATTAATAGTGTTGCAGAAGGATGACTTTTGATGGATGGTAATGCACACTTCAAATGTGAAGACACTGCCCGCTTTTGTTGGTACCTGGGCTGTGCCCTGATGGTATCCATAAGGATGCGATGTTATAAGGGGCCCAGCTAACTTTGGAAGGGATGTCAGTAGGGGCTGCCAAGAAGGGGAGGGAGACCAGGGGAAAGAAATGTTGAGTGCCCTGATTGCCTAGGCAGCCACGCAGTGTGGTACTGGTGTACAGCTGCATTCAAGAACCATTTATTGAGGGGGGCAGGAGGAAGTTGACCTTTGACTATCACAACTTCACAGTATCATTCATTCATTCATTCATTCATTCATTCATTCATTCATTTATTTGGAATTTAACCACCCTCCCCCACCAAGCCAGGGCTCAGGGCTGTGTACAACATAATCTGTACAATCCAGAATTAAAATATAAAAACCAGTAAAACACAGTAATTGGCACACAATTCAAATTTATTATTTGGGGGTAACAAAAGGCTTATTAGCTTAATGGCAGACCCTTTTTTTTCTAGTGCTTCCCATGCATAATCACTTCCTGTGCAACTTCTAGCTTTTATCTTCAACTTCCTGCATCACAGTTTGCAATTTGGTGGCATTCCCTTTCAAGAAAGCAAAGCTTTCTTTGAGGTTCCTGGTCCCATGTTCTCAGCAGACATTGTCGAGGCCATCAAACCACTGAAGAATTCTTTCGTACTGCTCCTGGGTGGCTTTTTGCTCTTCCAACTTTGTTTTCAGGGCCTGCTGGGCAGATATTTCAGCCTTGATGCATTGCTCCAGGTGACGGATCTCCTCCTGGAGCTCTTGAAACTTGGTTTCAGTATAGCAATATTGATCCTGGCATTTGTCTTCAGGGAGCAAAACATTTTCTAGATAGTTAGCACCACCCGTAGCAGTGCTTGTTCCGTTTTTCCAAACAGCTGGTCAAAGTGGTTCCTCATACAGACAAGGAATCTCTCGCTACTTCAACGGATCAAAGAAGTTGTGAGCTTAGTGTAGCACATGCTCTCCAGTTTCTTCAGGATCACCACTTCGATCACCAGCATCATGTGGTAATACATACGCATCATGCATGTCTGAGGGGTGAAACCAAAAACCTGGGTTTTTGTAGATCATGATAGTTACTGACATCTCGATGAGCAAAGAGTGTCCACATACACCATGTAGAGCAGAGGTCCATCAGTGGCTATTAGCCACAAGGTATAGATAGGATCTCTCAGTCTGGGGCAAATGTTGCTCTGTATTCTTGGTGCTGGTGGGGGCAACAGTGGGAGGGCTTCTAGTGTCCTGGCCCCTCAGCTGGACCTCCTGGGGGCACCTGGTGTTTTTGGCCACTGTGTGACAGAGTGTTGGACTGGATGGGCCACTGGCCTGATCTAACACTGGCTTCTCTTACGTTCTTAAATCTGGGAACTCAGACCTGGCCTCTCTTTCCCCAGCAGAAGGCCTGGAGTTTAACTGCCATCCAACTGAGTTTTTATTATGAAGATAAAATAGCAGGACCATATGAACACACAAAGCTGCCTTTTACTGAATCTGACTTTTGGTCCATCAAGGTCAGTATTGTCTTCTCAGAGTGGCAGCAGATCTCCAGGGTCTCAAGCAGAGTTTTTTCACATCCTCTGCTGCCTGATCCTTTTAACAGGAGATGCTGGGGAATGAACCTGGCACCTTCTGCAGGCAAAGCAGATTCTCTCCCATGGAGCCGCTGCCCTAGCTCCTTGACAGAAGGCTGGGATGTAAATGTGAGGAATGGAATGGAGGGGTACAGTACATGTAGAGATAACCCAGCAGTATCTGAATGTGACTATCCCCGGCTGGAAAATGGCCCTTTGAAAGAGAGGATGCCATTTTAAAAGGTACTAATTTTCAAAGTGTCTTTGACCTACTATTGCTATTTGGGCTCAATGTCAGCCATCTACCCCAACCACCCCTTCATGCTGAACCTGCTAGTCTGCTTGCATTTTTCCACCTGCCTATGCTTTTAGATATTCAGCATGCTGAACCTGCATGCTGGTCACCTGTCATCTCACTGTGATGCCTGGAACAAAGCCAGTGTCTGGAAGCAACCTGAGATGTGTGTTGATGAACTGCGGCTTCTCGGGGCCTGTGGATCATTCTGAGGCACATAATGCTTGTAGTCCCGTGGAGCCTAGTACCTGTTTCATGCTCAAAGCAAAGATCCCACCCTGGCCTCTGTTTACTTCATTGGCATAGGAGATGCTTCAAAAGAGCCCAGTGAATGTCACTTTTGATGTCTGCAGGAGGGACCCGTTCAGAAAGAGAACAGTTGGCTTGGAACACTTTGTGGAACTTACCAATGTTTTGCGATTGGACCTAGCCTTCATGGTTGCTGTTCTGTGATTGGTCCTATCCCACTCACTGCGGCAGTCTTTGTCTTGTGGTATGCACTACCTGTTCTGAAAATTCCAAAGGTGCCCACAAATTCAAGTAGGTTGGGAACCCCTGACATTGGGTATAAAACTTATCAGGGAACAGAGTGGCAGGTCTGGCTGCAGGATGGAGAATGGAAAAATCCTCTTTCACAGAAGGACCAGTTTGGACAGGTGAGATGAGGCCTCCAAGCTCCAGCATCCTAAACAGAGGGAAAGGCACCAATTTACTGTTGCCCTTGGGGTGCCAGATGGGGTTACCACTTTTGCTAATCAATCCTTTTGATCACCAGTTTAAACAGAAGAAAAGGCAGCTTCTCACCTTTTCTTCCTCCATAGCCTAGTTTCTGTCTAGCCTAGTCTCCCCCTTCCCACTGCTTGTTGTGTAGCGCCAGAGTTCTCGTGCTTACCCTAGTAAGGAAAGGAGGGAGGCTGACAACAGGGCCTCTGAAGGAATGAGTGAAAGAAGCCACCTCTCTCTCTTCAGCTACAGCTTAGGAGGCAACCCTAAGTGCCAAAATGCTGGCGGCTGCTCTCAGATATCCATTTTGCAACCCATTTTTTTGGACAGTGGCAGAATATCACTATTTATCTGCTACCAATGTTGATTCCTGCCAAAAGTGCTGACATAACCAAACAAGCAGTTAGTCACAGCAGTTAATCTCTTTTGTGGTGCACAGTGAACTGCTTCCAGAGCATGGCCCCACCATAAGGTTGCCTTCTGGCAGGTTTAAGCCAAACCAGCTGGGGATATCTTATGGGAAAGAGGTGGATCTTAGATACAGGTGGCCAGTCTGGTGTGTTTTCCAAATTGCAGTCATTTCGCTTATTAATTATTTACCTCATTTATATCCCATCTTTCTCCCCAGTAAGGACCCAACATGATTTACATCATTCCCCTCCCCTCCATTCTATCTCCATAACAACCCAGGGAGGTAGGTTAGGCTGAGATAGTGTGATTAGGGTTGGGCGTGAACGGGCTCATGAATGAAAGTTTGTGTCAAATTTTGGCTGGTTTATGGTTCGTGAATGGAAGTTTGTGAACTGAAGAGCTGCCATGAACTTCCATGAATTTCAAGGCACTTTGTGGTGGTCCATTTTTGGATAGGTTATGCCCCTGTGGGCGGAAGGAGATTGAAGGCATGGGCCACGTACTTCTCTCTTGTAGATTTTACCAGGATTTTCATGCTTATCACTTCATTCCTATATTGCGATCCTTGGAGGGCAAATCTGAGAAAACTAAGATAATGAACAACCCAGCCTCAAATAGGGCTGATATCATTGAAGCAGTGGAAAACTTCCTTTATAGTGCATGTAGGAGGAGAAGTTTTTTTCTATCAGATTGGTTAGTTAATTAACTGTTTTGTCCTCTTTCCTTTTCTGTGTCCCCGAGCTAAGGCTGTTGTTATTATGCCAATAAAGATTTGTGAATGTAACCCCTTGCTTCATGCTCTTCACAGAAAACAGCTGAGTGGCAGAGAGCAGAAAGCAGGGTTTAAATGGCTCCAAGCCATTTCTGCCCGCTATGAAAAGCAGTGGGGAACAGAACTCTAACCACCTTACCATATTGGCGCTGCATAATAGATACACAGATAAGACTTGCTTAGAAGATTTGTTTCATATTTTTGTGTCTCCAGTCTCTGGATTTGAGTATCCACAGATCTGGCCATGTTAAGAATTGGATATATTGATGCCATGAAGTCTTACTATGACCCTTTCGACCTTCCCTCTCCTGGGGCAAATATGAACATAAACCAATGATGTACATGTTTATGTTCACTTCACTGCAGAATGCTCAAGCAAGCGTTGGAGTGTTTGTAACACTAAACTTTTTAAACACTTGTTTTCTATTCTTAACGCTTCAAAATCAAGACCAAATGTCAGGTAAAGATGTGTAAGGAATTATGGCTTGATCTTGCAATTCAGATCTTACAATACTTGTATAAACCTACATAAAATCCAAGCTCTTAAAACAGCTTGTTTAACAATTTAGCTCTTGAAGGAGACTTTCTTGATTACTGTTAACTGATTTTCAAAGGGGCTGCATCCTTGCAAGTTTGGATCTAGTTGATCAGGTTTTGCAAAGAGCTTTGATCATGTCCTGTCATGGGCTGAGAACTTCCACTGAAGAAATATTCGCTTTGTACCACACTAGGAAGCAAAAGGCAATAGATAAAAACCCAAAATCAGCAGTAAGAGTATGCATTATTATAAAGTATAATACCATTCGGTTCACTGCCGAAATAGGTAGAATAGGCTTTTCTGGGATTTATTGCTGGCCGACGCTGCTCAAGCAGATTAATAGATCTCTGAGGCTGAATTCATATGAACATATTTTAACATGCATTTTGCTTCACTTGGGGCAAAATGCACATTAGCAGCTGTTAACAAGAATACTATTTTTCCCTGCTGAACAAGGATTGATAAGGAGTATCTTTACAGTGGAATGCCCTGACCATCTACTAGTAATGATAGTAAAGAAAGGACCCTTTGAATGGTAAAAGCACTGGGGTGTTTGGCAAGAAGGCAACTGGATGATAAGTAACGTTTTTAGAGATGCAGCCTGAAGAAACTGCTGCAGGAACTGCTGCGGGCTGTTCTTGTTATGACTGATACACGGTGTTTATCTACCTCCAGCCCTACCGACTCCCTTCTGCCTCATGCAGGCACTTTGCAGCACAGCACTGACACACTTTCTGCCTTCTTCACAGAACGCTCAGTGTTCACAGAGTCGCAGAAAAATTGCACAAGGCCAAAACTAGCACCTAGATTTACTAATTAACATACCCAGGTCAGCAATTTAACTGTTCAAGGCTCCACAGAACAACCATGGGGGATGGCATACCCTCTTTAATGTGGAGACTAATCCACGGGCTCCAGCTCCAAGTCTCCATTTTCTCATTTCCCAGGTACAAACATCTTCTTTCCCTTTGTGTCCTGCTCCTACTCTCCCCATCCCTTAGTATATGTTGTTTAATTTTATTTGCATATATCCCTTGTTTAAAAGGAAGGCAGATGTTCCAGCTCTTCCAGCCAAGGCTTTCTTCAGTGTACCAAGGTTTTCTCTTTCTTTGCGCATTCCGTATGGGGAGGTAAGAAAGCTCTCCCAAGAGATCCAGTGCCATTTTAGGACTACATCATATGCTTTCGTCTAAGTGTATAAATGGGCTCTCCGGCTCCAAACACATTGGGGGGGGGGGTACAAAATAGGCCCGCCTGACGTGTTTCCCTTTTGTTGTTATTGCCGTCAAGTAGCAGCCAACTTATGGCAACCCCATAGGGCTTTCAAAGGAAGAGACATTCGGAGGTGGTTTGCCATTGCCTGCCTCCGCATCACAACCACGGTATTCTCTGGTGGTCTCCGATGCACATACTGAATAGGGCCAACCCCAATCAGCGTCTGAGATCTGACAAGATAGAGCCAGCCTGGGCCATAGGTGTAGACTACGGGGGGCTCGAGGGTTCGAGCCTCCCCCAAAATTTTCCGGGGGGGACTGAGCCCCCCCCCGGGGAAACATAGCGCCTGCCGCAGCACCTCCCGGGGCCCTTCCGAGGCCGGCAGCTGCTGCCGCCGGTGCCTCAACCCCCCCCCCCCCCGGCCTGGCCACTCTTCCGTCCTTCCCTCTCCCTCCCTCTTTTCCCAGCGAAGGGAGAGGGAAGATGGGGGGGGAGAGAGGCCCCGGCAGCAGCGGCTGGCGGGCCTCGGAAGGGCCTGGGGAGGCACAGAGGTTTCCCAGCGGGGGGGGGGGGCATTGCCCCAGCACACGTGCAAAGCGTGTGCAATAAAGAGCCCCCCCGGAATTTACAAAACTCTACGCCCCTGGCCTGGGCCACCCAGGTCAGGGTTTACATGGCCAATATCATCAGATGAATTTGCCATCTGGAATGGACCAAACTAGTCTCAATGCAGGAGATCAGTGATTAGGAACTTGGTTGGAGGGGGGAGGTATGGTGGTGGGAGAGGGTATTGGAACTGAAAGGAGACAAGAGATACAGTCTTGCTCAGACCCCTTCCAGCCTTCAGCCCATCCGGAGACATGTGGGTGTGAGGGATAGGAATTTATACCCCCCCCTTGACACTGCTGTTGTGCAATGCTAGGTCCATCAATAATAAGATCTCCATGCTGTGAGACTATATTGCAGTGCAAGAAGTGGACCTGGCATGCATGACTGAGACCTGGATGGGGGAAGGCAAAGAGCTGTCCTTTGCTTTTGCCTTAAGCAGCCTTAAAAGAGCTGTCCCTTCCAGATTTCTTGGTCCTTTGTCAGTCTCGAGCAGTGGGGCAGGGGGTGGAGTGGTGATACTCATCCAAGAAAGTTTTTCTTTCAGGGTGCTCCCCCTCCTGAAAATCTCTGGCATTGATTGTGTAGGCCTGGCTTGGGACTCTGAGGTGAGTCTCGGAGTCTCAAAGACATTATGGCATACTGTCCGCCTAATGCACCAGTAGACAGCCTTCCAAGCCTACTTGAGGAGGTGGCCGGCTAGGCCCTGGAGTTCCCAAGGCTCGTAATCTTTGGGGACTTTAACGTCCATGCTGATGTCACCTCCTCACAGCAGAATGCAGACCTAGTGTCATCTATGGCAGCACTGGGGCTCCACCCAGATTGTTATTAGAGCCCACGCACCAAGCAGACCACATGCTGGATTTGGTCTTTGGCACAGGGGTTGACATGGATCTGATGGCCAAGTTGGTGTCATGGTCAGATCACTGCACCCTGAAGGTCCGGCTGGGTGTCCCTGCACCCCCCGCATCTAGGTGGCGAGTGATTTATAGCTCTAAATTATAAATAAATAAATAATAATGACCAACAAGATTCCCAAAGTGTAAGTTTTCAATAGTCTGACAAAGGGAGCTTTGACTCTCGATGGTTTATACCCCAAATATCTTGTTGGTATCTAAGGTAAAGGTAAAGATAAAGGTTTCCCTTGCTTGAAAGCTAGTAGAATCCAACTCTAGGGAATGGTGCTCATCTCCATTTCCAAGCTGAAGAGCCAGCACTGTCCAAAGACTTTTCCGTGGTCTTGTGGCTGGCATGACTAAATGCCGAGGTGCACGGAACACTGTTACTTTCCCACCGAAGTGGTACCTATTTATCCACTTGCAGTTTCTTGCTTTCGAACTGCTAGGTTTGCAGGAGCTGGGGCCAGAGACGGAAGCTCAATCCATCATGCGGCACTCGGGTCTTGAACTGCCGAGCTACCGACCTTCTAGTCTGCAGCTCGGCGTCTTTCAATAATCTGACAAAGGGAGCTTTGACTCTCAAATGTTTATACCCCCAAAATCTCGTTGGTATCTAAGGTACTACTGGACTCAAATCTAACTATTATGGAACTATAGTAATTATGGTTTTTTTCTTTTAAAAAATGCCCTCAAAAACACCCTCCAGTGGCAGACGAGGGGAGATGGTGGCTGAGAAGGGCTGATGGAAGGAAGATGGCAGCAATGTGGTTGAGACCTTTAAAAACTTTCCTATCCAGACAGCATGTTCACATGCTTGGGCTGCATTCTTTCTGAGAAGACTGTAGTAATGCAGATTCAAGACAGACTATGACAAGGATGGGGGAAACCTGGAAAGGGGACAATTAGAAGATGAGGTGTGGATGCTTCAAAATTAGTACTCCCATTTGGAAGCAAAGGTGGAGAAAATGCCCATGTGGAAGCAGCCCTGGTCTCAGCACAACGCTCAGCCTCTCCTTGTCTGTCCCTCTCACTGAAACAACCCTCATACCTGTGTTCCTACAGTGCTGTCTCTCCCCTTTAGATTTGCTTGACACATAAGGAACCACCACCCTCCCTTCCCTGGCGAATAATAAATGGATTAGCCAGCCCACCCCTAACAATCCACTTTCTCTTTTCACCCTTCACAGTACAGAGGCCAGTGCCTGGCAAGTTATCGTTGAGACTCTGTAGTCTGTGGGGGTGGCCCCACAGCTGCTTTATACAGTTTAACGTACACGTTAGGAGATCCATCCAGTCGTGGAGCCCTACAAATAATGTGTAGCTTACCTCTCAATTAGCTTCTTTCCTGTTCTGAAGTGAAAGCCAGTGGATTGTACTGGTGTTAACCTTTAAGGTCCAGATTCAGATCCCTGCTCTGTCCCAAAGCATGCTGGGTACCTGTAGGCCAGTCAGCCTCTTACACAGCATATTGTACTTCTCTCACCGTTCTGATGAGGACAAGGCCACCCTGAGCGTCTTCAAAGTGTGCGTGCACACAAAAGGTTATACCCAGAATTAAACTTTGTTGGTCTTAAAGGTGCCACTGGACTCAAACTTAGTTCTTTTTAATGGTACTTAGAGAGCTCTTGAGTGTAAGGGACTTCACACACACCCCAGTATACTTTAATGTTGCCTGTGCTCTTGCACACTGTTTTATTTGCTAAATTCTGTACTGCTACCATCATAATGATGTCTGTTTTGAATGGGCGCTACCACGGGGTTGAGTTGCAGGGACACTGGGGGGGGCCATGTACCGGCCGAGAGTTCCATCGAAGACGGACAGGAACTTACTGCAGACATCACTAAAGTCCTGCAACGTGCAGCTGTGGATCCCCTTTACAGAGATTCCCAAAGGGCCGAACCAGGTGTGACCTAGCAGGCTGACTAAGTTGCCCTCGACCACCAATAAGTCCAGGTGGCCATTGAATCCCCAGTGCTGGACCTGGAAGCCTCCCACACACCTTATCAGCACCCAGTTCTGCTGAAAGTCCATCAGGGTAATGGGCAAGGGGCGCAGGCAGGGGCCCCTATGTGGACACAGTCGTTTAAGGGTCTCCTCTGATATGATGAAGAAGGCAGACCCGGAGTCTAAATCCATGGTGCAGGGGGACCCCTCTATTTTAACCTGTACATGGATTTTTGGGGTGGAGGTTTGGATGGGAAGCCACAGTACCTGTTCGGTCACTAGCATGTAGAGGTCCTCGGAGGCCATGTCCTCCTCGTGGTGTGTTGTGGACTGGCGGCGCTGGGGTGGCTGAGTCGTTGGGGCTCGGGACCCCCTCAAATGGTAAGCCCATGTGATGTGGCCAGAGCAGCCACAGCTCTGCAGGTGGCGTCCTGGAATCTGCATGTTTTCTGGTCGTGATGGTCCCCACAGTTGGCACACTCCAGTCGGGCCAACTCCGTTGCGGTGTTGGTGCATGCCGCGGTCCCTGGATTTCTCTACCTGGTGTGTTGTTGTGTCCAGTGGACCTCTTCTCCTTCTAGTTCGATGGGTTCGGAACTGGCCTGGTGTGCGACAGCCAAACGGTGGCTGGTCGTGGACCTGGGCATGGTTGGATGTAATCTCCCCCACATGGTGGCAGTGGAGAGGGCGGAGATGAGGGTGCATTTCTCCTCCATGATGTGCCTCCGAAGCTTTTCATCACGGGGACTGCAGACTAGCTGGTTCTGGAGGGTCTTCTCCAGATGGGCCCCGAACTCTCACTCGGTGGTGAGCCTTCGGAGCTTCGCCAGGTAGGCTGTGGCAGATTCCCAGGGTTGCTGCAGCCGGTAATGGAAGGCCACATGGCGAGAGATCGCTGAGGGCTGAGGAACGAAGTGGTCCTGGAGTGCCTTGATGATCCCGTCAAATATGGCCTCGGATAGCTTTGTGGGCATGAGTAGATTTTGAGCCAGCTTAACTGTGGCTGTGCCGCACAAACCGATGAGGAGACCCCTCTTGCAATCCTCCTCTGTCACCTGATGGAATATCAGGATGGACTCGAGTCCCTCGACCCAGGCTTCCCAGTGCTGGGGCTGTGCCGGGTCGAACGCAGGGACCAGTCCTACTCCCAGAGCGACTGCCATCGTGCTGCGTGGTGCTTGCGATGTGGAAGTGTTTCCCTGGTTGCCTTCAGTGCTCATGGCTGGAGCAGTGATGGAGGTCCTCATCTTCCTTGGGGTCGCGGCAGCCCAGCTCGCTCAGCAGGTTCCCACCTTCATTGCCACTATTGTGTACTGGGATCAATGCATGGAAGCCTGGACTACGACATAGTGATCAGCATGGATTTACTTGAGTACCCAACAAGCATGCAATACTGGCCGAGGTGGCCAACTATATACAACTCCTAGAACACACCCAAAAGTCCTATTGGTGGGTTTGAATTTCCCGCCAGAGTTCTTATTGGAGGCTAGTGGTGGTCTAGGATCCTTGACCCCTATTGTCTCTTGGAGTCAAGCTCTGACTGTATGCCGCTGGCGCCCAGTGGTGGTCAGCAGACATAACAACAGTTAAAGTCCAAACCCTTTGATGAAGAACCATTTTACTTTCTGTTTGCAGAATCGTCATCTCTAATGCACAAGCTGGTAGGGAAGAAGTCAATAACAAAAATGTTACAGTTCTAAATATTGTGCTTTGCTAGAACGAGTAGCACAGGCTATATATTCCTGGAAGGCAGAGATCTCTAAATTTCCAGTGGCGCACAACATAAGCAATGTTCAGGGGTTTTTTGTGTGTTTTTTAAAATCTTGGTGATTCGCGAGTTATCAGACCTTGAAAGTCACCCTGGTTTCTCAGTGGAGCGGTGCTTTTATGTACTGATCTATGATGGGAGATTCCAAGTCATGGGCCTCAGATCACTGTAAATTCTAAGCCCTCCATATGCAATGCATATGTAGCAAGCCAGCCACTGGAAGCCCTTCATTTGAATTTTGTTGGGATTAGCACACTGCAGCTACACGAGAATACGCTGAATCACAGCCTCAGACACAAAATCACCAGGCCAAAATCCATGGGTTTTCAGCACCTGCCCCCCACACTAGGGTTGCCAAGGTCCTCCCTGGCTGCTGGCAGGGGGTGAGAGAATAGGGGTGCCAGCTCCAGGCTGGGGAACTCCTGAAGATTTTGGGGTGGAGCCTTGGGAGGACAGGGACCTCTGTGGGGCACAATGCCATAGAGTCCACACTCCAAAGCATCCACTTTCTCCAGGTGAACTGATCTCTGAAGTCCAGAGATGAGCTGTAATTCCAAAGGATCCCCAGGTCCTACCAGGAGGCTGGCATCCCTACCACACACACACACACACATACACACACACATTTTGGCAGATAAATATGCATAATCCAAAGATGTAAATGCCATGGAAAGTGTTCAGGGCTGAAGAAGTTGCTCACATCCTGCATTAATGGCAAAAGAAACAGCAGGGAAAAAACCCAGAGTTTTCCAGCACAACGACCGACAGGGCGAAATCACTACAGCACTGGAATATAGTCAGATATTGCTAGTGAAGTACAATGTAATAGTCTCCCTGAATGCAGATAAATGTCGTACGTCCAGTCTCTGTTGGGTTAACCTCCTGTGGCCAATGCAAAGTAAGGAGACACTTAGGATGTGTGAAATTGATAGGCATTATGTCATTTGCTGGGGTTATACATGAATGTGAGTCAGTCTCGTCTTTTCCTAGAAGCACGCAAGGGCGCTTTCCTGGCAGGGTCTCCATGTTCTAGAGTATATGGAGGGCTGCACTGAAGAGCAGGGTCCTCTCAGGCAAGTGAGAGACTTTGAATTCCTCCCTTGGAATGTAGGTCCCTGATGATTACCCAGAGAAAGATATTTATGCAATCAGATCTGTTTGGCTCTTTGCACTGCATTAGACAATAGTCCCATCATGCAATGCGTAGCTGCATCCAGTTTCCCTAGCAGGATAGTGCAGGCATCACAGCATCTGTACTCAGCTGGTGCGGTGGGGGGTGGGGGGGAAGCACGACAGAGGAAGGGCCTTTTAAAATGTGTTAAAGAGAGCTGGCTAGAGAGAAGGTTTGCGCCCGGTTTCTATAGATGCCTGAGAATCCTTCTTGTGCTACAGCATGAAAATGATCACGTGCTACAGTTTTTGCTGTTGCTGTTTTTTAAAAAAAGATTCCAGTGTTTCAACCAATACTGGTCAATAGTGCAACAGTCCCCTGGCTGCTCAGGACAGCAACAGCACAAGTGCAAATGATTCGAGGTCAGATAGCGTACTCAGCCGGTGAATGCAAGGGGTGTAATGATGTACAATGAATATTTCATAGAGAAAGATGCCTCTCAGCGGAGGCGAACTTGTTAGTGAAACAGGCACTGCAAGGCTCTTCTCAGTCAGTGAGCTCTCACCTCACCTGGGACAGGTTGAACTCGGGGTGTGAGCACTGCCCTGCACTTCATGCCAAGTGCCACTGCTCCGTTCTAGGACTGATTTCTTGGCTTGCCATCCTCCGATACCAGAGTGGCTCCACTGGTTTTTTTCCCTATGGCAAGCTTGCCTTTAGTTGCAAATGGACATTCTGCGTGCAACCTATCCTTGAGAACGTCAGGACCAAAAGGAGACAGGAAAGGATCCTTATCTGCATGGCAAAAGTAAGGCAGTGAAAGTTAGGGATGGTGAGATGCGTTGCCGCAGCCTTCATTCTGCCCACCGGTGCATATTCATTATGGTACAATCGAAGCCCATCACGTCCTGTCTACAGGCCTCCTGCATCATTACGTTTTCCGGATGCACAGAATAAAGCTCTGATGAGCAATTGTAATGCCGTTCTGAGTGTTTGAGGGTTCAGCTTTGCCTGGCATTTGAACATAATGTGTGCTAGAGAAAAAGAGAATAAGGGAAGGGAAGATGACACAAATGTGTTTGCAATCACTAACTGGGCCCCAGTCTGGCGATAGTTACCCAGAGCCGCCCTAAGCGTTATACCCTTCTGAGTCCTACAAACACTCCCTAGGAGTAATCTCCATTGAATAAAATGGAAATTACTTCTGAGCAGGCCTTTAATGATTGCTTTCCACACACTGCATCCCTGTGCACACTTATCGGGGAGAAAGCCCCACCAAGGAACAGGTGAAACTTGCCTCTGAATAAACCTGTATATATATATATATATAGTCACTGCTGGATATGACAGTGGATTGGGTCCTTTGTCTTGATTTTAATTGTGGATGGAGAGAAATGCTTGCAAATCTGGAACAGAAGGGTCACTTCAGGCTACCGTATGGAGAGAAGCAACAGGATTTCAGTAAAACAGTAACGTTTATATCAAGGGTCAAAAACTTGTTCTTGGGAAGATTCAAAATTAAACTAAGAAAACTCTGAGTGGTTTAATAGGATTTGTTGTTAGTTTTTCTTTATACCTAAAAGAAAACCAGGAGATGGGAGTACTCTTGTAAAATGGTCTGAAATAGAGAGGAGACGATTCCTCACCCACCTGGTGCCCCTCATCTGTCGTATGAATGAGTGATGTGTATGTCTCTGAGGGCATTGGCTTGCCTGGCAAAGCTATAATTTCTGCATTTCTTAAAAACATGGTACTTCTCTTTCTGGTTGCTGCCTGCTGGAGCTAGTCAAAAGCAAATCAGTTAAAGAGATAATGAGAGGGCAGGGTGGAACCTTTTCTTTCCTGTTAACAGTGACCTGTTTCATTACAGCTACAGTCCCATCAAAAGTCTTCTCAGTCTCAGATTGGTGCCTGGCAAGTGCCTAGTGAATATCACACACAGAAAACAGGGCTCCTACTAGGGATGCCAGCCTCCAGGTGGGACTTGGGGATCATCCAGAATTACAGCTCATCTCCAGACTACAGAGATCAGATCCCCTGGAGAAAATGGATGCTTTGGAGGGTGGACACTGTGGAATTATGCCCCATCGAGGTCCCTGTCCCCATCCCCAAAGCTCCAGGAGTTTTCCTACCGATCTGGCAACCCTCGCCCCCCATCCCCCACCAGCAGCCAGGGGAAACCTGGCATCCCTAGCCTCTACCTTGCTTGATTACACGTAGTTGTTCATATGGAAATTGCTAGTCGTTCTTCGCTTTTTGCACAGTCAATAATTTTTTTAAAATGGCATTATCACAAACTGGGGGGCAGAGGGTCTGCAAATCTCCTAGAAAGCTATGTGGATGAGTACACTTAGTGGAGGTAGCTTTGGTTCCTTGCATTAATAACCTTGGGATGACATTCTTTGGTCTGAACAATTGGAAGAATTGCTCACTGATTCTCTCTCTTTCTTTTGGCCATGATAACAATGATTCTTGAAGATTCTTTGTGTGCGGAAGAATGCAGCTGCTGGGGAAGGAAACTTCTTGTCTCTAGGAAAGGATTTTTGGTAATTTTGTGTCCTTTTAATGTGGCACATCCTGGGAGGGAAATAGTGAATACAGCTTTTAAACCCAGGAGTGCTTTAGTGTCCTGATGAGAAATATAAGCATTGCCAAGATGCAGGACAAGGCTAGGGGAAGAGGCATGTCTGAGGACATGATCCAGGATACAGTGAAAAGGGGGGGGGGAAATGATGGTCTCTATTTCTGCTGCTCCCTGTTCCTGTGTAGTAGTTAGAGTGTCAGGCTAGAATGTGGGAGACCCAGATTCAGATCCCCACTCTGCCAGGGAAGCTTGCTGGGTGACCTTGGGCCGGACACACAGTCTCAGCCTACCTCCCAGGACTGGTGTGAGACTAAAACGGGAAAGAATGATGTCAGCCACTTTGGGTCTTCATCAGGGAGAGAGGCAGGGTATAAATTGAGTAAATAAATGAATACGTTTATCTATCTAATATTCAGTGTTAACCTCTAAGAGAAAAGGTGAAGAGGGGTGCATGTTTATACATTCATGGCTGTGGTGGCTCAGAGCTTCAGATGCTGAGCTGCAGACTGGTAGTTTTGTAGTTCGGCAGTTCGAGACCTGAGTGCCGCGTGACGGAGTAAGCTCCCATCTCTGGCCCCAGCTCCAACAACCTAGCAGTTCAAAAGCAAGAAATTGCAAGTAGGTAAATAGGTACCACTTTGGTGGGAAGGTAACAGCGTTCCATGAGCCTTGGTGTTTAGTCATGCCAGCCACAAGACCACATAAACGTCTTCGGACAGTACTGGCTCTTCGGATTGGAAACAGAGGTGAGCACTGCCCCCTAGAGTCGGATTTGACTGGCTTTTGAGCAAGGGAAACCTTTACCTTTATTAGCAGATAGTACAGATATTGATTTGAAACAGCTGAAGGAAGTAAGTAGGTCTGTTTTCTTCAAGAGTCTGGCTATCTAATAATTTGCTTTTGTGTTATGGAATTTTATTTATTTTTTTGCATCTCTGGGGAGAACTGAATGTGCCAGTTGGAAGTCATGGCCATGAGTGGGAATTTTCTTTTCTCCTGGCATTTTTAAAATAACAGGCAATGGCAAACCACCTCTGAATGTCTCTTGCCTTGAAAACCCTATGGGATCACCATAAATCAGCTGTGACTTGACTGCAAAAAAAGAGAAAAGTACAGAAGGGGGACAATTTAAAGTATCTTTCCAGTCTATGATTTTAATATATGTGGCTCTCTACGAAACAGGGCGTGAACAAATGGATTTGCAAGCCCCATTACTGCAATTCCCAGGAGCTCAAAAAAGTCCTGTGGCCATTCCTTATTCCCAGAGTGTACCAATTTCTCTCTGGGTAGTAATTGCTGCCACCAACAAATCTGAAAGAGTATCTCCTGCTTAACAGATCTGTTCATCAAACACTCCATCTCTGCACTGCTGTTTAAAGGCTACATCTAGTTGCCACATCACCCCCTTTGCTTGTACTAGCAAGTGTGTGGACTACTAAACTTTCACACTTTTGTGCTAACCCTCATTGCCGCCCCTCCCCTTTACCGCTCTTTGGAAAGCGGGACCAAATAGACATGGTGTGGTCACAGAGATCAGGCTTTGATCATTCAAAATATAAGGAAGCTTATTAAACAACTAAAAAGAATACACGGGGTTTATAAAACCATGAGACTGAGCAAGGATAAAAAGAAACAGTGAAAACACACAGTCCTCTCAAACCTAAATTCTGTAGTTATCCTAAAAATATTTAATTAGGATAGGATAGTAACTATGGAAGTAACAGCATTTAAAAGACCATCATTACCTTAGGTTTCAGAGCTGGGACTTCTCCCATTGTGCATTAGCACGTGGGCAAGATGGAATCACTATGTAAAGGCATAGTCCTTGGTGGCTTGTGCCTATCTGAGAAAGTTGAACAAAGATAAGGGAGCATAAGAGGGCTTCCTGTTCAGGTCCTAAGAAATTATAATCTCCCCTAGGGAGTCTATGCCCCTCTGGGGTCAAGTCTGATATTCCTGCTCTATGAGGAAGAAAATAAAGTCTAGTCTTTGAGCTTTCCCCGTCTTCATTCTTTAGGAGTGACATTCTAGCAAGGTGTTAGATAGTAAGCCCTTTATTCCACACAGGCCAGGTTCATCCATATAACTGCAATGAAATGCTTTGTGCTTGGGGTCTGATAACTCATCCCTAGCACCTTTTCTTTTTGTCAGCTACAAGCTTGCAGCTGGGCTCCAGCTCAGAGACAAAGTGCAGCCCCAGCTTTCTGAATATCAATGTGAATTCTAGGGTAAAAGGCATTTCTCCACATCTCCCCTTTCTCCATACAGGGGCTGATTTCGCACTAGCGTTTGCCCCAGGTTTGCCCTCATGCTTGCACCGGAGCTCCTGGTCCATTTCACACCACTTGCTCCGGGTTCACATTTTGCTCTGGAGTATCGCCCTGCTGCACCGGAGTTTCTCTGGAGCAAACAAATCCTGTTTTTAGAGGATTTTCCTGTTTGCTCTGGGGGAGAACCCAAAATGAAAACACGCCCACTCGCCCGCCTTTCATCAGGGCCGCCCCGTTGTGGGAGTTTCTAATTTTTTTTTTAGAAAACCCTTTGTCACGCTATATCAAAAGGGCTGAGGTTCCAAGTGGGAAAATGAAGAAAATACTCTTGAGGAAACTGGGAGGGGAAACTCTGGAGAGAACAAGAGACAACTGACCAGTGTGAAATCGGCCAGGGTGTTTATTTGTTTTTGTTTTTTAAAAAAACCATCTTAGGAATGCCTATCTTTATTTCCTTTGAGGACTAATAACAACATCACTGAGAACATTTTGATCAGCAGAACTGCATACAAGACAGTTGAACCACCACCACCCCATGGCCTCAATGCAAACTGGGCCCCTGTACAGCTGATAGTAGATCATTAAAAACACAGGGAGCATCTTATCATGGATCTCTTCCATTTCACCTAGTTTGACCCCTAAAATATGCCCTTATGGGCATTTCTGTGACAAATTTGTAAGCCATTGGGGAAATCTCTGCCACACTATCAAGCTCCACTCCAGAAGGAAACATTCATGAAGTGATCACAGAGTTAGAGGAAGAAGATAACCAGGACAAGGACCAGAATCTGCTGGGATTCTGTGTAATATTCCAGCCTTGTCATCTCAGAAAGGATATCATAGGGCTGGAAAAGGTGCAGAAAAATGTAGTCAAAATAATTAGCTTTCCTATGACTACAGGTGAAAACATTTGGGGCAATTCAGTTTGATAGGGGTTTATAAAATTATGCATGGCATGGAGAAAGTTCATAGACAGCACTTTATCTCCCTCTACCACAATACTAGCACATGGGATGCTCAATGATGTTTACAGGAAGTAGATTCAGAACAAGAAAAAGGGAAGTATCACTTCATGCAGCAATGTACAATAAATATTCATTGCTACAAAATACAGTGATGGCCACTAGCTTAGATTTTGTTCATAGGCAGGCACATGAATTCATGGAGCATAGCATAGGTCTGTCAAAATAGTTGCAGGTCACAATGGCTTAATGTAACCACCACCACCACCTTCCAAAACAGTGTGTCTCTAAACACCAATTGCTGGGGGTGAAGAATAGGGGAAAGCTGTTTTCTTCACATCCTGCTTGTGGGATTTCCAGAGAGACATCTGGTTGGTTATTGTGAGAAAGAGGATGATAGACTAGATAGACCTTTGGTCTGACTAAACAGGATACATGTTTCTTCTTATAGAAGCCAACAGGGATGTATTGGGAGAGGACCAAAGCATAGGCTGAAAACTCAGCTGGGATAATTAGCATGAGGAGTAGAGTGAGGTGGGCTGAAGCACTAGTGAAGGTCTGGCACAGGGAACAACTGCAATTCAAACTGATATGTTGTTCAGGCCCAAGAGACAAGCTTGAACCTGAGGTGGTTTCAGGAGAAGCAGTGGGTTGCCAAACAAGCTAGACTTCCAGCAACAGTATTGGTGAAGGAAGTGGTAGTGACAAAGGTTGTGGAACAGTGTCTTTTCTGGTAACAGAAAGCCCACCTCTGTGAAAAACTCAGTCTGTTCATAACTTGACACCAGATCCATACGTAGGTGCTCACATACAAATGTGATACTGCTTCTGTGAATTGACCCCCTGCAAGTTTGTGCTGTGATAAATTACAGTGTAGATAAGTGCCAAGGGAGAATAACTATTGTTGTAGGGTTAGGGTGGGGGAAGATGAGAGAAAGTAAAGGAACAAGGAGAGTGCTGGGGTGCATAACAGATACTGGAGGTAAAGAGCATAATTGTGCATGAGCACAGTAAGATGCAGAACTCGGAAACAGAAGCCACACACAGGAAGAAGTAATTGTAAGAAGAGGAATGCAAAAGTATAGAAGGTCTTGAAGGAATAAAAAGAAAGGGATGGAAGGAATGGGCTTCCACTGGTTTAAAAATGCAGTAGATCCAGGGCTATTTTGGGGCAGTAATGCACAGGAACGGAGTTCCGGCTGGTTTCTGAGTTGACCACACCTACAGCCTCCCCCCCCCCCAGGTTCCCCAGGTGCCTCGCAAGCTGCAGGGCGCCCGGGGAAGCCGATCCAGAAACTGTCTTCTTTCCCTCGGGTTCCCCATGTGCCCTGCAAGCCATGGGGCACCTGGGGAAGCCAATCCTGGGAGGGAGCTGTGCTGTCAGGGGTGTGGCCTCATATGCTAATGTGTTTCTGCTGTTGGGTGTAGTCTATTATGCTAATGAGTTCCTGCTGGGCTTTTTCACCAAAAAAAAGCCCTGAGTAGATCCATCTCACCAGAGAATGCTGGGAACTTTAGTTCTGTGATGAGCAATGCCCCCTCTGCACCGTGGAGTCTTGTGAACAAAAATTCTACTTTGTGAGCTGCTGGTATTAAAGTTGTGAGCCAGCAATTTGGCTACTGCATAAATTAGTTTGCTCTGGAGCCATCCTTCCTGAGCAGAGATATAAATGTGTGAGCCGGAGGCTAAAAAACTGTGAGCAGGCTCACACTAACTCAGCTTAGAGGGAACACTGGTGATGAGAGCTATTCATCTGTTAACAGCTCCCCTTCTGCTCTGAGGTTCAGCTGGTGACCTTCAGCCCCTCAATCAAAGACAAATCCTAGGTATGCCTCTTACCCACTTCCAGCAGGACAGCTCCCACCAATCCTCATCTTCTGCCACTGCTCAAATGAGCAGCAGAGGAAATGGTGAGGTGAAAGTGACATCTGTCAGCACTGTGGTATTATTTCCAGACAAAAAAAAATCAGAAGTGACACTCTTGGGATCCCCCAGATCTCAGTGGTAAGATGCCTAGAGGTCAATGAGATTCCTAATAAGAACATAAGAACACAAGAGAAGCCATGTTGGATCAAGCCAATGGCCCACTGAGACCAACACTCTGAGTCACACAGTGACCAAAATCCAGGTGCCATCAGGAGGTCCACCAGTGGGGCCAGAGCTCCAGAAGCCCTCCCAGTGCTGACCTCCAAGCACCATGTATCACCACAATGCAGTGATGTCACTCCCAGTTTTTCTGTGATGTCATTTCTACCATCATTTCTGTGACATCATTTCCACCATTTGTTTGTTTGTTTGTTTGTTTGTTTGATTGATTGATTGATTTCCATCCCACCCTCCCCGCAAGTAGGCTCATAAGTAGGATTACAAAGTCACACAAAACTCGTAACCAAAATAACAATAAATAGAAGTTTAACAATAAAATTAATAGTAAAATCAACCCTGTAGCAAACCAGAGCAAGCTTGCCTTGATAGCAAAGCTCAGATGGAAATGTTTCAGAGTGGTGCAGCTGGGTAGTTCACTAGATTAAAAAAATCAGGACTGTCAGCAGGGGAGGCCAAGATGGATTTGGACATCCGGTGACTCAACTGAAAGCCCGGCGGAACAGCTCCATTTTACAAGCCCTGTGGAATTGTAACAGAGCCCACAGGGCCCTGATCTCAGGTGGGAGCTTGTCCCACCAGGCAGGGGCCAGGGCCAAAAAAGCCCTGGCCTTGGTTGAGGCTAATCAGATGTCCTTCAGACTGGGGACAACTAAAAGATGTTGGTCACTGGAGCATAAGGCTCTGTGGGGCACATATAGTGAAAGGTGGTCCTGAAGATATGTGGGTCCCTGGCTGTTTAGGGCTTTGAAGGATGGCACCAAAACCTTGAATTGGACCCGGTACTCTATTGGCAGCCAGTGCAGTTGGCACACCATGGGGTTAATGCATACCCACACAGATGTTGCTGTCAGCACCTATGCTGCTGCGTTCTGCACTAGCTGCAGTTTCTGGGTCAAGTTCAAGGGTAGCCCCATGTAGAGTGAGTTACAATAATCCAGTCTGGTAGTGACATTTACACAAATGGGCCTTCCTGCTGGTTGCCAGTGACCAGCTGGCAAACCTAGCCTTACCAGGCATGCATTGGGAGTTCTGTGTTCAGAAACTCCAGTGATTTTTGTAAACTAAATTTTCAGTTCTATGGGGCCTTATTCAGATCAGGCCAATAACACTTGTCTGGTTTGACATGACACAATTCTAGTGATCTGCCATGGGCCTGAGGGACCACTCTTTTCCACATTTCACGGGCCACTCCTGGCTGGTCAAACAGCAGAGGAAGGCTTAAGCCCTCATTCCTGTGTGCTGCTCTCCCAGGCCAGAACATGTGACTGTGAATTAAGCATTTAAAAAATCACTGGGAGCTTTAAACACAGAACTCCCAGAGTACATCTGGTAAGGCCCCCTAAAGCTTTCCCCAGTAGGGTTGTTAGGAGGATGAAAGGAAAGAGGAGTGAACCAAGAAGGCCATCCTGAGCTCCTTGGAACAAAAGCAGGATAAAAATGAAATGAATAAATAACCTTCTCAACACCTTCAGCATTCTACGGCCCCGTCCACACTGTCATTTTGCTGCTCATTTCTCCCTATTGCTTTGGGTTCCTCCCCCTTTTCCA
The DNA here is from genome assembly GCA_029233225.1 of Lepidodactylus listeri. Taxonomy (NCBI): domain Eukaryota; kingdom Metazoa; phylum Chordata; class Lepidosauria; order Squamata; family Gekkonidae; genus Lepidodactylus; species Lepidodactylus listeri. Next base: position 37,918,274 of record JARCFY010000008.1, on the reverse strand, counting down.
CATGTGTTTTGCTCCCTCTGGGACCACTAGAGAGAACAAAACATATGGGGGGTGGGTAGGGCTGCCAAGTCCAACTTGGGAAATATCTGGGGACTTTGGGGGTGGAGCCAGGAGACTTTGGGGGTGGAGCCAGGAGAAAGGAAGTGACATCATTTTGTGATGTCACATCCTGTGATGTTGCTTCCACATGCTGACACATGAACTCATGAAGTTTCCTAATACTGAATCAGGCCATTGGTCCATCAAGGTCAGTATTGACTACTCAGACTGGTAGTGGCTCTCCAGAGTCTCAGGCTGAGATCTTTAATGTCACCTATTACCTGATCCTTTTTTAGCTGAAGAGGCTGATACCTCCTGCATGTCAAGCAGATGCTCTATCACTGAGCAACGGCCCTACTGAATCCTTCCTCATCTCGGCAGAATATGAAGCACTAAGTGCTACACAAGTGCTAAATATGATTTTCATATCATAAGAACAGGAGAGAAGCCACAGTGGATCGGCCCATCCAGTACAGCCCATCCAGTACAACACTCTGTGTCACAACAGTGGCCAAAAATACCAGGTGCCCTCAGGAGGTCCAGCAGTGGGGCCAGAACTCCAGAAGCCCTCCCACTGTTGCCCCCCAAGCACCAAGAATTCAGAGCATCACTGCCCCAGACAAAGGGTTCCATTTAGACCTTGTGGCTAATAATAGCCACTGATAGACCTCTGCTGGATGGGGACAGAGAGAGACAGACAGACAGACAGACAGACAGAAAAAAGAAAGAGGGAGAGAGAGAAGGGAAAAAAACTGGCAGAGGCACTTACTTCCATTTAGACCTTGTGGCTATAATAGCCACTGATAGACCTCTGCTGGATGGGGACAGAGAGAGAGACAGACAGACAGACAGACAGACAGACAGAAAAAAGAAAGAGGGAGAGAGAATGAAAAGAGCTGGAAGAGAAACTCACCTTGCCAGCCACATGCAAAAGCAGCTCCTTCAGTCCCTCCTTAATCTCTGGGCGGACCTCTCTTGCTGTGGAAGCTCTCTTGCTGACTTCTTAAAGGGGAAATGTCTGGTGAGGCTTTTTACTGCAGGGCAGGCTCTCTGCAGACATTTCCCTTTTAAGGCAGCCATTTTGTCCCCCCGGAGGCCAACTTTGGAAAAGCGGGAGGTAAGCACTAAAAATCGGTGTTTCCCCCGCCCTACCGGGGGACTTGGCAGCCCTAGGGGTGGGGGAACCTGAAGCAATAGGGAGAAATGAGCGACAAAAGTGACAGTGTGGACGGGGCCTACATTTCCCAGAGTTTTCTGGGAGGGTATCATGATAGTTTCAACTAGTCTTTTAAAAAGATATGTGTCGTATAGATATGCCCTCTGAGGTGCAGTAAAGGAAAGAACATCCAGTCATCCTAATCTGGAAATTCTTGTTCCATTGTCACATGTGGTGATGGCTGCCAGGGCCCAAGATCATTTCTATGGACCTGGTCAACATTTCTAACACACAACCTTCCCCCAGTCTCTTCCCACACACACAATCTCATGAGTTGTGAAAGGCAAAAAAGGGCTATTTTATCTCTGAAATGTTATTAACAGACCATATCGTAGCAGGCAGGGCTAGGTCAGCCCTCTGCACCTGTTTCTCCCCACCCCGCCCAGAGATTGGACTGTGACGACACCTATGCCCTGTTGCAACAATATCCTTCCCCTAGAGGGGCGAGAACTTGGAAATAAAGCTCCATTCCCTTCCCTTCAGTCAGACTCTGCTCCTTACCTGCATCTCATTTGCATATGTTGACTGTTTGCCTCTCCTCAGCTGCGCTCTTCTTCCTACTATGGGCTGTCACTTCACTGCATCTTGGTGAGAGACTCCCCAGCGGCTCTTGGTTCAAACACTGAATGTATAATTTCTTCTGCCTCCTTATCAGAAAACAGTTGAAAACATCTCCTTAATGTTGTTGCTCATATTTTAAAGAAGCAGTCTGGCCCAAATTCTCAGCTGCCTGGGGGTGGGGAGGAAAGGATTGGATCATTCCCTGTGGGGAGAAAGTGCTCCCTTGGGCCACTTCAAGTTGGTAAAATGGAGCAGAAAAAAGATCCTAAACACCATAGGCCTGAAGCAGGGCCCCCCGCCCCAGCTCCCGCAATGCACCCTCAGAATTAAGTTTCAGTATGGCACTCCCAATGCACATCTGGTAGGACATGCCCCACAGTGGACCCACAAACAGTGTAACACACAGGCAGGTCCTCAGATCCCCTCAGCTCTGGCAGTCCTACTCAGCACCTCCATTTCTGTCTTCCAAAAAAAAAAATTCAGGCATTCATTGAGAGCATGTACATCTCTTTCCAGATTTAGAGATTAGAATCTTGGGTGTTTGTTTGTTTAAAGGTGAAATTCCCAAGATGCTGATCATGGTGCCCAATGTAAAGTTGTGTGAAACTGTAGAAAACAACAGTCTTACTGACAGTTAGTGGATCTCTCCATGGGCTAACCGTCGAAATCCCTTCATGTAGACTTGTTATCCTTTAATCATCCATTTGTGTTCACAGTCATAGAGCTTATGAAGTAAGAAGGGGGGTGAGGGAGGGAGGGAGGGGAACATGCATCCCGTCTGTTTGTAAGAACTAACTAACATGCATTCGCTTTAAAAACAAAAACAGAGATCAGTATCTGGATAAATGTGAGGTTTAAATAGTATGTTCGGTTGTACGTGTTGAATATAATGTAATAATTACTCAGTGCATAAACCATGAAAAATCATGTGTACATTGTACACAGATGTACATATACCCAGAGTTGAATGCGCACAGGTCTTCTGAACAGTTCCTACATGCACACAAATTGTACAGGGCATGCTTGACCCTGTTGGAAACCCTGCTGCTTGCAAATTCACCTTACCTGTTTTGTCTGAATTGAGCTATGAAGAACAGGAAAAGCTGTTGGTATTTATATTCATGGTACAGACAAGGAGGACCTTTCACTTCTATATTCAGCCAATGTGGTGTAGTGATTACAACGCTGAACTAGGACCTGAGCAACCTGGGCTCAAATGTTTAGTCAGCCATGTAGCATGCTGTGTAATCTTGTACTAGATACTCTCCCTCAGCCTAACTTCCTACAAAGTGTTATTCAGAGTACAAAACAGGAGGGACCATATAAGCTGCCCTGATCTCCTTGAAGGAAAAGAGGAGAAAAAAATGAGTAAATAATATTTCCATGGATTGTGAAAGGGTCCGCGGGTGTTCCTTGGTTTGGAAGGCCTCTTTCTGTGACAGCCACTTGCATTGCACAAGACAGATTCCTAGACTGCAGATTAGAGAGACAGCATCATTTTCAAGCAGTTCAGATTAGCTCACAAAAGCGAGCCCACTCCATTCTTCTGGGACACAGAAGCCCAGAGGCGCGCTGGAATATGCTGCAGCCATCTTGCCAGCTCGGTGTCCTGCGTTAAGTCAACATCATCATCTCTCCCTGAATGTCATAAACTGGCTTCTGATCTCTTTCTCTGTCAATTGCAAATTTCCTAGCCTCCCAATCAGAGCTGTTTCCTGCTCACTCACTGCTCACATACCACATTATGCTAAACTCACAATTCCTCAGGACTTTCCTAGCCTCTTCTTCCCTCAAACAACTCTATACATACACGCTTTCTCTCTTCTGCCTCCCCCACTGTCTCTCACACAAACAATTCTGTACAACACAGGGCCTCCCCTCTCCCCCTTTCAAATTCTAACTTGGTTTTTTCCATTTGCCCCCCAGCATGGATTCCACTCCACTGTTCCAGCCCTCTTAATGGACTTTGCCTCTCCAGACTATTCACTTCACTGAATTTAATACATTTTACACACAATAAGACTTGATAAACAGGAACTAGGAAGACAAGGGGCCGATGAAAACTCTACTTTTGTTGCTGGTGCCACCTTGATCTTGAATTATGTTTTTCTCCCATCCTTCTTCCAAGGAGCTCATGGTGGGGTATATATATGTATTGTGTGGGTATATTTCTCATTTTTATCATCAAAACAACCCTGTGAGAAGGGCTGGTTCTATGGTAAGATAATCCCATTTTCTCCCAAGCTGTGCCATTGCCATTCCTGGGTTCAGTACAGCTCCTGGGCTCCACCACCACTGGCTCCCGGGCTCCTCCTACAACTACTGGAAGTATTAACACACACATTTATGTGTTGTTGTTGTTTTAGATTTCAGATTTTTCAGAAAACTGGGAGAGTCACCCAAGTTTGCAGAAAAATCTGTTTTGGGCAAGCGTTGCCCTGATCCAGGGACCTAGGTATCCATGGATGGGGGCCACACTTGAGAAATAGATATATAGATATACTAGCCTGATACCTGTGTTTTGCTGTGGTATTTAAGTTCTGTAAATCGAGCTATAATACTGATGATGTGAAGTCTGAAATATAAAATTTGTTGTAGGAATTCTAATGGAGAAGATTATAGTGTAAAAAAATGAAGTGAGACATACGTACTGTTTTTCTTTCTCTACAGAAGGACCTCTCTGTAGACCACATTGGTGGTTCTTCCCTCAGGTGCTAGGAACATAAGGCTGCTTGGTGAGCTCACTCAGGAGCAGGCCACATAGAACTGTCCATGTGAGAAGCAGTCATCTGTTAAGCCTATTCCTGCCACCTTCACTGTCTGGCCTTGGAATGTTAAAGACTCTGCACCCCTTCCAACCCTTGACAGGCAGTTGTCTGTCAGGTATAGGAGGGGTAGCATGTCTGAAGGCATCGGAGGGCTGGGCAGCAGGATTGCTAAGGCAGTCTCTCCAATGGCTTTCAACACACTGCCTCTGCATCTGACAGACAACTGCCTGTCAGATAGAGGAAGGGTGGGTGGGAATGTGCCATTGGGGAGGCTGGCCCAGCAGCATTGCTAAGGTGTTTCTGTGCAGGCGGTCTCCCTGATGGATTAAAGTACCCTGGCCCTGCTCCTAAACCTGACAGACACTTGTCTGGTGTTGCATCGGAGTATGTTTAAAGGCATTGGGGAGGCTGGGCCAGCAGCATCACTAAGATAATCCTGCTGAAGAAGCCTCCCTAATGGCTGTAAGCATCCCACCCCCTCTCCTACACCTGACAAGCAACTGCCTGTCCATTGTGGGAGGGGGAGGGGTATTGCAAGCCATTTTGGAGGCTGGGATAGCAGGATCACTAAGGCATTACTACTGGGGTGGGCTCCCTGATGGCTTTAAGCATCCCTGCACCTGCTGCTGCATCTGACAGACAGCCACCTGTCAGGTGTAGGAGGTTGGGAGAGCAGGTTTAAAGCCATTAGGGAGGCTGTGCCAGTAGCCTCTAGCAACTTTCATTATAGAGATACGCCTTTCCTCTTGTATCTCATAAGAATGTGACTAGATAGTGCTGGCTGAGACCACTGGTCCTTCTAGTCCAGCACACTGTGTCATACAGCAGACCACCAGTTGCCCTAGAGGGCCAAACAAACAGTGCATAAAGACTGAGACCTTCCCCTGATGCTGCCTTCCAGCACATGAGAGATTTCCTGCTTCTGTATATTGAGGCATTCTTCAATGACCAAGGGTAGTAGCCATTGATGGGCCACTTCTCCATAAATCTGTATAATCCCCCTTTAAAGCCATCAGTGCTCATGGCCATCACTACCTCCCCTGGGAATAAATCCCACAGTTCAATTACTCAACAAATAAAAAAGTATTTCCTTTTGCCTGTCCTGAACCTGTTTTCCAACAACTTCACTGGATGCCCCCAAGTTCCAATATTATAGGAGACAGAGAAAAAACTCTCTCTATTCACTTTCTTTACCACATGCATAATTTTATAACCCTCTATCGTGCCTCCTATTAGCTGTCTTTTGTCAAGACTCAGCAGCCCCGGCCAGAGTTCCCCACCATTTTGAGCCTGCAGGCACCCCTGGGCTTCTGACACAGCATGGGGGGTGTAGCCACAAAATAGCTGCTGCACAAAGTAGAACCAGCCACAACAAAATGGCTACCACAGCTTACCTTCAGACACTTGTGCTGTGGTGGCAGTTGCTGCCAAAGCAACATTTTAAAAATCTGCACAGCCAATCAAATCCCCAGTGGCCTTGCTGAGAAAAGCCCCACATGGCCACAGTTGCTTTCTAAAAACACCTGGCAGGGACCAGGAAAGGTGTTGGTGGGCGTCATGGCACCCAGGGACACCCCATTGGGGGCCCCTGTCCAAGACTCTCCGTCTTTTCCTCATAGGAAAGGGGTTCCAACGTCCAACCCCTTTATTGTATTTGTTGCCCTCCTTTACACTTCTTTTCCAGTTCTGCAATAACCCTTTGGAGATACAGCAACCAGAACTGTACACAGCACTCTAAATAAGGCCTCGCCATTGGCTGTTTTATTTTCAGTCCTTTTCCTAATAGTTCTTGGAATGGAGTTTGCATTTTTCAGTCATGCTGCACACTGGGTGAACATTTTCATCAAGCTTGCCACTACAGCCCTTCAGTCTCAGTCTCAGCTAGTTCAAACCCAATATACAACACCTTACACTTAAGCACATTCTTCTTCTTTTGCCACGCGGTTGCCCATTTTCTCAGATCCTCCTGAACCTCTTCACAGTCCTCCTTGTTTTTCACTATCCTAAATAATTTGATGTCACCTGTACATTTGGGCACTATCCAGTTCCAAATCATTTATGAATACATTGCATAGCACTGGTCCCAATCCCAATCTGTGTAGGACTCTGCTGCTCACTTCTCTCCATTGCAAGAACTGTCCATTTATTCCTACTTCTTTCCATTTAACCAACTTTTAATTTGTAAGTGGACTCATCCTCTTATTCCATGACTGTGATGCTTACTCAGGAATCTTTGGCAAGGTACCTTGTCAAAAGCCCTTTGAAAGTACAAGTATATAATGTCTGATGGATCACCATTATCTACGTGTTTATTAACTTTCTCAGATAACTCCAAAAGGCTGGCGAGGCAGGACTTGGAGTACTGTGTACACTTCTGGTCACCACATCTCAGAAAAGATATTATAGCACTGGAAAAAGTGCAGAAAAGGGCAATTAAAATGATAAAAGGGTTGGAACACTTTTCCTATGAAGAAAGGTTGAAGCGCTTGGGGCTCTTTAGCTTGGAGAAACGACGGCTGAGGGGCGACATGATCGAGGTTTATAAGATTATGCATGGGATAGAGCAGGCAGAGAAAGAAGTCCTTTTCTCCCTTTCTCACAATACAAGAACTCGTGGGCACTCCATGAAATTGCTGAGCAGTCAGGTTAGAAAAGATAAAAGGAAGTACTTCTTCACCCAAAGAGTGATTAACACGTGGAATTCACTGTCACAGGAGGTGGTGGAGGCTACAAGCATGGACGGTTTCAAGAGGGAATTAGATAAATATATGGAGCAGAAGTCCATCAGTGGCTATTAGCCACAAAGTATAGATAGGAACTCTCAGTCTGGGGCAAGTGATGTTCTGTATTCTTGGTGTTTGGGGGGGCAACAGTGGGAAGGCTTCCTGCCCCCACTGCTGGACCTCCTGATGGCACCTGGTATTTTTGGCCACTGTGTGACAGAGTGTTGGACTGGATGGGCCATTGGCATGATCCAGCATAGGCTTCCCTTATGTTCTTATGACTTCCCTTTACAGAAACCATGCTGATTTTCCCTCAGCATGCATTGTTCCTCTATGTGCCTAAAATAAGTCTATATTTTATTAGAGTTTCTACTAATTTACCTGGAACAGATGTTAGGCTAACTGGCCTGTAATTCCCTGGATCCTCTCTGGACCCCCTTTTTAAAAATCAGGGCGACATTTGTTACTTTCCAGACAGCTGGTATGGATTTTAGCAACAAGTTACATATACTTGTTAGTAGATGAACAATTTTACATTAGAGTTCTTCAAGAATCCTTGTGTGTATGCCATCTGGACCTGCCGACACACTAGTTTTCACTTTGCCTAGTAATCCTTCATCTCTTGTCACCTCAATTTGACTCAGTTCTCCAACTAGGGGTGCCAGATTTCAGGTCGGGCTTGGGGATCTTCAGAATTACAGCTGATCTCCAAACTACAGAGATATTGGGGGTGATGTTCTGATATTTGGGCAAAAATTCTATGGTAGAAGCCAAATTTATCAGAGTTTTTGCCCACAGAGTGTCACCCTTACATTCCGGAAGTCATCATGTTACTTCCGGGCTATGTGGGCAGTGATGTAGACATGTCAGTGGCTATCAGTGGCTATTAGCCACAAGGTATAGATAGGAACTCTCAGTCAGGGGTTAGTGATGCACTGCATTCTTGGTGCTTGGGAGGGCAACAGTGGGAGGGCTTCTAGTGTCCTGGCCCCACTGTTGGACCTCCTGTTGGCACCTTTTGGCCACTGTGTGACAGAGTGTTGGACTGGATGGGCCATTGGCCTGATCCAACATTGGCTTTTCTTATGTTCTTATGTCACTGCACTTCAGCAGAGTCTCCCTCTTTTTCAGGGTAAGTTTCCCCCTGCCAGCCACCTGGGTGTGGGCCTGCCAGTGGAGAACCCCTGCCTCCACCGGGGTGTCTGGGAACCCTACTGGCCACCAATGTAGTGTCTATGGACGCCATGGTGCGTGACAATGTGTCCTCCCACTCCATGGAGCAGACTCTTTGAAGAGCCCAGGAAATATATTTTGTAGGGTGCATCCATTTGGAAACACCTGCCTCCATGACAGGAGGATGCTTAGCTAGGAACCTCCCTATATATATTGTGATTTACCCCAGAAGCATACTGGGAGAGGGAAAGACCCTGGAAAAAGGCCCCTGCCTACTGCTGAAAGAAGGGAGGAGGGAGAAAGGAACACTTGGCTGCACCATGCTCAGCCAGGCACATTCTTCATCAGACAGAGTGGAGGGAGACTGCATGCATCCTTCATGTGGTGGCACAAGGTCAGGCCACAGGAGAACCCCAGAGCATTGCTCTGATGCAGTGGCATCACTTCCAGGTTCATGCCAGAAGTGATGTTATCAGGGACTGCAATTTTTGCTACATCCCGGCACCTTATGCTCAGTGAGTATTCTCAAAATTCCAAAAATGCCAACAAGTTCAACTAGAGTTGCCAGTTCTGCGTTGGGAAATTCCTGCAAACTGAAGGGGGGGGATGAAGCCTAGGAGGACATGGTTTGGGGAGGAACCTCAGCAGGGTATAATGCCATAGAGTCCCTCCTCCAAAGCAGCCATTTTCTTCAGGGCGGGACTGCTCTCTGAAGTCTGCATCACTGTTGTAATTCTGGGAGGTCTCCAGGCCCAGCCTAAAGGTCAGCAACCCTGGATGGTTAAAAACATGTGGCCTACAATGCAAGTAGAACAAACATAGAGATGCCCGCTGAGAAACTGAATGGATTGATTGCTTTCCTGGATTTCCCAGTTCTGTGCATGGTTATGCAAGCAAGCACCTGTGGAGGAGAATTTGAAGACAGTGGTGATCCGATGAGATCTTAGGGGGAAAGGTCGGCTCCCAAGAGCAGCAATAGGCCATTTCAACCATGTGCTTTTGATTTAGAAAAAAATCTACATCGGCTACAGATAATGAAAGTGTACCCTTGAGGTTTTTAATAATGCCCAATTATTGGACTATATGCCTTGCCTTGGATAGCCCAGGCTAGCACAGTCTTGGTCCTTTCCGCATTTGCCTGGCACTCCAGATTTTCTCAGGGTTCGAGTCGAGGCAATTTTAAGTCCACAGCAAAACAGCATCCAAATAACCTGGGGCGACAGCAGGCTGAAACTGGGCTAACCACTGAAGGGAGGTAATGTCATGGTGGGGAAACCTGGATTAAAAAGAAGGTTGAAGTCAATTTTAGTGCAGAATTGCTTGGAGGACACCGTGGGGAACATGGATTAAAAGAAAAGTGCAGAAAGGGCCCTTGTCAGATCTCAGAAGCTAAGCAGGGTCAACCCTGGCTAGTATTTGGATGGGTGACCTCCAAGGAATACCAGGGCTGTGGGATGGAGCCAGCAATGGTGAACCATCTCCAAACACCTCTTGCATTGAAAAACCCAATGGGGTTGCCATTAGTCAGCTGTGACTGGACAGCACTTTCCACTACTACTGGACTATATATGGGACATTAATTGAATTTGAGGGAGACTGGTCATTCTGAAGGCCTGTAGAGCCAGGCAAGCTGTGAGGTTTTGAGTTTTTTTGGTACAATATTTGGGTTGTGTCTAGGTAGTATGATAGACCCTCCGGGGGAATCTTTGGCCGGGGGCCTATGGCAGTTCTCAGCAGTCTTGCCTGAGGTGAGGTGTGTGGGTAGAATACTTTTGAGCCAAGATGTCAGGGCATCTGGACGATTCTGGCTCCCAAAACACCCCTGTCTGAAGAAACTGTCTACTGATCTTGTAGAGCACAGGGCCAGAAGGACAAGGTGTCCTTCTTGTTAGACATTGTCAACTTTCAACATAACGATTGTGTCAAAGGCTGAAGAAATTACTGCATACAGCATGTTTCTTTACCAAGAGGGGTGCTTATGTTTTGTAAAACTTGAGTGTGTGTGCAATGTACCGCTGCTGACATAGCAAGCTTCAGTGAGACACAATGCAGGTTTTATTGCTCCCGGGTAAATTCAGGGTGAATGAGCCCCTACTGGATGCAGACTCAGCTCTTTACTTCTTCATTTGCAGGGCTTGGATTTTTCAGACTTTCATCCAGCTAGGTGAGCAGGCAGTTCTGACAACTTCAATGCAAACGAAATAGATTACATAAACTACATAACAAAATTTGAGTCCAGTGGCACCTTTAAGAGCAACAAAGTTTTATTCAAGGTATAAGCATTCATGTGCATGCACACTTCTTCAGATACATTGAAATGGAAGTTGCCAGTCCATGCATAAAGATAGAGGGTGAGCAGCAAATTAGCATACAACATAATGAAGATATTTAACAGATTCAAGGACCAACCAGGAATAACGAGCTTAGCTGATATGGTCATAACCATTTGTTTGGGTTTAATTTTAAGGGGGGGGGAACATAGTGAAGCAAATAAATATGTCAGAATTAGAGGTTGATGTGTAAATGTACCCTTCTTAATTGTGGGATGCTGAGAGTAATTAACTATGACCCAGTTGTTAACGCTCCATCCATCTCCTCTCAACCATGTTCTGTTGCTTCAGACCAGCACAGCTACGGGCCTAAATAAACTACATAAATTATGCAAATATTGTTTGGTTCCTTGCTGTGATAAATCAGACAAATTTGATTTTAGGCATTGGCACTAACTTTTAAAGTCAGTACTACTGATGTTATGCTAGGTATTCTATTCTAATGGGATAAGAGGGTTGTAGCATAATATTAGCTAAACTGAATGTGAGGAGGGTGACAGAATTCCTTGCTGATCTCAGTCATGGTGTCTTGAAGATAAACGACACTCATCTAACAGGGTCTAAGTTTCCCCACCCAGTGCGCTGTTATCCTGACCTGAGGTCCATCTTTCCCAGCTTGAGCCTATGGGAAAACTGAGAGCAACAGTCTCTTCTAGTTGTACTTTTCACTTGGATGGTGCATATGTCCTCAGTGAAGTCCCACGTCTCCTCTGTTATAGCCCTGATGTTGTGGAATGGATTGCTGAGGAAAAGCAAAGGACACTATCACAGATGCCCTTTCCTAAGACCTGTGAAATAGTCTTGCTTCACTGGATATTGGTTGATTAGCACTTTCATTGGGGAGGCAAGGATCCTGATCAGTGTCGCCATGATGTGCATTCTCATTTTTATTTGCTTTTATTTGGAATATTTTATTGCTTTTTATACTTTTATATCGATGTTTTAATGCTCATTATAATGTAGGGTTTATTTATTTAGTGCTTTTTTATCTTGCCCTTCCTCCAAAAAGCTCAGGGCCCTATACATTAATACCTCCGCTTCCATTTTACCCACATAAGTAGGGTTGCCAAAGCCCTGCCGGCAACTCCCAGAAGCATTTTGGGGACAGGACTGGGATACCAGAATCCTTCCAGTGCACTGATATCACTTCCAGTCAAAACCAGAAGTGATGGCATGGGATGCTGTAACACTTACAAAAATTTCTATGGTAAACCCCCAGATTTGCTGCCATTTTCTCCTGCCAGCCTTTCAGGTGCTGGCAAGCAGCCCTGAGGGTTGCCAGGAAGCTTGCCACTTTGGTGGGAAACCTGACATGCCAAATCCCAAGAGAGCTTGGGCTGATGGAGAAGGACTGCCAGGGCTCCCATTGAGCTTCCCCAGCATAGTGATGGGGTTTCCAGGCCAAGTGAGGTGGGGACTGGCAGGGGAGGTGGGGGAAGACAAGATGGGAGAGCCAGCATTGTGAGTATGATGATGTCACTTCTGGGGAGGAACCCGGAAGCAATAGCAGTAGCTCTAGGAATCGCTGAAAAAGCAATGGTAAAAATTCCCAGTGATTCTTTGAGCTACTGCCATCAGTTCTGGGTAGGGATGGGCACGAACCCGTAAACAAACTGCAGTTCGAGCACAAACCAGGTGGGTTCATGGTTCATGAACTGGGGGGTCAAGAGAACTGCCTCCCACAATCCACTCACAAACTTCCATGGAGGTTCATGAAGTTCATGAGAGGGTTCGGACAGCATTTAAATACCCTCAGAGCTTACTTCCCGGTTGGTGGCCCGACCAGAAGTGAGCTCCAAAGGCACTTAAATGCCAGTGGAGCCCACCACCCGGGACCTGAGTGAGTTCTGAAGGCATTTAAATGCCTTCAGAGCCCATCTCTGGGTCTGGTCAGCCTGAGAGTGAGTGACGAGGGCCTTTATAGACCTTTGGAGCTCAGTCGAGTCGAGTCGAGCCGCCCGACTCAACTGAGCTCCCAGAGTGAGCTCTGAAGGCTTTTGTAGGACTTATATGTCCTTAGAAGGGCAGGCCTTTATATGGGCAGGCTAGTATTTGGAAAGGCGACTTTCAAGAAATTCCAGGGCTGAGACGCAGAGGCATGCAATGGCAAACCACCTCTGAAACATCTCTTGCCTTAAAAACAAGTCTAGCTTGCCACCTAGTTTTGCATAATGCTAATTCCATATGATAATTAATTAACAGTGGGGATTTAAAACTAGGTCCCAGATCCTAGTCCAATGCTATAGCTACTACACCAAGTTCACCTTCCAGCTTGTAGGGTTGCCAACTGCCTGTAGAAAAAATGCCATGTCTCATTTCATAATGGCTTAATGGAATGTTATCTACCAGGTGATGTTATCTAACTCCATGCAATGAAAAGCTTCAGCTACCCCTTTTCACATATTAACACTCTGTTAAAAGGACACAACATTTCCCTCCATTTTTCTTGGCAACCCTACCAACCTGTATGATTTAAAATGGTAAGCCGCCTTGGAAACGGTGGGGTAAAGCTTGGGGAAAGAAAAGAAAATACAATGATGGCAGCTCAGACCTTAGGGTCGAAATGTCAGACAAATGGTGCTGCTTTAGTTTAGCCTTGCTCCTAAGTGGTAGGAGTGGGCTTGAGCAGGAGAAGTAGGGTTGCCAATTCTGGGTTGGGGAATTCCTGGAGATGGGGGGGGGGGGGGTGGAACCTAGGAATGGAAGGATTTGGGCAGGGGAAGGACTTCATCAGGGTATAATGCCATGTAGTCCGCCCTCCAAAGCAGCCATTTTCTCCAGGGAGATTGATCTTTGTTGCCTGGAGATCAACTGTAATACCGGGAGATCCCCAGGTCCCGCCTGGAGGCTGGTAACCCTAGCAAGAAGCTTTGATGGTCAGTGGTTGAGCTAGGGAGGTTTGTGGTAGATCTAGTTCTATTGCATCAAGATAGGAAGAGGAGAGACTGTTTTGCAAAGAATGGTGCTAGTGAGAAGCAATGCTACCTCTAAGCTTTGGAGTCTTGTGAGCAAAAATTCTGCTTTGTGAGCTCCTGGCATTAAAGTTGTGAGCGAGTGATTTAGCTACTGCATAAATTAGTTTGCTCTGGAGCCATCCTTCCCGAGCAAAGACAAAAATGTGTCAGCCAAAGGCTAAAAAACTGTGAGCTAGCTCGCACTGACTCAGCTTAGAGGGAACACTGGTAAGAAGGACAATGTGGCAGAGGGGAAAATGGCAGCCAAGGTAATGGTGCTGTTCACAGGTTGATGGTGGAGCAGACTGGCCCATAACTAGACCCGTAAACCATGGGGTATTAACCAGCCTATAAAGCTGAGCCCAGAAACTGTGTGATGTTCAGTGTAGGCTTCTGTGAGATATTCTGGCCCAACCTTATTTGAACACATAACGTAGCCGTCTAATGACTCAGATCAGTGCTCCCTCTCACCCAGTAATGTCCGCTCTGACAGTGGCTCTCCAGGATCTCCAACAAGGGTCTTTTCCAGCCCACTTTCTTCAAGCCAGACCATACTTTTCACAGAGGTCCTTGTAACTTTGCCCTGGATTTTTAAAAAACAAAAATGGGCTGGAGAAGCTAACATTTTGAAAATGCAAATTCCCTGCCCCTCTCAGCTAATTTACATGCTCTTGCTTTCTCTCTCACACACAGAGATATTTTTCTACTCTTGGGGGAAACACAAGAATCATTCCCTCTTGGAGGAAAGATAAAGGGATAATTTTGGGATAATTTTGAATGGGAAAGTGTGTGAATGAAAACGGTGTGGCAAGCCGTCATCATTTCCACCTACTCCTCTCTTCCAGAAAGGGATTTTCAGTCTCGATGGGTGAGAGATATATTAGAGTCATTTGAGTTTGTTTTTCCAGTGGAGTGCAATTGATTTATTGCCTCTTGCCCTGAGAAGTACCAAGTGTAACTTGAAAACAGTACTATTTGATTTTGCTCTGCATAACACAAAATGCAGGCTTCAGGAGGACTTAACTGCATGCCCTAAGGCATTTTCCCCTCTGAGCACTCCCTTCTATGTTTTTTTTTTTTAGCTGTGGTATCCAGCCTGATTAAGAGTTCTGGAGAACTGGGTTGCCAGGTCTGGCTTGGGACATTCCTGGAAGCTTGGGGAGAAAAGAGTTTGGGGACAGAGATCTTCAGGGATGTGATGATATCACAGAGTCCACCCTCTGAAATGGCCATTTCCTCCGGGGAGCCAGTCTCTGTCGGCTGGCCATCTCAGCTGCAATTCCAGAACTCCAAGCCCTGTCTGGAGGCTGGCAAACCTAGCCCCTGTGGCACTGTTCCCTTATGGCAGCAAAGGAAAAAGATTTGTTCTTTACCATTGAGCTGTGGCCCCTCTAGGACTAAATGGTCATTGACTTCAATATTTGACAAACTTGGTTTTCTACAAACTTACTTTAAAACCACCCAATGCATACACTTTTGTAGGTAAAGGTAAAGGTTTCCCTTGCTCGAAAGCCAGTTAAATCCGACTCTAGGGGGCAGTGCTCATGTCTGTTTCCAAGCCAAAGAGCCAGCGCTGTCTGAAGACTCTTCCGTGGTCATGTGGCCAGCATGATTAAACACCGAGGCACACAGAATGCTGTTACCTTCCCTTTGAAGCGGTACCTATTTATCTACTTGCGATTTCTTGCTTTCAAACTGCTAGGTTGGCAGGAGCTGGGGCCAAGGACAGGAGCTCACTTCGTCACACAGCACTCGGGTCTCGAATTGCCAAGCTACCAACCTTCTGGTCTGCAATTCAGTGTCTTAACCTCTGAGCCACCGCTCACATAGAATCACATAATAATCAATCATTCATTAAATATACTGTTTAGTTCTGTGAGGATTCAGGGAGGGAAAGGAGAGAGTTTACACAGCCAAGTTTTCTCCCCTCTCTCTCTTCTTTTTCTTTTGTCTGACTGTTCCTCTCCCATGGTCACAACTGAGCATCCTTCACAGAGAACCTCATCTTAGCTTTGCCATTTCTGGAATGGATCCAGCATCTGCTCTCTGCCCATCACAGCAGATATTCTACACACAGCGATTCCAACTAAGCAGGAAAGGTTATCTTGTCTGTTCTTATGCGGGAAATCTTCTGTTGCTGAGACTGATAGAGAAATGTTGAGGTTAAGCAAAGTAATTTTAATTCTTTTTAGACAATTAATAGCCTCTCTTCTCTATGGAGTTTCAGTGAGACAATAACAGATCAGTAAGGAGAGGAAGGGGTAGAGCCCTGAAGTTGCGGATCTGATATGAAGTAGCATTTGGAACAAATGGCATCAAGACAGATTGGGGGTCCTGGGTTTTGAAAAACTGCAATTGGATATTGAATAGGGAAAGAGATCAGTAAAGAAAATCTGACTCCAAAAATTATTCAGCTCGAAACCGTTGTTTCTGTGATTGAGGATGAAATGGCATGCATTCATTATATGGTGATACTCATATAGAAGGTTGCATTGATTTCCACCAATTCTTTCCTCACAACTCCAGAGAGCCTCTACCCAAAAAGTACCAGTACTCATTACCTGCGAATGGTGGTGGATAGTGCTTTGTGGTGACCCCGTAGGGTTTTCAAGGCAAGAGACGGTTCAGAGGTGGTTTGCCATTGCCTGCCTCTGTGTCAAATCGCTGGTGTCTCTTGGAAGTCTCCCATTCAAATACTAGCCAGGGCTGACTCTGCTTAGCTTCCAAGATCAGATGAGATCGGTATACCCTGGGCTATCCAAGCCAGGGCATCAGTCAATACTGCCACAAAAACACAAAACAAAAACTGGTCACTCCAACTAAGCTTCTGGAGGAGACCTTTCTACTGGATCATACCCAACATTTGAAAATGGCTATACCTAGTATTATAAAATGGCATTACGTCTTTTATTTTGGAAATCCTACAGCACAACAAAACGGAGGGGCAGGCACAAGTTGTTAGTTGATAGGCCCTGAAAACAAGGCAGAAGAAACATTCTGTTTTGAAGGTAGAGCTGAAAGTATTTTGACAGACTTGCTAATGTTTTGGGGGAACAAACATATTCAAAATAGTAAAGGATGTCAAGGAATGACAAAACTAAAATCAAACTGAACAGGTCCAAGGAGAGTGTCTCAGATCTGGAGATTTCAGCCTGAGACTAGCAGGGGTGGAAGACTGGACTTCAACAACAGTTTCGGTTTAGTGTAGTGGTTAAGTGCCTGGACTTTAATCTGAGCGAACCAGGTTTGATTCCCCTCTCCTCCACTTGCAGCTGCTGGATGACCTTGGGCAAGTCATAGTTCTATCACAGCTGTTTTCTCAAGGACAGATCTGAAAAGAGCTCTCTCAGCCCCCCTACCTCACAGGGTGTCTGTTGTGGGGAGGGGAAGGGAAAGGAGTCTGTATGCCGCTCTGAGACTTCGAGTGAAGGGCGGGGTATACATCCAATCTCTTCTCTTCTCTTCTTCTTCTTCATATACAACATGCTTAATAGGGAAGTGGTGGGTTTGTGTTCACCCAGTAGTCCCCAGGCCAAACAGTGGGGTGCTGGGGTGCTGTCTTTCAGGTTCTTTTTTCAACCAGCAAAACTCAAAATGGGCAGCTTCAGCAAGGGGATCTGGCAGAAGAAAGGGTCTGCCTTGATGAGCAACTGCCAAGCTGCCTGTGTAGGAATCACAGACATTTTGGCAGGTCCAGGAAAGGATGCTGTTTTGAGCATTATGGGAAGTGTTACATACTTGCCGGTGTGGATGCGGAGCAAATAGAAATACATTGCCAGAGGGGGAGCACAAGCTTTAGGCAGCAGCCACAGAGCTAACAATGAAAGGATGTTACTATGAAGAAGAAAAGAAAGGGGATTGCAGTGTGGTGGAGGAGCTACAGCCTTCTCCCATACCTTTTTGACAGATGAAGTTTGATTTTCTTCCCTCTCACTCTGTGTTCCTGCTGCTGGCTGGTGCGGGCTAATTTGTGCCGAACATCGGTGCTTATGGCTGCCATCGTTTGTGTGCTTGCTTGACAGCCAGTGCTGCTGTCACTTTAAAGCTACATGGCAAGCAGGAAATTCAGTAAGAGAAGCTTTCCCTAGCACAGAGAGGCAACAGTGGGAAAACATCACTTATTGACTTTAGACCTGTCACATGGCTGTTAAAAAAAAGACAGAAGTTGTATATAGCCACATTGGTCTACAGAATAATCCCCAAATCAAATCAGTTTTTATGAGGATCCACCCTTTTAAAAATAAAAACTGTTTTTAAGAACATAAGAGAAGCCAATGTTGGATCAGGCCAAAGGCCCATCCAGTCCAACACTCTGTGTCACACAGGGGCCAAAAATCCCAGGAGCCTTTGGTGCAACATGAATTTTGTTTAGCATTCATCACTGCCTTAAGCAGTTTTCTCCAGCATGCCCTGAATCATTTCCCCCCCTCTTCCTCCATCCCATTTATTTTTGTTTTGAACATCCAGCCTGGTGAAGAGATCTTGGGGAACTTAAAAGTTTGTGTCGCTGGGACAGGCACACAGTCTGACTGAGAAAGTGTCTGTCAGGGAAAAAGGTGGCAAGCCAAGCCCTAATTTGACTGTCAACATATTCTGTCTGTCTGACTCGGGGTCTGGATCTCACAGCTTCGCTGACATGTGCTCAGTTTTGAAATTCTGAATATTTTGAAAGTGTGAAATGGATGAGTACAAAGGAAAGGACACACTTATGATGGTATCTGAATGTGTGCCTTCTGGACGAGGGAGTGATTATTAGTTTGAAGTTAAGATTTTCAAACATTCTTTGGCATCAGACTCCATAGCAGTGGGTTGTTATTGTGACTTGCTTACGACTGCACAACTTTTGTGTTCGCTTGTAAAATTATTGTACTTTTTTCTCTCTGCTGGGCTTGGAGTTACACCAATGTTTTCTTTAGTGCCCATCTTAATGAACCAGCGAAAGGTAAAAAAATTGCATGAATAACAGAGTGGCATATATCTGGGGAAACAATCCCCCCCTTTTTTTGCGCAACAGTAACTAAGGGAGAAATTCTAAAATTAAACATTGAGTGGGATAATGGATGGGGGGGGGACTCTGTTTAAAACTAGAACTGGGGGGACACCTAATGAAATTGTTGGGCAGTAGATTCAAGATAGAAAAAAGAAAATGCTTTTTTCACTCAGCAAGTAATTAAATTGTGTCATTCACAGCCAGAGGACATAATGGCTATTTGCTGGGGGGGGGGGGCAGTTTGCCCAGTATGGCAACCCTCTGGCCCCCAGGCTCCCACTTTTTCTCCATGGAGCAGTGGCAGTGTTAAATAGTGGGTTTCATGGATCAGCAGGCTCACTACTAGTGAACAGCTCTACTTTATTAGTGATTTCAGCGTGAGGAAGACAAGACTCCAGAGCCTCAGCTCTGTTTAAATAGCATGCAATTGCCACGCCCAAACACACCCCACTCCCAACGACAGGCTATTTACATAACATTACTTCTTGATTGGTTACTGCCAGAGTCCTGGTGGGCTATTGTTCTTGGGCTCCAAGCTCAACCAGTCTCTGTTAGCACAATCCTGCAATGTTTCTGTCCCAGTACATAACACCCCTCCCCCCCACGTTCCAAAGCACTCTAACAGGCATAGTCCTCAAAGTACACTGGCTTGCATCGCTCCCTCGGAGAACACCAGGGTTCAGGTGGTGGTGGAGATGGCGCCTGAGCCGGGCTAGGTGAGGCAGGAACTGCTCTGGAGTCCTGCAAGGCAGGAACAGAGTCCGGAAGGTCTGTAGTAGCCTGTGCAAGGCTTTCCTCTTCCCAGCAATCTGGCTGCACACTGTTTTGAGGGGGCTGCTCTCGGTCAGTGACAGCAGCGGTGATGGTTCTGGGGCGCAATCCTCCTCAGTGGGGGACAAATCAGGCTCCTCGGGCAGCACGTGGTGGCGCAGCTGGTCTATGTGTCTGTGTAGAAGCTGGATAATCCTTGCTGGGACCCACGCAGGACCGCTGGAATAGTTCCATGCAAAGACAGAGTCACCCGGAAAGAACCCATGGGGGGGCCTTCCTAGAGCATCATGCTCTACAGTCCCCCCACCCACCCACTGTGTTCCCAGGAGCTGCCAGCCAAGGCAGTCCTACCATTCACATAGATGGCTTCCAAAGGGGATAAGAGAGATTCACAGAGGAGGGGACCCTCAATGGCTGCAGGGAAGAGAAACTCTACACACTCAGAGGCAGTAAACCTCTGAATATAAGCACTAGAAAGTAACATCAAGAGAAGTCTTGGCCTCTATATCTTGCTTGGTGACCCTGCCAATAACTGATTGATCAAAGCAGGGGCATCAAGTTTTCAAAATCCCGGGAGGGGGGGCGGGAGCTCTTCCATGTGCGCGTGCAAAGCATGTGTGCCCGCCGGGACCATGTTCCCGCCCCCGCCGCCTCCCCCCGCTGGCCTGACCTCTCCTGCTTCCGTCCCTCCCTCCATCTGTCCAGGGGCCAGCTGGGCATTTGCTTAGCTGGCCCCTGGACGGACGGAGGGAGGGACGGAGTGGCCAGGCCGGGGGGGAGAGAGAGAGGCGGCGGCCCTAGGAAGGACCTGGGGAGGCACAGCGGAGGGCGCACCGTTTTCCCGGGGGGGCTCAGTCCCCCCCGGGAAATTTCGGGGGTGGCTCAAGCCCTCGAGCCCCCCCGTAGTTGACGCCTATGGACCAAAGCGAGAAACAGGATGTTGAACTAGATGCATCACCAGGGCCGGCCCCAGGGTTTTTTGCACACTAGGAGAGGTTACCTTGTGGCGCCTCCCCAGGCGAGACTGCCTTGTAGCGCCCCCCCCCCCCCACTGCAGAGCTGCCCTCTCCACCATCAGAGACCCACCCGCAAGGGACACACACACCCCCAGCCCCAGCACCCACCCGCCTGCCCAGGCTCACGAGCTCTCCAGCCCCGCTGGCAGCCACCTGCACTGGCTGGTCGCAGCGCCTACAAGAAGAAGAAGAAGAAGAAGAGACTGGATTTATATCCCACCCTTCACTCACTTAGAGTCTCAGAGTGGCTTACAAACTCCTTTCCCTTCCCCTCCCCACAACAAACACCCTGTGAGATAGGTGGGGCTGAGGGAGCTCTGAGACAACTGTCCTTGAGAAAATAGCCAGTACAGAGCTATGGCTTGCCCAAGGTCATCCAGCAGGTGCAAGTGAAGGAGTGGGGAATCGAACTCGGTTCTCCCAGATTAGAGTCCGTGCACTTAACCACTACACCAAATTGGCTCTCCTGTCTATCTACATTGGCCCAAGGCTAAGTTTGGTTCTTAGCCTGAATGGAAAGCTGCATTCAGGCATAATGGTAAATCATGGTTTGCATAAAGCACACTATCTCCTGGTTTGAGTCTCTCTCAGTCTCTCTGCCACCCCGTTTGCCAGCTGTGCCCCTAGGCGGCTGCCTAGTTGGCCTAGTGATAGAGCCGGCCCTGTGCATCACTGGACTGATCCAGTAGAACTGATCTCAGTTAAGCTGTAAATGAAGTAGATTAAGCTGAGAGAGAGTGGCTGAGTCAAAGATTTATGGC